>CM010311.1:75398918-76890244 GCA_001923025.3 Taenia multiceps | reverse complement strand
TTCCGTTTTTGTGCCTCCATGGCCGTGGCTTTTGGGTCATGCCAGTAGTGTCCAGATCCTTCTGCGGGTCGATAATGCATATTCAGGAAAGGTTTGGGGCACTATAGGTATGCCTGTGGTTTTAGGGGTGATTTGGCCACAAAGACGGTTCAGAAGGTGTATCCTATTCACAACACTTGCTGACCACTTATTTCCACCTCTACTAATTTACACACATACTCCAAGCTTACAACAGTATGTTCTAACAACTAACATGCTCCAATTATTTTGTTCATTTATTCCAAAATATCATTCAAAGAAGCATAATATCTGAGTTGGATTCCTCAAAATAGAATTAACCTCTCATCCCTAATGAGCACTGCACAATTACCCAATCACCATCACTTAAACTGAAATTAAGTTAAATCAAGCTTAAAACCAAAAGAACAAATAAGAATAAAGTCTGACAAAGGTACGTTATGTATATAAATTCTAGGTACTGGGCTGGATGAAGTAGAATGCTTCTATGCAACAAGGGCTGCTAGTGCTTAAATCATTTAAAAAAGACGCAGTAAACTTTTAGATCCAAACGCAACCCGTTTGTTACTAAAAAAAACCATTTACTTTGCGTCTACTGTATAAGAATTGATAAATAGCAAGATTAATGTTTCCTGGCATCTTGAGAAGGCTATTTCGGTCCTCCGTCTAAATGGACCGGGCAAAACTGACTCCTTGGTAGTTCAAGTTGTACAAATGTGTACCAAGCCCAAGTTAATTAAGAAACGATTATAAAAAGTAAAACACGATCAAACTTTACATTGCTTTAAGGCAAAAGTTCCATTTTTACAAAGTGTTGAATATAAATGAGGATATTGCCGTTCTTTACGGCATTGCGGCTGAAGTGAATGTTTTCAAGTAGAAGGTAAAGAAAATACCCACAGTGTCATAAGACTTCCTGATGTCGAGAGAAGGCATTGCCAACCCATAGAAGGGTTGGGAGGCTACTGGCATTGTCCGAGGGTCATGCCGCCCAACGGAAATACAAGGCCAGAGCCTTAAGGGTGCCTGATGCCAAAACAAAGGGTTAAACAAATAAGCAAAGCGCTTCGTCTCTGGCGCCTCCCTTGTTCAACCTCTGCCATCGGCCTCCAGGATGCGGTCGGTGCAGTAAGGAAAGACATTCACAAACCAACAGCTTTGGTAATCGAATCGGCTTACAGCTGGGAGGCTACTCGACTGTAGCATCACTGCTCTGTCCTAGAAATCCAACTGATACTCAAGTTTTGTCCTGTACGGGAGTTGTATATGGGAAGAAGCATGTACTAATCATATCGTATGTCTTTTGTCATTCCCATGATAACTAGCCCAAAAACAGAATTGTACTCACTTCAGTGGCATGACTAGATAAATACCGTAGACAGCTAAGAGGCTAACTTCTCCTAACGACTCATGGCTGGTGTGTCGCCTCAGTTGTAATTAGCAGTTCTGTAAAACACGGAGTCGGCGTAGATATCGAAGGTAGCAGTTATTTACTACCCTTCTGTCAGAAGTCGTCAAAGATTCTTCCATTCTCAGACTACGCCATTCTTTTATCCAGTTATTATTTAGCATTTCGTAATCAAGATCAGAGCAGTTGACCCTTAAGATTAGGTTTGCTTCCCCCTCTTACCAATATTGAATCATAAGTCACTCCCAAAGAGAAGAAGATATTTCTGAAGCAAAATATATTGTCACCATAAAGGAGGATTAGAGGTCAGTTAGCATTTTTAGAGGTCAAATCTCTTAAAGGAACTACAAAGGTACGGTCTAAAAGTCCTGCTAAGCCAAATTGAAGTGTTGAGCAACCACTGTATCACGAACCTTCCTTAAACTTAAAAGGGCCATTACTGATTCCTCGTGTGTACCCACTTTCACTAATTATACTGGGCTGTAAAAGACGCATTGAAAGGTACGTTCCCAACTATCGTGTCGTTTCTTTTACTTTCACTTCAGCACTTTTGTCTTTTGTTCAATATTGATGTTTGGTTCTTTACTTGTATTAATTAAGTAGAGTAATCTTTTTACAAAAAATTACATCCGGCACATTTGCTTGCCGTAGTTTGTATTGTACTACAAGGCTTTTGACAAATTTGTTTATGTTTTATTTAACCGAGCTGTTTGAATTTACCAAGCGGCGGTCAAGATGAGCGAAACCGCTTTAGCGCAAGTTTACTTTCATATCATTTACTTACTTTGCAGTGTGTAGATCTGCGTTCCGCCATGCATTTCATCCAGCTTAAAGCAACTGGACAATTTTTTTTCTCATGTAATTCATTCACTTTGTTTTCACTTAAAAGTCATTGCCTCATCAGACTGTAGTTGGACAGAATGAATGAATTTAATTTTGCGCCAGTTCTGGGATGTACTTTTTGTTTGTCAAAAATTTTCCTCTCAAAAAGCAGCTCTGACAATTCCACCCAAAACAGAGCGTGCAGTCGGCAGATTTGTTAAATCCACTGATGCTTCAAATTTATTTCAACCATAAATTAGCATTCCTTTTGTAATATGCAGTCAAAAATGAGAAAATGTTGCCATGAGACTTACACCAGTTAGTTGGCCCACAAATCCATTGCAATGTCCGCAACCTACCACTTTTCCTACCACTAAAAGTTTTTATTCATGGAAGCTATAACCAAATGGCTCGGATCGTAAAGGCCAGAGCTTTGGTGCACTTTAGAAAATATCATTAACTGGGCATTTCGAGCAAGTTGAGAGCATGGTGTGCCAGCTTTGTTCACCTACTAGCCGAAGTCTCAAGGCATGTTCGGTTCCTCCGCAGCGCAGTGCTGAAAAAGGACGACCATAACGAGCAACAGCAACAACAAAGGCGCGTCAGGAAGTGTAAATCAATCATCAAGGCTGCCCCCAATGTGGAGACGCGTAGGCCCGTTTGAGGTCATTCACACACTGAAACGGTGGGGGTTAGTCACTGCCTCTCCTGCATCTGGTGCAATAGGGTGTTCCACAGTCCTGCTCTCCACTAGCCTGCACGACACCATTGTACTGTTTCCTTTCCTCCACTTACCTTGCATTTTTTTTAGCGACCTTGACAAAATATCAGCTTCAGCCTATACTGAGGGGTCAAAATGAACCAGTTTTGGACTGTTTTCAGTAAAGAATAGTGTAAATACCCTGTCGGACATCTATGGCTTAACTCCATGTTTTGCATCTGATTAAAACTTAATGGTTGAAATGTTTGTTGGATTCGAGAAAGTGGATAATTCACATATGAAAGCGGGGTCTCGTATCCACAGATTTTGAGTTCATTGTTCCCGATGCCAAGTTATTAAGCTAAATATCTAAGTAAGCTGTGTCAAACTGACCCTCGCAACTAATGTATTCCGGTAGGAAGGGCATTGTTTGTGATTATACGGTCCATCGCGGTCGTGTATTTATTGTTAAAGCTCCCATAAAGCGTCAGCATGTATAACATTTGTGAGGCCATTGCACACATTCAGTAATTGTCCATTTAGCCCATTTAACTAAAGCAACTAAGGAAAAAGTCTTCTACTCCCTATGCAAGCAAGAATGTAAGCGGCGACGCTCAGCCATAAGGCGGACTGGGAACTCCATGCACCTTTTTGCCCCTCGGAAAAACCTTAATTTGAATTTCCAGAAGGTGGTGAATGCGAGAGCGTAGAGTTGATTTTGAAGGCCTATTTTCTCATCTCATGCATCCGTCCACTCGTCCTCTGGCTACCACTTTGCTCTCCTTAAATTAATTTACCTAGATTTCCCATTCATTCACCACTTCTCTCATCGGTAGCTTTTATCCTCATTTGATAGACGAATGCAGTTAAATTCTTTTTTTTATTTTCTCCCAAATTAAGCCCAAATGACAGTGCAAATAATTTCTCAGTCCTTCACCAATTACCCGTTTTTGCCTATTCCGCTGGGAATGGATCCTAGTAAATGCAACACTTTTCCAAAATCTCAATGTTAAAAATGCATGCTCCTTAAAAAAACGATAAGATTTCATTTAAGCTGTCGTGTGTCCAAAAGTTTTCGGCAAAATGTTTCACAAATCCCTGCCATGAATTTGCAAAGCTCCCTAGTATGGGAAAATAGATGAAGGAATGTAAGAAGGTAGGAACAATTGGATTTGCAAACCTTCAACCCATTGCTTACCAAAGTGGCAGGAATTTGGAAGACTTAAGACGCGTAACTTTACAGCCCATTCATGCGAAAGTTTACATCTAGAAATTCGCAACTCACTTTTTATTCACCTCCTCCCCCCATCCACCAATAATGGGGAAATCAGTGATTCAAGAAACTGTTCAGTTGATTGACATGAAACTTAAAGTGAATAATTTTTTATTGTCCATTGGTTAGCGCTTTTTTTTTGAAACCCTGACGGTAAGCTAAACGGTCAGGGGAGGAAAAAGCGGGGATTATGTGGAAGAAAGTACAGCCACTGGGCTGCACCATTGACCTTGAGGTAGACAGACCATCCTCCCCCTCCTCCGCCTGCTCCGCCTTCCCTCTTCTGCTCTCTCTCTCTCTCTCTCTCTCTCTCTCTCTCTCGCACTCTCCCTCTCTCTTTCCCTCAAGGTCGAGAGTTACAAAAAAGGCGTCCTTCAGATTTGCTCTCCCCGTGCCAAGGCCAGCCTCGCCAAGTGAGCTTTGGTGACCCACATTCAGGACACAACACCCTCGGTATGGATTTTTTTGTCCCCCAAAGCCCGCGAACACGGGTGCGTTAGTCAGCTGGTGGCGGTGGGACCTGCCAATGCCGACCCAAAAGTACTGCCCCATGTCCTGAATCGCAGCATTATCCATACAATCGGACACTTGTCGTACACCGATTTGTTGGCCCCTCAAATCGGTGAAGGTGGAGGCGGGTTGGTTCAAAACACCTCACCAAATGCCCATTTTGGACAAGACTAAAGTGGAGGGGTAAGTGGCGCTACACAGCGACACAGAGGTGGCGTTATGAATCAGCGTGTCTGGAATTTGTTTACTCCCTTTCTTCATCGATGTTTTCTGTCTAGAAAGAGCACACACACACACATATATATATACATACACACACACACACACACACACACATACACACACACATACACACACAACATTCCTTTATCCGATGGTTTGCTCACTCAAAGTTGTAAGTCTTCTGCCTACAGTTTGGACAATGTGAAGCGTTCTTGTCAGTGCTTAGCTCACTCTCCTTTCATTCTTGTATCATCATTGAGAACCAAGCTATCCGTTCTTTGTAACCAGAGAACTGTGGTAGATAGTTTTGCATCTACTTAATGCACATAGCCCATTGTCACCTAGGCATTATGACATAGTATGAAAGTATGATGCTACTAACAGGGAAAGCCTTCAAAATGCACCGTTTTCTTCATGTTTCCATCTAAACACTTAAAACGATTGCACAAAAAACTGCTAAAAGTCGTGCAAACGCAAGAGAATCGTCATGTTTAAGTAAATGACGACAGGAGCAGCAATTTGGACCGATCGGTTCTAGACCTGTAGACTCAGGCGAAAATCAAATCTCTGTGATTAAAGTTGTACCCCCAAAACGCCTATATGCTGTAAATAGGTTTATTAGGAAGACCTTAAAACGTTTTGTTACAATGATTAAAAGTTAAAGGACGGTTCCACGTGTCCTTGGAGCTACGCATCTGGTGCATTTGAAATTGATGGGATTTCGAAAATTAAAGAAGTAAAATATGACAAGGGAATTAAGAAGAGTTGAAATTAAGCGACACGAAATTAATTATAACTAGCTTTAAGATTTGACTTATTACAATGGCATCCAACTTCTGAAGTCCCTTTAAGAAGACAAAGTATCGTGCAGTGTTCTTAAGCCACTAACTCATTTGTTCTAGGTAAGTGGTATTCATTAATTATTTTTGGCAGGTTAATATACGCAAATGGAATTTTGAGGAGTTATAGAAAAATTGTACAAGTGTTGGGATTTGTTGATTGAATGCATGGAATGCACCTCCTTACGAAAGGTTGGTAGAACACGATGGTTCTCGATCACATTCGAATCTCGCTTGAATAGATTGCATCAGTCATAATAGTACGCATTTGCACGTAGCTCCATTGCTCCATATTTCTTAGGCAAAATTTAGAAGTAAAACTTAATGCTTCCTCTACCCGGTTACACTCATTTTAAAGCTCAGCACCAAAGGGACTTAGTAACACCGCCCCAGAACAGTAGCGGTGGCGTTGCTGCAATTCCTATAAGAATCGCCTTGTGACCCAAACACACACACACACACACACACGAAAAAGTGCGGCCCATTATCGACTAATCACAAAGGCGCAGTGTTTACACGCTCATTAAAATGACGCATATGCACACTTCAAGGTTACTCCCATGATCCACTGCAGTGATGTCAGCAAAGCCACGCCCGTCCATTTGATTTGCACACACACACACCCGCGAACACGGGGTAGGTCTACTCGGACCATCAAATCGCACTAAAGCGCATTCAATTACGTCAATCTGCTTCTTTATGCATCAAGGTCACTCGTCGATGCGGTGGTAGCCAATCGCTACTCGATTTGGTGAAGGTGCAGCTTGGCTTGATCGCTGAATGGCTAATTTCGAGGTCGCGTAAAAGGAACGTCACTTGGTCGAAAAAGTGTGAAGAATGTTTATTTGCGAGCCTAGAATGTAAAAATTATCATGTTTTTGCTCCTAACTATTCAGCATTGTGAAATAAATGATGGTACTCGTTTTCAAATAAATTTGCATAAAATGTATTCGTCTGACTTGCTATCTCTTATTGATTGGTGGAAGTAAAATTGCACACCACATACATAAGATGACCTTGACAATGTGTTTGCATAAATTAGCCATTCGGTGACTCAGAAGAGACGATAAATCAGACCCAGCGATGTGGGCGTGGGCGTGGGCGTGGGCGTGAGTTCGGTCGGTACTACCACACAAAGCGCGGTACATCCGTGCCGGTGAAGCTCAGACCTCTGCACCCTGTGGTCCCAATACTCATCGATTTCTGATGGAGGCTGACAAAATCACCCGAGCTGGGCCATGCAGTGCCGCTACCGTTTCTGCTGCTCTATTTCTGTCAATGGAAAGGAATTATCCATTTAATATTTTACTGTTAAGTATATGTATCAGTTGCCAAATGAATTATAGCAGCAGTTTAATTACGAAGAATGGTGCGTACCGTTCAAATAAAAAGGAATTTGGCCACTTATTGGTTTGTCCCAATGAGGTGAGCCGACATGGTGGACTACGCGATGTCTGTATGTCTGGCAGAATAAGAATTTTCTTGTATAGGCACTGATATTTTGTGAAAAAGAAATTCCCAGGGTGAAATTTCAGGGCTTGATTAAACTGGTTGTCATAGCATGTCGACAGGAGAAGTGCTGCATGAAGTTTCTGATCTGCTATTTACGGCTTTTCATGCCTGGGTTTAGCAAACGTGTAGTGCATCTGTGTTCGGTGTAGTGTAGAAATGGCAACAATCAGACATGCCACCAAAGGTATGACCAATTCCGTTTTTTATCCCACGAAGCTTAAAGACACGGGACTTACATGTCAAAGCTTCATGACTGGAAAATCAAGAGCTCGGCTCATTATCTTGGCCTGCCCCTACTTAGTACGTCCACATTAACGTTATTTACGTGTTTATTTTGTTTGTTCTTTTGTTTTTTGCGTTGTTTTTTTAGCGCAACACTCAGACATCGCCGTAGACATCAAGATGGGAGCGGAATTTCAAATGGATTACGCGGAAGTTTCACCGCCGTGTGTCACAAATACATGTAGCGCCCTTTTTGATTCACTGTGGAGGATAATCTGGTGCTCCTTTGATAACGCTCGGGATAACGGCAATTATGAAGATAAATTCAGTACTTATCTGTCTGAGGAGCTTTGCAACTGTCTGCAAACCTATTTTCCCCTAAATTGCAAATTCAGACAGTCTAAAGAGGGCAAAAGCACTCCCACTTGACTCTGTTGAGACAAGTCGGGATGTAGGCAACCTGAGGCTCTCTCCCTCCATTACTGATCAAAATCTTGGCAAAGTTCGCCACTGTATGCGCAAAGTGGCTAAAATTCAAATTTTCCTCAGGAAGAAGAATTGGATTAATATGGTTTCACTTAGTCAGGAATTCTCGTAGTCGAGTGACCCACTGTGATTTCAAGGTCCTTTTAATTAGGAAATAAGTTATTACTAAATTTAAATCATAAACAATGTCAAAGAACTTCATAGAATGGGCCACTACCACGAAGAATGATGTCAACTTTTCAGTACATCTTCTCAAGTGACAAATTGATGTGTTTAAATACCATTACAGAAGAAAGTGTATCCTTGATGCCTTCTATTGAGTGGATTTTGATCTATGCTCCGTCAGCACATAATGCCCGATGCAAAATTAATGAGCCTTACCAGGTGGCTTTGGCCAACTCTTGAATGCAGAAATTTATTAATTGGAGGGTGTGGTCCCCCGAGGCTTCCCTGAAGACGATGGGAGGCATAATACCTAAGAGGAGTAGGTGCCAGCCGACGCAGAGAAGGGTTGCAAGGCTACTCGCCTGGTTCGGGGCACATGCCGCCCGGGAGAAGTACAGGCTCGGAGCCTTTGAGGTCCGCGTCATGGAAACGAAGGTTTGAACAAGCGACCAAAGCATGACAGTGCAATTTACCGTGGTCATTTTTGTTATGGTACTCAAATTTAAATTGGTCACTAAATTAGCTGATAAAATGTAAAAAATTGGCGGCACTCCCAGGCGGGTACTTTATAACTCGTTACCAAAACATAGTTAAATTTTAAAGGTACGTTCCTTTTAGCATGTGCACGACATTTATTAATTATGGACTAACAAACAGTCGAATAAATTTATTAAATTGCAGTAATAATAGGTTGAACCGATTGAGGAGCATTTAATTTTAGGCATTTTCCACAATTTCCGACATCATTAAGATTGTCATTCCCCTGGAGGAGACTTACTGAATTACTTCTCTTATTTTTGCCATACAATGACTAACTAGAGGCTATTTTTTGTTGAGTTGAGTCACTGATGTTTGTATTTTTAAACTCCTTAATTAAGTCAATAAAGCGACAGCAATGGACTTTGGCCTCACAGAATCAAGTTCTTTGATTTTCGGCCTTAGCAGTGTCAAAATGTGTGCATAGTTAGAACAGGATCTTAGACAGTTCCGATTTAAGTCATTCCCACTAAACGATGCAAAATGACACTTTGCTAATCCTCTTTGGGAGTTTTTAATCTTTTTTCATTAGTTTATGAAAAAGAAGGACTGACGCTTACCCTAGCTTCCATTTCCAATCGGGTTGGAAAGGTTACAAACGGACACATTCATCAATTAGAACATTATGGATTTGTGATTGCCGTATTTTAGATTACCCCTCACCTCCCGGAAGATTGCAATTAATTTTTATCTGTCTCTTTACCCTTTTGAACCCCTTTGATTGTTTGATCGATGAGCATTGGTGCAATATTAACACGAGGTCAAGAGCCAATCACTCACGAGCAATTTATCGATCAGTCATGCATGCAGGTGCGCACGCATGCATGCGCGCACACGTCTTATTTACAAGGCCAGATTAGCGTCTGTCAAGGGAATGTTATGACTGAATAAATGAGTAAATCTCTAGATAGTGGCGAAAACAAGTTAGCCAGGTTCAGTTCCTCAAGTAAGTAGAAAACCACCTTTAGCCGGAGATTGCAAGAGTGGACGCCACCTCGACAGTCCTGTAGGCATGTGCGTACGTACGTGCGCGAGGGGTAGGGAGAGTATGAAGTCAATCGAATAAAATTTGTAGCTTCGCAACAATTTAGTAGCTCAGCTGCTAGCCAGACAGGCGGACAGACACAACAAGGACAGCCACTCGGGTGTCTAGACATGGCCAATGGTGTCTCCTTTGAAATCAAGCTGCCTACATGCGTGGGCTTTGTCGTCATTTTGAGTAGAAAAATAGCTGCCGTTCTTATAGCACTGACCATGACATTGAGCTTCACCTTGATGATATTTCGGCAGGTGTTTACATCATGAAAGCAATCTTTCCAATGTCACCCCCATCACGAAAAGACGAATGTGGATGTTATGTGCAAATACAAGAATCATGCGCCAATTTTTAGATTCCATAAGGCAATTAATGTACCATCCGTAGCATGTATGTCATAAATCTCATTATCTCAACTAGAAAGGATTAAATGAGAACGCCTTGGTCATTTTTTTTTCACTCATGGAATAACTGGTTAGGCCTTGATTCCTTTTTGGTAGGTTCAAGGTCAAAAACGATCAAGCAAAAAAGGCTTTTTAGGGCAGGGTGACTAAGGCACACTTTCATGGGGTACCAAATTTATTAAAACAAACAGAGTGGAAGTTAATTGAAGTTAGGGACTGGAAGTGCTAAGGGCTTGCCTGAACTGCGCTACACCGGAAATGCCAGACATAACGTCATGAAAAGCATTGCAACTGTTTGTAAATCTTTTCTTAATAGTAGGGACCGATGATGCTACTCAAAACCCAGTCATGGATAGTGGTGAGTAATTTGCGATTTCAAGTTTTAAATACTGAAATTATAAGGAGTGAATAACTAATGAGGGACAGGTTTCTTGGCTTTATCATAATGCAATGGGAGATACTCAATTTCCAGCCTAAACAGTTGATGGGTCTGACGTAGGGCTTGAATTTAAAATTGCCCTGCAGTCTCCAGATCGTGCCACAAATGTAGTTATAGCGTAGAAAATACTGAGGCTTGCCATCATTTCGACGCTGATTTTTCCTTTTAAAGGCAATCTTTTTATGAGTAACTGTTCCATAAATACCATCCTTTTGGCTTCAATCTTCACATTTTTTTGATTTTGAAGTACCCAAAAAAAGTTTAACACGAAAGCCTGGGCAACTGCTAAATGAATGCAGCGACCTTGGTAGCGTCGTCAGACATTCCCATAAAGTGGGTGTGCACACGACCTTCGGCGGTGGATGACATAAATTTGCCTCAATGTTTCGTGACTCACACAAGATAAATCACGTATCTCTGCGTGGGGAAATGGCTAAATTCAGACAAAGAAACACCGGTGTTCTGCAGTGGGTCGCATGGTGCGCAGATGTACGATCGTTTTAAGTTGGCCTCTAAGCGCCCATGTTTGACGTCATAAACTCGGTGGCCGAATCGGCCGGTTGTCTTTGAACTCAACCACGTTTATTCACACGAATGCGCAGCACCCGACAGAAGGGGAACAATTGACGGTAGCGACTACTTGGAGGATATGTAATTTCGACTCATCGAGTACTTTATCACTTATGAAATGAAAGTGTCCCCGGGATCTGCGTTAAATCAGGGTAAAATTGAGCCTAAAGAATCTTGAAATGATGTTTTCCAACAAAATGTCGTTATTACAGGCTTAGCTTCTGTTGGATCTCAACGCAAAAGCAAATTAATTTTCGCCTAGAGGTGTAAATATTTTTGCAAATCCTGATATTTAAGACGACTTCTAAGTTCCGTTAAAGCATACAGAGACTTATAGGCATTTACATAACTTGACATTCGGCTGGACAGTAAACGGAACTTTCCGTTTCTCTGTGTTTTCTGAGCCTGCCTGCCTGCATGTCTGCCTGCGTACCTATAAACACTTCGCAAGCGTCGTCATTCACGTATTTGCATTGCGGTATCAAGGTCGCCTGCCTATTGGCTGGAATAGGCAGAATCACCCCAACGATTGGTCTACCTCAACCAATCGCTCCGATAACCTTCAGCTAAGTTCTTTTGTTGAACTTTTTTGCCCACAATGGTAAGCAAAGTATTTTGTGAAGCAGGGAAGAAAGAGCTTTTTTGCTTTCTATTTTCTCTCTCTCCTCTCTCTGTCGTGCAAAACAACTCAGATGCAGTATCCATCTCATTATCTTGGAATTTGCGTCCTCACTAAATCCACATTTCGAAAAAACAAGGGATCCCAAAAAAAATTTGTTTACTAAGGGGACAGAAAAATGCAATTTTGTATTTTCGGATTTTTTTTTTCAATGGTGTGACGCATAACCCTGTCAGTAGCCAGGGCAGTTCCCCACTCACGAAGTCTGCTGTCGACAGACAAAATTGTTTTCTGATAGTGGGAAAACAAGCGTGTTTTAACAGCCAAACCTTCCTATGGTTTGGAAAAATAGATTTGTTATTGCACATAAGTCTGGCCTAGACAACATTCAGTTAGCTAATTAAGGTGAGATAGATGTCGAGGGTTTCACAGGAGTTAGGACTCAACCTGCTTTGATCTACCAATAACATTGAGAACTCCTGATTTTACTAATGGTTGTTGGTGATTCATGTGATTTTATGGGTTAAATGCAAGTCCTCGCGACCGAAGTATTGCTAGTCATAACAAAGATATGTCTTTTGGCCTAACGATCATATTCATACTACTTGAATCTCTTAGAGACCTCTTTTCCTAATTCCTTGTCCACGCTTGTTTAATGGGTGATACTAATTAATAAAACTCAATGGCTATTATTTTTTCTCTTTTTTTACTCCCATTTGTTTTTTATTTTACATTTTGATAACTGAAACATTGAGGTAACCTGTATTTTACAATCCAAAACCGATGGAGAGCACTGTGGACTGCAACACGGTGAATGGCAATCCGACGCCTACCGACTTCAGAGCATCGGAAACCACTTCGCTACAAATTTCTATTCAGGAAAAGTGTTTTCAGCATTAAGAACTAACTCCAATGGGAAAATTTGAATTGTATAAGGAGATTTAGAGGTGAAAGTACTATAATTTACACCCTGGCAAAATGTAATTTGATCCGGGTTTGGAACATTTGTTCTAGTTAACATAACACTTGTGTGGGAATTTAAAACTAAACTTACAACATACGAGTCTTAATTTTAATGAAAAGGTAGTTTTGTTCATGTTGCTTTTCAAATAGATCTTTCTTGTTGATTGGATGAGCATATCCATCTTAATGGGCTCAGGCTATAGCCAAACAGCCCTTCCAAACAGAAAAAAGTGCATACAGTTTAAAAAAAATGTAAGCACACCTATTTATCCCATTTGTTTTTACAAATTTCTGTTGATCAAGGAAAAGGCAAAACACGATGGGCATTAATACCGTTCAGAATGCAGAAATGAAATGCGATTTCCAGTTCTGTTCACACTTTTTGCAATCGCTTTGACTTAACAAAAGTGAGACATTCCGGAAAAACATGCCACACCTTTGCTTAAAAGCCTTTTAACTCACATTTTTGACTCAACACCTGCAGCTAATCACATCATGCATATGACTGTATGAAATTTGGACCATCTACCAATAAGCAGTATGCATATAGATGGTAAAAAATCATTTTGGTGGCATTACTTGTAAATATTTATTTATCTAAAGTTCATTTTAAGCCAAGGGCAGAGCTAAACACAAATTTTTACGAGATCAGATACGTATAAGCTATCGTGTATAATGCCTTAATTACTTGTTTAACTTCACGTTTTGATTTCGCGGGAGTAACTAAGTGTCCGATTTCTTGCCTCCACTGCAAGGGTGGAGTGGGGGGTGGTGGGTGGGGGCGTGGCCTTTCAGCTGTGCCAGCAACTTCCAAGCCCTTCTGCACAGCACTATTTTCTTTCGTCTCCAGGGTACTCTCATGACGCGCTACACATGAACGTGAGAAAAACATTTTCAAATAGTTAAAAATGGTTTTAAAATTCATCCTGGATGCATGGACTGATCCCAATTTCTGTCAGGCCTTTACGGAAGAAAACCACATGTTTAACAGCAAAAGTGGGCATTCCCAAATTATGTGGGGGGAAGAATGTGATCGACTTTTAACTTTTTGCATTGCAGAGGATGTAACGGAAGGGCGGTTTTGTAGCAAAACACCCTCATATGGATTTCTAGTTAATTGCAAAAAAAGACTGCCCAAAATTTCTGATCAAGAGAATTATTTTTACTACCAAAAGTGGGCAACACAGTACGTGTGTGTTAAATATACAAGAAATGTTGACATCTTAGTCAATTTAAATTTACAGAAACTGTTAATGCAATACTTATGTTCTTTAAATGTGCTTTGTAGGCGAGAGGCGGGAAGATAGCTTAAACCTGACCGTGGACGGACGTGGACGTTCTCCTGAGTCTGAGACACCCTCGTCTTAGCTACTTTGACTTCGCTACCGCATATTCCCCTTGTGCTTATAATAAAAGCGTCTAAATATATCCAACCTTTTTATAGCGGGGATGAAATAAGGGAGGATGAGGAATTGGAAGAAGCGCCTCCAGTGAACTTACTTTGTTTTTTTTTTTCGAACAATGATAGTGCTAGCCAAAATATTCCACAGGCTCTTTAACTTTAAACAAGAATACCTATTTTTGTTAGTAATAAAATGGAAATAAATTAGCAGAATTGTATTTGTTATTTGTCTTTTACAATCTTAAGCAGCCGAAATGCCTCATCATTTACCAGACGTGATTGGCATAGAGGCTAATTCTGTTACACCAAAAAGAAAACCACACCTCTCACTGGAGGTGTTGGGTAACTTCGATGCTCGAGATAAACAAGATGCAACAGAATTGAAGTTGGTTAGAGGTGACGCAACAAAATGTGAGGCTTGTTAGTGAGAAACCGCCAACTAAAAAGGTGATTTTAGAGTTGCGAAAAAGGAGGGAGCAGTAAAAAATAGATGTTAGACGCTATGCCTACGTAATGTTTCTGAGGCCGTGTGTGTATATGGAATCCTTTGATGTTGGCTGTGTTGAAAAGATGTGGCTTTTTGAATGGTCTACATACACACGCAAACTAAACACCAAGTTGATGGTGGCAATTCATTCCTTGCATCACTTACGTGTCTGAATGAGCTTAAGTTGAGGAGAAGGGGTTCTCGCAAGGCGTGGGTGGGTCAGAATTGTGTAACCCCTATAAAAATAGCAAATTCAATGTAAAATTTATCTTCTTCATCAGCATGTAAGGAATGTTGAGTGTGTTTGAGGTAGCTTTTCATAAGCCAGGCGGTGTGGTTTAGACATGATTACAAGTTCATTCCAAAAAAAAGAAAACTATTTCAATCAACAATATATGGGGGTTCAGAGTTATAATTGGTTTTAAATTTATGACGAGGAGAATATGGAGGCTTTTTTACTGCAACATGGACTCACCCTAAGTGGAATGGCTGTCTCGACCAATCCTTAGGACTTCAATGCTTGAACATAAATGCTGACTGGAGATCATAAAGATAAATGCCTCTTAAAAATCGGTGTATAGCTGATTGCGATAAGGTGTCAAAATACTGCCTTAGAACATGGAGTACATCCGTTGGATGTAGCTAGCATAATTTTAGATGATAGATAAAATTGTTTCATCCGGTTCAAATTAACCTTAACGTGCGAGTTTCAAGATTTCGTAAAAGAATACAGAGCTCAACATGAACCTAGGAAGATTCGGAATCCCAACTGACCCAGCTCAATCACTTCACTTAGGTACCTTCCTGAAACTTCCCAAAAGATGATTGAAAATGAAACTTGGGAGAAACATGCATTGCCGTCGTACAGGAGGGCTTAGAGGCTACTGGCATGGTCCGCAGGCCAAGCCAGCCAGCAAAGGATCAATGGCGAAGCCCCTAAGTGACCTCCCTAACAAAACTAAGAGTTAATCAAACAATCAATGTTTTACATTTAGTGCTATTCATGCATCCACTCATTACAAAAATGCTGCTCAGGACTTTTGTGCTAACAGAAGTCGTCTTTTCGGGTGAAGGATTGAGGTATCCTCATCCGGTGTGAATGTCATTGTCCCATTTTAAAGCGATTTTTGCACATGTAAATCAAATTATGTAAACTGGATCTAAAAGAAGGAAGGGGTGGGGGGTTTCCACAACTAGTTAGAAAAAAATTTTTTTTAATTTTGAGCTTGCTACTCTCTTTTATTTCATTAATAGACTCTTTTGGAGGGGGGGGGGAGAAGGGGAAGGGGGGTAACATTAGCCAGTGTTGCCGTACCAGCACAGCGATCGAAAGAGGAGTAAGCAGTTCTTCTTTTTTTTTTTTTTTTAATCAAGCTGCGCAGGCATGTAGTTGTGTCTGTTGTTTGGTTTCACTGTGTAGTGCGGTGCACCAATGAGACGTCATAAATGCCGCGGTCCTATGATGTAAATTACCGAGGTAATGTCTACTCTAAAATAAATCACCTCACATTGAAGTGGACACGATGTGAAACTGCTGCAAGTTACCCCACCCAAAGTCCGTAATTTTCCGCCATTGACCATCGCTTGGGCTGGCCTACCACCTCAAAAAGTCGTGTTCTGAATAGCCAAACAAGTTTAATGTACTTCATATTTAAATTAAACAGACATTTAATTATGGAACAAGTAAAATCACTTGCAAACAAATTCAAAGATGGTAAATCGGTGCACTTGGGCTCCATTGTGCATTATAGAAGTAGGTCTCTGAGAAATGGCACTTCAAAATGACGAATTTGGGTGAACTGGTTCCAGATTCCTGGCATATTTCTTGGCACTTAAGTCATTGCAGGACTTTTGCTGAAGTCATGCCGCTAAGAAGGCCTGTGTAGCGCAAATTCTATTAATTAGGAGGTGTCGTTGGGAGACACACTTCTCTGGCTAACTGACTCACGTTGGTCTGTGATTATCAAATCATGCGACTCTTATTTTGATTACCGTGTTTACTTTACGACGTTCTATCGATAAATAACGAGCTATCTCCTAACAAGTGGGTTCAGGCGAATTTTTATGATGATTGAAACTTATCATAATAAATTCAATATTCAACGCCTAATTGCATGAATAGTATCCGCGGTATCGAGAAAAATACGGTCAAATTGTATTAAAAACTAGCTGGGCACCTCCTTATAAACCATGGACTTGGAGGCAAACCAGATGAAAAGTCAAGTCATTAGGAGTTGAAAAAAAAAGGTCAATTTAACTGGAAAGGAACTTTTTCTGTTAATATTGGTTTGATTGCACCACATGTTTGATGTCCAAGAGTAAAAAATGCATCCTTTTTGGTGATTTATGACAATTTAAAAAAATCCTTGTGTCTCATTAATCAGCCCGCTTTTAAAACATCTTTTTTAGGGAAAACTAATCTACTTGTAAGGCGACTTTACTACTGCCACATGACATGGAAAATTAGCCTTTTTTTGGTCCGATAGGCGTTTTCTTCGTGTAGCTACAGAGTGCTAGTTAAACATTTAATCCAGAAAGGTTAATTTGTTTAAAACAAGCGGAAAAAACTAAATAGTCTCTCAGGCCAGAATACGATCATTTTAGTACTGTCAGCCTCCTACGCCTCTATTGATTGTGGACGTCAAGTTTCTTTCTTTAGCAAGCCTAATTCTGCGCGCAGATTCCGGAGCCCTGTGCTCTGGACACTGCTTAAAATGCATTTTTTGTTGATTATCAGTAATACGAAGAACTAGTGCAAATGGTGAGCACAAAAAGGTTATCAACATAATCTTCCCAGTACCTGAAGAAGCGAGTGGAGCCTGACACCATGCCCAATTCGGAGTACGAAAGGAAAGAACATGTTTATCCGGCCACCATATCTCAAGGTCGAAAGATCCACGCGTCCATCTCTCTCTCTCTCTCTCTCTCTCTCTCTCTCTCCTCGTCCATTTGGGACATCTTCGAACGAATTAACGAAGGAAGGAACAACCGAGCATGCGTGTGTGCATGTGCGTGCATGCTGGGGCATTTTTTGACGCAAACATAAAAACGAACTGCTGCGCACGCCGTGAGATATGACTCAACACAATTCCAGGCACACGCACACAGAATGGCTGTGTTGCGCCCACATCACGTCTGAAACCCTCTGGCCTTAGCGCTTCCACCTCTCGAATTTGGTCCCATGCTTCGGTCCTGGTGAACCTACTTCACTAATGCCTGCCTGAAATGGAACAACTCTAGGTCTAGTATGTTGGAAGGTGTTATACCTCCTCAGTGGCTACTTAAGTGGAGCCTTTTTTAGTACCGGTGAATTGAGTGACTTCATGGTTTAGGCCAAATAGAATTATCGTCATTCCATTAAGGAGCTTAGGGCAAAATTTTATGGTCGTTACGTACTTTCCTCACCAATTCATGAAATTCAAGAAATAAATACTAACTTATTATTGCAGTGCCATTAAGGCAGCAGAACCCTCCAACAAGTGGAAAGCATGAAGTATGGTCAATGTCCTCAAGATAAACTTTGTAACAGGGACAAAGTGGACAGTTTAGATTCATGATAAAAAGCCCGTTTTTGTGCATTTGTACCAACTGCTAGTAGTTTTGCAAAAAAAATGGACACTTCAACTGCTGAAACTGCGTCAAAGGTTGAAATAAATCAAACTAAGTCATGGTATAGCTAAAATTATTTTGCGTTTTGTTATCACAGAGATCTTGGTAGTGTAGCAGTCCTTAAAAAGACAATTCTTATTTAACTGCACTTTTAATTAACCAATTATAATGGCTTCAAAATCATGGTCCGATTGCAAACACGGCAGCCTACGTCGACTGTAAAGCAATTGCTTGCTGAGCAGACAGCGAAAATCCCCCACCCGATAATGTACAAATATGCTTTTAACAGCGTTTAATGAGGCTAAAATAGCCATCCACTCTTGTCTCTGGCTCGATAGGAAACTTTGTTTATTTGCCTCATCCCCGTCTACATCGATTTCTCAAGGACAAAGGCCCAAACACAGATTTTCCTTAATAGTCGAGATCAATAATTTCCAGGGGCGTCTTTCCCGTTAGTTTTTTTTGTGTGACAATCGATGAAAAGTTTAATTGATTTACCTTATAATCTGTTGACTAAGCCACGCCAGCTGTAAGGCATTAGGGCGTCTTCACTTCCAATCTTTAGTTGAAGCAAACAGATTAAGTGGAATCCTACTCAATCAAAAGTACAACGTCAATTTTGCGACCAAAACATAGATCCAGCGGAGAAGGCAAGCCATCTAGAATGACAAAGTCACTAAGAGAAATACAAAATACACTGCATAGTCACATTTATACAAGGGCTGGGTGCGATGACACATTTGGCAAGTGAAGGCAATGGAACTGCACAGAATTAGATGGCAGAGATGCTAATCGTGCGGCATGGATAAGAGCCCTAATTATTTACCTATGCCTCTGCTTCTTGCCGCTCCTACAGGCTTTTGCGTGTGTTCCTTTCTGTCATTTTATTCCTTTTTATACCTGTCCAATTAGAGGGGCTGTTGATTTAAACGCTGACTACCCACGTACGCAAAATGCGAGCACCGACCGTCAAAATGCGACTCAAAACAAAAGGTCAAATATGTCATCGACACCCGAAAGGAGTTTGACCTCAGGTTTCTAATCATTGCATTACCCGTGCCTTTTTGATTACAATATTTATTTGGAGATAATGCACACTTTACTGATACGGGTATACACATTCTATTACGATGGCAAACAGTGAGGGAAAACAAGCAGTGTGGTTCATGAATGCTTTCATTATCGGTCCAAATAGTACAGTTTTGACAGTTAATTTTTCCTGCACATGTTAGCTTTTCTAATAATTACCCCTTAATCCCCTCAGTTCCATAGACACAATTTTCGCGTGTTGAGTTGAATGCCAAGCGTGACAGTAAGTACCCCACGAACCATGTTAAACCACCTAGCTAAGAATAGAATCTCAGTAGGTATGCACGTAAAAGAAAACGCATAACCATGTTACCATTTGGTCGAATCTTTATGTAATTTTGAGCGGCCATCTCTCATGCGGCTTTGATACTAAACCGCTACTTATTTATCATCGCAGCGCCCTAAGTATATTCTAACACATAACATAGTAATCTTCAATGATATTTGGTGAGGTAATATAGCAGGGATTGTACAAATTATCCCAGTCCTTGGAATTGTTGCAGGTTCATACAAATTTTGCGCTTTAAAGGTCAGATCTAAAACTATCGGACGCGCGGCTTCAAGGCAATTGACCTTGGAGAAAATTTATTGGTCAATCGGAAAAGAATATAACTGAGCGTCGGAAATGTGAAATAAACATAGGACTGTCAAGTTTGACTGGCTGGACCAGAAGATTGGTTGAGGCACCTCAACCTCGTAATGCCTACACGAACTGTATTTCAGTAAGCATCTGTGTATCCTCCCGAACTAAGCTACTCCCTGCCCTAGTATGGCAAGTATCTGCTAATTACAAAAAAAATCAAGTCTGTTGCACCTGATTAACAAAAATTCATGTAGATTTGTATGTGTAAATTTCCATAGCGAAGTAATCTAAAAACCCAATCTTGTAATAGCAGTAGCTTTAAAGTATAAACAGATTTTGGTGCTGACGCGGGAATGGGTATGGCACAAGTGGAGGTGAGGCATAGTCTCATCTAAAAATGGTGAGCTCATCAGATTTTTGAGAACATAAACTGTGCCTGACTTTATTAGCTTAGAAGGGAAGGTCAGAAAAGAACTCTCGCTATTAACGTCACTTAAAAATAATCCGTGGATGCTTTGTCTCTATACTGATGGTATGAGCAAAAAGTGCTCTTATTTATTTGGGGTGCAAACTTGGGTAATTAAATGCACTGTTTCGATAAATCCATATGTGGATGACCGTGATTCGTTAAATAACCATGGCAATCAGACCTTGGATCAAATGGACTTATCGACCAGTTTGCACCCAACGTACCGGCACCGCGTTCGGATGGCTTCAGTCAAGTCCAGTAAAACAAAGATGTTAAAACAATTAGAAAGAAACAACAATGCACATGAAATCGAGATTTTTCCCTTTTAAAAGAACATTCTACTCCCACTAACTGGCACCACACGTACTTAAAGTGATGATTTGATTTTATCTCTTGAGTCAACTTAGGTCGACTGTAATGCTGATAGAGCTTCGAGATGACAAGTACAGGCTAGTGGCAAAATCAACAAAGCGATAGCTTCAGGATCCGAGTTTCACCTCTAAGTCCGTAGTCATGGCTTCTCGGTAGCGCCAAAAATGGCAAACTAACTGATTTTGGCGAAGTCACTTTTATTTGGCAGCAGTGTATCAATTCTGGCAGCAACCACAGCTTGCAGATCAAATCATCCTTTTTGTAAATACATTAATTCTAGAATGGATACACCTAACAGCTCAGTTAACGGATGCTGCGACTTCATTCCAAAAGAGCCAGAGGCTTCGCCTTGCAAATTCCTTTCAACACTCTAATTTCGCAATTTTGCTGTCAAATGAGACCGTAAAAGGCGAATTTACTTATAAGAAAACCTTTGCAGATAGAACCCAAAAGTCAGTTGTTTAATCTATCCCGATAAGTGTCTTGCACCTTTGTGCGATCAAAACAAGAGCAATTTATCCTAGCCCATAAATCTCCCCGAAAAGCAACCGAAGCAGCAATCCAGATCAGGGGAATTTGTTTAATTAAGTCTTTTGTTTTGGGGGGGGGGAGGGGGGTAAGGCTAGCGAAAAATTTACTTCAGTGACAAAGGTGGGTACATTGGGGTGTGCGAGCACACGCACACGAGGAAAGTAGGAACCGACGAGAAAAAGTGGTACATGCACAACAGCGTAATTATTTTGAGTAATTTGTGCTTAACTCTCCAATCACCTAAATACACAGACTTGATGACGCAACTACCCAAGAGGAGAGGAAATACGACAGAGAGAAGTAACACGCAATCAGTGAAGGTGATTCATGGGCTTACGTGGGTGCTGTGTGTGCAACTAGAAGTTGACACTTGCGATAAGACATGACGTGAAACGAAAGTACCTCACTGGCGTTAACGGAAGAGAAATGAGTATGAGTGCCATTTAATAATCACTACTAATCACGCCAATCGGTTGCCTCAACTTTACCTCAGTCTGCAAAAAAGGTGATGAATATCTTGTGGGTAGATAAAATTGCATTTACTTGGAGCTCCTATTATCTCACAGAGGGTGACTTGACATGGATCAATTGGTGGCTAAGAAACAACAAAAACGCAGTGTATAAAAACAAAGCCTGAGATAATGAGAACTGTTGACATCTTTTCCAAAAGTGCCTCATGTATGATCTAGAGGTGACGCACAAAGACCTAGCGGTCCAAAAAGGCAGTTAAGGATGGTAAATTTTGAGACCTCTAAAGCTGTGATTAAACATTCGCCTCAATTTTTCGGACTTGGTTCTGCCAAAAGATGCGGATTTAAGTTGGACTTACGTGCGACCTTCAAAGATAGACTTTCGGCTACCGCGTTTTTCACCATCTGAGGAACAAATCCCATCGACTGAGTCACCCCTGCATCGGGAAAAAAATGAAATCTGAAGAGCTTTTAACATACCTCCAGGTTAAAGTAGGTTTACCAGAGAGGAAGCAGGTATGTATTCTCAAAACTATTCACTGGACATTTGAATGGAGCTTACCTGTGATCACCTCATGCCGAACGAAAGGGGTTCCGTTCCCTTCGAGAAATGAATGGAAAACGTTCTACAATAGGTGATCGCAAAATTCTCTTAAGGTCGATCACATCGACGCCGAAAGTCACAGACGAGCACCCTTAATTTCTTTCGCGACAAGAAAGTTGCCCACACATGGTTGAGCGTGTGACGCGAGTTTCCTTCAAGGCGCTAGCGGCCTTTGAAACGCTAGAGGGCGACGCATCGGAGTGAAACATGAACCTTAATGAAACAGCGCCCACGAATTACGGTAGAAATGGTCGTTTAATCAACATTGACACCCCTAGAGACCTGTTTTGTAAGCATTCTTTGCACTTAAAATCTTTAAAATAGTGAGCCTGAGAACCAAACTCACCAGCGACACCACAGTGGAGTAAGCGCAAAAAGAGGTGGGCGCAGATGCCGTCACTAGAACTGCCATTATCCACTTGACGGGCAAGAAACCAATGTAGTAAGCGTTCCATACAGAACCAGCCGCAAAAGTGCTGTGATAGAAACACCGCACCACGCCTTCGCTTTCTTCCACATCGATCGCGTTCGCGATTATTCTAGAAAGATACTTTTGCGAAACCTAGCAACACTAAAACCACTAACACTACAAACTACAGCTTTGGCGAAAATGACAGTTGAGACCCGTAAGATGAGTGTACAAAAGGGGGACATAGATATAGGTAAAAAAATAAGGTACTAATTGACGCTCAGCACAACCCCATAACCCGGGACATTAGAGTTGCCACGTGAGAAATGTGGATATGCAAATTCCGGACAACTCTAGGGTCTCAGGGACATGGAGGAACTGCTATTATCATTACTGTCACTGCTGAAAGTGGTATTGGATACATCAGGGACTGCCTACCTTGTGACACGTTAAGTCAAAGAGAAGAAATAGAGGTCAGAAAAAAAACTACCCTGCAAGATAGTCCTCGAAGGCCACCTCACCCACTCACCCACAAAGGGAGAGATGATAACGGGAGTGAGAGACAGAAGAACAACCCCGGTCACCGACACCAAACCAAGGGAGAGGAGCGCTCTGCACACCGAGGGCGCCACTCGTGTTGTGTACTTCGAGGCGCGCGCGTCGCTCATCAGTCAGCTGACGTGAACCAATGAGTGTGCGATTTGCTACTGCAGACATACACCATTGGCGGTTGCTATGACACACAATTGCGAGTGGACGCTGTGAGTCAGCCAATCGCATGTCAACTCACGAATGCGATACCCCGTGAAGTTCGTGATCTTTGAAATTCTAAACTTGGATCAGAACTTATAAACCGCTCGTATGTGTTGGGGTTTCTTTGAAGAAATACACGGGATCCACTTTGTTTTGTCGAGAATTGTGAAGTGTTTTTAAAACTCAAACGTTTGTTTGATTGCGGCACATACTGTGGTTAAAGTTTCAGCGTATTTGACTTACTGTATTAACATGGTCTCAGCATTACCTTGAACAGGTTTGAAGCACTTTACTACAAGATCAGAGCATAGGTGTCGTAAAACGGAACAGCGTGGGCTTAAAATCCACAATTTCCTAAAATTGTACAGAATTTGCATGCCATAACTTTGAGCGTGTTTATTAGATCCAACAATTCCGCCGTGGGGGATTGTGCTAACTTCCACTTTTTCCGTTTTCGTGTCACGATATCCAACTAGGATATAGCCTTTTAAAACGTTCATAGAGGTAATTAATTCATGCCGCGGCGAGGTTGTTTTTTTTTGTTTAAATTCTAGGAGTCTAGAATTAATTATAAATCTTCTTTAAAGGAAAGACATTAATACAATGCAGGGAAAATAAGGACAAGTCCTTTCTGCAGTCACTCGTCTGAAGGGCGGGGAAAATAGTAGCATTTATTAGTCAAGGCTCTTTTAATGCACGGGAGAATGACATTGTTGAAGTATTCATTTTCATTATAGATACTAAGTTTAGGTTTGTGTCGATTCAAGATTCTCTACTTTCTAGGCGACCTTGGCAAAAATCAACTCCCAAAATGTCAATAAGAAAATTATAAGCCTAGAAACCTCCATTAGGAATCTAAGCTTCTACATATAAATTAGTATATTTTTGCATCACAACCTTCAACATGATACAAAACATAAGGTTATTCACAGATATAGCTTTCACATCTCCTTCTACCAATCTTGGTTCCACCTGCCATCAAACTGACATCCTACAATTCTGATTGACATCCACTGTAACCTTGAGAACAGTAAGTGAATTTCTTGCCTTTAGAGGCTCTGTACACATCCTCTCACCTCAGACAATAATGCGCCTTTGTCATAAGAATTTCACGTGCTACTCAATAGCTAGAGCTGATGGCAGTCCCGGAATATTTTCTTTTTCTATGTAGATCCTTACATAACAATGCTACTACGAGCGAATCCGCCAGTTTGAGCTTACTTGCTGCCTGATCTAATTGCGCGCCCTTGTGTGGCCGAGCCAATGGGATGCAGGTCGCATGACTAAGTGTTATTGATTATTGATGATGTGACGCAGGCGCAGCGCTTGTGTTTGCGGGTTCTGGTCTAGACTGAATGTAGGACATCGGGGCTTCTGATTTAAGGAAACTGGGTCACTTTTGCGGCGGAACTAAAAGGGGAGAATTTTGGATGAGCATAGGCTTGGCGATTGTCGCGGTCTTTTGCAATGAATATTTTACTTTGCAAAACAATTTCTCATCCAAATCAAAGACTGGCATTTTAAACACAGTAAGCTACTTTGGTGACAATACTTATTTAATAAGCGAGGCACAAGCTCGATTGACATCAACATTTCGATAGTCACACAGAAAACTCTTTCACAATTTAACAATGCCAGTTTTTGTATTAAATGTTTGCAATGGAAACAAAAAACTAAGGATATCGACCGTAAATTCTAAAAATTATGGAGATTGGCGTGCAAACCAATCGACTTGTAATGAATAGCATCTTTTTTCCTGAGCAAAATAAAACTCGTCCCCATTATGCAGCTGAAATGCTAACGCTAAGCTAGTAGAGCATCCTGTGAACTAATGATAAGGAAGCGCCAACTATAGTAACAAGAGAGATAAATCTTTTAATTGTTCATCCTTCTATGAAGGATTTTAAGCACAAATGTAGTCCTTAAGCGCTTTGTCGTCACTACCACTATTCGACAGTCTGCGGACAAGCAGTAAGTCGACTTTGTTCGGACTCGATCTCACAACGATGCGAGAACTGAGTAAGTCAACAGAAAATGATGACACAATCACAGAAGTAAAACACGAGGGTAGTTTCAATCCCATGCGGAAAAAAATTTAGCCGACCAAGTTTCCCAGGGGGACAAATAGAGCAAACAATTTTGTGCAGTACTGGCAACGAGGAGCACCTTCATTGGGAAGGAAACGTTCTTAGGGCTTTTGTTTAGGGCGGCATACTGTATATATGCTCAAGCCAGCGGAGAAATGATGGAGTGGAAAAAAAAATTAGCATCATGCCGCCTGACCTTGATTCAAGGTGATTTCCCGCTGTTTTTGTCATTGGCGTGTAAGCCCAACTTCCAATTCAAGGTTTTCAAGGTCATGATGACCGGCTCTTCCGATTTGCTAAGCGCATTTCGGGAGGGAATTTTTTGAAGCAGTGGCTGCGCCACTACTTCAAAAAAATGGGTATTAGTCAGTAAAAGCAGTACATTACCAAAGTGGCTAGTACTTTTACCACTCTTTTTATAACCTTGGTTGTTTTAGAAAGTGTCTAATTCAGGGCGATTGAAAGGTAAAATAGTCAGATTGATCAGACTTCACGAAATGTGTCACGATCCCGAGAATGTGATCTACAATCCCAAATGTCAGTGAGAATGGAAGCGGTGAGTAAGTTTGATTCATGCCATTCTATGTGATAGCGGATTGGTTGTAAAAACACTAACTTCTTTGACTGGTATTTCTAGCTGGGAAAACCTGAGCTAAATCGGTTCAAATGTGTCACAATCAAACACACAGAGAACTTTAGTCAAAGGAGGAGATGTCTCTTCTGTAAGGAGTTTTGTGTAAGTTATATTGATGGTTTGGTAATTGTCTTTTAAGTTCGCAAACCAGGAATCTGACCATCGGTAGGAGGCTGTATCATAGTCTAACATTTCAAATTGCGATTCGAGCCATGCTGAAAAAGAATTTTAAAATGCTTTTAAATTTTTTTTAATACGCACCACTTTAGTTATTTAATGCTTTTCATTGTCACAGGAATTAACCTCTCTAAATTTAGAGAAAAGAAAAATCCCCAAATTGCACCAATAAACAGGAATTCCAGAAAAGTTGTTTTCAATTTGCTCATAATCACAACCAACCCCATTGAGAAAATTTTGCGTATTCTTTTTCAAAGAAATCAAGCTAGTAATTACTTTTCTTCGCTGTAGTCATCTCTGATTGCGTTGCAAAGGCTGTCGGTGGAGGGGGGAGGGAAAGGGAGATGATTTTATCACCAACTTTGAGGTAGGCCAGAGGTTTGTTGAATGTAAAAGGAGAACATTATTGCAGCCTTGTGATAGGAGACGACTGGAATGGCAAATTAAATGCTCTCAACTATTAGGTCGACGCACTATACCGCATTGATGATGCGAACCTTGTTGTTGATCGTGGCATTGGCGCTTTCAGCCTTCCGCCCAGCTCATTCACAAACCCCTCAGATGTTGACACGTTTCTAGAAAACTAAATGCACCTCCTTTTTATCAGCATCTTTTGAAGTAACCAGTTTGCATGCCCCTAATAATGTGGCCCAATATGAATAACTATTTGAAGCTCTGAATTCCAATTTGTTCCGGTTTAGCGGTCCACCACCCCCAAAGTAGCAAATGTTCCCATGGCCTGATCTTTGGAACGGAAGTCCCCATAACTTTAAGCTTTCAATACTCAAACCTCTGAGGTAGGCAAGCAAATCACAGCGGCTAGGAACAATACCTCATAGAACTCATAAGTAGTATCTCAGTCTTTATCCTCACACACTGAATCTTCTCAAGCATTTTGACTTTGAGATGATAGCACGATCAAGGCAAGGGCTGATCTACGACTAAAAAAGTGGACATCAGCTTGCTGACGTAAAAAGGAAGTAAAAGGGGCCGATGTTGAGATTCGCCCAGAAAGGTAGTCGTTATATGAGGCCAACCACCAACTAACCTTTTACTCGGAAGAAGTCAAAAGAACCATGACGATGTAATTTAGGCAATCACCAATTTTGCAATGTTAATTAGCAAAATTTTACTGATACTTTAGCCGTTCAATCTAACGATAATGACTCACGCAACGAGAAAGAACATAGATCACGCAAAAAGCTTGGGAAAAAGAGAAACGCTGAGTGATGAATTGGTGGACCAAGTGTTTCTTCCCCTAGTTCCATCCTCCTGCGATTCACCCTTCACAATAGCAGTGTGAAGATCAAACAATACTCTCCAATCCTTAGGTCC
Source organism: Taenia multiceps (assembly GCA_001923025.3). Classification (NCBI taxonomy): domain Eukaryota; kingdom Metazoa; phylum Platyhelminthes; class Cestoda; order Cyclophyllidea; family Taeniidae; genus Taenia; species Taenia multiceps. The sequence goes on along the minus strand of CM010311.1, from coordinate 76,862,488 downwards.
CTCTTGGACTATTTTTTAAGAAGCAGCTTGAGCGGTACACAAAAATAGCCTACCAGAAGAGCTTTTCATTTTACATGAGCAATCGGAGTATGAATGGCGCCACGTATGCTTTTAGCATTCCAGTCATTCTTTTCATTCAAAATGGCAGTTTCCAGACTTCTAGGTTTCCAGAGCTATTTAAGTGAACTCGAAGCAGTGAAATTTAATTCCAATACATATGTGCATATTTATATATACTTATATGTATATAATCACATAATTCGAGTAAGATTTAAAGGAGTGGGGGAAAACGCAATTCTTGATAGCTCAAGAGAGAAGGGAGAGCAGTATTGGCAGCTTGTGGGTCCAACTATCACAGAAAAAAGGGAGGAGAGGAAAAACGAGAGCGTTGGTATTTGTGTGCTTCTTGTGGTGTGGTAGTGGTGTCTGTACATGTTTGAGGGGAGGAGGAGGTAGGAGGTCTCCGCTGTCGCAATCGCCGTCGAGGCATTCAGCGCCACAAGGAAGACGGTGGAGGCGGAGGTTGGGGTTGGGGCGAGAGGCCCATTGCCATCTCAGCGGCAGCCGCAGCGGCGTTGCGCGCGGAGTAGCGTCGAAGCAGAGGCGCAGGTGCATCGTAGGGTGAAATGGGAGCTCCTGTACCCGGGTGGAAGGTGATGGACGACGGTGGCGGCGGCTGTTGTACCTGAGGTGGGAGGTCGATAAAGAAGTCACCTGTCGGTTGCCCCGACTGCGGAACAGTCATTAGGCCCGCGGTCTGTTTGCCCATCCAATTACCACCAACGGTGCCACTGTGTCGCTGGTAGAAGAGAGCTGCAGAGCGGAAGGTAGAAATTGTATCTAGAAGGAAGCTCACTGTGAAACTAATTCCGATATCGAGGCATGAAATTCAAACGGGTAACAAGAAAGGAAATATTGTTCAATCCAACTTGCCACCTTCAAAATGAATTCCATCCCCAGGGTAATTTGTCGGACAGAAGATTGCTCCAATCTTGTGGCAAACTACAAGCTGTCAGAAGAGCTGTGACGACCAAAACCGAGGAGTGACCAAAGAACGAAGTGCGCGACAAAATTAGATTTGATCGCACGGATCCCTTCCAGTCGCCCTCGACTCAGTTTCCATGCTGGTGGCACAGCACTATGCTCTGACCGTCCAAGTAGCTAGTTTTCAAGCCTTTCCGTAAGTTTATAAAAAAGCTACCTCCAGACCGAAGTGGCTTATAAGGTGGTGAGAGGGAGGGGCTTTAAACAAAGAAAAGGCGGTGCCAACACAATGTCAGATGTTTCCTAACAAAGCTAGACTCAACAATGACGGTGACCTCGAAGACCAGATAACTTAGACAATTGTCAAGACTAAATTGAGATTGAATGCACAATTACTTTCAAGGGTTCCAACTTGAAGAGTTTCAAAGATAAAATTAGGAAGGAATCTGCCCTAACTCTTAAACCGCGAAGTTAATAGGAATGAAGATAAGAAATGGTTATTTTATGTAAGCACACCATACAAATATGAAGGGGTTTCTTACGATAAAACTTTAATGTACACAGAAATAGTTAACGCCTATCTATTCATAAAATTCTCCGAAAATTAGAAAAAAAGAACAGAACTTCTAGAAAGAAAGAGCAATTTAAATTTGAGCGACTCAACTGCTGTGAAGAGAGAGCACAAAACTTGGAGAAGAAATCATAACATGACAATTCTGGTAGTCTCATCAACAGCAAAACACCCATTCAGACGCATAGATGTCATCTCCTCTGCTGCACGTGAAATCAATTCAGGAGAAGAAAATTCATCCCCAATGGGTAGTCGGAAAAAAGCCTCCACAACATCATAAAATTGATTGTTTCCTAGGTCTTCAAAAAAAAAAGCTTCGAAATCAAGGTCACCTTGGTTGCAGCACGTTGACTTGCACGAGTGCATGAAATCCTACACCCTCTGGCAGGTGATAGGTGACTTGTGAAATGGCAGAGCACAAAGTGTCAGTCAGATGATACAAATCACTTGCTCACGAAGTAATCATTTTTTTTTCGCTTTAATAATACTAGTAATAATAGAGTTTTACACCGGACGAAAAGAAAGAACCGATTAAAGCTAACGAATGAGAGCACAAAAGGCATTTAAATATTTAAAAGCTTAGGTAAGCTAGGTGGATTTAAAAAATGGGGGCAAAAAGTAAGCTAATTTGGAGACATTTGTGCAAAGAGAAAAAAAAAACAACCTCGGGTTTCAGGGAAGTTAGCGACTTACTACAAACGAACAGACATCACCAAAGTCGACACTATTCGACGGTTGCATTTTAGTGGCTGACAAATCATTCCACAGAAAGGTGGAAAACATTTCAAAATTTGGCGTCTTAGTGGTTGACCGAAGTTGGAGGCGACGATGGACGCGTAAGAAACGCAATGGGAGAGAGCAGGTCACTTTGAAGAGAATCAAATAAAATTTACCGTCTCAAATCCAATCCAAGTGCTGGCGACGAACTTACACCATCACGTTTCCTTGAACACTTTAATGACTTTTCCAAAAATAACCTAAGATCTTAAAAAGAGGCAACTTTTTTTCATCTTCTACGATAACCTACGCGTCATTTTATTCGGCACGGAAAGGGAATTAAGCACAGAAAAGGGCTTATTTTGTAAACCAAAGTCCCACTCCGGCCTTGAAACCGCTCCACACATGCAAACATTTGCGACAAAAAGTTCAAGTAAGACGAATCAACAGGATACGTTTACGGAACGCCGGACAGGGATGCAAAGGTAGCCGAGGTCGAAATCAGGCGCGCGAAACACCAGGCCACTTGGGTTTAAATTTTCTTCCGGAGGAAATCGACCAACATGATAAAAAAAGAAATTGAGAGGAGGGAAGAAGGTGAACGAAAACTAAAAACGATCTAACTAGCACAAAGGGAAGTCCAATTTGTAGTGCAAGCTATTTGCCCTTTTCAAAACAAATTGGAAGATTTGAGTTCCATTACTGCAAAGAATGATCATTCAATGGAGGTCTACCTTCTTGCTGTCGATACAAACGAGAAGATAAAGTATTCAAATGGGAAATACAATAAACTATGCCCTTGAACACAGAAAGGTGGTCACAATTTTACGCAAATTGTAAGTTAAAAAAGTTTGCCAAAAATATTGGAGAATATGAATGGAAGCATCAGTTGACTAAGATCCTCCGATTTCTAAGGCAATTGAGGGTCCGCTTATCCGAGGGGAGGCGAAAACAAGATAATGGATTTGCAGATGCTATAAGATCGGAGAGGACTGTTTGTCGGGCCTGGAAACAGAAGCACAATCCGATTGTCTTTTTTCAGTTGACATAAGCAAAAGAAGAGAACTATAAGTGTGTAAGTACAGTTTAACTGGAAGCTAAGCCCGAATTAGCCGACATGATTGATAAAATTAGCACGGAAGCTGATGCACCGCACTGTGTCGCAGACAACTTCAAAGCCCTACAGCCCAGCAAGAGGACACACAGGCACGAGGAGGATTAGGGGGTGGGGAGAGAGGAAGGGAAGGGGAGGGACAGAGTCGGAGGAAGAGGAATTATGGCCGATGAATTAGTAGTAGGAGAGAGATGAACGGAGGAAAGAGAAGGTTGTGTCAGTAGTAGAGTCGTAAAACAGCACTTGCACGCGCATGGGCATGCGTACACGCCTCTCTCACCCGTCCCATCTCGCTCTCGCTCTCTCTCTCGCGCCCTCCCATTGACGTCATTTGGATACACAAAGACGCGCGACGAGACACGACGCAACGCGGACAATCGATGTGCGGCGGACGACTGGCTGGCTGGCTGGCTCGTTCGCTCGTTCGCTAGGCCGCGTTCACTTAGCCAAGACTGCGCTACAGCAGCGCCCGGGCAGAGAGGATGGTGGTAGTGGAGGCGGCAGAATTCACACCAAAATGCAGCAAACGCACACTTACGTATGCACAAACACACACACACACACACACACACACACACAGACGCTGGCTGCGCGCGCCCTATGCCACTTTTCAAGGACTGCGCTGTTGTCAGGTTTAGGCAGCGACTTCGATTGTTTACTGTTTTGTTTTTGTTTTTTTTTTCGGTTCAAAGCTTCATCAAGAAGTACTGAATAGTTTAGCTGAAGCAAGAAATTCAATTTGCCCTTATCGAACCAAAGGATTCGTGGGTCCCAAACTCCGTCACTTGGACAATATGGGGCATCAGTCCAATTCAAGAACACTAATTGTTGTTATGAACTTCCTCCTACCAAAATGCACTCCTACTGAAAATATTAGCCACACCAGGAGATTTTTATGAAGCCCATTTGAAGTTCATACTTAAAAATTCCAAGTCAAGGTAAAATAGGAACAGGAATGACCCAGTGCAACATAGCTAGTTCCAATTTATTCCCAATGACTTCCATCAGTTTAAAGATTGACAATAGGATTCAAAATGCGTACTAGGTGATAGAGTATTAGAAATAGCACAATGACAACGGAATGCTTAATTACACTGCTCCCTGTCAGATTGAGAGCGAGGGTGCGTATGAATTTAGTAGGTGCTTTCTTCACCAGTCCAACTATGACTCCCACATGCTTTAAGCTCATTTGTCAGGAGATATCGAGTCCTAATATGATGAAAAACGAGACATTGCATACCTCTCAGAGTAGTCCATCCCTGCCGAAAAGAAAATTGTTGAAAGAAGAGGAGCTTTTCAAAGAAATACCCACGAGTGGACGTTATGATTTTCCCACGGGTTATAATCACAAGGTAACGGGTACGGTTCAACGAGATCTCGAATTTCCATTTAAATTTGGGTGAAAAAAATTATCACAGTGGACAGAAATTCAATCGGTCAATCGTTTGCTAATTTTAACAATGTGATCGACAAACACCAAGCGAACAATGACCTGATCATGGATTCAACCATACCATTGCAACCACAGAGATGCCGAGAGTGTACAATAAAGCGAGGCATCTAACCAGACTCAGCCAAACGTTCAAATTAAAATTCCTTAAAGTGATGTGTGATAAAATGACGAAAATAAACTAAAAAAGGGAGATTCAAGTGGATGATTCGTTTGTCAGTAATAGCTTAACAATTCTTGCAGTTTCAAAATACAGAGCCGTTATTAATTACAAACCCAAACATTAACACACAAGAGGGGAAAAAACAGAAGCGACTTTGGGAAGTGTTTTGCCCTCGTGAAAACCCAAGGCCATCAAAATTAATAGTTTTCGCTGACTTCGACATTGACAAGACTCAAGACAGGAGCAGATGCTGGTGAGGAAGGAGAAATAAAATAAAAATTAGGACGATCAATCCACTCCAGACACTTCATTATTCACAAAAATAAACCTACCGAAATCCATTCCACTTTTAAAGAAGTCTGACACTATAGAAGAACTTAGCTAGGGGACCAACGGCAGTCAAAAACAGTTCTCAAAGTTAAAAATTCAGAATTGAAAGCCAGAATTTAGGAGCCATGACCAGAGTATTTCATCAATTCATTGAAGCGACTCTAATTACGATTCTATTATGACTATGTCGATTTCGATATCATGAATTGGCTCAAAAACTTCAATGAGCGTTATCCACTATCTGCTTCTGGTTGTCCAAACACCATAACTCACCGTCTGGATTGGCCAAAATGGTCTGGGGCTGGCCGGAGTGCTGTCGAGCATGATGAACACTCAGTGCCATCGCCCGAGTGGTGGGTTGGGACGCAGTGCGACAGAAAAATCGGTGTGCTAGAGCCTCGGAGGGGCGAATTCGTTTATCGGGGTCGTAAATAAGCATTTGCAGTACAAGGTCCATGAAAATAGCGTAGTCCTGCGGTGAGTGACCGGGCTCTTGGAGTCGTCTACCCATGGGACCCCCGGTGTTGACACCCAGAATGTCACTCAGCTTTCGTGCGCCTGGCGGCTTGTAGTTTATCTGTAAGGGACATTGACAGCATATTAGCATTTAAGTGCCCTACATGACCTCTAACAGCTACTGTTGTGCAGTTGTTCAGGTTGCGTTTGGACATCTTATCGACCAATCGTAAAGGGACAGGCATGGATTCGAATTCCTTTCAACCAACCACAGAGGAGGAGTAGGTGCGACGGCGCAAACAATGAACGCTCAGTCGAAAAGAAAACAGGGAGTAATGTTCTTTCAACATTAAAATATTGACGCTTCTGGTAAGGGTATTGAACTTTACAGACGGCTAAGCGAAACAGTTAAGACAGTTTGGAATTTTCACCTTTCTATCAACCGAGGTGGAATTGAAGACCTAGTGAAACAAGGACTGAACAAGCTTAAATCAACATTCACTCTTTGATTATTTCACTTGATATGTAGTGATTCTAATACATAAGGCCCATTTTATGCAATTTAAAATGATAACCGCAGCCTTAACCATTAAACCAGTTCTAACGACTCATTCTGAGAATGTTTAATCCATTAAATCGACAAAGTGGGAGAGTGGCCTTCCACATGGGATGAAAATACCGCCAACCGACTTGTTTGATTTATCACATTTTAAAAAAATGAATATGTGAGAAATTCCGCTTTCGCAAAACTATTTCAGCAAACAGATTTCACTCAAATTGAGTTGACGAAACAATGAAATGCATCAATGCCATAAAAAGGCTACAAAAACGTTCTAAAAGACTTTCATGAAAGGTCAGTTCATCAATACATACTTAACATTTATGCTCGAACACTTTTCACATTTGCCATCAACGAAGACACTGGAATAGAGCCAGTCTAAAGAGAAGCTTAAGAAACATATTTGAACCATTTTAAAAGGTAATGATTCACTCCGAAAATTGCTTCAAAATAGGGTGATACAACACGAAATTGGCTCTAACATCTCAAATTTCGATGGAAAAATAGATCCTCCAAATCACCAAAAGGGAGGTTTGGAGCGATTTATAACTTATATCTTAGAGCAAGACTCAGCCTTAATTCAGGGAGAATGGTTTGACGCATAATCTTGGATATAATTCAGGGGACACGCAGCCTTTAGCGATGACAACGATCAGAGGCGCCTGCCACTGAAGAGTGACACACCATTGATAGTGACGAAGATGAAGTTGGTATTTTGGATTTTTGGCTTTGATAGGGCCCCACCCATTCCGAAAAAAGTGACGTAAAAAAGACCTCTAAACACCTCCATATAAACCGGAAAATTCCGCCCTCAACAGGTAATCAGTTGAACAAAGCCCCGTAGAGCGAACAAAATTCCCTTGTCGCCAACGCCACACCGCCACATAGTACACAACAAACATATCTAATAGAAGCAACAAACATTTTGAGACCTTCAACGCTTAGAAAATTGAAAAAAATCTCTTCCGTGACGAAATACTGGGACAAGATTGCGGTTTCAGTGACATTGAGCACGCGAGCTCATTGATGAGCAAATGAAACTACTGGATAAAGTATAAGTAGTACTTATTTTACAAACCCACTTTGACGTTGTCTTTCAATGAGGCCTGGTAGTTGGGTACAAAGTTGCCATTGGATTCGCGTTCGAAGAACATTGGCCACCGTCGACTCTTCTCGATGAGATAAGAAGGCAACATCCCCAACACCTCAATTATCTTCAGCATTTGGTCCAGCTACAATGTTGAAATGAAACAGTCGCTTAAAAAAGGCTAGTAGTAGATATTACACGAGCCATGATAAGCATACATCCATCAAGAAATAACAACGTAATGCATGCAGACTTCTCTCCCAAAAGTAAAATAGTAAGCCATTATAGCACTTCGTTTTCGTTTCCTGATTACTTAATGCTCCACATTTATTACTTCCGCTGGGCGGCGTGGCCACTGAGACATGCTAGCAGCCCCCCAGTACTTCTATAAGTCGGCACCACATATTCAGCCCAAGTAGCATTTCTTCTCTCAACATCAGGGGTGCCACATCATGTCAAACGTTTATTCCCAAATCGAATCTAGTCCCTTCAACACACGGCTTAGCTTCTGACAAAATTGAGGAGCACAGACCAAAGGCGAATGACTGATAGAAAAAGGAATGCATCATTAAAATCCAAAGATAAAAATCTTGTAATTTAATAATGGGACGCCTCAACTATGTATTTGCTTGGCTCTTGCATAATCCAAAAGACATTGGACAGAAGTTCGTCAAGGATTAAGGCGGCTTTTTAAGGTCCAAAATTCCGGATCCAGTCCAGAAAGTGGCCCAACAGAACACCGGCCAAGACATGCACAGAACTGCCGCCCTGACATAACGATGAGTCAGTCGGTTACAAAGGAAGACGAAAGAGTAAAACGGTGAAATCGTACAAACAAAGCAGCATATCGGATTACCATGGCGACGAAAGAAAAAAAGGTAAGAAAATATGAATAGTTGAAATGCCTCCAACTCGACCATTCTGTCTAGAAAACCGCACCAATGAGGTAAAAAGTGTCGTGGTCGCTGTCACCGCCACCAGTCACACCAACTTCGGCTTTTTTTGGTCGCAAAAAAAGAACGCTATCCCGGTGACAAATTGACAATAGAAAGCCAGACACCGGAATTGGACAGAGTGAAGCAACTGCACAAGTAATGCACAGGATTTCACTGCCACTTATTTTATATCAATGATAAAACGTTTTTCCAAAAAATTAGCAAAACACTTACCACGGAAAGCAAACGGATGTAGTTTCGATAAATTCAGGCGAGTAACAAAGTAAGGAAAGGGAGGAATGGGAAAAGAACGGTTGATATGAACGAAAATTGGGCACAATGAAACAATAATAAATAAAAAAAGACTTAATTAGACAAAAAACCATCAAGAGCCCGTTATTTTCGGAAAAAAACCTTCAGTAGGGGCAGAAAATTGGTGCGCACAAAGGTTAATTCAAACTACCTTTAAGGGAGAAAAGTATTTGAATAATATTTGACCCTGTAAGAAGACAACAACCGAATAATTCTCGCCAGTGAATTTTAGAACATTCTTCTACCTCTTCAAACAAGAGGTATATCACTCAGACAGGGGTTCTGGAAAAAATTAAGGGAGGCTAATCGCCAACAGCAGTGACAAATACTGCGTCATAAAATATAAGGAATCTAAAAAAGCAACCAAACAAAGACTCTACCATAATTAATGTCAAAAAACAATGAAAAGTAAAATGAAAACAATATCAAACACCATCAAAGGAATGGAATTGAAGAACGGCACCCATGATTACCTAACTATAAAAGGGCAGCAGACGCAAGGTCCATTAACCAAAGTAGACAATAAACGAACAAGTTGGATGAGCCAAATGCATTGAGATCAAAATTACGATGGCACAAAAATGCGACATTTGTTGGCACACAAAGTAAACAAAAAGAAGCTCTTAACCTTATGGTTGGAGGGGTTTGGATGAGTCGCTACTACATGGACAGCCTCATTGGCAAAGGCTCCTTCGGACAGGTAATTTTCTTGCCCTCCTGTCTATCCTTTGGCTCGGATGGGAGTCAAACCCACTAAGTCCACGAAATCTTCTCACATTCGCCTTCCATCCTCCATCTTACAAAAGATCCTCACACTCCCCATCGAGTTAACACCAAATCCACTGACTTACTTTGAGTTCGCTGCAAGTCACTTTTGCCTTCCATTGAAACATGCTAAAAGCTTAGTCCAAATGCATTGATTTGGTAGGGCATTGTTGCACCGTTTCACCCGATGTTTCAAATGATCGTTGCATTGCTGAATACCTTCCAATACCAGTCACCTCGTCACGTAATCCAACAGTGATGAAGTTTACACCTGCCCTTAAAAGGAGCAAATTTTGAGGACATTCGAACCATAGTGACTCGTGCCACACCCCAGTGTCAATCCGATCCGACACAAACAGGATCACTTGCGCCTCTGCTTCGACCAATCACATTGCCAAAAGTCTTGCCAGGTCGAAATCACGTCAACCAAGCAACAATGACACCGGCTGAACTCAAGACGACCTCCAGTGCAGACGCCTACCGTGCATGATCAATCGCCCATCATCGGTTCACTTGAACTCACCCACGAACACGCCAGCTACTCCTCATTTACCAGTGTACAGACCGACGCCAAAATTGGAAAGCAGAAGACTGCAGAAGCTTACATGGAACGCTTGTTCAGCAGATTTATTCATCCGATGTTATGAACAGTGGTGGCCTCCTTGTGTTGTCACTACCTTCGGTGCTTTGGCCAATTTATGGACCTTTGGAAAGCGCACCGTCTACAGCCTGTCCCGATGATCCCGGAACTGGCGTTCATGTGTAGGCGGCAACAGAAAGACCATATGGGGAGAGAGGGAACAAAGTGAAGCACTGCTAACAGGATAAGCTGGACGCGACCCATCCGCCTCCCACCCAATGCCCTCGTCCCTACCTCACTTTTCACTCGGCCGAGTCAGCCATCCAATATCCTGTCGAGTGGAGCTCGAATCATGCTACTGCGGACTGCGGCTTCACACACGGGAAGCACCAATAAGTACGGCTTTGCATCCTCTCACCATTACTTCATTGCAGACCGAGGAGCAGGTCGCTGCAAATCACTGGCACTCAGTGACCAAAAACGAAGCAAAGTCCTAACTGGAAGCACATCGGTCTAAACATGGTGTTGGATGATGTGTAGGGCATTGAAGAATGCTGACGCTCTCCTCTGCAGCATTGCAAGTAGCCATCCAGGACATGGTAGAGGGTGTAGAGTAAGTGGCTGGCTGCAAAGTGCTTCCTTCATTCATCCTTCGATATTCCATTCAGTCTTGTGTCACGAGCTCAAGTCTACGTCTTGTCCCTCACAAAACTACTGATGAGATGCCTCGTGTCTGAACCATCAACGCATCCACCCTCATCTTTGCCTGCTAAGGCCTTCTGCTTTACCTGCAGAAAAGGAGAGGCGCTTTTTTAACACTATCCACTCGGTTTCATTAATTCACCCAAGAAATGCACCCCTTTTCGCCAAATCCACTCACACCTGATCATACTGTCACAGCCCTCGATGTTACCCACCCGGTCACCCTCCCCAACACCGAAACAGTATGTGGATGACTTCGGAGAGGCCGGCACTGCATGGGGTCACAAACAAGTGCTCTATTTGGCGTGCCACAGTCTCAACTTCTGTTCCACCTCTATGCTTCATTCGCACCTTCTACGCCCTACGACTGGGCGAGCTTTTCATGAAGACATTTACGCTCCACCACCAACGTCTACCTTGACATAAGGAAGAAACATTAATAAATACCCTTCAGTCGCTGTCGTCAAGCGATGACAATGATCAACAACCAACGGCTTTTGGAGACGCTAGTCGTAAGAAATGGAGAGAGAAAGAGAGAGCGACTTTAGGGAACAGCACGTGCAGCAATCCAAGTAGTCGCTTCGTATGCTAATGTGGGTCTTGCCGACTAATGCACCTCGACGAAACAGCGCAACAGATCCTTTTAATTGCGATCAGCCTTGTGACAATCTGCAAAACCTTTTGTACAGAAGACACAATCGCTTCGAGCATCTGCAAAACCAACTCTTAGTAAGGCGGCTTGAAGCAGAGTTTTGCCTTCATTCATGATGGTTGCTTTTGTGATTGTAGCTGCACTGTTTTCGTTTTCGAGCATTGTCTTACCACAGGCAACCGTGGAAACGGCTTTAGATGCAGGCTTTTCACTATTTACCACGCAACGCATCGAAAAGTGCATGTGGTGGGAATTGATGCGCCTTTTTTCATCTTCGCGGTGTGCTCAACAAGTGATGCTTTCAGTTGTGAGGGCTTTGTTTATTGTCGCAAGCCGATGCAGCGTGTTGGTGTAGGCAATGCGTGCTGAGGTGCGCCAACCACCCAGGCAAGCAAGCATAAATAATTTGAACTATTCCACCACCGACCGCACTGTTGGTTGGTCGGTTAGTTAGTTAGTTAGTTAGTTAGTTGGCTGGTGGTACACGAAGTGCACTGCACTACAAGCAAGCGAGACAAAAAAAAACCTTTGGCACCGTCCTAAGGACGACGAGACAGTCTTCTGTACGCCTTCCTTTTCGGAAGAATCAGCACCGTCAGCTACACGCCTGACCATGTGAGTGAAAGGGCAGAGGGAGGAAGTGGGCTTTCGAATACATTCATTGTGGAAAAGGCGCCAACATCCCACTACACTTCTCCCTCCTATGCACTGACACACCTTGCTCATCTGCTGCCGCTGCCGCTGCTGCTGCTGCTTCTGTTGACGACTCCTCGTCGGATCACACACATACGATGCCCCAGATGAGGCGATAGTTGGCACGATGAGAATGGATGCCAATGTCTCTGGCCATGTGGAAGGATCTGTTTGTCCTTCCCTCAAAGGTTGACACCACACACCCACGTCACAACGATAAGGGTGCAAGCGAATGTCACATCTTCAAGACCAAGCAAGAAGGCATCGAAAATCGCATTTCGTGGTAGGATACCCACCTCGAAAGGAGAGGAGTGTGCTCCAATGTTGGTTGCCTCTCTGGACCGAGAAATATTTGTGATACCTCGTTCACTTACAAAGATCTCGACGCGGGTTGGTTCTCGTTTTGTTAACCAACTGGCTTGACACTCAACGGTGGTGCTTTCAGTGCACAGTCCACTGTTGGTTGATTTTGCTGAACGCGCAGCAGACGGCACGCCTGGAGGGTAAGCGTGTTTGTGGGCTCGTCGACTCTTCTGACTGATTGAATCACCGAATGGGCATTTACTATTAGTTTGAGTAAGCGACCACTACAGTTGCATCGACTGATTGCGAAAGTGACGGCTAAAATGCGCCGACTTTCTGGCCAGTTGCACTTGCACTTTTAATCATGTATTGGTACCGCGATCTCTTGCGCATGCGATTTGGTTCCAATTTTGTGGAATCTAAATAAATTGTGTCAAATAACTGTGCCTTCTTGAAATTTCATTTGGCAAAAGGCTACTATTGAAGTGTCTATCTACCCGTAAAAAAATGTTCCTTTTTTGTTAGACTTTGAAGCCAGAGAGCCCATTCAAAAATGAATTTACCCTGACTTCGTTAACCAGAAGGCAATTCATTTAATTAAAGGATTCTTACTCTTTTACAAATAAAAGAACATTCAAACATTGGTGAGTTCTACCAGGAGTGAAAACTTTACACTTACAGTTCAGTGTTTGGCAGGTTCAAACACGCAACCTACTGCCACATGAAGGTAGGTGATGATTGTCATGCATTTCTATTGTGACGTTTAGCGATCACGCTCATGAATTCGAAAGTGCAAATAGCCTTGGTGGAGGCCGAATTTGTGGCAGATAATAAATCTACAGCCTTTGGACATAGGCAGGTGATACTATCCTTGCTTTTCACATCAATTCTTGAAAACTTGGTTAAAAGAAGAATGAAATAAAGGATCACTTATCTTTATTAACCACTTGAAGCTTAAATTATGTTCGGTCAACTAATTATGATTCCACCAAGCTATACTTCTTACTTCAACTCAAAAAGACATCGCCACAAGATTATGGACTTTTAGGCTAGAAAATTTGTACTCAACGTACCTGTCCTATGACACTTTTAAACCGTTAAAGAGATATCTAGGGTAATAAAAATCTGAGAGCCTACAGTACGTGGAATTCTACATCGTACAGCGGATCGTGATTTACGTTTACCATGCCTGTAGCAAAAACATGGAGGGGTGGAGAAAGACAGTTGCGTTATCCTCGAACAATGCGAGCTTCGCCGTTCAAGTGCCATGAAACGAAGGCATCAACAAATGAGGTGCATGATGGGCTAATAAACGCACACACGAAACGTAATCAATGGTTGGATAGGAGGCACTAATTTAGCGATTTTAAGCTTGGTCGCAAATAAGCCAGCCAGATCTGAGCCAGAACCGAGTTGAAGAGAATAATTAACCAAGAGCATATTACCACTGGTTGGGCGAATTTGATTATGTCAGACGGTTTTAAATTTGATGACAGGTAAACCGAGCAGAAGACATAAGTTGAGATCAAGGTGAATTAATAACAAGCTGAAAGCGGCCGTAGTGGAGAGAGGTGCATGTACCCATCTCAAACCACACGTAATAGGCATGTTGAAAAAATGAAAATACAACCACTGATTACAAATCGACCAAAAGTGACATCCAAGTTTGCGCTTCTGCGTCGCCATCCTGTGAGGACAAAACATTGCAATTTCCCATGGAATTAAAGGTGGATTTACCGAATGGAGTTCTTAAACATGCTTCCAATGCGCTACTGGCATTACCAACTTCAAACTCTGAAACAATTTAAGCACGACTTAAGCACCCCCGCTTCGATTGCATTAAAATGCTACTGTCCACCTTGCAAGGCTATGTTAGCTATCATCCATCTTAAAATGGAATTCGTTTACAAGATTTAGAGGACAACCATGGTCCTTGTGCTAAAAGAGGCAGGAAACAGTTCTGGTTTGGGACAAGTGTTTTTTAGGAAAAGAAATTAGCATGAGGGTAATGGATACTGCAAAATGCCTTCCAGCCGTCGGCACTGGTTCCAGGATGAACTCCATCACAGTGAAGGAATCTCATTTAAAGCCATAAACTAGTGCTGCCATGCCTACTCATTACATCTTCTTCGTTGCAAACACACAGGAGAATAATCACAGAGGGTGTTGGAGACGACAGGCAAAATAAGATGATGCGTATGTTAATGGGTAGGCACTGGTACAGCGGCCTTAGTTTTCTGTTGCTCGACTCACAAATTAGTGGCGTACGGTTTTATCCATGCTGCTTAATTCACCAATATTTCAGGTTTGGATACCTACCAGAACAGCTTAGATGTAACAGCTCATGCTTTTAGGCGACTTAGATAGTTAGGTTAAGAAATACGTGGATTGCCGAAAAGGGAGTAGCAAACCAGTTTTTGCTTGGAAAGAGGAAACCAGGGATTGGGAGAGGGACACTGCATGCTATGGTCAGTTATGGATCAAAGTAGCCTTCAAAGCGGTAAAATAAAACCCAACATAACTGACCTCATGCTGTCCAGCAAAGAGAGGTTCCCCGGTGTGTAGTTCCACTAGGATGCATCCAAGAGACCACATATCAATGGCCATTGTGTAGTCGAGACCGAGGAGGACATCAGGTGAGCGATAGAAACGCGACTGGATGTACTGGTAGACCTTCTCGTTAACATGGCAGGAGCTGCCAAAGTCCACCAGTTTGATGGCTGAGCGCTTAGGATTGATGAGGAGGATATTCTCGGGCTTCAAGTCGCAGTGGATGATTTGGAGGTCAGGGCGGGAGAGAAACTCCAATGCGGAGCATAGCTGTTGGGTGAACTTGCGTGTGAGGTTTAGTGAGACACCACGGAAGTTGGTATTGCGGAGCAGATCGTAAAGATTATGTGAAAGCAACTCGAACACCAAGCAGAGATGCCCGCGGAACACGAAGTGAGTTAATAGCCGAACTACAGGGAAGGGTTTGAAGAAACGATTATCAACTACTTTCCCATTTATTCACATTAACAACAAAGCTAATTCCGAACATTTAAACTTCAAGAGGACCTTTAAAGACAGTGCAAATTCCATCTGAAAGCGGGTGTTTAAGCTCATCAAAAGACCCGCGTCGTTAGGTCAACCAACGCAGGAATGAGTTACGCATGAAAGCCATTAAGATACTGGTTAAATCAATCTACTGCGACAGTGGAGTAAGTGTTTGAGTCGCATACATCGAGCCACACTGGTCTCTTTGGTCCCCACGAATCCAACTCATACGTTCCAACCTACTAGTTCCTCAGTCCTTCTGCACATTAATAATAATTCTAAATTTAAGCTTATGGGTGTTAGAATACCACAATAAAAGCAACCCGGAGGCTATGTTGGTGTGAAGAACTGAAAAAAAACAGATTTAAAACGCAGGTGGAGTGAATCTCATATCTCATCTGAAGGTAACTTAAAAAAATGCTTTAAGACTCAACAACACAGGGTGCTTATTGACAATCTATTGCTAAGGCAGCGTCAATCAAGAAGAATTTACAGGATCTCATGCACATTTTCCAAAAGTACGAATTTTCCCATAATTATAATAAAACAGCCAAGGAGAAGGAGATATGAATAATGGGTGTTCTGTTAACTACTGGGAGAGAATTTTGGCAAAATACAGTAACTAAAAAACAACCGTTTTTGTTAAAATCGCAGTATGGAAGAATGAATAGAATCTGAGTAATTCAAGGGAATGCTTAATTAATACCAAATTCCCACAAACAGCATGTGAAAATTTCGAATTCATCGAATTGCAACGAAAAAAAGACGTGAATGGATACGGTAGAATTTTAAAAATTTCCATATGAACTAACGAGCAATTTTAAAGTCAAGCACCAACTAGTAAAATGCGGGTAAAAAATTGAAAATCCCATTGGTTAAGAGGGAGCCAATGAGAGAACTCATTTGACCGGTCGAATTTTTAGGTCTTGAGGAAGTCATGCAACAATCAGGCAAGTTCGTCTGATTTTTATGACTAAAAACCAACCAACTACGGAGAGCTTCTTAACAACAGTTTATGTGTCAAAAGAATAGCCTTTCCAAACCAACATTCCTCCCAAGCAAGACACGAGTACGCTACAAACTCCATTTCTACAAAAGGTTTTGCTTAGAGAAACAGAAAACCTAGCCCTGACCACCTTTGCTTCTATCTTACGTTTATTTCCCGACAGTCCTTACTACTTTTCTTATGTGGCCAGGTGATCGTTTAATGGCATAATGTTTTATTCATTGCTCAGAGAGAAATATCCCCACAAGCAACATCACCTCCTCCCTACAAGTATTTCGATAATCGGTATGAGATGCTGTGCTTTCTTGGAAGACTAAGAACACAACCTTCCTTCAATTGATCAATCAGTTTGGCTATCTCAGAAGGAGCCTTTCTTGTACACCAGATCTTATTAAGTAGAGAGATCTAAGCTGTGCTTGTTGCTTGGTTTTCAGCAAGAACAATTACGTCCGCGGTCCATTACGCTAAGCAAGCTTCCATGACTTTCTTTCCCCAGTTGAAGGAGGTGCAGAAGTAGTGGTGTTAAGCCTAAATTAGTTTAGCTCGCAATGATACGTATTGCCAAGCCAGTAGGAGTAGATAGATTAATCGTAGTCATAATTATTTGATCTTTATCAATGAATTTAAAGCAAAAAGTTGCATCTACAGCTCACCACTTGCGCACAAAGTAAGCAGTCTTTTGAGGATGAAGTGGTGCATGGTTTGGAGGTGAGGAATGGGTGGTGAGATAGTTAGGGATAGCCAAATGTGTTCTTTCACCGAACGCGCAATGAAACACAGGGGCAAGTCACTCGGTTAACAATCGAAACGACCCTTTCACATGAGACGAAAGATGAAAAGAACACAATGGTGGTTGTTGGAGCTTGTTGCCACATGATAATACAAGGCATATGAAGCCCATTTCCTTGATGGTTTCCAAGACTTCCCAGTTGATGTAGTTTTGGGGAAATTGTTCCCCCACTAGCGTCAAAAACAAACGCAAGTTGTTCCCGACGCGTCAACCTCAAATTAGTCGAATCGATGGTAACAATTCTCTACTCTCGTCAAGAACAGTCCCCATTTTTGGTGGAACAGTCTCACGATGCATCGTTGAGTGACTCATCAGCAAAATTATTTTTTTCTGGATGGTGCGTCCTGCTACCACATTTTTTTTCCAATTCCAATAAAATAAGTCTTACAAAAGACCAGTTTCTGCAGCTCGAGTCATATCCACAAGATTCAATCGGCGTTTTGTGATCTGATTGTTCAAAGTAAGAGAGAAATACACAAGCACACGTTAAGGAGTACTGTATTCATGACCCGACGCATTTCCATCCATGATAGTATAAGCATCGCACTTTACAAGCCCCGTAAACTAAAAGCCGTTGCAGCGAACTACGCCGACGAAAGCACGAACTTTTCGATCACCTGATAGACAAACTGCAGTGAAAAGTTGTTGAGTTCGGGTAAAGCAAAGCTAAAAGGAAGGTTTGGCAAAAGTTCGTCCTAGAGGAAGGAAAAGAAAAACACTGACCGACATAATTAGCGCCGTGGTTACCATTGGAGGCATCAGTGCTGGAGTCCTGTAGTCGATTCATCTGTGTTAACAAACGGATCTCCTCACGTGCCTGGTTGGTGAAGGCTCGCTTATTTTTGATTATCTTTATTGCCACATCTTCATTGGCCACAAAGTCACGGGCTTTCATCACCTGTCAAGGCAACAAAAAAAAGAACACTTCTAGATAAAAGATTCTACAGAGACCTGTATTATTTGTACTGTGTTAATCATATTCGAGCATGAAGAACTAAAGTATATTCTCAAAAAACAAGAGGAAAGGAAAAGGGAAGCAAGGCAAGTTGATCGAATGTTAGCAAATTTGAGGCTAAGAGAGATGGAGTGAAAATTAAGAATTTAGGTCTGATCCTCGTGAGGTAGCTCTGAGGTCTGAAACTAAAACAAATGTTTTTTAAATTCCGACACGATATGAGGGATCCCCAGGCACCGAAACAGTGTAGCCGGAGTGCTTATTTTCGATAATGAGAAAAATTATCAGGAATTTGGAGAACAAAATTCTGTCTGCTTAAACTGGAAGGTACGAACAAAAAACGCTCTTAAACAATAGCAACCAATGCAACCAGAAGAGCATACATTGTAACCAATTGTCCAGACTAGAAAAATTGTACAGATTCTCGCAAATAGAAATAACCTAAACAGTTTGCCAACAACTGCGTTAGTGAGGTGGCACTTTCATTAGCAAGACATGTAATTAATTCAGTCAAATTCGGGAGCATATGGAAATGTGGATTTTGTGAAACTGTGTAAACCACGACAAAGGATTCGAAAAAGGAGGAAAGGAGGGGACATTTTGCAGTCAGTGGAGGTGAACGATGAGCTCGTAAGAAATAAACAAGCAAACATTAATTCAAAAAGGGAATGCAAAAAGTCGCGTTTACAAAACTTCAACAAAGACATTTTTAGGTTCGCAAAACCCACAAGCCATTGAGTGCTAAAAATGTTTGAGAGGTTCTTCAATCTGAGGAATAGTTTAAAATATTTTAGGTGAGAACTGAAATTATTCCAAAACTACAAAAAAACATTCAAAACTATGATGAAGACAAAATGACCCGTTTTCACTACAATAGATACATAATGATGCAAAGGCACATTGTAAACTTTAAAATATTCGCGATCAAAACTAAAAAAATCCACCAAAAACATGTTGATAAGACCAAAAATCGGCGCATTATCGTTGCCATTTAAGTAGTCGGTCGATGCAACTCCAATGATCGCTTGCTCAAACCAATAGCAAACACACTTTAGGTAACTCAATCAATCAATCAGCAAGAAAACACGGCGAGTTCACAAACACGCTTGCCGCGTTCAGCAAACCAACCAACAGTGGACTGTGCACTGAAAGCACCACCGTTGAGTGTCAAGCCAGTTGGTTAACAAAACGAGAACCAACCCGCGTCGAGATCTTTGTAAGTGAACGAGGTATCACAAATATTTCTCGGTCCAGAGAGGCAACCAACATTGGAGCACACTCCTCTCCTTTCGAGGTGGGTATCCTACCACGAAATGCGATTTTCGATGCCTTCTTGCTTGGTCTTGAAGATGTGACATTCGCTTGCACCCTTATCGTTGTGACGTGGGTGTGTGGTGTCAACCTTTGAGGGAAGGACAAACAGATCCTTCCACATGGCCAGAGACATTGGCATCCATTCTCATCGTGCCAACTATCGCCTCATCTGGGGCATCGTATGTGTGTGATCCGACGAGGAGTCGTCAACAGAAGCAGCAGCAGCAGCGGCAGCGGCAGCAGATGAGCAAGGTGTGTCAGTGCATAGGAGGGAGAAGTGTAGTGGGATGTTGGCGCCTTTTCCACAATGAATGTATTCGAAAGCCCACTTCCTCCCTCTGCCCTTTCACTCACATGGTCAGGCGTGTAGCTGACGGTGCTGATTCTTCCGAAAAGGAAGGCGTACAGAAGACTGTCTCGTCGTCCTTAGGACGGTGCCAAAGGTTTTTTTTTGTCTCGCTTGCTTGTAGTGCAGTGCACTTCGTGTACCACCAGCCAACTAACTAACTAACTAACTAACTAACCGACCAACCAACAGTGCGGTCGGTGGTGGAATAGTTCAAATTATTTATGCTTGCTTGCCTGGGTGGTTGGCGCACCTCAGCACGCATTGCCTACACCAACACGCTGCATCGGCTTGCGACAATAAACAAAGCCCTCACAACTGAAAGCATCACTTGTTGAGCACACCGCGAAGATGAAAAAAGGCGCATCAATTCCCACCACATGCACTTTTCGATGCGTTGCGTGGTAAATAGTGAAAAGCCTGCATCTAAAGCCGTTTCCACGGTTGCCTGTGGTAAGACAATGCTCGAAAACGAAAACAGTGCAGCTACAATCACAAAAGCAACCATCATGAATGAAGGCAAAACTCTGCTTCAAGCCGCCTTACTAAGAGTTGGTTTTGCAGATGCTCGAAGCGATTGTGTCTTCTGTACAAAAGGTTTTGCAGATTGTCACAAGGCTGATCGCAATTAAAAGGATCTGTTGCGCTGTTTCGTCGAGGTGCATTAGTCGGCAAGACCCACATTAGCATACGAAGCGACTACTTGGATTGCTGCACGTGCTGTTCCCTAAAGTCGCTCTCTCTTTCTCTCTCCATTTCTTACGACTAGCGTCTCCAAAAGCCGTTGGTTGTTGATCATTGTCATCGCTTGACGACAGCGACTGAAGGGTATTTATTAATGTTTCTTCCTTATGTCAAGGTAGACGTTGGTGGTGGAGCGTAAATGTCTTCATGAAAAGCTCGCCCAGTCGTAGGGCGTAGAAGGTGCGAATGAAGCATAGAGGTGGAACAGAAGTTGAGACTGTGGCACGCCAAATAGAGCACTTGTTTGTGACCCCATGCAGTGCCGGCCTCTCCGAAGTCATCCACATACTGTTTCGGTGTTGGGGAGGGTGACCGGGTGGGTAACATCGAGGGCTGTGACAGTATGATCAGGTGTGAGTGGATTTGGCGAAAAGGGGTGCATTTCTTGGGTGAATTAATGAAACCGAGTGGATAGTGTTAAAAAAGCGCCTCTCCTTTTCTGCAGGTAAAGCAGAAGGCCTTAGCAGGCAAAGATGAGGGTGGATGCGTTGATGGTTCAGACACGAGGCATCTCATCAGTAGTTTTGTGAGGGACAAGACGTAGACTTGAGCTCGTGACACAAGACTGAATGGAATATCGAAGGATGAATGAAGGAAGCACTTTGCAGCCAGCCACTTACTCTACACCCTCTACCATGTCCTGGATGGCTACTTGCAATGCTGCAGAGGAGAGCGTCAGCATTCTTCAATGCCCTACACATCATCCAACACCATGTTTAGACCGATGTGCTTCCAGTTAGGACTTTGCTTCGTTTTTGGTCACTGAGTGCCAGTGATTTGCAGCGACCTGCTCCTCGGTCTGCAATGAAGTAATGGTGAGAGGATGCAAAGCCGTACTTATTGGTGCTTCCCGTGTGTGAAGCCGCAGTCCGCAGTAGCATGATTCGAGCTCCACTCGACAGGATATTGGATGGCTGACTCGGCCGAGTGAAAAGTGAGGTAGGGACGAGGGCATTGGGTGGGAGGCGGATGGGTCGCGTCCAGCTTATCCTGTTAGCAGTGCTTCACTTTGTTCCCTCTCTCCCCATATGGTCTTTCTGTTGCCGCCTACACATGAACGCCAGTTCCGGGATCATCGGGACAGGCTGTAGACGGTGCGCTTTCCAAAGGTCCATAAATTGGCCAAAGCACCGAAGGTAGTGACAACACAAGGAGGCCACCACTGTTCATAACATCGGATGAATAAATCTGCTGAACAAGCGTTCCATGTAAGCTTCTGCAGTCTTCTGCTTTCCAATTTTGGCGTCGGTCTGTACACTGGTAAATGAGGAGTAGCTGGCGTGTTCGTGGGTGAGTTCAAGTGAACCGATGATGGGCGATTGATCATGCACGGTAGGCGTCTGCACTGGAGGTCGTCTTGAGTTCAGCCGGTGTCATTGTTGCTTGGTTGACGTGATTTCGACCTGGCAAGACTTTTGGCAATGTGATTGGTCGAAGCAGAGGCGCAAGTGATCCTGTTTGTGTCGGATCGGATTGACACTGGGGTGTGGCACGAGTCACTATGGTTCGAATGTCCTCAAAATTTGCTCCTTTTAAGGGCAGGTGTAAACTTCATCACTGTTGGATTACGTGACGAGGTGACTGGTATTGGAAGGTATTCAGCAATGCAACGATCATTTGAAACATCGGGTGAAACGGTGCAACAATGCCCTACCAAATCAATGCATTTGGACTAAGCTTTTAGCATGTTTCAATGGAAGGCAAAAGTGACTTGCAGCGAACTCAAAGTAAGTCAGTGGATTTGGTGTTAACTCGATGGGGAGTGTGAGGATCTTTTGTAAGATGGAGGATGGAAGGCGAATGTGAGAAGATTTCGTGGACTTAGTGGGTTTGACTCCCATCTGAGCCAAAGGATAGACAGGAGGGCAAGAAAATTACCTGTCCGAAGGAGCCTTTGCCAATGAGGCTGCCCATGTAGTAGCGACTCATCCAAACCTCGCCAGGTCGCACGATGTAGTCACAGTTCGCATCGGTGTGGTTAGGGTCAACATGGTGCTGTTGCTGCTGCTGATCCACTGCCTTTTGCCGTGTGGATCGTTGTTGAGTTGACTGCGTCTGCTGTTGCTGCTGCTTGGACACTAGTGATTGTCCGAATGGCGCGCCATTGGTGGGTTTGGCCGAGGCGGCGGCTGCTGCAGCTGCGACGGCGGCGGCAGTGATGGCGGATTGGTTGACGTAGCCTGCCGGCAAGGAGACGAGGGGTACAAACCGGGGACCATTACCACCAACCCCAGCACTGAGGCTATCGCCGCCGCCACCTCCAACGGCAACGCTGACTCCATCGATCGGATCACCTCCCATTCCAGCTGTGAAAAGGAGAGATAGCTATGATTATCAGCTTCATTGAATGTCATTCTGCAAGGATAAATATGGATGCAATCGGTGTATAGATGTGTTCCCTGTAAGAATTCAAGCGAATTAGCTGTGATTGCCGCAGATTATTATATAGTCATTACCCCTGTCACACCACTGATTTGATTGCGTTTGAGCACCGCTGTGATAGCCCAAGTGGAAGGAAACGTCGAGCATCGAGAACAATATGTGCAAGAGCAGAACGGCTATTATTTTTATTGTCTTGATTTCGTGTTTTGTTCTGTCGTTTGAAATACAGATACGACCCGGTGGTACGGTGTTCTACTCAAGACAGCTACTGCACTAGCCTCCAAAACCTTTACCTGTACTCAAGAATTCCGTTCTGAATACTGAAAATTTGAAGCCTAAAAATTTGGTGCGGATTGCTGAGCGTGGTCATTTCGCAGCCAACCCAATTTCCAATTCGACATTCCAGTTACTGGTGGAGCGAAATTCCATCCTACCGAATGGAAAACGTTCAGAGAACTATCCAAGCCATTGATACAAAGTTATTGAACAATAAACGTTATCCTAAAATAATATGCTTAAGGTGGCCGAATGAAAGTGACAAAAAATAGAACATTGGTCAGATATAGGTAATGACAGCCAGTTAGCAAAGAAAAGTGGTTGACAGTTGTCTGCGAAGTTATCATACACTCAGTTCTACAAAGTGCATTTTTCTTTAGAAATTTGAAGCTGTATAGTTTTAGGCAATACGAAGCAAGTGGACTCCCAAAGTGTACTTTTGCAAAACGAGCGTGACAGAACCCATCACTATTGTTGGAATTCATGTTGTATGACTTCGAGTTGTTTTAACACACCAAGGTCTCTTTCGGTAGGCAAAAAAGACTGATCGTGGAGGAGGCCAGAGACGAAGCAGAAATCATGATAAGTGCTTTATTAGCCAAATTTAACCACCCAAAAATCCCGATCCTTCACAACTTGATCACCATACTAGCATGATAGAGTTCTGCTCAAGTCATACTTCCAAACTCGTGCATCTTGCAGATTCTTTGTAGATTCATTTGGTCACACATTGCACTTATATTCGGTCAACTATGTCATGACCTCTACATCGAGTGCATTGATTATATCGTCTGCACTGCTACTATCTTGATCAAGCACGCCTAGCTGTGAGGTCAAATCAAAGTGACAGCACCACAAAGAAAATCAGGCTAGAACATGGCTATTTTAGACAACAGAACGGTTGAAATGGATCGGAATGGTAATTATAAATGTTGTAGTCATTAATAATAAAGCCTCAACTATCATAACCAAAAAACTTGCTATCCAAACAGACAGAGGCAATTGGTCCAACAGAAGGGTCAGAGATGAAGTGACAGTGCCACAACCAGCGTTTTAAGCGTCGCCTGCCACGGCATTGCCGATTGATCAAGCAGTTAGCTAAATCACCCTGTATTAATGACTGCCACCAGTTGTAGCAAAATGCATATTAGGAAGCTCAAGTTCCACATGATTGTTGTCACATGTCTAACGGGCTGTTTCACCATTTATGTGGATGGTACCAAAATTGATAGTACATGAAAAAGTCGAGAGAACTGGTGAATCATGCGAATAAAAACCATTACGTGCGTAAAAACACAAAAAATGGCTTGGTTGTTAACCTAGATCATCAAAAACATAAGCTCTGTAGCATATCTAGGAAACGCCACGATGGTAATTTACCAGACGTCAAATTAAGGAAATAGCGCATTCTCCATCACCAGGACGTTACCAGTGAATTGCAAATGATAAATGCTCTATTGCA
Source organism: Taenia multiceps (assembly GCA_001923025.3). Lineage (NCBI taxonomy): Eukaryota > Metazoa > Platyhelminthes > Cestoda > Cyclophyllidea > Taeniidae > Taenia > Taenia multiceps. The sequence goes on along the minus strand of CM010311.1, from coordinate 76,837,804 downwards.
CCACATGTCATAAATCCAATGCTTCAAACGAAAGAATTTACAACTGAAGTTCTTAATAACCACGAAACCGCTGCTACCACCAGTGTAATCAAGCCAAAGAGCACGAGGAATACTGTTAGGAAACTTCCCTTATCACAGTAACTCCTACCACCTGGCGATCATTGCACAAACTACTATACGATTTAGTAAATACATACGCCCATTTTTTTAGCACCAAGACCACGTAATAAGCTACCCATTCAATCAACGAGGAGCGCTTCATTGACTATGAGTGAACACGGCCACCACCATTCCGTTCTATAAAAGTAGAGATTCCTAATTCAAAAGTGTGGTTTTTTTCCGTGATTTATAGATGCATGAGAATTCCGTGTGCGACGCAAGCACACACACACGCGCCCAAACACAAGCGGACTAATGCAATTGAGAGAGTGAAATACAGCCCAGTCATTTGCGTTTCATGCTGCCTACTAATCTGACTGGGTATCTCCTTTTATCAGTCAAACAGCCAAGGTCATTGTGCTATGCTACTAGTGGGGGGAAAGCTTCGAGTTCAGGTCAGGAGGCCGGTAAGATATAGACTGTGCCAACAGTGGTGGGACACTTAAATAGCGGCTAGCACAGCGCCTCAGCGCATTTCGAGGCTGTAAATTCTTCACCCAGTATTTCAAAGCGTTAACAAGACTGGCTAGTCTCGGTTATCCAGCAGAGGCTAAAAACAAAGTGGAAAAGTGTGCGTATACATATATGTAGTTCAAGTGCCTAGAATTTTGTAGATGAGCAGGTCGCAAAACCCCCAGGAACTGGGCCATTTCCCCATACACGCGAATTCACACACCCATTTGAGAAGGATGGATCACATTCCTTGGGTTCTGATGAAGAATAGCTATTTTGGGACTAGACAGGTCTATTTTCACATTCCTTGTTGGGAAGACATAAGTCTAAAGTGGGGAAGAAAAGGAAAAGTCCCAAAAAGGTAGTTAAATTGACGTTTTCAAGCAAACCCCTACAAGTAACAGTTTTAGCTACACTCGAAGGGCGATTTTGAAATTGTTCACAATGATGATAAGGGGATTTAATTGGGGCGAATTACCTGAAAATGCGCTGTGTTAAAATGTAAAATGGAGTAATTTTCAAAAGTAACTTTCTAGGTGAAACGCCTCAAATTAAGCCTCGATTTCAAGCATGTATTCACATAAATGTTGTCTAATGAAAAAGTCTTTCTGTAAGTGGAAACCTACAGAAAATAAGCTCATTTGAATTCCAGATCAGTGATCGGCAAAAAGTTTAGAAAAGTCAGTTTTTATTGAAGAGGGTTTATAAAACGCCTCTTTTCGCAACTAAAATAAGAGAGAAAATAAACCGATAACCCTAGATAAGTAAGTGTACATCGGAATCAGCTCTTCTTCCAACTAACAGTGAACACTAAGAAATTATGACCTATATGAGCATGGCCTGACAACAATTCGACTGTTCAATTTCAATACATGTCTCTGCAACATAAAAAGCCGCATGAATGACGAGAGATAAGGACTCCTAGTGGTTAAAACCATTACCAGACGGACCTTATAGAGTAACCAAGTTCTCTTCGTCAACATAACATTTGAATTAAGAGGCTCGAGCTATTATTCGAATCGGCTAATAGCCTAGCAAGTACAGATCAAAATCACCCTGATTCCTTTTAAGGAAGCGAAAGGATGCCTTTCAAAAAAAGTAACAGAGTTCACTTTTCACTTCGAACGGGGATTTGGCGAGCGAGTCAAAATTACACACAATTTGGTAGTTGGCAATAGTCGTTTACATAATTCTCACAATTTGGAATAAAAAGGCGTTTAATTTGAGGTTCATTAATTGGCAAGAGCTACTGTCTGTCCGCCACCCAAATTTTATCAGCCAACAATTTAACCATCCATACACCGGATAAAAAAGCACAGGCTTGTGCTTAGATTATCCATTCCGAAATCTGGTCCCAGACTGTCCTTTTAAAGAGTCCAAGTTCACATTTTGGTTTGACGGTCGAGCTAGAGAACATAGACAATGATTTGACCTGGGTTTGTGACCAGACCGCCCAGCACACCCCAAATTAACTTAAGTGACTTCTTAAAGAGTGAAAGCTCAATTGTAAGCTGCAAAATATTAAAGGTTTATTTCGTGATTCTTTGGAAAAGCGATTTTGACATAGACATTCCATTCACGCGAGCATAAATTCGCAGTTAACGAACATCATTCACGCTATTTTCATAATTTTATTCAGAAGCCAATAATCCGCCCCTTCAATTTCAAAATACAACTAAATTTTTATTGTAAAAAGGCACAAGAAGTCATTTTTGGTTTACTCAACCTTAAATTCAGTAGTAGACTTCCAAATTAAATATAAAATTCTAAAGTCAACCAGGAATTTGTCCCCCTAAAATGAATACACGAGCCTGTTATTCAAATGCGGTGCTAGACCAAAAAGCATAGGCAGAAAGTAACCAGAGCTACTTCAAGAGAATGCAAACACACTTTGAATAAGGCCAACTAGGATCATTAAATGTCAAGAGTTTACTAGACGCGTCGCTTGACTAATTCTAACCCCCATATGAGTCAGAACGACCTACATGAAGATCGGCATTTGGTGAACGAAATCCACATTAAAGCTCCTATGGCCACCGCAAAATACTGGCCAATAAAGTATTAATAGCGATATTCAATTAATCGAAAATCCACTTTCAGTTGGTTTGCCTGAAGGGGCGGAATTCTGCTTATCGACTAGGAATTTGTCCCAATGGATAAGGAGATAGGAGCAAAATTGTGAACCGGAACGGTAATTGGAGCAATAAACTACATCAGAAACTAAAAACACCCCAGAGGAGGTTTCGATAAACCCAAAAGAATGTTGAGAGCTTGCTAGACAATTTGGAGGAACAACTTCAAGACACGTGATTCAGGTATAAGCAGCTAGGCATGAAAATGAGTCAGTGGCGCTCACATGCATAGATTGGCGGTTGTAGAACGTCGTTTACACCAGCCGCCGCCGCTACCGAGTCGACAGCATTTGCGTAAGTGTTGCCGCTGGCGTAGGGGTGCTGCATAGGTCCAGTCGCGACCTCCAAAAGGGCCGCCTGATTTTGATAGTAGTTCGCCGCCACCTGCTGCTGTTGAATATGATGAAGTTGGTGGTGGTGGGGGTTGTAAAACTCGCCTCCCCCTCCTCCTCCTCCCCGAGTCGTCGTTAAGAAAGCTGGCTGTTGCTGCGTTTGCTGACCTAGACGATTCGTGCGCGGACGATGCTGGGGGAGACTAGACGGAGTAAAACCCACATTCCCGAAACCGGTTAGTTCATCTCCTCCTGCACCTATACCTTCGTTGTAGATACCTGAGACAAACAGTGCTCAGTTAGTAAGTTCACAAGAGAATCTCTAGAACTCAGAACTGTGGACATACTCATGTCTCCCATTTTCGAGGTGAGGGCGTGCATCTGGACGACCTGATCAACAGGGAGGGGATGTTGCTGTTGATGATGGTGGTGCTGTTGCATGGAGTCGGAAGGAACAGGATGGTGGTAGCTGAGCTGGTAGTAAGATTGGGGTATTATCGACCCACTCCCAGAATCGACCACAGTGGGCGCATTGGTGTAGAGCAGATCGGTTTCGCTAGAAGAAGGTGGCTGTGCCATAACTACATCTTCCACTGCTCCATCGTCTACCAGGTAGTGAGAATGACGACGTGACTGCTGCTGTTGCTGTACTTGACCGGAACTGCCCTGCCGCCCCTCTCTCGATCGCCGTTTTTTGCGATAGTAAACCTGGCAGATAGGAATCCGGCTGTTAAATAGATCTCCACAACCTTTCATTGCAGGCCCACTCATGGCCACTCATTTGCATTAACTCAGTAAGCAAATATATACTCCCTCTCTCCCTACCCTTAACCCTCATAAAAGAAGAGCCAATGTAACAACACAGTGTTTACAAGGAGTAAACATGCCTCGTTAATCTGCTTGTATGTCTTGATTAGATCCACGGAAAGCTTCTTCAGCGGCGCCACATCAGTTCTCAAGCCAATTGGAAGGGGCAGCCGAATGGCAGCGTCATAATGATCCAATCCAGCTGCAGCAGCTGCTTGAACTGCTGCTGCTTGGACTTGTGCGGCCGCCATGGAGGCACCCATAAGTCGGGAGAGGGCGTTGTTCACAGGATCCAATGCTTCCTCACCACCACGTACGACCCTCTGTGAGGAGAGAGAAAACTCCTCAGCGGCGACTCGAGAGAGTGCGGAGGAGAGGGAGGGGGAGCGTTCTCCACCACCTACACCCCCGTCGTTATTGTTGTCGACAACGGCGACGGTGTCGTCATCAGTGAGTCGTCGATAGAGACCGCCAGCATCAAGGGGAATTTCGGTGTCTTCAGGATCCAATTCTTCCTCTTCAGCTTCAGCCTCCTCCTCCTCGTCTTCTTCCATCTCGCCGAAGAGTTTCTGGTGACGAGAGCTGGGTGGGGGTGGAGGGGGTCGGTGACGGGAGGAAGTGCAGCCGGAGATGGGGGAAATTGGAGAAGGATCGTCAGTTGTGGAAAGTTCGGGATAGTAGAATGCGTCATCATCTTCACCCTGAACATCATAGTCGCTATCGCCGACGAGTTTGGGGGTGGTGAAGTGGGTCACCGGGGGCGAAAGTGGAGAGATTGTCACGGAGTTGGAGACGATCGGATGAGGAGGCTGGGGGAGAGAGACAGGCGGGGAGGAGGTGACCAGCTCTCCCCCTCCCCCCGTAAGGGGATAGGCGTCTGGTGCCTGTGACACTTGTTGGGATCTGCCGATACTCATTTGACAAAAACTATTCCACACTCACTGTCATTGAAACAGTAGAAACTAAATTGGTAGGAAAGAACTCAATCAAGCTTTGGAAACCTACTGTTAACAGTAGTCGCAAAATTTCGGGCCATCGCGACAATAGATGACATCTGGTAATTATTAGGACTAAAGGTTGCATATGATCATGCCTTGACACTAAAATTGAAAAATATTAGAGGGTGTTTGCACAAGAGCCCTCGGGTATCTTAAGCGACATAAAAGGCAAACCGGATAAAAAGGAATATGATGGGAACAAGCATTCAAGACACAAAAATGCAGACGACAGAACGCAAACCAACAATGACTTAAGGTGTATACTGACTAAAAAATTGGTGCAAAAGACCCTCCCAAAGCCAAGATGCGTCGGAGAAGCGAACATTGATTTTAAGCAAAATGCTATGCAGCAAAGGCGAAGAAACATGGTGATTGGTTAACTACACAGAAAATATAGCAAGCGATAAGAGCTGGTGAAGGATTCACTGTAGTTTGTCAAAGTATTTGAGACAAAATACCAAAATTGCAGAAACGGAGCCACCACCAACACCTGGCACCCAACTACCTTTTCAAGTCGACCGCTTGCGCATTTAGCAGCCATTGGTAGTATAAAACACTATTTGGAATTTATCAGCATAACCACTTTTCATTAGCTTAAGGCAATAAGAACAAATCACTAATGTGTCGTGCATTTTACTTTCATTATTTTTGCTGTTTGTGAGTCCACAAATTCACTTTGTTAATCAATTGTCGTAAATTGATGAGTCATATCGAGTTATTTTCGATTGTTTACATCCTTCATTAGCCAACTGCGCAATTTTTCGAGTGGTGTGTGTTTGATGCTAATGAAATATTTTGATGCTAGTAATTGCTACACATTTGCATCTGATTGTTAAATATGTTTTTAGGTGTACAAAAGACCCAAGCTGCTACATTTGGTTCTCTTTTCCCGTTTTGCAAGATAAAACTGCCTTTTGATACCTAATTCGCCTTTACCGGTTTAAGAATGTAGGATTCAGATGTTTTCTTTTGCTTCTGTACTCAGACTTATGGATCGAATATCGTGAGTGGAGGGGGCCATCAAATGGTAGAATAGCACGAGCAAAGATTGCATAATGTCCATTCGGTCATGAATCCGCCTGAAACTGATCATCCGTTGCCTAAAGTGTAGTTGGACAAGCATGTATTACAGAATCACCAGCCAGGTATATGAACTACGCCATCCAATTTCGGGCGCTAAACATTCTAAGCATTCTTAAATGCTCACCAGTTAGTTGCGGTGATTATAAGTGTTTTTATGTGTACTTGAGACAAAATTTGAACAAAGGGTCGGTAAACGTATGATGTTTTCTGCATTCGTACGCTTAAATACGTAGACACTTCGGTCTTTGTAGATTTTGCCTTTGCTCTGCAGAGTGGATTTTGAGACATGGTGAGAGTCTCCCAACTCTACTGTACGTCGGCATCATGTAGTTTTCTATGCTCCTTTGGCTTATTGCGACTTTGGAGAAGGAACTAGGCGTTACAATTCATGGTTTGGATATTGCTCCTGTTATCTGTCAAACAAATGTTTCGACAGTCCAAACTAGCACTTTCGCTAAATGACGCCTATTCGTTGCCTGACTTCAATTTAATCGAATCCTTTGTTGCGTCTTCTCCGGGTGGCTGGTTTCTGGACCATGCTAGCAGCCTGAATCACTTTCAATTTAAATATTATGTCTTCCTTTGTCTTTAGAGAGGTCTTGGAACGCTATAAGCGCCTCACAAAAAGTATCCATTGTAGTGCTCGAGGGCGATCCCACTAAGGAAAGAAGACAACGCCTGAGGGCTACTGGCTTGGCCTAGGGGCCAGCGTACCTGGCGAAGGTACAGTGGTGGTGTCTCTGAGTGGCTCGTTACCAAAATGAAAGGTAGGCAAACACTTAATGTATCATACTTGCTAATTAAATCCAAAAGAAAATCTAAGAAAAATACTTGACAAACTATGTTTGAAATTCTTCAATCTTGAGGAATGCAGCTTCAACTTATTTTACTTGCATTACCAATTCCAAAATCGGAATGGCCAATTGAGTTCCTCACGAAGATACATACTCACCGGTAAGCTACACAGGCATTGACATCCGTTCAATGAACTCAAGTTCATTTGTGTCTTAATTTCCAGATTTCATCATTGTGTGGGATAATGGAAATGGAACCAAAGTGACTTTTGTACCCGATAACTCTTTGTGCATCCCTAACCCAGCTGTTGGCCTTTCAGTGATGTGAAAAAAAAAATATTTCAAAAAAGCTGTCGGGCACAGTGATTCATAAGGGACCCTGTCATCATCCCTCTTGTCCAAAATGAGGCAGTTCAGGCGCCAAAACACGATCGACACAAGTAAAAACAAGTGGTACTTTTCAAAAACCACAACAAGATACGTTAAATATATTCTTGCTGTTGTGGTAACTTCTCTAAGTTGTGTCTCACCACAAGAAGGCGACAAAAGGCGGTATTTCTTTTGAGAGAGGTTTCTCTGACAGCATTGGAGAATATGTATATAGAACAGTGGGAGAGGGTGCACATGCCGTATTACCGCGACAAATCTACAAATTAACTCGGTCAGTAGTGGTTGTTGTAGGAGGAGGAGGAGGAGGAGGAGAAGGAGGGCGAGGGAGCAGTGCTGAGTAGCGGTAGGGCAAAGTGGAGCAGAGAGGGGCATTCTAGCATTAGCATAGCAACAACTCATCCACAAGGAGAGGGCACCAACAAACTTCACAGACATCACTTCAAATGGCGCACGTCAGTTGTGAGTAGGAGAGAGACGAAGGGACAGAGCATAAAAGGCATAAAATTGCGTGCAAGGAGAGGGGGGGAGTGGGGGATGAAGAGAACAAATAATGGGAGAGGAGCAAATTTATTTGTTGAGGAGGAGCGAGTTGATTTGCGCAGTGACCGCGGCTGCGCTAGAGTTGGCGTCGAATTCGGAGAAGACTTGGACCATGTATTCGCCACTCAACTTCTTTGTTATGAAACCAAAAAGCCTTTGCAAAGGAGAAGAGGGAAGAGATCATGAATGTGAGGCGCATTTCATTGCACCAACAACGCTTTATCATGTCAGGTAACTTACTTTGGCTTATCCAGTCCCAAAGCCGAGTGGTTTGGATGAATAAAACTGGAAATATAACAGAAAAAGCTTAGTTAAAACATCTCCTCGACTAAAAGTTCCAAGAGCTCAACTTTATGAATGTGCTTAGTTGTTACATTTGTACAGAGGTTCTTCAGTATTCGAAATTTGGTCATTGCGGTAATAGACAAGACTCCCGAACCTCGTGCTTTGCAGTGCCTTTGGAGGCCACTCACACACTGCATTAGTGGCAGCGGTAGGCAAACTAGCTCGACAAGTATACTAATCCCAATTTGGCGCGGTGGATGACCCCTTCAAACGCCATAGAAGAAAAGCCTCCACCGTGGATGCCCTAAGATGGGATTGGAACTACAGCCCCCTTGGCTTCTGGCGTTCCCTCCAATGTCGCATCGCCAGTAATAAAATAAATCCAACTTTGCGCAATTTGGCAATGTTCCTTAAGGGACAGTACAGAAATGATACATTTCCGCGCTTTGTGAAGCTGAGCTTCGATGAAAGAGTGGTAAGTCGACAAGGATTAATGAATAGCGAACTCAGCTCCTCAAACATACTTTATGCCCTATGATTCACCGCAAAGGGAATGGAGCCACAAATCTTATTTTACAGCAACCATCGTGGCTGATGAATCCATCCTGATGACGGTCTGATCTACCACGACAGTGAAATAGGATCGCGGTCATTTTACATGTACTACTAGTCTTCTAGCTCTTCGATGCGCTTGTAATGAAACTTGCATTATGGCTTTAGAATTGAGAAGGAATAAGATAGGATTTTATTGACGCTAAGAGAAAGGTGAGAGTGAAATAGACGCACGCTTTGTCACGAGGATCGACGCCGGCGTAGATGAAGCCGTTGGCGGGGAAGTGTCGTTGAAAGAAGAGTTTGCGCGAAAGGTCGGTGAGGAGGATCCCCTCGTTGTGAGCGGCCTGCAGTTGACACTCAGTGTACTGAACGGGGCTCTCTGTGCCCATCTGATCACATGTGGCGGCCTGGAGCACGGATCCCGGAATCAGGGTATCCACTGCTTGCATCAGACTCGCCTGCTCCTGATTTGTGTCAACCTCTACTGCGCCGAGGAGGAGGCATCTACAGGCTGAAATTTTTGGGCCAAAAATTTGTTAACCTGATTTCACTCAGACTAAGCAGTTAAATCAACTCGTGATTCGTTAATTAAGGTCATCAGATGGTAAAACTCCAGTTGGACTATACAATATTACAAATTTTAAACTGAAAAGTGGCAAGTTAGGCATAAATCTAAACTAACACCCATGTTATACGAGTTTACATACTGTATATGTTAAGTTCAAAATCAAATTCCAATAAAATTTGTCACATTTTGGGAGCCAGTGTACGGAAGAAAATTGGTTACGCAACTGGCCACAGGTCACTCACAAATACTCGGTGGAGGACTGAGCAATTCGCTATGGAACATTCCTGCAGTAGGCGAAAGGGGCGAAGTGATACTTCTCGCCGGTGGCGGAGCTTCCAACGTATCAGTGGCTGCAATGTTTCCACTGAAGTTCACGGAGTTCTGGTCTACACTCCGGACGCCATTGTTTTGCACTAGAGTCACCGAATCCGAATCCCCATTCCCAGTTCCACTTCCACTTCCCGTGCCATTTCGTACTAGAGTAGAGTTACTAGCAGTGATAACGGGACCGGCCTGGCTGGGAGGGATTGGTGGCAGTATGAGACAGCAAGGCAATGCCACCGGGTACTGCGTGTGATACTGAATGAGAGCCAGGAGGTTAGGGAAGACCTGCTCCGCGCTGAAGCCCTTGATTCGAACCCCACGACTGGGCGTGGTCACCGTTTCGATTAGGTAGTGGCGAACCAGGTCGTTGTTGATGTCGTCTGCAAAGGGAGGCACTAGGTTCTCTAACCTCCTTCAATCAGTGTAAACATGTAAGTGTTTGAAAAAATAGCAGAAGAGGGCGGAAAGTGAGCATTATCCCATGCAACAGTCCACAAACAGCATGCGTGCACCGGCTAGCTGGATAGTTAAGAGACTAAATTCCTGCCTCCGGCTGACTGAGATAGATCGTGAGCACTAGCAGTGACACTAATGTGTAATGACCCTTGTGATTTTTAAAGCAGTGTTGTGACGTGAATGGTACCGCGTGGGTACAGATTTGAGAATTAAGGGCAAGAAAACACAGAGCGATAAAGGTAAAGAGAATCCAAACTTAACCAACACTGCTCTAACCTATCGACTTTCTACTAAGTTTTTGTAGTTTGCTTGTGAATCGCATTCATCCACACAAGGTTAAGCTACATTTAGAACAGGGAACACCTACCATGGAGAAAATGCTGTGTTCCACAACACTGATGTCACGCATCAAGTGTCCCAAATAGTTATCCAATGCTAAGAGATTGGCGACATCAAACAGATTTCTACTATCATATACGAAATGCCCTGCACCAAACATTTACAATGTGAATATGATTTTGACAGTGCTCAAAGTTGCAAGGCAAATTCAGCGACTTGTTTCTAGCAATCAGCAAAAAATTTCCCAAAAGTTAGTCGTTGTAAACATTTGAGAATTTCTATGCTTAAATTAATGCTGGAATGGCCTAGAGTTCCTTTTAATTTTTGCCTTGTAATTACTTTGCTTCCTAGCCATGTTACAAATTAGTGTGAGCAAATCAAGTGTGCAGTTAGTAAATGAACATGGGTTAATCGTGACAGTTTTAACAGTTTAAGGGGCACGAATTGTGTCTATTGATAGAAAAACCAAATTTGTTACAATTTAAGTTGCCTTATAATGGCATCATTTCTAGCGCAATCGCAATAAAATAATGTTGTAGAATCAAAGACGAGAAGTAATTTAGGTGCTAAGTTGAGTTCGCTTCCAAGAAATACGACATCAGGCTACAGATTTTGTCGTTACGGAAAGTGGTGCAAACGCTTCTTTAGAGGTATTTGGACTTTAATGTGCATAAAAATAGAAAATGTTCATACACACACACACACAACACCGAATACGCAAGGTAGCTACAACACCTAAAATGCGCAATTGCTGAGTAGAAGTTGAGCACAAACTCCATCTCATTTTTCACTCCACGAGTGAGTGATGGATGCAGCAACATACGCGCCGGTTCTAGTGGCCTCGGTGGTTGTTGGGCTAACCCACGGTGAACAAGTAGTGCCTTCGCAGACAACGATCGTTTCCGTGTCTCATCATCTTTGTATGCGCGTCCGATTACACCGGGAACAAAAGCGAATAAGTAGGTCCTACTTTTTGCGTTATAAGTAATTAAGCTTTAAAAATGTTAAAGCGGGGATCGCAGCGGGATAGGGGGCGAGAGTTAGGAATTAGTGGCTTAATCCTCGATCATAAAATAAGGAGAACAGATGGAGTGAGGGGGGTGAGGAAGAAGTAAACGCGAACAAAATAGCGCATGAGCACGCAAAAAAGTAAACAAAGAGGCACATCTTACTGAGAATGTTTTTCATGAATTTTGCGAAACCTGACAGGGGGATAGGTGGAGGAGGAGGACGTGGTGGGGATGAAGAGGAAAAAATTCATTGATGAAAATCCATAAAAGCAACAATAAATAAGCTCTTACACACGTGCTGCACGGTCTGCTGCCAAGAAAGTGTGTGGTCTAATATGAAGGCATGCAAGATTGTTAGCTGGCTTGACAAGCACTTCAATTTACCATCCATATAATCCCATTTCTGACAAAATTTCGCCTTCTCACTTATTTTCGTTAATACAAATCTTCACTAAAGGTCTAATGGGATTTTTCAGTCAGTGAGTGAATGTCGATTTGCCCCTCAAAATTTATCACTTATTTGCAGGAAAAAATGGAAAAAAGGTGCAACAAAACAGGAAAATCTACCTGATTTTTGGCCTGTTTTGCTCGGTGGTTTCGTACTCTTGACAGCCAATCCATAGGCGTCCTTAAAGGTTGTGCTGTCACGAACAAGGAAACTGCCAGGAGGTTGGTTTTTGAGGATCGAAATGGCTGCAAAAGTACGCAGAAGTGAAAATAATCGCAATTACCTCATTTCGGGGTACAGATTATGCGCATAAATATGGCCTTTAAAAGTTCTCAATTCTTTTTACATTGTCAAGAGCGTTCATTCTGTAGCATCGAAATGGAAAGTACCTCCTTAAAAATACTATCAAAGTGTCGATAGCGGTGGCTCAAAACTTTGGAAAGTAAGAACTATAGATTGAAGTGTTCCAAAGATGCATAGTCCACTTCATCAAGTTATGCAAGTTGAGAAATTAATAGAATGCATTAGTGGTACTGATGTATCATTTTATCATGTTAAGTGTTTACATGATCTGAGAAGAATTAGTAAACCATGATCATCTCCAAAATCTTTTGTGAGGCAGATTTAAAATTGAAATTTCGCTTTAATGAAATGAATGCTGGGTCTCAAACTAACCTTCCTGTCGAGAAATCTTGAGACGATACCAGACAGGCGATGTGGCTTCCACAAGAGCCAGGTCAACAGGTCCACTAGCAGTCAATGTGCTCGAGGTGCTGTTTTGTTGGCTGGCCCATCCACCATCGTTTTTGGTGCATTGTTGCTGTTGTTGCTGTTGGCTCTGGAACAACACCGACTGTTGTTGTGACTGTGGCTGGTGTTGCATCGTGGAAGCGTACTTCGAACTCTGTTGACTTGTTTGCAGCATTTGTGAATGCTGCTGCTGTTGCTGGTGACGAATTTGTTGTCCACCAACGTTGGTAGATTTAGTAGTGACCATCTGCTGTTGGAAGCTGCTCGTTTCACTCACAGTTCCAGCTGACGGGCGCCGCAGAGATGAAAGGAAGGAGTCTAGAGGCAAACCAATGTAAACAGCCTTTTTTATTCTTGAAACTCGGCAAAAACATTTTAATTCTTGCTTGTGTTCTTTAATCAAATGACTTCCAGCAATCAAAGATGGAGGAAAATGAACCTTTACTAAATATTATTAAATCCAGAGCTATTTAAGCCTTACTTGAGGCTGCACGTTGTGGTCTGGCAGACATCGTTTGAGGAATATCCATAGCGGACGTCTGACGATCAAATGATCTAAAAAATGCCAAAGATGAAAGGGAACAATTCGTGTTAACATCAATAAAGCAATGCGTTTAGGAGTTGTATGTTGGACGAAAATTTCCACTGAAGCTAATATCCCAACACCTCTTTACATCGGCGTCGAGGCTGAAGACGCCTGGCGTTTAACGTGCGTTGTAAACCACCCTTGATTGGGAGACCTTAAATTTCTGTGCTCTGACAGGAAGGGAAGGCTTTTGAATCAAGGATAAAGGTGAGCTGCCAGTGGTTGAGTCAAGGCAGCTAGTGGAATTCGTGACTCAGAGGCATGCATGGAGGAGACACGTTTGTGGTCCACTCTTGACATTTAGCCACTATGATGCAACCTAGGATACTTCAGCACACTTTATAATTGTCTATAATCCATTATAAAAAATTAAAGTCAATACAACAAAATAATAGGCATGAATTTGAATTACTCAGAAAAGTGTGATGTTTGCTGGATGCGAGAACAAATAGAAACGCGGCCTTCTAAGTGACTGGAGGAGTCACATTGTGGGGCTCTAAGGCGTAGTGTGGTTAGCAGTACACCCAACTCCAAATATACCTGAAGTTTATGTGAACCGGAATTCCTCTACCAACAAGAAGCCTATGCTTACCTCGCTGTCCTCTTGAACTGCTTGCCAAATATGCATGACTTTGCTTCGAGGGGTAAGACTGAAGTGGCACAGTCAATTCAGCTGTTCGAACCTCGGACAACTGAGGACCGATTTCTGGTGGTGGCAATACCCAACATTAGATTAATAACTGCCATGCCTTTGAAACCAATACTAGCAAAAATATTCTCACGAGGCATTCAATAGCCAGTGTTCCAATAAATTTAAGTTGATTTCAGGGACAGGTAAAAGTCTCTATGCGCTTTTGTTTCGTACAACCCTGACTGACTCAAAAAATGCCAAACAATTCACCACTCAGACACAGAGACAAGCGCTTGGAGAACTGACACAGACGGTGGAATCTTGACTGACGTGCTGTTGCTCCGGTGAGGTCACTCTGTGCATAAAAAGGAAGCCGGATTTCAATTTTGGCCCACAACTTCAAACACTTACGTCATGTTAGCCCTCTGTTGACGAGTGCTTGCGTAATTATCCGTCCTGTTGAGACCTGAAAGAGATTTGCACCTTACTACCCTCTTGACATTTCCAGTAGCATGAACATTCTTATTAAATAATGAGATGTAAGGTTTATGATTGTATAAGGTCACGATCTGACTATTGAGGTCATCACATCGAAATGTTTCATGATTTAATGCATAGTTTCAGATCTAATTAAAAACTCACCTTCAAGCATTGATGATGCGACAGGTCGTCTGGTGCTTCTGTTCAACGTTGCGGTGGATCCCATGTTGGAACTGAGGTCTTGAACACCTCGGCCAATGGGCTGCAGTGTCACCGTTTCAATTTCTTCAAATTCTGTGCGCTCCGGCTGAAATGAAAGGAGGTGGAGGTTGAATTACATCTGTACATTCTTCACTACCCATCTTTTCAAATTCTGACACAAATATTTGGCTTCAGACAATCTACAAAGACTACTCAGAAGTAAAAAGGCCTATTTGAATAAACAATCGTCAACGTGTATGCAGTAGGATAAAGTATCCTTAAGTTGCATAAACTATTACGCAAGGCTTTCCTGCATTCGATGGCATGAAGCTCTGATGGTGACACCTATAATAGTCTGCACCCAGCTTCTCTTCAAGTCAATAATGAGGCTACTTGAGGGGGTTCGCACCCCACACCCTCTTCAGGCACTATCTATGATTAACACACTTATGCTCCTCTGGACTCCAAAAACCACTCTGTTGAAGTCAGTCTTAATATTGCGCTAAAAACACAAAAACTGCTTAAACTGGCATGAGTGCCACATCGCTCATTGCACTTATCACATCGACATCCTCGAGCTTCTTAATCAACAAAATATGAACCCTCTCAAGGTCAATAATCGCAATTGTTTAAAACAAAAACGCCACTCATTTTCAATAGAAAACATAATTACCTTTGAGTTTGTGACTGAGAGTTGACTAAACTCTCACATTTGTCCCTTCTGGGCTTGCAATTGATCAAACTCCATGTAAAACAAAACATATTTGCTTAAAAATGACTCACCTGGATGGTCGACATTGAGTGATAGTGCTGTCTGCGTTGTTGATGAAGGGAAGTGGAGCGCAGATCATTGGAAGATGCGGCAGGGACATGATTGATGCGTTGAGTGCTCTGTCTCAGTGTCTCGGCCTGTTCAGCCTCCTGTCGCAGACGCTCCCGGCGTGCCGAGTAGCCTTGAGAGGTGGAAAGCATTCCACCACTTCGCAGGCTACCTCCAATCGACCGAATTGATGAGTAGCCAGGTGCTGGACTTTGTGGACCTAAGAGAGGAAGAACTCGAGTCTAAAGTGCCTACTGTTGAATAGCCCTTTATGCGCTTTGAATGAATAAAGTATTTTACTAAATAACGGAATTCATTTGCTTTAATTGCCTCGAAAGCGGTTACTAAATTGTTGTTTTTTTATGTCACGTGTATTGCGACGCCGTTCAGTGATGCTACAAGCCATGGCGCCTGCGTGAGTGCGACTCTTAATTAGACGTCTGCACCACAACCATGCATGCACCAACGAGGATAACGCGCCTACCTGACACCATTCCATTCCGATAATTCCAAGACTGACTAGCGGTTACGTTAGCAGAACTCATTGCACGTTTAGGTGCTCCAAACGCGAATCCTGAATCTGAAAAAGGAAAAGCAGGTTGTAAACTCGCCGTAGGTCGTGCTCTCAACAGTCCCTCAGTCGCGCAACGCATTAACTTATCCCTCATACAAGCGCATACTTCGCAGTGGATATACCTGAACCCGATGTTGCTTCCTGGCTAGTATAAGAAATTTGATAAGGGGATGGCAAGAGTGACGGTCTAGTGATTCGCCGCCTAATCACACGACGCCTAGTTATAACCTCACACTCCATCGGGACTGGAATGCGTTTCACATCCATCGTTCTGACAGGTTTTTTGAAAGGGTCACCATCACGACCATCAGGACCATAGTCATACAGTAGGTCTTCCTCATCTAAACAACTGCTCAATGACGAATCGCTGAAGGCTCCGTCATCAATTGCCTCATCATCATCAGTGAAGGGATTGTCCGACAATCCTGCTGACGTTTCGTCCAAAAGGGTGGGAGTGTACGAGGCCTCCAAATTCCAGCAGTACTCGCAAACACCGTTCTTGTGATCGTGGTGCTGATCC
The DNA here is from genome assembly GCA_001923025.3 of Taenia multiceps. Lineage (NCBI taxonomy): Eukaryota > Metazoa > Platyhelminthes > Cestoda > Cyclophyllidea > Taeniidae > Taenia > Taenia multiceps. The sequence continues at coordinate 76,821,569 of CM010311.1, read as the reverse complement.
TTTGGGTAATGCGCTTTCAACGGACCCTTGAAAATGGCAGTACGTTGACGTGAACTGAGAGGAGGTAGTTTGGAGCAAACCTCAACTGACGCATACATCTACAAAAAACAAATAAATAAATAGCAAATTTATTCCCTCTAGTTTGAGAGACACTTGTATAATGGTGCATTCCAATAGTTGTAGCGATAATTTGCGCCCCATTATTAGTAATGTCTTATTATTTTTATTAATTAAAAACATAAAAGTACGAAATTTAACTTCAAAAGTCTCACGTTACCAACTGACTGACAGAAGTGTAGAGGTGTGTAAATAAATTTCATTTCCGTACACATCAGGAGGGAATGGGCTAAAGGTTACTCTGTTGCATTAACACACGGGTTGAACGGACTGTTTCAATTCGAGAACTGCGTAACTTAATTCTATAGTTGTCACCGCATCTTTACTGTTTGAAGCAACTCTGAAGCTACAGACGTAAAACAGTGGAATCCCATTGACTTCAATCTACCCTATGGTAGAAGGAGGAATGAAAAGTGTTAAGAGGGATGATGCATTTGAATGCGTCCAGTGGGGATCCCATCCCTTCATGAGGGGGGCGGGAAGGGGGTGTGAAATTTCCAAAAATAAGTTTAGAGGTAAAACTAGGAAACCCGAATCCTTCAAGATTGAAAGGGGGAAGTGTAGAGGTGAAAAGGGACTCACGTTTTATAAGGAGACGAAGAGCATAGCGGAGCAGAGAGGAGGTCAATTGTCAAGAGGATCCAGTTTGTAGGCTGTAGTTTCGACAAATGCGGCGGTACTGGCAGTGGCAGCAGCGCAATAATCAGTCGGTATGAGTAAATTCTTTTTTTTCACCAATCAAAGGGTACTTTGGAGCACACACAGTGCTAGCGAAATGCACACACTCATCACAAATTCGCACATACCCACAGCCACACTCACCCGCACACATTCACACTCACAAAATGCAAAAGGGAAAGCGCAAGACGTGAAAAAAAAAATGCAAGCACAGCATAATTCTCTTACTTGTGCTCTCGTAGCGTCCGTGAGGTCGGTAGAGACTTGACCTAAAGGTGAAATAAAATTAGCCAAAATGGTTTATGACTGTTCGCAATAACCATCAAAACTCAGTAGTCTCATTTCAATTCTTTGAAAGGTACTTTAAGATTTGCTTTTACTATCTCTTGGATTGCATACATTTGTAATCTTTTCAAGTCGACCTGAGACATCGTTTCACTCCCGCAATGATTCTCCCCGATTTTGCTTTGCAGTCAAGAGTGAAGTTAGAGAATCTACCCTCCGAAACATTACTCCCACCATAACCACTGCTTATTGCATTCAAGTATATCTTCAGTCAGAAAAAAGGACACTTCTTGGTGACTGACCCTTGTTGAATATCGTGATGCGACTGATAATGTGCCTGATGTCGATTGGAGAACATCTCCACATTTTCATGGTGCTGTTGAAAGGCTCTACGCTGTGTTGGGAGGGTGGAGGGTGGTGGAAGTTTATGCAGCGGTTCTTCAATCACGCTGCTGGCGCGTTTTAGCATTGCTAGCTCTTGACGAGCGCTGGAGAGCTCCTCCAACAATTGAAGCTCGCGATAACTCATCGTCTCCGAACTCTCGTCCATTGGTGCAGCCGCTGGTGTCCGTTGAGGGCGCGACAGAGACGGTGTCAAGTAACCGCGATTATCCGATACCATTGAGGACTGCGAGGGCCAACAAATAGAATCTTTATAAGTTGTACCTTTTCTAAAATTAAGTAAGCAGCAAATTCCAATGTGGGATGTGAAAGAATACCACACACCAGTGCACCATGTGACCTTATGTGCTTCTATGATTCACATACTAAAAATGGTGGCCACCTTCCGAAATGTACAGGTGCAGGTAGCTGTACTTTTGGGATGAGTTATGTTGCCGACTCCAACTGCCTTCATTTCTCATGCAATCTCGACTACCGAACGGTGTCTCTAACTGCTGGCTGCTATCTACTAGGGTCAGGCCGTCGTGTTTCACGCATAAGAATGTAGCCAGCTAATTACTTGAGGCCATGTGATGCTTTCACGTCTAGGCAAAGTGGTTTTCCTTCAAATCCATTTATAGTTCTTACACCAAGTCAGCGCCAAGCTCTGACATATGATATTTGGGATTCTTTTAAAGTAGCCATTAAAGCCACCAGCTCATCCTAAACTACAAACTTCCCTTTTACGTGTGCTGTATGACCATTTTGAGAAACTATGTAATTAAGTGCGCGCTCTCAATGTTAGCAGTTGGCTTATCCAAAACTCTCAAGTCAATATGGTTCCCTAGCTTAAGGGCCAGCAAAGTACTCTCAAGAGGAAGTTTTGTATTTGCGTTCCACACACCGCAAAGGTCGAATGAAGGTTATCGGTGGAAGACAAACAAGTTCAATAGGTCATTTTTAAAGAATAAAATCATACTTTTTACCAAATTAGCCGATTATTTTCGGGTTTCAGTGATTGAAATGCTCGCCATAGGCGACCATTCTTCCAAGTTCCATAGAAAATTAAAACAACACCCGCTTCACCTTTCAAATGTCAAATGTGTCAATTCACCTGTTTTAATTTGAAAGAGGACGAAGATGAGGAGTTTAGGGAAACGTAAAAGCAGGTATCAAGAGATGATTGCACGCCCAGGCTGGATACACGACAAAACCTTAGTGGTTAAACAAAAAACACGTCTCCGTCTACTCTTTTCTTTTCAGTACACATAATTTCGCAAGATCCTGATCACGCTAAGTCAGGTATTATTATAAAGGTTTTCGGGTTGTTGCGAAACCAGTGGACAGGAAGGTGCATTAAAATGGAGTGTGTGCAATAACCAATGTTAACTGAAAGCTATCCAAGGTGAGTGTTAGGTAACACTAATCCGGTACTTACTGGATACTTGGAGTCAACCTTACGATGAAAAAGTCGAAAAAAACGCTGTCAGCTTGGAATACAAACTATTTGGCACTCAACGCCTTTCTTACAGGCTCCTCTTCTTGGTTCTCTAAGTACCAAAACAGGTGCCATATAATCGTAAATCCCGCATTTGAACCTCAGTATTGCACTAAATAGGGTTGCGACATGAAATAAAGTGGTAGAATGTCAGGGAGGTCTTCAAAACGTACAATTTTACTTCTCTAATTCAAGCAAGATTACTATTAGATCCATGTCATATCCTTTCGTTTCATGATTACTTAGATGCCTACTTCATTCAAACCAGGTTTTAATCTTTAAATAACTGCAGTATAAGTGCCCACTGGGAAAAGTATTGCATTCCATATATTACCGGCTGACTCACAACGAGAGCGCAGTTTTGTGGTATTTAGTTTTCAGTTTGGGAAATGTGGGTGGCACTTTCGCACCCCAAATGGGGTGTGATTTTGCAGTAAAAATTTTCCCACCAACAGTCATCAGCGGGAAGGCTATTAATTGTGGTGGAGATAAAGCTAATTGACATAAGTCTATGCAGTGCATGTGTAATTTCAACAACATATTTACCGAATCGAAAATCACCCACGAAATAACGAGAATTTTGCTCCCTTCGTTTAAAGCTGAAGCTACTAATGATTTACTGTTCAGGTGTCTATGACCGTAAGTAGCATGATTAATTACCACCTACTCTGTCAAAAAACACACTCTACTTACATGCGGTAGAATCAACGATTTTGTAACCTAAAATACGTTACATGGAAGGGATTCAGATAGCACATACCGAAGCTGTTCCAAACTCCGGATCTATAGTGACATTGATCTGATTAAACCACTTCGGCGAAACCGGTGGTTTGTGCTGCAAAGTGGTTCGGAAAGTTGTTTGGTAGCGTTGCTGTTGACTTGAGGAGAGTTGTGGCGTGGGTGTCGCATGACGTACAAACCCTCCACCTTCCCCTGCTGTCGTCCCTCGCTTTTCACTCATTCCACGCTCAGTGGAGTAGGCCTGCGACCTCTGGTAACTCGTGGAGGTGGTAGAAGAAGTGTTAGTCCATCTTCCACCTGGACGGCCGCTTCCACTCCCAGTGAAGGAATAGGAGCGTGCGGAGTACCTTCCAGCGGTGCTGCCGCCGCCAGGTTCGGCCAAAGTGGGACGGTGGTAGCCAGAGTAGAGACGAGAGGTGTGAGTACCATTGGGGTGGGATGCAGGCGAACGAGTAGCGGTGGAGTAGTCCAGACTGGTTCGTCGAAGCTCCTCCAGCAGCTGATCCAGATCCTGTGTGGTGGCGGTGGTAGACATAACGCCGCTATTGTCTGCTAGGTGTTGGGAGAAATTGTATCCTTCTTTTTGCAACTGACGATACTCGGCCTCTTCAAAGTCCTCCGCCTCCTGCTCCTCGATTATCGTCGGGGTAGAGCGTTCTGAGACCGGTTGGTGAAGCTGTAGACGATAGCTTCTGACTGGATTTTTGAAAACAACGGGAATTTTATGTACTTATTGATGCAGGAACTGGACATACAATTTTATCTTCAGTTAAGATAGTAAATTTTAATTAATACGATGACTGAGGTTGACTGAATAAAGCGCACTTATGGGGTTAGTGAAAAAACTGTTTAGTAGATGCGACAAAGGGAATCGAGGTGACGACAATTCATTTCAAACGGAAAAATTCGTCGCCCTATGAGAGGTGAGTAACTTGGTGAGTAAGGATGAAATAACACTAACCTTGGTTTTCTTGTGACATTATTTGCATAAATCAGAATTTTGGAGCAACTACAAACGTTCACTTGGCTAGTCTGATGGTGAAAGGCACTGCGTGAGGCCAGAAATTATCGCCATCTCTAGCAAATAAAAGGATTTACCGATTCGCCTACTTTGTTGAACAAAATGCACTTGCTTTGTCTGTACTTTTTGATGCAGAATGTGTCTTTTACAAAATAACTGATAACACCGGGGTATTGTGGCTTAATTGCAACCAATCCGGTGGGTCTTGGGGGGGGGGGGGGGCTTAGAGTTGTCAATTTGCAGGAGGGAAGGCGTTACCCAGAACCCTTCCTTGAACCACATCAGCAGATCTCCCCCCCCCCCCTCCCCCATCCAATGACAAGAGGTCTGACTGCGACGTAAAATTTTTCCCTTGATTCATGCCTTTTCTTACAAAAATGGAAACCTCGGTAATACTTTTATTCATATGAGACTCATATGCAATTTGTCGCCTAAAATGCCTAAATTGGAGGGAAGTGCTGGTTGTGGAACTGAGCCCACCCAAAGTGAAGTGATGGTTTGATGTTCATTTCCTAGTCAACCAATTGTAAACCTCGAACCCCATAGAGCATCCGTGCATTACCTCCGGCCGTAGAATAGAAGTAACCGCTTGAAAATTTCTACCAATCCTCTGTTCACTCAGTTCTGAGGCGCTACATCAATGCAAAAGAAGGATATGAAGGGAATGATTAGTATAACAGAAAAGGACATCACAAAGGCGTCAGTTGATATCAACGATGAGCTCTCAAATGCGCTGATGATGCAACGGATAGCAAGTCATACGGATAAGGAGATGAGAATAAATAGCTCTAAGTCATCAAATGTCTATATTCTCCTGACTCGTTGTGGGTGGCAATGCAATCGTGTCCAAGACATGCTAGTGTCGAGAGGGGTTGCATCCACTTAAACCTACTCAAGACATTGAAAGTGATCAAATAACAGTAAAAAATAGAAACAAATCACACAGATGTTGTACTGATTGAATGAATGAAATTTCAAAGCCCCTCCAAAGTGATGCGAACTCCTGTCACAAACGCTGCGACTTGACGATCACTGAAACTCTTTCAGCAAAACAGATCCATAATCACAAGAAAATAGACGAAAGGAGATGAAAGAATAGTGCGTGTCTGAATTAGGCAATAAGTTATAGAGAGTGGGACAAAAAGTCCACTGACCAGTAAAAACGTGCCCATTTAATGATGGACTCACGCTCTCAGTGTGCGGAGGCGTCACACTACCAGCGATAGCAATGGAACAGTAGCAACGAAAACAGTAAAAGCCTTCACAGTTAGTAATCCATGCGAAGGAGGAAAGTAATACCACCTCGGACACAACACTTCCCCAATACGAGGTGAAGGCGATGGTAAATTGAAGGATTGTGTGCGTTCCCTCTTCTGCCCGTTACCGTGTGTATGGATGCGTGCATGTGCACACGTGGGTGTGTGTGTGTGCCAGTGGTGCTAGACTTGACGAATCAATTTCCTCCTTGTACAGTATTGCAACCTCCACAGCAGCAGCACAGTTGCTATTGCTGCTTTTGCGGGTGCGTTGCGTGCGTGTGTGCTGCCAGACACAATCTGGTTGGCCAAGGTGCTACATCGATCAGCTCTGTACTGTGTCGTGTTTTACTATGCCCAAAATGTCTACAACTGTGACGACGGCGCTCGTGGATGCACCAGAAATGGCAAAACAGGGCCATCTGTTCACCCCACCTTGTCCACTTCGGCCTCAATAAGGCTTGTGCAATGACATGACCACAAACTACGTATCTACCACCGATTGTCAGTCTCCTTCATGAGAGTTCGGCAGATCCTTTGAGCCCTCTTGAATTAGTCAACAGATAAATTACTTTTCATTTGAAATGCAACTGCATAGGGGAAATGTAAATGAACAAATCGACATTTGTTTACATCAAAGGTGTGTGCCAATCTTGAGAGTTTCATGAAATCGCCAATGAGATCCAATGAGTTAGTGGATCACACCTCCACGCAGTAAATAACCTTTCAGTAACTCTGGATTCAGTCAAAATTCTAATGGACTTAATGAAGTCTTTCGTGAATAATGCTGAGAGGGAAAGGAAGGGCGAAACCAAGTATTCCTCCTTAGGAGTCGCTATGACGTCAACAACAATGTGATGACCCTTGATTACGAGGTGGGGGAGAATTGTTTACCTCTTGATTCTAGTAATTCGTCGCCCATGGGCAGACTGGCCTCTGAGCCATGCCAACAGCTCCAAGCCCTGTTGAATGCCGAAAATGCACATTCTACCCAATCAGTATGCCTTCATTCCTCTTCAGGGAAGTCTCGGGAGGAAAACAGAATAAATCGCCTAAATTACGACTGCTGGGAAATGCTAGAGATTGGTGTGATGCTCAGGTGTTCAGAAGGCTAGTCGATTGGTCGGCCACGGGTTGAAGGTAATGAAAGCTTCTTACATGATCGTCGAGGGCAAGTCTGTTTCACAGCCCAACTGCTACATTCAAACGGGCCTACAGACAAGGCAGGCAAAAGCGTGGGCGCAACTGAAGGAAGGCTATTAAATACAGTCAGTATGTGGGCAGGCACAAGGTGGGCGAAATGTCTGCCGTGCACCGCTGTCATGCCTCCCATGTGTGTTGAGGGGGACAAAGTTATTTTGGAGGAAACTTCTGCTAACCGTGTGACATTTATGACACAATATTCGAAAATGTCAATGCGAACAAATCCTTTGGATGGTGAATGCTGCGTTTTGCCTTCAACAGCTCCTCCCCCAACACAGAAGTCCAACAGGGAAAGCAAAACGAATTTGCTTGAAGCGTACTTTACAACTACTGCAAGAGATAGAGAGGGAGAGCTAGCGGATGTGGTGGGAAAACAATTCAAATTAAAAAGTAAACACAAGATTTCAGATTGAAAATAAAACTCGACAGCATAACAACAATTAATCTTAAAGAATTTCAAGCCTCTGCAATAAAAAGCTCCAATTCCCTTGAAAGATTAGTGTTAATTGTCTTTTTTTTATTAGTTATGAGTTGAATGGCGCGCGAGGCGGAGAGGAGAAGAGAATTCCACTGATTCGTCATGCGTGTTAGGAAGTGTTGGAAATCCCTGGCATTTTTTGCGGCGGTACGAGTGTTTCCCTCTAGGTGCTGTTAAAACATGCCCTTCAAATGATCCAACGAGGTGGGGACCATAATGCTTGGTGTATTGAAACTGATCACGTTTTCAACATGCTCCATTTATTTCCCTACGTTAAAAGAAACCAAAAACCTCACATCCACACGGCGGTCGCACTGACTACATTGGAAGAGAAGGCTTTTTCAGAGCTAACATTTCCACACCATGGTGCCATGGTAACGTTGCATTGTACAAGGTGGGTGGATCGTGTAGGAGATGCCAAAGGGGGCGACAGGTGGGCCGAAGATTCGGTGAGTCACCCTGGGAAAGTGAGTCACCGAGAGCGCGAGAGGAGGCGGGGACCTGGCGCACCACCACCCTCACCCACATCCGCACCCGCACCTCCGCACGCATTGCCGCTCCGCACCGCACCGCACCGCACCACGCCGCATGCGCACAGCTGCAAACCGCTTTGGCAAACCGAATTTTTGGTCACATTTACATGACCTGCTATAGATTCATGTCCTGGAGGCAAATGTAAGAGGGCGATTTCATGCAAGTGACACCCATCTAGCCAAGGGGAACCTGGTGCGATGTTGGCCCGCATGGGCGACATGTAAAAAGAGGAGGTCAAAGGGACCATCTCAACCATCTGATCTGGGTTGCGGAGGCTAAAGCATTACATAAAAGTTGATAATTTAAAACTGGTCAAGGGAGGAAGAAGAATGAACCGGGCTTTTGATGCTTCCAGTGTTGTTGATAGAATATGAATGAGGTTATTTTATCAGCGAACATTCATCTCCCCACAACGTAAAAGGAAAGATAGAAAAAGGACCAAAATATGACCAAGACAACAAGTATTGTGCTGGTTCAAAGATAAGTCCTCTTTTATCCAGACAATCTGGGTTTCAAGTCCATTAAGCAATTGACAACATGCTTACTTTGGATAATAACTGCATTGCAACACCACGCCTTAGAAAGGTACCTGAAGAATCTGTAAATATGGTTACTACGGCTTTCGAGGAGCCAATAAAAAGGGAAGAAGATTTTGAAAAAAAAAGTGGTGGCAAAGAGCTACACACCAACGTACGTTCAGACTCCATGGTACCTTCCCGTACTATGTGTGCCTCGATTTCAGGAGCATTTACCGAATTAATTTAATGCAAATTTTTACCAAACACTCTAAGTCACGCAGCCATGAGCACAAGCAATCTCACGTAAATAGACACAGGAGTTGCCACACCGGTAGCCATTCATATAAATGTTAAAGGCGGAAGTGGTTTAAATGCTTGAGGGAAGGTCTGTGTGGGCGCTGACAGCCTCAGGCACACCTCGACTTTTACTGCGTCCCGCATAACCCAAAGTGTCTTCAACCCAGTCCTCATGGTCTCCTTCCCGAGGTGGAGTGAAGAAGAACTGGTCAAAAAGTTGTGCTGACCTCAATCACCGCAATGGCTTCGTTTTTCTGCTTGTTCACACCCATGACCTTGACCGCCTTGGCGAGACGGAAAACGGCGAGTAAGGTGAAACAGTGTGGAATTAATAAAAAGAAGTGCCCACTCGTGGCATAAAATAAACAAATTTGTGGATTTTGTAGACGGATGAACCAAATAGCGCAAGTTTTTTTTGAGAAATTCACCTAATCCTTCATTTAAGCAATGGTATGATTAGTGCCAAGACTTGGAAAACAAATTGCCTGTTTACCAGAGCAGTCGATCTTGATTGGCCAACAAAATAATGCATTTCACTTCGAAAATATTTTTGAAGCGGCAGAAGCCTTCACAAAGCACACATCAACTTCTTTAAAAGATTTTTTGAGATGTTGACCTCGAACAGTCCACCTTTAGCTCACCTGCGTCCATAATCGCGCTGGTCCACGGAGGTACTTTAGGGTATTTAAGTAGGCTCAGCGTCTTGCGTAACTTCACAGCCAATCAAGAGGCACTTCTGTACAGTTGATCTCAAATTTAGGTTGGGAGTGAAACGATTTTTTTATGCAGTTAATGTAGTCCCTCTCAATTCATGCATTGCAACAGCTAGCAAGCATCTATCAAGCTTAGTGCTTATCCGCTCTGTAAAATTGTTGGGATTGAGAAGCTGTATTTTGTAGGAAAAAAAAATTATTAAATGATGCGATTAGACTTTCGCATAGGGCCTAGCAAAGCTCATCAACGCTGCTGCATAATTTAAGTGGCATAGAAATATTTAGCCAGACAGGAGGATACTGAAACTGCGTGAAAAAGTGACACTCGCGCCTATTCACAAGGTGGTGCAATCTCTCGCCCCTCCATTGGTCACCTTGCCGACGGTGTGTTCAATACGGCTGACGCGCCTTTACACCCCACCGACTGGTGGGCATGACAACAGACATTTTCTACGACTATTTACTGCATGTGCGACGCATTCCTCCAATCTGCAGTCAGTAATTAGCCTGTCTGACCTGCCAGAGAATTGGAGATTTTTATCAATGACGAGAATTCATTGACCTCATTGTCTGTTCATTCTACGTCCTTTTGGCATCCAATACGGTTCACAAATGCAGCAAACCAGACAACGGCAACACAAAACCCTTAACTTGGCCTTTTCAGCTCTAACAAAGCAGAATTGTATAAAAAAACAAGGCAAGGCGTTAAATCAATGGGATTCAACCAACGCATTGGTGTGTAGTTACGTTTCACTCGTTACATCAAGATAGGTAGTTTCTCAGTCCCTCTGTGTGTTGGTTGAAGAATGCTTCCAAACTCATTACCTAAACAGAAATGACTTTAGGAGTGCATTGGTGACTGCGGTAAGCACATCTATGCTGAGGGAACGACATCGGTGATTTCAGTGGATGGACACTACACTAAGGTGCAACGCAATTCGTCTTCATTGCATGGATTAATTCACTGTGCTGTGTCACAGGGAAGCCAGTGAAATTGCCTTAAATTTAGTCGGACAACTTACTCGGCATTTGTGAATGAAGGTGACAAGGAATGTAGATAAATCAGGCTTTAAATAACACGCATTGCCCTCGAGGAGCCGCTAGCCTTAGTGCCATAACCACGACTGATTACGATCCAGTCCTGACAGAGCTGTCCTAAACATGTTAAAATGTATAATACCACTAAATTAGAGGAAAAATTGACCGAAATTCACCTTGAAGCTCCCAGTAAATGCAGACACTCGATCATAAGTGTCTTGGTGTGAGTGTGCAGACACTTGACCCGTGTCCACAATTACCTCAAGCACTAACATTGAAAATAGGCGAAAACCACTTATAGGAAATACTCTGCCTTCCACTGCACTTCTACGAAGTGAAAAGTGCATGGGAAAATGCCTTGTGCAATTTGGGCTGTCATAAAAGTGTTTAAGAAATGTCAAAGAACTCGGAACTCTTTATGCGCCAATTAGTATAGCTCGACACAATGCAGTGGCTTGCTGTAGTTTTTTGGGAAATGCATACCAAAGCATGGACAGATATTTGCTGTACTGGCAGTGGCATATCGGTACGGTACATTTTGAACCCGGACAACATACAATGCCTATTGAACCTCAAGCTCTTCCACCTTTCGATCCTAGTCTGGCTAAGCTTCAAAGCTAATAGAAGTCTCCATCTGATCATCTTTGTTGTTGTGACGATGGAATGTGACGCCCAGAGGTGGTGAAATAAATAATTTCTTTTTAATAATGAATCACTGAAGGATGAGCTGCACTGTTGAAGAGGAGCTGCTTACCACTGTTGATTCAAGCAATCGAGATAAAAGCGTTATTTGAGGCGAACGATTAAAAGTGCCATTTAAATCTTTATAAATTAGAAGATGATGATTAGAGTAGCTGCTGTGAAATAGGTCTTAAATTTTACGCACTAATGCATGACACGCATCACGTCTTCTCCAAAAGGTTACATGCAGCCTACGTGTGAAGGGTTGCGCATAGACTTGTTCAGCCTGCATTTCACGATGTAGGTCAAGCAGCTACAACTGATATCCGTCTCCCTGATACAATTCAAAGACATTCAAGCCAAACTTTTGCCTGAGAAATGACCAAAACCAGTGGCGATAGCGCAAGCCCGCAAAATAGCCCCATGAAACTATTTGAATCGTGGAATAGGGGAAGGGGATACGCCGCCTCGTCCTCATCCTCTGTAATCCCTTAATGTAACTTTTCCAAGTAGTAATTATCACAACATTTTGGCGTTTGCATTAGCAATGTGAGATGGAAAGGCGAGATGGAAAATAAAGGCAAGATAAAAACTGAGCTGGGCAGGGTTGGGTTGCCTTTTTTCCAGAGGCATGCCATTTTCAGCAAGCCAAATTTACAGCAGACTTGCATCTCTTTGCGAAAGGGTTATAAAATTGCAGCGAAAACTATTCTCATGAATGAAATTTATTTATTGTAAAAATCGTATGAACTTATTTCACACTAGCCAATGAGAGGACGCCGAGTTGGAGAGAAAAGAATACGGCAGGAAAATTCTCCATGGGGAAGAAAAGAAATGGGAGAGGAATGGACCACATCTGGTGTCCATCGTGGCACCATAGTTTGGGCAGCTACGATAATACAGATTTGTTTACTTGAAAGCCAGTTCTTAACGTTGCTGCCTAATATAGGCAACTCGTAGGCGCCACCCTTAAGCAGTTGTTTTGGGAAGGAGAGGAGTGAAGCTGTCGTTTGTTATTTGGGTGGCAGATCGCAATGCAAAATCGCGTATTTTGCCACGACGTTAAATGGCCACAACTGTCGAAAAAGGCCCCTGGCAAGGCGAAGGTAAACATCAGTCTGACCAAATGGCCATACCATCAATCACAGTCACCTCAGAGGCATTTGAATCCCTCCTGGCAGTAGGACGGGTTTTTCTATCTGTTTTAGTCTACTGGACTTATAGCATCACTTCACGCCTGTCCGAGTGAAGTAACAGGATAATTTGTATTCACGTTGTCACTTTTTTGCTGCAAAGAAGTTCACAACTGTCATGTCAATGCCAATCCCTCTATTGTCTCCCTACAAGTGAATTTTGTTACAGCACCTCCTGCTAAGAGGGTGTGTAACACAAGTAGGAAATCAAACAGTGATTTAAGGGCAGTGGAGTTGTTTGAAATGCGGAATTTTGTACTGCATCGGATACTGCTCAGAGTCTTGATTAAGCCTGGATAAATTAGTTTGTAGCTGGGTTAGAAGCACCGAATTGCTAGTAGAAGCGTCGCATCACTTCTGTTTAGGAGAATTTGGAGAGACCACGCCTCCAGTCTACTACTGTTTTATGGAGACTCAATGATTTTATGGGAATTTATTACCTCATCACAAATTTTTTCTTGGGATAATGAGTGATTTGGGTGTAATTAAGTCATAGGCTATTGGGTGGCATATGTTTCCCATTCGAAAAAAAAACTAATCAAAAGGCGAATAGGAAAGCATCCATTTCGTTTGGACGTTGACTTTTCCATCACCTACTTGATCAAGTCCATACCAGCTAACAGGGACGAACAGAAGGAAGCACAAGCACAATCAAATGTTAGTTTAACTCATTTTGTGAAAGAAGTGCGAAGCCAAGGATTTGCAGGTCCAAAAGCGATGTTTATACCCATTTGGTTGTGGTACAGAATCAGAAGCCGGGCACAGTACTTCCACCAGGCAATGCAGTAACTCACATGGCTTATTAAACCGAGACAGATTTAATCGAGAGCCCAATGAATGCTTGAGTGAATTGACTGCCTTAACCGCCTAATAAGGATTTGAAGAACCACTTGAGGGTAAACACATTCCACGCATATTTCCAGTAAAAGAGAAACATAAAAACACTTAAGCATTCGATTTTTGATTCCCTAAATATTCCCACAAGATTTGATTATTAGGAGAGATTGAGGGAACAACTGACGTGATTACCGTGCAATTTTTAGCCTCCCAGTGAAAAAAATAACAACTGTTTCTCCCAGTAAGCATCTAAATGCGTAAATAGGAGTTGATGCTTGTTGTGTATCCACAGTACAGCTCTGTGTACTCTAACACATTCCCACTGCTTCGTGCTGTTCCATTCTTCCACTAATCTTGGCCCATAAGCCAGACGTGAATGTAAGACACCTCTTAACTGCAAGTACATCGAATATGAATACATTTAACAGGAATCGCGGGATGATTGCTGTTAGGGGATTTTTAAACACTTTCAAAGTTATTTATGCTTAAAATAGTAATGCAGAAAGTGTGGGAAGATTAGATGAAAGCCAGCTACCCAACTCACCTACCGCCTTCAAAACTGATTCAAAACTTGTGGACCAGTTACCCTCTGTGTAGGCATAAATCCTATGCAGGTCACCGAGGCATGCACTGAGGTGGGTAAAAATGTATCACAATGCTCAAATTTGGCGTTTGTGTGTCTCTCTGTGTGCGTGCCAGTAGAGGTCACTAATTGGTTGAGCTCATCTCAAGGTCACTGACAATGCAGCTAGGCTCACGAGACCATGAGCCCACACCGCTGTACCCATGCCAGCCTCACACATTCACTGAACCATCAAAACACCACAAAACTTGTGCTTCTCATGGCCGCGCTGAGAGGTCAAATAAACACTCTTCACCATTCAACCGGCGTCCATCAAAGTAACATAATTTGTTAGAAGAAAGAAGAAAGTGCTACTAATTTTGGAAGTACCTCTCCAAATTGCACGTATTGTGGACCAATATTTTTAAAATGGTTGTAACAACTTGGTCATCCTCTATTACACCATTTAGTTTGTGAAGTTGGGGCGGCAGTCGTGCCAATGAACGCCTCATTCAAGTCTGCAGTTCTAAATTAAGTGGTCTCAGTTAATCGGAATTGTCAGCACTTGTGTAAGAGCTCCATGTGATTTGGAATGACACCACTGATAAAAGTTGAGCCTAGCGACAAAGAGAGCCGTCAAATAAGACACTTTCACATTTGCTGATGCCTATATGGGACTACGATTGAAAATGATTTGGATGAATGCGAATCATGAAGATAAATAGGCTTATGTGAACCTCACCCATAAAATAGGGGAACATTTGTTCGGGATTAAGCATAAATAAAGTCTTATAGCAGGTGAATCATTTGTTTTCAGCGTCTATCCTTTTTGAAGCTAAAAAAAATACGAAAAATGGCGGACCCAAAGCACCCTGTACTTTTTGACATTTTCAATCCGAGAAAGTTTGATTAATCATTCTCTGCTGAATAACGGCAGTACGGTCTTTTGCGTAGTTTCAATCTCGAATTTATGGGCGTCCATTTAGTCATGAAACGTAATAGCGCTTGCACTATTTCTTCATAAGAAAAGGTGTCCGAGAACGAGAACCAACAGGCTCTTAGCAAAAAATCACTTAAGAGAGGGGAAATTTTTAAACTGATCTTACATGTCATGACTACCAAAACACCTAAGCATCCTGAAATTATACAAAAGATACTGATTAATTAAAACAGTTAAAAGTGAAAACTCGACAAGGAATTAAGGCTGTCTCCTCTCGCCTCGTCGACTCGAAAAATTTTGCTGTCACTCACCACCAGCAAAATCCTTTTCAGCCAATCGCTGATACTTTTCCAGTGGGCCAAAGTATCGCGTAGGAACGCTACGAACACCAGCAGGGGTTTTGCGTTGTCGCTCCTTCCCCACTTCGTTGGTGTCCACTTTCTCTGGCAATTTTGGTGGTGGAGGCCGCGGCGGTGGTACCTTCTTTGGAGTGGCGTTCAAAAAAGCTACCGATTTGGGAGCCGTTCTTTCAGTTCGTGCGCGGGGGACTACACTGGTCACTGGTGGAGGCATCATTTGCTCAGCATTGCTAGATTTTTTGCTTTTTGGAGACTTGTGGTTTTTCAGATCAATCACACCTATTAACCGATTTAAAACGAAGGTACAAAATCTATTTGAATTTCTGCTCTACTTTTGATTTGTAAGTAAAAAGTATTTTAACTGGAGGTGAACAGGTCCTGAATTTGGTTGAAATCTGCTAGTTTGCAAAACTGAAATAGAATGAATGCTGAACACTTGGTAATATGTAAAATTAGTGTTCAAGAAATAGACAGCCATCAAAAACATGGCCAAAGGGAATTAATAATAGTTTACCATAAAACCTAAGAAAAACTAGCAGTGGCCCCAAAAATTAAGGGTTGTGCAGTCATACAGATGCAAAAAAGAGACAATGTAATCATCTCAGTTTTAACACTTGGAAATTCGTGTAAAATGCCACAGGCATTCAATATTACTGTGTATGTGGTCAAATGCAAGTGATTATTTTCCAACCCTATTTTGCTACTCAGTGCATAATAGCAACACACTATTATTCCGAAGTTTTCATCACAAACTGAATTATTTTTGGGAACAATGATGTATCTCGATGTGAGAGTCATTATCCAATGGAGCACCAACGCAACGAGTTAATTGAGACATTTGGAGAACCGAAAGACTGATGCAAGTACCTTTGATTTTCTTCTTAACCTTTGCAAATCCGACCTTGGCTATTTTTTTTAGACTCCTCTCAGACGCATCTGCAACAAAAATTAACCGAAATACGCTCCAATCCATTTTGAAATGCACAATACTACTGATGTATTTAAGTAGGCTTCAAAATTGTCACCTGAGTCATCGGAATGCAGACCGGATTCAGAATCGATGCTGCCTCTATTTGACATTTCGTAGTTGGACGGCCAGTCCTCTCCAGAGGTTTTTAAGGCCTTCTGGCTTCGCAGATTTGGTAATAAAGGTGGTTTTGGAGCAGGTCGTTTAAAACGCACAGGAAAACTCCATTGTTTGTCTTCCTGCCGACCATAGGCATTCATAAAGAAGTCGTTGAATGTTTGACTGCGGTTTCGCACCAGTTCGCGACTGACTTCTTTCAGTACCTGAGTGTCTGCCAACAGAATTGATCGGTTAGGTGCATAATTGATGTCCTCCAGTGAGTCGGAAAGTCTAACTGCCTCCAACGGGATGTCTCGTGATTGGATGATATTCAGCGGGTCAATACTGTGAACCATCGGAAGGTGTTGGTTGTTCCGGTGGCGAATTTCCTTAGTGTTTTCCAGAAAGACGTTATTTTTGGTGGCACTTTCTAGAGGAAGCCGAAAGCAGTAAGTCGATTCCATGCAATGTCATATGCTAGCAAACATGGTCCACCTTCCACTCACCCGATTTGTCATCCACCACTGGTGTCAGATGGAGATCCATTTTAAACGTGGCTGGCACGGCTAAGTAGGAAAGTATTATTTCAGGGCTTGAGTCAAACCATTTGGAAGCATGTATGTGAAGTATATTCAAGTACCTTCAGAAATTTCATCAAATGCATCATAATTGAAGGTCAACATTTCCTTGTAACCCTCGCAAGAATGAAATGTGAGTCTACAATATAAAGATCTCGATTCCAAAAAATCGCATAATCCAAGTCATAATATTGAGAGGATATTCATTTACTACTGATCCTTATGTTAGTAAGTCGACTTTCCTCCCTAATCGTGGAGGTTTTTTCACGGCATCAAAGCACCAATTTTTACGATTTAATCTGAGAAACTCAATACATCATCAATGAAAATGGCTATGTAAGAGGTTACTTTACAGCATCACAAAGGTGTTCTTAATTGCTACCTCATTATGTGACTCTTTTAAAGTCTTTATCCAACTGTTTCCCCCACCTGACTAGTCGCCAACTCACTTGAAAACGCGCCTCCTTTCGAGTTTTTCCGGTTTGAGGCGATAGCATAGGATTACCACGTTACCTCTCAACGAGATCGGCTCCTCGGTCAGCAGCAGAACTGCCCTCTCACTCAGTCGTCCGGATAATTTACTAAAACAGTGCGGAAGTGGAAAATTACTGGGGAAGAAAGATCCTTTCCACTTACTGTACATCCGTAGTGTAGACGTGTCGCAGAGGAGAGTAGGAGTAGAGTTTAAAAAAAATGCTGGCGGAATGATTGGTGAATAGGGGGCAGTTGTGCACAACAATGGAATAGACAGACATGGTTGCCCTGCAAATACTCTGTCGACGGAAGGGAGTGAAAATCTTCATATAGGTTGAATATCTAAAACACATCGTGAGGAGATCAACTTGGGTGTCAGAGAATGGTTATTGCAGCTTAACTGACGTCTGCTTGAACTCACCGTAAGTAAACAACTGGAACGCTAGTTTTCCCATTGGGATAGGCAGAGAGGTAGGCTTTCAGGCGCTTACTGGTTCGAATGTTTTGCCTGAAAACACAAAAAGCAATCTTCTTTCAAGCCTCAAATTAAGAAATGCCAAGTTCTTCACCTTCCCTCAAGTCTGTGTGGACAACAAATTTGACTTTTTCTTCCCGTTCATGACTCATCAACTTGTTTAGCAACGGTGATACTCCCTTCTTCTCTGGCCTTGACAGGTTAAGCCCATTGGCTCAATCTCGATGTGTTCTGAAAGTAACAGACTAGGTGTCCTATTATTGGTCTTTAATTGAGAGAGAGGAATAAACACTTTCCAAGGGAGCATTCAGTGAACCCAGGGAGGGCTTATTTCGTGGCAAATACTTGAGCTGAACTGTGACAATGCGCAGATGAGCTGGAGTCACTTATCCACCTGAGTACTTCAATGTAAGAACGCATCCATCATCCAATCATACCATGGACAACCTGGTTGAACACATTCCCACGATGTTCCAGAAGTAGGATTGGACGTATCACTACTTAATGGAAAAGAATTTGGGATTACTACTGCAAAATCAGGGTTGTTTAACACAACATTAAAGCTACTAGGCTGATCTGTGATTGCTTGATGCGCGTAGACGGCAGGAGAAGATGCTTTGCAAGAGGTTAGCAAAGTATGCTACCTGTATGTCGCATCTCTCTACACGATCCAACATGTTGAGCCTGAACAGCAGTCGATTCGCTGTCGTCACCGCGGCATCAGCCTTGTCGGCAGTGGCAGTGACTAATGTGGACTTCTACCGCACCCGTTGGGTGGTGCTATTTATGTGCGCCGTCGATGGTATCGCAGCCCACTTTCAGTCCACGTGTAAATGTAATCGAATGCAGCAGACTTCTCTCAGCCAACTCAACTCTCTCGCTAGGCCTCCCACAGACACCAGTTAGACACATGGTGAAGACCAGGTCATAGTACTTTTGAATTGATTGTCATGAGGTCTTGTGTTCTCACAAACTTAGCAAAGATTTTGAAAGAAATTCCAGCAGTAACGCATACACATCTAATTAATTCAACTCAAATCACATGTTCTGGCCAACTTGGATTAAATGTGATGGGGATTTGGGATATGCACCTGTCAAGTCCACACCATAAATGGGAAAGTGGACACTCTCACTGCATTCTCCTACCATTCCCCTTGTTTAATCAACACCGCCTATATGGTCTGACTGTCTTACAGATCTCGATGAGCAATTGAAATAAATTAAGTCGGCTACGTGGTTAGCGAAAGAGCGGACCCCATTGAAATGTAGCGTAGGTTGATGCAAACTGGATGGTAAATAAAGGGTTAGAAGTTCTTTATCAAAACCCTAGATATGGTGCTCAAAGCTTCTGTGTTGTTAAAGTAAACGCATATTTCATGTCTGCCTCAGGGCCTTTTTACTAAACCCTACCTAAGAATAGCGATGAGTTCATTTAGTGGGTCAAAGTTCAACATTTAGCGGTTTTTTGTGTTGGTTAAAATGCACGTTCGCTTAAGGTGAACGAGGCAGATCTAAACACATTTGGTGGCCTCGACTGGCGATTGCATATGCTTCACGGAGGCTATTTTTACCTCTCCACGGAATCACAGAAACAAGCGTAGGCAAAGAGAAGCAGGAGGAGACGTCTGGTTGCGGTGGGACTCTCGGCATGGAAAAGCACAGCGTTTGACCCGCTACTCGCCAGCCAGTCGTAGCACATCTCGCAGAAGTGAATGAACGACTGGAGATCGGGTGTCGAGTTGAGATCAAAACAGCAGTCGACCGTCTGAAGTTGAAAAAATCTAGAGAAGTTTACTAATCTTAGGTTCATCCATTTCAGATCCATTCATCCAACTCAACCCTTCACTTCATCACTACAGACTCATAAATGCTGGGACAATGTTGGCATGTAAGCAAAGTCCAACCGAAAATAACATGCAAGTGTAAGAGAGAGCCTTATCACCGAAATGGTTGCTTGCGTAAGGTCAAGTTGACAACAACTTCACCAACTGTTGTAATAACTGTAATCGTTGACCTGTACTTCTGACAGTGCATGGGGTCAGGCTGGTTGTCATTTCGGATAGCGGATGACAATATCTCGGAGGCAGATGGAAAAATCGAGTCGATATTTTTGTAGTTTAGATATCTGTCTTACATGCAATATGTATAGTTCAAGACCCTACTGGAAACCGACTCTACTACCATCAAATGCAACTAAAGCTACTTTGCCAGAAGTGAGGCTTCCACTTCCATTTTCACTTGATTTTTAAATATCCATCTTAGAGGTAAAAGCTGACCTGATTAAACATTCCAGTCACATTGGGATCAGGCTCCTGGCAATTGAAAACCTAAAGAAAAAGGAAAATTGCATAAAATTCGGTTTAATAACTAGAAATTTACTTGTCAAGAAAAGTTCTTAAAATGGAATAGCTTCTGGGTTAACATAAATTTACCCATCTAACGAAAACAGTAAAATTGAAAAATAGGGAAGTGGAACGTGTGCCTCAACAACGAGGCACTTCGACTGATGGATGAGGAAGCAGAGGTGATCGTACTTACGAGAATTTGGGCTCCTTGAATGGTTTCTCCGATCACCTTCTGAATGTGGGCAAGACAGGCGAGGTGGTTGATTTTAATGTCGCCTTCTGGGGATACTTGAACTAAAACGGACAAAATTTGTGCTTTTTCATTTTCACCAACCGGCGTCTGTAGTCCAGTCCCACCGTTAAGTAATAATATTAAATCGTAGTTCACAGTTTTCAAGACAGATATTTACCAAAGATTCGATCGAGAACTTGATCAAGGCGAGATCCCCTCGAGGTTCCATCAGTCTCCCAGTTCGATGTGGTATCTGAACTACTTATAACGGAAGAAAGACGTCAGTTGCTACAAGCCACCGAGGTAATGGGCGGTGATCGACGGCAATGCATCGCCCTCATTGTAATTTTGGAAAACAACTTGACTGGAAGTTCCCTTGAAATCATTTTTAAGCGTTTTTGCCTTACATTTCGTTTTTATTTGAGAGTTTTGACACTCCACATAGCTTTTCAACCAATTTCGAAGCTGTCAACAGGCAGAGTAAGCGATGTTAATATAGCAGGTAAATTTTATAATAAATAAACAAATTCTTTTGAAGACTGGCTATGCAATTCATTGTCTTGGTGAACAACCATTGGGGCGGATTTCCTACCCTCATATTGGCACTTCTACAGTTGTGGGGAGAGCTATCAGATCAAAGGAATTGCAAAAAAAACCATTTTTTTAAATTTGAGAGACCGAGAAAACCAACACATTTAAATGAAAACACCCTAGCAAGGCCACAAAGATTAAATTACACTGTGTTTAAAACATCTCTACTTATATTTTGCGACGGCAAAGTACAATTTATTATGCCTGAGGGAGTGAAGTAAACCCCGTTGGCATACTTTTAAAGGAACCGCAAAGGTGAGTACGCAGCTCATCATAGTTGAAAATGGAAAGTCTGCCTCTACTGAAGGTCCCACTTTTTGAGGGGCATTTGAGACGTCTCACGACCTTCCTCCTCCCTCCCCACTCCCCTATAAGAGGGTTGATGGAGTTCACACTCCGTGTGATTAGGAGGACAACTACTAAACACAAAGCTTACAACGGAGGTATTTACAAGGTAGTGAAGAATTTTCTTACCCCACTCCACTGCTTGTGTACTGCACACTCTGGAGATTCTAAGGAATAAAAGGAACAACATGAAGCCTTTGAGAGTTTGATTGGCTGTAGCTTTCAAATTAGGCTTTTTCAGGAAAAATCCATCGAAAAGCACAGCAAATACCTTACCATCAGCTTGAAACGTAAAGCAAAGACAATGTTAACATTTAAACTTGCAAAAAAAACTGTAAAAGTGCATCTGGTATAAGTACTAGACCTTATTTAGTACTTACTGTAGGAGGATGTATCCCAACCCTTCTGCAAGAGAACTGGGCTTGCTATGGCGCTCGAATCCACTCCACAGTCGTTATAAACCCAAGTAATATGACACGACGTATAGAAGAGGTGCGATGCTATTAATTCCGTCCCACAGAGTGGAAGTACAACCCATAGAGACTCAAACCTTAATTGTTAGCCTTATTTCTAGGTTTTGGTAGCAGCTCACTTTGGGAGTCGCCCGACCTCCGGGTCATGTCGGTAGCCCTCATTCCTTCTGTGTACCTACTATGCATTTGCTGTCCAAGCACTGTGGCCACCTTCGTCTTTCTGAAAGCCTTAGCGTACTGCATTGTTAGCAGTTGGAAGAATATTTTACCTTAAAACACAACTACTCTGATTCCTATCACTGAACACTAACAATACTCAACGGAAGGGGTGGAAATGGTGTTCGCCCTCGACAACTACGCCAATCTCATGTTTTTCAGAAATGCTATTCTCAGCTGAAGCAACATTAGTCGTGAACCATCGGTAAAGCTTGCCACGAAACTTTCCACGATATCTGTATGATGATGTCGAATGGGCGAACACGCGAAGCCCCCTTCACCTCTCTACTAGCTTGATATAGATTGACAGCGCTGAAGTGAGAATAGAGTGAGGAAGATTCTACGCAAAAACCTTATCCTCACGAAACTGTGCCAAACTCTGCCCTTTCCTATATACCTCTGCTTCTACGTCAGTGCTCCTACGACTAATTATAGATAGGAGCATTCACTTGCTCATTCCTCTGTCCACGAATCCAGTTTCTATGCAGGAAGGAACTCCAGATCTAGTAGGATAGGCAAGTGGAATCGGTAACGTGGCAGTCAGATACCTTCCCAGATGCATGAAAATTTGCTGATTGGCGTGGATGGCTCATGGATGTTTTACTTACACCACTGACTACACTGTGATGACTAAGGAAGCTTGAAGAGATGGTGCTTGAAGGAACAGAGGGAAGCAATATAATAAGTTGAGTGTTCAACTCATCGTTTTGGTTTCGCGGGCACCTAAAGTTCGGCCTTTGTGTCTCCTCTGAGCAGCACAGCCTTTAGACCATACCAGCAGTCTCCAAACCCTTCTGTACGTCAACAGTACATATTTTGCCCAAGCATTATGCCTTCTTCCATCTGCAGGAAAATCTCGGAGGCTCTACATACCAAATAACCATCTGCGTTGCATTCAAGCAGCACTAACACAGTGAAAATGATTAGTAAATCTGATTGTTGCATTTGGCGCTGCCGAAGAAAGTTGATTTTGAAATACACATGTGACTAAAGCATTGGTAAGTGTCATATTGCATGACAAGTAGGCGTTTGGCAAGTAAGCATAGCAACAGGCTATGGAAACAACAAAAGGACTGATTTCAACGACACAAAATTATGCCAAATAAAAACAGAGTCATTTGAGTCACCTACACTGGGATTCCATAAAGTGCGGGATTACAAGTGGATAGGATAAAAAGTACTGAAATTGTTTATAAAAACGTTTCTGAGTTTATACGATAGCAATACCACCCACCGATTGCGCCGAGGCCAAGGAGGAGGGGCAATCTCCGTTGGAACAGTGAATCACTGTGTCTGAGTCTGAACCGCGTCGCAAACCGCCGTTTTCCACCGAATAGAGGGAAGCTGTTTCCATGTCATTTGTTGAATAGGAGGATTTCGGTGATGAGTTCTATTAAAAGGGCCAGAAAGTTTAAAGCCGCTCTAAGGTATTCATTCTTTTTTCTCCCTACTAACTAAGTAGAACCAAAATAAAAATAGGTACCGGTTCATCGTTTTGCACTCCTAATCAACTTCCTTCCTTGAAATCTGGGCAAACCTCCCAATTCATTAAGACGTTAGCTGAATTGTGAATAAGGAAACAATTGAGACGCACTTATGAGGAATTGGGATCACAAAAAAGATGGATTTAAACCCTTCAGATTGGAGGTTTGGAAATGTTCGACCTTAATCTGTGTTTGCATACTTCGCCCACCTCGATCATATTCAAGTTTACATACGTGCCCAAGTAGTTTCCACCGTCAAGTGAAAGCCAAGAACGCCACCCTACCAGTGTTTTGATATCTTACTATTGTGTCCATTTATTTGTTTATTTGGCTCATCAAGCATGCTGCCTTCGCATGTTCTGTCGACGAGATGGCGTCGTTCGCAGATTAC
Source organism: Taenia multiceps (assembly GCA_001923025.3). Taxonomy (NCBI): domain Eukaryota; kingdom Metazoa; phylum Platyhelminthes; class Cestoda; order Cyclophyllidea; family Taeniidae; genus Taenia; species Taenia multiceps. The sequence continues at coordinate 76,797,569 of CM010311.1, read as the reverse complement.
ACCTCTCAGCCAGTCTCGAAGTGCGTAGAACTGCGGGATGCAGGTCCGCCGCTAGTGAGGCCATGGCGAGATCGCGTAAAGTACAGCCCGCTGTCTACGCATGTTCACTTCAACACAGGCCTCTAATAGATCTGGCCAGCGTAACATGTGTAAGTAAAATAAACAACCCGATATCGTTTGGGTGAATTTGGCCATCAAACATTGCCATCAGTAGGGTCTGAAACGTTAACCCTTTCACATGGGGAATGACGAAAATAGACTTTGCAGGTAGGCTTCGCTTGTCATTTTGTCTACCCTTCCATCCTTTCTCCGAAATAAAAGTCTACAGAGGTCTTTGTAGCGAGATTTTGTTAACTCTACTTCTTCTCTAGAAGCAACGACCGAACCCTGGCCACTTCGGCTTCCACCTTATGCTTACTTTCCAACCGTCCTTTCTGTTTTCCGATGCAATCAGATGTCCATTTCAAGCCCAGACGGCTTATTCATTGCCCGGGGAGTAACATCATTAAGGCGTCCTCTCCTCCTCCTCTTTTCCCCTCCCATCCGAAAGCGCGTACCTTCTCACGCCCAATATCCCCACATGCAGCATGAAGTCTTGCGTCATCTTAAAAGACTTTGAATTAAACCTTTCTCCAACTCACTGAACAACCATTCGGAATTTTCCCGAGGAAGCCTTTTTTTGTACACCTCCAAGTTTTGTCATGGAGACAGATCTTGAACATCAACATTTGCGTCTACAGTCCTTCGGAGACATATTTTACCCTTCATCTCCTTTACTTCGTGGATATGAAGTTTTTCGTGTCCCAGAAGTGCAGCATGGGCGATGATTGGATTCCCTGGGGAAAACGAGCGTTGAAATACCGAAATCACTTCTCATCACCCATTGGCAAACAATCCTCTCCAAATGAGGCATTTTTGTAACGTAAGTGAATAAAGATAGGAACAGAATAATGTCGATGCAGGTGTCACACTAGCTCTGAAGTAGTCGCATCAATAACAACACGCAATTCTTTGTCGTTAAGAGTGCAACCCACATGAAGATTATGCATCAACAGAATCAAGTTGTTGAGGTAATCATTGTGAATAGTGCCTAAAAGCTACGATAAGTGACTATACCAAAGCGTACCAAAGACGTCACCAAGACTTTGAATTGCATGATATGTAACAGTGAGTTCAATTGTAACTAGTCAAATGATTGCCACAGCCTCCTCAAAGCATTGGAGAGTTAAGGGAATCAACGCCTAACTATGCAAACTAGATGGTGGAAACAAGCAGTCTAATGTTTGTGTTTGCACAATACATATAGTGACATAAAGTGAGGCGGGAATTTTACTAAATGAATGTCTGAGTGTCGTTTTTTAAAGGCCCAGTGTACACCATGGACCTTTGATCGGAACATGAGGGATGCTCGGCGAATTGCATTAATTTGGGGCATAAATAAACAGGCTTGGCAAGGTGGACTTCGACTCACCGAAGATCTGCATGACAGTTGAAGGGAGGGCGGTTTCCTCTGGAACTCGGGTGATTCGATGGTGACATCGGAGTGGAGAAATGGACCATTTGTAGACAAGTCAATCGTATTCTCCATTTACTGGGGAAAACGGGGATCACAAGAAGTTCGTCAGAAGTGCTGCTTCAATGCCGACATTAGTCACAACTTATAGGCGACTGCGGTGATCGCTGGAACCTCATGTCTAAGGCACTTTAATTTCATGAAGTGTTGACATCGGACTATTGCAGTTATGTCTATTTCCTTTCCTACGTTATGCCTTTGCTAGCGATTTCTATCTAAGTGGGTACAAAATTTAACCACAAGATAGAAACAAGATGATAATATGTTTTCAAGTAGTGACACAACTTTTCAGGCGATCGTCCAGAAAATTAATCCTCCATTGCCTACCAAACGAAATCTTTCCCAGACTTGCATGAAAGTTTATGTCACTGACCATGCTTTTTAAAATAGGACCACTTTCACCATGAAAGCCGCCAACTATGACCCTCTGACCTCAAAAGACAAGAGAGTTAGCCTTGGTTGAGGAGGTTGAAATGACATCGACGGAGTGGAGGCCTGACCACGCAGACTCAGAGCCAACTTTCCAACAGACGGTACGATAGTGAGGCCAAGTGGCTATTACTTTACAATGCAAGACGTTGAACACAGACGTACATCCCAATTGCCAACGTCACCACCGCTTTGGACTGGAAGAAACACCTCTCCTGAATAGTTGTTACTACCTACTGATTTACTACCCATGCTTAAAAAGGGAAATAAATTTCTCCGAAGTTCGTTCATATTTTTAGAAAGGTGGTTAGTTCATAAGTTTGTTTGGTAGATTATTCACTACTTTTAGCAATGGAGATTGGGAGTTGAGAAGGCGTTCCCTGGTTGTCAAGATTTGATGAGTGTTTCCCGATTGGTTATCACTGCGGATATGGGAAAAGCAACTAAAAATTATTTTTAAGGGATATTCATGGCTCGGTAGAGCATATTCGCTTTTCTACAACGTTTCTTCACCAGAGCTTCGCATTACTCCTAACAGGCTGAAGTTTTGGAACTTTCTTGCTGATTCCATAAGGGCATTGAATTTGCCTACCCTTGCTGACGCAAAACCGAGTTTTTATTGTCGTTTTTCTTGCCAAATTTGGCATATTCGCTTACTAGCTCAGGCATTAAACACACTTACTTGTGGTGATATTGCGAGATCGCTGTCTGCCTTCAAAAGTAGACTGCTAGGCGTTTGGGTTATTATTAGCACCTACTTTTGGGTCGTCGTGGCTGTTACGGCGTCGTCTGCCTCATCCCAGATTATCTTCCTGAGATGCAAGTGACCCACTTTATTCACGGCAAAAAAATTCCACCTGATTATTCCAAAGTCCAAAAGGTGTAGATGCATTATGTGGCAATCCTAGACGTCTGTGGTGACTTCTCCCACTGCTCCATATCAAGAGTGGGGAATTTTTTAATTACCTTCCTCCAGTTTTGTGCCTTTAAATAAGGTCTAGTGGTATGAGGAACTACTTTTAGGGGTTCTTCCCAAAAAAGTGCGGAAGCGTTCAATTTTGTTGACTATTTTACTGTCAATCTGGACAAAAATAGTGAACTTCGGAAGAAACTAGTTATTCTGGCTGAAATAATAGTTCCATCTGAAAGAAATGTTTTTTTGAATACTTCATTCACAGAGATGCATGGAATATGAAACCAGTTTTACGACAGTTTATGGGATTATTGGGATAAAACCGAAAAGCTGAGTTGTATTAGTGACGGAAAAGGAAATGCTCTTGAGAAAAAATAACGAGAAGACGAGGAATTCCGGATGTCTATGCCGAAAGCCAGACACCTCTACCACTGTGGTATTCACTTGGGATGTAAGCCACAGTTAATGCATCCCATCATTTTGGTGTTGCCCAAGCATCAACCGACTGCCTTCTGCCGCTCCGCCCCCGCCCTCCCCTCTTCTGCGTTGCCTCCCGGCTGTCAGCGCTGAAGCTACCGAATGGACGTGAATAGTCTGGGCGATGCTATTTTCGCTCCAACACAACTTGACTAAAATCAAATTCAGGCATCACTTTCACCTAGACGTTCACATTCCTGTTCCACGAAAAAAAAAGGCATGAAGCAGTGGAGAGGAAAAGCATGCTATAGGCTCTGTGCCAGTCCATATGGTGACGCACTTCTGCATCTCACTTATTAGTTGTCGCTGCCTTCGGAGAAACTGAACTATCCTTCATGGTCAAAAATAAATGTAATGGTCGATCACAAGAACAGAATTGACATTAAAGGGTATCCTATCCCGAAATGTTGAAAGGATGGACAGAATTAAAGTGAATGAGATCAAAATCGAGTGCTAGGATCTGGAGCAGCTCACCTCTAAACTACGAAAACATGGCAGGTATGCAATAAATTCAACAACTGTGAGAGTAATTCAATACTGCCTATCTGTTACTTAGCAACTGAGGCATTTTTTAAAGTGGGCGACAGGTTTTCCCACATTAGAATACAATGGAATCCACCTGTGCACTGCATGTTTTCTTGAGTCATAATTTACTCCACAGCGGGAACACTCCAGGGTAAATAAAAGACACGTTTATGTGTTAAAATGGCCTAAAATTCAAATTTCCTTCAACTAGTATGGGAATTTGTAGTGGTGTCTGCCAATTCAAGGTATAAACAAACTACTCCTCTGGATTAGAGGGCTTCAATGACTGCTTTGGGCTAGGAGCCGACAGTCATCATGCGGCACATGCATGTTTGTCCCGCCTCCCGTCCTAGCAGCATTGGGAGTACTGGAGCAACTCCAACGCCGGGCTGCTTCTCAGAAACTAGGCCGCTTTATTAACTTCTCCTATGCATGAGTACAGTAGCTATTCAATCCATAGTCAGAAGTTGTTCCTGTACAGGTAGGTGGGTGGACCTACTTGAAGATTAATTATAGCGAAGTTGGCAAGGAAATGCCTTTGTGATTCCTGAGTAGGAAGGCATTAGGACGTCGAATCTAGACCAACAGCACTTCTCATACGTCCAAATCATTCCCTTGATTGAGAAATACAAAGGTTTAGTCTTTGGTTCGAACTCGTTTGACACTTTTTGGCATTACATGAAGGCAGTAGAGTAGTTATCTATTAAATGAAACAGACCATCGTGAGGTTTCAACTAAATGCCTCATAGGAGCTGTATTTGGAGGAGAAGTCGTAAAAAAAAGAGTCCGAAAATTGCTAGAACACCGGAGATGGCACCGCGTGACTCACTGAATCCAATGCCTCTACGCTTCACCCTGCAAAGAGGCCATGTCCATCTCCACTTTGTAACATCCACCCACAAGCTTACATTTCACATCGAGATCAAGGACTAGGCAATTCAACTTGTGCATCGAATCACACAGAGCCACTTCGTAGAAGTGCCACAGCGATGCCATAAAATGGCATTATCTTATTGCAAAACCTCTTACACAAGACAATAGCCTCTCATATCCGAAGGTCAGGCTCTAACCTCACGCAGGGAAATGCAATGAAAAGGAATTTTTATGAGACACCCCACTACTAGGAGAACAAGAAAGGGCTCCTTTAAGAGGCAAAACTGTGATAGCAAATGAAAAGTAGCAACAGTTCATGCTATCAAGATAGGCTTGCCCTTAAAAAATGAATAAAAATTTTAAATCCAATCGACTTATCAGCTGGCGGGCACAAAATTTAAAGCCATTTAAGAAAAACGAATGTAAAATATCAAGTAGCTTGGTACAAGCGAAGGTGGACTCAGTAATAGTTGAGATCTCAGCCCTGTGCCTACTATGCGTGGATTCTCTCGACTCAGCATCTTGGGTACAGTGGTGCCAGCAAGTGAAATGCAGTTGTTCATTAAACTGCTCCAAATGTTTCACCCATGATTCTGAATGGCAAAATGGCATTAACTAAAGATTACACAAGTTAGCAAGAAATTTTTTGGCCTACTGGTGTGGCACCTCTGATAATGCCTGCACCTACCTGTTTCGGATGTTGGTTTAGGCACTTATTTTGTAATGAGTGTGAAACGCTGACTGATTAAGTTAGCCTTGATGTTAATACAATCAACGCCGTTTGGGGTTTGCAAAAAAAGCCTGTCGATGCTGGGATCTTTGCCCCATGCGTCATGGGGAGGAGTGTATAACAACTGGTAACTCTGTTGGAATTCGCACAATCTATGTTTAGTGCCCCATACACCTTTGGTAGTCACGTGTTTGTTCATAGGAACAAAAAAAAACTTTTAAAAATGCAAAATAAGGTGAGGTCCATGGTGGTGACTGGTGATGCGCCTGCACGCATATTTGAAGTGTCAGGTTGGACCACCCCCAAGATCACAGTCACCGATTTGGAGCTCAGAAACACTCACAAGTTTTAAGAGTCAGAGTTGAAAGTATCTACTATTCGTTTGAAAGTACGTACTTCAATAAAAATTACTGTTAGTAAATAATTCAATTAAATATCACAGACAGTAAAGAAAGTGAACGTCAGTCACCTTTAACAACGTCACAGAGCGGCTAATCTAAAACAGCGGTGTGTTCCAAAGACCCATATGTGTAAATCCGAGCGTGTAGTAATTGTTTTAGCAGTAAACAGTAGAGGTTATGTTGCTTACTTGTCGATCTAGCGGTTAAGACCCAGTGCCAGCGAAGCCATGCTAACAAGTCTATTCATCGACTTAGCCTGTAGTAGACGTGATTGGGTGTCTGATTTACGATGCAGCCAATGAGCTGCCAGTGCAACGCCCATTGGCTGCGGGAGCTAACGTCACGTGCGAATGAGGGCTGCGCAATTTGCATTAAGGCAGACATAGGCTAATTTATGAGCTATTTTTGTAGACGAAACTGGTTCACTCTTCGCCCTTGGTGTGATGAATGCCTACTTCAAGATGAACCCTTCTGCACACAGGTGGAATCGTAGAAGTGGAATAATTTATGGTGAGAGGATGAATTCCACCTTGCTCCTTTGATGTGTGAATCACAAACAAGGTGAACATTTAATTCAGGCAGATGTTGTAATGCTAAAAAAAATCGAAGAGGAAGTTTCTCGTTCTAAAAATCTAGAATGCGAGAATTTTGACTCTTCTACGATCTGCAACAAACCTGTGAGCCCTTGGGAAGGGTGTACTTCTGTCGAATTCCCGATTGCTGTCGTCTTTAGTTTGGTTTTTGCCGATGTGAGTGATTTTAGTTTTATCGCGAGCCACCGTTTGGGTTTTCACTGGCTTTCTGAGGCCTCAATAAAATTTGTTTTATGTTGGGGGCAGTAATCAAGCATTTGATAAAAAAACTTTCACTCACAAAACGCTCTTCTTCCAATTATTGAAACTCCTATTATGCAACCCAACAGATCACTAAAAAATAAAATGTGAAGTTTTTTTACTGAAAATATGGAATGATGGACGAAGATTTAAAAAGAAGATTCACAAATTTGTAATCTTCACCATTCACACATTCTCTAACTCCACAAACTTGGGCGTGTGCGTAAGGCTTTTATGTTTGTAAAAGCTCGATGACTAAGGAGGCACATTTGAAAAAAGGGTAGTATTTTTCCGTCACAGTGTTAAAACTTACAACGAGTGTAGCGCTGCCTATGCCAACCGGAGAGAAGTGATAGAATGCCTTTTGATTTGGGTGTTCTGTGTTTGAATGAGTAATGATGTAAAACTCGTGCTATGAAAAGGAGCAAGAACCATTACCTCCAAGTGGCAATACCTAGAGACCGTTTAGGCAAAAATCACTCGGAAGTGTGTCTTAGTAAGTTTTTAAAAAGTAGTAGTAAGAAAACCGGAAAGGCCTAAACTTATATGCATGTAAGTGACTTAGAAAAATAAGCTCTTTTGCTAGCTGCGACCGCTAGGCCACGAAAATAGATATAATGAACAATTTAAAAAAGTGATGGCCAGGAAGTACACAACTCAATGTCATTGTAATTGTTAAAGGACTCTAGAACGTACGGTCATCTGGGCTTTTGGATAGCGAACTAGTTATTTTGATGGACCAGGCAAGTGAATAAGCGCTGTGGTTCCAGAAGAGGAGTGCCCGTTATGCTACCACCTGAAGCCTTTTTTACTTACGGTGCTCCCTTTATTTACTAGTGTATTGTGCTTCAAAGCTCTTAATATTCTTGACCTAAGGCCTTATAATCATGGGTGTTCGAAGTATCGGCTAGGGGCCTATGGGATATGCCGCCTAGATCCTTCGTCTGTGGTTCACAATAAGCAAGCACGAGCTGAGAGAAAGTGCTTAAGTAGTTGTAGGGTTGCATATGATAACCACGTAAGGCAGGCCCAGCTCTACCATTTGATTAGGACTTTCCCACCGATTTTTGCTTTTCGCATAATAAGCACTATGCTTTAACTTGGACCGATTCACCCGTCGTATGCCACCTTAGGAGTGTGTATATTTTAATTGCAAGAAAATTCGTGGTAAAGTGACACTTAATAAAGTTCAACAGTTGCACCTCATTTTGTTTACGCATACCCTATTGATAATTGTTAGAAGCGCTATTTTAACGGCAAGGACAAAGTGTCGGTTACGTCGGGTGTTCTTCATCGCCCTTTTTATCCAGACATCTTCTTTATAGAATGTGCTCAAACTTTCTCGGTGGTCCAAATGAATAAATTTTGGGCAGATGCGTGCCAAATATTGGTTCGGTTATGTATTTAAAACCAATAACAAGAAGGCCTGATCCCACGCTTGCAGTTGCATTGTTCAAATCCTTTAACTCATCACTACTGGTTTCGCTTATTGTGACATTGTAACGTTGGTTCCCTATGCAGACAGGCGAGATTTTTCTGAAGTCGTAGATTATGCGTCAAAAGCTAATTGTATTTGAGGTGTTCGTCAACGCTAAATTATTTAACTATGGAGTTTTGAGTGAAAGTTATAGATGACTGTGCGATTATTATACTTTTGGCTTGGTTTCTGCCTGTCTAGAGACCTAAAGATACATTGGTAGGACATACTTTAGGAGCGGCAAAAAAGACCCTTCTGTAAATATTTTTGAAGAGATTTTATTCTCATTGATGCTCACCCTGAAATCGGCAAATTTTTTCACATTTGACTATTCATCTACATGCAATTAGTAAATATTTACCTGAACGTGTTTGGAATACATTTCAGGAATGAATCCTTCAGTATGTTTTAGAAATTTATTTGATTTCTATTGGTAATGTAAATAATTTATAAAATGCGCCTTTAGCTTATATAACTGTATATTGCTTTTATGCGATAGCCAAGCTGCTGAATATATAGTTGGATTGTGATTGTATTAATACATGGTTCACCTCGTAGTGGGGTTTTCACGAAGCTAGACACCAAACATCGTTCCTCATTAGTCCGTCATTTCATCTATCAAGTTGGCATTGCTTAATTTTTTGTGTGTAAAGCTGAGAAGATGCATCGGGCTACAGATACTTTCATGAACTCCAAATTTTAAATCAATTCACTGTAACTGAAGTGTCTTAGTTTATTTTGATGTAAGCTTGTCAATATTAAGAGATTTTGACTGAATGAGGGTAGGAGGACTAAACGTTGACCTAGATAGCATATTTTTATGTATGTTTTTGAAACCACCAATTTTATCAACGCTGTTGGATTGTAACCTCAGTTTTTAGTGAGACGAGATTACCTGGTAGAATGGATGGTATCAGGTAAACGTTAAATGGACTAATTTTCTGCACGAATGCCTCATGTCATCCACTGAGTGGTAAAATCACCAATGACGTTCACGAGGATCATATTTCTTGAAACAAATTTACGACTTTGATTGAACAAAACAACTGTAGAGGACTGATGTTGGGTCGAGTGGGTAGTTATTTCATCCAGATGTTCCCCGGTTGTCAGCTTGTATGTTATATGCACCCAAATCAAAACGCTTACATTTTGGAACAGGTTCAAGAAAAGCTGTAAATAATCGCTGCTTTGAATTTCCTTTTTTTTGTCAGCCACGCGAAGGAGTTGTAATTTGTGTCGTTTGGCCTTACAAAAGTCTTTGGATCATTAAGTGCTTCGACTCCGAGGTCAAATTTGGGTCGGAATATCCGGTTAACTGTACTGCAGGACAGAGTTATTTGGAAGTCGTCTTTTGAGTAAGCTAAAGTCATTGTTGAAGCAAAAGGTGTTCAGCAGTTAGCAAACAAGTAGTGGAGCAGATTGGTTGATCTGTCCCATTTTACCCATATTTAAGTGCATCAAACTTATTGAACTAAAACACAATTCTTTTAATCCAGTGGTATGACTAGACGAAATGCAATCCTTTGTTAGACATAACGGGTCGTGGTTTCCATATTACCAATGGCAAGCAATTCGGAGGCGTTCCTCAACAAACGAGATATATTTGGTTCCTTTTTTGAAACCTTCCTGTTACTGACTTGTCCGAAATCAATATTTTAAATAAGCGCGGTTCAATTCTTGTTTCCTCTGAGCACATAACGAAGCGAAAACAATTGTTCCAACTCGACTTATGATTCTAGCCTTGGTCCCTACTCTCAGTAGACTTGTAGGGCTTTTTCTAGTCGCGAAAATACTTATTACAAACTTTTATCTTTTACCATTGATGAAGTAGTCATGATAACGGCAAGAGATGTGCCGATTCATTTTCCTCAACTGGATGCATGGTTTTTGTGTGTCTCTTGAAAGCTGCACGAGGAGATCAACCAAGGACGCAACAACGGTGACAACGTAGATTTGCTATAGGAGCCTTGATACGTGACCGACGGGCACACCTTGAACTGCAGAGCGCACTCGATAGCCTTCCACACCTTCTCACTGCCTGCTGCCTCCTCGCCACTACTATCGGCAGCACAACCACTCGCGCTCATGCTGTCAAGCTAGTTGCGCCTCTTGGCTACAGACGTCTTGATGTCAGTCTCCTCCTTCGGAGCAAAAAAAAAAACGGTTTTATTTGGATTCTGCTGCCGAAGGCCTCACATTCGTGCATTGATAAAAATGGGTCTCTCAAAGAGGGGATTTCGTTTGCTCATAGGTAAAACGAATTTCAGCCGATCATCTGGAGTGTCAGAAATTTTTGTCTATCTATCCACTGCTTTAACTGCTAGTGGAAAAAGGGGCCTCTATTTTTGATGCCGGCTGTGAAAGATTTGAAATATTATGTAAATCAAATTAAAACGAATACCGATTCATCACTTGGGATGACATGGCGTGACTACTACATTTTGAACATCCAAAGGTGAGTTGAATGGCTTCATTGTTGATAGGAGGCAACTCCACATCATTCATCCCTATTTTGAATGGCACTTCCATCATTGGACAGGCGTGCCTATGAGGCGTAATGGCTTATTCCAGGGAGCTTGCATTCTGAAATCGAGGTAAACGTAAATTTTTATTCGAGTCAGCTTAAGAGTTGATTTAGAACTGGATTGATGATGATACTGTACGGCACCAAGTCTTCTCTGAATTTGAGAGGAGACAATAGTTGAGTAGGGTAATGTATTATCGTCAGTCCACCGACGTAGGCCTCAAGGCACGCCGACTAGAGGAAGAACAATGGCCGTGCCATTTAGTGCTTGTGTAGTCAAAGCGACGAGTTAAACAGTCAAAAGATTACGCGATCCCTCTTCTCATCTGGGCGTTGTCTTCGGCACTTCTCTCGGTCACTTTTCGGCTTCAGCCATCACAACATTCTTGGTGGTGTGGGAAAAACATACGCAAGTAAATCGCGCCGGTCATCGAATTTGTATGCAGATGAAAAGATTATGTAACCGCAACGTCACAATCCCTCTTAACAGTTCCATTGGATCTGAAGTCTCGTCTTATTTGAGAACTGCATTGGAGGACAGGGAAATACCCTAGCCATCAAGTATATCCATTTCTGGTCCATGATCACTGGCCCAAAAGCGGAGTAATTCACTAAAGGATAGGTTTGAAACAGTCTCGTGAGGATGCAGTGTTGTACTTGCTCCTCCTTACTGCGTTATTCCTGAGTCCTGTCCGGCTGGTAAAAAAGACGAAGGAGGTATCGCGTGTTCACCTAGTTGACATCGTCACAAAGATCCTATAGACGAATCCGTAAAGAACCTCTCCGGATGGTTCACGGCTAGTGTCTCTTTCATATTTAATGATCTTTCTTCAGGCCTCAAGGCAAGGATTTATGGCTGTTGCAGATTCTTCCATTACCGACATACCCTCTTATTCTGCCCTGCCAACATTTATCCCTCATCAGTAGAAATCAAGGTGGTTGGGCATGAGGATCGCGTTCGCCTTCCACTGCCACCAATGTAGCGTACCAAGACTTTTCTGAAGACCTACTACTCGATATGCAGCAGGGCTCAGGGCTGTTGGCATGACCTGGACGTACATTGGCTGTGCCCTTCTGTCCCTGCGTAATCAAAACGAGAAGTTAGACAAGTAATTAAAGTAATATTGGAAGTCGTTCTTCAGATGCAGAGTCATGATTAATAGGGGCAAAGGGTGATGCAAACACAGTGATCCTATTAATCCATCCCTTTAAACATGTTGGGATTTGGATGTGAAGTGAGGTCTAAAGCACAATGGGTGCCGTAATTTGAATGTACTTAGGATGTATTTACAGCAGTGGAAAGTGAACTTTCTCAAGAGATCTTTGCCTGTCCATGACATCGTAGGATTGAAAAAGTCGTAATCGACTTTGTAAACACCACTCCCAGATTTTACATGCTGTTAAGACGTGATAGAGGAGGTTGGAGTTTAATTGTGTTGAAATTTCCTATAAAGTGGGTATCAAACTGTAACCTTTGGCTTTAGTGAGCTTAAACAGATGAAAATGCAACAGTGAGGTATCTTGGGTATCACTAGGAGCTGCAACATGGTCATTGTACGTTCACCGCATCCATCGCATGTACTCTCTCATTCGAAGTTGGCTCAGTTTTGTTGGATGAACCTCAATATAGTCTAGGTAGAAGCCATTAAACTGGTGGAGAAGCCAACAACAAGCTGTCGTTCTTATTCCTATGGCCCTCGACTTAGCGGCGAAGATACTGTGAAACAGAATTTAACCTGCAAATGGATAAGGAGGCGAGAGCCCCCACATTTTGTAAGACATTCGCTATGTCTTGTAGAGAGGAGGAGGTGGTCAGGAGTCGGCTGACGAGACAGGCGACCACGAGGAGACAGTGCAGCTGAGCAGTCTGTGGCTCCACATCCTTACGTTCCGGACTGCCTTGCGTCTCAAACCTCTGTCTCTACGCTCACCCCAACTCCTGTGCCGTGTTGCCTAAAAACGCCTTCGCTGCCACCATTATTCCCGCCTAGTTAAGAGGGCAATAGCTGATTTTAAAAGGGTTAGCAAATGTGGTTGGTACTGAATGACCTAAGCCAACTGTTGTGGCATTCTTTTAACTAGATATTGGCAGTATTTTTCTCCTACTTACCTACCTACCATAGGTTTGCAATGCCAGAGCAAAAGCCACTTAAAACGGCTACACTGGCTGAAAAGTATTACATTTGGCTAAGCCAGGCATCTGGTTACCTGCTGCTCTCACTGTAATGCTGTTGCCGAACTGATGAAAGCATAAATTCAAGTACGAAGGAAATCGGTGCTGATATGAACAAATCCCAGTGTCCCAAAATGGGACACTGGATTGGGGCAAACCAAAAGACTTTTCGCAAGGGTTTTATTAGTCATTTAGATGACATCAAAAAAATGATGCAAGTGTAATGAATTGGGACTAGAGCATCAAAAGAGGAGAGTGAGAAATTTTGTTGACTCAACCAAAATATTACTACGTCAGTCATAATGATGCTACTGAAAGCGTCTCAGTACCACACAATCGCACCCAACATCAAAGTTTGTTGATGTAGCATTAGGATGGTGAAGACTGCACATTACTTAATAAAAGATAAGGCCTCCTATTCCTTCAAAGTTATTGTGTCGAAGAGCTGGTAGATAGAAGTTGAATGGTGTAGTATCAACAAGCATCCTGTTACAAGACCACCGCAACAGCCGTGAAAGCCTTCTAGTACACCAAGGTATAAAATTCACGTATTTTCCACCTTACTGAGCGAGTCTGGCGGAGGCTGTGAAAGCTTTGCTCAATGCAATGAGGGAATGTGCAGATGCGCTCCTTCTCCGTGACCATCCATCTTACCATCCAGCTCCTAACCTCATCGTCCGCTTCACCCATCCTCCTCCCTATCGACGCAAATTTTGGTGAAGGCATTACAGACGCCTCGTATAAGGTGTGAGAATCCTAGCCTTCTTTTTAAATTAACCCGCAGTTATTCGTAAAATTCCACTCCATTGTGATGATTGAAATTGAGGTGGCACCTTGAGTGTGGGTTGTCTAGCAGATGGGGATAGCTGGCTTGTAAAAGGAGGTACTTTTAAGTTATAGCATTATTTTTAAAGCTCTATTCTTCTGTTTTCTTGCCATTCAGCTGGATAGTCCACTTCCTCGTTGGTGTTTCATTACCAAACCCGCATCTTAGTTCAAGCGAATTTGTTGCTTTCAGCTTTCTCATCCTGTTGCCGCTCTGGTTGGCTGTTATAACCTTAATACAAGCTGCTCCACCACTTAAATGGTGCAATCAGACGCAGCTTTTTGCGTTTGATCTATCAACTGCATTGAGTATCTCTCTAGACTCCGTAAACTAGTTTTTACTGGTCTGAGTAAGCTCAACAGGTAGTTGGTTATCATTTGTGAAAGCTACTCTCCTTGTTTTGACATAGAAATTTCATCCGTTTTTTACAAACCAGAGGCCTCGGGATTTACCTTACCTTCGAAAAGTGGATTTCTAGTGGCAAAATCGTTTGCTGCCATTCAGTAGAAGGCTTTATGCCACTGTTTGTCTAACCAATTTCGCTGTAAGTTTGACAAGCTATAGACGTGAAGTTGTGTCACCTTAAGTCTGAAGAGCTGGAATGATCTGTGATGCAACCAGCGTGGAGGTCAAAGTGCTTTTGCTCTATGTCCAGTGATGATAAATCACAATATGAGCATACATTGATAGATGCGGTGATCAAGGCTGCCCAAATCCCACTCAACATGATCTCGTTCTTGCGATCCTGATCATTGGTTGAAGAACCTATGCCTTTTGCATGGGATGGCTGCAAGGAACACTCAGGATACCTCCAAGACTGTGACTGGTAGTCATGAGAGGAGCTCTTACTTTTGCATTAAAAACTAAAAACTCAAGGACTGTGTTAAAATTTTCCCATCTTTCTCTGTTATCAAGTAAAATTAGACGGTGTTTATGGAAACGACAATGATAATTCGCCAAAAAATTGTTATTCAGTGGAAGATCTTGATGTTAATGCAGGGTAGTTTGTACTTGCACCTTTGTTAACAAATGCTGTAAAATGCGGACTTGGCGCAGAAGATCAGTCATTTCTTTTGTGAATGGTCGGGTTAGACGAGCAGTGAGGTGACTCCTCTGAAACTCACACCAAATTGATGGAAGCAAATATTAGGAATGATGAATTGGAACTGTGTGCATGCATTGGTTTGGATAAAGGAGCACTTAGAGGCCATCGGACCATGCAAGTATCTCCCCATCCCTTCTGCATGTCGACAATACCCTAGTCACCTCGGTTACTGCTGGCGGCAGCGGATTGCAAGTCCGATTCTAATGAACGAACACCCCAAATTTTATGAATAAATGGTAAGCCTTAACGGATCGGAAGGACAGCAACTAACCCTAACAGAAGGACTATCCAACTCTCTGTCTACTGTTATCAACTACACCAGTCTCGTGATCCTTGGAAAAGTTATTAAAATCTGAAGCAACACTCTCCTGATCCATCTAGAAAAGCTCCTCACGGTGCTATCTACAGTAGCTCTACAAAGATATCAACTAAGTGAATATGCGATATCGCCTATACCTCCTTACTACCTGGGAGGAACACAGGTAGATTTGGCTAGGGCGTAATGAGGTGAAAAGAAACTTGGCAAGGAGAAACAGACGCCAAATCTTTCCCACGCCAAAGGTGACAACTTTCAGGCCTGTATTTTAACCACAAGCGATGGGCACACGTGATGGCATGCGCATTTCCTCATCTCCTAATGCACTTTTTAAAGAGATTGATACCCGAGCTCCAGCAAAACTGCCAAGAGGGTTGCAGTAGCGTTGCAGTCAAATATTATCCCACTTGCAGGGGAGTTCGACGACTGGCACGATTGATTTGCCTGTGCTCTCCTTACCCTCCCGACTGCTTTATGATAGTCAACGTAAAGGGATGACCAAAGGGAGCATCGGAGATTTTTTATTTGCTTAACTCTAGATTTTGGTGCCGCGGGTACCAAAGGCTCTTCCTTTTGTCCTTCCAATAAGTAGTAAGACCTTCGAAGAAGCACACCAGTAGCCCTCCAGCCCTTCAATGTGTCGGTATTACACTTTTCGTCGGCTTCAACAAATATCTTGTAAGCTATCCTTTTGTGACATTTCCCTTCCCATTATAACCTGTTTAGAGCAGTGGCTCTTCTCCACACATCATACACCATTTACTCCCATGCAAACTCCATGTGAACATTTCCTGCACAGATCGTAACAGGTTAAAAGCTTAAAGAATGCACACATTTTCCCCACAAAATTGGAGGCAGACAAATTTTTAAATGACCGGAACATGTGATTTATCAAAATTCATATCAAAAGATTAATAAGTATTCCTGTATGTTTGCAGGGTTAAACCGTTGTACAATTTATTATAACCAAACTCACCAGCAATGTGGACAATGAATTGCTTCAGGTTTGGAAAGTGCTCTGCAAAAAAGCGTAGAGAATATCTAGAACCGGGGCTAGACCGCATTTTGGTAAAAAAGAATCTTAAACCCTATCGGCATTACTTATGTTCTTTGAATGCGGGTGAACAATTCAAATCTGGTCCGGGACGAGAGGGACAATTCCCCGGACGTAGACAAACTTCCCTTCTAACTTCAGTTGATACGCTACTTATAACTGTTCAGCTACTATAATACAGGTGCCCAAGGAAGAAAGTCATATACTACCTCCTCATACACGGCTCTCCCTGAGTAGGAAACCTACGGCATTCCAACCACTCCTGCTCCCGCACTTTAAGTTAACGTGTTCGACGTACTTTTGAAGCCTTCATTACTGTCTACTTCCTGAGGTGCCTTGACAACTTGGGTAGTAAAGAAACTCATGTCTACCTCCGACATGCTTACGACGTTTTCTGAACAGACTTACCGAAAAGCCACCATAAAATATTGGCATAGGGAAACTTGGTCAATGCCAAGGTGAGCAGGCATTTTGACAGTCAAATTCGGATCTCTCCTTTCATTTTGGTATTCACTTAAGTTAAAATCCAGTGGAAGTTTTTTTCACAAATCAGAGATCTCACAAACGGTTGATCACTCTCTACCCTTTACAACTACTCTAGCCCCCACTCCAGATTCGTCGGGAGCATCAACAAAGGGTTCTGCATGGCTTCCTGCATTACTCCATGAGATGAGCAAGTGGTGTTGAGTGGATGGTATCAACAAAGGTGCCCATGCAAGTGTTGGTGATCTGGGCGAAGGGTAACGGACCAATGCACTGATATCGGCCCCACCTACACAGCGCTTTCTCACCCCGTCACTCTGGCCGAACGCAGAGCCCTGGGTCCTATTAATACTTTCTGGCGTCCTCTAGACATTAACAGAGATCTGGTGTTTGACTTTTTGTTTTTTTTTGCTCTTTACTTGTGCTTGGATGCTTACTGGGAACAGAACATTTTTCAGCAGTTTTTTAGCAACGGTTTCTTTGTGTGTAGACGAGTTAGAGGCAGATGGCATCCGGCAAGTTACCGACGGTTGTGTGGTGAGCCAGTTTTTCGTCGTTCAGCTCAATCATTGGCTTCTCCTCTGTCGCTCCAAGTGGGGACATTAATTCCAGTCATCTGACAAAATTGTGGAAAATTTCATGAAGTAGATCCGAATTTGACTGCTACTTTGCCTATCTTCCCCTCTTTCCTTAATAAATATAACTAGCGGCTTCCTTATTGCCTGAATGGTTTGGGAAATTGTCCATTTATGTTTACGTTTCTCAATTTATGAACAGACACATGCATTTCATCTTGGATCAGACTGCCCCTTCGAATTATTCATGCTTGAAATCACTCCAACATGTTTGGCACTGGAGAAGATCGGCCATCACCATTCACCAAGGTTGCGCTCATCTTACTCCTCGAAACGAAAAAGAGTTTCTCCTAGATTAAGAAAATTGCACGCCTATTCTAGTACCTTTAACTGCACCAACCTAGCTGCGTCAATGCTTGGTACACACGGCTACAGTGAACTGGCAAGTGACTTGTAACTCACGTGATTGGTAGAGAATGCGTTAAACGAAGTTAATACTGACTCTGTACCTTCCCCAACTCGGGGCGACTGTGCATACCCCGAATCAGACGACTTAGAGCCACGGCTGTGCAAACATACACTCCGCCCTAGCTCGTTGATTGCCAGTCTCACTATTGACATTGTCGTGAGATCAGAAGCTAACATAATTGGAGCAGACTCTTGAGGGCCCACAGAGGCCTCTGCTAAACACGAGGCCTCTCTCACCGTTGCTTAAAGAACATGCTAATTTAGATCATTTCCATTTAGTATGATTTAAATCTTAAACTTCGAAAAACTTATCAGCACACCAGCCTCTGCTTCGAGGATCACCGTTAAGGTAGTAGGGTGGTGAATGACGCGCAAAAGGGATTAAGATCGGTCACAAATTCTGATTGGCAAACGAAGATGTCTAAGTAGAGCACCAAGATCCACAAATATGAAGTTGCATGTTTGTGTCAAACGTTAATAGCTCACAAAGGAAAAAGATGGAAGAATTGCAAAAAGGTCCGATGGCGAATGAAGTGAGTGAGGCTGTGACCCCATGCCCTGCGTCTCCACGTTGCCAATGCCATCACCGCATCATCAATTGATTGTCCAGCGTTTCGACAATCAACGTCATAAGTGGAACGGTACGGTCCACGGAGTGAGGGTGGCTGTGGGGGGAGGAGGGTGGAAGAAACCATCATTGAAGAGGAGAGGGTAGAGGGCGAGGGATGTGATCACAACCGGAGGGAGCCTAACCTCATCCGCCAGGCTTTCTGGAACGGCGAAAGCAGACGTTAGAACCACTGCTATCACCCATCAGAGGAAAGTATCCTAAAACGACAGAGGTAGATGACAACTTTAATAAAACCAGTAAAGATGACGGAGTTTCAGTGGTTAGCTTTTGCAAGGTTATAGAGCTGCAAAACCATAGATTCGCTTGGTAAGGAAAATGCGTGCTAGAAAGAATCATTTCAAGGCATTAATAAATGACGACAATCACTACCACATTCAACGTGAGTAATTTTACACGTCACCTTTGGGGTCATAGTAGGACTTGAAGCATGAGAAAGCTATGAAAATTTGAGGCACTAGAGTCATTTGACAACCATTGCAAAGACTAGGGGTAAGGCATTTTGTCACCGATATCGACCACTTAATGCAACAAAGCGTTCCAGAATGAGCTTCGTCCACCTAAGTTGCAAAACAGATCGCAGAGACGGCAATTTTAAATAAATACGTTTTAAACTTCCTATTCCTATTGACTTCTATTTACCACTGGTCGAATGCGTAAAACTTTTGCTTTGGCCCAGCATCAAGAAAAAATACCAGGTTACCAAGGCTATTTGAAATGAACATAAAATTCAAGCAGAAATACTTGCACGGAAATCCGTTGAACCATGAGGAGAACGGACATCAGACGCATGAAAACAATACATAGCAATAACGAACATTACTGTTGCCGAATTTTGGGAGCTAGCTTTTTCTTGATGTGGGTTGTTAGAGCTAACAAAACATTCATCCACGGCCATGCCATCCCCACCCGAGTTTGTAATAGGATACTCATACATGAAGCGTTGAGGTTATCAATTTAAATAGTTGAAGGATTGTTAGTAAGGTCAGAAATATTTGCCACACACGAAGAAAAGAAACCAGCTTTCCAAAGGTACAATACTAGTGAAATGGGCTGCGCTGTTGCTGATGAGATGGAACTGATGTCTCAAAGGTTTGTACACATCTTTCCCACTTGGCTATGTTCTGATACCTCGAAAATGTACAAAACTTTGGTAAATAACTATATAAGTAATTGATAGCTCGTATCGAAAAAAAAGCATAAAATAATTCATCAAATGTAATGCAAACCATCCCAATTAATCTGAAAGATTTCTTCCTCTATCTCAATCCCACAACAAGGCATAGACACTCACCTGAGCTATTTAGTACATTTGGGTTAGGGGCTTTGATGCGTTTGGACGCGTTCTGAGGCTTCTAAAGGTGAGATGCATTTTCACTCAAATCCCCATGCAGTCGAATGAGTTGGCAAAGTTAACAGGGAACTCACTTCTGTGTCCTTGGGTTTTTCAGTGGCTTTGACTGAAGGGTCTTCGGCGTTCTGCTACAAAGTTGGGACAATAATAAGGAAAAATTGGAATATACTACTTTGCGATTCTTTCTTTCGTTATCAAACCGCTCCTGCAGACGTCTTCTAGCTTCACGCATTTCCTCCTCGTAATTTCGTTCCTGGGCTAACAAAACAAAGTTATTTTGCATTGAAATCAACCTAGTGGAACGAACAAATGACAAGGCTACCACCACGTCATCTTATTAAATGCCGTAGGCAAATAAAAAATCAAGAAACCTACCACCAGTTGCAAGCCTAGCTACCCTCGCCCCAAAAGCCCCCGAGAAGCGAGACACCAAGAAATAGAGAGCAACGAAGATAACAGTGACGAAGGTCTTGTAAAAAAACCCATCGTCTAGAAAATGAAATGAATAAATGGAAGCCTGACCAAACCCCTGGATGCTGTTGGTTGCGGCACGCCATAACCATTCACATCTTCGATTTCAAAGTCGGGACCCATCTGTGATGGCTGTAAACATGTATAAAGGAAACAAAATAAGTTCACGCGTTTGCTTAAGTCAAAGTAAAGAAAAGGTTTGCGATGATCAAGTACCCCCTCCCCCACAACTATCAAAAGAGAGCGTTATTTCTAAGCCACTTATCATGATACCCGAATTCAGATAGGATACGGCATAAGCACGAAAATATCAACGTCACGCAACCTTCGGACTGCGACCCAATAGAATAAAGCCTATGATGAATAAAAGACTGAAATATCCGAATGAACATTTTTATTACCTAATTTAAGTTTGTAATACAGCGGCTTTGTTTACTATTTACATGGTTCGCTAGTTACTCCAAGTACTAGGAATCGAATGCAAGTGTTTCAATCACCTTCAAACGGGTCCATAAAAATGTGAAAATTTATCATTGTGCTGCAGCTTTTCAGCAAAAAATAGACCACTGATTTGTTTGAGTTAAGAATATATGTTCTTATTTGTGTACAATCTTTCAAGTTAATCACAAAACTGTTAAACCATTACTAGTACAAAACGATCGCCTTACTATCGAACTAAGTGATTACACATCATTTTCCATGTTAGCAACCATTATTTGTTCTCAGCTTATTTATTGTTATTTACGCACCAATGATGCACCTATCCCCGTCTCCGCAGACGTTTTAGCGGTATTTTAAAGTAGCACACGACTTCGCTTATATATGTGGCGACTTCATGTTCCTCTTCTGTTTTACTTTATAATTTCTATCAGTAGTTCGTTTGCTTCTGATGATTTTGTGATAAAAGAGGCTGTGATTAAGCCCGGTGGAGTTGCGCGTTCAGTGTCGATAGAGGGGGTATGCCTTGGAAATTAATTTTTATTGACATCGTCCACAGTTCGGTGTGGAATGCAAGTTCGACTACACCTGTCAAGGAGGAACAGGTGAAGTACGTGTCGTTTTATTGTTCTCTAGGTTTTAGGAATGGCATTTCTCAATGGTTTATTCGAAGCAACTAAATAGGTTTACCTGTCACATACAGCGGCCTTCGGATTCATCCAGTTACCTATTTTTCCAGAAATTCGCTTTGACGATCATCGGTCCTGCCACTGTTATATCTGGAAACGCATATGTATGATTTGATTGCTGTAATATTGCACTTTCTAGGCTGATAAGTCCACACAACTGGCTCCAGATGAGTATAATTTGGACCTGAAAAATAACATGAGTAAGTCAGTTGTACACCTTTACGGATTTTTTAGTTGCACAAAATAATGGGAATTTTAAGGGCCATTTGGTCCATGTTGTCATGGAATTCGAGTTGGATTCGTCTCGACCCGATTTGTAAATGCGACGTCTTTTTGGTATTGACCTGATGCCTTATTCCTCCTGATGAGTGCTCACTGTCAATTGGGGAATTTGTATTTTTTTCAAATGCGACATATAACTTCCTAATTTGCCTCGATTTTTGACTTTACCTTCTCCTTGGGAAGTGGGCAATTGGACCCTGGCTACTTTGAAGATACTTGACTTCAGAAACAATACGCCTTACAAATTCGCCGTGTGAAATTGCTATGAATGGCTATGGTAATAACCTCAACAAAGTCCTGCGAGTGACATCATCGTAGTGTTTGCTTCCATGAGCCGTGAACCCCGTTGCTGATGCTGTTTGAGAGTCCATTGGTGGCATGGACTAAACCCACCAAGCAACATCAGCACGGCTCAACCCACTTCGGCAGGCGGCCTAGGTCCGTAAACATTCTGGGATCCTTAAGTTTGTTGTCTACAGCGATGACAGGGTGCCTGAACCGGATTCCAGCACCCTTGCCTCATGCGCCGCTAGTGGCGCAGTAGTTTGACCCAGGACTGAATTTATCAGAATTGAGAGCAGCTCTTTCAACCACCATATTTGGAATGGATGGCGACTAAGCTAACTACCACACCACGAAGGACTGCCTCCCATCCTAGCTTCCTTCTTGGGAAATGACGACGCAAAGCTTAGAAGGCAATGGTGCACACCATGGAAGCCTTTTACTACAACGCTTTGCCAGCCAAGACCGAATGCAGCCACTATGAAAGAGGCTGTGAAACTCCATATCCACCAAAAAACTTGGAGTCAATTCTCCGCTTCTTATGAAATTTAGGTCGGCGTGAGCCCTTAAGTGATACGAAGTAATATATAGCAAAATTGTAACCTCCCTACGCCCGCAACCGAAATAATGCGTCGAGAGGAACGCGACTTCTAGTTGGCTAGATTCTGAAAAGTATTGAGGAATCCGTAGACAAAGAAAGATGGGTTGTGCTAACAATGATTGTCTCTGGGTAGATACAAGGTACACAAGAGCACAGTTACAAGGGCAATCCACTATGATGAGTTAACCACCATGAAGTGTGGAGATAAAGGATATTTTATCCTCCTCCCTGAGTTGGTACTCTTCTTCACCAAGGAGACTCCAGTCGGTGTCATTTATCAGAGTTAAGATGCCCGGCCTGATAGAGCTGTTAGTGAGAAACAAATCTGGCCGCCCTGTAAGCATATGATCACGCAACCAGGGGAGAAGCTCTTTTATTGTTTTGACCGAGTCAGGCAAATCAGCACTCTGCTCTTTTTTGTTACCAAAAAGCATCTCTGCACCTCCCGAGAACTCTAGTGCAATCCGCATGTTTCTGAAGCCAAATGTGTATAGGTGCAGATAATTAACACAAACTAGAGCTGACCAGAAAAATGCGTGTGAATCAACCAAACAAAAAATTCTGAAAAGTTTCTGATATTTTCCATCAGTGTTTACATTAATGATACAGGGCCTGATGTCTATTTTAACGCTTAAGTCGAATTTGGGATTTATTAAAAAATTTCCCATTACTGGAATAGTAAGCATTTCTTAGGATATGCAATTATTTCTGGTAAATGCCTTAAAGTTCAGTTCTGACAGATCGAAATTGTTGTCGATGGCTCCACGAAATGGCTATGATGTGGTTTCTGCAGGTCAAAATTTTGCCTAAAAATTTAACTCGGATATCGTCGATTTGCAGCTGAAACGCTGCTACTTGTTGTAGCGTCCCGAGGCTCCCCTTAAGGTAAAAGAAGGCGCAGTACTAGGGCAGAATATATATATTCCGGGAACAGAGGACTTGGGGGCTGTTGGCACGGCCCGGAGGCCGACCAACCGGCCAGAACAAGATGGCCACCCAAGTGACCTAAACCGGTAGTTCAAGCAAACGAAGTATTACACTTGTGATGTGTTAATTGGTTGTTTAGTTCTGCTCGGATGCTCTTCTGGCACATCTCAGGAACCCCAAGGCCCCAATGGAAGTCTTGAGTTTTCATATGCAAATGAACTTTTAACAGATTTCACAGTTTCAAAACGAAGGCTAGAGCTGAGAAGCAGATTTTTATAATTTAGTGACAACCACTTCAAATTGAAATATGAACCCTTAAATCTGCTGGTTGCAAAAATTGCTGATAGCACACTCTGCAGCTACACATTTCAAATTTTTAACAAGTTCAATATCGGACGCCGCTAAAATTACTTACACCTTCTATTGTCCAAGGCATATAATTTCAGTAAAACGCAAAAAAAGTTGCTAGTTTACTCAAAAGTCAACTATTAGGCCATATGTCTAGCGTCTCAAGATTTCCTTTAAGGTAAACGCAAGCATAGCACTTGGACAAAATATATGTTCTGGAAACAGAGGGATTGGGAGGCCGGCCAACCGGCTAGTACAGTATAGTCACCCAAGTGACCAAAACCAGCAGTTTGAACAAAGTATTACGCAGCCCCTTTTTTCTTTCGAGCGTCGTCCCCGACGCTCCCCTTCTTCAGCCTCCCGTTTCAGACATCACAACGTAATCGGTGCTGCAAGAAGCACCCACAAGCTAACCATGCCAGTCATCGAGACTCGAGCGCATGTGTTTTTGTAGTGCCAT
This sequence comes from Taenia multiceps, assembly GCA_001923025.3. Classification (NCBI taxonomy): domain Eukaryota; kingdom Metazoa; phylum Platyhelminthes; class Cestoda; order Cyclophyllidea; family Taeniidae; genus Taenia; species Taenia multiceps. The sequence continues at coordinate 76,773,334 of CM010311.1, read as the reverse complement.
CAATTCCGCATAGCATTCGGTGCATTTCTGAGTCCTTTTCTCTCACAATAATGTGTTCCAGTGAAATGATAAGGCTACGAATCCAAGTTTTTGAATGGATGGAGACACACGCAACACATATTGTAATTCCAGGCTTTTTTGATTATGTGGGTTAAACCCGAGGGTATTGTTGGACCCCGAGCAAATGGGGCAATCAGGCCTCATAGGAGTGGGATGCACGCGATCCAAGTGTGCAAAGCATCAAATGATGCTATCGAATGGTGTCCTGCGCATTCTATATCTGTAGACAGACGTATTGACGGAGATAGGCGAGTTACCTAGTAACAGGAGAGAGAGCTTACGGAGGATGCCTGACCACAACGCTGATGATCTCTCTTGGCAGTCCCACTGGACGTAGAGTTCACGGCTAATGTCGCTTCAGTTGTTAATAGCTTCCTTACAGAACACGAGGGCGAGGGAGGAGCCGAAGATGGATGTTGATCTCAGCCCTTCTGTTATGGGATGTAAGAGATTCTCCCATGCGTAGCACATGCACTTCTTTCACACCGCCAAATTTTGTCACAAGCGGTATAGATCGGGATAGAAATCCATCAAAGTCGGGTCAGCTTTCTGCTGCCACCAATGTAGCCTCCCGAGACTTCCATTAAGGTAAAAAAAGGCATAGTACTTGGACAGAATATATGTATTCTGTAAACAGAGGGATTTCGGGCTGTTGGCACGGTCCGGATGCTAGTCAACCGTCTAGTACAATGTAGCCACCCAAGTTACCGAAATTGGCAGTTCGAACAAACAAAGTATTACAATATGTGTAAATATTTTGTGCAAATTGTCAGGCCATTTTGATAATTTGCTCTTTAAACGCTAATATAACAAGATCAAAGACTCCTAACAACCAATTTATCACTGGAGGACTTTTGTTCACCTGTTAAGCATATTTATTATTAAATGTATTTTGTTTCTACTTAGTTAACGCAAACAAAAAAAAGCATTTGTTAAAATTTGTGACTGCAATCACTATTGGCTGCATTAAATTCACTAAGAAGACTGTTGCTGGTCTTACATTTTGCAAAATCACACTTCAAGTTGTTCGTAAACGCAATACGTTGGTAGCTTAACTCTCTCTTTCGGTAGGAGAGCCACTTTGGGTCTCATCCATCGTGCCTTCACTGAATGGGTCTGCCTTTGGGTCATGTCTATGGCTCCGATCCTGTTCGAGTGGTATGTCCACGCTCGTCTTCTGAGAAGTCCTGGAAGCGCTACTTAAAAGGTCTGTCTGCATGACGTACTGACTCAATCAAAGCAAATTACTACGGGATGCAGTGGACGCCTTAACTCAATAGTCCTCTTCTCCAATTAAACCTTTTTCGTTTGCGAGAGTAAAATGCGTGAATTTTTGCGGTTTTGTGGGGACCACCCTTGTTGCAAAGAGGTGAGCTGCCCTTTTGGCATTCAAAGGACTGAAGTTACTCCAGTAGAGGTCTTCATTGTCACGCAATTTTAAGTTATTTATATTATTTGTTTGCATTTTCTCCTCAAATAAGAAGTGGCTTAATTCAAGTCAGTTGTGTAAACTAAGTCAAACATATTCATTTTTCGGCCTTGGGGAGAAGAAGCGCTTTACAGTTTAGATTATTTTTTCTTTGTTATTTTGCTGAGCAGTATGCGCTATGGTCCTTTTGAGTTCCATAGGCATAAACTTTGTACTAAAATTTTTGCCTTTACTCAAAAACGGTGCCCAGACAGCCCATGTGTCACAACGACTGAATCACGGGAAGAGAAACAGTTGGACGCGGAGCGTTGTAGTTAGGTTGGAGAAAATCGGACTTATTTATAATGTGGTGAATGAAAAAAATAAAAAAATGGGATTGTCAATGCTCGCTTAATGTTGAGGAAATATTGTAGCACCCTGACACTTTTCTGAAGCATTTGGAAGGCCAAATTCTGGGGCAGAATGTGTACGGCCGACGTGCAGAAGGGCTGTGGGGCCACCGGCGTGGTCCGAAGCTAAGGCCGCTTAACCGAGGCGCAACAGAGGAGCACCGGGGTGGCCCATTCACCGAAACCGGGAGCTAGAAAAACGCTTAACGTGTGGCGAATACGGTAGATGTTGAATTCCTTTTGGGGGGGCACAACAAGGTTGTAAAGTCTGGTTTTTTGGCTATCCGACAACAAATCTCACTGTAGACATGCCTAACCAAACATTTGCAATACCCTTCTTTCATCACCTTCAAGAATTCGAATAATTGCAAAGTGGATGGCTCTGCGATTCCCTGATACGCTCCAGCATATGCCTTGAAGGTGATCGAGAGCATTTCAGCATTTGGTGTCCATCGTTCCATAAAGATAGTCAATTCATTAATTCATTGTGAAAAAAACAGTACGGTTTTCTTTTCTTTTTACATCCATAGACTGTTTTGGCTTAAAAAAACCCCAAAACATTCTGTATTTATTCGTTCATCGCGTCCAAGAATGGAAAATTTCTTTCACCTCTGAATTACTGCCAAGATGTAAAAAATAATCCCAAAAATGGGGCTCTATTTACTTCATCTCCTTATTTACCCCCTTTCAAAAGCATGCGCTAATGGGATAAGAAGGTTTGCGCGGTTCTCGATGTCCCTTCACAGCTAGCGGTACTTAGAGGGCCTCGCACATCGTATGCGGCTGTTTATCTACAGGCATTCTACGGGGGTGGAGGGTTGCACTATTTTTCTGCTACTCGAGCTTGTATACTTTATGGAACCGGATGAACTCGTTTTTGGAATTGCAGAAGGCTTCTCTTAAATGTCACTATCCCTATTCAAGCAGTTTGATTTATTTCTCAAAGATGGAGTTTGTTCAACAAGGAAATATCTCGTTGCCAGTAGTTTAAATGGATTAGGATCAACTTGTGGAGGAACAGTTGCGTTACACTCACATCAACTGGGAAGTCCGAGAGTGTAAACAAGGCTCTCGCTTTGTACTTCTCCCAAGCCTAAGAAAAGCACCGCACATTTGGACTTCCTGACATGATGCAAGAAGTGCCTTTTGTATTTCAACATTAAACAACCGAACACGTCATTGACTATCCCCAACCGACACACCGCCACCACCCCACACTGCTACAGCACGTAATAACCTGCTTCTCCTTTGTGCGTATGTTGAGACCCAATCACTACAGCTGGGACCTATCAATTCGATACACCTTGAAGATGTGAATGGGGAAATTCTTAGGGACCAAGCAAGTCTCATCTATCAGAAGGGAGAAGGTCAAGGCAGCGCAAGATCTCCTACCGCATACCGCATACTGCATACCTTAGCCGTGAGTAGATTTGTACTTCAAGGTGAGATAAGAGGGAGATATTGCCTTATCATTGTCGCTCACATTCCCCTGGCAATCCTCCAAGTAATTATCACCTCTCCTTAACGTCACCATAAGGACATGTGCAAATAGCATAAAAAAGCAGAAAAAAGTGAAAAAAAAGGGTGGAAACGATGGCAGCTAGGATCTGATTTCAAGAGTGGATGTCATAGCAGACTTATGCCTTGTCAAGAAAGAGTGATGATTATCTCAACCAATGGATTATCTCAACTAATCTGCAGTTGTAGAGCTCTGAGAGTTCTTTCAAGGCAATACTAGGACAGAATGTGTATTTTCGATGCACAGAAGGACTTGAGGACTGCTGCCTTGGCTGGAAGGCCGGTCTGCCCCACATAAGTACAAAATCGGAGGTTCGAAAAATGGTTGATGTATCACATTAGCTCCTTTGTACTGTTTTTATAATAGCTCGGGCAAACTAAAGGATCGTGTTTATCAGGAATGCTTTTATGGAAAGTAAAAACAAATTTGAATCTTCATATTCCAAACCTGTTGGTTTGTTACATAATTTGATTGCTTTTAAACTTCATTTTAAATGCCCAACCATAATGCCTGGGTTGTCTGACAAGTCATTTTTGCAGGTTAGGAGAAGTAACTTCTGACAAGTTATTTAAAATGCAATTTCAAAGGTTATTTTTAATCACCCATTTGTAGTTTTTAAATGCTACTAGGAAGAATCGCAAATCCAACGCTAGTTTGGATCTCCCACCTCCTGCATGATAAAACACATTCTGTAAGCCACGCAGAGATTATTCGGGATAATGCATATTTCCAATTTTTTATTTGGGAGAAATGGTAAATGTAAATGGGCTTACCGGGCGCTGCGGTCAATGGCGTGGGCGAACGCCTCCTTTACCGAAGGCATCACAAGCATACGCTGTGCCATAAGACCACTCCACGAGTTTACCATCTGCCTAATCTGGTAAAGGTGATTTCTCTGAACTGCATCTGCGCACTTACCCTTCTTCCATCCGCTTTAACATCGCGGCAATTATTGCTGCCTTAAAACATCATTTTGACTCCACTTTTGATGACGAGGCGCGAGGCTTTTGGGGGCTGCGATCAGGCGTGTGTAGTTTGACATAGTGGAGCGCAAATTGGGGAGGAAAATGATGACCCAAGAGTTAATTCCAAGTTATAAATATACATGTGTATACACGCGGGTACATCTTTTTTTTCGAGTACTAGACGTTGGTGTCAAGATGGTCTACTTTTTTCCCACTTTATCACCACCACCCGTCACAGCAGTACTGTGTAGCCTCCGGTTATAAATACTACCTCATAGGAACGCACGCGTAGCACGAAAGCTGTCAGCATTCTACGACTGTTGAAATGATCGAAGGAAAGATTTTCCATTCAAATTACTGCGCAAAATGCAAGTTTGGTACTAAAAGTGCATTCGCTACACCTCAAACCGTGGGAACGAGGAGGTGGAGAGATTCGACGATGCTTGGTCAGGTAAATGCTAGAGGACAAGCAGTCTTTAATCCAAGGATAGTTTTTTAAAAAAGAAATGCTTAAGAGTCATGTAATTCACAGTGTTGAAAGAACTTTGGTCCCAAATTTATTCCTCATAAAACCTACCCCTTTAATCATCAGTTTTGCCACTAGTCCACGATTTTATTGACACGACATTGACAACTATTTTTATTGACAGTTGTTTTTATATCACCAAATCGTGCAGCTGAAGCACCTGTTCCGCGGTGATCTGTGCTATTCCTGAAGGTGGGAGAAGAAGTAAGGAAGGGATGTGGAGCTACTGGCACGGCCCAGAGGCCAAGTCGCCCGAGGGAGACAGGGAGCAGTACATCCATGTAAATGTAATCTCTTTTTATCATCAAAAAATTACAAATCCACCCCGATTTCATTTGTTTGGAAGTGAGTTGGAATTAACTGCATGCTATAACACTCCGGTTTGGTTTTGGGGGCATTTTTAGACTCCGCGCTTTTACTTCCGCTGAGCGGTATGGTCTAGAGGCTGGGCCAGTGACCCTCACGCCCCAATGGTGAGCTCTTTTCTCCTCTCTACAAAAGACTTGGGCTCTACAACACACTGGTGAAAGTAAATAATGCTTTTTGACGAAACTCGCCTTCACCCCACTCTTTGTGTTTCAAAGTAACACTAAGTGTAGTCACTTTCTGAGATCTTTTGGCATTTTAAACGCAAATGCATTGTAATTTGAATGCGGCCTTGGGCGGCTAAAGCGAAGCGCAGGCTTGGGCCATGTACAGCCTCATGGTTGAGTGTCCAACCTTTGAATGACCTAGATCAGTACTTCAACTGCCAGAGGAGGGAGTTATTTTTAACTCAATTTTTTGTCAATGAATTGTCAGATGTCAACATTTTCACCTCTAATCTGTGTTAAAAGGCTTGCCCTTTCTCTCTAAAGTAAGCAATTCAAAAGCTAAGGCCTTGTAACTGTTTTTTCCTTAATCAGTAAAGAATCTTAGCAAGTTATGCAGGTGGGGAAAGGGATTCCAAGTTCGAATACAAATTTCTCACAGACTCTTAGGAGTAATTTTTTAGTGCATAAATTATAAGGACTGTTTTCATGACTGAGGTGAGTTCCACCTACGAATAGGGAAGTAGAATTGGTCTCCGCTTAAAGAACAGTCCCTAAAAAAAAGGTTTAAAGATGTAACTATTTTCTCAAACAGTAATGATGCAGATCAGGTTTGTGCCAATTCAAAGTGTTCCCAAAGTTGTTGTTGAAAAGGACCTCAGTTTCATAAAGTCTTGAATAAATCGCAGTTGCTGTGTGCCGAATTCTCACTTCTCTAGGTGGCTGCAAGGTTATCCACAATGTTAACGGAGGCTTCGGAATTTGCCTTGAGAATTATACACGTTTTTATAAGTCACAATTGCGTCAGGTTCTTGTTGGTGTTAATGAATGAACTGGTCTCATCTGATTTCCTTGAATGCTGTGATAAAATTCAAGAAACTGGGAAATGATCTGCTTTACTTTCCTGTTGAGGTTCTCCATTTAGTACATTTGCTGTAGTTTCAGTATTTCTCTGTTGAAATTGGACAGAACTTCAACTCTGTGAGGATCTGTACGTACCTGCGCGCACCTGGCACTCTGAGGTTTCTCTAATGACGAAAGAAGGCATAATACTGGGACTGAATGTATGCGTTTGACATGCGGTAGGGGTTGGGCCTGCTGGCATAGCCCAGAGGCCACTCATTATGCAAAGGTACAATGGCTAAGCACCTGAGTGGCCTTTTTATTAAAAGTACGATTTAAATTAACGCATAGCATAACCCCTATTCTGTTTTTGCTTTCCTTATCAAACTCCCACGTCTACCATCACAAGGTATTCGGTGCTGTGGGGTGAATCACTCACACATCAGTCCCACCAGTCATCAAATTTCAATGCAACTGAGATTTTGTACGACTGTTGCACAACTCTGCTCTTAGGTCACTGTCTCCACGATCAACTATGGACAAGGGTAATAGCCAATACAATCCTTCCAAACTGGACGACTCTCCAGATCTAGTGAAGTTGGGTGAAGTTCCGCATCTGTGCTTTCTTGCCTTGTTATCCCCACTTCACTGCTGGCCATCCACATCTACTTGGGCTCTATTTCACCGGTAGAGAGGTGGATGAAGCATTGTGTGTTCACCTAGATGATATCTTCATAGCGTTTTCGTGGATGGCTCTGTCGCGTCAGTTGCCAATAGCTTTCTTGCAGACCATGGGACTGAGGTGGTTGCCAAAGTGGGCGATATTTTCAGTCCTTCTGTTGGGGCTTATCACCGATTCTCCCATCCGCTGCATATGCACTTTATCCGTCCCGCCAAGACTGATGCCCTTTAAGAACGGGTTCGCTTTCTGCTGTCACTAATGTAGCAACCCCGAGACTTCCCTGAAGCCGAAAAACAGACATGACACTAGGGCGGACTATATGCATTCAGAAAGGATAAGGTTGAGGCTATCGGTGTAATACTTTGTTCGTTTGGACTGTCGGTTTCGGTCACTTGGGTGGTCATGTTGTACGAGCCGGTTGGCTGGCCTCCAGACCGTGCCAGCAGCCCCCAATACCTCTGTTTCTAGAATATATATTCTGCCCTAGTACTACGCCTTCTTTTACCCTAAAGGAAGTCTCAGACGCTACAGCCGGTGTGTCCCATCCACCCAGCGGAAGTACAACTGTGGGGCGTCAGGTACTCGAGAAACCAAAACGAGGAAGTTAAACAGTCAAAGCACCAAAAATGTACGAGTAATTTAACTTTTTCGCCAGTAGTTTACATCTCAAGGAAGTTATAAATGCAAAAAACGTTTAAAAGTGAACTTGCCTCAAAAATTTTTACTTATTTATATTAAACTACAATTTTAACTTTTAGGTTGAACTAATTCTTGTCCGAAGTTCAATTTTTTCTCGGGTCGAAAGTGGTCGGCATAAGTCTAGGGGTGTGCTAATGTACCCAAGTAACAAAAATTGTTCAAATCCCCGAAGGAGAACATTATTTAACAAGAAATCTTGTGCAATAGATCATCATATTTGGAGATCTTCTTACATCAACGATAAACTCACTTTCCAGTTTCATAAATGGCGATACTTGAGAAGAAAATATGCTGGAACTCAGATAGCGCACCTTTTCATCCAATTCTACACTTTACTACTAAGCTATCTCAAATTCCCATTAAAATTTTTCACACGAAAAAGCACTTAAGGCACCTTTCATACATAAAAAATGCGTTATCGGACGCATTTTGTCCCGAGAGCACACTACTCGAAGGGAGGCAGCCAAGTTTTTGAATAAGGCAGGCGTTTCCCACTTCACCGAACCGCTTTGATCTTTGCCACTTCTTCGGAACCAAACAGCTCAGTGGTAAGTGAAGATACTTTAGATCCACTCAGATAACGTGTACCACTTGGAAGGCAGCATCCGATGCGTAGCGCTGGAGCTTCGTTTCTCCAATACCCTTCGGCACAGATGCTTCTCACCAAGTGGAACTGCCCACTAAGTGCTTATGGTACTTGATTGTTTGAAGAAAGAATGAATGAACGATAAGTAAAGCAATCTAGCATTGCAAGTGTTGAAGGTAAGCCAGAGTACACACCATGCTGAAGGCCTGGACACCGTTTAGTTAGGGTGTTTCAATTTCTTCAACCATTCATCTCGCATAAAAAGGAAGGATTTACAGGTGGTTAAATCGGGAATGCATGACTCTACTCGTCTAATGTTTTCGCATCAGCTATATTTGCCTTTTATGTTGTAGTATACTCCAAGTTAGTGCTTCCGATGGATGAACGAGAAGAGGCTGGAGAAGCTTTTGCGAGGAGTGGGTGGGTGCCACGGTCCATTTGTTGCCAATGCTGATGGTTGTATTGACTCGTGAGTATGTTTGGGATGTACTTGACAGGAAATAAATGCTTATTAATGGCAGAGTTTAAAAACTCCTTTTTACTGCTGTTCAGATGAGAGCGGTCATGCTGGCTCTAACTGCAGGTAGCAAGCTACCGTGTGATTTGGGCATTTACTTTTCTATCTTTGCAATGCACGTCTATTTCTCGACATTCTGATAAATAGAACCGATTGTGATATTTGATAGTACCCCACTTCGTATTTATCACTAAAGAGTTAATTTTTAAGGCAATAGTTTCCCTATTTTTGTAATTATGGACTTGAAAGTTTGCTTTGGGGCTACTTAAGGCGCCGTTTTTTGTGCTTTTGCCGGGGAAATGGGCCACCGGACCATGTCAATAGCTCCTTAGTCCTTCTGTACGCCGATGAAACATATTCGGTTCAAGTAGTACTGAGTCTTTTACCGCCTTTAGGGAAGTCTTGGAGCGCTACACTTTTAACATTTCTTAAAATTTTTAGAAAATGCACCTCAAAGATGTTCCTTGATACCTTGCATAGGGCAATGCTCTCCTCCTTTAAATGCAGTGCCCAGTGTCTTTCCTTATGTCGCAATGAGGCCTATCAGTACGGAATGTGATATATCGTTAGCTTGCAGAAGGACCGGGAGGTTATGCAAGTGGTTGAGAGGTCACCCACCCCCTCCCCCCACCAGAGCGGGAAAGAATCCACGTAGTCAGACAGAAAATAAATCACAATATGAGACTTTCAGGAAAAGCAGGCTGCCAACAAAAGATCATGCAAATAACAGAGGTAGGATATTTTTTGCAGTAAAAAAATCTAATCAAGCAAGAGTTTCATTTTTCTCCTTCACATGGCTGAGTTCATACAAATTTGCCCGGACTAAGGTTTAAAATCAGTTGTCAGCTGCCCAAAAATGCATCATAATTGCAAATGATTGGGGCTAAACTTCGTAGTGAATGGTAATTCTATTTTTTACAGAAAAACTGGAACCTCAAAAGAAGGTGGATCGAGCGTTTGCATTAAAAGCACTCTAGTTTATTTATGGTAACCACTCGGTAAGATAAGTATGTGATCTCACCTCTTTTGTAGGCAAAATACACATAAATGCAAGTAGATTTGCGTTTAGAAAGTGTTCCAAACACAGGTGGATGTGGAGAGAGTGAACGAAAAAGTACTTTGCTTGTCATAAAGTGCAATTGCTATCCTTGATTTTGCACAAGATTTTGCATTGAATAAGATGTTTGCTTGGCCAATGACGTCAAGGCTTGCCTCTGTCGCTGCAGGCCATTAAAAAGAAGCTAATTCGCGGTTCCTGGGATTAGAGCTCACAACTTGGATAACAGCAAAGAGGAAACATTTCAGTAGATTAAACACCACAAAAATTAGCTACCACGTCGACAAGACTGCAAGAGCAACGACACTTGAGTAATTTTTTCGCATGTATTTTTGATATAAAATCAGCACGCACCTTCACCAGCATACTTTTAAGAGCCAATAATTTGAAAAGGACTACCGGTAAGAAGTTACTACTCACTTCGTTTCACCTTGATTTTACTGCAATTGTTAAGGAAACGTCATCAGCTTTATCCATTAGGGGAGGCATTCGTACATCGCGTCGTGTGGTAATCACAAAAGTCCAAGATCCTTTCCACAAACTCGATCAGCACTTTCACTAACAATGAGTACTATTAGTAATGGTTATTTCTGTAAGGAAAGATTATTAAACTGCATCAAAGCTTGTACTTAGACGTAATACTGAATTATGTAAGACAGTACCTCAAGACATCCTCTGAAGGCCAAAGGAGTGGTAATGCTCAAGCAGAATAAGCACCGTCGGTGTGCAGCAGGACTGGACCCACTGACATGGCCTGGAGGTACAATGGAGAAGATTTTAAGTGACCCGTTGCCGAAATTAAGAGCTAAAGGTTCTATTTAAAACATAGCCTCCCTCTCTCTCTCCTCTTTTGGGGGTTGTGTCTGCGCACCTCGGTGGTCAATTTCATGCGTCAGCCAGCACGACGTCATCAGTGCCTCAAAGGCACACACGGGGCCAACCACACTAGTCATCGAATTCAGACGCGATTAAGAAATTACTCGGTAGCAACTTCACTGTTTCCTTTCTGGAATCCTACAGGCTCTTGGGTTTTGGCCTACTTGGAAAATATGTTAGGAATGGGGAATGTTTATATCTACTTCCATGGAACACTGGCTAAGTTCCATGAAGGTAGAATATCGCGTCTATGTCTCCTTGTCATATCATTTTCACTTCATAACTGCCTGGTCAAATCTTTCAAGGTTCTTTCTAGCTGGTAAAGAAGTGTACATCAGTGATGTCTGCATAAAGGAATGCTTGATAGCTCTGTAGCAATTTTTTTCGGATGGTTCATGGCTAGTGTTGCGTCATTTGTTAGTAGCTTTTCTGAAGGCTGTGGAACTGAGGTAGTTGCTCTTCTGTTGGGGGCCATCGCGGATTCTCCCATCTGCAACATGTGCACTTCTTCCGCCCCGCCAACGTTGACCGTCCAACAGTAGAAGCCAGGATGAATTGGATTTTCTTTCCGCTACCACTAATGTAGCATCCCGAGACTCTCCTGAAGATGTGCGGAAGGGCTTGAATACCACTAGCATAGCTCAAAGGCCAACGTATCCGGGAATGTGCAATGCCGGAGCGCGAAAGGAAACCCTTTGTCCAAACCGAGTGTTAAACGAACAACCAATGTATTGCAAAAAAATAAAAGGACATCGTTACTACTAGAGACCGATTCTTTTATTTCACCGAACAAATTTGTTTATGAAATTCGGTTTATTTTATTTGTCGTAATTTTCATGCCCATTTAATTGTTAGTCTGACGTGGATTTTTCCTTCTTGTTATGGCCAATGCCATAACATCAAAATGCTTAGTTTTGTGGCACGTCATAACACCTTACATATTTTGAATAAGGAGTTCTTATTGGCAGTGAAGCATTCTTCTCTGTATTTAGGAGGCATGATGCAATTTGACTTGTTCCCTCTCCCTATTCGACATTTACCCTTACCGGTGTAACCTTGCTCCGTATAAGCAACATTGACTGTGGGGTACTGAAAAGATTTACCGCATATTATTTCGTAGCAAATGTTAGAATACCGAAATTTCCAAAAAGGCTTTATTTTGATGTGAAAAAAAAGACATGAACTTGGGAAACATGATCTGGTTTATAGTCCATTAAAAACTCTGTCTTTCAACCTCCTGTTCTCTTTGAGATACTGTTGTGTGTAACACCACCGGAGTCCAGTCCTTACTCAACCAATACATTCTGGATGAATTTTAAAAGTTTCCGGGCTCACTTGAGTTTACAGTTGCATGCAAATGATCATCAAACGGAAATCTTAAATCAGTTTCCTATTGGCAGCCAATCAAAACAATGGGTGTGGTTTAGTGAAATATCCCATTGGCTGTTCCCGATCTCTTCTGTGTTGATTGGCCACTGGTGGAACCAATCAACAAGGGAGATGATTGTGCCACAATGATGCGATTGGGAAACCTTCAAGTCAGCTGTTTGCATCACGGCGAGCAAGGAGAAATCAAAGAATTCATTCACGACTTATGCTTCTGAGTAGCAAGACGAACAGGATCATAAAAGCAGATCATTTTGAACAAGAATTATGGCAGATTCGGGTGGAGGTGGTGGCGTAGGTGGCTCCTTGTTAAGGCAGATGTCGACGATCCGACATCGCCAAAGTCGAGTAGGATCCACCGTCAATGAATCCACTGCAAGCACCGCGCACTCACCGCACGCATTGCTGCCCAGTGCATCCATTCGTAGACCCTCGCAAGTCCATCGTTTTCATGGGGAAATTGAGTTCACTGGATTAAATCAAACTGCAAGAGTGAGTAAAAAAATCGCTTTTCTTCCTCTTTATTAGTATTTGTGTATTCTGTGCATTGCAAAGGAATAGTTTTTTTATTTTTTACTTTCATTTAAAGATATGTCTTTAATTTTTGCCTATGTTCCCACTTTGTAATTCGGCAAGCGCGTGTATACTTTTAAATAAATTCGCTCAGTAAACGAGAAAAAATTAACTTTATGAAGAATTATGCTTAAAGAGTCTTAAATTTTGTTTTTTCCCTGATATTTTATGACTTATGATGAAACATTATGATTGAAAGTTGGCTCTAACTTTGTCTAGCCGTTTTATGGAGGAGAATTTTTAACCACTTACTGATAGAACGTTTAGATATTTTTATACATAGCATACCAAGCGGATTTTTAAGCCAAATAAATACAAACCATCCCAATTTACCGGAAGAATTGCCCAAAAGCTTCGCAGTAACAGCAGTTCAAACCCATCTGGTCCAACAAGTGAATGTGAAAAATGCAGACCTATCACCGTGACCTTCTGTCACAATCCATGCATTCACTGGGAGCTTTTCAAAGGGCAGATCAAGTGAGATATTGGTTGAGATAAGGACACAAAGAACAATTTTTGCAACAAGTTAATACAATTTGTAGTTTTTACTGTCGTTTCACATTGAGGCGCGCATAAATCACGCGGTCGACTTCCTTTTAACTTCGTTTCCTCACGCGACAGAAGCAATGCAACGTAAAATGCTGTTAAAATGAAGGAGGAAAATTTTTGGAAGTTATGAATTATTAAGCTTGGCGAGCTGAAACACTCTCCCTTCTCTTCCCCTCGCCTTCTCTCACTGACTGATTCGATTTAAGGTGGAATGGTGGATAGAGAAGGTCAGGTGAATAATGAAAGCATACGACTGAGCAATCTCTCCATTTTGTTCTTCAAAATACTTTCAAGGCGATTCCTTTATAAAAATAAATGCTGTCACCTGATGGTTTTATGATTCAAACATGCGGTTTTTATTTGAGGCTAGCGGAAGTCATAAAAACATGGCTGCAGAATTCTTTTCCACAACACGTCTGAAATTTCATATATAGTTACTTTTTTATTGCTGCAAAATGAAAAAAGGCTTTTTTTAAATTCAACAAGCCAAAAGCGTTTTCTACAAGACCCTCATTTGCCATTCTGCAGCTGCCTTTTTTACAAGGCATTTGCGTACCCATTCGGTAGATCAGAAGGCGTAATTGCTTTGGCCAAGAAATTCCAAGTACTCAACGGCAATTCTTAGGCACGGGTGTTTTGAAGAGCACGAAGACACGAGTATCCCATCCCAGGGCTCTACTTTACTCTATCACACATTTAGATCTGATGGCATATTAAAAAACACGGGTTTGGAAACTGACTTTGGTTACCTTTTCATTTTAAAGTTCGCCAAACTGTCGCCATTCATGTCGGACAGTGCAATCAGGGATCTTTTACAACGCCGATGGGGCCTAAAACCACCCACTCTCATCATAACCGTTTATGGAACGGATTTTGAGAAAAAGCGAAAACTCAAAATGATTTTCAAAAAGGGCCTCTGGAAAGCCGCCGACAGTGGTGCGTCACACATTTTCTGCCTTATTTTTATTGTCAAGATGTATTATAAAAGTTTTTACGTTGCCAGCGCATTGAATTGGGAGAAAGGTTTTTTGCAGAAATAATTTTTTTTTTCAATGGAGGGCGGTTTATTGATTGCATAGGATTTAAGTAGCACCTATCTGTGGTAGTAAATCATATTTACGATTTGTGACAAAAAATGGCATTTTTAATCCTGCGAAAGTGCGATTACAAGGAAAGTGAGCCTCTACACCGCACTTATTTACCCCAGACAGAAAGGAAACCCATGTTTCACACCACTCGGGCAGAAAATAGCCACCAAGGCCAGTTGCATTGCTGTCGAGCATTAACTTTGATCCCATACGAAAGCGTTCCAAAGCATGCCCTAACCTGCACCGCAGACACACTGGTGCACCTTCCACAGACAACTTATTTTTGTCTCGTTGGAGGCTTTGTTTATCCATAAATATTTGGAGGGGAATTTTATTGTATGTGACTAAGGATTGCAGAAGCCACGCAAACGATATCGTCGTCAATGCAACAGCGTAATTGCTGTTTGCCAGTCCCAGGACCGAGTAACTCACAGCAACTCCGGAGGCGTAGGATTTATAGCCGACCTCGCTGAGGCATAACAAACTAAGTTGGAGATTTACAATGAATGTTTCCTTTTCAATCCTTGATTGGCTTACCCGAACCTGAAAGCTTCAACTTTCCGAGGGGACTGGGCACAGGGTCAATTTTTATGCATTTCCTTGATGAAAATGGTGAATACTTCGTGGCGAAAACTGCAATGTAGGCAAAATAATAAGTCTTTTATTAAAATACAAACTGGTAGTAAACGAATATTTTTTTAAAGTATCCTACTTGGAGAATGAGTTAAAGAGTGATCGCAGAATTTACGTGCCACCGCACAAATTCTAAAAATAAACAAATCTTATTTATAGTTTGACAAGGACCACACACAGCCAAATAGTTCAAATATTCCACAAAAATGCGCTTCCGGGTGCTAAGCCCCAAAAGTCCATTTATGCACTTGGCGGGTGTGGAACGACTTGGCTCCATCCCACTGATGATATCTCACGACACTCCATAAAACCAAGACTGGGGTACATTTCAGGGTATAAAGCGGTGATTCATGGGATGCAAATTAGGCTCCAGATTAAGCAGACAACATGAAACATTCCATGCTTTAGCCCAAAATGCTGTTCTTTTCATCATCGTTATGGATAAGTCAGGAGAACCTTTGAGATCGAGCAAGAATTGTGTCTTTCCATTTGCATGTAGGTTGTTGGATAGTGACAGGCGGATTCCAACTGGGAATCATGAAACTAGCTGGTGAGGCTGTGAGGGATTATACGGATGCATACGGTGGCAATCGAATGCTCGCCTTCGGTATTTCCAGTTGGGGTTGCGTCAAGAAGAATGACATTTTGGAGGCTGCTCTTGAAGAGGTTTGTTGGTCATTTTTACCTTCTTGTATACTACATTTCTAAAACTTCACTCACCGTCATAGATCACGTAACGCATGTCTTTCTGGCGAGTGTTGGAAGAAATTTTTCACTTTGATGTTCCAACTTTTACAGCTTGAATTTATACCGTCGGTAAATCATTGCGATTGGCCTGAGAGGTCTTATTGCGGTACTAAAGCAAGATTTGCTGAAGTAACAAAAAATCTTCCAGAACTTACATCCAAGTGCTCATGAATAGCGAGCGGTGTATGAAGGAGCTGTAGTTATTCGTTTAACCCCCAATTTTTCCTAACTATTGATGTAAATATCTCTCCGTAGTCATCAATGCGTATCCCATGGAGGACATTGTTAGGGCGATAAGAGATGCTCAATATTGTGAGTAGTACATGAGCTTCTTGAAAAATTAACTCTTGGCGTACACCTTTGAAAAGCCTTGTTTTCCAAGTGAACGGCCTCAAGAACACTTCACAGTGCTTGTTTTCTGCTTCAGTTCAGTGATACGTTTCAGGGACACTTTTAACGGCTAAAGCAAACAGATTGTTAGGGAAAGATGTTTTAAAGGTAGGAAAGCGTTGGTCATTATATTGTTGGACGATAAACAATGTCGTAAATCGTATTTAGCAAGTTTTACTATCCCTCAAGTGTCCATGATAAATTCGACTGTCGTTACTACTCGTCCGCAGAGCCTAGAAAAAGTTTTCTGCCTCATGAATGAATGCTTATAATTTAATAGCATTGGGTGGTAAACTATGAGTAGCTCCGAACTGCAGCACGAGAAGGAGGAGGTTAAGATTTATTGGAAGGAGATTTAGTGGGAATCCATTTAGATGCATCCAACCGTCTGCTCGTTAAGGCGGTTGGACAATTCTGGTCCTGACTCATGCGCACAGAGCGGACAATAAGTTGTCAGTGCGATTGCATCTATTTATCCTGCATTATTTATCAGAACTCATTGATTGAGGCGATTACGGTTATTCCCAGGATGCCTGGAGGGATAGCTCTATAGAGGTGGCTCAGCCGCCTACTCTCAGCCTAGATGAAAGACCAATCTTTCTTCTCATGTCTGACTAAAGAAAGGTTTAAGGGAGCGAAGCCAGCTCGAACTTTCTCAAGCTTCTTCATGCAATAAGTCACGCACCGTGTGATTTGATGAGACCGCTCTATTGACCGGTCCTTTCCCGACAATGAATTATTCACTGATTTTCCCTTTTTTATGCATTGGAACACCGAAATCTGTACAACTGTAGTCTACAATCTCTTATTACTATTATTAAATGGAGTCTTAATGTAAATAATCCGCTTCTTCCAGTACAAATGTACCCTTACCTGTCATTCTGGAACCCGGCTATTTAATCAAATACGTATAATATGAATTCGGCGGTATGACTCCTTTCTTGATGGTTACGTAAACATGTACGGAAGGAATGGAGCAGGTATGATAGGCAAGCATCCACAAAATGTCAATCACCTGTGTCGACAGACAATTTCTAGCCTGAAGGCTCTAATGCAAGAAGTAGAAAAGTCTCCTTGAATAACTCATTCTGCTTACAAGGGCCAACCATAAGTTTGTCGAGTCTTGCGACTATTTGATAGACGTAGAGGAAGATGCAGACTACTTTGTCATTTCCGCGGTTTCACGTGTAAAGTGTTCCATCCACTCTAGGAATTTTGGCATTAATTCTTAGTAGAGACCTTTGACGTGGAGATTTTCCACTCCTCATCAAACGGTCCTTATCGAAATCGACGTCCAAACACGCCCACATTCGCAAACCAGGACGTAATCACTAAACAATAACAAAATTAATTATTTCTCATTTTTCATATTAAAGAGTAGCAAAGTAATCCATATCCCTTTATCCTGCGGCCTTGAAGGATAATTGTTAACCTTCCCGATCAAAAAAACTTCCATTGAATTGTTCCGTTTTGTGTTGCCTATGAGCACAAACTGCCTTTCTATCGGTAATGGGGACTCACAGCGGCCATTTTAATGTGCATTTCCTCCAATGGACCAACCACCACCGACAGGGCTTTTTTGAATAGGGCAATGCAACTTGGGAAACGCCGCTTCTTAGTCGTCTCATGCAAAAAATCATGCAGAAGTAAGCGCAACTTCCGCTATTATTTTGTGACAAAACTCCGACACAAAAATGCTGTTGAAAGGCTTGGAATTGGCACAAAGGGTTGACTTGTCATAAAGGGGAGATGAAAAGCCAGCCACTTTGTATTTGCACATTTCAAAGAAGAGAAGAAAACTGGTCATATCCTAAGGAACAGCTCGTTTTGCAATAGACGACTTGCCTTTGTGGAGACTAAAGGCTCTGCAGAATAGAATCGCCCGCCTTCAACAAGCCATCCCAAATCTTATTATGTATAGCCACCTACAAAATCGCTTCTACGAATTCATCCAGTATCACATTTACTAAATGCGCAGCCACCTTTAATATCCACGAGTGTTTGATTAAAATCTCTGTGAAATTCTCTCTCACTCACCACTGCTGAACCGAAATTTGTGTTAACAGAACCATTTAATAGTGTTAGAGAATGTGGGATTAGCTTGAACTAGATGATGCTTCGAAATGTAAAGAACGTAAGGACGCAGGTCTTCCTCAAAGTCGCAACTGGGCCAAAGCAATGTGTTAGAGTTGGGCGGCGGCTACAACGACCTGCTACAACAGAGAATAAATGCAGAACGGTTCAAAAGATCATAAAAGAGCTTCGGAAAAATTATATCAATTACTCCCAAGAGACATAAATCGCGGTTATTTACAGTTAGCGGAGGCTGTTATTACATGGGTGAGGACCAGTCTCATTGATATGGGAAGCAAGCACTAGTGACTACTACTTCTGGGGCAATTTCGCCTTCTTCAATCCTTTTACTGTTCCCGAAGAGCAATGGCTCCTACAACAACTCCGTTAACCTGTTAAGACCGAGACAAAGGCGTGGCAAGGGCCATCGAGACTGTTGGTGAAACGGAACGCAACTTTTGAATGCAAATTGCAAGCGGAGTGGGTACATTTCTGCAAGGCATAAGTGCACATCCATTGTGCCTCATCAGAAGGCAATGTTTGCCATAGGCGACAGCAGCAACAGTAGGAGAAGCAGCACCATGGCTATCAGCATTGGCCACCACGTGGTGACCAGAGGCTTGTGGCGGTCATGTTCTGCGCAAACAAATCTTCTGTGTGTTTATGTCCTGGCAGGTGGAACGTCGACATAAATATTTAATCAGGCCCTCCACCTCACCTACCCACCTGCCTGCCTACCTGCCCTCCTTCAGATATTAATTTGTACCCCTGTGTCACTTCATGCATCTTTCTTCCTCCATCTCTTTAGAATCAGTCAAGTTTTTCAACTTCTCCTAGTAAGGTTTGAAGGTGTTGTCATCATTCTATTGGACTTACGCCACCCATTTTCGTGATCATTCAATCAAGCCTAATCTGGATTATTGTAATATTATATGCCTACAGAATCCTATAATGACAATGTGAGAGAAAAAAGCTCATGTTTTTTTCATGCTCGGAGGTCAATTGTGACCTGAAGAATGATTGTTTGAAGCACTTGCAAAATTGATTGGTGCAATTATTTACCTGGACGGTTGACGAATTGCTCCATGGGTGGGTTGTACATGTATGGTAGCATAAAAATTTCACTTTCCCTAATTTTATTTTATATTACCACCATAGCAGTTGGCATGCCCAAAACCCAATCATAAATAACCCAGTCACTTACCTCCACTAATATCCTACTATGAAGTAAGGATAAAATTCATATTTATAGACCTATTTGAAGCCGTGGAACTGATTTTTTGGTTCCCATCAAGAATACGTACCTTTGAGTTGAAAGGAATTTGAGTCTTCTTTGCGGTGTGATGCGACTGGGCCGGGTTGCACGGTCTCTGTTTTAATGAGTGCCGTGGTCCACTTCTATGTCAACAGTCAATATCTCGTTCCAAGCGCATGCTTATTGTAAAACACAACACTTTGCCTCTAATATTCATTCATAGAGAAGATCGTGACTCCGAAATTAGATAGTTCTTCTTACGAGGTCGTCGAGACAAAGGATTAATTCACAACCATTCCTGGGGCTATGAGAAATTCCGATTCTTCTAAATGCCACAGAAGTGGGTGAAAAATTTGACCTCGGGAACCTAGTTTATGGTAATGCTATAGAAATATGGCAAAAACATTTTGTTGGAACGATGGGTTTACAAAGCTAACACTGTCATTTCGTCGCCCTTTTAAGGGCACTGCAGTCTACCAGTCTGAGGAGGATAAGGATTCAGACGCGGAGCAGAGTTCTACCACCGAGACGGCCACTGCAAACGCCGCTACTGCAAGCAGTACACAGAAGCGCACCGACGTGGAGGAGTTGGCGCTTGATCCCAACCATAACTACTTCATTTTTGCGGAGACCGCCAAGACCGACCACACTAAGGGTCGTGAGGCTGGAGTGCGAGCGCGTTTCGAGCGTTGCATCTCGCTATGGAGTACTTCCACACCCGAAGCGGATCCTCCGCCTTCTGCAGCGCGTCTTTCGCAAAGTGGTGGAGCGAGTAAAACTACTACTATGACACCCACTGAACACGAGGAGGACTATGCCACAACACTCAAACGCAAATCTACGTTGAGACGCCAGACTAGTGAGAAGACAGAGGGTCGACCGCTTTCTCGATCTAGTTCAAAATTCAAGAGCGGTGGTAGTGGCGCTGGCGGCGATGGTAATACGGGCGGCGGTGGTGGTGGTGGTGGTGGTGGTGGTGGCAACAACGCTACAGGAGAGGATATCCGGATCCCCATGTGCGGTCTCGTTATTGGTGGAGATAGGTTTACTCTACGGCAGGTCTACTGCTCAATCATGCAAAATCAGTGTCCTATGGTGGTGGCAAAAGTAAGCCGATTCCGCTTGTAATATTCCAACGGTATTCTACAAAATGCTTCTGACAAAAGGTGTACTAATAGCCATAAATAAGGGGACAACATTTCGACCACTCCATGCCAATTTTATGTGTGTACCTTATTTTCATGAACGCAGTCTTTAACCAGCCACAACACACCAGGCCCACCAAAAATGAGCATGTTAGTGTGGCTAATTAAAAGGTGAAACAGTTCGCATTGCATCATGCAATGCACACGTGAGCTAGAATTTGCGGTGGGCTAGTAAATGGTCCACACTCCTCTGCACCCATTTCCAGGGCACAATAATATATGTACGCCTTTGGTGTCGACGCCGACAAGCCCTGCTATTGGTATCAGGCAGACCTTATCACGATTAGTCCGGCGTCACTGTGCGATTCGTTGGATCATGCCATTCAGAGGTAGCTGACTTTCAATTTTTTTCAGTCGTCTGAAAACGATAAGTTTCAACAGAGTTGACGCCATTTTGTAACTATGCATAGTTTGTGACGGATTGCGCCAAAATCAATCGTCTCCTTGTCGACCTCGAGGATGAGGACAAAATTCGCTCCATGTGGACACGGAATTGACAATGCTGATGTTGAAGCGAGGGAATGGATACGTGCTGGGGAGTTTCAATGGATACGTGCTGGGGAGTTTCCTTTAACACATATGCTCCATTTACTTGGGAAAAACGTTTGAAGTCCTGCAACGGGTGGCAAATTTAACTTAAAAAAGTAATAATCAGGTTGTGAAATATTAATGGCCTGCGCGGCTCCACTTTTTTAGGGTACGTCTGGTGCTGCAGACGTTATTGCCTTTGGACTGGAGGCAGCCACAAAAATGGAGACAGAAGAAATCCTAGAAGACAAGGAGGCAATCTCACTGGAAACGAGGCCAGTTTTCGTGGATACCTATGCATCCTGTCTTTCACTATCTTTTAATATTTGAACCACACCGCTTACAATGGATGCGAGTAATAACAACTAACTTGCCCATTCGTATTTCAGATTGGGCTCCGTAATGGAGCAATTTCTGCGTGAAATGCATCCTGACTACTACAATTTCGCGGAAGAGGTCTCCATGCTGGCGGAGATAATAACCGACTACGTCTCCCTCGTGCTCGTCTTTGACATGGAGGAGGATTCCGATCTGGACGGCTACATGATATCCTCGCTTCTGGCTAGTGGTAGGAAAATGATGGCACCCAAATGTCTACCGGTTAAAGATTACAACTAGTCGGTGGCAAAGTTCCAAATGCCAAACGCATTTTACGTATGAAGCAGAGGCATGAATGTGCCAAACTCACTACTAGTCCTTATTTCAGCTAAAGATTGCCCAAATGGGTTGAAATAACCGGCATTGAGGTACTGAGCTCCTGTGATAGGGGCGAGGCTTCTGAAGAGTTTCATTTTGTCTCCAAAAGCAGCCTTTCAAACTCACTCTTCTGCTCCCGTAAAGCTCACAAGCATTGTATGTCGAAGAGGAACATTCCTTCTGGGTCTTTTCTTTTTCCCAATGTTAATTTTTCATACATATCTACAATCTTGTAGATCGGTGTGGTGATAAATAACACCTCGCGGCAGAAGAAGATGCATTACTTTGAGTTCTGAGAAAAAAAATATTTTTGTGAATGCATAAATGCACGCCTTTGTCTGTCCCAGAGAGAGGTCAACCGACTCCAGTCTCTTCTCGGTAAAGATCACTCCAAAAGGAGGAAAACAGCCGTAGAATAAACAATTGTGTTTAGGCGTCCAAAAACTTAGAATCAACTCGAGATGGTAGTGAGGTAGAGGTAGTACCCTCACATGGCCCAGACAGTCACAGAGCAACGGCAGACGGAGGGGTAGACAAAGGAGCGTGATTTAAATACCAGGACTAGTAAATGGCTCTTACCGGGATGAAATATCCATACGTATACGCTTAACTCGTGGTGTCTGGCTAAGTTTGGATGTTGACGGAGTTTTGGAAAATGGTGGTTTGGTGTGTGTATGTGGGTGTTGGGGATATCGTGAAAAGGGACTATTAGCTACCATCAGTTGGTCAAAACTATCATTGTCTCTGCTTGGCTCGACTGAGGCAATTTTGGCCTTGCAAAAATAGCTGAACAATAGGTATGAAGAAGTTGTTACTCCCTTTTGAGTGCAAAGCCTCCCATCCTTGTAGCTCTTTTGAGCTTTCTCGAATAGCCTCAATTGCTAATCCAAAGTGCGAAGCTTTTCGCCATTTGGGAATTTACTCAAGCGTTGTTTATAAAAGATGTCTTCTCTGCTAATTACTCTGCCCGATTGGTATTCAGTTCAAACAAAAAAATAATACCAACAAATGTGGTTTTAAAAGCATGCTTTAAACTGTGCTTACCATTTGAGACATTTTACTTAGTTCTCCTTCACCTACTCATATTCGATTTAAGTAGATCCATTTCCAAAAATGATTTTTATAAATAAGTTGTGTACGTGTTTCCTAGGTGTAAAATGATGTTTTAATCGGTAATCTGGTTTGTTGCTGCATTACAGCCGGTACTTCAACACCACCCGATCAGCTTAACCTGGAACAGTTGGAAATAACCCTGACTCTAAATAGGGCCGACATAGCCAGGGAGAAAATATTCCTCGAAAACAAACGGTGGAAGGTGATTTACCGTTATTCCCCACCATAGCTTCACGTCTACCTTTGTAGAAAGGTCAGCTTAATGACTACATGTACCAGGCCCTGATGGGCGATCGGCACGACTTTGTGAAAATCTTTCTTGAGCAGGGTTTTAGTTTGGAGGAATTCCTCACCGTCTACATGCTCGAAAGACTCTACACAGACCAGCTCAAGAATATGGTAGGTGTTGCGTCCGCTTCTTGCATCATCGTACCCACTTTTAGAGCTCAAAAGTGACCATATTCAACAAAATGTGGGAGTACCATCGTTCGCATCGGGTAGGTTCGGATTTTCCCCTTTCAGTGGAGTATTTTTTTGGTTGCACCTTTGTTATGCATGTTCAGCTGCTCCACTGAGATCATTGACGTGATAAAACCTCCTTGTGTTAGCGACATCAAATTAGCAGTACTCGATGATCACTTGGAAAAGCACAAAAGTAAGCGATTTCGAGGATTTTAGCTGTACCCCATCTAGTTTAGTAGCCACTCAGTTTATTGATGCGAAAAGAACCAATGTGTTGGATTTAAAAAAATTAAAGACAACAAGTATTTTTTTCTGCATCTTGGCTTTGATTGGGCGCGCCAATAATGTGTGTAAATAAGTAGATAAATAAGTAGTACGTTTCGACCAATAAAGTTGACTGGACCTGCCTTCCCCTGACTAGTCTTCCTCATAAAGCATCCCAGAAGACGTGTGCTCCAATCAAATAGATGCATTCAAACAACTAAAAAAAGATTAGGCTTTGACGAATGAAACAAAAAAGCAGCCTTAAATTGTTAGTTTACTTGCTGTTTTCCTTTGTGGCACCGTGGTATAGTTTTCTGGCAGACGATTGATCTAGCCAAGGACATTACAATGCACTGTTTTTCTTAGTGCCTCGAAGGGTGAAAAAGACGAGATATCAGTTCTCATTCCATTTAGCAGGCCTCAAAGGTGACCCTTCGTGATGTTGGGAAAGTGATTAAATCGCTGGTCGGTGACTTCTACCATCCACTCTATCTGAGCAAGGAGTTTCAACAAAAGCTGGCTCCGGAGAGGACCGATTTGGCAGGTGAGAATTCCTAGGCCTCTTCATTCTCATTCAACCTACAAAGATAAGCAGTTTTGTGTCAAAAGTAGTCAAGGAATTTCAAGTATTTTAGCGTTTTCAGAGGTGAGATTTATGGGACTGTATAGTCTGCACAAATGTCAAGCAAATTTACATTAGCCCGATTTATCACATTCGTTTGACAAATGTGTGAATGGAGGTAGAAAATCGACTTGTGTGACTGACCATTGTTGCTATTGTTGCTATTTAGAGGAGGGTAAGTGTGTCTTGTTTTCCTCTGACTTACCGACAGTGGCTGCTTTCAACGTGAACTTGTGTATCGCTTCTAACAAATCCAGCTCAGCTTAACGTGTCCCCAAACATTGTCCTCCATCTCATGCATGAGTGAAGCCCGTCAAACACGACCTACGAGTCGTAGCTTTTTCGCCTAAACCACCTTCATAAAACGCCGTGACTCAGGTTGTTGTTGCTGTTGTTGTTGTTGACTTTAGAGAAATGGGGTGGGGTGCCTTGTTGATTAACATTAATTGCCTGTAGTACTTAAATGGGTATTAATTAATCCCTCTTGGTTGTCCCATTTTTAGAAATTTGTAAGTCCCAGTTCTCATTTGGCTGCCTCAAAGCCCACATTTTTCTCGGACTCCATTTCCTACTTGACTATGTCATGCCTGCCAGACGTTAATTTTCCTTCCACCTCGCATTCACCTTTTTACTGATAGTTACTTACAACATTTCAAAATACTGCTCCTCTTTTTTTTGTGGCGAATCCCTCCAGTGGCAGCCAGTAAGTTCGGAGTTAAGTGCTTACCTGTGGGAAGCTTTGCTGCATTGTTGCTGGTATCCTCGGTACTTCCTGGCTTCCTTTTCACTTTCTGGTTAGTGCTTTGATGCAATGAGAGATTAATCTGTCAATCCTTATTCCTTCCATGGATGAATGCATTTAAAGTGACCTTAGCGGAACATACTGGCATCCCCTCTCAGTACCTGTCATTTTGACTAGCATTGTGACATGGATTTGGGCGCGAGGGATGTTATTTGTCCGCCCCAAGTAAACTACGTGTTTTCATTCTCAAAAATGCCTGGGGTAGGAAATTTGGACAAAAAAATTCTCCCTGAGCGGAGAAGTTCATTTCATGAGCGGTTTAAAATAGCCTTGACACAAGAGTCGTGTTAAAGGGAATCCGTTTTGACACGGCAAACGCCTCCTCCTAGTACCATTTTTGAGGCTCAGTAGCGATGAATAGTCTTGTCCTAGGAAGAAAATGATCCCCAAACATGCTATTTTTATTTTTTCTTTTGGTTTCCGGTACACTCCATGCGGAATGATTCTCCCACTTCTTCTGGTTCCTGCCACAAGTGAAAGTATATCAAGCCCAAATGCTCTGCTAGAATTCTTCATGCTTCAAATGCCTTAGTGCCTAAGACAGGAAAAAGTGCAACTTGTGTACCTCGAGGACAGCAGAGGCTAGAAAAAGTAGTATTTGACTTTATCGCCAACAATAGTGTAACAATGGTGGGCCCGACGTGAGGCCTGAATGACAAATGACAAGTGGTACTGTGTTCAGCTGTGTGTAAATATTCGAACAAACATGTAAGCCATTCCCTGTTTCCATGAATCTAAAATTAATTCGCCTCGGGTTCGGCCTAGTGTCTTTTGCGATCCTGTCAATAAGAGTGGGCTTGCTTTTCAATTCCAGCCAAATGTCACGTCGAGGCAGTGAAAGGGGCATACAATAAGAGTGACTCAAAGAAGTGTTTCACATTGATCACACTTTATTTTACCCTTAAACTGAATTTAAAAGTATAGTTTAATTTAGTGGATTGAAGTATTGGTCTGTGTGAAAAAAATAGTTACATTCCTGACAAATTTGCCTCCTCCTCCCCCTCCCCCCCCGGTCAGGTTCGGGGAGATACTCTGTTTTAACTTTTACTGCCAATCGGTTTGACAAGGGTGAAGGAAAAGTGAAGGTCGTTTTCAATTTAATAGTTGTTTATTTGACTGAAAGTTGGTTATACTTGGTTGTTTAAGTAATTATCCGTTTTACTATGGAAAGGAGCCCTGCTCCAGCGTGATTTTATCAATGCCAAGGTATGTGTACTTTCGGTACTTCGAATCCAATCTCAAACCCAAATGGGATACGCAGTTTTCTGTTTACTTAGTGAACAACTTTATGCGGACAAACAAGTGGCTCAAAGGCAGGAAAGGTGCAGGGATTTTGGAAAGTTCAGAGTCCATTCGTTTTATTGCCATTTTAGCATGAATAGTTCGGATGGTATAGCAATTTTGTCTTCCCGTGGGAACATTGACACATTCTTTCCACTCCTACATGTGCTTTCCTTCAATGAACCGTGAAATGGCGAGTAAATGACGACCTTCTAACCCCCTTATAGGGCTATTATACGAGGCCATAGGCTATAATGCGCTCCAAAAGACAGTCTTTTTATGTTTTGCAAAGTGGGCATCATTCAGCATCTTGTGCGCTATCAATGCTGCGGTCGCATGCGTTGGCTTGCATAAAAAATTGTGGAAGCTCGCTTTCATCCTTCATTCCCTTCTACCTTCTCCTTACAATTAATAGCAGTTCTCCCAAACAAGTTTTCCAAGGGTCCATCCAGAACCCACCTTAACAACCGGAACTCCGGCGGCAATAGTGGTGGTGCTGGCCTTGGTGGCGTCGGGGCTACCAGCACCCAAGATGTGGACTTGCCTCACAAATTCAAGGCCATATCGATATGTCCGAACGTCCTGGGTCTCCACGAACCCGTCTCCTTCATTGATTTTTTCGATGAACGTAAGAGATGTCAAAAAAAACGCGCGCCTTTCCCGTCTGCATGTAAAGTAGATTTCCTTCAGCATGGAAACTGAATTGCGATGCGGATACATCTTCAGCATGCGAGGCATGAAAAGTTGTTTGGACTCGGGACAATGCCCTTCTGTTTTGCCCTTTATTCCCTCTTTATGTACCATTTTCAATCGCCTTTTAGATCCCAAAGTAAAGTATAAAGCTGCATCGGTTTTGAAGCACGAGCAAGACGAAGCAGACAACAATCCCAATGCTTCGTCTTCCCACCTCCTTTTCTCCTTCACAAAGGATGAAGATGTGCAAAGGTCACCAAGCTTTGACACAGCTGACAGTGCCACGCCCAGGGGTATGCAACGCAGTTCCACAAGAACTACCACTTTGAGTATGGAGCAGAAATATGTCGCGGGCGAGTCAATCCAAATGGTCAGTTCAGGGGATATGCAAAGCTGGGCTGCTCGTCAGCCTGATTCCATTCCCTCGGATGGAGAATACGAGGTGGAAGAGGAGGTGAAGGTTAAGCGAAGTCGATTCGTTGTAACCCACATGGGACTTGGTTAGTAATTCTGTTTTTCCATAGTCCCAAAATGACACTCATCATGATTAGTGTTACAGGTGAAATTGGCAATTTTCCATATCGGCAAGTAAATATGACGTTGGATTAGAGAAAAAATCCTCTTTTAGGTTGATCGTCACATCCACGCGCACATACAAACTTGATTAATTTGTCTGTCAGGGCATAGTGAGGCATCTTTCTGTTGTAAGCGATCAGGAGGAAAATGTGACGTCACACATGTGTGCCGTGATTCACAAATGCATTGCTTTAATCTAATAGCGATAAATTTCCATTCCTTATTATTGCTTGATAACTGGAGCATGTTAACTATTGTGGCTGTCCTGGTTTACATTCCGCCCCTCGAGTAGGCCGATTTTGAGCATTCGCCTAAAAAAGATGCGACTGGAATAAACAGGCGTTAGTGTCCAAAAGAATGGTCAATTCGGTAATCAGATCTGACACAACAGTGTAATTATATATCTTGGTGTGAGAAAGGAGGCACATTCTTCTAACACTTGTCTTCCCTCGAGGCATTTGTCTCGGTTAATTGAGACAATCGAACTTCTTACTCACGGAATGCCTTTTCTACGACCTATAATAGCGTAAATTTGTAATAGCTTATTTGTTGCAGACAAATCATTGCCCATGATTGGCAAGTTTTGGGTGCATCCGGGAAGTCACCGCCTTTTTCTGCTGTTACGGAGATGAAATTGAAGCTTCAAAAAAAACCTACTTTTGGATGTTTTGAGGGCCACAACTTTGGCACAGGTGTAATCCATTTCACAAACAAGCATGTAAAGACGGCTAGCTTTGACAACCTCAGTTTCTCCTCCCATCCCTAACCAGATAAAATTCAGTACGGTCGCTACCAAAAACGGCGACTATCCTTTGAAAAAATGAAGGAGATTCAAGTGGCATCGGGAAGAGGGCAATACTATGGGAATCCCGCATTTCTTGCACGTCAAAATTTGGCCCTCCAGTCGTCTGGCACGGCTCCACTTGCAGTGGACGAAAAGTACTCTCGTCCATCTCCAAGGATGCTGCGTGAAACCTCAGTGGAATCGACCTATGAGTCCCAACACACTCAACAGCAGTCGATATCGGAGGAAGGGGAGAATGAGGAGGAGGATGAAGAGGAGGATGAAGAAGGAGGCAGATTTGGTGGGAATTTGAAGCGTCGGTTCATTGAGGCTCTTAGACGAAGGGCCTCCAAGGATCATGAAGGTGGCACACACTTGGAAAGTCTAGTCCCCGGAAACCTGCAGACACTGAGGGCTGTTGCAGCACTGGCTGCTGTGGCAGGAGGAATGGGCGGCAGTAGCACAGATCCTGACAAAACAGCAGCAAACGGTAAGTTTTGCAACCACAAATCCATTCGAGTTTCTATTAATGAACTAAAAAAATGAGCTACATTTCAATGCGAATTTGTTGGAATTTTTTTCAAAGAGCGCACCCTTTAAACTAAAAAGAGCACATTTTAAAGCATTTTCCTGTTTAGCAATTAATACCACAAAAAACAACAACTAGACGAACACATCCGGTTTATTAAATTTGTATAAATTCAAAAAATCGTGAAATATTTATCCTCCAGTTACAAAGTGAGACTAGGTTAGTACAACAAATCGGACGATGGGTGTGTCATTTTGTGAGCTTCAAAACGACTTCAAATTTGGAAAGGCACCTCCACGATTGCATTTACAGACTGTCTTCTATGTTTTCTTTAGAGGAAGCTCGAATAAAGCTGATTCAGTTTGATAGACCAGCTCGAGAACTCCTAATTTGGTCTGTCCTCGTTGGCAAGCTGAGGATGTCGGAGCTATTTTGGACGATGGAGAAGGTATGTTGATGTGTCATTTATTTCAACTTAAGTATCACCAGGCAGATGGTGTCACAAGTCATCAGTAAGTTGGATTTTATCACTGCTACAGCAATCAGTTGCACGCTTCTCCCCTTCCTATAGGCATCTCTTTTCCCTTCTCGACAGGCATACTACTTTTCAATAGGCCTGGGCATTAAAAAACACCCTTTCTTGGCGTTCTCTTTGAATTTTGTAATATTTGTGCATTTTATCAATAGGAGCCAATAGCGGCGGCTCTACTGGCCTCAATTCTACTCTCCGCCTTGAGTAACAGGACTGACGATTTCACTGATAAAGAGGACTACAAGAATTACTCTAAGTACGTCCCTATCAACTATAAGCCTCTGCTTAACCAACACTGAAGGATAAGAACTGGCAAATCGTTGTGGATAAAAATGCCTTTACGCACCTGGCCTAAAACTTCTGTACCTCTTCTCTTGAAGGAGTTTTCAGGAGAAGGCCGAGGGTGTCTTGAATGAGTGCTACCGCGAAGACGAACATCGCGCCCAGTTGATAATCAACCACGAATTAACCTACTACGGCCACAGTTCGGTCATCAAACTGGCTGCTGAGGGACAAAGCATCAAGTTCATGGCGCATCCCTGTTGTCAGGACTTTCTGACCAACACCTGGAAAGGCAATCTCTCCTCGAAGAACAGCATGTTTAGGGTGCGTTTTTAAAGTTCTTACGCACCCATCTACCTACCTACCTTCATGGGCATGTTAGATTTTAGCATTCGTTTCCTAGATGGATGGAGTGAAGTTTGAAAGGTACATGCAAGATGTAACGAAAGTCCTGAAGGTCATCCATGTGCATCACCGTCGAAGTGGGAGGCAAAA
Organism: Taenia multiceps; assembly: GCA_001923025.3. Classification (NCBI taxonomy): domain Eukaryota; kingdom Metazoa; phylum Platyhelminthes; class Cestoda; order Cyclophyllidea; family Taeniidae; genus Taenia; species Taenia multiceps. The sequence continues at coordinate 76,743,098 of CM010311.1, read as the reverse complement.
GTCAACGATTATCGATGCATGAGCGAATTCGCCTCTTTTTTGCAGAGCACCAAGGGACAGTGCTGGTCGAATAGACTGAAGGTAGAAGCAATAGCTCTAGGAACTGCAAGTTTAAATAATTCAAGACCATAAAGTTGATGTTTAGAATTTACCTAAAGTGAATTGGGCTATCCATTTGAAGGTGAATTTTGACTATTTTTATTCACCCTGTTCCTCACAAAACCTCATTTTGGAGGCGCAATTTGTGTAATGACTCTCTGCACGAATTTGACACCCAGACACACATCGAGGACGCGCAATTATTTAGATGAAATCCCTTCGCGAAGCGACACCCAACAGTCCTTCTACATGGTCATCACGAGTTGAGGCTGTGTGTTCCATTTTAAACACAGAAAAGCTTGAGGATGCCAAGAATAAATTAAGAGAAGGCTATTTTTGCGATTTATAGATGATGTTCGGTCTCATATTTGGCCTAACCATGCCACTATTCATTCCCAAAGTGCTCCTTTACGAACCCGAAGATAGACAAAGCGAGGTTGGGGAGGTAAGCCCTCAGTCTACTTCCGTGCCCCTTAAATTGAGTCTTTTTTAAGTTACTTTCAGTTCCGCTCTCTGTTTTCTAATCGACCTACAATCAAATAGGAATCGAACGATAGTACAGAACAGAAGGACGAGGAGTTAAGTGAGGATGTTGAATCAAGAGTGATGGTGAAAAGGAGGTAAGCTCGGTCAACATTGTCATCACCCGCTAAACGGATCAGGCTCACCGTAGCACCTGTTGAACCATTTAAGAGAGCTTTTGTTTAGCAAGGTAGTCAGTATTAAATGTAAACACCCAACAAGTATGACTTCTTCAGCCCTGGCTTCACCCAAAATTCTATTCTGACTTCGCATTTTTTTAGTTTGATATTTTTGCCACAAATTATGCGCTGACATCAGTTGACAACTGTCAATCGTTAATTATTTATATGACAATTGACTTCGCCAACCTTTGCAATAATGGCGAAAAAGTGGAAATACAATTCAAAAAATACACTGTGAGGGAACATTCTGAGGTTGAATGTCTTGCTCATTGCAGCCTAACGACAAGTCTGCAGGTGGGCGCGATGGAATTTTGGGCGAAGATAAAGGACTTCTACATGTCACCAATCGTACGATTCGTCTATCACACGGTGAAATTACCATTTGTCAAAATCAGTACTTTGATATTACTGCTGCAGGGTTGTTAATGAGGAGGCTTTTTTATCCCCCTTCCAGATCTCCTACGTCCTCTTTCTCGTCCTCTTCAGCTATCTCCTTTTGGTTGACTTCAAAGTTAGAATAACCGGTGTGGAGTACATTGTCCTTGCCTGGGTCATCACACTTTTCATTGAAGAAATTAAACAGGTACAATTTTCAACTAATTGGAACGTGGAAGTTAAATCGTCTTCAACAGTCTGTCTGGTAGAGACGAGTAGTTTCAAACAATTTTGGACTGTTGACTTGGTTTCTTTGCCTTCATTTGAAAAATAGCCACTTTGGAGAGATTCGCTCCCCTCTGCATAAATTAATCAAAATTAAACCTTTGGTGATGAGAGAAATGAATGGGTGTCAAGTTAATGAAAAATTCGCGTTTTTGTCGTGCATTCGGTCCGGCAGTGCTGCAGACACGTTGCCCAATTGTCCATTAGGGGAAGTCTCACGAAAGTTCATTGAGGTCTCAGTCACATCGAATCGTCAGCTTTATTTTTACTCAAATAATTACCAGTAATTTTGTCTCTCGGTTGTGGATGCATCTAACACTAGCTTTTTTAATCTTTCAGATTGCTTGGGTAAGTGTTGTTGTTATTGCAAGCATGTTTAAATGTGTTGTGATTGAAGATGTTGACGTCTGTGGAAGTAGTTTAGACCGGAAGGGGCTCATAGCATGAGTATTTTCGCTCTGCTTGGCAAATGAAACAGGGAGGGTAATCGGCGCATCTGGATGCACTGCTCTAGGCTGGGAAATAGCCGTTTCCGGTCGATTGTTGGAAAGCGAGGTGGTCGCCTTACCCACTACCGACACCGGAAAGACGCTGTTAATGAGTTGAATGTCCTACCCGTCATTTCGCCATATAACACCTGACTCGCTCCCTGGCTCGAGTTTACTGAATTGTGTCTCAAGTAACTCCTAGCGGCTTGTTTGAAATAGCGACGTCAAGCAAGCTTTGAGCCGACCCTATCAGGTGAAAGTGGTGACAGTTTTTCTTACGTCTCATGTTTTAATGTGTAGCCAACTTAACTGACTTTTAAAGAGTACAGTTGATTTCAAAAAGGACCGAGCCGGCCTGTTCCCTTTTGTAACGGCTTTTCATGTCTTACACTTGGACGGCGTTATTTTGGTGTTTCACTGTCCCCGTATAATCCTGACGTGGAAAGTAATACTCCTTTCATGTGAAGTCATCCATGAAGGTAGCAAAGACAAAAGTCAACATAGAAATATATTTAGGGAAAAATAAAAAAGGCAGGCTACGTTTGTTCGCACACCTCTGTGGGCACTGTCACTCACTTTCCTCAAGGTGTACCAAGGACACATTCAACCTGACCTTGACCGCTACTCCAACATGTTTTGCAAAAACAACCCCAAGACAAATGATTGTTTAATTGGTTAAACTATTAACTAGCAAATTTGTGGAATTTCAACTGCATAGGGGTCAGCTGCTCCACGGAAGTCAACACTATAGACACCGCATGTCAACTAAACCTGTTTTTTTTGCTTAAAAAGGCGATTTTTCTAACTAGCCACAACCATATTGCACAGTCTTTCTGTAAAAATTCTGCAATAAGCTGGGTATTTTTCTCCTCCCCCTCCACCCACATAGGCTTGGACAGAGGAGACGGGCTGAACAAGGCCTTGCCTTAGAGGGTAGCGGTAAATAAAGGGAGGTGATAAAGGTATCGGGGTTTAGACGTGTTCAGGGCACATTTCCTTCTCGTCCAATCCACCACTAGGAGGTTCTTAGGTACCGGCCGGCTCTTGTCCAAAAGGTACATTCAAATAGGTATGCATTTCAACGCCTCGTCCTCTCCATACGGGTGAGTTTTCACGTGTTTTGCAGTCACGCATGCAGAACTCTACCTTCAGCCATCTAGGATGCATTACTCACTGCGTATTTTCACAAAATCTCATGGACAGAGAAACAAACCCGCGATCACATTTGTTGATAATCTCTAATGGTTGCGATGGTGGGGCGTTTGTTCGGCGTGTGTGTGTATGTGATCTGACTAATTTTAATTTAAAAAGACGAACAAGCATGTAAGGAGCAGTGAAAACTAACTTAAATCGGGGTCCAGAGTAGACTTTAGTGGAAAGAGAAGTGGTTAAACAGTTCTGCTTTTAATGACCACGGGTGTCTTTAATGACGAGAGTGGCTAACATGTAGTTCATACAAAACACACTAAACTGTGCATAAACATTCGAATCACTTCAATCCAAAATGCCTGTGGGTGCCTCACAAATCAAAATTATATTCCTTAATGAACAATTTTGCCTAATTAGGGAAATTACTACCAAAAGGGCAATAAAAACAGAGGCTGTTCCCTCCTCTCGCCATGGAACGAATTAAAGGAGGCTTTAATTTATCCATGGACAAAATGCTGGAGAGTGGTCGTGATCCGTGTGACCAAACAAACTTAGTAACCGAAGTGCTTGAAATGAGCAATCAATGCGTTTAAAGCCACGGGAAATTTCTTTAGGGCAGTCCTTCAAAACAGAGTATCCTAGCAAAAATGGATCCTTTTATTTCTTGCTAAGATGTAAAACTGTCAAAAGTGGGTTAGAGAGTGAATTAATTGCAAAAAACGGACGTAGAAATAGACTATGGGATCCGCTTTGAAAGGTACTTTCTCAGTCCCTCAGCTTTCATACATCACAATGAAAATTGTTAACAGCCACCCACGCCTGGATTAAATGATTCAAAATGTCCTTAGTTTGAAAATCAAGATGTTTCTAAGTCGCACAGCCGTAAGAATGCTCCTTCTTCTCACTTATAAATTGATTTTCAAGAGTGTTAAATGTGGAGCCTACGCCATTCACCATGGTGATGGGTTGGGTCAACTCAAACATCGTTGGAACATTCTTTACTTATTTCTCCTTGCTCGTTGGGCCAGCCCAAAAATTGGCTCACTTCGTTTCTACTTTTAAAGCCACTTTTCAGTCTAACCGTTGGTTTTAAAATGCGCAGTGTTACATTGAAGAGTTTGAGCTCAAAATTCCAACACGTCTGTCTCAAAACAAAAATAAATCCCTCTTTTTATTGTTTATGCATTTTTGGTCTATAATTAGATACTTATTTTATGTTTCGCAACTACCAGAGCACATAGTTTCCATCCTGTCTAGACCACATCTATTTGCCTGGGTGATGCACAAGGAACCAGAATATTATCCTCCGCAGCTTCATAAGTTCTTTATCGTTGTTATTTTTAGGTACACCTTTGTATTCCTGTTTACGCTCTCCAAGATCATACATCTTTGTCAGAACAGGGTTGAATAAGTTGTGGTATCCACTGATTTCGACGTGTGATCTTACTATGGGAAGATTAGACATTTTTGCAGTGCATCGCACATAGCTAGAACTAGCATACCATCAACAATTTATCACTTAAGCAATTTTATGCGATTTCTCTCCTGACACATTGATAAACATGCCTGATTCTTTGCGAACATTTAAAATGTGCAATTCTAGCACATTTCGAGTATTTAAGTCAAAACGAAGCATTTTTTTAAACTCGAAGATGTTTATCCTTAAGTGGGTTATTTGCCAGGTCAAAACTCCACACACTTGTGGAGTTATGGTCATTTGTCACACCGCTTCGGTGACAACGGAAATGGGTTTGTGGATATGCTAAAAGAGGTGGAGGGGGTGTAGAAGAGGGGAGCATTCGGGTAGGCCGTTGTCCCTCTCCCCCTCCCCTCTGCTTTCTTGACCAGCGCCTTTAAAATCGTCTTACGAAGTGGCTTTTACGAGGCAGACCTAAACATGAATACACAGACACAAACTCCCAAGCGACATATTAAACCAGGCACAATAAAACTCTTCAACCACTTCCCTAAAAGATTTCCTTCCAAAAATTTTTAACGCAGGACAATTTCATGTTTATTATTTTTTCCTCAACGGAAAATCTAAAAGCCACTCTTCTATTTGTAGTCGGTGCTGTCGGGAATTAGTTTTTCAACCTACATATCCGACGGATGGAACAAATTAGACTGTACAGGACTGATACTCTACATAGTTGGATTTGTACTGCGGTTGGTTGTGCTGGCGCGGCTGGGCGACTCGCAGCTCAGTCACGACACAGAGGCCTTTCACATCCTCACCGACCCTATTATGGATCCCTCGCGAATATGCATGGCCTTTTCCCTCTTTGTCTTCTACATCCGCCTCATGTACTCCTTCAGCTTCCACATTGCCCTGGGACCGAAGCTCATCATGATTGGTAAAATGGTGAGCCGCACCTAATCTTCCTATTATCTCCCTCTTTTTAAAGTTTAAGTGGCACAAAAGTCGGCCAATCCAGTTTTTTTTTGCACTTTCTACCGACATGAAAGTGATGATCTGGTTTCTGATGCATGTTTTACATTCTAGAATACTTCATGCAAACTTTTATGAATGCTTAATTTCATTCACGACTTTAGGATCGGGTAGATTACCCACGGTTAACTAGATTAGAAAGCTAGGGCGCTTGTAGTGAAGGAATGAATTATTGTTATTTTGGAAGGCCTCATGTTGGGGAGCAAGGAGGTGTCTCTGTACCAGGTCGAGTAGAGGAACAAGAGTGATGACTTGGTCGACGTTTTTCACTTGACAAGTTTGTACTACAAGCCGCAGCTCCTGTTTCCTACACAGTTCGTTATTCATGCCTGTGAAAGGGTTTTGCATTATCAAACCAAACTCATCAGCTAATTGCTCACAGCGGTGCTTTCGTTGTTTGCATTGGGCACCTCCACGAGTCTCAACTGCTGTTGCATATTCCTTGGGACACTTTCAGAGCCTTGGTTAGTAATGGTAACTCATTAGGAATGAAAAGTTCGAACTGCTAATTGCTTGAGCCTATGGTATATCTTCCCCGTCTGGGTGAAGAAGAATGCCAGTGGGAGGATAGATTATAGAGCCCAAATTTGTAATACCCTGTAGTTGGTTTTTATTCTCACTAAAAATACACACCTATCATTTTGAAGATCAGTAGAAGCGGTTGTATCCTAAAGTTTTTATTTGCAATACCATTTTAAGATCTGAGAATTACGCCCCTGTACCACTCAAGTCCCTAACAGCTAGCGTCTAACCGAAGTCTCCTGAATGGGCATTCCAGTGACTTCTCTGCCTATTGCTCTGGGGGCAAGCGACTTTGCCCAATTTCAAACACTCGAATTCGTGTGAAAAATTAACGACGAACAGAATTGCGTGACAATTTACAGGATCTCATATCTGAATGTTTTGGATCACCTAAATGGATGAGTTCATGTGGGTGGCAAAAAAAAAGTTGCGTGCATTAGTTCTTGTCGGTGAAGCAACGGTGAAATGCCTCACTACTTCCACTCGAAAGCCCTCATTAACAGTTTGGGTGTCCACAAATTCAGTGGCAAGTACGATCGTCCATTGGGGAAGGCATTATTTCAACAATACTAGTAAATCTGGCTTGCCCATTTAGCTCCCTGACTAAGAAAGAATATTTTGCTGTGTGCATTTAGGTCACCAATGATTTGATCCCATTTATGATCATCTTGACTGTCATCATGGTTGGTTACGCTGTGGCAGCTCAGTCCATAGCTTATCCCAACGGCTTCTACACAAGTGAACAACTCTCAATCAGTAAGTCAACTTGACAATCCAACTCCCTTCATCAGCTTGTTTCCCTCCAACCGCCTAAGAATTCATTACCATGCGAGACAAGTCCATGTACATTGACGCAAAGTCTCTGTTGCCCCTACATCCTGATCCTATTGAATGAAATTGAAGAATCTTTTAAAAACTGAGATGCAAATCACTGGCATGCTTTCATCACTCCTTCAGATGGAACTGTTCAGGGCATGAAGTTTATCGACACCATCTTCTCAATGTACACAACAGCCTACTTCCAAATGTTTGGCGATTTCAGTTTGGACACACTTCAAGGAGAGGGTGAGTAAATGGCTTCTCCCCTTGAAAAAAAATAGGTAGTTTTATGTACCTCGCTTTTTATAAAATTGAAAAAAAAACAATATCATCGTCTTCGTTCAATTCCATAGTGCTTGATATCTTCGGTAGTGAAATATTTTATGGTCCTGACGAGGAATTTTGTTACGCAAAGTCGTAAATTCCTCACGATTCTAATTTTACATATTATTATAATTCTAGTGACACTAAGGGCTTGGGTCATGAATTTGAGATGCTCTATTGGTTTCAAAAGGTTGTAGGCATTAAATGTATTTACGGTGCCTCACTGCATTATTTACTCACTAAAATGTGGAATCGTAGTTTAGTGGATACAGTAATCACATCGGGACAAAGTTGGAAGCGAAACTGCAGTTACAACTTGAAAGATGATGCCTTTCTAACTTGCTCATTCGACTTTCTGCTTTTAGACCGCAACTGTCAAAATGGAATGTGTCCCACGAAGACGTCCAGGTGGTTGGTTCCAATCATGCTCGGATTCTACGTTCTACTGACAAACATTCTTATGTTCAATCTTCTCATTGCCATGTTCTCGTAAGTTAGTCTATTACTAAGTAAACAAATCCTCCATGTACACTTCCAGGTGTGGAGAGGAATGCACAATCCTCGCCGACTTGGTACACGTGTAACGATATGACTGACTTCAAAGTTCAAGGCAAATTCTAATGCAAATCGACCTCTAAGTTTAATCTTTCACGTCTTTCACAGGCTTTGCAATGCACACACACAATGTCAAAGAATGACATTTAGGAGGAGAGTCGTTCAACTCCCTAAGGCTGAGTGAATGACATGTTAAGAGCTTTTCCTGGGAATGGTTCAAATTATTCCTCTGTAAACAAATATGTATGATAGATAGGGTGATTCGTTATTGCCTAAGCGACATCAAAATGCTGATGAAGGGAGGTGTGATTGAAATTCGCACGTTGAATGATGAATGGCTCCCGAAGTGCCGTTCACAAAGTGATCACAAAACGGGCAACTAAAAGAAACAGATCAAGAAAAATTAAAACAAAGCCAATGGGTTTGGTGGATAAGGAGGCTAAAAAATTCGCATTTATTCTTATCCTATTTCCAAGTTTTTATTTGTACCCACTGTCACAGCTGGAAGATGCTTTAAGTCCTCACTGAAGACTACGTAAGTCATAATTCGAGGGCAAAATGTGTACTGTCAACGTACAGAAGGGCTGAGGAGCTACTGGCGCCTAGTGGAAGTACAAAGTGCCCACAAAATCAAAATGAAGAGCTGAAAAAAAATACTTAAAATACTGCTCAGCTTCTCTCTTCTTTTGGACGTCATTCTCGTCGCTGCCATTAGGCATTGCCTAGTGTTGGTCGTCACGACGTAGCTGGTGCTGTACGAGTAGCATCCACAAATCAACCGCCTTAGTCATCGAATTCTAATAAGATTGGCGATCCCATTAGATCTGAAGTGGGAAGAAATTATGCTGGTCATCTCATGTGCCCACTGCTAGTCGTAAGAGCGTTGGCCTAAAGCTAGGGTCATTTAATAAAAAAGAGGATAAGGTTTTGCATCCATTCCTCCCTACAACGACTATATCTACCTGGATTCTATCCAGCGAGTAGAGATGCAGGGAGATAGCATGAATTGAATTAATTGCAACCTTTTATCGAGGTTGTTAACGGCTACGGATGGTGTCGCTTCTGGCGTTAATGGCTTCCCTAAAGGCAGACGTCGTTATCAGATCTTCCGTACGTAACATGTACCCTTCTTCCATTGAATTAAGGCGTAGAGTTTGGTAATGGAAATCAGGGTAGTTGACCTTTGTGATCGGATTTGATCACTTATGCCACCAATGTAGCGCTCAAGACATCCCTGAAGACAAATGAATCCACAATGCTATGTCAGAATGCGTATTGTCGACGACTCAAAGGCTATGCCTTCCCATGGAAGTCTAGCAGTGTAGGCTGAAGGGCCTAAAACAATTAAACAATTAATTAACTCATTATACACTTGTAAATAACATTTAAAATGACCTTTGGGAAGATCTTTCCCTAAAAGTACTAGCATAGATCCCTTTCGACTTTTCACTTCAAACCCAGATGGTAGTGGTTGGCTTGAGGTAACTCCTTCACCTGGTTTCTTACAGAAAAACGTACGAAGAAATCGAAAGTGCTTCAACCTACTACTGGAACTATCAACGCTACCAAATGATTGCTGACTACGTGCGACGATCGCCACTGGTGCCTCCGTTGATCATCTTTTGGCATTTCTACGAGGCCTACAAGGCGCTAGGCAACCGTTGTGCAAGTATTCGAAGCACTGAACAGATTGAGAATAATCCCTTCTGTAAGCAAATCTACTTCATTTCATGTCTACTTCAACTGTACTCAAATTGTTTAGTGGAATTTTATGAAAGCTACATTCAGGGCTATTTGTTGTCTTGCTATGTGTAGACTGCTCTTGGCTTCCCTTCAAAATTATGCCTATATGAGATGTAATATGGTGATGTGACTTTGACACAATGCATCACCTTAGAATTACCAGTACTGCTGAATTTAAGCAAATGTGCCATGGGAGCTTAGTGGACCATTGGCCATGGGGCGAGGGCAAGTCGTGTTGTTTAGTTCCCCCACCAGTCGGATTCCATCGCATTTTCCACCCACTCATTTCATGACACCGCATTCCACACCTTTTGATAGAAAAAAAAATTGTCGACTACTGCTTATTTTGGATTTTCACGGTCTTCGTTTTCACCATTAACTTCCCTATGTCTTGGGTGTCTCGAAATGTGACCTGGTTCATTCCTCTACGAAATGACTGGAGGGTTCAGTGTCTACAAATTCAACCAATTCCCCTTTGAGAAAAGTCACGTTGACTGTCATGGCCGTGTCCGCTTATTTTGCTAAAATTTTGCTTTCTAAAAACAAAATCCTTTCTGTTTTTAGGTAAGTAAAGTGTTGTATATCATTTTAGTGTCAGCGCTTTGCCATGTACACCGTTTATATTCAAATCCTCTGACTTAGGTGACATCCTCTATACTTACTTTGAGATACTCGCTCTAAACCAATTGTTGAGTTAGTTTTTTTTCATTTCCCTATGCAAAAAGGGTTTTTACAATTTGTATCTTCGAGAAAACATTTGAAGAGTTTTCTTTTGCATCACCCATGCGCATTAATATCACTTTGGTTTCCTTTTCTCTTCATCCGGATTGACAAGGTGTGACATTTAAAGATGTGAAGAAAGAGCGCGAGATGGTGAAATGGGAGCACATGAAGGCGATGGACTACCTACGCGAGCCGTCCACTAAGTCGGGTGGCAAGCGCGGTGGCGTGGAGTCCAGGGCTGTCGTCTTTCGTGGCGTAGGCGCCGGCAGTGGAATGGGCCCGGGACCGGTGATGGACCTCAAGTCCGAGATGACAGCTGTCACTGAAGTGGGTACTCAACGTTTTCGGACTATCTGATTCGAGTGAGGGGTGCTGGCAGTAAAAGTGGCTAAGTTCATAAAACTTGCGCTTAAAAGTTACCCTAGAGTTTATTTTACCATAGAGGTAGTAAAATGAATTCCTTTTAAATCCCAAAAGAAATTAACCATAAATCAACAGTTGAGTCAGCCACTTCTTGGGTAAATTATCGCTTCCATATTTTAAATTAATGATGGGCTTATTCAGTGAAAGTCTCACGATCCAATCCACTTATTTATGAGGTACTAGTAGGAAAACAAATTTCAGTTACATGTCAGGTACTTTTCGAACCCAAGATAAATGCTTCTTGAATTATGATGCTAACTGCAACATTCACCCTGACAGTCGACCATCCTCTCCCAACTAGCCACAATTTTGCTGTGAATACCCTTCAAAATGAACACTTTGCCTCCGGACGCAGTGAATCTAGCCTCTCGAAACCCTCCAATGCTAATTTTAAAAGTAGTTAATAAGTGTTATTTGGAGCTTGAGGAGATAACATGAAATACGGGGAATGATAGTGGAGATGGGGATGAGGCTGAGGATGGGGCAAAATCTCCCTCTCCTTCTACCCCAAAGTGTGGTATAAGAACCTCTCACGGGTAAGATTTGCAGTATCCTGTATGGACTGACTGGCTAGACCCATCCGCTTCTCGATAGGGAAGTCTTCTCACACATCTTCAAGTTGTGTCGCACCCTTAGACCTCAGTTGCAGATGCCTAGCCTTAATCAACAGATTAATTGTAAACAATTACTTCTACAGTCTGTCACACACAAGCACAGCCTCAATCTGTGGGAATGAGGTGGTGCCTGTCCCTAAAAGGGTGGTATGTTCGCTGGTCTACTCATTGTTGGAAGGCAGAAGTCGTTTCGCACCACGAGTTGCTCATCTGGTCGGTCAGTAGACATTAATGTGCTTGAAAGAAGTGAACAACAACGAATGGACCGATGGAAAGTGTTTGAAGCAGAATGCTGTCTGTTAATGGGTGGTGTGTGGGTTGGACTCACGCGCTTATTGGCCATCCTGACTCCTCCTACCTAATTGAAGTAGATGCAAACAAATTGCTTCATCACTCACTAAACATTGGTATTGTCATGAAAACCTTGAGCCTGTGTGTCAATGTTGGTAGGCAGTTCTCCATGATGAAGAAAGGATTAGTGATGGAGTGGGAGTGGTACATTTACCTTCAACTGTTCAACTTTTAGATGTTGGGCGGCACTTTCCCCTGCTGTCGACTGCAGGTGAGGAGGACGCCTGCCGCAATGGGTGCTAGTTCTCATTGGTCTGTTAAGTAGGCAACCTCAACTCCACTGCATCAGATTCGACCGTACCTTAATGAAATGAAGGTTCACAGTAGCTGAAAAGTGCCAGAGCACCTTGACATTTATGTCTTGCACTGCGTGTAGGCGAGCAATCGCGTGGATTTGGCAGGTCCCTACGAGACAAGCCAAATCACCGCAGCGAATCGGCTCAAAAACTGCAGAAACTCTATTATTCATCTAGTAGTGTCTCCTGCCTGTCCCTTGATATGTGACCAAAATTTTAAAGAAGAATCTCAACTATTTCATAGCTATAAGCTAGATTTAAGATACTTTCATGCTCCGATCTGTTGAGCAATATTCCAACTGAATGTCAACAAATCCACTTTTCTACTTTTTTGTCGCTAAAGTAATATAATTATGTTTTCTTTGTGGAAAAAAGGCCATCTGAGCCACCATTATTAGAAAATTCGGTTTCTTGTCTTTGAGGGTTCTACCCCATGAATGGCCAGCTACTACGCCTTCTCCCGATTAAGGCGATCTAGCGGTCCTTGTTTACTCCATATTACGTTCCCTTCTAATGGAGGCTAGTAGCAAGTGTTGTGCCCTACTTACACACCAAAACCATCAATCGTTGCATCGCATTTTGCTCCATTTCCTCGTACACATGCATTGACATGCATCTCCCGCGGACCTCGGGCCCCCCGCCACGCGTTACTCGGGCAGACGAGATAAAAGTCGCCCGCCAAACCTCGACCCAACGCGACGCTTGCCCAATCCAGCGGTTTCGCCTTTCATGTGCACAACTATTTGCCTTTGCAGGGGAAAAATAATTTATTAGGAGGGTTTTACAGGGTCTGCCGTGAGAAGCAGAACGGTCCATTGTAATGTATGGGTGACTGCGCAGTGGCAGTCGAGTGCGAACGCTTACAAAACTCTCTGCATACGCTCACCCGTATCTCAGGCCTGTCTATCCTGAGTTTTTTGTTAATGCATGTGCAAATCGTAAAGGCTGTTTAATTCAACTTCTATTTCAAGTATCCGTGCATTGCTTGTCTTTCCCCCTTTCGACAAATCCCAGAGGCGGCTAGTTGGTAGGCAAAGAGGTGTTTCTGCTTTAGGAATGAATGCTTAAACTAAAAGAATGGCCTTCTCTTCTTTATAATATAAGCAGGAGGCATTTTCTTACGTTTCTGAGCAAAATTTCAAGCCCTCGATGTTCGGAGGGCGCTTTGACTCACTCAACAACTGTGAACATGACAAAATACAACCCATTTTTAATTAAGTAGTAATGCTTTTCTTTATTCTTCTTAAATTACCGAATAGACATTGAATTGCCTTTGGATTTTTCCTTTTGGTATGTGACAGTCTCACTGTTGACAAGGCTGTCACATTCAATCAGAGTGGATGCAAGTGAGTGGTTGCGTGGGCAGCACCCTCTGTGCTTGCCGAGGGAAGCTTCGCATGGACTTAAAATTGTGATTTATTAAAATATGCTTGTGTCTCCTAGACCATGAGCTTTACCAACTTCCATTTTATTTTGTTGATGTTTACAAAAGTAGGACTTTTCAGAAATGCAAAGAAATGCCAAATAAAATGTTGAAATCAGTAGAGTAAATTGGATGAAAACAAAATAAAGTGATCAGATAAATTTGCAGCGCTGATGTATCCAAATATCATGAATAAATGCAAATAAATGAGACTGATGAGTAGCTTGGTAAAGACTTCCTCGTGACAAAGAAGACTAACTAATGGGATTAGAGCTATTTCAGAAGTGGATGTGGGATCTACAACCTAAAGAGGTGTTTGATTGCTTACTAAAGAACTTACACGCGCTGTTCTAACCTCTAAGAGCAATTCTTGCGAGTTTCTACCTGACGGGTATTTCAAATGGCTGGCTTGGTACCTGTGAGGCGAACCGTTTAGTCATTGTTGATGTAGTTTGGGTCAGGAATGCAAAATTTGTGCGAAATGAGACGTTGTACATTTTAGTGCAGGATTTGATGCTTGTTTGCGTTGTGAGACAGCTGTGCGAAAGTCTTCAAGCCATTTACCGTCCACCTTGGGTTCCCAATAAACATGTTAGCCAATGTCCGCCCAGTAACTAATCCAGTTTAGCACACCTATGTGTTATTCACACCTTCATTAATGGTGTGATTTTGGATGGAATGGTCGCTTTTGTGCCTTTTCGATACACGGGATGTGATTTGGCTCCTAAAATGGGTCGGTGAGTGTGGAGGTATGCAACGCCTCAGTTGACTTTGAATCAGCACTGGACCGGAGGATGGGCGTTAGCTAGGATGTTTCATGGCCCTGATTCATTATAACCTGACAAGCGGAATTGCTCTAATGCTCAGCGAGTTATGTAGTGAAAAAGCTCATTTTTAGAGTGAATAGTGTCCGCCACTTTCATCTACTAAATAGGAGAGGAGGAGAAGTAATGAGGAAAAAGCCGCTTCTTATAGGATGCTTGATATTTGGAACAAAAGGCATCATTTCGCATGGAATGTTCTCAATAAATTATTTTCTAGGAAATTGTGGATATTTCTTGACATTTTTGTGGTAACTTTGTAACAGGGAATTGGGTTGGAACTGGAGAAGCGATTCAAAGATCTGGACGCACACTTTCAACGCTTCAATGAAGTTGACGCTCGTCTTACCGAGGTTACTCAAACCCTCTCCTCCCTCAGTGAAGTTGTTCGACAAGTCACAGCAACTCAAGAGGCCGTAAGTCGCCTTACTTTGTGTCACCTGTAAGTGGAGGGACAGACCTTGATAACCTTTGCTCTACACTTCATGGTAGATCATGAAAAAGATCGCTGATTTACCGACTTGCCAGTGTATCGAACTGGTGGATGAACCCGGACCTGCGGACAGCAAGGACAAGTCGGGTGAATCACCGAAAAGGCGGACGAAACTCGAGGCTGCTGTTCAATCAGCGCTGGAAGCCGCTAAAGACGTTCTTCGACCACCCACACCACCACCTCCACCCCCTATGGCGCCTCCCCCGCCAAGGTCAGTCAATTCGTCGGTTTCAAGGTGTTAGTGTTGATTCGCCTAATTTAGTTCTACCTCACATCACGCATTAGAGACAGGAGATTCCTACTCGTTTTTCAAGCTAAAGGCATAGTTTAATTTTGAATTTAAAAAAGTTCTTTCTACTGTTTTGCCCATTTGTTTCTGAAATGACAGATTTTTTCTTCGAAAAAAGAATCATTTTTATGCCGAACCTCTTTTAGAGAATTGAGGTGCATTGACGGGCAATGTGGTAGTGAGAAAAAGCTGACCGCACCTGCCCACAACAAAGGAAGATGCTTATTATATTTTTTGCAGTAGAGTAACAATTGTTATTGAATAAATAAACCTTTTGGGAGTACTTTCTCCCCCTCAGCACCTCGCTGAAATGAGGACTTGCCACCATAAAAGTGGTCCTGAGTACCAAAAAGTCGGTACACTTCTTCAGTCACACAAGATTTCCCGTGTTCGTTAGCCACAAAAATGAAGATAAAAGCTTTAGTTAATTCATTAAAGCTACTTAATGAAGTATGGCTTGGCTTCTGTGTTGAAAGCTCAAACAGCTTCAGACTGCAGGCAGTAGTGGGTGAAATCTTCCACACTCTTGCCCAGTAAGCGACACCTCTCCTATTTAACTTGAGGCATCCTCCCCTTATTAACAACAAAAGGACGGAAATACGTAGCTCCGGCATGTTGATGGGGGTTGAAGGAATTGCTGACTTTCTCTTTGTGCAATATTTGAGAAAGAAATAGCATTGCATATTGAAAGCAAGAGCATGGTTGATAATCAAGTACAAGATCCGGGCTACTATGTGCTTTCCATAGTAAACACGCAGACAAAACCTCCCAGATTCGCTAACAATAGACAAACAATAGCTACTTCCGCTGGCAACAAAACACTGGGATGGGGAAAGGATTGTTACAACGTCCTGCCAGGCCCACACCTGAAAGGAACTTTCCTTACTAACTCTAAGAATGCGAATTTGTAGGGATCAGGAGATTCCTATTACCGCCGGAGCTCCAGGCTCGGAGGCGGAGTCCAGCGGAACGGAGGACGGTGGTGGTGACCCTTCCGCGGATCCCGTCCAAATTCCACCCGCGGTGGAGTCCGGCGCCGGTCGAACACTGCAACGCAACATCGCCGGTCATCGACTGTGGCGGTTCACGCCTTTCAACTTTGAAAAGTATCCTGGCATGCGGATGAATGTGCCACCGGATAAGACCGCCTGGACGGTCAGTTTTATGCTCCTTACTCGTACCCTGAAACTATTATTCCTATTTGGCATTACCCAACTTTTACATTCACTGCCATGAAAAAAGTGCAGGTTTTTTGTTCGAGAATTTTTGCCACTGTTGCTCTGTCATGCTTACAAGTCAAAATGGGACGTTTTTTCATTGGTTAGTTACTTATTTTGGCTTCTTTGGTTCGTGTTGAGCAACTCAAAACTGTCAAATTCGCCGCTGTATCTACACATAGCTTGCCATTAGTAGTCAACTGAGAGGCTGAGTAAATAAAGGCAGAATGTGCTTTGCTGTCACCATTTTCCCCTCGTCGGCAAAGCAGAGGCTGATATCCTTTAGCTTCTGCCAAGGAGGACATTTTCATTGGAGGGACTTAAAATTACTAAACGGTTGTGATTACCGTCTTGTCATAAAAAAAGGTGCTCTAAGGAGGCTGCCTGGAGCCTAGTCCTGTGAAGCAGACCTACAAACAAAGGAACTCCGTGGAAGACTGGGATTAGGAAATTCAATTATAGCTTCTTGAAAGACTTTATCGTATCCTTTGATTGACCGCCAGCCCATAAATTGCATTACCAGACTACCTTAACAAATATTGCCACGACTCGTCGGCATGCCTTACGAAATGCTGTCAGCTTCCCTACATCCATAATTTAAAAGGCCATTTTTTAAAGAGTGTTTTCCATTTATGCCTCAATTCAGCTCTTGCTTAATTTAGACAAGATACCCCGATTACTTTGCCTACGACTCATCGGAAGAGACTGTGCTCTATCCCGATGAGACGGCTCACGATGGAGAAAAGTGAGTGAAGCATTCAAATACAAATCCTTCTTCATGTATTAAGGTAACTGCTTATCATTAATTCCTCCTCTCCCTCCACACAGCTTCCAACACGGCGTCAGTTTTGGCAGTTCGGCCATCCTCCGAAGCATTCCCTTCAACACCTACGACTCAAAGAATCACATTCGTCGCCAGAGCCTTTTGGGTCGCTACCGACTGGATCCCAACACCGGAGCCCCTCTAAACCCCATGGGACGAACAGGACTTCTGGGAAAGGGCCTCCTTCCTCACTGGGGCCCCAATCACTCCATCGTTATTGTGGTGACTCAATGGAGTCGCAATCCCAAGTCGGGAACCCCTGTGTTGAGAGGAAACAAGGGAGTACTGCAGGTGGTAGCTCTGGAACGTAACAAACGCTTCTGCTTGCCTTGGGTACGTCCATTCTACCTCTCTATTTTTAATTAATCCCATTTTAATTACAGGATTTCAGTCTTATTCCTTTTCCCAACTTTATTCTTTTATCATCTTCCTTTCAAAGGAGGATTAGCATTTCTCTCACCTCTTTCTTTGACATTCATTGAACTTCAGCAATATTTCTTTTTATTTTATTAACTGTGGTACAAATCCCTCTGTGTCCGTGTGTGTGTGTGTCCTCTGTGTCTGCAATAAAGTGAAAGTAATCATCCCCGTTATCTCCCTCTATACAACACCTTTAAGCAGAGAATGAAAACACCTGGACAAGTGTTGATTGATGAGCTTTTTAATTGTAGCCATTATTCTGACTCTGAGTTTTTTTTCAAACAAACTTTTATTGGGGTGCTGTTTTTTTCAAAAAAACCAGAATGGGATTTGTCAGACAATTTTTTGCATGTTCAGGTAGCCAGCTTTGTGTTAACAACATGTGGACCTATTCTTTTGCCTGATATTCAGTCTTGCAACCGTACTGACTAAGGTGATGGCATTACAAAGACTCCGTTCTATGTAATGACATTCTTAGGTCCTAATTTTTGAAGTTATTAAAAAGCTGTAACTATTGCGATTCGGAGCCTCCCTGAGGACAAAAGGAGATATGATACTAGGGCATGACCCGAAGGCTCTGCTGCTCAGCGAAAGTACCAAGGCGGAGCTTTAAGTGCCTTCACAACCAAAACGTAGAGTTAAACAATTAATTAAAGTATTGCATAGCTCCTCTCCCCTTTTGGGCGTCGTCCCCAGAACTCCCATTGGCTAACCTTCCGTGTTGACAATCACAACGTAGGTGGTGTTGTTGGGGCAAACACCCACAAACTAACCACAACGCCACTGATCTCCTTTAGCAGCCCACTGAATTTAAGATTTTGTTCTGTTTGGAAACTGAATTGGGCGGAGGAAATTCGCTGGCTATCACACATATCCATCGCTAATGGTGGGAACACTGGCCTAAGGGCAGAGTCATTGAACTAATAAAGAGGTTTCGCATCCATTCCACCCTGTCACCTTGTTCTCACTTCACTGCTGCCCAACCATATTTGTTTGCGCTCAGATTAGCTAGTAGGTACGGTGGACAGCTCCCGAACGGAACACCTCTTGAATTAGCAACTCGTCTTATTTCCTTGCCACATTGCCCATCCGTCGTGGTGCCATAGCTTATTTTTAATCCCTTTTGGGGCTACTCTACTGATCGAGAGACTTATTTCTTTCCACATAAATGCATACATAGAGTTTTCAAAGATTACAGAGGTGCATTTGGTCATCCACCTAACTGCCAGTACCGCTCTTCCGGATGACAATTCACCACTACTCCCCATGACTGCCTAAAAACTTGCAACCGAGCCATCCAAACGATGTCATGTGTCTAAGAATCTGTCTGTTTGCCTGTCTATCCGATTGCCACCTCTTCGGAGGTCTCAAAAAATACTCATCACGATCAGAGTATGCAATCTCAAATACTTTCGCTGTTTCCACTTTCTATGCCGACTACCAAAGTCGCTACGATGACAATGCACCAATTTTGCCTGAACTAATTCGTTAAAGTATATCATTTATCACCCTTCAATTGTTCACTGTCGTGAGACAGCACAGACCGTCTACTCTTGTGTCAGTTTCTTTCTCAAGCATTAATCGTAATTTCAAGCTGTAGACTATCCCAAATATGTGATAAAAGTTTTTAGTAGATTTAATATCTTTTTTCTTTCAAAAATCTTTTGAAGGCGTCTAAGTGGATGAAATTGCTCCATCACAATGCCTGTGTCTGAGAGAATGAATGAGGAAGTGAACATCATCAGCAGCAGCAGCATCAGCACTGCTGAGGACTTGAAAGCCACTCACTTAAATTAGCCAGTAGCCCAGACGATTGTGTACACCAAATAATTAATGTGGGAATCACGTTGAAACAAAACGCCTTCACTTTGTTGGTTCCCCATTTTTTTTGTGATTACGAGGATGCGGTGGTAGGACTGTGACGCCATTGAGCATCGTCGTTCAATCTGCAATCTACACGGAGTTGAAGCGGTCTATCCCATCCCTCCTAAAATTCGGAACTACTATAAACTATTTGCAAAGGATTGATTCATTTATTTGCTTCAGTTAAAGCCCCGAACTTGTAGACTATGTGTCGCTCACCCTGAATATCCATTATCCTGCAATGCAGCGATTGGGACGAAGTTTGCATGCCGCAATGCTTGTTGAGCCTCCTTTTTGTGCTTTGGGCGAAACAGGGCAATAAATGATGTTGGACCAGTTTTTGCAACTCTCAGTGCGTTTTGCATCCCCAACAGTCCATGCATTTGGCTTTTGCGAGGCTCATTGCATTTCGGCACATCTCCTAATGCCCTCAATCCTCGTTATATTCATTAAAAGATCCTTTATTATGTAGAAAAAGACCTAGATTACATGTGCTTTACAGCGGTGAAAGCTTAGTTTGTAATGGAAATAAGTGTGTCTCCTTCCACGAGGAGAAAATGCTTATCGAGGTACGGTAACAAAGGCACCAAAGAGGCACATACGAACGATTCTCAGCTATGCTGCACAATTAAAGAAGTAGTAATTTCCAAAACACATAAAATCACTGCTGCATTTTATGAATCGCGCTCAAACCGGAGATTTTTGCTGTTTACGATTTCCACGCCGCAGCATTGGCCCTACCTCCTTCAAACGTCTTAGAGGAGTCAGTTAAAAATCGGACAGAAGTTTCAGAAGTGAAAGAATTAAATCTTTTACCTACCTATAGTGAAGCTTACCTGCTTTAAATTAGCCTTTATGATTTTGCGGTAGCGAGCCTAGTTTTTTGTTGTCATACCTCTCGCCGAAATAATTCCACGGCAGCTTGCTAATTCACTTTTCCTTAATATAAAAAGAACTGTTTATTGGCTTAATTCTTAGGCAACTTTATAAACTTCTGATTCAATTTTAATTGCGCCTTTTCCTCAGCAACGTTAAATGCCCATGCTGCTCCAACAATTTAGAGTTCCCGAAATTCGCGACTCAATGCTTCAAATAATCCTAATTTGTTGTTCCAACAACTAGGCTATTTTAATGGAAAGTTGGAATTAAATGGCTTTTGGGGGCTTCTTTGTTTTGAACTTCGATGTCGTCTGCCTGGTTTAGTTCTTCACTGACCACGAAAGCCGCTGCGATTATGATGAGTGCGTGCCGGCGCTGGTGCGCGCCTACTTCGCTCAACGCGCCCGCGCGGTGTGCTCTGAGAAGCGCGCTGATCGACTGCTGCGGCGGCTCGACAAGGCTGATGTTACTCAGGTAATTTAAGTAGGCATAGTTTTAACGCAATGCACTAGCGGCTTGAGTGATGCAGTGTTTATTTGCCTTCCTGTTTTCAGATATTCAAGGGCTACCTTGATGATCAGCTGAATGCTGATGGTGGATGGCTGGAGACCGTGGTCCTTAACTACCATGAGGGTGAAGGAAAGGGAGCTCAATTCACTGACGATATTCTAAAGGTAAAGCCAAAATCTTCATGAATATTAATGAACCATAATTTACCAGCCCTTCTATTTAGTTAATCAGTGTGACAGATTTAGAGTCCGGTAGATGAGGAGAAGTGTGCGTGCTTTCATTAGCTAGACAAACAAACATACCAATGCAAAGTTTTCGGAGCAGCCAAATCTGGATTGCTTTAATTAATTGTACTTGCTTCTAGAGCACAGCGACCCCTGCAACCGAAGCCTAAGAGCCAGCCAGCTGCTTGATAATGAAGGAATAAATTCTCATCTTGGGGTTGGGTTGCACTCGTGCTCTTTTGATAACGCAAAAGTCTACTATTTACGTCATTTAGGGGATTTCTCATTGAAATGAGGAATTGTTCATTACTCAGCGGGAAGCATTCCCATATCCATTACTTTGCTTAAAGGAACGCAGAACAAAGCGCCCACATGCCTTTTCTTCATTCGTAACTTTAATTAATTTGACATACTACCGATCATAGTCCAAGTACGGCATAGTAACACCAAAGAATGCGCAACCAAAGTGTGATCAAAACGACTATCAAAAGTAATTGCAATAGGCTCACTAATAAATGCTGGAAAATGTAAATTTTTTTCGCATGTGTTTTTAAGCATTATGTCCTTTATTTTGTCTCCATATACTGCAGGCACATTTGATGTTGGTGAGGCTTCTCCCTTCAGGATTTGTCACTGTCTGTGACCTTGTAATCGTTGGTACAGTTGAACGCTCTAGATCGGGTTAGGGTTCAGTGCGTAGCAGTTTTGGCCTCTGTATTCCCCTATGAGTAACTTTAGTCCGGTTATGCCGTATTTTTGGCATTGAACTTTGGGATTCGGTGTTAAAGGGTAATATGTTTCTCATTTTGTACAAAATGTCGGGCTATATCCAGTGGCAACTTAACCGTGGTTAACTTCGGCTATATTTGTTCAGGTTCATGAATAAATAAAACAAACGCACTAGATCTAAGGAACGTAGCATACGGCTCGCGTTTCCCTTGCTGGGGCATGGTTTTTTAAGACAGATTAATAAGTCTAGTATAAGTACTTCTTTTAAGCGGCACAGTTTATCGCCCTCTAAGGTTGCTTCTTTTCCCAACTTCAAGGTCTTCACCGAATCAGTTGCGGATGAGCGTGTTAAGTGGATCGAGGTGGCACACAATAGCAATCTGCGGACCAGTCACAATTACATTCTCAAGAGCGTCGCTGAGATAAAGGGTGCCTTCTATTAGCAGAAGTCCATCCCAACACTCCTCTCCACCCCCTCCACCTACCCTCCATTGCCTTCCCTGTCAATCCTTCCAACACGGGATGTTTTGCTCAAACCGCAATCGTGATAAAGGACTGCTCCTCCCATCCCCATTTTTCTCCTCTACAATCTATCGTGGCATCTCCTCTGTTGTTGTAACACGGGGCACACTCCTACTCTCTCCTTTCGTGGCCAACCTCGCCTCGCGCCGACCCAACCCACCCCACTCCACCCTTTTTCCCAGAAAAAAGAGTCCAAGCTTTCGCACTGTCTGTACGTACGCGGATGCGTATGAGCCTATCAGTCCCACTTCCGACGTCCCTGTTTGTGCCTATGTTTTCTGTTGGTCTACATGCCTCTATTCTCATGTACGTGCTGAATTTTGCATTCCTTTAAAATAAAATAATGAAGTTTTACTTTTTGCTACGCATTTGATGAGGGGGACCGGTAGTCTTTTGGTCAAATTTACCTGCCTTTCCTCTCTCTTACCTTTGTCTTAGAGGAATGAAGCAAGACCTTAGAGTTCTTGCTCCAGTGCATCCTTATTTCTTGCTTTTTGTCGATCCATCACCTCATCTCTTAAACTGTCCTTCCATCTTGCCTTTGGTTGGGCTTTTAGAATTAGGTGTGCGTTTAATGAGTTCACGTACTTTTGACTTTTTGTTGTTGGTACATCTCATTTACCTTTAATTAATTCTTGTGTAACCATGTCGTTTGATTGCTGGGAGATTCGTGCAGAGGGCATTGCTCTGATTTACCCGTGCAAGCATACGAATTCTTTTCTTTTTCAAACATATCCAGCTTTGGTGAATGAAATCACCAAACTTTTATTCCTCACTCAGTTAATGAGGCTTGTACTTCACTCGGCGCCATGTCCAATCCTCCCAGAGGACTCGGAGCACGAAGCGCAGTCAACTGTGGAATCCAAGTTGAATTCTATTAAAATTATGGTTTCTTACTGAATCAATTCCGTCTTGCTTAATGCAATTCGGGAGTGCGTTCAATGGCCGAGGCAACTCAGTAATCTTGACATGGTTTGGATACTGTTACACACACTAGGTAAATTAATGATTGCTCTCAACCCATCAGACTAGGCCAGACAATACCCCCAAGTCCATCACTTACGAAGGCAGTGCCATTCAGTCGTGCAAACAAAAGTCATCTTCCCCTATTTTGAACTCGGTCTGCTCACGCTTAAATTGATCAGACCCAGTAACCTCGAAACTTCTCTGAGGGAGCAGTTGCAGCACTGTCGATTCGCATTCAAGCACAATGTTAAAGCGAGTACCCTCAAGAAGAGCCAGAATACACTGCGTTAAGGTGGCAGCCTCAGATCGAGCAGGACTAGCCCTATTTAGAGTAATTTGCATATTTTCTCATCGTTTACGTCGGTGGTGGCGTTGGTTTGTGGTGATGGTGTAATAATTTTTACACAAAGATAGTAGATGAGACCCCTTCCTCCTCACCCTCCTTTTTACCTCCGACTATCCGACAGAGCGTCCGTCAGAAAACATCTTCCATTTCTGCTCCCATTTTGCTCCTTTTAATCATCTTCTGGGTTTTGGTAAAAAAGTAATGGCTGAGTGTCCCGGTTTGGTAGCTTGGTAACACCACAGAAAGTGAGCTGGATTGATTTCATTGAAGGGAGGGATAGTGGAATGGGATTCGGGTGAGGATGAAGTGAAAAGTCGTGGTCATCCTTTCATCAAACGCCACCATCGCTTTCCTCCACTCCATCTCTTTCATCATCATACAAAAATCGGAGGGGGCGTACAGACTGTGGTTGATGGGTTAGTGACGGGAGCGGGATGAGAGCGACAAACGAAGAGGTAAGAGGAGGGCGGAGAGGTAATTTGATTGTTGAGGGAGGGAGGAAAGGGCGGGATTTTTTTAGTATGAACATCAGATAGGCCTAACGAGACCTGTCGGCGACGTGCTCGTCTGTGAAGTGGGAGAGCTATTGGCGTTGGGGGAGATGGTGGAAGAGGAGATCTTGGTCGTAGCCACTGCCGCCGTCATAGGGGTAGCTGTGGATGTTGGCGGAGGGGTGGTGGCAAGAAGGTGGGGGTCTACGCCATTGGTCGCCACCGGTGGGGTCGCGTTTGCTGGCACAAGGTCAGCTGGAGGTGGATGAGGAGGAGGTGAATCACCACCCCCACCTCCACCACACGAGGTAATGGGCGCTTCAGTGACTGGATCGGAGCTGTTGTCCACAAGCACCGCTCCCTGCGCTGGCGGGTCGACGATGTTTCGGTACTCACCGTGCAGCCAATACGTTTCCATCTTGCCTTTACCCTGCGAACGAAATGCGAACAAAAAATTATCCCTTTTGCCAGCCTTTCATTCCTAACATTCAAATTGCAAATCAATTTTCAACGCTTAAATGCCCATTGGATTGGCGTTTGAGGTAGACCAGGACTTTTAAGTTTATAGCAGCAATGAGTAATGTGGCTCTTTTATTTGATACTATGAACCAGTTCAGACACCATTAATCAGGACGGCAGTAGCAGTTCTCGCATGGAGCGACCTTACCGATGAGGTGTCATACGAACCAAATCG
This sequence comes from Taenia multiceps, assembly GCA_001923025.3. Taxonomy (NCBI): domain Eukaryota; kingdom Metazoa; phylum Platyhelminthes; class Cestoda; order Cyclophyllidea; family Taeniidae; genus Taenia; species Taenia multiceps. The sequence continues at coordinate 76,718,469 of CM010311.1, read as the reverse complement.
TAAACTCCGCGAGGAGCAACTTTCACAAGCCGTACATAGCCAACAATCCGAAAGTATTCTTCCAATGTTTTGCACTTAAACTCGCTAAGCCCTCCCTCCAATTCGCTAAATTAGACTCACTTTCATCTCTACGAGTCCGCGTTTCGACATGATGAAGGTGCCAAAAGTACGCAGAATGGACATGGTTGTACGACTGATGTGGATGCGCTTGGCTAAATGGAACAAAGAAGGAGAAAGTAGTGAGATAAGGAAAGGAGTTGGCGGCCATAGGCTAAGGAGAGGAGAGGACTCACGTTCGCCGTTGCTCTCCATGCGCGAGGAGGTGTTGACAGTGTCACCAAAGAGGCAGTACCGCGGCATTTTAACTCCCACCACACCCGCACAGACAGGACCTAAATGTTAGCGGGAAAAATGATTGAGTCGCTACGGTATGCGCAGCAGAACAACGTCTACCTTGAATGTGTACGCGGTATCTCACCGACAGATCTCCGCCCACTTTTGGAGTTGTGTGCTCTACAGATGTTTCAGAGACTACTCTTATTTGGGGTAAACAGTTTCACCTGAGGTTTAATTACATGTTCCTTCCCTCAAAACTCAAGTAAATGGAGGAAGCTAGGGTAAACCCGCGTCGTCGTCCTACGTAACAGACCGCAAGAGAAACAGCCAACTTAATTGCACATTTTGTTACCTATCCTGCCTGGTCTACCGGTTTTTCAGCACTTCTGTGCATTCATTACAAAGCCACCTTCCGACTGATATGGCTAGCAACGTCCACAGAGCAGATCCCGACTCTACACTGATAGCGACTTCGACAAAATCATTAAAAAAGAACGGAACGATTGTTCGACAAATGCTTTAAAAAAACAAAGCCCTCAGTTTTGCTAATTCATCAATAAGGCAGTAGGCTAGTTAATAGAGCTGGGAGAAACTGCTGAAATGTTTGGCACCACTTCATCAAAACACTTCGGATCGGCACAATAGAATACAGCCCGTCCTTTCAAATACACTGCTCCCTAAGAACTCCTTAAGAGTTTGAAGCCAATATTTTTCCCATGTAGCATAAATTGGTTTGATTTTGGTTGGCGAAGAAACCACGTAAAATCAGATCCGATCCGTACAAGGTTCGGACACATGCTAGAACCCACTGTCCAGAATTCACAAACCGCCCCCTGCCTGCAATGCCATTGGTCTTACGTAGTTCGTGGTGCAGCATTTCCCATGAGTAGGGGCCTTTACATATAGTATCCTTGCAGGAGCGAAAAGGAATCTAAATAGGTATAGGAGCCAAATAGAGGACTCTTCTAAGTGGATTCGAATCGGACAAAGGAAATGAAATGCGTTGAAGGGGGCCCATGTTTGCCCAGATGCGGCTTAGGGTCACACGAACATAATAAACCAATCAAGAGAGGGAGCGCACAAAAAGTGCTTGAAGTAGCAAAGCTATGCAGTTTTCGACTCTGTGTTTATGCACAGGTCTTTTCAATCTTCCGCAACTTAGCCCCCACAACGTTCCCATGAGGCTTTACCACTGCTTATAGTCATCTACCTTCCGACTTGGATCTCTTATAACACCTGTAAAACTACTTGATGACCTTTCCTGCTGGTGCCTCCTCTTTTCCCTACCTCTCCTCCACTATCCAATGCCTGGACCTACACATAGGATCGAAAATGATCACTACGACCATGAGAAGTTAAATGTGCTCTCGCTCCTAGCTGCCGATCGAGACGTCCTGCACTGTGGGTGACTCCAACATGGCTAGACGAGTAGAGGTGGACATAAACCACTCGCACGTACACAAACCGCCTCTCACAGAGCCATCGACACACGGCACATGGGAGACCAACGATCTGGGTGGTCCACTTCCCACCAAACTGTCTATTTTGTGATCCAACCGGCATTTACCAGCTTTTCTCTAGAGCTGGTCAGTCACCTGCCTAACCACACAAACAATTGTGTGTGCGACTCCGTGGTCTACTGGCGTCCCATGTTTGCGTTGGTGGGGCCACGTTGGTGCTGCCAAACCAAATAATCTCACAAGTAACGTTATTTGAAGAGGTACAAGAATCCCAAACTTCAGGGAGCTAACACTATGCAAAATAATTTTAGAAAGGGAGCATCAACTGTGTACGAATCTGCAGTGATAGCCACTGGAGCCCCATCAGCCGGCTTTTGGGAAATGCCGCGATCTTAATTTTCTCAGAGTGGACATAAGAGGAGCGCGTCTTAGAGTAAACAAGCATAGACCACCCCTGAAAAAATTATGGCAATGTATTGCTATGTTGTAGGCCTGAAAGCAACCCAGGTGGGGAGTTGGGAAGCAGCCAGTTGGCAATGAAGAAGAAAGGAGTTCCCAGATGTTACGTTGCGTTGTTGATTGGGAGTACTAGTGGAAAAATATCCATGCGAAAACCCCAAATGGAGTAATAAATAGCCTGGGCTTACGTCGAGTCTTACAAATGGATCCTGATAAAAGAGCTATCAAAGAGGATGTGAAAGGACGGAAGGAACGACTTCTCGAGCATGCTCGGAGCCAAATTTTCATTGAGCTCAAAAGGGTGCTTCAAAAAGCGGGAAATGTGGGTAAAGTGGTGCGTACTTACCGGAGTGGATGCCAATGCGAAGTTTGAGCTCCTTGTCGGGCCGATGGGGAATGATGAAGGTGGACATGGACTTGAGGAACTCGATAGCCATGCGGGCCACCTCCTTGGCGTGCCGATTGCCGTTACGCTGGGGCAGACCCGAGGCAACCATATAGGCGTCCCCAATCGTCTCCACCTTATACACATCGAAGCGCACGGTGATGGAGTCGAAGAGGGTGTACAGCTGATTCAACAGCTCTACCACCTACACGCAAATATAGAGAAGGGGAATGAACGGTTACAGTTCCACTTTCCAATACAGGTGGTACCAAACTATTAATTCTCAGGGTAAAGTCAAGTTGCATTTTACCTTGATTATAGCATGGTCAGGCATCGGTATCTGATAGCTCACACTGACCTCAAGCAGGACTACAAATGAGAATACGCTACTCCTTGCCTTGGCTGGTGTGAAAGCGCGCCACCAATGGAAGCGCCACCTCGACAAGATGTGAAGGCGAACTTCCAGCGATTTGGTCGTTAAAAGGAATATCCGAGGTCCTTAGGTACCAAGCTTATGAACCGATAACATATTGGAGGCGGAAGAGAGATTGCATCATGAATCAGTGAGCATGCTACTGTTCTTTTAGTAAGGAAACCGACCATAGAATGACTGCTTTGGTTATTCGTATACATATGCAGCTGGACGATGTTACGCACCACCTTTGACCATTGGGGACACCAACTTAAAAGACCAGCGAGCAGAGATTGGCAAGGCGAAGAAGTGACTGATGAAGAAGCAGTAATCGGGTTGATGGTTGAAGGCAGCCATCTCACGTACAAACGCACATTTCTCCATGATAACATTTAGCACAAGTATGCGTTTAATCATGATCACTAGCGCAGGGATTTATGTTGACCCAAGCCTTCTTTACTGACAATACATACAGATGTAGAGAGGGTCAAAGAGAAATCAGACTTTTCTCATGACCATTTCATGGCAACATAAGCAATACCTTCATGCAGCACCTACTTCTGATTTTATTGGTATCGAGTTGGTAGTGCGCTATGAAGCGGCCTCAAAAAATGACTCTCAAGCGTTGTTTCTTATGGTAACTTGAATAATCGTGTTTTGTAAGTCAAAATAACGAATAAATGTTATGACCCTGTAACGATCAACACCCCAACTGGGCGGCAATTCATGCACAACAGTCTGATGAAAGCAAGCGATTAAAGGAATTATTAGCTAGGTAAAATAAACATCTTTCGGGAGGTGAAGGTGAGTAATAGGTGAATGCCTTGGAGCCTGACAATGTTGTAACCATAATGGAGCTTCAAGAAGACGGCTTCAATACGCACTGAAGCCTCAATAACCTTAAGAGTGCCTTGAAGCATTCTCAATAATCTACCACGATAGGATCAAACTTTCTAGTTAAGGTAAGTATCAGCTCCTTTAGAGTCGCCAAGTATTGAGGATTTGGCGAACGTATGTATCCGTGGCATAAGTCTACATAGCTTGATTATTTTAGGTCACCTCACGAAGTGTCGAATAAAACGAACCGAGTTAACGAATGCAAAGTAAAAGAGAAAGCGTAGATCCTTTTCAAAACTGAACAGGGCCCAAAATGTACTGACCAAACACGCTGTGTGTGAAGTGAGTGGATTACTAAAGAAGGAAGCATGAGCAAACCTGGATGGCAGTTGAATCGGCCGAGAGAGATGTGAATTCGACAATGTCGCTGAAGTATATGGTGACGGATTCGAAGCTCTCCGCTTTGACCGATTGCTTTCGGATCAGTTGGCTGGCCACTGATCTGTTGAGGAGGGCAGCAAAATAATTAGACCATACCACTTTCGATTTAGCAAACTAAGTAGACAATAGCAATGGAATTTAAGAAAACGGTTCCAAGCACTAGTGCTCTCTATTGGGGAAATCAAAATTCATCCAAGTACTGAAAACCATCCCCTACAAACACGATGACCAGCACTCTAAAAAGCCAGCATTGCGTGCTCATTAATTACTGCATCCGCTTTGTTTCTCCCGTATCTGAAGTAGCTATGTAAAAGTAACCCCACATCATAGCAGAATTTTAAGAGATGATTTGTTGATAACTTAGTGAAAGTAATCCCATTGATGGTGGTCAAAATAGGCGCGCAATCCGAGGAAGTGATGATGAGATTGAGGTTGACTGGTTTCTCTGAACAAATGCTTCTTTCCAATACCAAATTCATAAATCCCCAAAATTGTTCCTCTGCAGCCAAAGTAACTCTACCTTCTAGCCGTGAACATTCAGATGATGTATTGTCCTCAAAAAAAGCTGCAAATCATTCAATCCTTCAACGTGGAGGTTGATCAAGGCAAGACCAGTCCATGTATTGAATAGCCATTGTGTAATACTTTGATTAATTTATGCAGCACTCCATTTTGGTTTTGGAGACAACTAAGGCTTTACGACTACTTCTGCTGGGTGGCACAGCTTTCAGGTCACTCCAGTAACCCCCCTAGCCCTTCTGTACGCCGATAATACATATTCTGCCTCAATTTTATAACTTCTTTTGCCTTCAGAAATGATTCGAGACGTTGCACTGGCATAGCGACAAGCGAGTCTCGTCCCAAAGAGCAGTTATTGTGATTTCTGTTGCTCAATGCTAAACCTTAACGAGACAGAAGAAGGTTGTGTACTGCGCATGGAAAAATCTGTGAGGGCTTCCAGCAGAAGGGTCAAAAAAAGCCTTCTCCCTTCAGCAAATACTGCTGTTCCGTGTTCTGCAGCAATGCTATTCACCACCGAAACGACACTAGTCACGAATCATTTGAAAACTATTTGTTGCTGAGCTATCTCGGGTACCTGTATGAATGAATCAATCAAGCGAACACGCGATACCTCCTCCACTGTCCTACTGGATAGCTAACAGCCAGATAAATAGATAGTTATGGCTGGGCAGCACTGGAGTGAGCTTAAAATAGCAAGGACAAATAGATGGGGAACCTAATCCTCACAAAAAGAATTATAATCCCATCGTTTATTACGTGATCCTGTCTTTAGGCCAGAGTCAACACGACTAGCGACGGGCATTTCGCGTTTCCCTAACACAGTTCCCAAACGGAACCAAACTCCAGGTTCAGTGAAAATGGCGAAAGGCATCAATGGCTTTGCAGTCACAGATGACCTCAGTTGAGGAGCGCCGAGAATGACGTCTGTGTACTTTCACTGGGTGGAATGGTCTCCGAGCCATGCTAGTAGCCCCCTGACCCTTCTGTACGTCACTAACACCTATTTCGCCCCACAAGTGATCAAATGGTTTTGCAAAGGTACACTTCTTTAAACTAACCAAAATAGGTGAATATTTCAAATAAATTCTATGCAATTTCCAAAAATATAAAGGAGACTTAGTACTGGATCAGGATTTTGGCCGAAAACCCATCTTGAGCCTCTAATTTGAGGTTTATTCAACATCCAAAGGAGCTCACAAGCTCGACGGCACGCGACCAGAGGCAGATGGTAAGTAGGTAGCAATGTTTAATGTTTTGCTATTACTCAAAAGTTCTAAAACAATTTAAAACTGGTCGCTCTGATTAGTGATAACTAAGAAGTACTTACGGTTGATAGCTGACACTAAAATCTGTGTGTGCAAACTCACTTTGGCAGAATGGAGTAGAGAAGATCCTCCACCTTTCTCTTCTCAACGAGATACTGATCGGTGCGTTCGGCTACAAGGTCCTCCAAGTTGTTTGCGTACTGCTCCATACGCAAAAGCAGATTGTCCAACAAATTGTCCTTATCTCCGCCCCTATTTGGGGCAGTCGGAGTAGTAGTAATGAAAAAGAAAGGATATTTTTCAAGATGATGTGAATTTAAATACCTCAAAATGTAGGTGCACACTAAAGAGGACTTTAAAAAATCTTGATTCATCCAGTCAAAAGGACAATTTGACGCCTCCCTATCTCCCTCACACCTCAAACACTGGGTTCCTTAGCCTTAGAGTTGCAGCGAGCACACCGTAGCAGCTTCTCTTCAACATTCCAGAGGTCATATTTATAGCTCCAGGCGTTCCAAATGGATTCACAACTTGTCCATTCATTACAACTCCAAAATTGCTACAACAATATGTGCCAAGGACAAGATGACTAAGTTTTTCGTCAAATAAAATGCAGTATTCAAATAATCCTCCAATGCCTATTGTCAGAACTTTAAAAAAAACTGTTTGCGCTGCTACATGGTCACCTCGACAAATTAATTCTTTGACAATAGAGAAAAAGTCCACCAGCATTCCTCCTTTGGAATCGTGAACTCGGAAGAGCCCCGACGGTGTTAATGTATGCAAGTTGAGAGTTAGACAGTAATCAAATAAATTCCTGAGTTTGTTTTACAGCTAAAATTAACTAGCTTCAAAAGGCTTAATATACTGTTTCTGGATAAAAACAACCATCACAGTCTACGGTCTTTTCTCGAAGAGACCAACGCTTGATAGTTCCGCCTTTGGAAGGCGTTTTATGCCTCAGAAAGCAGTAAATTAGATCCTAGTCATCTCCAAACAAACCACTTTGTGCATGACTACCCAATGCTAGTTCTAGGAGCGAGTGAGGTTCATTACATGGAAAAAATATTTTTAGAAACATAAGTGGATGGGACGATACCGCCCCTCTCCCCATTCCATTCTAAAATTCTCTTACGCAAATCTTGCGTGTCCTCCAGGCGTACGAGCAGGACGTTTGTGGAGGAATTTATTAAGAACAAGATGTTCTTGCACACCCTTATGTTGTACTTTACAACATACAAGCAAGGACACATAAGTGTTGTGGGAATTTGAAGGAATTCCGGTATGGTATCAAAAATATGGTAAAACGAATGAACCTGTATATGAACGACTTTATGAGGATCAGATTGCGTAAAATGGATTTAGTGAAGACGGGGCTCAATTTACTCTATCACAACGCCTTCATCGCTCAAACAATAGTGAGCTAGGAAAAAAGTAAGTGAAACACTGAATTCATGCATGCAGTGGTCGAGGTTCGAGGGAAATTCCATTACAAGCTTTTGTTAGCTAGGCTAATGCGATACTATTGCCCATTGGTAATTTCTGGTGCTCTGAGAATGGTAGGGAAGGATTCCTTGCACCCTCTAAAGTACTCTAAGCATTGTTAAAAATGAAAAAAAGGTCGAATAATCGAATCCATGCATTGGTATGTTGATGGTAGAGAAATTCTACTCTCAAGCACCGGCCGACTCAGTGTGCTCTGGAAATTGCAGGAAAGGATTAACGACAAAATTGGTGAATTTTTACATGAGTAGCTTGATATCAGATGTACCAACTTTCCTGTTTGGTGTTCTGGTGAACTCTCAAGGATTTGGCTTCCTTTCATCTCCATGGCAGAAACAGCCTTTGTGAGTATTCTAACAAAGTACACCCATAACGGCAATAGCTGAAGCGCTATTATTGAAAGGTTTGTTAGTAAATTTACACATGACACCTTAATTTCCTCTATTCCGGGGTGAGAATTCCTCAAGCATTAAAAAATCTGATTTTATTAGTCACTTATTCCATGCCAACGGTCAGGCCACTTGGAGGGGTGGGCATCCAACACCATCGGCAGTTAGTCCGCTTACCTACTTTTGCATTCTCTCCTACGAGTAATTGCGTCTAAAGTATTACGTTTTAGCAGTCATCAGTACGGCATCATAATCTTGACAACCAGTAACGTTCGCCTCTGCAAGAGATGACAACATCCTGGTACTACTGACGCCCTTACTGTAATTTTAATCATCCCACCACTGAAGTCGGCCTTACCGCCATTGAAGTATTCATTTACCACTATAGCCAGAGCACTTTCCTTCCACAGCACTCTATCTTGACCTCATAATACCAAAACTTACTTAATTCGGTCACGGAGTGTCTGCGTTTTTCGACTATCCGTATTCCTCCATACATCTACCATAAGGGGCAATTAAGAGGTTACTGGGCTTGGAAAAATCGACCAATTCGCGTTTGGTGAACTAAGGTCACCAATCTATCGCTTCAAAAATGTTCCGAATGGATAAATTTTCAAAAAGGCTCAAAGTGAGTATCTTTGATGTGACCAACTAAGCCCTAATGTATTCAGCACTATGCGCTGATAAAGGCGAAGAGAGGGTAGGGGAAGGAATGTGACTAACTCGTTGAATTTGCGTATGGACAGCTTGATGGTGGTAAAGTCGGGTCGAGCTGAGGGCTCCTCGGCCCAGGCGTTCTTAATCAGGCCCACAAGGTCCGCCGTGCACCCACCCTCCTCCGACACCTCCAGCAGTGGTCGAAACGGAGGGCTCGACTTCACCCGCTCTATGATAGCCTACAATAGTGAGGGTGAGAAGATTAATTACCGGCCAGGTTATCAAAATCTTGTAACAATGTGATGAAGGAAATAGGCAACCCCATGCTCTCCTTTATAACTCTGAGGAATGGGCTTGAGAGAAAGCCTTAGGTTTGCTCGTGGACACCTCGAGGCCTCCTGCCGACCTAGGGCAAAGTAAGCAATATATGCACAAGTTCCCGGAGGTAAAGACGTTTTGCACATGTTATCTTCCATCCATGAAATCAAGAATAAGTGATTTTACGGAAACAGACCCCAAGACTGGCAAAGGAACTGAGAGGTGATTAAGTAAGGACTTTGCTAGAAACCATTTAAGACTAGCGATTTGCCAATTCGAAGTGTTCAAGCAATTTAACTAGTTAGGAAACACAACTTCCCCAAAACTTTGGGGAATTTCAAAAAGTAACCTACACCATTCCTTAGCTTTCCGTAATTTCGTAAACGGCCATTCTCTAAACAACAGGATCTCAAAGCACAATTACGGATTTAAACGTACGCTTCAGTATTAGTGATCCAGCACCTATTTCAGACTTCATTAATACCTTAATAAGTGAACCGCTGAACTTGTGCATAGAAAACTGACTTTAGGGAAGCACTCATTGCATAGAAAGGTGGAAAATTTATAATTTATGGAAAAACCTCCCAGAGACCAAAGTAAAGAGAGGTGGTAGATTAAAGTGAATTAATATGCACGCAGATGGCTTGATATTAGGGAGGCATCCACTCTCTAAATTATAATTAGCTAAAGAAATCGGCCAGTTAGCAATCAGTGACTCAAAGCTTCCTTTTATAACCCCTTCAACCAAAACTGAACAATGTAAGGAAGAGATGCAAGGAGAAAAGGTAAGACACAACCTCGGGATCGGAGATGTCGGGTCGGTAGAAAGCACCCTTGCGGTAAATAATCTCCTGAGAAACGATAGCGAAGCTGTAGATGTCGCCTTTGTAGGTACCTCGAAGGTCACCGTGGTTGGGATACTGTCGTAGTAACTCCGGTGCTGTCCACAGTTGATCTGTGATAGTAGAGAACAAGACCTTCTTAAGTTTCACTAATCTGCCTTCAATCTTCCCAGCATCTGGCACTGATGGCTTCTTTTGGCCATTCAAAGGCACACCGCTGTTACTTTAAACCCATGCTTGGATCTGCAACCGTCTCCCTGTTTATAACATTCTTGTAGAATCAAAGGCGTGTAAGCATGAGGTCCATCCGAGGTAAAACCATAGTCCAAAACTAATCACGAAAGAAGAGTTCATATTTTAGGGGTAGCCAAGGCTCCTTCCCCTTACAACATCTGAGAAATCACAAATTTTTCCATTTCTCCTATTTGTAGTAGTATGTTCTGGTCATGATTTTCAGAATCGTTACGCTTTGCGAAAGTCAAAGAAAGGTGAATAAGGCAGACATGGGAACTGGAAGCATTAAATGGGCAAGCGATAGAGTAGGAATTGGTGAGAAGTTTACGTGGGATCATCATGTCAATGGACATCTTGCCATGGCGTGCATAAGACAAGAGGAAACCCAAAACAAGGGCCCGTCTATACCAGAAGGAGAGAACCTGGAACTAGCAAATAGATCAGATTTATCAGTAAGTTTTCATACAAAACAAAGTACCCTAATTTCGTTTACCAAGCATCTAGCATGATTAACTTTTCTGGAAGCAGACTAAGCGGTCAACAGGAAACAAACTGAAAAAACAGATCTAAGCAAGCGGATCCCTTTGATTAATCAAACGCACCAGGTTCTGTAAATATATTTGCCTCAGTAACAAAATCGTTTAGAAAGCCCTACTTTTGGAACAAAAACAGACATGATCAGCGGTGTTTTTTGAGCTAGAGCCAAGTGGAACGATCGCTCTGATAAAGGAAAGACCGTAGTGACAGCAGGCAGCGATTTTGGGGTGGGATAGCGTTCTTTTTTGTGCGATAAGTGCTCCACGAAGTTCAGAAAAACAAATCTCAAGCATTCTCCCCAGGACTTCCACGTTCCTGAAAAAGGACAGAGGTAAAGTTGCAAACAACTGGACAGGACAATCTCGCCCATCGTGCTAACTCTCTAGGAAGAGTTTAAATGTCCTTCAGAAAGTTATTAACCACTACCACTGAACGCAATAGCGAATCACGATGGGAGTTCTTAACAATTTTGAAGTGAATATGAATTTGACGTTCGGTGACACGGTTTTCAGGGTACCAGAGAGCCAAAGAAAGGCAGATCGTAGACAGCATACAGACAAACCATGGCTCCAATGGTATACTGATCCTTCTTAAATTTGGTGTCTTTTGTTGAAAATGGATTGAGTATTGAGGCAGAATTTTGATAATACCCAAGGATCGAGAGAGGACACTTCCCTGTGAAGAATACCCTAGATGATAAGTCTAGCGCTTTTAAAAAAAAAAAGACGATTTGGGCGACGATGCCAGGCAGTTTCTTGCAAAGATCCAGCGTTGGTGAGGCTTGTAATTCAATAAGCCATGAAAGACGAAAAAACACCTTAGAGTCCTGATTTTCAGTGAGTGGAGAAAAGATTTACTGGAGTTTGAAGGCTGACGCACTTCGGTAGTAGGTAGTCGAGTCCTTAGGTGGAGGAGGCGGTCCTCGCAGAAGGTGCAAATCGAAATCGGTGATCTTGAGGGAGAAGCGAGAGTCCACCATGCAGTTTGAGCTCTTCAATTTGCCGTGAGGACCCAGATTGTGGTGGAGGTAGATCATACCCTGTGAGGACAGATGGGTTGCATGGATTAACAACGAAGGCGATGGCAATGTAACCGTTTGCTGATTTCAAGCCTACCCGACAGATATCCTGCATGAGAGAGAACTTAAACATCCAGTCCAGCTTGATCTGTTCATCCTCCAGGACGTCTTTGAGACTGCCCTTGGGACAGTACTCGTAGACGAGGCAGAGGTGCTGCGGTTCGATGCACGCACCTACGAAGTGGCAGATATGGTCGTAGTTCAGATCCTTCACCTAAAATTTCCACAAAAGCACAACCTGGTGACGCTTAAACCATCGCTTACACCATCCACACCTCTATTTAACATATCAGCCACCATCGTCACGCATGTGTGACGCATCAATTTTCTCGCCTAAATGTGGCCACTGCACTTATGCAGGATTCACTCAAAACAAAACAAAAATAGAATTAAAAGGAAAACAAGGGGTAAGCTAGCCATTCTTTCGGATCAATAAAGTGCTCGGGTTGGGTTAGATTTGAACCTAAGGCCTTGACAGGAAATATGGCAAAAATGGTTTCAAGTGCATTGTATTGGTCGCATTTGCTTCCCAAAATCAGCAAACTTCCACTGTTTTACGAGACTTCTAGTGTACCCAGGCATCTACATGGAACTTTTGTACCTGTCCACTTGGGTTCAAGCAGAATTCACCTGCTCTCGTATTCACAATTTGCCAATTCACAACAGTCTACAAACAGATGTCGCTTATTTTTTTCTTAACCATATGACTGCATGGATGCAACACAGTGTTTTAAACAAAATCTAGCCCAAAAGCGCCTTTCCCAAAAATTACGCGAGTTCAGAACCATCAAGAAAGAGTACTGTAAATCAAGTAACATGAAGGGCTTTTCACTGTCTAACTGATGTGGCACTAAGTTGATAAGTGTGAGATCCTTTCAAAATGGATCAACTTCAAAAATAGGAATGATGTAACCGCGCTGACTTAATTTCTGTGCCCAATTTAGAGCTTCCAGTGGACACAAACGTCATCAGGTAGTGGTTACCTCTTATTTCTCCAGCTGAAGAGCTAGTCGAAAAGCAGATTCCAAGCTCAGGCTCATCAAGATGGCGTAAAATTTTAAAACAGGTCAAAAACGCTGAGTCATTTGGCAGTAAAAGTGAAATTCATCTGAAAATTGTCAAAAGGATAATCTTCAGCTCCCTTCAAAGTGGAGAAAAGTGGATGCAAATTGAGAAGGCAGAGAAGAGGGAAGGTGTCTTACACGATTGACCTCAGCAAGAAGTTCGTTAGTGAGGTCGACTCGATGGTAGGGAAGGGTCTTGAGCGCGACCAAATTGCCCTTGTAAATGGTGGTAAATTTGGACGCTTGCTTATCCGGACTAAGGTCGAACTGCGCCTCTGAGATGGTATCGACTGAGGAGAGACTGTCGTGGGAGCCCATCGATTCACTTCGACGCTGAAGGGAGAAAGGGACAAGCAATGCTGACGATAGCTTAAATTTTCCAATTAGCTACATGAATCCTTTCCGTTTTATTCGAGCCCATCAGATCCATTGACAAAGGGATCACGTGTATGCTCGATTTTTTAATGAGACTCTTATTTTGGAAATTAAAACTTCTCCCAACAGAGAAGCGACTAACGGGTACAATCGAAAAAGCAATATCCCATTTATTAACTACCTTTTCTTGCTCCTAGGATCGAACATTCTCCACTTCTTCCTTAGTTCAATTTATAAGTTTTTTAACACCGATTCTTTTTCTGTGCGTTGAGGAAACAAAACAGGCTTACAATCATTGCCACTGAGGTTTATTTACTTGGTTGTAAACTCACTTTAGTGGAGGAGAAAATTTCGGGAGATATTTCCAAATGTGAAGCAAACAGTTCTACAGCAAGCCAAGATTTCTCTACTTCCATGTCTGTACTCCTTGGTTTTAGGGAAAAAACTCAACGCCTGCACAATAAAGAAACTTTGGGAATAACGTCGGTGAAATTGCTTCCAAATCTTCCCCACTCTGAATATGCTGGTAATTTAAAATCACAAGAGACCAGAAAGAGCTATGCATGGGTTTTTCTGAGAAGTCAGTGAAAATCACGACGTTGGCAAAGGGTGTATTTATAACGAGGCTACTTTTCAAGCAAGACAAGTAGTGTATGCGATGAACCAGTAATTGTGGCTCGGAATGCCATGCAGCCATGGGATGAAGCAGAGATGTAATTTTTACAAGTGATAACGTCCAAACTGTGCCACTGATGCTAATAATAAAACAAAGGATTCACTGGACATCATTTTTGTGTGTTTTAAGAGCTTGCAGAAAACAAGGGTACTACAAAGACAGTCTTATACAATCGTGATTAGCAAGAGTGTATCGGTTAGTACTCTCAATTCACAAACTGTGATCATCTTGGATGGCAAAATGCTGGTCGATGCATGGGCCGTGGTTCTGTATGCAAGAAGACTTCGTCCTAGGCTTAAAACCCAGTCTTGCAGTTATCCATCTCTAGAGAGAGCCTCCAGCAGTCCAACCAGAGTGCGATTTATTCTCCCTACCTATCCACTACCTTGCAGATATCCAGGTAGTGTGTATGTCTTGCCTAATTTGGCAATGAGTTAGCTTTTGAAATCAGTTCCAAGGTCTTTATGCAACGTTTCTGAAGCCCGTGTTGACAAATCCAGCCATTGAAGAGAGCCAAAGCAACAATTTCAATGGTGTGTGTATTAATGGGTAGTCTACTGTAAAAGGGCGTATTGCTTGCCTTTCTTGGTGAGTGGTACTGAATCTACGATGTAAATACCCACTCTCTCTCTCCTGACAATTTAGTGAACATAGGTTGGAGTAGTGCAAGCAACACTGAATCGGTTCTGTAGCATTCGCTCGCGGCAGCTGTGACCCTCTTTCTCTCCACACAGACCAGTTTCTTGGTATAACCAATGAGCCTCGGACTGCTTGGCATTTAAGAGACTCAATACCTTCTTTGCACCATAAAATCTCATCCTCTTGAGGGAGTTTCGACCATCCTGCCATATCCGCCTGGCCGCTTTGCTCAACGAGGTCATCTCCTTCGCAGTGAGTTCGTAAGGAGATGCGAGAAACCCTTCACGCATCAAAGCTGCGTTGAGGCCAATATTCTGCCCATTCCTCCACTCACTGGCGCACCACCTGCTTCTACTGCAATTGGTCTGTGAGATAGGACGTCTGCATTGTCACGCGCACAGCACAGGAATGAAGCTCAATGCAAAGCTTTTTCCAAACCATCAGCCAAAAATTGTGGATTTGGAGGAGTAAAGGATGCTATTGCTGCAAATCTACCTCTTACTGCCATAAAAAAGGTTTTAGTAGGGAACGCCCTCGCCATTAACTGCCTCAACGATTATTTGAGCAACAAAGTTTGATAACAGCAACTCGGAGGGCGGTTTTCAAGAGCTTTTACTTGGTGTGCGTCTAGCTAGCATAGATTGAAGCTCTTTTGAATCATAACTCACCTATTTTCGAAATTGGCCTTCTTCGATTGGTTAATGAGAAATCAAAGAGCCTATTGATGGTTCCAACATTTGATTTATTTTTGTTACTGGTACCGACTCAATAATAGTGTATAAATCAAAAGGCTACTTTCAGTAAAAAATGAAGATGAGCGTGCCAAAAAAGCCAAAAAAAGGAGTAGTAAGAAATCGAAACTGTGCATCCATAAAGATGGCATTATCGGCTCAAAATGCACTGCCGAAGGTTAGAAACAAACAAAATCACAAGACCTATCGCCTTCTCTTGGCACAAGAAGTTGAGGAGAAACCTATCAAAAGAGTTCAAGGAAATAACGCATAAATTTATCCTTTGTAAAGGTCGAATAACTATTAATTTCGATGGGTAGGTGCTAGGAGTCTGCAGAACTTATCAGTTGGAGGTGCGCTCCAGACCCCAAATCTTTGAACCCAGTAAAAACCAGGAAAAATTTTTCCACAACACTAACCCTAAGTTACTGAACTCCACCCCACAATCTGTGCTGGGATAATCTTAGAACGAAAAGGATTGTGGAAAGTTCTTGACATGGCCTCCGTTCATGATGGAATTTCGATTGGTCCTTTGAAAGCAATATTTGAACGAAGCTACATTAAGTAATTTTAAAGGATACCCGCGGGGATTGCCAAACCCTGTGAATCATTACATAGACAATTTTAAAATCCATACAAAGCTCAGGGTGGGACCGAAAATCAACCGCCTACCAAACTTCGTAATTACGATGTTCCCTTCCTGCAGCTGCTTTACGATGGTATAAAGGTGGGGAATAAAATTCTGAGAAACCTTTTCAAAGGACAAGCCCTATATGAAAAAATTTAGATCGAGTTTTTAAGCCTCTCAATCAACTTTAACAAATTCGTACTTGAAAGGCGTCCTTGACGCAGTTTCGGCTTTACACACTGCGTATGTGGAAAGGGTTTGAGAATAAGTTTCTGAGATTAAAAAAGGCGAAAATGTTTCCTTCGCCTTAAAACATGCAGGCAATCCTGAATGAAGACTGCATTAAAAATAAGTCCCACTGCTAAACACGTCAAGTCCCACGGTTATTTCAAAAATTTGTCGTTTAAGACGGGAATGAAATCTAGCAGAAGGCATTTCTCATCTTGAACACTTACGGCTGTCTAGACAATAATGCCGCTTCATAAAAAAATTCCAACACTCATTTAAAAAAGCACAATTGAAGCAAAAGATATCATAAAAGGATCAAATGCATGCCTTTGAGATCCATAAATTAGTATGGCAGCATGCCGTCAGGCTCCTACCATAGATTTGTTGTTCATGAATCCACCATCCCACGCAAACGACGACTTCTTCCGCCTTGGTTTTGAGTGTGGCAGACGTTTTGAGCCAACCTTTCGACGTCGTTTCTCACTCATCGGCGGAAACTCGTGGGCACTCTTCTTGTGAGTAGGCACTCCACTTCCACCCATCCATGTCATCCATCCAACACCACCTCCACCACCACCGCCAGTAGCACCCGAATTCGGGTCCTCCTGGCTGAGCGCCTCGCTCTTTCTTGACCAGCGCTGCTGTCGATGCCACCAATTGCTCATCCCACCACTGTTGCTACCGTGCCATGAGTCCTCCATTGCCTGTGGAGTCAAGGGCGGTGAATGCGACTCTACAGTGCCCACCTTGAACATGGTGCGCATTCCACTACTATGGGAGGATTTCTTTTTCGGTTGCTGTTGTTGCTGTTTCAGTTGCGGTGTAGTGGGGGAACCGAAAGTCACTTTGGAGCTTTGAGAAGAGGGTGGGGGTGGAGGATGGGAGGTGGCATCGGCGACAGCGGGTGGATTGTTCTCGACCGGACCTTTTTCAATGTCCGGATCCAATTCCTCCTCCTCATCCCCTGCGAGAAGAAATTGACGTTCTGGCGAGGTAGCTGTTGGAGTATCCACCTCGAACACTACAGTCTTTTCGCCAGAAGGAGGGGTGGCATTGGCGCCGTTGGTGTCTGCGTTGACAGCAGAGGGGACGGCGGCGTTGTCACGGTTAACGGCAGCGGATTTCTGATTGACGTAACCAATGGAGGCCCGACGGTGATGACGGCCTCGGTTACTGGAAGGATCCAGAGCCTCCCAGGGAATGATCCAGTTCATGGCACGCAGTTCTGCCTTGAAACGAGCTCGTCTGTGATTTTAAGTGGGAAAGGGATGCAGTTTAGGAAAACGCAACTTTTCATTTTCGACAAGATCAAATTGAGTACAGATGGAGTACTAACTTTGCCTCATGCAAAAGCACATCATTTAAGAGAAATGACAAATAGCAGGAGTCTTTTTAACAAAATTCGATCTATTCACACAATGAATAATACATTCCTTAAACTAGCCTAAGGTTTGTAGATGTTTCGAGAAGAGCCTTGAAAAAGGAGCAAACCAGTTAGCTAGGTGAATGAACCAGGCGCACCATTCAGCAAGTAAAACATTTCTAAACTAACCATAACTTATAGAATGGCGGTAATTGTTATAACTGATTGAGCTTTTCGGTACTTAATAGTGCTCTGGTTTCGCTGAGGCCTTATTACACTTGTGTTGGAAACGGTTTTGCGTTTGGGTCTCGCGTGCCCCATGGTACTGTAACGCAAAGAATAATCCTAGGAGCCTAAAGTTACGAACTAGTTTCTTGACGCTTTGTTATTTCGAAACTCTGCTAACTTTTGGTACCTGGGACGGGAAGTGGGAAAAGTACAGCTGCAGGAATTGCCTACTCTCTTTTTAAACAAATCCCTCCACAAGTAGAACCAAAAACCAGAGCACAACCCCATGCAAAAGCCGTTTTTTCATGTAAATGAGGGGTTTTGAAAAAAAACCCAGATTTTCAAAACCAGGGATTAAAAATACTGAATACTCGGTTATTTATACTTATAGGTGATGCAAGCAAAAATCCGTGTCTCGGGTATTAAAGCAATGTCTTCTTAAGCTCTTCCCAAAAGCACCTCCCGCCTCAAAGGTGTGGCAGTATGTAGCCTAAACCAGACAATACTTGGTGAGGCAGGATGGCTAGAGATGTTCTTCATTACCCCGTTTTGGTAAAAATTTTGAAAACGGCTAAGCAGAAGCCACAGGTTTTTGTAATTATGAGGGGGAATAAACAGTTGAACTATCAAGTAGACAAAAGACTCCCTTTTCTAAAAGACTAACTATGATCTCGAGAATTACTTCACGAATGACACAATCCTGTGTTGCGAGAAAAGCCTGTCCACTGTCCGATAGTCATTTTAGCTAATCCGTAAATTGAGCATTTCAAAAGGATGCAAAGGAACGAGATCAAGCTAAATCTATGGCTGAGTGTACTTCTTCACTCCCGCTCCACTTTGAATTGGGGGCGGATCCGGTACTGAACTACTGGAACAAAGTACATCTGACCGGCGTTTGACAAATAGCTCTAACATTAACCGCTGAAAATATAAAAATGAACGTCTGGTATTCATTAGCATTACGGATTTGTAGAAATTCTACCATGTTGCATGGGGTCTTTACAATCAAACTGTAACTCCAAACGTTAGCCTAAAGTGGGAGGCCAAGTTGTGGCGTTTTCACAATCTTATCTGTTTTAAGGTAGCATCGCATATTTTTCATAATTGGGACCGCATTCTTATTTTTTTACTGCTTATTCCACTTTCTGCAAATTTGTAAACCATTCCGTACTCTACTCGGAATCACGGGTTCGCCTATCCTTAAATTCAATCCAAAAACGACGGACAGTAGTTCCCACATGTCTGGGACAAAGCCCAAATGCACTGAAACAGCGTTAAGAGCCCTTTTCCAATCTTTCACACAAAAAAAACAAACAGACTTATTTGAAATGAGGTGACAAATTACCTTTTAAGTTATTATGAGACTATCATCCCTGTTAACCATTCATTTCACCTGCAGAAGTCTCTAAGTAATGGGAACGTGTGTTGATGAGCAAATATCCCAAAATGTGGTCTCTTTTACCACAGAAAAAACTAGAATTGGCAAATAATATTTGGGGTAATTCACAATTTTTATAAGTAAATGTTGACTCACCTGTACATGAAAACACCACCAATGATGATGCTGAAAATGAGAACGACCAGAGTCACAGCTACCCCGATACTGATTCGAAGAATATCTAGTAAGACCCGAAGAACACTATTTACTCCGTATTTAAGCCTCATAGATAAGCAAATGGATGAAAAGAGGAAGGATGGATTAACTCACTGTATTGCTGACAGCGCGTTCCGTCGAACCCACAAGGTGGAGTGTCAGGAGGAGGAGCGTTCTCTTCGTTTGCCCAATCAATCGTCTTTGTACGGACTGGTGCATACTTTTTTGCATTACCGAAGTAGTTTCCAACCACCTGGAAAGCGAGATTTTAGTACTTCGATAGTATGCTTTCCATACCGGTTTCGCATTAACTGTATCAGATCGCCTGCTTTTACTACATTATCGCTAGTTCTATGCCTTATAAGATGTAGTAACGGAGTAATGTTTCGTCAATTATAAAATTAACTAAGCAAACATTTGGGTTTCCTAAGATCCGACCGCCACGGTGGCAAAATAGAGCCAATTTTATCAGCCAGGGGAAGGGGCCCCGCCCTCGGCAATAACCAAGTTCGCTGCCAATGGAAGGGCAGAATCTCACCTCAAAAACACCCGTCGTGGGATTCATATCAAGAAGCGAATAATCAGCATTCCTGTCACCGTTTATGTCGACACTCACGTTGCCAGCAATCCCTGAAACACAGCAAAATTGTGCTATAAATAGCTAGATCTGACTAACGGATTAATGCAGTGGGATGAAAGCTCAAATGGAAGGGATGTCAATTTAGCCAGAACACGACGCCTTGTAGTGCTCTGCTGGCTTCAAAAACACCACAAATTTCACCTAGTCACGAATGTTTGGAGCCAAAATCACCTTCAGAACCTAAAATGGATTTGTCTGATTTCGCTTCTAATACATTAGTGCAAGGTTGTACAAATGAAGATTTGAAACCAAGCTCCTTTCGATAAAGTGGGTTGAAAATCAGCAGAGGCAGCGGTTCTTCACAAATTATGCTGAAAGTATGCCACCGTATTAAACTTTTGGACGGTTACGCTAAGATGAGTGTTTAACCGGCTCGTAACAACGTTAAACCTTAATATGTGAGAGGGAGAGGGAGGTGTGTCGGGTTCCGGATTCAGGGCACACTTGACTGTTCAACGGATAAGTAGTCTTGTGCTTCGGCATGAGAAATACAACTTAGTCGAGAATTTGCCCAAAATAGAGCGTATTTTAGCACTAACCCTGAAAAGTCCGATTTCGCATGTAGTAGGTTAGCATCGTGCCGTTGGAGATGCTTCCTCCGCTATCCATTGTGTCCTTTAACGCCAGGGTGTATAGCAAAACTGCGTCGTGAAAGGCTCCGATGAAGGGATTTATCTACAGGTCAGAAATGGTGGTTTAAATTTGTTATGCAATGGGTAGATGGATGAGCCGCACGACGATAGTGGGATGCTTGGGTGGGTCTAAAACGTTTACCACTACTTGGTCGGTCCACATTAATGCGTCTAGCACAGAAAAAAATTGCCATTTCATCCTCGACTAGTCTTAGAAATTGGAGAATTTAGTGGAGTAAACGGTGAGCGCGAAATATCATACCGCACCTTTTATAAAATGCCGATAGGTTAAAATAAATAACAAATCTTGGAAATTAAATTTGTTGCTCCGTTAAGTGAGTTTTCTAAAGTTGCCTACCTTACAATTCGGCTGACCCAAATGAACGCATCGGTCACTACCAACCCACCTTTGGTTAAATTGGCTCGCGTAATTTAGTTCTTCTACCTTTACTGTTTTGAAACTGATCACAGGCTACAATGAATTCACTCAGCGTTTTTCGACACAATATCCAAAGTGGCCAGTTTCATGCCTTAGTCCAAAGTAAAACTAATATTTTCCCCAATCTCAGCCACATAATCAATTTTTCAAAATCCTGCTATTTTAAAGCAATGCCAAAAAAAAGAGTTCTGTAGCATTTCTTCTCACCCATATTTTGAGCTGAATTTTAAAGCAGATGCTAATTACTAGCCAGGCAAAAAAATGTCAGCAGTTTTTTCGCCGCGGTGATTTCGTTTGTGTCGTGAGGACCTGCCAAATCCACGCGATTGCTCGCCTACACGCGGTGCAAGACATAAATGTTAAGGTGCTCTGCCACTTTCCAGCTACTGTGAACCTTCATTTCATTAAGGTACGGTCAAATATGATGTGGCGGAGTTGAGGTTGTCTACCTAACAGACCAATGCTAACTAGCGCCTATAGCAACAGGCGTCCTTCTCACCTAGAGAAGGTGGTACGCGGTCGATAGTAGCGAACGTGCCACTCAACACCAAGAAGTTGAAGCAAATTATTCAACTCAATTGGAGGTGGAGGGACCACTTCCATTCCATTACCAATCCATTCCTCATCATGAAGAACTGCTTGCCAACATTGGCACGCAGGTTCAAGATTCAAGAGTCACGATGGCCAATGCGCAAGCGAGTTCAGCACACACACCATCCATTAATAGGCAAAGATCTGCTTCAAACACTATCTATCCGTCAATGCATTCATTTATCTACTCATTCGTTGTTCACTTCTTTCAAGCACGTTAATATCAACTGACTAACATGCTGAGTAACTTGTGGTGAAAAACGACTTTTGTCTTCCAACAATTGGTAAACCAATGAACACATCGGTGGTTGCTCTGGTACAATCCTCCTTACACTTCCAGGAATAGGCAACATTTTCATACAATTTGAAGCGCATGCGTGTGTGTGCCTGTGTGTGGCAGACTGCTGAAGCATTTGTTTACTGTGAATTTTTGCAACTGAGGTCAGTGGACGCGACACAACTTGAAGGTGTGTAAGAAAACCTCTTCTCGAGGAGCAGATGTGTCCGGCTAATCAGTCGGAAGAGAGTCCTACCCTTGTTTTCATAAACTAACACAGCGGCAGACTCTAGCGCATAGCTCGTGGTCCACACAGGGTACCACGAATCTCACCGGTGAGAGGTCCTTATACCACACTTTGGGGCTAGGATGGGAGGTTTTGCCTCAAGTTCCAAGTAACAACTGTTATCTACCCTTGCAATTGTCACCGGAAACCCGAATATCAAATGGGCATATGGAATTGAAGAGGAATTCAAAAAAGGAAGTTGAGATCAAAACCAGGATCGCTGAGGCTACTCTCGGTTTTGAGATAGTACATTTTAGAATGGCAAAGATCGCAGCTGGTTCATATCTCTTCGGGGAGGGATTGTCATAGATTTTAGTGGCAGTTATCTCAAAGTACTTCAGTAACCCATCTAGAATCATTCACTTGGAGCACAAAAGCCCTCAAGAACGCATTCTGACTACCATATTCGTGCTTTTACGTTTGGAAGTTTCACTCACCCATATTTTCCTCTATTTTAAATGGAGAGTCCTATTTTTTAACCTCTTATCGCCATTATACCAAAATCCAAGTAGAAAGAATGCCCTTTAATGAACACAGTACTTATGGGAAAGCATAATTTATTCGAGGTCATAAAAATGAAATAGAATTAATGACTACCTCAATCCGTATATTCCTCTAATCCCTTGATGCTTAGAAATAAGAGGAATGATGACCTATTTCTCTTTTTGAAAATAGAAAGCTTAGCCATTTGTTTGTGAATTCGGCTACGCCCTTGACTGTAACAAAATGAATGAGCTAAACTAAAGTGCATTCGCTTCATCAATCATGAAGTACATGATAGTGAAGTTTATACACAATGCCGTAGTTGTTGAAAGTTAGATTGTTTTGTCAAGATGATTACTGAACTTTGCCATCGAAACTTTCGTGAACACAGTGAAAGAAGTAAAAAGAAATGGAGGAAGGCGGATTGCAACACAATGCAAGCATATAAAAGCAAACAAGGAGAGGATTTTTAAGAGTGAAAAAGTCAGTCCAGATAAGTGCATCGCAAAGGGAGAAGCTAACAGAGATGCACGGTTTTATGTACTCCATTATCAATATATTTTTCCAAAGAAAAACACTCCTTATGACTATTGTTGATGGTGTCGGTGATGCCTACGCATTTGCGGATTGGAAACTTTATCAAAGTGGAGTAACTTTGTAAATAGGGTGAATGACCGGTGGTGGTTGGTTTGGTGCTCGAGTCCGGAAGCAAACTGATTTTAAAGAAGTTTCCGTTCAATACTCTAGCCGAAAAAGAACTAGACATTTCGTCAATGAATCGTAGGAGACAGTGTGCATGGCATTTTTTTTTCTGCCCTCAGACCCAGTCCCAGATTGCTAAAGGTATTAACAACTTCAAAATTTGGCCTACTGAAATCACATTAACCGAGAAATTTTCAGTTGTTTTGCTTTCCTTTTGGAACCAAGTGCCCACTACTTTCAAACGAGGCAAGAATACGAGCCTGATCTTTTAAAAAGAACTGCAACAAACACGGTCTTGATGTTTGACTTAGTTCTGTAAACATGGTCGAGAATCATTGTTGTGGCTTAAATAAAAGGTGACCTCAGTTGGGTGTCCTTAGCACAACATTTCTCACAACAAACCTCAAGGTCAATTTTAGGCCAAAAAGTTGCCCAATTTTTTCTTTTTTCAAAATTTCTTCCCTACCTTCAGAGAATAGACTTAGGGAGTCCCTTTCATGCACTCCCTACTCCACCTGCTGCAATGACAATAGAAATGATAAGAATTTTTTTGGATGAAAAAAAAACCGCGAATGAGGACTAAAAATGCTCAAGTAACTGTGCCATTCTTGTCATATTTTCTGTTCAAACAATCAGTTATTTGTGGGGGAAATAATATTTTTGAAAAATGAGCTACAATTATACACATCGAAATTAGAAAGAGATGTGACACTGGAAAATGATGAGCGAGAAATGGCAGTCATTTAGACGCTTGATTTAAGGAAAATACGAATTAGGTAACGTTTGTTCAGAGAAGTGAACGACCTGTAATGTAAAAAAGCAAATCCAACAGTTAAATTTTTCTTTGAGAGGTGGAATATTTTCTTGGTCAAGTCCACAAGAAGGAGAGCCTTCCCCCACTTGCTGTAAGACCATTACTCCAGCCTTCCTATTCAGCTGGATATCAACTTGTGAATCAAAATAAGTGGTATTGTATCTTCGCTTCAATAAATTATGCCTTTCAGTAAGGTGGATACATGGTAGAAGTGTGATTCGTATTCACCCACGACTTGCTATAACGATGAAGCTCCCGTCCTGGAAATGTTGTTTTGCACACCAAGACCGAAAGAGAAATGAGGACTACGCTCAGTCCTCCACCTTTTTTTTACAAGTGAACCAGCACAGCGACAAAAAGTGCTAAAATTTAAGAGCAAGAAGGCTATGGTGTCGATATAAAGCTCCACATCCAGTGAACACGTACTTGGATCGGAACGCGCATCTGCCGCTTCCCTTGTGGATAGATGTAGATGGATAAGTGTAGTAAACTTCGGCAGGTCAAAGGAAAGCAAATTCAGTTGAGGGAATAAGCAATTCGAAAAATTATCATTTTATTCCAAGGAATTCAAAAACTGCACGAGAGAAATTTGTTATCTAAAAACGTGTTTAGCAAACCGACATCCATTCAAACTATGATAGGCTTCTAGGAGGACCACAAGCTTCCTTAGCGTTCTTAACACTGAAGAGCGAATATTTAAAGTAGCAGGTCGAGGATGTCAAATGTGGAGGACCGCTCGATCACGAGTCGTGTAAGCCGTGTGAGAAAGAGCAACCAAGTCTTCGAAGCTGTAAGTTAACTAGAATTCAAGTGACTTATGCTTGGATCTGAAACACCTGGCTCCAGCAGCATATATGGAGGCCCTGTAACTTTCTGTGGGTAAACCCTATAAGATTGCCTAAGATCTCATTCGCCGGAGAGAAAAGTATTCACGAAACACAGAAAGCGGGAGTACGTGAATGACATCATGAAGTCGCTATTTCGAATGAGATTTCGAAGTCAACAATGCTGCTACGCACCTCATTGGAAGCATAGGTGTAGTTGTAGTCATTCTTGGCGCGTCGCTGGACCTCCTGGGCAAATCTGAGGTACTCTTCACTGTCAGGTTTGCGCAGAGTGACCGTCATCAATACCCGGTAGGCCTCCCGCGCCCGTTTATTCTCCTCAGCCGGTGCATTTGGACGGAACCAGGGACGTGCCTGTTGCTCCGAACTGGAGAAAATGAAGAAGAGGAATGAGTGGCATTTTCCCACCATGATCTTGAATAAAAAGAGCGGATTATTGCCACTACACACAGTGGAAAGAAAGTGGGGGCTTTTCGATGGGGAAAGGTGTTCGGACCCTATAGTCCATTTATGGTTCTATGGTTGCCATATTTGTGACCGGTGTTAACCATTATTCAAAGGCCACAACGGATGGATCTCTACTGCAATGGTTTAGAGAAAGCATCATTTTACATCTATTTGCCATCGATGATGCAAACGCACCGACAAATGTAGGTTCTCTAGTGGTTGCTTGCAGAGGCATCGATATTAGAAAGTAGAGGCCACGATTAAAGAAGGTAAGATCTGCCCCTCTTGAGCAAGTCATTTAGTTCTGAATTTAAATAACCGTGATTATCCAGAACTCTCCTCCTCTGACATCTTCCGGAGAATTACGAGCTTCTCCTTAAGGGAGCAAAACATGAAAACGATTAAGACGGTTAGGAAAATGTACTATAAGGGGAGAACCTGATGCTAAATTCACCCTCCGTGAGGCTTGAACTTAACATTTTCGTGAAAAGTACACATGTGACGTAGGTAAAAGCCAACAGCAATGTAACATCATTCGGACCGCCATTGCGTTACCAATGACAATTAATGCAACCGTATCGTTCAACTGGGGTGCTTTTATGACTTCGCAGATAACTTCACCAAGTTTAAGATATTTCCAGTTTGAAAAGTTCATGCAACTTTCCAAAACATTATTATTTATGCTTTTAGACACAAGACCACTGTACAAATGGACTGCATTCATTATGCAAACAGGGAGAGAAAAAAGGACTTTTTAGAAAAGAGAACAGCACGGATTAGGTAATTTCGGTGGATGAACCAATGAACGCACTTGTGGATTTGTATAAAGAGGAGATATTCCAAGAAATCTTGTTACTTTGAGGTCTCAGGCAAGCCTATGCAAGAAGAGATTTTATTGTTAGACACCTAAACTTGATTTGGTTATTTGAGAATAAGGCGAATGATAGAATTGGAGGAAGGGCGGAAGTCCTAAACTCGCCAAGTTAAGATGCCACCGAAGATCCTTCAGAATTTATGTGAGGTTCAAACAAGAGGTTAGCGCTTGTCGGTGGGTAATTTGGTATCCGATGCTACCATAGCGGAAGCATTTCTCTGTGGCTGACCGTAGTTGTTCAGGTGGTAAGGCACCGGTGGTGGAGCTTCCCATTCCATTTCATTTTAGATTGACATGTGATTAGATTGTTTAAAATGTGATGAAACTCTTATTTTACCGCAACAGTACCCTTACTACTATACGTGATATAATCAACAGAATAATAACAAACGGCATCAAACTGTCCAATCTACTTTGCTCAAAAGCTGGCCCGACAAATGATCTGATAATATTCGGCGACAGAGATCCCTTCAGGACCACGCATGGATGATACTTTTATTCCTTCCTAAGATGAACCAAGTGATCTCCTAAGGCCAGTTAAATGTAGGTATCATAGGCAGAAAGACAATTTCTTCCATTCTCCAAGTAAGAACACGACGATCATTCCATAGGATACCAAGTTCAATGAAAACAGGATTTTTTGTCAAACAGCGAAAACCAAGGAGACACTGAAAGGATTGATGTGGAGTTTGAACAAAAAATGAACACTCGATCGAAATGAATGATAAATGAATTTTAAAAAAAAAATTGTCACTGGAACAGCGCTTGGGCACAAAAGAGTATTCCAACTTCCAAATCTTTCAAAAACTCAACACTTCTACAAAGTAGATACTACAAAAAAATTCAAGATACAAATTTCTGCGTCACTCTTACAACAGTAATTTGAACGGTATTTATAAATGCAAAAAAAACCAAGTAAAATAAGTGTTTGCCCATTTGCGCTGTGGAAACCCCATTGCATTCTGGTACGCTCTCGGTGGGGTTCAATTACACTGGAGCATTTAAAAGCAAAGCACAATGTGGAAGGCCAAGAGACCGACCTGCTGAGTAGATCGATGTTGATGAAGACGTACTCCCCGTTGATGAAACCCAGTTCGTAGGCGATGAGCATCAACTGTCGAACTGCATCGGGATCGGCACAGAGGATCACAACTGCAAAAAAAGAGCATTTGAAAGCACAGGCTTGAGTGTTGGGTAGCAAAAAGGAACTGAAAAAGGGCAGTGGTAAATGGTGAAGAGTTGAAAAAAGATTTTCCAGTCATAACCTGGGCTTAGTTTGTCCGAAAGACACACGTCTTCATAGTCATAAATAAGGCAGGATTCTGACTGACCAAAAAAACCAACACTGGGTAAATAGTTCTAGTGGAACAGAGGAAATGTGCAACTAAGGAAGGTATATGCATGAGGCGAATTTGGTTTTTTAAGTGAATTTTTAAAAAGGATTAATGTAGTAATAGTGCTACAAGGAACAATCTTTTGTTCACAAAGAATGGTTGAGAATAGTCCCGCGAGAAAATTGCCGCAACCTGACAATGAGTAGTTAAAAATAGAAATTCTAAATGGAATTAGAGGGGAGGAACTCGCCGGGAACACTTTCACGAAAGAATGTATAATTAATGAACTCATACTGTTTTCAAATGAACATCGTGAAAAGGGAGACGGTTCTTCATTTTGAGGTAGAGGAGAGCATTTGAACTCATGGCAATACGCAATGCTGATGTTCGTACTTCTAGTAAAGTACAGAAAGGGCCGAAAGAGGGATTATTTTGAAAGCAAAATAATCTCGGCTTCTTTTCCTCGTGAATTCAAAACGGAGGAGGTAGCAGCAGTGCTCGACCGCAAAAATGTCGGAGTTCGACAACTCCACAAATCCAGTGACGACTGTAAAAATCCAAATCCTTCAACGAGTTTCCTGTGTATTCCACTACCTTAAAAGAAGCCGGAATTGAAGTTTGGATTGAAAATACGTTAGAAACTTAGGGAACTTATACAACGTTCGCTTATTTGTTGGTGTTAATGATCCAAAGAGCCGTTGAATCTTTGATTAAAAAATCGCCGAAGAAGTTCACGTAGGAATAAGAAACAAGCCAATCAGCAGGAGTACTTTTAAAGACGAGCACTTATTGCACATCTAAAGGTTATTTTAAAAAGCAATCATGCTGTGTTTTGTGGAATTCAGAGTTGATAAGGAAAGTGAAATGGACACTGAATTTAACGATAGAAAACGTCCAAAATTCTCCTTTTGCTACCGAAATTGAGAATTAAAATGCAAACATGGTCAGGAATTGACATAATGAACATTTTTGGGATCGCACTAATGACAAGAAGTACCGAAAACTGATTTTAAAAAAAACAGTGGCAAGCACTAAAGCAGATTTAGCGAAACTGAGAAAGAAAAACTACTCCTGAAACAGCATCGAAGAGGATTGGGGAAACGCCTAGAGTAATCAGCTCTATTAAATTATGCATTTGGCAAAATCCGAGCAATATTGAAGTAAAAAAAAACCCATCCATGGGCAATTTTGCAGAACACCAACCGTGCTTAACTCCTCCCAAAGCCAATGAAACACAACTCTTCTTGGACGTTTCCTCTCTCTCCGAAGAGCTTACCACGTCCATAGGAGGAGATTTGCTGCATGCGTTGCCGCATATCCTCCACATTATTGTGGTCAGTGATCACTCCCTCCACTCGAAATCCACCCAATCCGCCCCCGGAGAGAATTGCCTTAGCGACAAAGAACGCTGACGCTGCTGCAGCAACAATCTGTGGACTGACACCCTCTAGATCGGCTGTCGCCTCGTCCACTCGCACATGCAACAGAGCGATGTTCTTGTGCGCTCGTGGTTCCCAACCAAAGTGCGTGAACATGGTGTAGAGGAAACCGTTCAAGGATCCATGATGCCCACCCAGACGAGTGAGTTGTGGATAGCGGGTCTTGTCAGCAAGATCGATCTCAAAACCACCGAATGTGACGAGAGGCCGCTTAAACCGGGCGCCGATAATGCGCGCTGCGGAGGCGAGGGGAAAGGTGCACACGGGACCGATGAAAGCATGGACGGGATCGTCCATGAGAAAGTGAAATATGAGGTTGAGAGTGACGGCGACATCACACTTAGTGTCTCCCCAGAGAAACTCCAGACGTGGCAGACGTGAAGCGAAGGGCAGGGTTTGGATTCGGTTGATGGCGTAGTCCAAAGCTGGCGCCAAATAGACAGCTACTTTTCCATCCTTTTTCAGCAGAAGAATAAGAGAAACGCGCCTTGAGGTCTATTCAACTACTAGCAACACGTGGCCTGACTTTGTGGGTCTTGCGTCTGTCCTTTGGTGTCGAAACACCTTCAAGCTTTGACAATCAAGAAATTGAATCAAGGTGTCTGACTGAAGTTATTCCGTAGCTTCATTTTAAGCATTGGGGTATGCTGTTGCCTCATTGACATGTAACTGGTTAAGTACAAAATGTATTGATACATCTTCTATTCATGAAATCCTGAACATCGACACTCAACACTCAGTGAAAAGCCTAATTTCTCAAAATAGAACTCATTTCATTTCGTGAAAAGGACACTGTTCCGTAGAAAAATGCTTGAAAATTTTTTCTAATAGACTCCTCTAGATCTTTTATGGACTTGGAGACTGTGGCTAGGCCAAAATGAAGACGGTAGTCCTGAGAAACTCTCCAATTCAGAAAGCGTCCCACATTAGGTCAAGAAGCTCATCGAACCAAAGCAAATAGACGACTTTGAGGGTTTACTATAGCTTTTATTTAGGATGGTATCCTTTAGAAGTACCCACTCGCATTCTACGGAATCTGAAACAGAATATGGTTTTGAGGGTTAGTTTTTAAGCATAGAAACTCTCAGATATTTTATGACTCTGAAGGCTAAGTGTTGTTAAAGACTCAAATGCAGCGAGTTAAATATACGATGAATTACAGGTAAAAATCACCCCCCATAGAGGGGAGAAATGTCAACACTTGCCCCTGTAATGTACTTTTACCTGAACCCTTAAGGTCATGGCACACTCACTGATCAGGCTTCACGTCAGCTAAAAATTTAGTCCATTTTGAAGTATTTCACCCTGCTGTGCTCCATATAAGAACAGGAATGTCGTATCAAGCCCAGAGAGGTGCAACCCCACAAGTCAGGCCACCGTCTAGGACAGACTCTAACAGATAAGAGCTACCTGAAGTTGTGGCGCTGTGGCGGAAATATCCTCAAGCGTAGGGTCAAAAGGCACGAGAATAGCAATTCGATAGACAGAATCGTCAGTGGGAAGATTGCAAAAGTGTCTACCTAAACCGTAAAATTCCGCGATTTCCTCCTGCGTTAGATTGGCAGCAGAGTTACAGCAAATGGAGGTAAAGAGCAGGAGAAAAGTGTTCAGAAACAGGGAGAAATTACGCATTCTCACCAAGACCAGTGATAGAAATGTCAACAGTACTGTCAGCCATTGCACCACAAAGGTTGGTGAAGCATCGTGTGAATCGAAGAAGAACATGTCTGATCGTACCTAATGAGGGTATTAGTTGAGTAATGGACCAATCACCTCACTGGACGACTTCTGTTGGTCAATCACCTCACGGGAAGAACCAATCAGGAGGAAGTGATTGGGAGTTTTACCAAAAGCTAAACCTCGGTTGCATCACTTGAAATTCGGGGACGCGCTGTAAGTCTTGCAAGGTTTTATTGCTCCATCGCACTGCTTTTTTGCTTTTTCCGACCAAACCCACCTAGACTCCATTTTTTTTCGAGTCGGTATAGAGACCAGAGATTACTTGCTTGAGCCTAAGTTTTCTGCTGAAAACGATATGTTAAAACGCTTTCATGTTGGGGTGTCCTCTTCCTCGTACGCGGAACCTTATCATGATCCCTCTTTAACAGCCCAAAGTTTATGGATATTTTAAATCCCGAACATTCAAGAGAAGACCCGATTTTAAACAATAAACACCAGATCTAACTATGTGGCTACAGAGATCGGTAAAATATCACATACCATTGACCCTCGGTGCACTAGCATATTCAAATTTGCGCATCTTTGCACGAAACCCACTTGTTCCCCTAACTCAGTTTAATTATTCTTTAAAGTTTGTGAAGTTGAGGCAATCGTGCCTTTAATTTATATGGTAAACGTCCAACACGAAATAGGCGTGCACTTTGAGTGATCATTCCACATCCAAAAAGTGGGAAGAGGTAACTGAGGTCAAATGGCAAAAACGCTACCACTTTTTGAGGCATATCACAGCAGGTAAAGTTCTTCAGTGGATCAATGAAAGCCACAGTTCAGGATGAGTGTTTAGAGATAAACTGAGAGGAAATATTTAGCATTGTGAAGCACGATCGTGTTCTAACAACTGTTACATTGGTTTTTTGGACCAACTTGTCGAGACACCTAGTGGACCCATTTACATAGCCAAGAGTAGCAACACGTTTGTTTGTTTTCAAAAGCTTGTGCATGAGAGGAAAAGTGCGCTACCTGATCATGCGAAGCGTTAAAAACTTGAGTCGCAAAATTAAAAACGTGGTACTCACTGAAACTAAGTAAAGTGATTTAACCACGAAACTCTTGGTAGCGTTTGGATCCCAACACCCACTTGACACGAGGAGTAGAAATTTGTTTACCCATGGGTTGAACGCAAGGCGAACAGGAAAGAGGAGGCAGGACAGAAAGCGAGTCTTGCTTAAAACTTGTACAGCATTCTTTTTCTTTTCCACAAACACCGAAAATACATACATTCAGGAACTTTTGTACACATGCTTGTGGCACCGAAATACTTTTAAGTATACGCCTCTGAGAACCATATGACTGGTCGAACATAGGCAAACTATGTGGCAGGTTTCCATAGCCCCTGTTTCGACAACTCCGAGTGTTTAAGAAGATTAAGCAGTCTTCTGAAGCACCTGAATTCAGCAGAACTGCACCCGTAACGTGAAAGCCTGCATTTGGATCTCCTACCAGCCAACTTAAGCCTTGATTGCAAAAGTGTAAACCAACGGATTTGACATGACATTGAAGGGAACCAATCAAAAGAAGCTTGGCCATGTGCGGTGCGAACGCCTTTCAGCCGAAAAACAGCAAAACACTCAAATCATCCGAGCGAAAGTCAGAAAAGCCGTTGACATTACAGTTAATTAGCTCCCAGGGCAACGTCGTGCATTGCTTCTCCTTCCTGACACTTCGTTGACTTGTTAAACGAATCGATCCGACGAGGCGCAGAGCAGCAGGCGACTGGCGCTACGTGTACTTTTACGCAAGCGTGAAAGCTAATGTAGAGGTTCAGAAGAAGAGCAATCACATTGTGACAACGAGGCGAGTGTTGTAGCGCCACCGACTTTGCAACTTGGCCCGACTGAGCAAGTATCAGGAAATTTCCACGTTATTCCGACATCAGAACCGAGAGATGTACATCCGCCAGTGCTTAAGGATTCAAATGAACGAAGAGTGACCTTTTTTGCTATTTTCATATCAAGACTGTAAGAAATTAGCAAATCAACCGCTCTGTCGAAACGGGTTCAAAGTGTTGAGGAGAAGAGAGGGCAAACGTTGGCATAAACTGAACTACACAGAAAGCTTTCCGCAATCACTGTTTTCTTGAAGGGAGTGACAAGTGCACGTGATTTCTATGACACATGAATTCAATCACAAGCATAAACAACTTGGTATTTCTTGGTGAAAAAGAAATACCTTTCATGTAATTTCTCGCCAGAAAAATGGCAACTGCCCAAGAAGCCGTGACATTTAGAAGAGACTGGTGAACAAATCATTTCTGAACTGAAAATAGGAAGTAGCTACCCATTTTATGAGGTAAACAAGCCGAAAATCCAACCGCCTTTCGAGGTATCAAGCTGTTGACTTTGTCAGCTGCAGTGTAGGCAATCCGTTCTCGGTTTCCTAAATCGAGGCTTACTCAATCCAGTCTCGAATACCATTAGTTTGTGAAAAATAATTCTTCAACAGTTGTGTTGGATGTGTCAAACAGACAGCAAAGTTAAAACGGACAAGGTCGAATTCACAAACAAGAGTGACTTTTTGAATGAAAAACAACTCTCGTCATAACAGCTGATGGGGCTGCTGTCTGGAGGATGAGGTCGTCGATGGATGTGAAGCGTTCTCTCAAGTGGATTTCAGTGGACTTGAAATGAGAATCATCAATCGAGGGAAGCATCTTTCGAGTAGGTAACCCAGTTATCTCAAGGGAACGGATTGCGTTAGTTCAGATAGTTCCTAACTTTTAAAAATGATAAGACGAAGTTGGTTAAAAAGTGACATGATTGACCGTGACAAAGAGTCAAATTTCTGAGTTATTCAGGCTTTAATAAATGCATCCGAATTCACATTTTCACCGTCACTGAGGAAACGAAAGTAAGTAGATTTCAAATGACACCCACAATTATGCATGAATAATCTAGCGATTGCATTTTAAAGAACCTCAGAGTTGGGCTTTTGCGGTATTGCATAAAGTCTCGAGGCAATGCATTCAATCATCACCACCAAAGGAATGAATGCACTTAATCAAAAAGCACCAGAGATTCTTGCCCACGTGGAATGCCCCAAGGTGAAGATGAAATGGCGGTTCCGCCCGGAGAATGTTCGTAGGTTCCTTTCATTTATTCAAAGAAGTTTGAACGCACCTCTGATATGAAACAGACCTAGGAAAAGGTCAGTAATGGAGTAGCTGTCAAGAGTTGGAGGAAATTGCTTTGAGATGCCGAGACAAAAGATCAGCTATTGGAAAAGATGTCAACTTAATAGAGTGTGGTGAGGAGAATTTCGTTTTACTTCAAATGTTAATCATCACAACCTTTACCGATGCCTCGGCTCTGTAGCGAAATTCTACAATCAAAATTTCAAATTCGGTACAATATAAACTAATCACATCAAAGTCGACTCAGCTATGGCTACCATTCAACACAGTGAGAACTTTTTAAGAATGTATCGCACCTGACAACCCGACCTACAATACTGAGCGCCTAAAATTGCGAGCCACGAGGATGCTGAAGACTCACTTTCAGTTCTCCCTTTTGTTTTTGTTGCATAAACCTCAAAAGTGAGTCACTTGTTTAGGTTGTTCAGTTGAATAAAAAAAAGCATTTCATCAGCTATGGTGCTAAACAAAAGGGACGTCAATACCCCTCCATGTCAGGGGTTTTATTTTCTAGAAGGCACTGGCTATCCCCTTCTTGTGGAGTGCCTCTATCTGGTTACTGTCAAAGACGTGAGTTTAGCTTATCCACTCACAATGGTAAGAAAATAGCGATAATTTGTAAGAGGTACAGATTCTGCTTGGCGTGAAAGGTACTGTAATGGCTTGCTACAAATATAGAAACAGCCTCTTTGTATTGGCCGTGGAATTTCACCGGAATGTGAATTACTTCTAATTGAGGCAATTTAGAGTTTTAGTTTTATGTAGAAAAGGATCACCCACTTCGGGATTAGCACGCTACCTCCGGATGCAAGAAACGTTTCAAAGACGATGAAGCCTTCTACCACCATCCCAACTGAACTCAAACAGATACACGTGTGGTTCCACCTGGAAAGGGATATGCCAGCTTTAATTGCGAATGCTACCTTTGAATTTTGAAACCACAATATAAAAAGGCAAGTCCCTCAATGCTGATAAATGGATGGAGTCAAATAACTCTCCAACGCGGTTCGGAATCGTAGACTGTGTTTAAAACGCATTGAGAATTCCCACCGGCCCAAACAAGCATCAAGGCAATAGTTATGCACTTTCCCCATCCATTCCCACCGACAAGAGGTGCGAATCCTGCAAAGGGTGACAGCATTACTGATGATCTAAACGGGTTATTAAAAGCATATTTGGCTTTGAAAAGATCTGCCGAAAGTACTGGTACTTCGACGATCCACCGTGGTGTGAGGTTAATAAGCTCCGACTGGAACACAGAGAGTGCTGATCAGAAAAGAATGCCTTCTACGAATGACACCTCGAATTCAACCTCAATAAGCTAGCAATCACTATTCAGAAGGGCTGATATATGAATAGATCATGAACTGACCAAAACCTAGCCGGATGTGATCCTACTTCCACTGTTGGGGGAAACTCAACACAACAACACTCATCTCAGTCCAGGGGCTGAAGGGTAAATGGAGGCTAAACGGGTCAACGTCTGAGGTCCACTTTTTTTTTAGAAAACGTCGGAGGTTTCCATAGCTGAAAAATAACTTAAGATGAGTATTTTCAGACCAGTTCATGTGTATCAATGGATTCCTCGCTTTAGCAACTGCAAGATTTGTTGAAAGTGAACGAAATACCATTTCTTAACAGACTCAGAGCGGGAGTTCATCAAAGGTTGGGCTGGCGAGAACGGATCCCATAAAATCGACGCTTAGGAGACGAAACTTGACGTGCAAACTATGCATAAATTGAGATAAATGGCTCGAAATGGAAATGCCACCTATGACTTTGAGGGATGGTCAACAGAAAATGAAGTTCCGCACCATTGATAAATTCCAAAAAACTCGCATATAACCGAATGCGATTCCCACTCAGCACCAACCTATCTTGTTGTGAAGAATGTTTCTCCTTGATGCGTGGACGTTAATTTCGAATTCAATGACTTCTCGATGGCAAAAAAAGAGGTGTGATTGGTCTACTTCACCCTATGGAGTTCCCGCATCCTAATCCCGAAGTCTCAGGGAGTGGAATTCAGATATAAGCAACTGAAAATAATTGGTAAAAGTACCAACACTTCACTGCTGCAGAAGACTTCAAAGCTAAATGGCCTGTGGATTACTCTTACCCACTTATGAATCAAGTGATCGGGATTGTTTGAAAAACTCAAGCATTTGATTTTTCGTGGTGATTTAAAACATATCTAAGAAGACATTTTCATCCCAGAAAATGAGAAAATTCACTTCATGAAGCTGCAATGCAAAGTTAGTGAGGGACAACAGTCTGATGTAGTAGGAAATGCTTTACTTTGAAATGAAACATCTTCAGCTCTGAAGAACATTGAATGGAAAAAGAGGGCTTTGGCTATTGGAAGGCTAAGTCACAATATTTGGGTACACGAATTCTATCCTCTACTACCATTCAAACGAACCAAAGCAAATGTCGACCAGAACAGGTACTCTAAGGAGTACCGCCATTGCGACCAAGTTTTGCTCTGTATCTTTCTTCCATAAAGTGAGTCATTCGATCATGAAGCCATTCAAGGAGAAACAAAAAAAGAAATGATGGCAATAGCAGCGTTAACGGTAGGCTCATTCCTTCATTAACTTGACAACGTCGCGGTGCAAGGCGAAGGCGCACACAGACAAACAACCCGCCCCCAGATGGAAGGGGAAGATATGATTCAGCAGCCACGTGCGCGACTCTTTGTCATAACTGGTGTTGGAGCCTCTCTAGGCCCATAACTGCTGCCAGGGTCATGTGAAGGCGCAGAGTGGGGAGCTACCTCCATCCACCCCTCTCCATATGGCATCGCTTGACCCTCTCCGATTTAATCAACCAACAGCTGGCGCATGCGTGGGCGTGGTCTGGCATGCGCCTGATCAAAAAGTATCGCGAAAACTCGGATTGGGATAGGACCAAACCGCCACCTCTTTAAGTGAAAACCCACGCCCACTGCCCGAGACTCTGAGGTGCACTGCCATAGTGTGCAAAGTTGATTTTTAAAGAGACACATGGCGCCTTCGAAATTGGATTGCAGAGGGGACCATGAAAGCACCTCATTGAAGATGGAGCAGGATTAGGGATACAAGACTCATGCACAGCTGCTTATCTGCGAAAAATTGGTGGTCGAAGAATGTCTACGTCCATACTATGTGTTCAGAAAATCATAAAAAAGCAAAGCACAGACATGGTTTCCTCAAATAACTTTAAGCGCCGAATCGACCCTCCTCCCTCCCCAACTTCTGATACTAGCAAAATATTTTCATCTTTTATCATTTCCGGTACCTCCAATCTATTAAGCACTGGCAAAGGGAATTGAAAATACACCTCCCGCAATGGCAATGATAAATCAAGATGCTAGCATTATCAAAAATTTCACGTGCAATCTGCTTTCAATTGGCATTCCTTAAATCATCGGGGCCTACCGCCAAACCTGTTTTGCGCAGTCAAATCGGCTTCAAATCACTCGAAAAATGACCTCCTTTGAGTGAACTTAAGAGCAGAAGCTGCATATTAGCTTCCTGCAATGGTAGCTGCTAAAGACAAATCCTGTGCATGAAATGAAAGAGGGTAGAAATAAATCCCTCCATTATAACTTGATCCACTCTTGAGGGCAGGGGGAAATTGAAAATGTTAAACACAAATCTACCCACACCCACCAGCCATCCATAACTGTCTAGTTTTCAATAGCTAACTAGAGTTAAATAAAAGCAGGAGCTACTGACAACAATAAAAAAGAACGTTTGAAAGTCCGCCAGATACGCACCTTTCTACTGTGGAGTTTAAAATAGACTTGACCGCAAATCGCTTCAGAGCTCCACAAATGCAACGATTCACTAGAAGAAGCGCCTTCTAATCAGTAACTAGATTCACTGAGCTCCAAATGTCCCGCAGCAGGCGATGCTCTCTCCACAGACCTCAAGCTGACACTAACCACCTCTGAGCCGCGGTAGCTGAATCTCATTTCAGTGCAAAATTACTAGATTTTGGCTGGGAATTCGTTCGAACCCCACCGGGGACCGAGAGTCTTTCAGGTGTCACTATTTCTTTTTAGTCAAGTATGGAGGATTTTTCTAAACAAACGACCAATTTCAATCTTGATAACAAAAGTCGTGTTATGTGCGATGGAAAGCTCCTCGCCTTAGTTATTTAGGCACTACACACCTGCTAATTCTACCCACGCAACCTCCACGAAATATGCCTTCTTTTATAGCTCTCATCAACTTAGGAAGTAGAGACAGAGATGGCAAAGTGGTACTTTTATGCAACACAATGAGACAAGGTGAGCATTAGTTTTTATGCTCATTCGGATCAAAAAAAACTTTTTGTTGGTTAAGTGGGTCGACAGTAAGATAACGACTAATGAAAATCCCTGAATGCTTTGCTGTTCGTTGAAGACATATCGCTATCCCCGACTCACAGTGTTTGCGCTTTAATGTCTTCCAAACGAAGAAAAATGGGCTAAACTCTGGCCGACTAATTGGTCTTCATACCTTCCCGAAAGTACATAAAATATCCCCGCTTCCTGCCACACCTATAAGAAGTGATTCAATCTTGAATTAAGAGGAATCCACACCACCGTAGAATTTGCATCACAAAGTTATGTGGAGCTGGATAGACGGTGACCCTTCACTTGAAGCAGGGGGTCATCCACCACCTCACTGGAAGAGCCTCAAACAATCAGCACTTTTCGCCCTCAGATGTATCAACAGTGCCAGTGGGTTCCCCACTTGAATAAACA
The DNA here is from genome assembly GCA_001923025.3 of Taenia multiceps. Lineage (NCBI taxonomy): Eukaryota > Metazoa > Platyhelminthes > Cestoda > Cyclophyllidea > Taeniidae > Taenia > Taenia multiceps. Next base: position 76,679,863 of record CM010311.1, on the reverse strand, counting down.
GGCCTATTCCTCGTGCACCATCGCCAGCCATTTGTTTATACACCTTCTTGCTCTCTCGAATGAGAGGTCTATCCGTTAGAGCGAGAGCGGACGAGAGATAAATATTAAATAGGTGGACAATGTGCCTCGGCTGGCGTTCCGTGTGAATTTATGCTTGGGTGTGCGCGAGAGACCCACTCAGTCACCATCAGTTTCAAACGGTGGTTGGCGTGATTTTCAACTACATACTCTCTCTACACCGAAAACCACCTCAGTTGGTGGCCAAATCGTCCGATGGTGATTACTTTTGGCTGTATTAACCTATTCTTGCTCTTAGTCACGTAGCAGCAGCAACAGCCGTGATGGCCTTTCCACTCTCAGTGCTTTGTTCGCGAAGAAAGAAATGCATTTCAGACGGCTGTGAGAAAGATTGTGAAAGGAGAATCCAAAATCGTTATGACAAAGAGCGATTGCGAAACTCGCATTTTATTTGGTGGAAAAGGAGGGGTAAAACGGCTAATAATGTGCCCGAAAAATGCGACCAACAAATGTCCCTAATACTCCACTTGGCAAGCAAACGTGCAAAGAAACAGGAGCTGAGCGCCCAGGATGGCTATTTTCTGTGATGAATAAGCGGCTCATTATCCTCCTCCATTATTTAGGCGTCAACATTCAACTATCACCATCAAACTCGTCCTCCTCTTCCTCCTTCTGTCAAAACAGGAAGAAAGTAATGAAAGGAGGTGCCACAAAAAGTAAATTGACGGGAACTTTGTTGGCAAAATCATCATCAATCCTCCAGGGCAGTTTTTTGTGGTGACTCAAACCAAGTTGGTCACACTAGCGGGCCCCTCCGAACTAGGCGTCTTGCGAAAACAAAGAAAGCGGCAAAACGGCCGAGCTAACTCACTCCACACTGCCAAAAACGACAGTAACGCTACATTAGCTTATCGATCGCAGAGGAGTAATCAAGGTCGAGCGTACTACAGCATGATTGGTTAGTGTGAAGGTTGCGCAGAAGCGGTATGATCAATAGGAGAGGAGATTGCGTCAAAAAGGGAGGAAATGAAAAATACACAAAGATTTGGTTGAGCTTACTTCTTGCGACTTTGGGTAGTTCCTTGAAAATATTTCTAGTTTCGTCGGCCCCACGCTCAACGTGATACCGGCGCTGCTTGTAATTGACGAGTATTGCTGAGATGGCCTGCTGCTGGAAAAAAGAATCCCAGCCAGCGTTAAACGCGTCCGAAATGGTTATGGGCTGAACTGTAATCATCGCGATTGGTGTACTAGTTTTTGGCTCCCAACCAAAGTGGATGAGCGTGGAGGCAACCACCCACTCAAGATCGGCGTAAGTGAAGTACATCCGAGTTAACATCCCAAACTCATTCTTATCCGCAAGTTGAACAGAAGATGCAGCAGGAGAGACAATAGGTACGAGGTAGAGGGCTGTTGAAAAGCGAGCAGCTGCACCAAGGACAAAATCATTGATGGGTCCGAATATGACGTTAACCTCCCTTCTATTGAACTTCTCCAAAATGGCCAATGAATCACAGGCTAGCCAATCGAAGTAAAGGATAGGAACAACACGGAAAACCACCCCGCGATAAGCGGGCATAGTTGCCACCTTTTCGATGGCCAAGTCAATAGCTGGAAGCATTTGTGCTATCGAGTCGCGTCCATCCGTTGCCAGCTGAACACCGAACTTCACAATGGGAATGCGACTCTTCAAGTATCCCGGATTCGTGACGTTCGCAGCTCTAATTTCTCGATCACGGTTGGCCGAATCGCAGCGCTGTTTGATTTGGCCGAACACCCTGCGGATTACAGCCGGAGGTGTGTAATTACCTTTGGCAGAGGATGGTCTGTGAATGACACAATCGCTAACAACTTCTTGCGCTACGGAAGGAAGAATAACCCATGCACCATAGCACAGACACACAAGGAGGAATGTAGGGGAGTGCAAATATGAAAGGCCTTTGGTAGAAGCAATGGAGAAGAAAGATCCAGATATCGCCGATTTTCGACGTCGCATAATGCCAGTATAAACAAGAACAGCAGAAAACCGCTATATCCACCTCACATTTCCCACACAAATCCAGCCGACAAATGAGTCTGCGGTGTAAGTGATGATCGCCAAAAAAACGGGGACCACCTTAGGAAGGCGAAAAGAAGGAGCACCCCCAACGAATTCGTGCTCTTGCCATGCGGCGCGTGTCCGCATGCACGTTTATATGCGCCATCAGGCGCGCGCGCGTTCAAGCAGAGCCAATGGCGCACTGGAGCCATTCTGATTGGCTACCTGAAGGCAACTATCGATCTCGCGGTGGTTGGTGTGTTTTGCGATGCGGCGCTGGGGCGCGACGCTATTCCAGCCTGTGACACGCGCACGGGTGTGTGCGCGCCTGTGCGTGTGTGTGTGTGTTGCGCATTTGTTAGCTAGATTTCTAGCTGGCAGGCTAGCGAGCTAGACGGTGTAGACGTAGTGGGTCGGAGACGTTAGGCGGCTACTGCGATACAAGGCATGGGCACATCGACTGTGATTCTTCTCAGACCCTTCGTAGAGACCCTCATTCGCCGTTTTTTGAAGCGTAAGTACGACAAAATCTGCCTCAGTCTCGTAATTGCCCATAAAAATGGAAGTATCAAAATGGTAAATGAAGAAGAATTGCAGTTTATTTACATTCATTCAAAATTCATCACAAGAAGCGTGGCTACGATTCCGCTTTCAAAATAACAAATAAGAGTTTTCACGATAAAACTAGTATAAAAGTCTTACTCCAGTAAAAAGCAACAGAAATACAATAACTGGAGGAGGGAGTGGCCTTGAAGCAATCCAAATTAATCAAAAGTAAATCAATTGCAGTCGAGCAGGAGACCACGTCAGAAATCCTCAGCAATTCTTACCACAAGGACCGACTACACACCTCATTCTACCTATGCGACAAATAAGCATGAAAAACTGCAAAAAAATGTCCTCGAGTGGTTTAACATTTCGTGTACAACACGACGTTATTAGGCCTTCAGTACTTCAAAAGGAATAAATTCTAACGAGTGGGAGAACTCCTAAGAAGACCTCACAAATCCTCACCACAATGACCGAATACGCATTGTCCACATCTCCTTCTACCCGTGTTTATCGTCCAAATGCACGTTCAACCACGTAGACTTGATTGATGATTGAACCGTCGACCAAGCTGTCACCACGACCGACACACCACCAACTAACTTGCACATCACCATCCACCCATCAGCATCCTTCATCCGCAACCCCACTTCCTTCACTTCATTTCAGACCCCACATCTCGCGCCTGCTTCACCATTGACAGTGGCGACTGTCTCAGTCGGTAGGAGCGAAACAAAGTGAAAAAAACAAGGAAACCTATCTCAAGGATACCCACTGCGTCGTTTATGGAGTGAGTGCGAAGTGTGCAACACCACCACCACCACCACCACCACCACCATCACCACCATTACCATTACCATGTGGGCTGTCAATCAGACCCTCAAAGTGGTGCCAGTGAGAGGGCTTCGATGCGCCCCAAGAGTTCACCTCCCAACTCAAAGCCGTGCCACAACTGCTGTCACATTCCTCCTCAGTGACTGTTTGCACTGACGAACAGCAACACAGACAAATCTCTTCCCATGCGGCTCACCACTCGCATCGTCATGGCGACGCATGCGACTCATTCATATCAGGGTTGAGTGTGAGTGATCCAGTCTACTCACATTGCCGCCTCCTCTCACCCACTCAAACACCCTCTCATTTACGACTTTCTTTCACCTAATCATTGCGCAATGGCGTTGTTGATGCCGCCGGTGAGGCTGATGCAAGTGATTTACTGCCACCCACTCAGTCTCCTCACATCACTTGAGTTATTTGTGCTTCTCATGCATACATCCGTTGCCTTTCTTCAAATGCAAGGACCATACGACACATTCACCGTTGCCCGACACACAGTAGTCAGGTCTTCTGACTACTCGTTGGCCCGTGAACCACATCAGCTCAAACCTTCCCCATTTGCGAATGTGTCCATCACCTGAAAGGATCGCACACTGTGCTTCTAATGCCCCATTGCACACACCGACCCTCCTACTTACCTACTTCCACCCACGGTGGAGTCACATCTGTGTAGGGTACTTCCGGTCTTCACCACGCACCTACTAACAAACCACCTTCAAGTCGGGCAGTGCTTAACATTGCATGGTGTCATGTCAGATGGGGGCTGAAATACAGGTCTTGCGTTTGCCACCACGGGTTCACGCATCAATGTATGATTCGAGGCGCCACAGCCACCCACTAGACAGTAGTCAGCATCCCATCAACACCGCCTGGTGGCTGTTGAATTGAATGTGAAGCATTGGGGAGGCAGCGAACAGAAGCATGGCAAGCACTGTCTCCATCTTTCAAGCCATTCGACGCACGCTTCACCCCCTCCATAACAAATGCAAACTTTCTAGGTGGACGCGCATCAAACATGGATGGTCTGCTATAGCAGACTGTTCCCCACCCACACTGTCAACTCGAGCAACGCCTTCACTTCCACGTGCATCATACTGCTCCACTGATGCAACTCCACTCTCAAAGTAACAATGAAGTGATTTACCAACAGGTGTGCACACCAACTGTCTTCACTTTTGACTGACGTGATGTCCTCCCACACTCAGAAGCCTCACCCGTACCACCATGGCACCCTTTTCACAGCAGATGTTGCAACCCCCATTTCATGGCTCGCAACAATGCTCTGCTTCCGATGTGAGCACTCTCACAACTACGCGTCGCTACAGCCTTCCTGCCTATCCTCTTGGGACACAGCGTGTTCTTTAAGGGTGGACTGGGGAAGTGGCACATAGTAGACTCAAAAGTCCCTCGAAAGTCACGTGGTTACAGTGCAGGACATCTCCTCATCAAATTCCATACTCTCCTTCTGCATTATAAACAACCACCACGCATGCGATCAACCCGTCATGCAACACGACTTCCCTCCAGCATCATCACTGCATCACACACAGTCTCATGCCACTTCGAGAAGCATCGCCAATCCTACCCTCTGCTGAATCTCAGCCAGTGAACGGAGTGTACGAAATCGTGGGCAGACAGAAGTGAGGGGAGGGGAGGGAAGGAGGAGGAGGAGGAAGAGGAGGAGGAGACCTACCGACGACTTGGTGGAGCGTCAACTCTCCACTTGCTGAACCACTATGCTCCACCCTCACCACTCAACTTGAAACCATGACCACACGCCGAACATGGGTTTTGTCCCAGCCCCCCTCCCCATGTTGCGTGATCATCGTACCAACCGTGCTGCAGTAGATGCATCCTCAACCACTCCATGGTGGTGCGGTGGGCCACGTTACAACGCTCAGCACATGCAACAGATGTCATAGAGGTCCACTCCCACCTACGTAGCTAACTCCTTCAGCGCCTTCCTCCACAGTCTCCTTACTGCAGGGCTGAAGATGTCGCCCACTAGCATTGCGAAGCGCATGAGCAGAGACAACTTGGTTGGGTGGTTGTGGCGCGATGTGATCACACGGTGCTGAAGACGCCATAAAAGTCGCTACCCTCATCCAATCACACCAACGACGCTGCATAAAATGTCTAAATATAACCCTCCCTTGCATTTGTGACTAACAAGCAATGCAAATGTGAATTAGGTGGTGATGTGCTGCTGTGGGTAGATGTCACCACGTGGTGCCGGTGGCTGGCCTCCCACCTGGATCGGCACTCCTCTCCTCATCAGAGGTCAAGTGTGCTGGTCAATCGGACGAGTCGAGACCTACAGAGGAGACGGCTAGTTGTTCGCACTGAGTCACAAACTAACTGTTCATTCATCAACTCAACTCCAATTACCGCGTCCCGACCCTCGATTTAAGTCAGTCGGATCAAGCAGTCGTGTCAATTCCAACTGCCGTGTACTTTTGCTTTAGCCTAGTCGATTTTATGTCTTGTGGCTAACCAATGACAATATGCGAATAACAATGCACCTGGGATATCATAAACACCGAAGCAAGGTAACTCACTTTTGGCAGTAAAAGTGTAATTGTCGTATTCTCCTCCCCTTCCTCCCCCTCCTCCTCCTCCTCCTCTTCCTCCTCCCTTTCTTTCTTTTTATGCAGAGAAGCCTGTTTGGTCCATTTGGTGGTCTGCAGAAGGTGAGAATCGAGTGTGAGCAAAGGCAGATTCCTGCACCCCAGCCTGGCACACCGAATTAAAGCCCCCTTAACTTTCTGTCATGTAATGACATTTATAATTTTGCCTTCACGATGGGGCGCTATACCTCATCCTTTTTCAAAATCTTTTGAGACCTTCTTGTGTCTGCTTACTTAATTTCTGTCATCTCAATTTAGCAGTCAAATAGACTGAAGCGGACTTTTACGACATCTGTTTGAGTTCAGCCTCTTCGTACTTTTAAGCTCTCCAGTCTTAGACAACACAGAGAGGTTGTTTACAGCCCGTTGTAATCACCTTATCTCTTATTTGTTTCCCTAATAGGACGTATTTGTCATGGTATATCATCGCTATTTAACCTCTCCACTGTTTATTTTTGTCTCCAGGTCGCTATCATTTTGTTTCCTTTTGGAGTGAAATCACTCGCTTGTATGTCTGTTCAAATATTGTCCTTAGATTTATGTTGCACGGTTTGTTCCTTCTGTTTCGCTGACTGAAATGTTCAACTCCTTTTTAAAACAAAGTTAGGAACTGCAAAGTGGGCACTAGTTGGACGACTTTGTTCAAAAGAATGGATAAAACCCTCTTTCAGTGTATCAAATGCAGAAAATTACTTATAAACCCACTTTCAGGGTTTTCGACTTAACAAAAGATATCCTGGTGACGTTATTTTCAATGCTTATCTCTGTGGGAACGAATTGACGAATGGAAAAAAATTCTGTTGACAGGTCATAAACTACCACAAAATCAAACGAAACTCGTAGCTTTATCACATCCTCGCTGTTCCGCAACGCTAATGCTTCAGTCAATACTACCTTTGGCAATGGTGTTCCGAGGAGCGGATACTTTATCGACAATGGTCTGGTTCAATTTGATCCGTATGATTTAAGTAGCTTTTTCCCCACACAGCATCTTGTGATTCAAATTTGGCCCTTTTTGTCGTGGACTTTGCAGGAAATCCACTGTGGAAATTCATCGATACACACAGCCCCCGTAATTTTGATTGCGGTGGAAGGTTGGAGCGAAGGTGGACGTGTGTATGTATTTGCGTTTGCATTCCTTGTAGTTGAGTGGAACGTATAGGTGTGGAAAAATAAGCAGCGCCTCATCCAAGGACAATTGTTTACTGCATCGTGAACAGAATATTTTGCTTACTGAGGCTATAGCTCTACAGTGTTTATCGAACCGACACCAAAATGTGGTACTTAGTGCTGTGCTAAAAGCGGCCTTAAAAGTGCACTCAATGGTCTCTTGTTTGCAGAGCAGAGGGCATTGGTGCAGGGAAGAGAGATGATGGGATTTAAAAGGGAGTAAAGGAATGAATGAGACGATAAAGAGCTGACAGACATTTGGAGAAGAACAAGAAGCAAATTGATTTGCTAAATGTTACTTTGGATTGGAGACATGTACGAAGGCTCTATATGGAAAGCCATTTACACTTGACCTTTGATAAATTATTAACACAGCCGTGGCAAAATCACTGTGTTCGGATGTAATAATAATTGTAAAGTATTCACGCATTGAAAATGTCAATGTCCGGGGTATCAGTACTTAAATAAGCACAATAGAGCCACGACCGATCCCTCCTTGATATTAACATCGGGGTAAGGGTTGACGTTGATTTGGCAAAACTCCAATATTTGACATTCCATCATTACATGACAGAAAGTTAAGAGGGCTTTAATTCGGTGTGCCAGGCTGGGGTGCAGGAATCTGCCTTTGCTTACACTCGATTCTCACCTTCTGCAGACCACCAAATGGACCAAACAGGCTTCTCTGCATAAAAAGAAAGAAAGGGAGGAGGAGGAGGGGGAGGAAGGGGAGGAGAATACGACAATTACACTTTTACTGCCAAAAGTGAGTTACCTTGCTTCGGTGTTTATGATATCCCAGGTGCATTGTTATTCGCATATTGTCATTGGTTAGCCACAAGACATAAAATCGACTAGGCTAAAGCAAAAGTACACGGCAGTTGGAATTGACACGACTGCTTGATCCGACTGACTTAAATCGAGGGTCGGGACGCGGTAATTGGAGTTGAGTTGATGAATGAACAGTTAGTTTGTGACTCAGTGCGAACAACTAGCCGTCTCCTCTGTAGGTCTCGACTCGTCCGATTGACCAGCACACTTGACCTCTGATGAGGAGAGGAGTGCCGATCCAGGTGGGAGGCCAGCCACCGGCACCACGTGGTGACATCTACCCACAGCAGCACATCACCACCTAATTCACATTTGCATTGCTTGTTAGTCACAAATGCAAGGGAGGGTTATATTTAGACATTTTATGCAGCGTCGTTGGTGTGATTGGATGAGGGTAGCGACTTTTATGGCGTCTTCAGCACCGTGTGATCACATCGCGCCACAACCACCCAACCAAGTTGTCTCTGCTCATGCGCTTCGCAATGCTAGTGGGCGACATCTTCAGCCCTGCAGTAAGGAGACTGTGGAGGAAGGCGCTGAAGGAGTTAGCTACGTAGGTGGGAGTGGACCTCTATGACATCTGTTGCATGTGCTGAGCGTTGTAACGTGGCCCACCGCACCACCATGGAGTGGTTGAGGATGCATCTACTGCAGCACGGTTGGTACGATGATCACGCAACATGGGGAGGGGGCTGGGACAAAACCCATGTTCGGCGTGTGGTCATGGTTTCAAGTTGAGTGGTGAGGGTGGAGCATAGTGGTTCAGCAAGTGGAGACAGTGACGCTCCACCAAGTCGTCGGTAGGTCTCCTCCTCCTCTTCCTCCTCCTCCTCTCCTCCTCTCCTCCTCCTCCTTCCTCCCCTCCCCTCACTTCTGTCTGCCCACGATTTCGTACACTCCGTTCACTGGCTGAGATTCAGCAGAGGGTAGGATTGGCGATGCTTCTCGAAGTGGCATGAGACTGTGTGTGATGCAGTGATGATGCTGGAGGGAAGTCGTGTTGCATGACGGGTTGATCGCATGCGTGGTGGTTGTTTATAATGCAGAAGGAGAGTATGGAATTTGATGAGGAGATGTCCTGCACTGTAACCACGTGACTTTCGAGGGACTTTTGAGTCTACTATGTGCCACTTCCCCAGTCCACCCTTAAAGAACACGCTGTGTCCCAAGAGGATAGGCAGGAAGGCTGTAGCGACGCGTAGTTGTGAGAGTGCTCACATCGGAAGCAGAGCATTGTTGCGAGCCATGAAATGGGGGTTGCAACATCTGCTGTGAAAAGGGTGCCATGGTGGTACGGGTGAGGCTTCTGAGTGTGGGAGGACATCACGTCAGTCAAAAGTGAAGACAGTTGGTGTGCACACCTGTTGGTAAATCACTTCATTGTTACTTTGAGAGTGGAGTTGCATCAGTGGAGCAGTATGATGCACGTGGAAGTGAAGGCGTTGCTCGAGTTGACAGTGTGGGTGGGGAACAGTCTGCTATAGCAGACCATCCATGTTTGATGCGCGTCCACCTAGAAAGTTTGCATTTGTTATGGAGGGGGTGAAGCGTGCGTCGAATGGCTTGAAAGATGGAGACAGTGCTTGCCATGCTTCTGTTCGCTGCCTCCCCAATGCTTCACATTCAATTCAACAGCCACCAGGCGGTGTTGATGGGATGCTGACTACTGTCTAGTGGGTGGCTGTGGCGCCTCGAATCATACATTGATGCGTGAACCCGTGGTGGCAAACGCAAGACCTGTATTTCAGCCCCCATCTGACATGACACCATGCAATGTTAAGCACTGCCCGACTTGAAGGTGGTTTGTTAGTAGGTGCGTGGTGAAGACCGGAAGTACCCTACACAGATGTGACTCCACCGTGGGTGGAAGTAGGTAAGTAGGAGGGTCGGTGTGTGCAATGGGGCATTAGAAGCACAGTGTGCGATCCTTTCAGGTGATGGACACATTCGCAAATGGGGAAGGTTTGAGCTGATGTGGTTCACGGGCCAACGAGTAGTCAGAAGACCTGACTACTGTGTGTCGGGCAACGGTGAATGTGTCGTATGGTCCTTGCATTTGAAGAAAGGCAACGGATGTATGCATGAGAAGCACAAATAACTCAAGTGATGTGAGGAGACTGAGTGGGTGGCAGTAAATCACTTGCATCAGCCTCACCGGCGGCATCAACAACGCCATTGCGCAATGATTAGGTGAAAGAAAGTCGTAAATGAGAGGGGTGTTTGAGTGGGTGAAAGGAGGCGGCAATGTGAGTAGACTGGATCACTCACACTCAACCCTGATATGAATGAGTCGCATGCGTCGCCATGACGATGCGAGTGGTGAGCCGCATGGGAAGAGATTTGTCTGTGTTGCTGTTCGTCAGTGCAAACAGTCACTGAGGAGGAATGTGACAGCAGTTGTGGCACGGCTTTGAGTTGGGAGGTGAACTCTTGGGGCGCATCGAAGCCCTCTCACTGGCACCACTTTGAGGGTCTGATTGACAGCCCACATGGTAATGGTAATGGTGGTGATGGTGGTGGTGGTGGTGGTGGTGGTGGTGTTGCACACTTCGCACTCACTCCATAAACGACGCAGTGGGTATCCTTGAGATAGGTTTCCTTGTTTTTTTCACTTTGTTTCGCTCCTACCGACTGAGACAGTCGCCACTGTCAATGGTGAAGCAGGCGCGAGATGTGGGGTCTGAAATGAAGTGAAGGAAGTGGGGTTGCGGATGAAGGATGCTGATGGGTGGATGGTGATGTGCAAGTTAGTTGGTGGTGTGTCGGTCGTGGTGACAGCTTGGTCGACGGTTCAATCATCAATCAAGTCTACGTGGTTGAACGTGCATTTGGACGATAAACACGGGTAGAAGGAGATGTGGACAATGCGTATTCGGTCATTGTGGTGAGGATTTGTGAGGTCTTCTTAGGAGTTCTCCCACTCGTTAGAATTTATTCCTTTTGAAGTACTGAAGGCCTAATAACGTCGTGTTGTACACGAAATGTTAAACCACTCGAGGACATTTTTTTGCAGTTTTTCATGCTTATTTGTCGCATAGGTAGAATGAGGTGTGTAGTCGGTCCTTGTGGTAAGAATTGCTGAGGATTTCTGACGTGGTTTCCTGCTCGACTGCAATTGATTTACTTTTGATTAATTTGGATTGCTTCAAGGCCACTCCCTCCTCCAGTTATTGTATTTCTGTTGCTTTTTGCTCGAGTGAGATTTGTCATATTACTTTCATTGTTAGGCCGTTAGAACTTCATCGTTATATTTTACTGCTTACTTTTAATGACCTTCTTTAGTGATTGATGGAGGCAACAATTACTTTTCGTTACTTTTTGAAATTCAGTGTCTTGCTTTTCCACCATGATTCAATGGTTCTCCTGAGCATTGCATTGTTAGGGTGGGTTAATTTACAACTTCCTTTTATTAACTGTGAAGTGAATTACGCTCGTTTTAGAATATAATGCCCGAGGGGATTTTTATCATCATCTGCTCTTGTCATTCTTGGAATTATTCTTGTTTTAGAAATATGATTTTCTTTATCCTCTCTTTCCTGCAGTGATTTTTATTTGAAGTGAATTTTAACCAAAACAGAAGATTTTTTACCACAGCCAGGACTGGAACCCACCTAATTGTATTTTATGCTGCTTTTGCATGCCAGTGGCACCTAATGTGTTTGTTTGTCCTATGCCCTACATGCTTCTAAATTTAAATCCTTCGACATGTGATATAGTTGTAAACCGGTCGCAATGCCCCTTGTACTTATTCCCTTCTTCTTATTTATATGTGCTAGCCTCAAAGTCAACATTTATGTACCTATCCGGGCTGTAAGAAACCAGCTACTTATTTCTGAAAATACCATGTATTCGATGAGAATATTTCTACAGTTTTCTTGGTTTTACAATTGTAGTCAATTCAGTCTATTCGTCAGGTCCTTGAGCTTGATTTCCTCCTGTCTACGCCAGCCGCGCCTCGGTCTGGGCTGCGGAGCCAGAGGATCCTTCTCCGTCGATAAGCCTAATAAGGCTACAGTTTATCAAATGAGGAGGTGCGCTGGACGTTCACTTCATGTTTGACCATCGGTTTAAACCACTCACAATTTGTAAACACCGCACTGCACAAAATCTACTTTAATTTGTACTGCCTCCAATGATGGGTGTGTAGCATATGCTCCACGAGCTCGGGTATTAATGCCTCATCGAGTTTGGCTTCAAAAGGGCGATTGTAGACTACCGTTTTGCTGAGGCCTCTTGAAGTAAAAGAATTTCACTTTTTGCTGATTGGCCTCCCCAAACGCATAAACGCACTGCAAAGGAACAATGCCTTGGATGCATATTTTATGGGGTAATGTTGAGCTTTAAATGCTCATGCCATTATCTCTCCCCATTTTATCGTTGCGTGCTCTGCCAACACGTAAGTGGCTTCTTTACTAGTCTGCGGCTCAGCCTCACTAAAACCACCCGATTTTGACGAGATTGGACCTGTTCAGCATTTACACTTGTCATAATCGTGCCTACTTCTCATCTCCAACAAATGCTCAAGCCTCATAGCCACATTTAAGGCGAATAATGATAAAAAGGGAGGAGTGTTACAGCTCCCCATAATTTACGGTCTCAAGGGACTCCACCAATCATTTGAGCGCGCCAAATGGTTCAAAACTGTGTGGATTGTTTTTTTGTACAATTCTGAATAGCCTAAAACCACCCAGAGGAATGGAATGATTTAAGGTGTAAGCAGCTGACACAAAATACGGTCCTGGTGGGAGTCAGAATGTCATTAAGCATTGCCACGCTGCCAGATTCTTAGTCCTGAATGACAAGGCTTAATCGAACCTGCACAATCATTTTAGACCGCTAATTTGTTGCTGCATAGACACACCCTTAGCGTCGCTTTTAAAGCAATTTGGTTAACTGGATGTGAAAAAATGTGGAACCTTTGGTATGCTCATCCTGTCGCCATGGCCTCGATGATTATTAACAAGCCACTGTGACTGTGCGTACCACCCACTAGATCCAAATTCAAACTCCGACGTAGTGTCGCCTTCGACAAGTTGACTGTTCTTATGTGGCACAATTTCTACAGTACGCCTTTTGCAATTATCCATGAAGCCGGTGAAGTGCAAATTTCTCTATTTTATTCCATATTTTGTGATGTTTAAAGCAATAACTTGCTTTTGACTTGGAGAGACCCCTTTTTGGTGAATCACAGTACTGGAACATAGAGTGAGACACAAAGCCGGTCCTTATTTATCCCACCGAAGTATTTGGTACTGCCTAGGACTTTTACAACCAAAATGCTGATTTTATTTTACAATCAAGTCTTAGTGATAGAATCTCGACTGAAAATGAACTGCTAGCTTCGAGCTTAGCGCAGTCATCATGCAACCACTATGTTTACGATTTGGAATAAAAACATTGGCGAAACATTGCCAGCATAGTTAGCCTGTTCCAAAATAAACTGTTTACAATCAACTTGGCTGCACTGAGATGAATGAGACAAGAGGTGCCATGCACGGCGCAGCATGCCACCCGATTGCACCATCATCGCCACCTCAAAATCACTTCACATGGGGATTTCCCGAAGTCGGTACAGCTAAGCTTTGTAATTGAAATACAAGTGATGAGGATTGACAGTTTAATCGGTATATTTTTGGGCATGCCTTGTCATTGCGACGGAAGGGTAGCCACCACCTTGATTAATGTCACTGATCGATCGATAGGGGCAGGACGGGACGACAGCCTTCAAGCCCACTGAGAGCTTTCCAATTTGGCATAGGTGTAGCTTACTGCACTTGTTTGTCCACAGTAATGTTCCAACATTCAAAGTCGCCTTGCATTATGCCTCATCGGTTAATTGCCCTAATAAGAACCAAATCGGCTGACGCCTCGTAGAGCACTCTTGTGTGTGAGCTGACTCCATTTATCGGAACGGCTATAATGTTTTATGAACGCACTTTTATCATTTGTGATTTTATTTAAATCAATTTCCACTTTAGGCGGTCATGTGATACACGTAGATTATGGGTTTACTTCTAATAAATGCTTGCTTGAATGTACCTTTTAGGCGAGAGGGGATCGGTGAATATGAAACCCGTGACCGATCGGACGCCATCAGCCCTTGAGGGGGGCGGGGGAGGAAATGTACCCTGAAATCGCTTATTTTTAATACCTGTACCCTTTTATATCCCACTACTCAGCAAAGCCCATCACAGTCCAACTTGTTCACTCGTTTCAAGGGCATGGAGGGCGAGGTGGAGGAGGAAAGTACCGAATTGTTCAGAATAATCAGGCCATTGAGCCTGAAATATGGCTTTTCCTAATCAAAAATACACCCCTAAAAAAATATGGATTAATTTCAATGTTTGCAAATCCATTCAACTCCGTTTTGGTGCAGTGGGACGCAAAGGTGTGAAATGTTTTAATTGTTTGTATAAATCTTTGTTTTGGTTTTACAGGCGCTAAAGGTTCCGCCTTGGTACTTCCGCTGGGCGGTGGGCCTCCGAACCACGCCAGTGGCCAGCCAGGTATTCTGTGGACCGAAAATACATGCTTCGTTCATGTATTATACCTTCTTCGGTCTTCGCGGAGGTCTCCGGGGTACGGCGTGTAAGCCTGCATTCAGTTATTGGTCACAATTCAAATATTTCGTAATAACTGATTCCTAAAACAGTCTGTGCATTTCATTATACACCAGTAAAGACATAAACGCAATTGCATTTCATTATAAGTGTTTCAATGGGTTTCAGTTATGGTGATGCCAAGACCGGTTCGTACTAGAACTCCATTTTTTTCGATGGCAGGCGAGTGTGATAGGAGGACTAGGCATCGCCCTGAACTTTGGCCTTATGAGTGAAAAAAAAAATTGAGTATGCATTTGGATTCTTCTCTGTGTTCATGCAAACACTTGACAGCACTAAACCGCCATGTCACTCACACCGGAATGCAAAAAAAAAGTGGGAAAGGCAAATCAAAAAATGGGTGCCTTCTCTCTTGCATAACAAACTGTTATTCGTCTTTTACTTCCAAACTATCAAGGAGTCACAGCAGTCTCTTTTTTGATGCAATTAATCAGTACAACACAGTTTTCGTACTCAACAGCCTGTCCGCGATTGTACCACCACAAGGAGAGGCCACGAGACGGTAGTATTCACTTGAAGGCCATAAACAAGCAACAGGAACGCAATATGTTCAAACATGAGATCGGTAAATCACAGCTCATTATTCATCTGTCGACTTGAGTATTGTCACACCGCTGTGGGCTCTTAAAACCCAACATTTTTCACACCGGGAGAAACAATTTAACTGAGCTGAAGCATAAAGCTATCATATAACGCATTCCCTTTCCGTTTCAGCCCTACCACAGGAGGAGGCATCAATGTGAATTTGGTATGCATTAAGAAGCACGCTGATTACACATGAGAATAATTTGCAATAACTTGGAGTGAACAATAGACAAAACTGAATGATTTTACTTGCTGTCTTCGAGGGGTATCGAGGTTGAAATGTCAGTTGGATTTTAAGCTGCAAAATGGAGAACTTTCAAGGGAAGAGCATGCTCATGTGGAGCCGAGTAGTCAAAATTTTGATCATTTTTAAAAAAAAGCTGGTAAACCACTAATAAAAACAGGTATTCACGTCCCCGCAGTGCCAGTGCAATGTCGCACAGGTGTCACAACGGTAAAAAGGTGAGAAGAGAGGGTAAAAGTACATTGCAGTGGACAAGTATACCATCTTGAACGTTTCAAACGATACACATTGTAGGGTGAGGTAATTAATTTACAAACTTGGGTGAAATCAGAACTACGTATCTAGCTCTAATTACAAGTGGTAGTTGTGGTTGCAAAATTCATGTGCAGAAAGTGATGATTTTATCCAGGTAAAGTTTTAGCGGGGACATCATACACCTAATAAAATTCGAAACTAGGACAGTCCTTAGGTTTGTCAGAGAAAATGACATACTATAAGGACGAAACTATGAGGATTAAGAGAAGTATCAGGAAAGAAACATAAATGAAATGCACATGAATGACGGAGTAACGGTAAAACATTTTTATTTGGACAAGTGGTAACTTAGTAAGCATTGTAGTTTTTGTGGGCAGACCAAAATTTGTATAACTTAAATATGCAATACAACTTGAAAGCCGTTGGCTGGTAACAGCACTTGGGTTTACTTTTGCTTACCCAATCTCCATGTAAGGAAAAAAAATCGGGTGCTAAAAGAGAATTTAAACCGAAAACGAGTACTACTTAAACCTGTGTTCTGGATTCTAGAACTCACAAGCTTAAACACCACTAGGTGTTCTTTGTCGTTGGATATTCGAAAGCTCAAACATACCAGATGTTAAACTTTCTAAGCATCGTATGTCTATTTTCACTAAGCAGCTAAATCACCAGCTGACTGATGTAAATAAAATTAAGATATTGCTTTATATCTCAGCGAAATTCACATTGACTTCATACCAAATCTATTAACCAGCAAACCACAAAATTTGTTGCAAAGAACTAATTGTATACATGTTTCCACCGTCCCATATTTTGAAATTGTCTGCGTTAGCATGGGTGATCGAGACGACGGTGCGGATTTGGCCATATCAAATCCTCCGGCAAGTATGTCAAAAATATTCTGTAAGTTTTCTCAAAGCCAAGGTCGGTAATATGCGTGTTGCTCAAAAACATAGGGATACTGGAGAGAAACAGCTGTCAAGGTCTGAGTATATGAAACAGGCACAAGAGTATAACTCGGAGTAACTTTTGCGTTTCCGATTGTTGATTCTTTTCAGAATAATAGTTCAACCGAAGCACAATTTTGAAACCCGAAAGGAACTGGATTTTCATGATCAGAGCGTCGCTCACAACCAACAAAAACCGCTTCCACGCGTTTCTAAGGCGCCGAAACCTGTCCAGCCGATCATTTGTCAACCTCGCAGTGATTAAATGCCTTAGCAACTGTTTGCCTCGTAAATGTTGACTGATCTTCTGAATATGTAGTATCTGAAACGCTTTTATATACGTGTCATCCAATTGAGATTGGGGAGAGAGGATACTTGTGTCCCGGCTGTCGTGTTTTTGACTGTTTGTATCGTGGTTTAGGGCCATATTTTGCCTAGAGGCTTTGAGGCGTGTATGCTATATGAGCATAGGTGGGTGGCAGGTGGAGTCTCGGAGTGGCTGTACCTGTTCACTTGTAACATTAAAATCTCGCTGCTATCGGATTACCTTGCCGAGTGCGAATAGGGGCAAAGGGGTGCATGCTCGAACACGGCTTTGTTACAATACAAGGCGTCTGGTCGATTAGATAATGTAAGTTGGTGAAGTACTTCTAGTCACGTGACTGCAAGGCGAGACGGATCAGCGCAGTAAACACGTTTATTCTCGGCATTTGTCTGCGTGTGTGCGTCAATGAATTGTGTCTGTGGTGGCTTTTCTCACCGGCACTTCTGTGGGAAATCTTCCAGTTAAATTTTATCACATACCAATACAAACGAGGCCATGTAAGTTTGAGAACTAGAGGTCCAACACCCTTAAAATGCTTAACCTGGATAAAATTTCTGGGAAGGTCTGGGATGCGGTGCCATAAAACCCATTCCAGCCAGCCTCTTGGCGAAATTGTCAGCCAGTTCTCGGGTATTGGACTGTCAAAACTACATTATGTAACCTGTTACACGAAAATCCTTTTGAAAACACTTATCAATCACAGGCATCAATTTCCTAAACTAAAAGCGTCTGATTTGTCAGATCATCTTAGCAGTCAAATTACTTTCCACCACTGACTTACCTCCATCCAAATGGAATCTAGGGGTGCATTAGAGGAGCAAATCACCCTTTTGGTTAAAGTAGGGAACATTTTTGAGGAAACATTCTCACTGGCTCACAACGAGCTTGAGGGATAGATAAGAATTTTGCGAATTCCATTGAAGTAGGACTTTAGTACACTCAAATGCTTCTTTTGGTTCCTCTCCGATTGTTTCAGCAAGTTTTCTTTGAGATATATACCAAATTGTAGGTTTTTTATGCCTAAGCGCGAGTTCTCTTCCACTCCAAATTAGCAGATTTAACTTGTGAGAAGTGGTCTGCTGTCAGAAGCCACGCGCCACACAGCGTCACATGACATGACTGCAAATCGATGTCGCGTTGGCACGACCGATGGCACACTGGCGGGGTGCACGCGCACGCCCGGTTCGGGCGCGGGTCGGACCGGACCGGACCGGACCGGACTAGATGACAGTGGAAGGAAATGGCTGAGTGATTAATACAAAGTCACCGGGTCCACCTTAACCTTGGTTTATTCACGTGAAAGCGAACTATTCGCTCTTTTGTACAGGGCATTTTAAAATATCACTTTGCTGAAACCATAACAAGGAATTTCAAAAAGTAGGGAGCGAAAGATAATACGGCCTCTAAGTTGCCTAATTCTTTGCATACATGCATTATAGCGTCCTAAGACTTCTGGAATAGCTCAGTGGCTACTGGTATGATCCGGAAGCCAGACCATTTGCGGAACCCTAAGTGACCCGTTCCCGAAATTAAGAGGCAAACACTTAGCGTATTGTTGTCTGTTGGAAAAAAAAACATGGTCCAGCAAAATTGGGGTCACAGTAGTCGGTGGGGGATGGTGGTGCGTGAGGCCTGCATTCCCGTGTATTTCTGTGCTCAGATGGACCGAAATGCACAACTTCTAGCTGCATAGCTAACCACAACATGGTGCATGACCTCGAAGTCACATGGGCTAAACGGTCTCCCTTTCGCCCGGAGGCTGTTGTCAGAATGTCAAGTGTGAAGTTTTGAAGGAACCTTGTAAGGATCTCAACCCGCTCTTAGTAAGGCGATTTATCAGAACTTCGGTGGTAAATTTTGCTTAATTTAACGATTAAGCACCACTTTAAAACAATTTTCACAATTCCTTTTCCAGAAAACACGTTTGTTTACTACAAACGACTCTAAACTCGTCCACGAAATGTTTGCATATTTGAAAAGGCTATTTAAAACTCAATGATGTTTTGGTGAAGTAAAGTTAACCAAGTACCTAGTCTTTAATGTCTGCTATTATCAAACCACTTCAGAACAAAATAATTTTAAGAATTGAATTGGAGCTCAGAATGCCTTTTGTGCGTGACCCATAAACACCGAAGTTGCGTTTATAATTTTCCCCACTTTTTAAAAGTGTTCCTAGCAGAGTCTTAGTGAACCACGATTGGGATGAGTTACCTCCTTTCTCCTACCCAGGACAGATATGACTAAATTTTAGACCATGGGACAGCTAAATATGGCCCTTTTACCCCTTTCTCTACTTTGAGGTCTGTGGAAAGGAGCAATTGTTATCCCAGAGAAGGACCACACCCTAGCATAGACGCCTTTGTGTGAAGTCACCCGCGAAAATTTTCGTGGTCTCAGGTTGACCTTGCAACCCTAATTTTATGCTGGTCCTCACGGTCTCAAGGACAATGAGTTCTTAAAGCCCTTAATCAACTGTCACAATATATTTATTAGAACTAAAAATCGAAATTGGATTATGAGATGGGAAATTATGATAAAGGTTTTGTAACAAAAAACCGTTAATTAAGAAACGTAAACTATTTTTAGAGGCATGGTCAGAACTATGCGTAGCTGTTGTGGAAAACTTACCGTAGCTCCCTGAGGTGTTCTTAAGGATGAAAGCAAAACTTGTACCGCCGACGTAGCGAAGTGTGGAGTGGCTGTTGGTATGGTCCGCAGGCCCAGCCGCCCAGCGGAAGTTCAATTTTTTACCCATAAGTGCCCGCAAAACCATTCAATGTATCGCACCGCTACTTCTCCATTTTAGGCGTCATCTTTGGCGCCTCCCCTGATCATAAAGTGGTAGGTACCGCAGGGAAAATACCCGAAAAATCAACAATGCCTACCAATGGATGTGTGTGCGAATGGGAAGATTTATGGCTGCAAAGTCACTGAGCCCTCATGACAATTCCACTGAGTTGGGAGTTTTTTCCCCTTTGGGAACTATGGGTGGGGAAGAAGGAATGGGCCAGTCATCTCGTATGCCCATCACTAGTCGGGGTAAGGTATCTCGTCGATTCCGCCTTGCAATCGTTCTCGCTTCAGTGCTATCCAGCCATATCTATATGGGCTCTATCCAGCTATCAGCAAGATGGAAAAGTTATTCTGTATTCAATTAGGTGACACCTTCATACCAGTACTGTAGACAGCTTCACAACAAACTTTTCTAGATACTCATGGTTAACAATAGCCTTCTTGCAGATTATACGACTGATTACCGAAGGTGGACGTCATTTTTAGCCCTCGTTTTAAAGCTTACCACAGATCCTCCTACCCTCAGCATTTACATCCAGTAATGGGAGTCAAGGTGGATGCCCTTTGGGCGAGCATTTGCTTTCCACTTCCGCTAATGCGGCGCCCCGAGCCCTTCCTGAGGATGCAAGAAGGCATACTGTTCCAGCAGAATGTGTGTCGGTGACGCAGAGAAGTGCTGAGAAGTTACTGACATGGACCAAAGGCCATGGCGCCCAGTGGAAGTACAAAGGCAGAACCTTAAGTACTCACAAAACCAAGACAAAGAATTAGTACAATAAGCCAAGTATTACATTACACTCCGCGGATCGACAAGCGAGGCAGCTTAAGTAGAAACTGTGTAGCGAGATTAAGCGAATAGTTTCAAAAATACTGCATCCCGAAAGGAAGTGGGTTGTTCCTTTTCGTTTATGAACTCATCTACGGAGGCCGATAGACTTCTGTAGAACTGGAAATATCACGACGAGGTTGAATGAATAGCTAAAGTGAGCATGACCAAATGAGTTAAACAGAAGACTCAACGAAAGATAACAATTTTTATGTCAACAGACTTCCCGAGACACATCCGAAGTGGTAGGAAATAAGTTCTTTATTTTAAGTTTAAACTTCTTTGAAGATATAGGACTCTGAAATTCCTTTTATTAGTGGCGCTAAAACGATGCCATTGCCAATAGCTTGTGATAATTTTGAACTTCAAGATTCTACCTACCGGATACACCGATGAGTATCAAGTTCTTAAAGGTGTCTCCACATCCAACCACTGCAGTTGTTTGGCTTCACATCGCCAGTCTTCAGTAGCCGTCTCCTTGGCTCTCGAAACGAAGAACGGTTCGCTAGTTTCCATTCATTCTACTTGATGACTTCTGTCGATCTTGGTAGAGAGCATTTTCTTAGTCTTCAATGAGTAGTGCTGTTAAATCCTCAGTTCTGATGCCATTTGTCTGGTGCCAGGTACCTACAGATTGTCATTACTACACATATGTATGAAAGATTTTTATGATTTGCCAATTTTGGTGCAAACAAGGGTTGCATTAAAATAAAAAAGGTCAGGTTAGTCCGTTAAATCCATAAATTGGACACATTACGCTTTGGTGAACTTAATGCATGATGAGGAATAAGGAAATGAGTTTGGGTGTGAAATGGAACTAGCTCATTGCTAGATGCGGCAAGCATTGCCTTTAAAGTGTGTACGAATACTTTGGAGCATGGGACCGAGAAAGAGATGACAAAGTCCTTAAAATTGCTCAAGTCAGTCTTGCTGACTCTGAATTCGTATAATTTTGTTAGTTAATGACCAGGTAAAACTGTGTCAATGTTTGGTTAAAACAGGTCTGCTCATTGTTTCGGATAGGTTTGGTTGCCGTCTTGGCAATACGGCCTCCTGTCTATGCGTGGTGGATCTCATCCCCTTCTGTGCATGAATGACAAATCGCCTTCCCCTTCTTCGGAGACGAATTTTGGAGATGCATTGATGGCAGCAATCTTGCATTCATCAGCCGGTTACAAAACCTGAGTACTGTGGGAGGGTGTCAAGTGGCTGAGTCCTCAAAGGCTAACTACAGAGGAGTTATTGAAACGACTTTGCCTTTAGCATGCCTTCAATGTTGAGTTCTGTCAAGTGATACCTCGTGGGTTGAGGTAAGTGTTAAAGAGATGAAATCGACCTTCTAGAAATGCTGATTAGGCTCAGTAGGTAACGTTGTTCTGCTTGTAGGACTATCTTCTTAACCAATCCTTCTTCAATGCAATTGACCTTCTAAAGGGCGCCATGGTCACAGTCACAGCTGAATTTACACCACATAATGTGAACATGTGGTGGGTTAGGTAAAGGTCAACTCTAATTCACCCTGCATGGGTTTAAGAAGCTGTAAAGGAAACTCGTCAATTTGCAAAATTCAGGCTAGTGATGACTTGAGCTCTGTCCTCAGCCCAATGACTTGGCGCTTGCGTGACGGAAAAAAAGCATGCAATGGTTGACCTATTGGGCTCCATGGCCTTTATCAACACCAGCTGCATAGTTTTGAGCACGTACCTGTATTCTTAGCCCTTCTGTACTCAGTACAAAAGCAACCTATCTAGCATTCACCTTAGTTAAATGGCTGTACAAGATCTCTCAGACAGTATTACCTTTACTTCCTTATCAGCACTATAGATTAAATTACACTTTACCTACTTCACTTCACCTTTTTACAAACAGCGACTATAAAAGAAAATTGTTGGATTTAGTCATAGTTAATTAGGGAATAAAGTTGAGCTCGCAATAGAAGTGGAGTCTAGAAAGTAAAATAGCGAATCTTTTGCCGGTGAACCTACATTTTCTTGATCCCTCAACAAACGTCCCAACACTAAGGCCTTTCCACATCACAAATCACTGAGTCACCAGTCTTACAGCAGACCGCTCCTACACTACACGCAAAAGCAGTGAGGAAGGAATTACTTGCCTCTATAATTTACTGCCTCTCATCTATTCATGCAAGGCGTGTGGGTGGGTGAAACCCCTTCACTAGCTAGCTTCCACCCTACTCTCGCCTGCCAGTGCACTTCAGTTTCGCCCATCTGTTCTTCTGCTTCACACGCCAATCTCGAATCTGTATGATAAAGGATGTAGCGTCTTCCTCGTCGTCATGCACCTCCCTTCACCGATTTCTCACCCACATCAAGTTGCTCGTTAAAATCATTTCTGCACACTGCGTCCTGCTGACACGCCTTCCCCTATTGCTCTGACCTCGATTCCATGCCCCAGGCGTCCAATCCCATGCATCAGGTGTGAGCCACATTTCACAACATGAGGGTTCAACGTCGGCAGAAAGGAGGTCAGCACGCAATAACCCCACACACTCCTCCCCACCTACGACTCATCGTGCGGCAATGCAAACGTCGGCACGCATTGCACGAGTCCTCACATGCCACTGCTCGCATTCGCTTGCCTCCATTCAACGAAACGTGGCAAATGACTGCCTGGAAGTAACGCCTCTCCACCATGACACCACAATCCTGCAATCGCAGTGCACAACATAGGCAATGCAGTGGAGTAAGGCAAGTGTTCGGCGAACAACACAGCACTGCAAACAGCGCCACACACACACACACACACACACACTTCTGTTTGCAATGAGCATGTCTGTGAATGTGCGCTCTCTGTGCCACACAACAAGGCATTACACTAATCTCGCCATTCCTCAACACCAGTGTTGACTGACATGCAGCGTGGACGCGGCGCAGACCACACCCTCCCTGTCACCGAACACAGACCGTGCGCATTCAGTGAGCTGCACAACTGGCACTTTGCAGGAATTGGCACAACTCATCCAGTCAGGTCTCCGTCCTCATACTGAATGCATCCAGGAAGTGCCAGGTCTACCAAATCCATGCAACACCAGACGTGCTTTGCACACCACGATACCACAGAGGTCAAACATGCTAGATGAAAAGTTGGCGGTCCCATTCACACACACACACTCCTTTGACTCGAGGGGAGTCAATCCACTAGCAGACGATGCTTCATTGACTCCATTGTGCACAGCATGGAATGCCACGATCTCGTGCCAAATCCACCAGGGTGTGTGGTGTTATGCCGCATCGGGTGTGGGAACTGCACCATAAAAACACCCTTTCCACCGACATCACCCTGAGTTGTTATCTTTCCAACTCAAAGAGCAGAGGGAAAGTGTCATCTGACCGTTCCGTGTGTGCCAACTCTAATGCGCTCCCTTCTTCATGGTACGCATAGGGTTTTCGAAAGCTCGAGCAGCAAAGCAGAGGACTATTTGCCACCATTCGACACACTTCACTGGCGCATGTAACGGAGGTGAGTGAACTTTCATCACCAACAGAATCGTTTCATTTGATGTTGTGGAAGCCTCTTTGATTGCGTCGTTCCACTTTAATTTGCCATTTCATTTGCAGTGGCGACGCATTCGGGTTGGCGTTTGCTGGTCGTTAGATCGAAGCTGCTTCCGTTGATCGTAACCAACCTCAGACACAGTGGCGTAACTGCTCTTTCTCGCCATATCTAGATCATTAGCGGTTACTAACGCCAAGAAGAAGGGTGAACTGTAAGTAGATAACATGAGGTAACCTTAGAGGTCATTCACATCTCCTAAGCGATGAGGATTGTGCTACTATGAGAAAAAAGTGAAATGTGATTGAAGAATGTCTTTTAAAATATGACCTCACAGAAACTTTAGTCCTTAAACGATCACTAGATGCATGTTTCAACACTCGGGGCGGTCTTGAACAGGCTTGAGCCAAGCGTACAAACCAGCATGACTTGTTCCGATTTGCTCATCTGCTAGTGCACAATGGCCCCTTAAGGTGAAAGTTTTACCCCTCCAACCCTTAGTCATGCTTCTTTGGCTAGATTGCAAGCGTGGTAACCGAATTCCTGAATCCTTTGTGCAAAACAAGCGTCCGGTCGCCATTACGATTGGCTGAACCCTTTGTAGTATGAATATGGCAACCGGCCAATCGCATCCAATGTAGTAAAAGGTATCCCATATACGTCCAGGCAACTTGTGGGGCCTCTCATCAAACAGAGAGGAGGCTACTAAAAATTGCGATGTTCCTTTAATCGTGATCTCATTCTTGCATCAATTTAGCCGAACACACAGCTGTGATGGCACCCAAAGAGGAATACAATAAGTCAAAAATTTCTTTCCACTGTAAAAATTGGTGTTAAATTTCAATAATTCCTAATGCCACCACTTTGGAGGGTATGCGATGCATGCCTGTTTGAATGTGCCTTGTAGGCGAGAGAAGGACAGTAGATAGGAGCCTCGCGACGAATGGGACTCCATCGACCCCTGGGAAAGGGGAAATACAACCTGAATACGCTTAACTGTAGCACCTGTGCCTCCTCCCTTGCTCACTGCTATCCAGTAAAGCATGCCTTCCTCATTCCCAGGGCATTGATGCAGTGGCAGAAGGGAAAATCATTAGGTCTATTAAAAACACATTAAAATCAATTCCCTTCTCTTGGCTCTTCCCTTAAAGACTCGTTAAATCTCCACTTAGCACTTTTACATTACCGAAATTACGAGTATTCTTTTTTTCTAATTCAGTCATTATCTCTAATCACTCTCTGGCAGGGCAGGAGGTTGTAGATCAGACTTCTGTTCCACAAAAGTTGGGTCATGAGTTTGGCGATTCTTGAAAAAATGGTGCTATGGCACTTATAGGGAAGGGATTAAATAAGATGCCTACTAAGCATGATTATGGAGAGTTTAATTTGAAGCAGACGTCGCCTTTGTACCCTCAAATGCTGGCGGATTTGGATCGAATGTTATTCACCTAGACAGATTGGCGCAACTGCTATTAGTGATCGAAAGCAAAATTTGTGTAGCAACAAAACTCCTGAATCACGTTTTTGCAAACCCTTCCAACCGAACTTGAGGGTTGGCGAAAAAAAACATAAGAACAGTCGATTTTCAAAAAATTACATGGCAAAGTCAATCATGGGTAACAGCTAGGGGATCAAGTTCTGCTCGGCTGGAGTTGGCCCCTTACCCACATAAATGCAAAAATGCGTACACACAAAGGGCTGTAAGTCCCAAATTCTAAAAGGACCTAGGTTCTCGTAATCGGGATTGCAGGTTATTCTGCTTTAGGAATGCTTACTGCTTATCACCACAAATAATGAAAAGGAGGAGCTCCGGTGTTAAAGAATTTTTTGAGAGCAGAAATACAAAAATCTCTTTTTGTCCTCGTTCAAATGTTTTCCTTGGTTCCAAGGGGTCCAATTGACTCCTGCCTAAAGCAGATCAATTAAAGCCTAACAAAGTCTAGACAGAAATGCTAAGAAATTTTGCTTGGCACAATTTTACTCCAAATAAGTAAATTTAATGCCAACACGATATGTTTTAATTTAATTACTTCGCTGGTTAAGGATGTAGTGAAGATAATTGGTGGTTGTGGTGGTCAGCGGTGCTTGTCACGACAGGGCACAGGAGAATCTCCACTATTAATAGCCACGAATATACGAGGTCTTACTGCAATGGACTTCCCTCCCGCCCTCGAAACTCCAAAACGGGCAGGCAGGGCTGGCGAGGAGGTAGCGCTAAATAAAGCGCCTCCTCCTCCCCGAGGACTGACAGCGTCTGATCCGTCACGAGGGTTGCATTTACCAACCTTCCACCGCCATAGATTGGCCCTGTTACCATCACCGCCTGCAAGCGAGTTGCCCAAGCCCATAAAGACAATGGAGTGCGCATTTACTCATGAAGACAGCATAAAAACTAAGTCTGGAAACTAAAACCTAAATTTTAAAATCTATTAACAGATCGTTTAGACTGAAGTTCAAAATTTCGGGTGGACGTCAATTTTTTGCGCCTTGAGAGAGAGCGTGAAAAATTGACGTGTATACTTGTTCAATGGGAAATGAGGGTATTTCCAGGTCCATAATCACCTTTTTTAAAAGTGGTAATTATGCTATAGGTTTTTTGCATTCTGCGAAAGAAATTTTGTCAAATCAGGAAATAGGTATTCTACAATACAGGTGGTTTCCTCTTTTGCTGATGTGCACAAAAAGGCCCGCATTATTTTGTATATCCATGTTTAAATGAATGGAGATATGCCCAGGAAATGTGTCGTTAACTATCACTTTGTTCCACGAGTTCGACAGTAGTCTTTTCTCGCCGTAAGTACGGTTGAACTTAGCAAACACTTGGTTACGTTACATTGCTTACTTTGAGCTGCAAACAAGGGCCTCTAGTGTCAACATAGTGCTGTGTCAAGTTGGAAGAAGTGTTTGCAAAGGATGAAGCGAGGCGGGTGGTAGGTGGAATAGCATTGTTAGTTGGGTGTGTGCTGAGGAGACACTCAAATAAAGTAGATGTCAAAACGAAAACTGGTTGAGTTGATTCCGAAAGACTGGACACAGCAACCCCTCATCCATTGGTTACCAAAGTTACAGCCATGCAAATAGCTGAACGACTGAGCTTGGGAACCAAGCGTGCGTCTGAATAAAGAATAATGGTTCTGTTAGCAGTTTAAGGAATATACTTCCTGTGAGAGCGTATTTTGGGAGGTCATTCTTCATTTTACTCCATCGTTTAGGAGATGTGAACGACCTCTAAGGTTATCTCATGTTATCTACTTACAGTTCATCCTTCTTATGGAAATAAATGTGACTACATACCTATAAAAGAATTCTTGGCGTTAGTAACCGCTAATGGTCTAGATATGGCGAGAAAGAGCAGTTACGCCACTGTGTCTGAGGTTGGTTACGATCAACGGAAGCAGCTTCGATCTAACGACCAGCAAACGCCAACCCGAATGCGTCGCCACTGCAAATGAAATGGCAAATTAAAGTGGAACGACGCAATCAAAGAGGCTTCCACAACATCAAATGAAACGATTCTGTTGGTGATGAAAGTTCACTCACCTCCGTTACATGCGCCAGTGAAGTGTGTCGAATGGTGGCAAATAGTCCTCTGCTTTGCTGCTCGAGCTTTCGAAAACCCTATGCGTACCATGAAGAAGGGAGCGCATTAGAGTTGGCACACACGGAACGGTCAGATGACACTTTCCCTCTGCTCTTTGAGTTGGAAAGATAACAACTCAGGGTGATGTCGGTGGAAAGGGTGTTTTTATGGTGCAGTTCCCACACCCGATGCGGCATAACACCACACACTCAGGTGGATTTGGCACGAGATCGTGGCATTCCGTGCCGTGCACAATGGAGTCAATGAAGCATCGTCTGCTAGTGGATTGACTCCCCTCGAGTCAAAGGAGTGTGTGTGTGTGAATGGGACCGCCAACTTTTCATCTAGCATGTTTGACCTCTGTGGTATCGTGGTGTGCAAAGCACGTCTGGTGTTGCATGGATTTGGTAGACCTGGCACTTCCTGGATGCATTCAGTATGAGGACGGAGACCTGACTGGATGAGTTGTGCCAATTCCTGCAAAGTGCCAGTTGTGCAGCTCACTGAATGCGCACGGTCTGTGTTCGGTGACAGGGAGGGTGTGGTCTGCGCCGCCGTGTAATGCCTTGTTGTGTGGCACAGAGAGCGCACATTCACAGACATGCTCATTGCAAACAGAAGTGTGTGTGTGTGTGTGTGTGTGTGTGTGTGTGTGTGGCGCTGTTTGCAGTGCTGTGTTGTTCGCCGAACACTTGCCTTACTCCACTGCATTGCCTATGTTGTGCACTGCGATTGCAGGATTGTGGTGTCATGGTGGAGAGGCGTTACTTCCAGGCAGTCATTTGCCACGTTTCGTTGAGTGGAGGCAAGCGAATGTGAGCAGTGGCATGTGAGGACTCGTGGAATGCGTGCCGACGTTTGCATTGCCGCACGATGAGTCGTAGGTGGGGAGGAGTGTGTGGGGTTACTGCGTGCTGACCTCCTTTCTGCCGACGTTGAACCCTCATGTTGTGAAATGTGGCTCACACCTGATGCATGGGATTGGACGCCTGGGGCATGGAATCGAGGTCAGAGCAATAGGGGAAGGCGTGTCAGCAGGACGCAGTGTGCAGAAATGATTTTAACGAGCAACTTGATGTGGGTGAGAAATCGGTGAAGGGAGGTGCATGACGACGAGGAAGACGCTACATCCTTTATCATACAGATTCGAGATTGGCGTGTGAAGCAGAAGAACAGATGGGCGAAACTGAAGTGCACTGGCAGGCGAGAGTAGGGTGGAAGCTAGCTAGTGAAGGGGTTTCACCCACCCACACGCCTTGCATGAATAGATGAGAGGCAGTAAATTATAGAGGCAAGTAATTCCTTCCTCACTGCTTTTGCGTGTAGTGTAGGAGCGGTCTGCTGTAAGACTGGTGACTCAGTGATTTGTGATGTGGAAAGGCCTTAGTGTTGGGACGTTTGTTGAGGGATCAAGAAAATGTAGGTTCACCGGCAAGAGATTCGCTATGCTTCTCTCAAGACTGTATTTTTTCTGTCATGCACTACTTCATGTACGTAAATCGGTGGGATGTTTTCTTTATGAGCTGGCTACAGGACCGTTCATTGTAAATTACTGATGAGATCTACCAACACGATATACTTCGAAGTTTGCGTGAACTAGCTCTGCCTGAGGAACATTTAATGGATTTGATATAGTTCTTTTCTTCTTCTTACTGGACATTACAACGCAAGCCCTGAATCCAGATACTTCATCCAGAAGTAAATCAAAATTACTCGTGAGATGATGCGCAATTTCAGACTAAGTGAAAAGGGCAAGTACCACATTCTCATCTATGGCAATATTTCCCTTAACTTCCAATGACATTTATCACCCGCTTTTAACATTAGACAAGCCAGTGTTAAATGGTTTGGGCTATCTGCAATCCCAACTCAACGTTCTTATTCAATTTCTTGGAAGCCTTGGTTGATTCTCAGTCTTCGAGCCTTCCAAAGAGTTGTGCTTTCGTTTCTTCCCTCCCCATCAGTCCACACTTAAGCATTGGTTTACTTTAAGCTCGAGGGTGACGTTAGATCAGTTTTTACAAGCACGTGTAACTAAAATCACAGACACCAAAACCACCCTCAGGTGGTTGTTGCTCTCTAGCCTCTGAAGTTGTATGCATGGACCGTACTCCCTTTCCTCACTCATTACGCTAGCCATAAAGAAGTTTTCACTGAATTGTTATCCACTGATTAGCTGGTTGGGCTGTTGGTGAAAATCCAGGCGACTTGTACGTATAAACATCAGTTTGTAACAGTTGGCGACTCGGTTATAACACAAACAGATTGGTATGGAGGAAGTTAACAACGTTGCCTATAGATGACCCATTGGCCTCATCCTCCATTCGAATTTTTCACTGATGCTATATTCAGGAATTCCTGTTTCATTCCTTTAAGCGTGTATAAAGCCACGCAAGCTCTTTAGCTTCTGCTACTTAGATTGTGAAAAAGGTGTTATGAGATCCTGTGGATTCTAATGGCCTTCTAACCTTTCTGTACTCTGGTAGTGAATATACCTCTAGGTCGGAATGTTTTATTAAGGTGTTAGAGATAGCTTAGAAAGCTGCACACTGTTTGGATGGAGAGGCTGAGAGAGGAGTTCAAGCATTTACTACCACATTCAGTTAAACAACACAACGATTTCCTTTACATCCACGCAATAGGATCACGGGAGCGTTGAGGTGGTGAACTCTTGCAGCGATGCGGCCACACAGGATTATGCGCGGCTGCTCTGCGTGCTACCGAAAACATGCTTTCGTCTCCCCTGTCCACTGGTAGAATTCCTCTTACTTCTTCTCCCTTGGCTGTCATTGGACGTCCCTGTGTCTCTCGCGGAACCCGTCTACGGCTGTCCTCTCTCGCAGTCGAGACAGAAGCGGTCATGCGTGGAGATAGTCTGGACACATCGGCCACCTCGCTAGCCCACTCGGGATGAATTACGTAGAAGGGCGCCCGGTTGGACCTATCAGTGGCAGAGAAGAGGCACTCGGAGCCGTTGTAGGGCTTCCGCTGAGAGTCGGCGCTCTTTACCGAAGGACAAGACGGGGGCGGTTCGCCGCGAAATTTGGAAATCAGAGGAGGTGCACGAGGTGAACGAGGGACGCTGGCAGAAGGGGACGGAGGGGTTTGGAGATCTTTTCCAGAATTTTCGGTTAATTGCTGATGATTTTGGATATGGAATTCGGACATTGGCTGTAGGGTGGGACGAAATATTGTGATTTAGCAAGTTCATCATTCAGGAAAGTCAAAAGTAATGCTCCTCACAAAGTAATTTAAGAACGTACTCTTTATTTTTGGCAGTCATTTTGACAAAACATACATTAACTTATCTGTATACCTTATTTATTTTTATCTGCTTGATTGAGATGAATGGCTACAACTGTGCCAACAATTGAAGTACGCTGGAATTGATGGGACACTACACTAGTTACACCATTTTGTGGTTTTTATCCCAATGAAGCCTTGAGATTCAAATTATAATTAGTGAGAACACTCCACTTCACATAATGCATTTATGAACAGCTTTGTGAAAGCCGAAAGAATGGGAATACTTTTACTCGAGATGACTGAACCGATGAATTTTCTGCCAGGAACAAACAAAGGTGCACTTCTGTGATGCCCACTGCATTCTGACTCGTCCCTAGGCATTGTTGAATTATCTCGCTTTACAACCCCTCTGGATTCTGGTAAAATGTTTCATTCACATCCTTGCCAACTCGTCACATTTATTTCACTTCAATCCGTTTCTCATTGCACGCAAAAGTTGGAAGCGCTGTTACAAGAGCTTGTCATCACTTATCAAGACATTATCCCTTAATCCACAGCGAAACGATGCAACCTGCATAGATGGAAAAAGGAAGCCTCCTAATTGGTTGCTGGCGTTGTTGACAGGAGGTGTCATTGGAGCCAAATGGAACTTGTAGGGAAACGGAGAGTTAATGCGAATTGTCAGTTCACAGTCACCCGATTTAAGAGGTGCTTAATGTGGCTATTAACCTTTATAATCGCCAATGCAAGCACTTTAAAGGGTGATTTCAACCTGGGAAGTGCTCTAAATTTGTGGCGGCTATCCATTAACCATGCCTCTTGTTTCTACGTAGGGCCATACAGGTTTTGAAAATAAACTATTGTATGGTCATTTCTGGTCCCTGGTACCTATTTAAACAATAAATCAAAGTGGACGAAAGGTTTCTTATGATACAAAGGTTCCTTGTCGAAATAATAGCACACTTTTTTCTCGTTCCTAACAATTCCTCAATCGCAAAAGGAATTAATCTGCTGCACATTGGAACCGTCGAAATTTTTCAGGATAGATGCTGGTCTTTGTGGCTTGCTTTTAGCCCCATCAATGAATAACCGGCTTCTGGTGCTTTGTGATGCTTATTTGACCTCGTGATATGCTATGAAAGACTCGTGTACCTTTAACTGTGCCTCCACCAATTATTTAGTCTAGAAATAAAAAACGGTTGACTACCAATATCAAGCTGCTTTTGGATGACATTTATTTGTAAAAGATTAGTCTGAAAGATAATAGGGCAACGTCACTGGCACATAAAACAACTGCTGGTTATTTTTTCGAGGATGAATAATACTTCTGGCTATTATTGATACTTCGATTAAAAAGTAAAATCATGATGGTAAAATTAATGAAAAAGTGTAAAAATAACCCAATACTTTCGAATGTATCTAGGAGGGTGATCCTTATCTGTAGGCCACATATCAGCAATTATGAAGATTAATGGATCGCAGTCTCTATCTTTCACCAATTAGTCATGAAACCGAAACATTTATTCCAAGACATCGTATAAGTGCGTATTTTGTTACCATGCGCGTTGTCTGGTTTTGATTGATAAGGGTCCATTTTACCCACTTTCTGATTGGTCCGAGCCACCGAAGAATCCCAACCGGTCGACCAATCACACGTCGGCGCAAACACTGGCAATCTGAACTGTTAAGATATCATGATTTTTGCGCAAAAGGTTAAAACGATGCTTTAATTAAGCAAATGCTTTCTCATTTACAGAGCTACAATTGTCTTAATTAGGGGTCGGCCACTCTAAGATACCGCGAAATTGTTATGTACTAATACTCAATCGGAACCTTTGATATCACAATAGAACTTGTAAATTTCTTTTGGAATTGTTCTAGCTTGGTTCATACATCGAGGCATCGCCAGAAAGCCGCTACTGCCATACATTATAAAGATCCAGTTGCTAATTTCCCGGAAAAGAATTAGTGGTCTCTTTGCCCTACGAAAACAAGCCTATCTAGGCAGCGCAATATATTTTGCTTAGGAGCTGACAATGGTAGTGCTTTTATGGGAATGCTATCAGGTTTAATGAGATTTAGGAACGGAAGTATATTTGTAGCCACAGGTGAACGCCTCACATACATTTAAGGCGGAAACAGAAGGTGATTATAATTGCACCTTCGTAGAGGAATTGTTTTAAAAAACCTAGTCCCCGTCACACAAGACAACACTTTAAACTGAAATAACACAAAAAAACGATTAAGCTGTGATTATTTTTAAAAACTCATTTCATGCACAAGGCCAGCGAGAACTTTAAACTCCCATCCAACCAAATCTGAGAGATTTCAAAGTGCAGGCCACATTTTAGGAAACTATTTACCGACTTCACGAATGTTGTACCAGAGCTTTTACATTTGTTTCTAGCAATCAAGTAGAAGTGCACCTATTTTACCCTGTAGATGTCAACGTGCGCACTCTTGAAGCTGAAACAAGCTGATCTTGGAAAGTGCAGAAAAAAATTGAAGTCACGTACAAACTGCTTTATTTAAATCGCAAAAAATATGGGTTTTATTAAACACCATGCCC
The DNA here is from genome assembly GCA_001923025.3 of Taenia multiceps. Taxonomy (NCBI): domain Eukaryota; kingdom Metazoa; phylum Platyhelminthes; class Cestoda; order Cyclophyllidea; family Taeniidae; genus Taenia; species Taenia multiceps. Next base: position 76,646,290 of record CM010311.1, on the reverse strand, counting down.
ATGATTTTATCTAAATCGCTTAGCACTGCCTGAATTGTTTGCACTTATCATAAAAATTGCTCTTGGAAGCATTGTAAAATGATAGTGACTTTGATGATTCATTGGAGGTGGTAATAACTGCAGGCTTGATGCTAGAGCTTAGAAGACTGTAAAAAGGTGTTCCGAAGTCCCCAAAAATAGGTGATTTGTCATTTTTGGGAATCTGCTGAGTTGCTACGACTGGGGAGGGGCAGTCCATACACTCCATGCATGCCTTAGTGGCACAAGGAGTTGAGTGAAACACACTCATAAGTTTCTGAGAAAACTTTAAATCTCCAACGCTTACTCCCCTATTTGCCAAGAAATTTGGGTACATTTGTTTTCAAGCTCTTGGGGAATAAATTGAGAGCTGCATATGGTAAAAATTAGACAATTTTTGAAGTTGTTTTGCACTATCGCCAACGGACTGTGGTAAGTCACTCAAATGGTATTAATTTAAGGCCCAAGGTTGTGCATGAACCTCTGCCAAATTCTCTTTCATCTTGTACTGCAATTAAACGCCTTTTAATGCACGCGGTCCATTAAATTTTCAGTACCCTGGAATAAATTTTTCAGCCACCTCCAGCCATATTGTGATAACAAAATTGAGCGCATGAACTGAAATTTATGCACTACTATTTTTTACATAAAGTCTGTTATTTAACTCTAGTTACGTGATTCAAAATTATTTATCAAAGTTGGCTTTCATCACTTTAAATCCCAAGAGAAAATTGATCATGGGTGCTTCGTTTAAGCAATCCGTATTTTTGTAGCATAGCACAGAATTTTAAAACTTTATTGTGAAAATTTATGCATAATTAGTAAAGCTTTAAGTAATTTATAGAGATTTGAAGTCTACAAATCCGTTTTGCTACCGATGTGTATGAAGACATTCTGTTACAAATTCTGAATGCAGAATCAGCATTTGATACAAACCTCTGTGTGACTTCATTAAGGGCGAGCCATCAAACGAAGCCTGAATTAATTTTAGTTACCCGTGCAGTAAAACTTTTGAATAAGACTTTAACAAACGGCGTATTTAGAATAGAGATCGAGGGTGTTGATTAACTCCAAAAGCTCATGCTTTCGTGATTTGTAATCGACAAAAAAAGGAAAGAATTCTACCAACTTACGATGGCTGGAAGATTAGGCGCAGACTTCTCCCATGGCTTAATAAGTGGTCGCGTTGATTGCGCTGTTTTGTCCTGCCTTGCCCTGAGGCAGAAATACCTCATGGCATTGAGGCTTACCGCTGAAAAATGCTCGCTCCTGATTGGCCCTTAGGTAGCCAATCACTGCTGGGGAGGACTGCGTCACCGATCGTACAGATTAGCAGAAACCTGCGCCAAACTCCCATCCGTTGTTTTTTCTCTCCAGAGATTGAACAAGCAGTGCACTATGAAATGTCAGATCAGAGTGGAGGGATTTGTCTTCAATGCTTTGAAAGGTTGTTTTTGCAACTTAGGGTAACTATTCGTCGGCGATTGCTTTAAATTGGCTTTGGATGGGTGTACCGCAAAAAGGCTGTCTAAAACCCTGCAAACTCTCAAATTTTTACAAGCTACTTTTCTGACTACCACCAACTTATGACGCTATCAGACACTTAACGTGGAATGCTCCTTTCATCTTCTAAAAAGTGTGATTCTATACCTCATTTACACAAAGGAAGGGCTTAACATATTATTAAAGCAAGCTCTTTTTGTGAAGAATACCTTATTTGTACAGGAAAGGTCAACCATTAGTAAGGCGCGTCATCTTTGTCAGGAATTTAAACTCGTCCACACACTCAGGCACCCACACTCAACTCCCAGCATGATCGAGCCGGGTTCCGCGATAGCCTTTGAATGGCAATAGCTGGTTACCAGTGCCTGATTAGCACCAAGCAAGGTACCACCTTAGTTCGGTCTGGAGACTGTGACGGTTTCTAGGTCCATGGTGCGCATAAACCCTACCAATCTACACCACAATGGACTATCAACTAACAACCTAATACCAGGAACAAGAAAACACTTCCTCCCTACTGCCACCACAACGCCTAAAACTTTGTCAAGTTCAAGTTTCCACAAACAACAATGGTTCTGCCAATCCCATAAAGTTGACTACAAGGGTGGCTATTATCTATTTCAAAGTTACACCGAGGTAAAGCAAGTCTGCATAGCACTTAGCGCGATGAACGCCAGCCTCAATGGCTATCCAACACCGCAACTGGTGGATACTGTCTCGGACGTCATTATCAATACAGGTTTTCGGAGACGTTGATCACGGACAACGAAACATAGCTCATTTCGCGGAGGTTCCATGACTTCTGCTATTAGCAAGTCATCACGCACCTCATTCTCCCCTAAGTTATCGCCAATCCAGCGGACAAACGGAGGCGGGCACTACAGAAGGCCCGAGGGGAAGGCATGAGTGCTGATGCCTTACATAGGTTTCAAATAACCTGTCGAAAAAGTTTTAAACAACTCTGTACGAAACTTTCAACCACCGGTCCAACAGCTAATCAGACACAAGCTTTGCTTGGTCACCGATAAGGTCACCAAACAGTTTAAACAGCATGCACCGGGTAGTCTCAACAAAAATCAAAGCAGGCGCTGACATATTGGGTCGCAGTTATAGACGGTGTTGATGGAAAAATACTTTTGCAAACACGTAAAAGTCAAATTTGCCGTTAAAATCAAAAACGGCTGGATAAGGCATCGCTAACGAGTACCTCTAGAAAACAATGGTGAATCAGGAGCATATCATTTTGTCTTACGAACGAACAAACCTCTGGGCACCTTGAAGGTGACCCTTCCATCTTTGGACTCTGCTATGCAGAGTGCCATGAAGTAAAAGGTCTAGATTGACCTTTTCCGTGTGCACCGAGACAGCTATTTGGTAGCCGAGGACCCAAAAACGGAATAATTAGGGTTTAGCTAAGGCAAAAGTCGTTACTGACCTTGTATACAATAAGAGGTGATAGGAATGCCTGCATATTCAAAAAATAGCGTTTTTGTTCCCAAATTCTGTGTTTTCTTCCCTTCTTCCTCATCCGCTCCGAATGACCAATAGGTGGGTGAATACCCCTCAAGGCCGCAGTCACCTCAAATATTATAAATATGCACAAATGGAATCAACTCGTAATTCAGCACTTCAGTCAGAGGGTGCGTGCTTTGGTGCCGCGATCTGGTTGCACGTGCATTAACACTTAGGACCAGCACGTTTTCTCAAGTTTTTAATACCTTGACTATACTGGATGGGGGACTCGTCAGTGTTTACGTTCACATAAATAAACGCCAGTTCACAAGTTTTTTTTTGGTGCATCAGTATGTAGTCCAAAGTGGGTCAAACGGGCTCAAAATTCAGCTGTGATCAGGCTTCCCTATACAGTGTAAAATTTTGGAGCTTGACAATATCAACATCCACAAATCTGGACTATGGCGCTGGCAATGTATTCGACTCCGCTTTTGAATTTTACCGTTATGATTGCCCATAGCCAACTTGATCACGCTCCGAATATCGTAACACCGAAAAGTCACCCAACAATGGAGAAAGCCTTGTTGCATACTTAAAGGCGAAGAGCTCAAATGCCTGAATGGACGCATCTCGACGATTTTAGTTGCGGGTGCTTTTAATAACTGATTGACCTTAGACTCGGAGGAGTTGTCAGAAGACAGAGAGCACGATCATCTTGAGGGTCCACAGATAGTTGGCTACAGGCAGCTCTGCTATTTTTGGACGACTTTTAATTAGTCCTGGGGAGGGTGGAGCTAAAAGGCGTGCATTAGCTTTGTTGTTGAGGCGCATTAGCGATAGCTTGGGTGGGCGCATGTGGTAGGGAACGAGTTGCATGGACTGCGTTGTGTAGCACTTTTTGTGTTCCCGCGCCGAACGCGGATAATGAGTTTAATGGAGTGATGGATTAACATGCATTGCCATTTGGAATGTTAACATACAGGTTGGCCGTTCATGCCACTACAATGGCATAGCACTGTGAGGCTTCTGTAGGGGGTGATATTAACCCAGAGGCATTCAGTGATCTCACTTACCATTGGTTGAATGGTGTTGCTAAGGTCATTTTTTAATCAAACTCAATTTACCTATATATTCAAGAAAAAAATTCAAATGGCAAGCGGACAAGTCAACAGAGTGCTGTCAAATTTACCCTCATAGCTGAAAGACTTCCACTCAGACCAGCAAAAATGTCACCGCCTAAAGAACAGTATAGAAGCAGAATAAACGATCTGATTCGAAGTTGCCTTCAATTTGGAAATAATCCTGTTTATTTAGTGGCTACTGGGGAAATTTTGAAGTAGATAGTCATTACTTAGTGATAGAACAATGCCACCACGATAGCGGTAGAAGTCATGGAGATGGAAGAGTCAGAGTAGCCAAGTGTATACCGGGAACCCTTCTGCTACAAGTTTATTAGAGCGCCATTTTTTGGATGGACTACTCAGAAATCCTTCTTTAAGAAGGATAGCTGGGGAGGGAAGGTGAACATTTCGTTGTTACATATGTATTCCAAAATATCTTTTAAAAACAAGAGAATGGCGCTGTGAAACACAATTCAATAGGTGCCTAAATCAATGCAAGTGAATGCATGCGATCCTTCGTGTGTCCGAAGTCTGAAGCCTGCAAGCTGTTGCGGACTGCATTGCTAGCCCTGCTTTTGTATGGAGTGAAAGAATCAGGTGAAATCTTGGGAGTCCCTGCTAGGGGTGTATACGACTCCCTCTAAAACGCTTCCAGATTAACATTCCAGAAACTTATGCTAGAAACACCAACAATTTATAACCTCGACTACTGCTGATGGTTGAGGTCGGTGCAGTAGTATTCCAGGAGCATGGGAGAACGGCAGCACTGAGACCTCTGTACGCGGTCAGAAGTGTCAAATGCCTAGCCTCTGTCCACTACCACGCAACACTTACCTCCAACTTAGTTAAATAAGTTTTTCTATGTTTTAATTAATTTTGGTGCTGTTGTGGAGGTATGTGCATACATACGGGAGCTGTTGGCTTTCCGTGATCTTTACCGCCGTCCTAAAATCCTATGGCCTTCCACCCGTGCTCCACGGCCTTTAAGTCTTGCTGACCGCTAGCTGGCCACCTTCAGTGCTGCTCGAGGTGTGGCACCGTCTCTGAGCATTTCGTATGCAATGCTTGACAGATAGCGACGTGGAGTAGAAATTGTCTTATTTGCTAGATGCTTGTTCGCAACAGCATCAACTCCCTCCTTCTTGTGCAATGATAGGTCTTATTGATGCCAATTCTGTTTCATTTTTTGGTGAAAAACAACCACATTACCATCAGGCCTAGAATTGCGTACCTAGGGCATGGTCCCAGTCATAACACAGAGTAGAGACCGTGGCCATAGTGACTACAGCATAGATGGGCTCAAAAATAAATGTTTGTAACTACGCTGATAAAAGCGCTTAAAAAATTGTCTGCAATAAAATTGTTAGCAATGAATTACGACAACTCCAGTTGCAACACTTTAGTAAGCATTGGAGAATTTGCATTTGGATTGCGGTACTGCAGCTGCAGATGGCCAAACTAACTACTCTAGTGGAGGATTTATCTAATTTAACATCACAACATAGAAGAGCGGAACATCGAAATGCGTTTACACTTTCCATTCAAGGAAGGGGTCAGTGATTGGCAGTGACCAGATTGGAATGTTTGTCGACCTGGATGTCCAATTGCATGATCAATTCAATTCTATTTCTCAGGGGAACCGAAACAATGCAACAACTCCTCCTGATCTAAATCATTTGTCCATACTACTATGCCACTTTCCACGCCTACATTCGCATCCTGTGCACAGTTCCCATTTTAATACTTTCTATTCTATTGCATTCCATCCTTTTCGTGTTTGGAGTTTCCCAAAAAATTTTATTCGTACATTAACAATTTAACGGTAAAAACGCTTGTTCCGTTATTTACTTGGTGCATTTGCAACTAACCGGGCCAAGACCTGCTCCAGGGTCGTAGATGTGGAAAGGGACTTTTGCAATGTGTGTATCTAGCACAGCTTATGGAGAGATCTCGTCGGAACAAGTTCACATTCTCGCGTCTTCCATGCCTCTGTGACCGGAGGATGTAACCCCATTACCTCATCATAAAAAGATACCTTTTACAATAGGTAGGTGCAGCATAGTTCCAAACCACAAGACATGTCATATATACACCTCGTGGTTAGTAGAACATGTTGTATGATGCGTGATACACACCAGTCCATGCATTCCATCTTATGGAGAAGTCATTTAGGAACAGGAGATGCATAAAATTATTTAGTCTTGGCTAGAATGTCCTCAAAAGGCGCAGCAAAGTAAATCTTGTGACTGTCTTGCTGAAAAGATATCAGTTCCATGCAACCGTGGAATAGTTCATCAAACCAAACAATGCAATAACAAATGAAGCAAAATCTTGTTGAGGTCACGTTGATGACAAAGCAAGGTTTTGAATTCGAAGGAAGCCATAGCTATCATCACATTCTGAGTTATTTGACCTTGCCACAACCCTGGTTCACCGAACCACCGTTCGGCCACTTTGTTGCCCAGGTAGAGGAAAAGACTGCTGTATTTGCTGCTTACAAAATCAGCAGTCGAAAGCCACTTGTGTAGGCCACTTCGGATCGTGGATACAAAGTACCTACCCGATGATCGCCTAGATGTTGAAGAGATCCAATTTGACAGCATGCACAAGGGCCATTCATCAAGGTCAATTGCTGGTTGCATTTACTTGTGCCATGCAAAACCATCTTCCGTGTCCTGCATCGAATGTGTAAAAACAATCATGCAATCTATCCAGGCAAAAAATTGCCCCAGTTTGCAGTACTGGGAGCAAGTCCTATTCCTGTACAGCAACCGCGCCACCATTTGCATTGGAGGCATTACTTTGCCCTTCTCTCCAATCAGCATAAACATTGAACAAACAATTAACTCAAAAGCATTCTTGCAGCCCTTTTAGCCGAAAATTGGCCCATGCACTGGTAAAGGCTTTAAAAGGTCGAATCCCGGAAGAGGAGATAGCACTAGAGATGTTTCAGCCATTCCTGATCGTAAGTTAAAACTCAATATTTGTTACCATTTTCCCAAAAGAGAGACCGGTTAAGCACCCACTGTGCGAGGTCCATAGCGCTGGGTCCAACCATTAATGAAGGTATCGCCAAACATTCGGATTTCCTTTGTGATTGGAAGTTGATTTTTGGTGATTCCTCAGAAAGGGAGAAGCAGCTCAGGTGATAGGGATACCAAGAAAACCTTTTAAAAATTTTGACTCGATCAATTGTAGTTTTTTAAATCACACTTTCCATACATTACCATAGCGATGCATCTCTTTATTACCTCAGGACTGCCTCCTGGGGACAAAAGAAGACTTCATTCAAGAGCTGAGAAAGGCTTGAAGCAATTGACTAGGCCCGGCCACCAGATCACTCGACGAAGGCACAATGGCGGAGCAACTCAGTAGTCCATCACCAAAAACCGGGATTTATACAACCAACCTATTGCATAGCTGTCTCACCTCTTTTGGGCAACGTCTCTCGCATACCCTTTGGTCAACTTTCCACAATCACAAAGCCACTGATCCCTCGTAGTGATTCCAGCGTATCTAGAGTTCTGTCCTGTTTGGAATCTGCAGCGGGGAAACGGAACGCGCTGGACATCACGTGTGTCTGTCGCTTTTTGTAGGAAACACTGGCTCTAAAAGCATAGTTAAATAATAGAGGGCAGGATTAGACATGGTTCTGTGGGGACAGAGTATAGCTTCTATTCCTTCTTAACAGATTGTTCTCGCCCCAACGCTGCTCACCTATGTCTATCTGTTTTCTATCCGACCAGCAGAGAGCTAGCGGAGACACTGCGCATTCCCATATTTGATACGGCAGGCAGCTCCGTAATGAAAAGTTCCCAGACGGTTTATGGCTAGAGTCACTTCCGTTGTTGTCGAAGGTAGATATAATTTCCAACACTTCTGTTATGAGTCGACACCCATTCTCTTCTTCTTCCCTCCTATAATGCCCTTAAGACTGGATCCGCTCTCTGGTGTTACTATTGTAGTTCATCCAGACTTCCCTGAAGGCACAAGGCGGCACAATACCCGCGCAGTATACTTTGACATTCAAAGTACATGATTAGGCCTGCTGTCACGGCCCAGAGGCCAGTTTACATGGCTCAAGTAGAACGGCGGCGGCTAAAAGTGAGTCTTTTACCAAAACAACCAAAGTATCACATGCTGCGCAGGCATCAAAGCAATTTACGCTAATTTATTTCTGCAATTTAATAAATTTCCTAAAAGCCTTCTTACAGAATCCCAACCTATTTGCTATATCTTGTCTGATAGCTGTCAAAGTTTTACTTTTACTGCGTTGGGGAGGAGTTAATCGCATGTCACTATTGCGATGGACTTCAAATAGTAATTTCCAGACGCTAGATGGCATTTCCGTTCAAGGCGAGTTAAAAAAAACACGGATCTGTGGTGCGCTAAAGTGAGCTACCTAATCTTAATAAATTTTTGGAAGTGCATTTGTTGATTAATAGCAACATTTAACTCTTCTCGCCTTTTATCCACTCTTCTCCCTCTCCGGAAGGCGAGTGTTTACTTACCAGGATTGGAGTAAAGCTCTTTCCTTCCTATGCAAATTAAATAGACACATTGTTGAGTTTAACTGAAGTCCGTTAATTAAGTTTAAACAGAATTCTCAACCGTTTTTGAAATTTAATTGACTGCTATCGAGAGAAATTATGTTTTAAACACTTCATCCTACCCATAGCAAGGTCGTTTAGTGCAATTTCGTTCCACTACTTTTGGCAATTTTTTCACAGGAAGAGACGCATCACGATAATAACTTAACAAAATTTTATCCTCAAAATGAGGTAGTTTACGTATCCAAGCCGAGCTTGTTAGTAGTGCGAGACATTATTGGTTTAGCCATTGGGTTTGGTGAAGGGACTACTTTGGATTCCCGTTACTGTACCTTCGCCGCTTGGGCTGTGACTGTAACCCCAACCCCTACTGAAAGTCTGTAATGCATATTTTTGGCCTGAATAGTATGCTTTCTTTCACCTCTCGGGGAGGTCTTGGGGGGTTACAATGTGTCCAAGTCATAAATGTGTTAGTTTTTATTTTAATTTCCGACTCGTATGTTCTGTGCTCAAGCATTTAGATTTAAGCGTTGCATAAAATCATTTTTTACTACTGCCAGGTTGGTAGCATTTCGCGAAATGCTGAGTCACCTTCGGAGCAAATTAAAAATGCAGATTTACTGCATCATGCAATCATCCAGAACCCTCTTGGTTGCCTCGATTACTACTAACACTGCTTTAGTAGTAATGGCAGTCGATTTTACAGTGAAACCCACATTTTTGTTGTAAATGGTCGGAATGCAACTGAACTCATTATATTAATGACTACATGTTGGTAGTTTTTGTGTAGCCGCGAAGCTGATCTCTGATGCGCTGTTAGATTATTTTAGATGTCCAAATATGCGCTTGAAGACTCCACCCCATCTGATGTAATTAGGAATGCTTTCTTCTTATTGTCTGCAGTAAGAACTACTCGTTTTGTTCCCCTTATGTTTGCCCCAAGTCTAATTTATGCCACGCATCAAGACTAAAGGTAGCAGCATCCTACAGAGCTGCTTGTTTCACTAAAACTGCACACCTGCTTTGGTCTTAAATTACGCTTATTCCTTCACTAAACAGTTTTTCTGCATGGCCAACTTGGAATTTTAAACGAATAATATTAGAGCCTTTTACATAGCTGTCACCAAAGAAATGCATTTTATCCGAAAAGCGGTGGCGCAGTATCAAGATTCCTCTTTTGATCTATTTTCCCCTTATAAATCACGGCCAAAAAACTGGTAAATTGTGGTGTTTGTAGTTTTTATTGTCTTTCGAGAGGAAACAGAAAATATGTTGGAGTTATTGCAATGAAAAATCGAGTTCACTGGTCAAAATTTGGGCGGCTCTTGGAGAAAACTAAACCATTGACTGGCACCTATACTACTGAAATGGCTGGCATGCCTGTATCAGTAGGCACAATATTGCATGGAAATTAAGGCAAGATGTTTGTGACCACTTTATTTGCAGCTGAAAGCCATTTATTCACTGCTTCTGCAAGATCAAGCCGCTAAAGCACTAGCGCTAGCGTTGCGAGGCTGCATTTGAAGATGAATAAAAGCAATTGGCATGGCCTGGAGGCAAGCCCGCCAGACGAGGGTACAATGGCGGAACACCCAAATGACCCCTTTACCAAAGTTAGGAATGAAACGGAATCGTGAGTATCTTTTTCAGTGAGGACGATAAAATTCAACTTTTGTGTCCTTCATTCGTGTCTCACTTTATTCATCAAAACTTCCATTCAACATGGCCTAACTCATTGGAGGGCCAAACACTAATAGCAGGAAAGGAAGGCATCACATAATTGAGGCTGTTTAATCCCTTCCACCGTCATCTTTCTGTTTTTCTCATAAAAAAATAAATTGCCATGACGACTTACCGTGTTTATACTCCAACTAGGGAGGAGGAGGAGGAGGACGTGGTGGTGATTGACCAACATGCAAGACATTTGATATCTGGATGCCTTGGAAACGTTTTCCTCCCTTATCCACGTATCCAAGATTGGTCTCCCGTGCTACCTTGGCTCATCGCAGTGGTATACACAAGACAGAAATGGCGATTTTCCATTCCCCTGTTAGGGATGAATGTCAACGGGACACTACTTTCTATTGAGTGAATCCAAAATAACCGTGCGTACTGGTGCACCTTGAAATTCCTGGTGTTTGCCTTTGGCTGATCCTCCACCTACAACTCACTTGCTCACTGTACTTCACAGTTTCCTTTCAGTTCAGAAGAAGCTAGTCTGAATTCCACGTAATTGTGGATAACAAAGTAGTAGTTGACTGGTTTGGGATGTTCAGAAAGTAACTTCAAAAAGGCACGTTGATTTTAACCCAACCCTGAATTCGCGGTGTTCAAAAAGAATGGAGAAGTAGTGTAACGGAAAGAAAACCTCTTCTCCATCCTTTCCTTCTTCCTCGATTTCTCTTAAAGCGACTTTAGTGTTGGCTCCTTGAGGCTCTTCCTGCGTGAATAATTGGGCTCACTATGGTATTGGTATAGATGCAAGAAACACTGAACCACTGCTCTGGATCCCTGTCATCTGCCAATGCGATCCAAAAACCAGTGGAATTCAAGTCACTTATACCCACAGCGACACATTACACAGCAGCTTCGCATCAAAGAGTCACCGAAAACAGCACATCGGCAAATGCAATGGAAGTGAAATCATGAAGACCGGAACTTCAGTGTCATTCAAGATGCCTTGTAGCGAAGTCCTCTTGCCAATGCGTTGCATTTTGTGACAATTTTGGGGAGGAAGCGAAGTGATTCAACTAACGGGAGTAAGATCAGGCAGCTGAAACCATGCGACACTTTGTGACCACCGATGTTTCGAAGTAAAGCAAACTTCATCAAACTCATCGTCTGAGATCACAAAGAGGTGCAGCCCGACGAATCTGCCTCAACTCCTCAATCAATCAACTCGAATTGTACATTAATTCGCCATTCAGATGTTAAAAGTATGTAATCAAGGTGTAAGAGCGTTCAATAAGGAATAAAAGAGCTTTAGTGCATCGGTTCCCCAACTATTGGTTTCAACAAAGGACCCACTTCAAATCAAACCTAGGCCAACTTCGCATCGCATTCGAGCCGGGATTCAATGACCATCTACTCAGTCCAGACTCCCAAAACGTTTCAAAACCTGACAGGTGTTCAATACTTATACTTCAACGCAAACCGCATTCACCTGAGCCAACAAAACTTCCAAAGAACTTTCAATGGATATCCAAAACGTGCCACTCAGTTCAACTCTTTGATACAAATGCGCAACCGACATTGGATGTCTTGGTGATTAAGTGCTGCAATTTATTGACAAGTGAGTGGAGGAAATCAGGTTGTGTACGGATAAAGGGGCAGACACACACGAAAGAGGGATAGTGAACTACAGATGCTTATACAAAGCCACCAACAGGGACTACTGCTCGTGACCATGAAGATTTATTTTGCCCATCGCTGCAACTACTTCACTTTCGTCTTCGTCCTCCTCGTCTTCAGCGTCTTCGTCAGAGAAGTCCTTGTCGGCTTGGTCACCGTCATCATAGTCGCTGTAGTCACTTCCCTCTCCCTCATCATCAGCGTTCTGTCTCTGCCTTCCAAAGGCATACTGTCGAGCTGCAGGGAAAGAAGGAAAGACATCACTCAATTTCATTACAGTGGTCCCATTTCATTCACTTTTACCTCAGGTTGCGAAGACAACTGAAAATTCTTAATTCCAGTTTGGATTTAGAGCAGCGGAATTTTCTATGCTAGTCCACCAAGACGAAGGAGCTCGAAGTACGTTCTCATCGAGTTGACAGCAACCAGCCAGCAATAAAGGAGTGACCGATTTCCTGGTCATTTACCCGCTCAAGCTACCTGGGCTTCCAGTCCTGCAACCCATCTACATGCATACGACCTAGCTGCTTTCCGGGTTCGTATGCCTTACAACCACTTTGGATGCGATTGATAAGGTGGAGATAATACCAATTATGGAACGGTCCATAACACTACTGAAAATAATCTGGCGTCTTGGTGACAGGTTATCGATAACTCTGGTACTTCGTCTAACCTCACCAAAAAAAACGGAACGCTCAAGTTATCTCACGGTCTCAAGACTAATAGACGCTTTGGTAAAACACAAAAAAGTATATCACGTTTATCTGACTATTTCACTTTGCCAAAAAAATTCTCAACCTTTTTAAAATCACCAGAATAGTTAGATTATTTGGCAGGGACCTACTTGAAATGCTCAGGCAGAAGGACTGATCAAGAGGATGACCGCACTTCGGACATGGGATCGGCTGGTCCGGTGCGTACTTGAAGCCCTTGCGTTTGGCGTGGTCGTCGCAGAAAATGGCTTTACATCTCATGCAGGCGTTCGATCCAATACGGTTGCAGGATGGGCACTTAAAAGTCTCCGACTCCAGACGTTGGCAACTGGCCTGAAGGGGCAGGCGGTTAGAATGGAATCCAACTAGTGGTGTTCTCAATCACAGTCTGCAGTCCATTAAAGGCACATGTATGTCTACAACCGATACAGTATCCATTATTGCTACCTGCACCAATTTCTTATTTTAAGCCCTCACTTCGAAAATTGTAAAGCAAATTTGGGTCCCTTGCCAAATTTAGTGCACAGTATTTCGCTGAGCTGCGGTAGCAGAAAGCACCGCCCAAAAATCGAAGAGCACCGAAAGCAAAACTTTAGAGGGATTGCTTGACAACGTACTTGATGCTCAATCACCTTTGTTTCAGTTCATTTCCCTTACACGGTTCATTCTCAAGACAAAACTTTGGACAATTAACACTCTTAGCATCTTGTCTCATTAAATACCTCATCACCGATTCCAGCCAACCGTTCCCGATAAATTTTCCCAATGACGATACTAACAATCGAAAATATCATAAGCCACGCGCCATTCATCCACAAACTTATAAAACTGATCGCATTCAGAATGCGTAGCCTCAAAAGAACTCCTAAGAAGTAACTAAAGGCATTCAAGGTGAAGAGCAAGAAAGAGAGAAATCGACGCACTTGATGCTCGAACTGGTCGTCACCACAGAGGAGTTTGGCGCAGAAAGCGCAGGTAAACATGCGGCCACCGTGTTCAGAGATGTCACGGTGGCACTCGACACAGGTGGAGTCCTGCATGGGACAGGAGCAAGCGTGTGTCTGCAGGCAAGTCAGTCCGTGGCACACCCAGGCCTCACAGAAATCGCAGATCGCGCCCTACAGAAGACAAGCAAATGGGAGGAGCGGAAACAAAGTAAACTTTACGCCACTAGTTTTGAAGCCTTTTCGACAGAAAACATAGTTAATGGGTTTGGTGCCAAAAAATTCCGTACAACGTCGTCCCTCTGAAGGATAAGCAGAGACCGAAGCTAACATTAGCATAAGCCTTACAAAGTGGTCCTGCATTCCCATTTAACTTCCTGGGGGAATAACTGCCTCCCTTTGGTGAGAATATTTAATTAGTTAATTTTTCGGTTTAAAGCGACATTATTTTGCCAGCGTTTATCATCTCCCCATGCAAATTGGAAAACAACTACATTTAGCAGGAAGGACTGTCAATGAGCATCTAATTTTTACTCCTCTTCATAAATTTACTTGCTTTTAATAGAAGCCAACGAAATCAACAATTTGAATAGCTAAGGCCGACCTTGAAGCATTTTCGGTGAGCTTCAAGTGTGAATTGAAACAGAGTAGGAAATCAGGCAGGCTGTGCCATAAACCGAGGAAGTAGTGATAGCATCTCCTCAGCTGTCACCATAACTGGATAGATGGTTTTGAAACTGCAGACCTCCATCGAAAATGCAAAAATTTGAACACAAAGTGAAAAGTACAACGATGGAAAAGCCACAAATCGAGGAAATATTTAAGCATGTGTCAGATTAACAACGATGCTTAACCGGAATGAATCCACTTATTCCCCATAAAAAATAACTTAATGAATCCAACTTTACATTCGTAAGTCAATTAACAATAAACGATGGATAAAAATGGTGCAAGGAAAAGATTTCTAGATTTAAGGCAAGGGGAAGGATGGCTTACCACCATGGCCAGGCCAGTGACATGTGCGGAACCATGTTTCACGACACAGTCGCCCTTCGGAATGCACTTCTGCTTGCCGCACTGAGCGCACATTGGCAGTCGCTGCACTGCCCCGCAGAAGTAGCAAAAAGCGCGGTTCTTCTGGGTCTTCTGGCACTTGTCGCACTCCATACTGGCATTGCATGGATGACTGGCCAAAGGGATGTTGAAACGACTTTGACGAATCTCTTTCAGTCGAACCTTGTTTTTTTCTGCCTTCTTCCTTTGACCCGTCTTTTTCTTGGGCATGACTGAGCTGTGGGTAAAGCAAAGCGGGGATTTATTGCAAACTAACAGCAGCAAATCAAGTGTTTTAATATGGTATGAAAGTTATAGATATTGCGTAAAAGATAAACCCTTTAGTCCTAAGTAATGTGGTGGAGCACGCAATGGTACAAAAAACCGCGTGTAGTTTAAATCACCGCTGTAATTGAATGTAATTACAAACATACTAACCCTTATTTCAAAAGACAGAATGCAAGCTAATTGCCCGATGCTAAGCCGGGACAAGGTTGTCAAAGGGAAAGTCGTTTCAAGTCAATAGCCTGCAATATTTGCAAAGTGACGCAGACATAACACGATTTGTAACTATTCCAAGGAAATGGACCCATGGCAGTATTTGCACAAAGAGAAAAGGTCTTGTCAAAGGCTCCCATGTTTTCACCATCTTGGAATTCACACTCTTAAATGAGGAGCGATATTCTATTAACTAACTAATTTTCAAAGACCTCCCAATTCGAATGCTAAGTTAGTTTTGCAAAATAAAAAAAAACGTGCCAAAAAGGAAATCAGTCCTGGAAACGTTCGAAATCATTGCTTTGTTTCGAATAAATGACAAATTGTTCATTTTTAAGCATGACATAGTGATTGTAGCGTCTCGAGGCTCCCCTTAAGGTAAAAGAAGGCGCAGTACTAGGGCAGAACATATATATTCCGGGAACAGAGGACTTGGGGGCTGTTGGCACGGCCCGGAGGCCGACCAACCGGCTAGAACAAGATGGTCACCCAAGTGACCTAAACCGGTAGTTCGAACAAACAAAGTATTACAGTGATAAAATTGGGTTTTTGAGTGCAGTGAATATGCAAAAAGTAGTGCTGGTTGTCGCAAGAATTTGTTGAATATCATAAGGTGTCCTGTTTCGACAGTCAAATGTGCCAGATTGTTGGATCCAATTGTAAAAGCTCATGCGAATGTGACTAAACTTTCGGACCAGCCATTTTTTGGACTGCAAAGGCACTTAGGGCTCTGTGGGTTGTAGACCCACTTTGGGGTCCTGCTAATGGTGCCCCAGTTCCTCTATAGTTTATTACTGTTATTCTAAAAGGCGAAGACTCAAGACAAGGACTTAAACGATTCGAATTCTATCTTCTAAAAACCTAACAGTGGAATTCAGGTGTTGTGCAAGTGTGTCATAATCGAAATTTGTGGAGCCTGGAGTCCAACGAATTCATCGGCGCTTCCCCCTCCTCCAGGATGGGCTTTCGGTAAATAAATCACTAATTTCGCTTATTATTTGCTCTATCTGGCACTTGAGTTCGTCACTTATAAAAGCCGAAAATGCTTTAAAAGTATTTCTCTTCAAGCACGAGCAATTTAATAAGGCCATTAATTATGATTGATCCTGATCCTCTGACTTGACGCCTTCATCCGTCTTCCAAGATTGCTTGTCAATAAAATCTCTTTTCCTCTGTAGCTCAACAAGGAGATTCCCGTAAAGGACTCCGGTCTCGTCAAATTTGTTTCCCTAGGCATTGAGATGACAGCATAAGAAACAAATTCAGCTGCGCTATGATGTAAAAAAACAAACTTGGGACGGGAATCGTTCGCAATTATATAAGCCTCATTACAGTAGTACGGCATGTCATGGTCGTAAATTTTTTTATCATTAGAATATTCTGTTTCATTTAACGTATCGATAAATCTGGTTACCTTTAGTAAAATATCGGTAAGACCCACGCCACCAGTGAAGTTGCCCTCGACGAGAGATGATGTCTGTATCGACAGTGCCTTTGCCAGCAGATCAACTCCAAAATCAGTTATTAAATTTCCTAACCAAAGAAATCGCTTCGATATCACTCAACTTTCTTCAAACAGTTGTGCACATTTCTCACTGGCTTGAGGTTTCAAAGAATTTTGTTTTACCATTTAACCCCACCTAGATCTCTGAAGACTTACTTGATAAATTTAACATAGCCAACTGATAATTTCCTCGAATTCGCATTCCGAAGGGGCTTTTGCCTTCTTCTTTAGCCAAGAGCGGATTGCTAGAGCCATAGTCCTCTTCCTAAAGGTACAACTCACAACCCATTAAGTGGAAGCGAAATATGTTTTTGCACATCAAAGTAGGGGCTTTTGTAGCGATTACTAATGTTTTGGATCGCAAGTTACATTTACCTTTAGTAGTTGGGAATCCTTTTCAATGAGTGTTACGGTTTCACGTAATTCCGAATCCTTTCTGTTGGTTTGAGTTCGTTCTTTCCCTCTGCTCGATGCTTCGGGAAGAACGATGAAGTCGTTTAAATAAGCCAGTTTAAAATATCGGAAAAAGCTAGGTAGCAAATCACATCTCTTTTGAATGCTGAATGTCCTTTATTGCACCGTTTTTACATCTTCACAAAACAGATGGTAATACCATAATTATTATGTATTTTCTCAACTTTATTTAAACATTGTAAGCGGTTTAAAAACAATGGGTTTGAAATAGTCAACTAAATACCTTTTACTTTTCGTGATGCACCTTTCTTCCGATTTTGGTGTTTTCGAGCCGCACTAACCTGCAAAACCTAGAAACTTGTAAATTACTCGAAAAAGAACCTTAAAGAACAAACAAAAGGTCAGGTAATGTTCGAACTTGAAAAAGCGGTCAAGAAAAATAGCACTCCAAATAATTGTTGGCTCACCGCGATATGACTCAAAGTAGAAGTGTCATTTTCCAAATCAAGTCTAACTTTTGCCGCATCAAGGATGCTACCATTATCTAAAATCTGTAACACACATATTGTACAAATTTGTCGTTTATTGTTTGCAGTTTAAGTGTGTCGGCTCAAACTTACCATTTTCATTTTCAGCAATCTTCGCATTGCCACTTCCTCAGCTGTTAAGGTAAATGCCGTAGTAACCTATAAAAAAATTAATTGCTAGAATGTGATTTGAAAATAATGCTGAAAAATACCTCGCAGAGTGCTTCAACCCCAATATCTGACAGACGGTTGTTGCTCAAACTTATTGCCCTGATTGTTCTGTTGATTCGAAGAATCTGTAACACATTCAAACATGTGCACATTAACAGCAATAAAATAGCTCATGTCGCCATTGTTTCCTACTCAACAAGAAAAGTTTAGCGCAAAAGCGGTAGCATATAACGAATAAAAAAACTACCATTAACTACCCATTAACAGCAATGAACCTTTGCAAGATTGCAGACTCCCTCGTCTCCTAGTCTATTTCCACTCAAATCCAAAAACACCAAGGTGTCCCCCACATTGGGAACTTGCGCAGCAGCTTGCAGACAATTGCATCCTATGCGCTTATAATTCAGGTACTGTATTAGTTGCCTTAAAAATAACAGACTAAATAAATGCATTATCCTGACGTACCTTTGGTCAGAAGCCTCTGAATTGTTTTCCATGTTAAAATCTAATATAATGGGTGCATAATCAGCCCTAAAGGAAGTTGAGCGACAGGGAGTAAAAGCCATGAAGTACCAGCAAAAAACCAAACATCAAAATATTTACTACAAAAAACCACATCAATGGCGCTGTAAGCCCAGTATTTACAAACAAAAAAAATTAATAGGTGCCAACAGTCCCACCATAGGTAAGGCCCATCTCGAAAGCAAAACAGTGGGAAAGGAGAAACAGTGCGAGCCACGAAACCTGACGATATCAATCAGCAAAGAAACCAATTAAACAATAGCTAACAAAAAACGGCAGACAATCTGCTTCATTCTTACCCAAAAACAAAAGTACCATCAAGCAAAATCGAAATACTCGACTTCATAAACATCAATAGTAGTGGGCAAAACATGCAAACACTTACCTATCGTTTCCGAATTCGTGGGGAGGTTCTGTACACTGCGTCCATGAATTCTAACACAGTTCAAGGTTTAAGAATCAATACAACGAAATGATGAAATCCGCGCTTCTAAGAGAGAATATTACGTCCTAGATTATTGCATAACCCCAGTGACGGGCCTAGTTCGGTCGCAACATGCAGTACTAGATTCTTAGTAATACGGTCGGAAACTTGGATATGCTCTACACCCTCGAAAGAGCCTTAAACGCCACCATGATACGTACGAAAAGCAAATCTCTAACAGAATTTATGCTACATTATACAATTGTCCTCGTAGTCAAGAAGTTAAGGCGCAAGAACACTACAATAATTGTGTCATTCTAATGATCGGTAGTTACTTGTTTTGGCCTACTAGTTCTTCCAGCACATGAAAACTTTTTAAAAGACAATAAGCAATGCTATTTTAAGGAAATGGGTACTTTTTGTCATAAAAAAGAGGGCGTTTAGCCCATCAGGTGAAAAACAACAATTAAGTCTTATAGTTAAAACCGTAAATCAAGCAAACAACTGAAGTATCACATGGCCCACCTCTTCCTTCAGTCGTTGTCTCTGATGTTGCCCATGTTCGACATCTCGAGTCAGCAATCACAATATAGTCAGTATTTAAAAAGACATGAGTCATCCATGCCACTCTCGGGAGTCATGAACTCTCTAGCCGTAGATTTAAGCCTACCACTATTGTCCAACACCCACTCACTAAAGAATGCCCCGCAATATTCCGCCTCCTAATAGCAAAAGCGTCCAATTATTTCACAGCCTCCTCGTTTTTTGAGTACCGTCCCTGGTGTTACTCTCGTCCGTTGGCCTTAGCTATGCCATTGGGCGGTTTTCTTTCCTCCATAACTCCGCAGACTTCGTCCTCGTAGCCAACCGGCGGGACGCCTTTGTAGGGTCGCATCTTACTATGATGGACCTTTATTGACTGGGTACGGAGTTCCGCAATTCGGACGAGATAGTTCGTGGGGAAGAGAACTTTCACTACACGGAAGGGATCCTTGCTCTAAGGATGGTAAAATTTACGGTGAGTTCCAGGTGGGGGATTCGGCTTGTGTATTCGGACGAGATCTCCTTCGTGGTAGGTGTTGGGTCAGCTGTGCTTGCCGTAGTACTTCTTTCGTCTACTATAAGACGTTTGTAAGTGCCGCCAGGCCATATTAAACGCCTTTCTTATCTCTTCTTTTAGGCGCAGTACGTACTCCGGCACATTGTCGGTTGCTGTTCCTTTGTTCCGTGGAAAGATGCCGGACAGAAATCTCATTTTGCGGCCTGTGAGCATTTTGAACGAAGAAATACCCGTTGACGTGTGGGCTGTAGCTCTAAACGCTGGGAGGACGTGTCCTAGGCTTAGATTCCAGTCTTCAGGCTTTGCCTCTTTGGTAAAAGTCCTAAGCAGTCCTACCAGAGTGCGATGCATTCCTTCTACCTGTCCGTTGCCTTGTGGGTTCCCTGGTGTTGTGCGCATCTCTACGATTCCGGTCTTGCATAGTTCAATAAAAGTCGGCTTTCGAAGTTAGGACCTTGATCGCTATGAATTGATTCAGGCACTCCGTGTTGACAGATCCAATGGTTGGAGAAGGTTGACGCGATTGTTTCGGCGTCTTGAGACTTCATGGCTTCTGCTTCGACTACTTTCGTGAAGTAGTCAACCATAACTAGGATATACCAGTTTCACCTTTTGGTAAGTGGTAGAGGACCCATAATGTCAATCCCTACCCTTTCGCCCGGGAACCCCGTAGGCATGGGCTGCAGGGGTGCGATTGCTGTTAAGTGAGGCTTCTTGAAACTGCTGCAAGGGATAAAGGTTCGGCAGAAATCGAGCACGTCCAGGGTAAGAGAGGGCCACCAGTATCGCTTGCTCGAGGCCCCCGCCACCTTCTTTTCACTTACATGCCCCAATTGCTCGTGCAACTCTTGAAGGACCGTTTGTATCAGCGAACCTGGAACAACTAGACGTTTGGGAGACATGACATCTTCTTGGTACCTTAAAACTTCATTCCCCGGGACGAGTTTGGGCCACTGCCGCCATATCCGTTTGGCTGCTTTGCTGGACGAGTTCATCTCTTCTGCAGTGGGTTTGTGCGAGGATGCCAGAAACCTCTCGTATACCCAAGCCGTATCGGGATCGGTACTTTGTGTGTTTCCCCATTAGTGTCTAGTAGGTTCGCAGAAGATTAGCGTGCCCACTATCCCGCTTCCCCTCTCTACTGAGAGAGGTCTGCAAGACAATGCGTCCGCATTGCTGTGGGTAGCCCTTTTTCTGTGCTACACTACAAATTCATATCGCTGCAATTATTCGTACCAGCGCACCACTGAGCGATCAATCTCCTTTATTGTTCTTAGCCAGGTAAGCGCTTGGTGGTCCGTTCTCACAATGACCTGTTTCGCTATCAGGTAGTGCTTAAGGTGCCGAACCATTGTAAAGATGGCGAACAATTCACGTTATGTCGCACTTTTCTGTCTCATCTTTTTGCTGAGCCTGATACTGGCGTATGCGACGACGTGTCTCCTGCCCTCTTTATCCCGTTGGGATAGCACACCGCCCACAGCTACATCGCTGGCATCCGTGTCTAGTACGAAGGAACGTGTGTCGTTCTCGAAGTTGGGTAAGGCCAGAATCGGGGCGGAGCAGAGCATTCGCTTTAATTCCTTAAAAGGCTCATCATGTTCGCTTTTCCACTTGAAATTCTTTTTTCGCCTGCTTCCTTGTTAGTTTGTGCAGAGGACCGGCGATCTTGGCAAAGCTTTTGACGAAACGTCGGAAGTAGTTTGCCAAGCCGAGAAAACTGCGGAGCTCCGTCTGATTGGTCGGTGTCGGCCATGTTCTCACTTGGTTTGTACGGTCTTCGGTGACAGCCATCCCATCTGACAAGACTGTATGCCCCAGGAATGTAACCGAACGTTGAAGAAAGTGGCATTTCTTTGGGTTCAGGGTCAATCCAGCGTCTCGGAGGCGATCTAGCACGAGTTTCAGGTTGGCATTATGTTCCCGCATATCTCTGCCAAAGACAAGAATGTCATCGAGGTAGATTATGCAGTGCTCTGGAAAAAGCCTCATTAGTGCAGTCTGCATCAGGCGCTGGAAGGTAGCTGCAGCATTACATAGTCCAAATGGCATTGTCTGAAACTCATAGAGTCCGTTTGGCACTATGAAAGCTGTCTTCTCTCTGTCTTTCTCAGCTACTTCCACTTGCTAGTAGCCGGATTTTAAAACCAGGGTGGAAAACCACTTTGCCCCGTACAGGGAATCCAGTGGGTCGTTGATGTGAGGTAGTGGAAAAGCATCCTTCTTAGTCACGACATTTAGTTTTCTGTAGTCGATACACAGTGGCAAACTCCCGTCACTTTTCTTCACTAGTGCGATCGGGGAGGCCCACGGTGACTTGGATGGCCTTATAACGTCGTCTTTGATCATCCCATCCACTAAACGATTTACTTCGTCTAAGAGGGGCGGCGGTATGCGTCTCGAAGGTTGCCGTGTTGGTCTAGCTTCACCTGTGTCAATGGCATATTTGATGATGCTCGTTCGTCCGAGTTTAGTTTCCTGCCAAGCAAACATATTTGAATATCTGCTTAGCAATGAGTGCAGTTCCTTCCTTTCCCTGTCGGTGATGTGTGTTAACTGTAAGCAAAGCTCGTTTAGGTTGTTAATAGAAATACTCGCAGCTTCGAAAAGGGCACTGCAAATTTCGTCAGCGTTCTTTTTCGGAGAAGAAACGACTGAATTTGTTGTTTTGTGCTGCAAAGAAAATCAGCGTCGAGTATTACGTCCCATACTAATTCTGGACATATAATAAATTTTACTGTCCAGGATTCTCTCCCCACTGTGACCTTTAACAACGTCTGCCCTATCTCTTTCATCTTCCTCCCTTCAGCTGAGTGTAGTTTTATAAAGGAAGGACCGGTGCAAAACTTGTGGTGCAGGTCTGGGATCGATTTGAGATTCACTGGGGCCTTGACTGCTCCTGAGTCCAGGAGAAAACAAGGGTATCCTTCTAACTCGCCAGTAGTAAGCCTCACTTGCTCTTTGGGTCTGGCGTGACGGAGTCTAACGAGGGTGTGGCGGGTTTGGTCGGCGATGTCAGGAGGAGTTTCTGACGCTTCCTAGTCGCCGCCTCGACCAACCAATTAAGATCGCTGGTCTTCATGGCGTGGAGCTTTGCGGCGATGATCGGTGGTCGAACTCCCGCTCGGAATTGGACCGCCACCCAGTTGGTCACTCTAGTTGGGGGGCAACCTCTGAAAGCTTGTTCCGCTAGGTGTTGTAGGTTCCTAGCGTACCCTTCGTCGTTTTCGCCTACCTTTTGGTCTCGGTGGAAGAACTCTCTAGTCAGCGATTGTTTTCGCTGATCGATGGCCAGTTGAGAGAGAATCTTGCAGCAGTGGTCGATGTCGGAGTCAGCAGTGACCTCTGCGTCTATTGCTGCGAGGAATGGCTCTTGTGGGAGAGCTTGGAGGATCAGCGAGACTCTCTGCCGCTGAGGAAATAAATGGATGTAAAATCTAGCGATTTTCATCCGGTCTTCAAAGTTTATGCCACCTTTGAAGTGGGGGAAGTCCGCCAACGCTGCCACCAGTGTAGCGGAATCTTTCCGTTCCTCCTCTTCCTTCTTTACCAACCTGCTATTAGGAGGTGGAATGTTGTCAGACATTCTTTATTGAAAGGGTGCTGGGCAATATTGGTAAGCTTAAATCTACGACTAGGGAGCTCTTCGCTCCTGAGAGGATGCGCGTGCGTCTACGACCACGTTGAAATTGTCCTCCCACCTCTGACCTACAAAGCACATTTAAACACCACAATTATTACAGACAGGAAACCTGCCAAAAGACTACTAATACTTTCTACAACTTTATTGCTTTCGCGACTTTGTCCAGTTTGGGCACTGCACTTAGGGGCGGGGACGTGTGCTGCCTATCACGACTGCTAATTGCTTGGCTTTCAACACCGCCCAAAAGCATATTTGAAAAATTACGGAATTTAATGCAGGCTTGTGCGGGTAGGATTCCGCATCCGTTCACATTGTTTATGTCTTCACCCGTCACTAAAGATTCCCATCTTCATTGCAGGTGCGCCTTTTCCAATCCAGCAGTTGAAACCAGAGTCAAAATACTTTAAGATTAGATTCGCTTTTTAAAACAACTAATGTAGCTCCTCGAGACTTCCATGGAAAAAAGAAGACATAATACTCGCCCAGGCTATATCCATTTGGCATAAAATAGGGATGAGGCTACTGATGTGGCCCAGGAAATACCAACACGAAAGAGGCAAAACGGTTAGCCAAGTGACCATAAGCGAAATCAGAATTTAAAGAAACAGCATATTACATTTCCTCCCATCAAACATGCTAACAGCCGCTTTACTCAAGTCAGTTTGTAGGAAGAATTTTTCCTACTTCTCATGCATTGCATTTTTATGCAAAAGCTTTTTATTCACTGCTACTTATTATTATTTGTTGGATGTTGGTTTAACTCCTGGTTTTGCCGGAGTTAAACCAACCGAGACTTCTTTTAAGGTAAAAGAAGGCATAGTGCTAGGGCAATATATATATATTCTAGAACCAGAGGGCTTGAGAGCCGTTGGTACGGCCCGGAGACCGGCCGACCGGATAGTACAGTATAGCCACCCAAGTGACCGAAAGCGGCACTTCGAACAAGCAAAGTATTACAGGGTCACACGGAGGCTCCGATGCTTCACACTCTCCAAGTTGGCTAGCTGACTCCAGGGCTCTAGCAGCAGCTTCAACCCCACCAGAAGCCTTAGGGTACTACACCCATACCTTCAGATAACTTCGGAAAAAAATGAGTGCAAATCATTAAATAAGTGGGTTAATTTGTAAAGAGATTGCAGCATACATTTCCCTGGGCTGATTCATTTTAGCTTTTCGGGTATTTAATGTTTAATGGATTATTTGGTGTAGCTGAGATTGGTGACTGACAGCCAAAGTGATTTGCACTCTTTTCATTCCCACACACACCCAAGCATAAATGTATTAACGTTGTGGCTGAGGCGAACCTGACCATTGGTTGATTGGCAATTCAGAATGCCAAAACTTGCCTGCCCTCACTTCTCCACTATAGCCTGTTTGCTCATTCTTCTCCGTGTGGGTTTTTTCCTGACATGATTTTGTCGCTAATTTATGCTTGATTTCATCAAGTTTCTAAGTTCTAAACTTTCCTTGTTGTTTTGCAGGCCTTACTCTATCTAATATCAAGTTTTATAGCACCGCTGTCTATTTATCAGTTTTTATTTCGCATCGACAGCCTTTTTCTTTCAATTACAGATAGTGAAAAATGGCTGCTCAAAGTGGAATCGCAGGTTTGTCATTTTATGCTCCTAATTAATTTTTATCAGCCAACGAAGAGTTGCTCACAGCCCTATCTGAGGCAAAACATGGCTCGATTCGTCTCGTTCATATGCAAATCGAAGATGAACAAATCAAGCTTCGTAAGATTATTCCAGCCAAGGGCAACTGGGAGGATGACTTCGATCGGTCAATCCTTCCTCTGCTGGATCACAAGACCGCCTCTTACATACTATATCGCCTTGATTCAAAAAACAATCTTGGCTATGAATGGATCCTTCTAACCTGGATTCCCGATGAAACTCACGTCTGGCAAAAAACACTCTATGCTTCCACACGTGCCACTATTAGACGTCAATTTGGTGATGGTTATCTTGCCGATGATTTGTTGTGTCACGACGAGGTTGGTAAATCAATTTTTGGTTTTACGACTTTTGTAGGATGATATTTCTCTAGCTGGCTATCGCAAACACCTGGTTTCTAAGAATGCCCCTGTTCCGCTAACGCATGCTGAAGAAGAGGCGCAAGAAACAACGGCTCATCATACTGTTCATGCTTCGATGAACGATGGTTACAGTAGCATGGGTGGAGTTGCATTCGCATTGACCAGTTCCTCCGAAAAGAGTGTCAAAAAATTCGCTGCTGGGAAGGTCAACTATCTGCAGTTCGTAAGTTTGATTGTTCCCGCTTTTGTTCGTTTACCCGGAATTCCTCCTGTTTAGTTCGATGGTATCCCTTGAGCCTCCTTAACTTGATTGCCACTAACAATGTGTACGACTGAGTAGTCTATTCATCTCTGATAATTGGAAATAGGAGATTAGCACTGATTGTCGTTCGGAATTCGCATATTATGCAAATTGTGTGCAGTCCACTTGGCGCACCCAGTCCCCTCTGTCCTATTAAGGAAAGCTATTTGCACATGACCTTCAACGCTGACGTCTTGTGCATATGTTTTCCTCTCTCCTATTTGCTGAAAGGGCAGGCCTATAGGATTCCGTTGTGGAATTTCCCTAGCAGGCGAGGAACTCGATTTTTTGACACTGCAATTTTAATTTTTACTGTGTAAGACTACGCCAATGTAAAAGCTCATTTGTAATTGTAAATTTTTTCAGCGGGGACTGAGGTTTTAGTACCCTGAGAGGAAAAAGGCCAGCATCATAGTCTTTTATGCATGGACTTTAGATCACCAACGAGGATGCCTGTAAAGCCTATATTGAAGACGAAAAGTTGTAGGGAATTACTTCAAGTCGCGCTTTTTGTTCAATCGTTCCTACTGATTTCCGATTACGAGTTTATTTCTGTTGGCTTCCTACCGCCGGTTGTGATATTGCAAATCCCTTAAATAACCAGCGTCACATGACTTCTAGCAGCACCTGCACTTTTGATTGAGGTTTGTGGGACACTTAGTGACTCCATACTTTTTCTACCAGCAAATCGACATTCCCGAGGAGCGCATTTTTGTGGCAGTCTCGAAGGCAGACTTGAAGCCGGAGGAAGTTGGTGCCCTGACTCCATCAAATACTGGCTCCTATCACCTCTACCGATTTGTTCACGAATTTGATGGATCCCGCCACGATCCTACGGGTACGTCAATCTGTACTTTTTCGATGATCGCGATTTTGCATTTTTCACGTTACCTAGTCACAAATAGAAGAGATGATGCCTGAAAACAACCTGGGTAGAAAGGTTGAATTTGTACTTATTCTCCATTCTTTAATGTCCCTATTGGGTCAGTTTATTTTACATATTTTAGTAAAGGGCTAAGTTAATTCATTTATTTCGGCTAGCATAGGAGACTTTAGTAAAGTGGTAGCACTCTGAAATAGTCGACTTTGATCCATAAGGTTACTTAACTGGTAAGTCTCAAAAAGCTTTGAATTAAGCCAAAGCAGGCGATGTGGTACCATCGTTTTATTGACAGCTTCTGCCATCCTACGGCGTGGCAGTCTAATTAGTTGATGAAGTTACGAAGCGCCTTTTTGTGCTTTCCAAGAAGTATGCTAACTCCTGATGAGGTCAAATGGATATGCCGATTGATAGATAGTTTTTAAACCAGTTTCTCATGATTGCTCTGTGCTACGTGCAATCCATCGCTGTTATTTGGGGTGCTTGTCAATACCCCTCTTCGACCATTCTCTATCATTCGTTGTAGTTGATCAAACAGGTCTCATGAAGTTGGCGCGGGGTAGGCCAACGCAGTGCTGAACCGAAAAACCGAATCTCTTGGGTTCAGCGCTGTCTTTCATTGTTTTCTTGAGGTATAGCCTTAGTTAGAAATTTGCGTTGCCATCTGTTTCGATGGCATTGACCCGTTGACAAATAGCTTTCAAGTTTAGGCAATACTCATTTGTTCCTTCTTACTGCACCACCATTCTGCTCACATAGAGCTGGCATGTTTACATCACTTCCTTTACCCATTTAATGAATGAATTTATCCGGTAGTGCGTTATTGTATAGCCTCTATCAATGGAAACATCTCATCCCCCTTTCTCTTTCTCGACTAGTCTTTGTACATACGATACCGGGCTACCAGAGTACTATAAAGGAGCGTATGCTCTATTCAAGCTGCAAGGGCAACCTAATCGACTGTCTCTCGCGTCAGTATGGAATCGACATTCAACGCAAGGTAGGCTCTTGCTCTCTACCCATTTTCTTTATCACCCAACTGGACTCTCGGGATAATTTCCAGACTGGCATTAAGCAACCAGGGGTTGGGCTAGTCTTCAAATCGGTCCTCATAGGAAGTATGAGCTACTTGTGATAGGGCAAGTTGTAGCTCCGCAGAGAGAGGTGGGTTGTGGATGAATTTACGCTGTGTTCAGTGGAAGTGTGCAATCAGAAAAGTAGCCATTAGCTTGTTGCAACTCGCGCCCAACCATTGTCGATACCACTTGTGACCGAATCGAATGTTCTGGGTTTTCAAGTGGTAGAGTTCTGCAACAAAAGGTCGCCTGGAAACCAAGACGGTTAACTCAAAAGCTTCATACATCAGAAAATGACTCTCCTAGAAGGTAGCTCACACTTGAATGTAGGGTAATGGGCAAGCATTCTGGAGGTGTCGTGCATACCAGAAGAAAAGTGTGGCGCCTATTCAAACGGATGAAATGCCTTCTCAACTAGCTAGATAGCTTGGTGTGTTAGCAATGCAGCCAAGCCAGCTTTAAGGAAGCAGACTCGATGAATGAGTTGTCACGTACAGCGATGCGTCTAAACCGTCACTATCTTCCCTACTATCCCATCTTTCCAAAGTCCTGCGTTTACTCAGTACCGTTTTTGTTTCATTTGATCATTTTTTAGCTGTGAGTGAGAACGAGAAAGTTGGCTGGACATTTAGAAGTGTTCTGTGTAATATGCGCCTATGTCGCTGAGAATACTCTGCTGCGATTTTTGCGCAGTGAAAGCTGTGTCCTCGAGCTAACTTGGGTGTCTCCGGTCCCCCAGGTTGATGTTTAAGATTCACCGACGAATCGCTAGGTTTACTACACTCTCAGCAGCCGAAAGAGTGGTGTGTTTTTGATCACTGTGATGGTTTTGAGGGTCTGTTTTATCACCCACGATAATAACTGTGTTGGAGTAGCAATAGGATGAGTGGAGTGCTGCATCGCCTTTTATGGGGGTAATTGAAAGAGGTGTGGTTAATTGACATCGGCTCCACTTTAATACCCACGCAACCACTAACAGACGGCGTTCTTCCTCATCCTTCTGCAGCAAGCGTAGTCTATCATCCTTAACAAGCAAATTAGTCAAGCCAAATGCGATTATGTGGATGCAGTCAGAATTCTGCCGCGCAAAGCTGTGGGATTTTTAAGTGAATAAGCCTGTCTAGATGGGATGGATGGCTTGTTCGACTACCCACCAACATCCTCACGTCTTAGCTTGGACCTAAGAACTGAGCATAACAAGTTTGAAGAATGCATCGGCTTCGGAGAAACAGCCTAATCGGTGTGCGCGTTAATCTGTTGTTACTTTGTGTGGTTAGGTGGTTGAGCTGCCGCTGAACTTAACTATCAAGACAGTTTAAAAAATCCACCCGGCGCTCCCCTTTGACGACCGCCTTATCATATTGTTACGATGAATGCCTCTGCAGCTATTTCAATGGAATTCTTCGTCTTGTAAGCGCTGTTGGTCACTGTAATTGCCAATAAACAAGTTTCTGGATCCTAAACGTAAGAATCGTTTCATCAGAGAAAGGTTGAAAGTGAAGAACAATTGGTAGCTCGCCGGTCACCCTCCAATTCATGGCAGTATCTCCCTTCACTCTGTCTTTCTTGTTCCCTTTCACCAGTTGGAGATTGAGGACTTCAAGGAGTTTACCACAGCCTTCTTAATGGACACGTTTCATCCGAAGGAGGTCAATACGCCACTCTCCCTTCCCCGTCCCAAAGGACCCGCCGGTCGGGGACCTCGTCGTCTCATCAAATGAAAGCGCCTCTCTTCTCACGAGCATTGCTGTGCCCTTATTTACAATCCTCTTTCTTCTATGCCAACTTTAGCACTGATTTTTCTCACTTACACGTCTTAGCATTTTGGAAGAGAGCTTTTTTTAATTTGGACTATCAAAATGTAGTCATCAAGCCCTAATGTTTACATTTAGGTAAGGCGGCCGATAGGGTGACGTTGGTCGTTTCGTCTTTCAAAATTGACACATCGGAGTCGTGTTGTTTTCTTGAGTGATCTTTGTGTGGTTCAGAACGAAGTCATTTTATATCCCTTGATAAACTTAAAGCAATGGTCTTACATTGTACCGCAAGGTCCCTAAGGCAACACTTGTCTCTTCTAGGCGCACAGAATAATGACCTTGCATCTTGTAAGTGTGATATGACCAAGCAGTTGTGATTACTGGATCAAAAGGAGTGAAGACTTGACTACCATAGGCGACACAAAGTAGGTCACAAACTGGGAACTCAGAATCAACGCAACGATATAATGACTGGTCTCCCACCAAACACGTCCTACTCACGCGAGCACTGAGTTGTCAGGCTTGTGATTGAGTAGGACACCTCACCGTTAGGTCAACTTACTCGCCTCTAAAACATGCCACTTCATTGCCTGTTGTTTGTGCTGGTGGTGGCGATGGACGAGATTGTGGAAGACAACTTTGAAGCTGTTCATGTTCTTTATGCATGTGGGGGTCGGGTTACTGACCTCATGCCAACATGGAATGCAGCGTTGGAGGGTGACCACCACCTTTCACTTTGGATAGAAAAGCAGAGGAGAGAAGAGAAGCAACGCCTTGTATTGGGTGGTGTAATTTATTCATTTTCTCACTATACCACGAGAAGAACGGCCAGGAAGCAGAGGGATTGGATGTGAAAGTAGGTTAGCTTTTGACCAGCACAGTGAGGGGAAACCAACTCATTCCACGTGGTGGAGAGTGGGTTGACCATATTTCTGACAAACACGATAAACGTGCACAACTAGGGTCAAATGTCAGTCGACGCATTCCAAGTTGCTGACAGTGGAAGGGAGTATTCGATTACTATGCTGTAGTTGGTGATAGGGAAAGTGGCCAGCTTTGATCGAGGAATGAAGGCTGCAGGAATGTGCCACGGTGGTGGAGGGATGCGAACAGGCTGGACTGTAGGAGTAGGGGAGATGAGGATTGCTCTCGATGGTAAGATGGATGAGGTTATCAGCAGTGCCGCAATGTGGGCCCATTAGTAGATCTCAATAACGCTTGTAGCAGCCTGATGAAGTGATTATTCGGCCAGCCAATATTACATTTAAGTGAGCTCCAAGTTACTCAACGAACTTGACGATCTGTTAAGCTTTTCCACTTTAAAATTTTTCATAAATTTCACTAGTTAATGTAGGTGCAACAATAAGTTGAGTTAGGTGCCTCTGCATTCCCTTCTTCCAGACTAACTGGGCGTGAGGTTCACTTTTGAATCCAAAACCCAAATGGATCCTTGTTCTTGAATGAAAACTTGACTTCAAATGTAGCACGACTATCCACGACTATCCAGTTGTGGAGGAAGGGCACATGGCTTTCATCACTCTACATTTCATTTGCATGCATTGCATTGCTCTCCCCGTTTCCTTGATGGAATTTGGGGAAACTTGCCGTAGAATAGTCGGACAGCAGACAATTTTGTTGTGCATTAAAAATCATGTCCGTTTTTAAAACTTTTTTCCATTCTTTAGGACTATGAGAGACAAGTCTTCGTTGGCAGAATACTCCTAAATGAATTGACCTTTTATGTTACGTTAGGGCAAATGAGCCTGCAATCCTGACCTCATTCAGGTTAAATTTCAGGTTTATTTGTGAATTCACTTCTGCATGGCCTGTACTTTTTAAATTGAATTATTTGCCCTTGAGAAACATTCTTCAACTAAGCTCTGTGCCTGAAGTGTTTTGTGAAGTTTCTTGCTGTGCCAAAAACTCTGTGCAAATCTCTTCACTATTGACTATTTTTGGAAGTTCTTTCATCTGACATGCATTTCTATGATACTTAGAGTGTGATTTAGAGCTGAATTATTGCCTTTCAAATGGAAAAGTAAAAGGAATTTTCACGCGGGCTTATCCACTACGTCTAAATTTGGTAGTTTTATGCATCCATTTGCATTTTCAGACGACTGTTTTCAGATGTTCATGGTCAATGCCGATCTGGTCAGATCTTGTCAGTTGTACTTGCTGGCATCAAAATGTCGACATTAGGTTTTCCATTTTCCTATGTATTTTTAGCATTCTGAAGACTCTACTAACCATCTTTCAGTAGCAAAAATATTCTCGCAATGAGTAAAGGGTGCAACTAGGTCTATGTTTGGACGGCCCTATGGACCAAAGGCCAGCCAGGAAACTACCCAACTCCCCTACAGATAGAGTTCAGCGTTTCTGCGTCAGCTTTAAAAATCTCAATAAAATAACGTGGATGTGTGACGTGGAAGTGTACAACCAACTACCAGATACATCCTTCTTTCACCCGGAAATGTTGTAGCAACATTTTAGCATTCTATGCAATGTTGATAGAGGATAGATTTTATCTTGAATCACAGCCTGACATTTAACCTACTGGAATCATTGTGAGTTGCTATCGCTATTTCCTTTAGTCTGTGGTGCAGTTTATCGAAATTATCAACGAAAGTTATTTTATTTTCATCACTAAAAACCGTCATCATGCAATATGCTTGTGTGGTGGTTCCGTGCAAAGTCATTTTCTTATCGCATCCAAAAGTCAGCACTCTGAAACGTCTGGCTGAACTCACGCGTTCTTAAGTACACCTAATGTGATCTCATATCTTCTGCTCTCCAGATGGAAGCAAAAGTGGCCCTGTAGATCGGTGTCTTGAGTGCCACACAAAGGCGCTTTAAATCCTCCATTTGAAGAATGGACGTTGTTTGGAAATTGCAGTGATCTATGCAAACAGTTGATAGGTATGTGGGGGACAAACTGTCACAGAAAGTGAGCTGGAGCCCTCCACTCATTGTGCGCGCCAGTAGAATTTTGCTTGGTCCCGAGTTTTGCCGTCATAATGCGAACCATCTGACTGGATCATTATCTGAAAACTTATGCTTTCACATGACACGCACATTCCCTCCATTAGCGTATGAAACTTCACTTTTTGTAGATTTACTCTTTCGTGAATGGGTATAGAGTTAAACCAGAATGTTATTTAACATTTCACTTGCTTTGTTTTAACTTACGGTTTCGGTAACGAGCTGCTTAGGGGCTCCGCCAATGCACCTCCGAAGGGCGGCCTGAGCTCCGAGTTATGTTGATAGTTTCCCTTCTCCAGATCAGGCTCTACAATTTGAAGGTCCACAATTCCACCCCATGTCGCTCACTATTTTGAACGCGGGGAATTAATACAGGTGCCTTGCTTAAAGTAAAGTCCAAATTAGTGGAAGGGGAAACGTTAGTCTAAGTTGTAGCTCAACATAATGCCTTCCTGAGGAAGACAAGGGAGGTGTCATTGGTTCAAGCTGGCAGTTGTGGATAACTCGAGAACAAACTTGATTGATCAACCCTAACTAAGACCTCGCTGAGGCTGGCAATAAGTTTATTTACATATTCCAAGGCTAAAAGCACAAAGATTCTCTGTAAAAAAAGTAAGCAAAAATAACTGGACCTTGCTTTGATTCTATAAAAGAAAGTCCACCTCGTACATTTGTGTTTTACTCTTGCGGAATTTATGAATTACTTATATGCATCGTTTAGAAAAGTCAATTAATATTGATGTTTGAAGTAAAAACTTATAAAACCTCAAAAATTATGTCGAGCTTGGCCTGCATGTAGACGGGGTCAAGTCATCCAATAGGCTGTATGAAGGCTCCTGTAATGCACAAAATGTTTGTTTAACACTCGTGTAGCGTCCCGAGACTCCCTTTAAGGTAAAAGAAGGCACAGTACTGGAGGTAGAATACATGTATTCCGGAAACAGAGGACTTGGGGGCTGTTGGCACGGCCCAAAGACCGACCAACCGGTTCAATACATTATGGTCACCCAAGTGACCGAAACCGGCAGTTCAAACAAACAAAGTATTACAACTCGGTTTTGGTAACGAACCCCTTAGGGGCTCCAACATTATTCCTCTGGCGGTCGGCCTGTGCCCCTGGCTACCTCCAATTTCTCCTACTGAATGGTAAACCTTAACCGTTCTGTTAGGACTCGTCACTGATTCTCCCATGCGCCATATATTTCCCTCATTCATTGCGTTGAGAGTGAAATCTTCTTTTGGCAGCTAACCCAACTTCGTGTTCTCCAGGTAGGCCACTGACAGATGAAAGAATAATATCCGCGAACCATTTACAAAGCTGTATGCATTGCCTGTGTGAAGATGTCAGTCCAGATCTCCTTTGTTTGGAGGGAACTCAGATACGACTGGGTAGCAATTAAGTGGAAACAAAGTGACAAGAAGGAGCAGACGTGAATCGTTGTCCGCAAGGCACTAATTTGAGCATCATCCTTTACTAAATGATTTCTCCTTTAGGCCAGGGTTCCTACGACTGGCGATGAAAGTGTGCAATGGGTAACACATTCTTTCTTCCCCTTGATCCGTTTGAATTGTCCAGAGGGATTGCAATTGTACACCAACTCGATGGTCAGCGCTGTTGGCTTGAGGGTTTACGGTCAGTTTCCTTGTGCCACCGGCTACTTTGTGATGGTCGAGGAAAGAAGTTGACCAAAGAGAGCGCCGCAGTGCTCTGAGAAGGACACAGGAGATGCGTACAATTTCGAAAGTTTGTTTAGACAAGCTTGAAGGGCATATCCCACAGCGGTAGCCTTAGCCTTTCCAAAGATCAACGAAACATATTCCTTCCGAGTTCTGTACATTCTCTAGCGTCTTCGGGAACAATTCGGGACGCTACACTGATGACTTGCAGGTTCATGGTCAGTTTTCTTGCTCCGCTGGCTACGTTGTGATGGTAGAAGGGGGAAAAGTTGACCAAAGAGAGCTCTGGAGCGCTTCAAGAAGGACAAAGGGGAGGGTAATACCTTGATAGTTTGTTTTGACAAACTTGAGGGGCACAGCCCACAGTGGTAGATCCTAGCCTTTCCATGCGTTGGAGAAACATGTTCTTTCCGAGTTCTGTACATTTTCTAGCGTCTTCGGGAACAATTCGGGACGCTACACAGTCTCGAGTTAGACATTCTCCTCACCATGGTTCGTCTCAAAGGCAAAGTGCACATCTTTTACCCCATTTAACATCCAATGTTTGTCAGGCTTGCAAGTCAAAAAACTTGAAATGTGATTACTCCTATTCTACGAGCATTTTTGAAACATGAGTTGGAGCGACCAGTTACCACAATTCGATACATGGCACAGCATCTGCCCCTGCAACCGCTGTGGACCCGAGTGGACAGGCTTGGAGAACAAGGCGCTTGATTAAACACCACATTCACTTCTACCAAGTTGACAACCTCTGTAGCCTTTAGTTCTTGCCAAATGGAGAGGAAAGCTGTGATTAGTTTTCCACTTCTGATTATGTTTGCGCAGGCCACTACCCTTTCGGGTACAGCGGCCTCATAATTGCGAACACGAAGATCTGTTTCGATACAGGTGGTAACAAACGCCACCGAAGGACCTCCTCAACTCTCTTTGTGACATTAGTGACACAATCGGGTTGGCAGTGCTCGCAACTCCAAATCATGAGTACCACTAAAGCAAGTAACGTCCTCTCTTGTTACCTCCACAGGGTATTTCCTTGCCTAGATGTACAAAAAAGAACGTATGTTCTCCCAAAAAATTACAAAGTGAGAGCGATACTCCACCCAGGACATGAATCTGTGGATGCTGGCTTTGAAGAGGTACGAATGCGCCCAATGGTTGCCCATTAATCACGCAAAGATTCCTTGTTATTGTATTTTACGTCCATTCATAAAAACGTCTCCATTTCGTTAGTTTTTCAGTTAAGCCATGGATCGGTAGTTGTAGATTATGCTTTCATTGGGACATTGAAGAAGTCTTTTGCAGAGCCTGCGTAGAAGAATTTTTTGAACGAGCTACTGATATCATCCCTGTTGGAAGGAAAGTGGGTAGCCCATATTGTGTACAGTACCTCCAGACTGTGACAAACCTTGGGGAACAATTTTTCGATGGAGATTTTTTACAAGTTACATGATGGATACGAAGACCCATGGAAATCCACTCACGCCATCGACGCGACCCTGCTCACACCCCAGTCCCACTGTGTGTTGACATTTACTGTCCTCATGGGTTGTGTGGTGTCTTCGGGACTGCCAATACATGACAAGACGACGCCTCTATGCGGTTGAAACAGACCATTCTACGTGCCTTTACGTCGTTTTCAGGGACAAGATTCGTCCGCACCAAGACACCTACTGAATGCAAATAGGATCCTTATAACAGGTGCAAGGATGGCGTAAAATCAGTAGTGACTTGGAATCATACTAAATCAGAAGAAGAAGTATTTTCAGTCGTCTGTCATTTGGTCTCCATTCATACTTGTTTTATTTTTACCTGTTCCGTAGCTTTTAAGCAAACTTGATTTTACGTCAGCATTCAGTATTGAATCTTCAGAGGCAAAGTCTAGAGCTGATATGACAAATTTTTCACTACTGGATCAAAGGGGATGGAGATTCCCCATCCAGACGAGTGGATTAGGCTACCGTCGGCTAAACAACGTAGCTCAACACCTGGGAACTCAGAACCAACGCGAAGATCCAATGACTGGTCTCTCACCAAACACGTCCTACTCACGCAAGCACTGAGTTGGCAGGCTTGTGATTGAGTAGGACACCTCACCGTTAGGTCAACTTACTCACCTCTAAAACATGCCACTTCATTGCCTGTTGTTTGTGCTGGTGGTGGCGATGGACGAGATTGTGGAAGACAACTTTGAAGCTGTTCATGTTCTTCATGCATGTGGGGGTCGGGTTACTGACCTCATGCCAACATGGAATGCAGCGTTGGAGGGTGACCACCACCTTTCACTTTGGATAGAAAAGCAGAGGAGAGAAGAGAAGCAACGCCTTGTATTGGGTGGTGCAACTTATTCATTTTCTCGCTATACCACGGGAAGCACCGTCAGGAAGCGGAGACGAAATGTAAAAGTGAGTCGACCTTCGACGAGCACACTGAGGAACAACCAGTTCATTCCACATTGTTGAAAGTGAATTGATTAAATTTTGTCTTTTTTTGTCTTCAGGCAAGTCTCGAGGCACTGCACTGGCGGGAGCAGAAAACAAATCCACTCTTGAAACACACCTGTTCTGATGTCTACTGTTGGGTGATAACCCCCAGCGTGGCGAAGGAAGTGCATGCGCTACGGACAGTAAAACCTCTGACAACGTCGACCTTGAGCAAATAACCCAGTCCTCTGGTCTGTAGGGAAGCTATGAACAACAAGAGGCGGTAGCCGTGAACCATCTGAGAACTTTCCTTACGGAGCTGTCTACCGTACCTGTACGAAGATAAGATGAACCCCACTTTTCCCCATCGCCATTCACCAAAACATTGCAACTAATGCCATATAGTGGATTTCCAAGCCGACGTACGCAGCATAAAGAATAAGTACTGCACCTGCGCCTTTAAAAACCCACCAATAAATAATTGTCTCAAGCGTAACTACGAGCATAACTATGGTTAGACCTGTATAAAAAGTCATTTACCTATAGTTCCAACTTGTGAAACGACAAATTTGAACGGGTAGCACAATCGTAGGCCAAAATCGAGCCACGCAGCCTTCAATCGCGTTCATTATGAGACCCAATGATAAAATAATAAACGGAATTAAGGCCTCATTCAATGAAAAAAATAACAAGTGCCTGAACGAGTAGTATGTATGCCTCTCTCAATTACGGCTGAAATGATATCACAGGAAAACATTTAAAATGGACATGACACATATAAGTAGTTGAAAAAGTGGCATGAGAAAAGAGTACTCGCAACAACACTTTTCATCGGGTTAAAAATGAAGACACACATGAGACGAGATGAGCATTAGGCAGTGGGAGGTGTCGAGACAAGCGGTGAATAGGGCAGCTGGCTAGCAATCCCAAGGTTACCTCCTCGCTGGTTGCGCTGCCAGCAGCGCTGCCTCCAGACCACGCAGTAGACCGCCGCAAGAGTGAAAAAAAGGAGAGCAAGGAAGGTGGAAAGGGTGATTGCCACAATGAGCCGGTATTTTGAAGGCAGCCAGTCTGCCTTGCATGCCGCCTCAATCTCCTCCGCCGTCAGTAATAATGCTGCTATCGACTCGCGCACCAACGCAAAAGCGCAGCCCTCCTCCGCTTCACGGTTGCGACACGCTTTGAATTGCATGTATGAACCCGTCTCGTCCGTCCACCCACGCTTGTAGTACAGACGCAATAGGTGGTCACTGTTGGGTGGGGCGTCGGCAGAGGGAGCTAAGAGCTCCATTGCGACGAGAGCGGCATATCGAGGCCTGTTCTCTTCGACGTTGGCGCCTAGGGCACCGAGCAGTGGGGCGACGTTGGTATCATGTGCGGAGTAAGCAAGAAGGCTCTCCAAGGAGGAGGGATCAGTCGCGTTTTTGTGGATATACTCATCCATCCGGTCGAATGCGTCCTTCAGAAACACCCCAACCGCTAGTTTGAGGGTCTCTGGATCAGTGAAGAGTAACTGGAGTGGCGAAAAGGGAAAACAGGGAATTAGTTAATAAGCCATGGATATGCAAAGTGAACTATTTTATAACACAAGCAATATTGTCGAAAATATTGGCCGTCCTGCATTGAATAGCCTTGGAACGATGCAAAAACAAAGAAAAAAATACTTCGGTTGCAGTTATATTTTTGGCGTGATTGCTGTGCTGCTGCTTGTACTTTGCGAGAGCGTAAGTCGAAAAAAGAACTCGAACTATATTCACAACAGAAAGAGTTCGCATAGTTTCTAGTGAGCTGATCTGATGTTACATGAAATGAAAGAGGTGAACAAAGCTATCGTACAAGTTTACTTACGCACGATGTCGTTCATTAACAAAACAAACATAGTTAGGCGTATAAGTTCAGGCTAAATGGGCGAAGTGATAATGTTTGCAATACAAATGCTTTGAATGCCCAAATTAAACAATATCTGACAAAGCACACAAGAGGCTTAAAAATTGGCGGAATACTTTGACTGGAATTATTGTAACTACAACATGACCACCAAAAACGAACCATAGTTCGTAACTAAGCTGCTGGTAGCCATGACTTTCAAGAAGCCGAATTTTTCGAGGCGTCAGATGGGCTATTTTGCAGTTAAAGGGTGTAGAGGGGCATTGCTCAGGTAGACGGTAAACAATGCTCCTTTTCATCTTGAAAAAGACCACCCACCCGCTATGCGCCAAATCAAGGACACCACACAAAGACTCCTTCCCCGTGAGAGAAAATCGCTTCAAATAGGGAATGTTGCTTTTCCGACAAAGTGTTTATTAGGCTTGCCGTAAGAGCAATCCCACGCTTCGTGTAAATATGAACGAGAATTTTGGGCTCAGGTACTAATAAAGTGCTTATCAGCAACAGCAGTTGCATAACAAAAGATTTGTAAGTTCGTAGCAAGGTGTCATGACAAATATAAGAACAAGTACTAGGGACAGAAGCTGGAATCACAAATGCCTGCTTTTGTTTATCAAAGTCAATCAAACTCAAAACAAATGCTTTGTAAAAATTGCAGCGTCTGTTGGTAACGAGCATTTCTCATAATAAACTGAATCCAAAACTGATTTACACACATCCACAAAGTCAAATGGACACATCTTTCAAGTATATAAACCATTCTCGAGGACGAGACCAGTCGATAAGACATCAATTTCAAAGATAAAATGCAAGCATGCATAACGTGTTTCGCAAGATACCACCTATAAGGCAGGATAAAGGAAAAACTAAACGTCCATGATGCCGCGTGTGGACCTACCCCGAAAAGTTTATCCGTTATCAAGTCTAGTTCCTCGACGACATCTTGTGTGCACCATGTCGGGAGAGTAGCATTGTGTGACCTTAGACAGAAGAGATCGTCAGTGATTTTCCATATATCCATCAAGGTGATGTTTTCGATTCCGTAGGATGCACCCACATGTTCTATTGTCTTTTTGTGCTGTTTAAGTAGACTAATCCCTTCCTTTGATTGAAGCAACTCATCTCGCCGTTGAGCCAGACGTGGACATGGTTCAAATGATAACAGCGTATCCGTTGTCTTAAAATAAACAGGTAGTTTCATTAACATCATAGATTTAACTAACCTGACTGTCCCAATCACTAGCAGGGATTTGGAAGAAATGTTTACTTAATTAATTGGACGCATATAAAAAATAAGAGATAGGTCAGGAAGGAGGCATGTTTGGATGGCCTCTAAAAATTAAAGATCAAGCCTACTGTAGGCACGGTGTGTGTCGGAACAGGGCGCCATTGCAGTCCATATTTGCTAAGCGAAGAGTTTGACAGGTGAAAAAAACCAGCCATCATTGCTTCTGCCGACATCAACGAACGGTCCACGTCTGAACTTCGCATATGAAAAGTAGAGACATTGTAGTCCTGCTCAATAAAAGAGTCATATTTGTTCCTCAGCCATTTCCCTAAAAGAAAGAGCTGTTCGATGCCCTCTTGAGTCAGCTGGCCAAGTCCGTCGGGCCATACTTTGTAGGGATCATATCCATCAAAAATGTACGGCGTAATAGAGCTTCGGTCACCATGTCGAAAAAGTATATGAACATGAACCAGGTTATGCTCCCCAGTTGCAACGCAAATGAGATACAAGAAGGCGAAAAACCCAAAAATACAGTACATCAAACTAAGCAGTCCGATAAGCGGAGTCCGTATAAGAAATCTTCAGAAGAAGCGCCGTAGAGGTCGCCTATGTAATTTGACTATTATATAGTGGTAAATTTTAAAACATGGATTTCGTAAAGTGCACTAAGAGTACTGCCACTAAATCGTATTTTTAAGTCACCGTAATTCCTAAAGCAAAGCAGTTGTAGCTTGAGTAATTTATGTTGCTCAAATCCCGGGAAGTTAGCATATTTAAGAGCGCATTTGTTGGTAAAATGCTTTAAAGAAATAAGGACTTCCAATCCTTGTGTGGGCTTTTTTACTTTCACCCGATCGCTCTGCTCTTCTTTGAACTGAATCAGCAATTAATCCTGACGTAATTTGCCACTGAAAATTGAGAACCAGTCTTCAATTTTTTTGGCTCTCGGCCCATTTTATCATACCTTCGGCCTACTATTACAGGTAAAAGAGCTTTTAGTTGACGTTTTACTTGGTTCCTTTGCATGGTGATTGTAATTTTTGGGTTGATTTTCATAAAATCCTGCGCACTAGTCGATGCGATACTTATGATTTTATGTTGACGTTCCTTTTGTTTGTCGTAC
This sequence comes from Taenia multiceps, assembly GCA_001923025.3. NCBI lineage: Eukaryota > Metazoa > Platyhelminthes > Cestoda > Cyclophyllidea > Taeniidae > Taenia > Taenia multiceps. The sequence goes on along the minus strand of CM010311.1, from coordinate 76,605,456 downwards.
ATCCAATTCCTCATTTGTCAAAATGTTTCGATCAGTTATACAGCTAAACATCCTCTCTATTAAATAATTCCCTAAGTAAGCCTCCATTTTAATGTTATAATCCCATTTCCATACCTGTTGTGTCATTACTCATTGAACGGTGATTCGCCAAAATTCCTGAATCAGTTCGGGGTTGGTGCGGTGTGCACTTTGATCTGGTCAGTGCTGGTTTTCATGCTGTTAACGCCAGTAGTGCGAACTGTTTTCCCACCCTTTCGTTGTTCTGTTGGTCTCCTTAAAAATTATAATCCTATTTAGACTCTCCATATTGTAGCTGCTTCAAAATCAGAATACTGTTAAAAGTCACTTCTAATGTATGCATAATCACCATGGCTTTATTATCGCACATTTGTTGTGGAGTTTTCCTCTACTTGGATCTGTATTTATCTTTTGAATCAAGCTATTTTAATCCTAAGGGCCTGTTTTTTTTGTTTTGGTTTTGCGTTTTTTCCCATTATTATTCTTACAGGCTGTTCCCCTGATATAGGCCAACAATGACAGAAGAATTTGTCACTTCACTCAAGGCTGTCAGCGTAAGTTATTGCATCTATTTTTACTCTCAATCATCATTTAGAATTTCTTAGGTGACCATCCCTCCAAGATCACGCTTCAAAGTCTCAAGTCACTTAGCGAATCGATTAAACTCGCACCGGACCAGACAAAGTCGGTAATGGACTTGGCATTTCGTGAACGCACCCTCTCTCTACTCAGTGGCGATGGTTCTATGGCGGAGGTACGTGCTCTCCTTCGGTTGGCCGCTTCAGCTGCTGTGGGGAGCATCTGCTCCGCTTCCACGCCATTCCTGCTCTTCGCCGACCTCGTCAACACCAAGCCCATCGCGGAGGCTGAGGCCAACTTCCAGTTTCTTGAAGAGACAATCAAGGCACTCAAAGATGTATGAATAACGCTGTCTTCCTTAGATATTTTTTTAAAGGACCCTACTTTGGAGCAGATAATTGCGGTGCTATTCTACTGAAGCGTTGCACGCATTTCGGTTTTATAAGTAGGTTTTTAGACTCATCCGAAATAATTCTGCCCCGAAGCGGGCTCTAACGTGGGGTATTTAAACCACTCACCTGAGAGTCATGGTGTTCTTGTCTAAAAAAATAGATTTCAAACTTTTGCCCCAGTAAGCAAAGATATCGGTACATTTGTTGTTATCTTCGTCAAAATGGCATGCGTGAAAACGATTTATTTCTGCCCTACCAAGCTGGTTTCACCGCTCTAAATTCCCCACTTTTTGTTTCTATTCATTTTCTCAATCGCGTCTAAGGATAATTAATCTTACTTGACTACAATCTTTCTTGTCTTTCCTCCAAACTAACTTAAATAAGCGGTCGGAATAGTGTTTCTAGCATCTCCGCTGGTTTCGATGTTCTTGTGCTTGAACAAATGTTTGACTCTTCCGACAATGAAGCTCTGAATATTTATTCATTTTATTGGCTTGTCCTCTCATTGACTTGAGAGACGAATATGTGTGCATCGCCTTCCCTTCACAAATTTGGAACCATAAAGATACCGAGTAAAGTTATGTTAAGGCATTCGGGTCCTTATTTAACGGAGCTTGTTTAGAGGTTTAATTTCTAATCACTATCTTTCCTGCTATCTTCCAGCCACCAATAAGTTGGACCATTATTTTTTGTTTATTTGGTATGGATGTCCTTTACTCTCATCTTATTATTCCCACCCCTAGTATTTTGGACTTCTTAGCTTCCCCCTTCCAAGGGCTTCATTTATTAAGAGGAATTTGTATTGTAATTCCACATCAGACGGTTTTCTTCGGTAAAGTATTCTTTACCTGCTAATTATTGTTTTGATATTCTGATGAGTTCACTTCTCTAGCTTTCACACTTAATTAATTAGGCTTCGCTGTTTGGTTCGGGACGAAACACACTTCTCCGAATGTGTAATGACCTACTTCGCCGTTTGTCCAAGTCTCAGAACACCGTGTTCTGCGGTCGCATCCAGCTCTTCCTCACCAGTCTCTTTCCTCTCAACGAAAAGTCCGGTCTCAATTTCACCTCTAACTTCAACCTGGAGAAGGAGGTGGCTTTCAACCAGGATCCCGACGAGAGCCTTTTTCATTCCCTCACCACCGAGACAGACGCTGATGGGGATGAGGGAGGCAATGCAGGAGGTGGAGTTAACCCCAGCACTCTAGTCAATGCCGACCTCTACCGACGTTTCTGGCGGCTTCAGGAGCTGTTGAAGGCACCCGCTCACTGCTACACTCCTGACGGGTGGAAGGCCTTTGTGGAATGTACCGAGTGTGTCGTTTCTACCTTTCAGAGCATTCGACTCACCACTGGTTGTGGTGGTGAGGCGCCCTGGCATCAGTTCACTATGTATCTGACCAGTGAGAAGGTACCCTCATCATTATCAAACGTTTCACTTTTCACTTAATCGGCATCCTGATTTACCACGGTAATTGGATTTATCCCCAGCTTATAGATTTGCAGCTCATGGATCGCAGCTTCCGTAGATACATACTGACCCAGTTGGTTATTATCTTCCAATATCTCACGGCTCAGGTGAAGTTCAAGAAGTGAGTGCCGAAATTTATCTCTTACTTTTCTTCAATCCTCAGTTTATACATTGAATGCGATTTTTCTTGCACCGTTGTGACTACATCGACTCGTTCACCTAAATTGCTCATTACCACTTCTTGTATTCTCTCCCAATTTTTCGCAACTTTTTTTCACTACATCAAGCAATCACTGTTCCTTCTTACTTAAAAGCTTTCTCTCTGATGAATCCTCAGGACACTAACTTTTATTAATTTTTACTCTCCGCATCGAGTTTACCGCTTCTAAGGTTTTAAAGACGAGTCTTTGGGCAGCAGAGACAGCATCAACTTTAGTCAGAAATTACTAATAGTTGGTGGCCGTAAAGTAGTGCTTTAAAAGCTTCTGTCTGTGTAAATCTTTGTGGAAGGATTTTTCAGAAATCGACACGTCACACGACAAAATGAATTTTGAATTTTCCACCGTGGTAGTGCATCTGTCTCTCGTTCGTGGATTTGTATCTGAAAAGGTTGATAAATAAGATCTCATTGGGATCTTTTTACCGGCCTATATGTTTTGGTTTAAATGCTATTCAGACTCCTTGTCTTGTTCCATTCTATACTTTATGAAATATTATGGTTTTGCGCATCAAGAGAACTTCAATGCCACCTTGGTTAACAGTGAGTCGTCGTTGATGGAAAGTATGCAGGTGACAGAGGTTGTGTGGAACTCAGTCAGCTGATAGTTTTGGACGGTTGTAGAGTTATCCACCACTAGTTCCTTCCGCCCAGAGAATTGAAATAATAAATTTGTATAAATGGAAGGTATTCGTTGTGAGACAACTACGAATAAGTTGTGGATTTTTCTCACAGTGAAACAACCGTTTTCCATGCTTTTTGTGCATGAATTTTGGATCGAAAGTCGTCTAAAATGTTGTTTGGGTGGTTCGATGTAAAAGCGTCAGGAATATCATTTAACGAAATTCGTGAACTGTAGCTAGAATAACATTTAGTAAACACACGCATCCCCTTCCATTGAACCATTCCTGATGAAGGTGGTACAACGTTCTTTTTTGCCTTTTTAAGTGAGAGCCAGCGCCTTAACGAAGAACAGTTGCAGTGGATACAAACCCAACAAGAAGCGATTGCTGAGCTTTTACGCAGGGATGCTGCTTCCCCCTCTGATGTCACAGGAGCCGTGGTGGAGCACATCCTGTATCGCGAGACTTATTGGAACCACTGGAAGAACCAAAGTTGTCCTTCCTTCATCAGGGAACCTGAGAAGTCTGTCCTTCTTCCACGGTTGGTAACCTAGCAGCAAGAGGAATGGTTTGAGATCTCGAAATTAGGGCTGACGGATAATACCTCCCTTTCTTACCAAAAGGAAACGTAGAACAAACCCTCTACAGGATCGATCTGGTAGGAAGTTATATCGATTTGGGAACAGGGATTTGGACGGACTGTGGTCCGCGTGCCCAGACAATTTGGAGGCTTGTCGCGACAAACGACGTGTTTTCCAACCCCCTGATCTCCAGACTTACTTTCAGGGTGCCATTCTTGAGTTGGATCCACAGGAAAAGGTGGAGGAGCAGTACAAGTGGGTCTCATATTCTACTATGCTTTCCCCTGTGGACACTATGTATGGTTGGTTACCCTCATCTTCGTATCCATAGGTGCATCAATCGTGAGGAGTGGACCTGGCGGGCTCTGCGGTTGCTTTCGCGTCGATGTGGCCAGTTCTATACCAATTGGAATCCTCCCGGCCGTCCTGTTAAGGATTACTTGACCAACATTCTGACGGAAAAGTTGCAAAGCGAAGTTAGAACCCTCATTGCCTTTAATTTATTGCATTCGAAATGTCCGCCTTCTATTTTTAAGCTAAAGAGCTTTAAAACTCGTGTTTTTAGTTACTTTGAAAGCATATTTGTTGCCCTTTTGTCATTCGAGCATTCTTGTGGAAAATAATAGCCTACTAAGGAACGTCAGCTTGATTTAATTCACACGTATAAACGTGGTACAGGAGCGTAGACAGCTTGAATTCTTCAATAAAGTACTCTCAGTGCACTAACCGATGGTTTGGAACGTTCTCCCCCTATTTGGATGTCTTAGTGTTTGACCTGAGGTCAGGATTGGTAGTGACAGAAAAGTCTCCAGTGGTTACTACGTATGCATCCATTTCATGTTTGACGCACATCAACAACATGACTTTATATGCTTATTATTTTTCCTATAATAAATCATTTAAAACAAGGCTAGGTGGCTGGATGAATTTCAGTGGATGAATGTAAAGGTGAACCTATTATGTTTCGCCAGTTTAGTAGATGTTCCCTTGTCGAACCGCTACTACAACAAAATTGAACTTGACAGAGTCGAGAGTTTTCACTGGAGCAGCTGCTGAGAGGCAGATCAGTTTTCATCTGAGGAGGCCTCACGTCGAGCGAATAATGCTGCCATTTCACCTATGGACAAGACCTGGGGCTTGTAAACTCCGTCTCTTCATCGTCACTACCAGCAGATCTGAACAAGGCACTGCTAAAATCCAAAAAATGACTATGCAGTTAGTGAGTGTCTCAACGAATTGTTGAACACAACGAGGAGCAAGTTTTTGACTTGGAATCGAACACGGTAACACAAACTCTAACAACCACTCATTTTACTTTATAGAGCAATGAAATTCGATCAAATGGGGAGACAATTCAGAAGCAACAGCAGGTCAGAGGTCACGCAAATCGAAGTGACAAGACTTTATCATCCTCCTCCGGCGACATAGCTAAGTCAGCTGCGGGGTGCAACCAGAAGGCTCCTTACGGAGCCGTCAAAGGCATTTCTTCAAGAGAAGACGCCGCAATGGCTGATTTGCGGGCCCGGTCGCGTTCCCCACTTGTCTCTAAAACGTCTCCTCTTACCGATGCCACCACTCCTGTTATTGTGGCCATCGCAAATGTACGTCGCCTTGGCAACAATTGTCTTCTTATTTCGCTACCTATTGTAATGTTAGTAGCACTTATTTACTTCCCCCTTGGGCAGAGGCCGAATTCGTTGCTTTCGGAGGAGGAAGATGACACAGTACATGAGCAGGAGCAAGAGGAGGAGGAGGTGGACGAAGACACCGATGGAGAGGCTGCTGATGAGGATGATGACCTCGAGAGTGGCGATTCTGAGGATTCCAAATCCAGAACTGACAGACAGGAGGGAGAGGAGACTAAAGAGCATTGAGTGGCTCATTTTTTATCCACCCCTGCACTATAGCACTTCCTCCGTTATTCATGATGTAACATTTTACTGTGAAGCCTATTTTAGCAATGTATGATACATACCTTCTTTGTGGCTCCTTTTGAAGGCGTGGCTGAAATGGTATTTGGTTAGCGTCGTGTGGCTCTACCGATTCCATTACCTACAAATGGCATCGTTACCATGGTTTGGTGGTATTGTTATATGCCTTCACCCTTGTTCTTATGTGCCTCACCTTAGTAAGATCCAATGCGCTTCAACACTGGGCTTATTTCGAAATTACATTACATTCTAAAGGGTCAACAGCACGAAATGATGGACTTGAAGCGGATTTTCTCTCTTGCTCATCCGTTTCAGCTTTGTTGGTGCTGCCCCATCACAAGCATTCCGTTTGAAGCCTTTGGGGAATTCGAAGGATCATGGGAGTCTTCTCCCGTTTAAATTATCATTTGGCATAGGAGACTGTCCTTGCTGTATGTGAGATATGTCTGTTGGCTTCATGGTGTTGCGGTCTCCTTAGTTATGAAGGTGTTATATTTTGACAATCGGTTCTCATACTTTTTGAGTTTACCTTTACACGGTTCTCCTTCATTGTTCCCCACTCCACTCTATTCCCGATGGCTGTGTGAAATGTATTGTTAAAAGTACACCCATCTATTTCACTCATCTGTGTCGGTGTCTTATAAACACATTAATTTGTCTCACATATGGCGATTTAGCTGCATAAATATTCACTCTGTGCTTACACATCAAACCGCCTTGTTTATGTCCCCCTAAAACCCTGAAAAATATTTCTTTGTTTATCAGAGACTTAGCGCCTAATCGGTCGTCTGACCAACTTCACAACTTCGGCCAAAAAAAAAACCAAGGTGTTTGTTTGATCCGGTTGTCTCGCACCGGAGATTCACTACGCTAAAGTTGAATTACCCGCAGCTAGCGTGTCTGTGAGACAAAGGTCTGAAAAAAAAATTAGGTTTTCTTTTGGATCATCTCTATGCCATGGGGTGGAGAACATTTGGTTGATTTATGATAAACTTAAGGTGGAATATTCCGCGTGGCGTGGTGGAGCCCACCGCCACGTCACAGTGCACAAGCGCGACATTGACAGCCAGTCAGGTTTCTGCGTGTTCGCACTTGCGCATGGAGTTGACTGCACACACTAATTCAGAGCACGGAGAGGTAGGGCTTGTCTGCCAGCTTCACTGGAACGTCCTTTTCTCCTTCACCGACTGCAGCACCACTGATGCATCACGCCGAGCACAAACCCCTCGTCCTCACTACTGGCGGTGCCGGTTTCATCGGCAGTCACACTATTGTGGAACTCCTCGACGCTGGTTACGATACTGTCATTCTGGATAACTTTTGCAATGCTAGTAAAGGTAGGCTGTCATTCTCCTTCTTAGACTTTGGAGTTTATGCCATCCAACATAAATCTGTACTGTGTTGTAATTCTAAAAACCTTTATTGTCTCCCAAATCACGCTTTGAAATCTTATTCCTTTTCGCCTAAATTGTATGAGTACTCCTCTTGTATGAATTGTGCGTTCGCCTGTTCTTATTTGTTGTTTTTTTTTAACAAATGAGCCTTCCTTGTTAGCTAATTTCGATTCTGGTTCGGTTAAGTTCGATGGTGTCAAACAAAGTTGTTACTTTGAAGAAAGTTGCTTTTGATCCACCGCCACTCATCCATTGACGATTTTCCTGCAATAAAACGTTTTTTTAATTTACAAATCTGTAGCGAGGGGTTCATTGTTCCCTAGTAGTTGAATTTCTTTTTACTTAACACAAAATAAGTATTTAGCACTGGAGCTCAATTGCTTACAAGATTTTGGCACTTCATAGGCAGTTGATTAACATCAATGGCGTGTTTTTTTTTCTCATACTTGAGTAGAAAATGTGGTTTCTTGTATTCCTCACATAAACTGTGCCCCGTTGAGTGAATTAATAGAAGGCGTTTTCTCGGCTTCGTCAAACAGTTGAAACACGGGCTTCCTTCCATGAGGGTAGTAAAAGTCTAACCCACATCAGCATTACCGACCTCGTCTCCATTTCCTTCTGTTTTTTTTTCTGCATGTCAAGGTTGTATCGCGAATCTGGAGAAGGTGTGTGGTCAGAAACTCAAGACTCGCAACGTTGACCTCCTAGATAAGGATGCGCTCACAGCCCTCTTTCACGAGGTGAGTTGGCAATCTTTTTTTCCCACCTTTATTATTGAACTGTAGAGTGTTCATCCAGCATCTATGTGCTCGTCGCCTTTCATTGACTTCCTAGCCGTCTGTCGCATCAGTATCCCCTTTTGGTATGTGTATTAGGAACCAATTCGTAATATGTTTCCCTGTAATAACTCTCAACTACCGGCCGGTACTTGATTGCAATCAACCGGCAAACTTTTACCTGTTCCTGACTTCTGTGGTAAGCAGTATGTAAAAATAGAATGTCACGTTTCCAGGAAAAGGAATAAATGTAGGATATGGTAGATAACCTGCCTTGGGCATTCCAGTCACCAGTACGAACGGGGTACCCGACTGACTGACTTACTTTGATCCAATCTGCATTTTGTAGTTGCATAGAGTAGGCCAAGTCAATGTTTAGTTGTTGACTTTTGTACAAAGTTTTATCGTTTTCTTGGTGAAACATCACGGTTTGAGGTTTAATTGCGCTAAGTGATTTGTTGAAGAATAAAGAATAGAATCACCTACACCATACCATCAGGGCCATATTGTAACTCATACCTATGTCACTAAACCACTATCATAGTAAAAAAATTATCCATGTTTTGAGATTTTGGGTTTCTTTGAGCCGATAGTAGGCTTTCTGATTGCTGTGTGTCTGGAGGTTCGGTATTTGGCTCAAAGAAAGGCAATAATAAGGTGCTTGCTTTTTGTGTGATTACTTCAGTATGTGTGCTAGTTCAGCCTTCAGCTTGTCGAGTTGTTGGTTGAGTCTTGCACACGATCACTACCGCCTATGAGCCCTTCTAAACATTCCACAAGTCTGACAGACAAAATGTGTCATTCAGGGGCTTTCTACTTCCCTTTATTCATAGTTTCGCACTTGCTCCACATGTGAGAAAACTTGTAAAATTTTTTCCTGGGCAATTATGAGCCTTTTTAATTTGGCTTTGTAGAAATTGAGTGTACTTTAAGTTGGTGCCATTGTGATACTTTATCGCGAATGGAACCCACTTTTGAAGCTGAGATCACGAGCACGTTTTGAAAAATTTGTTTCCGATTTTGAATGTAAAAATGGTCTGAAAGTAAAGTGTGTTGCAAGTGGATTCTCAAGATACCCTAAGCTACGGCAATTTTCATTATGCCTCCAGGCAGGACAAAGTTCACTGGATACTAGGCGAAGTGGGTTTCGTTGGACAGAAGCAATAACAGCATACTCGCTACTGTGCGCCTCGACACATAAACTACCGAAACACTTCGCCTCAAACCTATCTTTTCTTCGGGTTGTATTGTTTACAGTTGTCCCTGGAAGTCCTCTAGATGAAGGTTTTTTTTACATCCACTCATGTCAATCCAAGTCTTTCGTACTTTATAAACCATCTATATCTAATGCATTGAGGCATATACCGTGACGCGTTTTGTGATCATTATCCGCCTTATACTTGGTATTTGTATGTTTGTGTGTCTCCTTTCTGTATTTCAGTTCAAATTCGACTATGTCATTCACTTCGCTGCGCTCAAAGCCGTAGGCGAGTCGGTGCAGATTCCTCTCGAGTACTACCAAAACAACATCACCGGTTTCGTCAATTTGCTGCAGGTGAAGTCATTGTGTAGTACGATTCCTCTCCTCCAACCCTGAGCTTGACGTGGTTGGAGGAAGTCGAAAGTGAAATTCGCCTACTTTAGCATTTAGAATTCACTTCTCTCACCAACACTACTAAGGGAACAATTGCTTTATTTGTCAAGTAGTAGCATTTTCTGGGTTTATACCTTTATGTTTAAGTCACTCTGCCCTCTTTTATCCCATTGAGAGGAACTTGATAATCCCAGGATGGATTTAGTTAAGGCTAAATAAATAAGACACTTCTAATTATTCTTTCATTAGTAATGTAATCTTCATCGAAATTCGCTTGACAAATTTTGTGTCCTTAATTGAAAGGTGTTTCATAAAAGGTGCTTTATTCGAGTTTCAAATGCAAGGCAGATGCGCAAGCATGGCGGTTCAGACGAGAAACTCCGAACAGAATAAACCAATTCTTCTCTTAAAGCTACGCCTAGCCACTGGCTTCATGTTTACTTTGCTTGATGGTGCTGTTTGCCTGAAGGTGATGGCAGCAAACAACGTGAAGAAACTGGTCTACTCAAGCTCCTGCACTGTCTATGGGGATCCTTCGAAACTGCCTCTGACAGAGGAGGCACCGACGGGTCACTGTGCCAACCCCTACGGACGCACAAAGTATATTGGAGAGATGATTCTTGAGGTGGGCGCTCTGTCACAGTGCCGATTTATCCTATTCCATTAATTGTGATGGTTAATTCCAGTTTGCTTGGCTCTACTAGCTATTTCTTTAAGTAGAACTCGCTTCTTCTTTTTGCTTGTCAATAAAATGGAAGCAAAACTTGTTTGACCAAGGCCCGTGGAGAATATCGAAAACTGAAGAAGACCAGTCTTTGCTCTTTCTTTTTAACGGTCACAGTCCGAAATTTCCGGCAATTGCACTGGTTCCTGCCGTTATGTTTCTGAAACGAGTTGAACCTCATGGAACCTCTATTACACACAGAGCAGTTCTGTTCAAATCCGACGACCAGTGGAAGTGATCAACTCACATTTAATCCACCCATCAGCCATGATAAGTGTCACGTATCTGGATGTAGAAGCACCAAACGATGCATTGCTGATGCACCGTCACAACTATTTTTGCACTTTGTGTTCAAGGAGATGTGCCACGGGACCGAATTTTCATAATTGCGACGATTATTTTTGTGTCTCCGATTTTAACATGACCTGATGTTCTTCACAAAATATGGGAATTCAATGAAAGTGTTAAATTAGCTACTAACTGCCTCGCAGTAACAATGGTCAGTCGCTGGATGACTTACTCTTGTCTCGTGGACAGGATCTGACCAATTCGGACCCGGAGTGGTCGGTAATCAACCTTCGCTACTTCAACCCTGTGGGTGCGCACAAGTCGGGCCTCATTGGGGAGGATGCGGGTCCTGCACCGAAGAACATCTTCCCGTGCCTCACCAAGACCGCCTATGGTCGAATGCGGGAGGTCGTCGTCTTTGGCAACGATTACAATACCCCTGACGGCACTGGTAATTCTCTCCTGTTTCCTTTTCCAGTTCGTTTTTATACTGTATCCAGTCGATTGCTGTATTTTTGCCCGCTTTTGTTTGATGATAAAGTTCCTATGACTTTTGATCGCCAAAAAGGAAGTTGGGAAGGTATGTTTCTTGATTTAGGAGCTCTGGATGTGATTACTGTGGATTACTAAATGAATTATCCATCATGCTTTTTTTCTCAAAAGTTAATCAGACCCAGGAGGGTAAACAATCGGATTGTTGACAACAGAGGAGCATTAATGCTATTTCCTTATCTCAGTGTGTTAATCTCGGTATTTGAAGGGGCACGTATACTCTCAAACGAAATCACTTCTGTTGCTTAAGGAAGTGAAGATTAGGGACTCCTCTTTTGACAGTAGTGTATGAAACTTCTGTTCCTTCCTTCGCAACTTCCTTGATCGAACGCGCTGCATTCTCAAGTGTGTGTTCGGTCATCGTACTCGCTGAACTGCCATCCCCGTTTGCAACGGTTTGTTATTCCAGCGCAGGTTGGAAAAAGTCAGGTTCCGAGGATCAAGAACTACTAATTAGCATCTCTAGAAGCTTTAATAGTGGTTTTGATGAGGCATTTCAGCAAAAAGGTTAGAGGCAAAGTGAAGCGATCTCTCCAGGACACACCACATCGAAAAAAAAGGAGGCAAGGGCTAGCAATTTTGGCTACAAGAAGCCGAATGGGTCTGGTGAAAACTCAAACTGAAAATCGCTTGTTGAGAGGCTGATAGAAAACATGGATTATTTGTGCGTGTACACTTTTCCTTCCTATTACAGGCATTCGGGATTACATCCACGTAGTGGATCTCGCCAAGGGACATGTTTCAGCTGTGAAATACCTCAGCAAATTTAAAGGTTGCAAGGTAATAGTCGCTTTGCTCCGACACTAAGCTTCCCCATCATTTGACTGTTTTTACGGTCCAATTTGCCCATTTCAACTGTCTTCAAAAATTAATAGTGTGCGCATGAGATTCACAGCTTTGGCCTGCTCTAGCTTGCCTTTGTTGCTGCCACATTTAGTCATTCAACCTGGGCACAGGAAAGGGCTACTCGGTGATGGAACTAATTGAGGCCATGGAGAAGGCGTCAGGGAAACCCGTTAAGTACCGTTTCGATGCCAGACGTGGCGGCGATATCGCCATGGCCTATGCGGACACCACTCTGGCCGAGAAAGAACTCGGTTGGAAGGCGGAGAAAGGCCTTCCAGAAATGTGCGAGGACGCATGGCGCTGGCAATGCAACTTCCCCGACGGCTACCCGAAAGCTGCGAAGGGCGACCTATAATCGTCCGATTCTCGAGGAACCCCTGTCCTGCTAAATAATCTACCGATTAAATGAATTTCCAACCCCACTTGCTTTGTGTATTTTCGGGTCACAGTAACACAAGCCCCGACGAGGCGGTAAGACCTTGCAGGTAGCACCGCAACCCTGGTGGTAATTGCTCCAATCTTGTCAAAACATGTTTACTGTAGACCCTCGCACGGAGGGAACTCACCTACTTATCATTACTACCCGCAAGTGAGAAAACAACATGTCTACCAAAAGTCTAGAACAAAGCGGAAACAAACGCAATCACACCAGTCGCTTTTGGGCAAAACAAAGGGAAAAGCTTAAATGTAAGACAAGCGAGAATAGTATATTTATCCTGCCGTACAAAAAGCGGTGGTCCAGAGATTGTAAAACCACAGCGGCACCTTTGGTCGTCTGGTCGCCGAATCGTACAATTCGGAAGGATGGCTGCAAGAGGAGAAACACAACAATGAGATGCGTCATTAAAAAAAGGCTCAGCAGGATTAAGACAGCCAAGAGAAGAGTAATCATTCGACCTCAAAAGGGGTCTCACCTGCAACTCCCACTGAGGCAGCACTGTGGTTCTCACTACCTTAAAGCCTAAAGAGACAACAAATTCGTTGTAATAGCCCATGTCATTGAATAGCTTTCAGCATTTAATAAGCAAGCAAGAGGTTCTAATCATCGATGGATTGCTGAATTACCAAGAGTATCTTCATTTTACATTGTGGAAACCTAAAAACCAAAGTAGGCACCATCAAAAGAGGGAAAATCAGGTGATAAGAGAAATATCACTTTTCATAGAGGGCAAGTTTCTCATCAGACGATCAAATAAACGCACCAGCCAAGAGCCAGGCGACCACGCGACACGACAGACAGTGCGGTGCGTGCACCCAATGACCACCTAACTAAAACAATTGACGATAGAAATGAATTGATAAAAGGGGAAAATCAAAGCAGTGTTAGACCTGCATTTAAAATCACCCTTCTTTATTTCGATGTTCTGTCTTTTATTTGCGCGTTTCTGTTGTTGTTGTTGCTTGCACCAAAATTAGGAGCATAAATAATGCCATAAAGACTTTTCTCAGTTTTACTTGTAAATAACCAGTAGACTAGGAGCCTAGTTCCACAACTTTTTAGCAATAAGTTGGTAGCTATCGTGAAAATGCCTAGTAATTCCTTTACAAAAATAGTTTCGAGTTTATGCCACAATATGTTGAATTACCTTGTGAGTCTGACAATGCAATGTGGTAACATACCTATTCTATTCGTTTTTAAACCAGGTGAATCATTTAACATGGATTATGTGTTCAGGCCCATATGCAATTTGAGTTGCAGTTCAGAAGTTAATTCATGGGTGCGAATCGACTTAAGTTTGCACGAAGGCGAGGGTGGAAGTAAGTTCCAGATTCAATACGCTCGAGAATTTCGAAATCTGGCACAATAGCACCAGTTTCGTGCTTGTATCTTGCTTCAGTTAGGAGATGCTGCTGCTTGATACTCGATAAACTAACTTACTGTCAAATGGCAATTTTACTTTCAGGTAGCTTCGTCATCCAAAACACTTATTTACTAATGAAGAGGAGAAATGTGTGTCTTTCATAGCTTAATTTATTAAAATTCGTTATTTCTTTCAGAAAACAATTGCATGGCCTTTAATTGAGTCATTTTGTATTATGTACCATTTCACAGCCAACGTTATAACTGAGCAGATTCAAGATAAACTAGGCCCTTCTGCAAAAAGCAGCTGTGTTCCTACCATTATAAGGGTATTTTACTGTTAAGGTAGCCAGTTTCATAAGTCATCTTGTGACGAAACACTTCTGAGGGTAGAGCTTAATCATCGTTACCTTAAATGACTGTTTTAGAATTGTAATTTTGACTGTAACTCCATCTAAATGCTATTATTGTAGCGTTCCGAGTCTTTCTTTAAGGTAAAAGAAGGCATAGTACTAAGGCAGTATACACATTCTGGAAACAGAGGGATTGGGAGTTACTGGCATGGCCCGGAGGTCAGCCAACCGGCTAGCACAATATGGCCACCAAGTGATCGAAACCGGTGGTCCGAACCAACAAAGCATTACAATTACTGTTGACCCTACACTTTTTGCACACCTTGCCATAGTAGTGTGGGCCTGATGAGGGCATTTAAGAAGGAAATGTTCCGGTTCGCTCTCAGGCAAATAACTTATCAAGCTCAGTGGCAAATCTGTTATTCTTACCTGACGGAGATAAATGGTGGTGTGTGGAGAAACGCTACAGTTTGGTGGCCCGAAATTGGTGACCGAAGAGTTACTCCTTATGCGCACTGCTGATGCTACTGCACAGGAGCCCACAATAGTGCTTGAACAAATCGGTTTCTTCTCCATTAAAGTAGAGAATAGCCCTCTTTGACTATCCAACTACCATTGATAATATTACAATTTCCATCCTATTTGGGATCGTTTTGTGCTTTAGTCTCGCCGAAATTCAAAGTCGATCCCGTGTAGGCTTCAAGATAGCACAGCTTGGCACACATCCCATTTAGGTTTCTTTTGTTACTTTAATGCCCTTATAGACACTTGTTTGAATATTCAGCAAATTTTCACATGCAGAGTAGAAGTTGTATCAACGACAACAACAACAGCACCGCCACTGCCATGAAAAATTTAATCAGCCTCTCGGCTGAACTGCGCCAAAGACTTTATGCGTCTAAAATGGGCTAGAACTGCGCACTTTGTGCTAGGTGCCATGATGTACTTTCCGGTGTTATTTGGTTCCACACAACAGTTGCCTTTACACTTCACACGAATTAGTGTAAAAAAATCAAATTAAACACTGTCTATCACTATTACTTCCAATTTGCGAACTGATTTTGGGCAACGTCCTTAGACGAGTGGGAATTTGAAGGCGCCTCTGAACCTCGGCGTTGGAGCACTCGGTGCCACTTGTTGGCAGTGTGTGCTGTGGCTCATGGACACGTGTAAATTACCACTCCAGAATGGTCATCACAGCTTTTCTGTAAGCAATTCTCAATTTTACTCCCAAATTATGCATGTATTATGCAGGACCCTCCTCCTAGATGCCATTTGAGCCGCTGCTGCAGTGACACACCCAGCTCGACGAGCAGAGCACGGATTATCATCGTGCACCGGCTTCTACAAGCTACATCAGCTGTCACTTAGACTCTAGGTGATGTCTGGATGAGTGAAACTACATTTTAATGCCAAAAAGTAGTAGCATCTGCTGGTGTTGTACGCAGACTCCGAGTTCGAGCCTATGTACATCGTAGGGTCGGCTATGTCAGGTCGGTGTTGCAAAAGCTAGGTGTGACAAAGTGAAACAACAACGTAAACGTCTACCAACTCCTGCCAGGCAGAGGAAATAGGCTTGAAATGAACGAATGATTGAGGTCCTGAGCCTGAGACTTAGCTGGGCTTGAGGCTCATCAACGCAATGCCAAATTGTAAAATACATTCTAATCTAATACAATTAGCAGATCCTTCTTCCACTCCATTGGTACTACAGGGTTGGCAACGCCCTACGCATAAAACACCTTCTCAGTTGGGAAAATACGTAAAATCGAATTAGTCAATTTGGAGGTTGGATGGGGCGTACCTCTCTCTCTCTCTCTCTCTCTTCGACAATCTCCGACCCTCCAATACCTTTTACTACTAAAATCGCAACTTGGCTAACAATTGAAAGTGTTCACTACCTGGTGTGCACTTCATTTGATTAAGGTGTCTGCAATTTGCTGGCGTCGAGTAATTCCAAGTAAAACGGTAAATAATTAGCGACGTGGAAGGCAGAATTCGGTGGTGGATGAAAGTGCTGCCAGCTAGGTAGTAACTACTTGGCATCAACAGCTGTTCTCCACTATAGTTGAGATACTGATTAAACGTGTTTATCTTTAGTAAGTAGTCTCACAATTTAACTTTTGCTAAAAAGCCAGACACTATATGATATCGCAGTAAAAACGAGTACGACATTGCTGCCTGTTGGACGATATTTAAGGTGCGTGTGAGTTTTGACCACTTCACTTGCAAGTCCAACTTCACCTCATCTTAAAATAAAGGCAGGAAGAAAAAGAAACCAGCCAAAACATCATTCGATTTGCGTCTTTTTTTTTTTGCTCCAACTGGTAAATAGTCGAGAGCCAGTTGTGAGAAACGTGATTACAAAGCAGTGCGCGAGTCGGTGTGAAGCCCCAATAGTCAGGCCTCCAAATCACGATACGAAATCTTACACCCACTATGTGGGTCACGCGGTATTGTGGTCACTAAGCTAATTATTTTTGATCCACCTTTTTGGTTTGTTGATTTTGCCAACTGTTGGCTTGCCGTTAACACCATATGTCTAAGTAGGTTTCATTTGCTACACACGGTGACTCGACCTCCTGATGTTGCCGTGCGCCATCTTGGCCCTTCAAGATCCGGGACAGAAGCTCAATGTAAGGCGAAGAGTGGCAGGCTTTGTGCGTGCCACTGCCAAGTGATGGAGATGTGCTTAAGCCAGAGAAATTGCAAGTGTAAAGGCAACTTGGTGGTAGTATAAACATGGCGTGTTAAGCAACGATGACACGCTAAATGGGTATGTGTGTGTGTTCGTGATAGCATATTCGAAAGCATTGCGTCATATAGCAGACGACGAGCAGAGTTTCGGCCAATTCTTAAAGGCAAGGTAGCATGTGCGTTTGACACTCTTGGTTCTTGCTGGTGTTCATAACCCATAACAAAGACTCCGAGTATTGTATTACCTTGATAAAATAAGGTATTACCACTGCTTCCCTTGTGCGTGTGAGCAATGATAGAGCTTGCAAGAGGCGAGTGTAACGATTGTAAACCGACACAAAGTAGTGTCCCAGTGTCACTAGATCCACATCAGTCCTCATATAGCATTTAAAATGGCGTAGAGCTAACGGATGGTTACACTTCAGCTGAATTGCCAGTCCATATTCAGCTCCAACAACATTCAAATAACGTGGTCATATTTAAACTTATGAGGGTTCCATTTTGAGGTCATTGTGTTTTCATTCTAAAAGTGCCCTTTAGTAGTGCTATTCACCTTAAAGTATTCAAATATTTTACATTTATTGAATTCAACTTCAATGAAACATCCTCAGCCTACGCATAAAGTTAGGTGTGTCAAACACCAAATTAGTAGCCAAAATCTCCACTCCTATGGTAAAACCTTGCCATGGTTTGGAATTAATCTTTCTAATCTGCCGGATTCAACATAGTTCCTATTTGGCGCAAGTTCTTTGCGTCATGTCCCTCAACTCACTACTTCACAACGATATCCTATCGGAGCCAAAAATTCACTGTCCAGGCAATACCATCTTCTCCCAAGCGATAATACTCGAACCGTGCTTATGGAAAGCTGCACTTTCGGCTAGCATAGGCGTCACCTCGTTCTCCAGACTCCTCACGTGCCATCGACGCTTTCAACACCAACCAAAACCCGCCCACCACACCGGCCAATAGAAACGCGACCTTGAACGGTGCTTGTTCTAGTGCCCGATTTGCCATTACTATACGCGTGCAGGACTTAGTCACCCGGCCTGTGACTTTAGGACTCCGAGTTCACATGGACAAAGAGCGATTTGGGGTAGTGATATGAGCGTGATAACAGCGAGGTTATCAGTTCATCACTGTCGAAATGTAGGTGTGGGTACCTCGTCTCACCTTTTTTTTAAGGCAAAATTCTATTGTGTTTGTGCGACCGCCAAATTGCTTCAGGATGGACCACTTTTAAACGCCGTTTGATAAATTAAAAACGACATTTATCACCCGCATTAGCCTCGAATAATGATCTGCTAGCAGTGCATGAGTCACAATCGCAGCCTAGTTATTAACTCAGGCTTGAGTGCCTGCAGAGGGTGGATCAGCAAAACAAATTGAAGGCAAACCTAAATGACCAAATTAATTGCTGAGACGATGTTTACTGCTCTTAATAAAGCACGGTAGTTTCAATGCGTAAAATCAGATTTATTTTGTTCAAAAAGTCAAAAATATTCACAATGAAGAAGTGGCTAGGATGGGAGAAGGTGGGGGAGGGGGAGGGGTGGAGGGAGGGAGGGCACAATGACGTGTGAAAAAATTACCACTAGGTGTCTGAGACCTCTGTTCCATTGCGCAATCGCACTGCTTCATTATCACCGCTAATTTGGAAGTGTGCGCCTGAGGCACACTAATAACTGCGATTTGATGCATGTGGAAGTGTCGACTATGTAGAAGTAATTACCCAACACCCGTTGTTAAACACGAGTTGGAGTTAACATAATAAATCACATAGACTTCCTCATTGAAAAAAAGGGGGCCCTAGAAGGGGATAGGATAGGTTCTGAACCTTTTTAAACAATAACCGTGCACTAACTCAGGTCAAGTTGGAAAAAGATCCGACACTCGCTTACTCGCGTGAGCACCACTCAAAGGGCACGAAACTGGGACGGGGAGAGCTGCCTCAAAGCCTCGACGACGAGTCCCTACACACCCCGCTCCCAAATCACTGTAGAAAGTAACATCACACAGTCCACCATCGACCAAACTGTCATCTGTCAAAGAAAACAACTATTAAATTAACATTTATTGTACAAATAAGTAACAGAAAGGTGAAAGCACGCGAAATAAGACGTAGACACTCCTTTCGGTTGTCTTGCCAGAGTAGAGGACTCTGCCACGTGCACCCCTTCAAGATGACAAGTAGTGGGTGGTGGAGATGAAAAAGACGGCAATCGTGACGTAGTGTCTAATTTACGAATTTCGAAAAAATTGGCATTTCGCCCTGCAGAGAGAAGACGAAAGTGAGCGACAATAATGGTAATAACGGTAACAATCAAAACCCTATATCGATGATCGAAATTATGAACGTGCGAAGATCGAATACTTTGTAGTGTACAGACGAATCCACAACAATGTCTCAAATCGCTGGAGGGAGAAGGAAGAGGAGGTCGAACTCTGTGTGGAAACGCAATGGGAGGAAGTATTGCATTGGTGGAGTGATGAGGGACAAAGCAAGATGAGGAAGAAGTTAGGGGAGACCAAGTTCTAGTCCACTTGTTAAGCGGACGGGAGCAGGAGTCAAGATTATTGTACACGAGCTGCAAATATACAGTAATTCCAGTTAACGATCGCCAATAAATAATACTAGGTAGGGTAATTTCAAGTTTTCGGCGTTGCTGCAGTTTCAGTTCGCTCCTTCTTTTTTGTCTGCTGTTGATGTCGCTGTTGGTCATTGTTGTGATTGGGACCGTTTTTGCGAGAACGTCGACCGTTCTGGTGATGGGTGTTAGGATTTCGCGTCCTTTTGTGTGAGCCTCCACCACCGCTGGTGCTATTTCCGAATCGCCTTGCCCGATTATGCGCGCGGCTTGGACCTCCTCTTTGCTGCTGTTGGTGATGAGGTAACTGCTGCTGCGGCTGTTGTTGTTGTTGGTTGTGCTGCTGCTGCATCTGAGGCTGCTCCTGATGCGGTTGCTGAATATCAAGTTCAGGAAGATAGTGGACAAGTTGATCATAGGGAATGGAAGAGTAGGGACAAACGTAGTAGGGAGTGTCGGTTCGGTTTATCCACATTTGACGACTGGGCGAGATGAATACAGGCATGATATGGAAGAGATAATTCCGGTAAGCGTCATACAGAAGATCACGATAAACCGGTTGGCCGTTTGTTGAGAGAGTTGGAGATCGGTCCAGAAAGACAACAGAGGATCGGCAGCAAGTTTCCATCCGAACAGGAAAAGCTAACAATTTCCTGTCCGCAAAAAGTGTCCGCAATAAATGAACAACGGGAACGTCAGAAAAAACTGGTAACGCATGGGCCCAACTAATGTGAATTGCTTGGAACGCAACACGCATGTATTTAGCCCTAGAAAGTAACAAAAAAAGCAAATTTGGACATTACAAAGAAGAAGGTTTTAAATAAAAAAGAAGTGTTCACCTACTTAATCTTGCGCAAATCTGTTATAGGGGCAATAGCGAATACGCCGTGATCGAGCATGAAGCAAAGAGCCAGTCGCCATTTAACAAGGACTTTAAGAATGACAACACGTGCAAAACCGAGACGATGCGCCAAAATGGCGACTGTGCCCGAAGTGACAG
This sequence comes from Taenia multiceps, assembly GCA_001923025.3. Taxonomy (NCBI): domain Eukaryota; kingdom Metazoa; phylum Platyhelminthes; class Cestoda; order Cyclophyllidea; family Taeniidae; genus Taenia; species Taenia multiceps. The sequence goes on along the minus strand of CM010311.1, from coordinate 76,585,028 downwards.
GCTCGTAAAGCTGCATTCGAGGTGTATTCAACGCGTAATAGTCCTTATCCAATTCCTCTTGCATTTCCCTATAACGAGTGTACTCGGCGTCCTGGATGGTCACAAAAAACTCCTTTTGACCGTAGAGAGAACGAATCATCACCTCCGTTAGCTGACCAAGAGGAAGTAATCGCTGAAAGGTGAATTCGCAATCGGTGAATGAGCATAAGACACGCGCTTAACAGAGGCATAAAACTACAACCCACCTGCAGTTGATTAGGATTTCCGATTGTTGTTTGCGAGGGCCTTGTGTTGAGGCGCTTAGTGACCCACTCGTTAACACTATCCTTATTTTCTAGCGGACAGGTGATCTTCAGGAGGAGAGAATTCTGACACCCAGGATTTATGCTCAAAGTCATCTCCGCTTTTAGGTCTGTTCTCAATTCACGGACGTTCTTTCCGAATCGGCCAATAAGCACACCACCCATACAGGCAGGCACATTAATGGACTCCACCCAGACTTTCTCATCAATAGCCTTGGCCAACAAATCACCAGGCACCAAGACTCGAGGAATCAGTGTTCCATCAAAGTCTTCTGGTGGAGCTTCCACGATATCGTGTTCGGGATCATTAAAAATGCCCTTGGGCACCCGAGGCACTTGGTACTTGTCATCGATCTCTATGCCATCTTCAGGTGCAACCTGTGCCTGATCCGAATCACTAGTCACTACAACGCTCTCACAACTGCCTGATTGCGGCGATACAGCATCAATGCTGGTTGACAGAGTGGCAACAGCTTCGTCTAAAACTCCCGCAGATTCTGTCACACCTGAGGCGACATCTGAAGCGGTCATAAGTGACGCAGAACTTGCCTGAACACAGACCGATTCAAGAGATGTGGGTCCTGATGCCTCCCGTTGGACAGCATCGACGCATTTTAAGGCACCTGAATCTGTGAGTGAGGTTGGGATGTGCAATTCAGAGGAAACGGGAACAGAAGGCGTAATCGCTTCTTGAACACCTTCGACAGGTTCACCCAAATCATCGGTAAGAATATTTGCCAGCTCTGACACCTCTTGATTCGCATCGAGGTCTCCCACTGTTTCCAGCTCTGTAGCAGTGGAGAGTGCTGTTTCAGTAGTAACTGGAACAGTAAGCAAAGTCTCTACAGCGCCGATGGGTTCAGCCAAATCTTTTACATTTGTGGATCCTACAACACAATGAGCGTCGTCATCGCACTCCATGGTTTCCAACTCTGTGGTATTTCCAATTTGAGGTTCACAGAAAGCCGAGGCAGTAAATGCAGAACTTATAATGTCCACAGATTCAACGGAATCCTGGACAACAGATATTAGCCCTGATACCTCCTGTGGGGCATCATTAGTGTATCCCCTGACCTCTACTTCTGTGTTTGCAGCGATCTGTGGCTCATCAAAAGCGGAAGGCTCACATATAGCTTTCCTAGTTTTAACAGATTCAACCGAATCTCGGGCATCAACGCCAAGCATAGTTTGCGTCACTTCGCGTTGAGTAGCATTAAGGCACTCCATAGCTATCGGTTTGACAGGTGTAATTTGCGGCTCAACCACGGTTGTGATCTGCACGACACCTTCCTGAGTGTTTTGGGTAGATTTTGATGAACCTTCGCTAGCGGGCGTTGCTCCTTCAAACCCCGCATTGAGAGGCTCCAGTGAACTGAGGGCAGTTTCCGAAGTTTGAACAATAGCAGCAGATCCGACTAAATCTTGAGTAATAGGCGCGACTTCTGGGATCGCAATAGATCCCACAGGATCTTCGTAAGAAACCTTATCAGATTTATCCAGGTTGGTAGAACTTGATGCAGATGACGAAAGAGCGTCAGTAAGGGCGTTGAGCTCTATTATAGGGGTGCAGTCCCGAGCAGTCAAAAAGGAGCTTTGAGGGATTTTGTGCGCCTCAGCAACAGGATCTATTTGAAGAGGGTGAGGTAGAGTGGAAATAAAGGCCTCTTCTTCAGGAACCTCACTACTCTCAGCTACCTGGTGGAAAAAAACTCCCTCGGAATTATTATCTAGATGCACAAGGGAGTCAGAGGGGACGTCAGCAAGATCAGCTTGGATAAATGGTTTGTCCAACGGAGCGCCAGATGTGCTAACTTCAATGGAGGCCACCGTGACGATTGGCTTCTGATTATCTTCATTTACAGCAGACACTGAAGGTCCGCCACAATTCGGTTTCTAAACAAGAAGGAAGTCACCCCATGGATTTCAATCGATCACAACAGATGCAAACTAGGGTGTAGTAGCGAAACTGGTGCCACAGTTTACCATGCGACACTACAACTGCCTCATCCAAACTCGTTCCTGTAACCTCCTAATGATTTATTTGCGTTTCTGACGCAAACTTTAAGCACTGTCACCAAATCATTAGATCAAATACCACCAGGTTTTTCCTCATCATACGCTTGTTTTAATTGTTAGATACCTTTTTGTAAGGAGCTTTGTTCTTTCCCTTTGTCTTTTTCCGTTTGCGAAACGGATTTGTACCACAGCAAAGGAGTGAAGCGAAAGCCATGTGCGTGAAAGCCTGGTTAGAGTTAAAAAACCAAGCATAAGTGGTCTGCCAAAAAAACCTACCTGATCAGATAAATTCTGAGAGCTTTTTTTCTTTCTGCAATAGCGAGACCAAAGGTAAAAGAGTGATGCGGAAACTACAGTAAGAGCGGTGATTTGACGATAACTGGACATGAGTCTGAAATTGCAATTTGCAGTTACTAGGCAACTAGTCCATGCACGTTCAAGTTACTTTAGAGAATTATTAAGCTAGCATGCAAAAACGGCAAATAGTTCCTACTATCTATCCATATTTAATAAATAAGTGACATTAAAGCAGTAGAGCTAAACACAACGTATCAGCGTTCATAGCCTGAGAAGTTACCCGTATATGCAAGTATGCTACTGCAAGGATCAGGAATGTATTAATAGATAGCACTATTACGTTCGCCCTGAGAAAAGTGGAATCAAATGAAACAAGTGACATGCATACAAATGGAATCAGTTCTGGTATCAGTAGCTAAAAATCCTTATAACCCGTTATCGAGAGGTTCACCAGAAATACCGTAACAGAACAACGCCAAAAAAGACCAACAGACAGACCTACACCCACCGATGCGACGAAGCAACGCACTTATAACAAAAGGCAGCGTGAACATGTGATTATCACGTCTAAGGCGTTTAAAACAAAAAACTGCATTATCTTATTATCGAAGTCAATATTAGAATCCAAGCCAAACAAGGAAAACTAAAACAGCAGGACAGGAGAGTTGGTTTAGTCAAAACAGGCCCAAAATTTACTCAAGAAAAATTTTGCGTGATTACATATTTTTTGGCGATTATTTGGGAGATTCAATATTTACCAACAAACAAAAATACAGCTGATTTAACTGTCGTAACACATATCTGGGACAATGCATCCAGTCGAGTGTTCAAAACCAATTAATGTTTATTTCTATGAAGTGCGTAGCGCCTAGGGGGTTTGCTGGCGCTAGAAGTGGATATCATACTCAAGCAGAATATATAAGTGGCGAGCAGGAGGAATCGAGACTTCTGACGTGGCTTAGACCCCAGCCCACCTGGTGAGGGCTATTTGGCCAGCCAGACGATTGTAACCGAAAAAGAGTATTAAACATATAAACAAGACATATTACTCTTGTAACCGAAACTGGTGCGATACGGTTTGTTACTTGTTTGACTCACGGCTTCGGTTGCGGACGATTGTGTGCCTTTGCCGAGTGGGCTGGCCTTTAGGCCGTACCAGCGGCTCCAATTCCTTCTAGCTCATCTGATATATATGTATGTTCTGCCCAAGTGTTAAGTGCTCTTTGTTTTCGAATACGTGTAAAGTTACCACAATCTGGAGTCACTTGAGTGTTATAACCGCCATAATTTTGTGCGCTAGTCCTCCGTCTTTCTTAATTTAGCCTTTCTGAAGTTGTTTTCTGGATATTTGCTAAGCTATCTCCATTTTTACTGCTTAAAATTTATCACTGCAGAAAGTGCATGTGGTTTGCTGTTTTTGTGTTTACCCACGTAGCCATGCAAAAATGCGCGGTTGTCATAGGGACAGATGTGGTAGTGTCGATTCAACTTGATGAAATGTGGTACGCGGGTATGTATCGTGTGTCGTTTAAAGCTTCTCAATCTAGCAGATTATTTTGTGTTCAATAAAGTTTCCGAATTTAACGCCTATTTTTGCATGGACTTACCCATTTTGCTTTGCCGTTTTACAGGATTTGCCTTTTTTTATCAATGGTGTTATTATTTGATTTTTTTTACTTGACCAGTATTTATGTGGTTTAGACGGCGTGGATGCACGCTGTTATTTTTTTGGATTTTACGTTTTTCTTCCCGAAAATTTTTTTGAAAGGCTTGTAGTGTGGCAAAGTAGGAATTCATCCTGTTTTCATGTCACTGCAATTAGTAATGCCAGTCGTGCCGGCTAATGTCGCATTTCATTCATTTTTTTTGTTTATGTCTCGGCATGAAATCTATTGCAAAGTGCTGCGATATCATGGGATGGAAACAAATTTCAGATACTTAACTCTAACCCTAGGCTCATGTCTGGCCTACCCACTTTACTAAGCCTAAGGTTGTCGTCGACAAAACACAACCAGATCGGGTATTCAGGTCTTTAAAATGCCGTCCATAGGCCGAACCAAGGAAGTTGCCTAAAGACGGCTCAACAATTGGTGCTCTCCTATTATGTATTCAAAAAATGCGAATCATTTGGTTCTTTTCCACGTTATTCTAAGCGTTTAGGGTTCAGGGAATTCGTGAAATTTAACCCCAAAGCTAATTGCAATTAGTAACGTCTAGTTATCGCAGACTTGAAGCCTGCAACAGTTGCTGCATCGGATGAGTTTTGAACTTGCTCACAACCGCTTAAATTTTTGACACTACTTTATTCTTATGTATTTTATGAAAGGTGAGCGAACAGACTACGGTGAAAGCCGAAATGACTAGCGAAGATTTTGAATTGCAGCTTGAGCAATCACGAGGATATCTTAAAAGCATGCGCGAATTCCTTTTGAGGTTGGTTTTACGATGACAACAAAGGGACAACTTGCAACTAGATTTTTAAGGGTTGTCCGATCATTTTCCTTTCAAGACAGACTGCTACTTGTCTCACTCGATTCCAAAGCGGTTCAGATGCTCTAGGCGGTACTTGGGAGGGTCAGTTATGCCAAAAGTCTCTTGATCGGCTGGTTGGATTTGAAACAGGTCAGACTTTCCAATCACGATGGACGTGCACAGAAAGACTTGTAAGCTTGCTAAAAACTTTTCTTAGGCATATGTTATTGAAAGTGTGAGAAAAAGTAGAATGTACAGAAATGTTTGGTAATTAATCTACGCGATCCTTAAATTACAATGTATTTCTTAAGTTAGCCGGGCAATACTTCCGCTTATGGTTATCAAATGTGGGACGAAAAATATCACAAGGTAAACCACCATCCATTTCTTGTGATCGAAAGCTCGTGTCCAGATATTTTACTGTCTGGCGACTGGCTGTACGGAATGCGAATAGACCGTAAGCTTATTTTTTTGTATACACATTGATTTCATCCAAACGGTGGATTAAAATTCGATGGTGCACAAATGCAGCTTCCTTTTAGGACAATGAATGATGCTGCCGCCATGAATAAACATCGTATGTTGCGTCGCTGTCTTATCACTTGGTTGATGGCAACCAGGCTGGAAAAATGCATACACATCTCGGAGAACCGGATGCAGTCAATAAAGGAAAAAATTGAAAGTTTCGTTCAGTGGTCCATGGAATCGTTTTCTCTCTCCCAACCTGAATCTGTTTCAACCCTAACATCGGTGATAAATGTAAAATAAGGAGTTTGTCCTTAGGGAGTTATTTAAATTGGACCATTTATCTTGCAGTGGATATGAAGAAATATAAAGGTCGATAATTATGTGGTGGTGTGCGTAATCACTCCCTTTATGTCAGAGCAGTCCAAATATAAAGGCTAGAATGCCCGCGTAGTCATTTAAAGTGATTTTCGTGTTGATATTTCTCTACTCCTTGAATGAAATACTTCGATTTTTATTCAACCCACACTCTGTCGGGTGACGCCACTATTTTAGTTACTAAACCCTTTTAATAATGCGATTGGCTCAAATGCTCCAAATTTTCGCCTTCTTGGGTAATTTTACTTAATAAGCAACTTTTAAGCAGGGATTTCAAATGTTTCCTCTGAGGAGTAATCAAAAGTATTTTTATTAAAGGGAGGGATTGCCGGATGGTTTTAGGAGCAAAAAAATGAATTTCAAATCGGTACACTTTTTTAGGATTCTAGAATTTTATACAGTCTTTCAATATTGTTCTTAGACTTTGTTACTGACACTGCGTTTTTCAGACCAGAGATCAAAAGTGATAGCTGCATGTCAGCCTGACATTGCCCCCAATTTATCGAGTTGGAGGGTTAGTGGATTCATTTAGTGAAAACACAGTTAACCCTACAAACAGGTATTTCTGCATGCGAGCTCTGATGCTTCATGAGATGAATCAGTTCTAGCAGTAAATGTGGAACAGTCAAATAAATGGTAGCTCTATAAGTCAACCAAATCATGTTTGTGGAGTTATATGGGAGACATTGGGAAGTCTTGAAAATGTCTTCAACGTCCCACGTATTTCTCCTCTTTGCATGGAATGCGATAATCTGTTTTAAGAAAGAGGAATTTCACGGGTTATCGACCGCTTAAAAGTCCAAGAAAAACGTTAATCCAATTCCATTTTAATGTTTTAGTTAAACCCGTGTAATGTGGACTCGGATGATGACACTCAGGAGGAGGACGCTGATCCTCATAATCGCCTTCGGGAGAGTCCAATGGCATACCAAAACAAGGAGACTTTCTGTTTGGTAGATCTAACACCTGATTCTACTACCCTAGCAGCTCCAGTACCACAATACACACGTAGCATGCTGCGTATTTTAGCTCTGCTCTATGTTTTATTCTTTTTTGTATACTTGACTCCTCTCTAGAGATCTGGAAGTGCACCCTGTTTTCAGCTCACCCTCCTGTAATGTTTTTAGGATTCTTCGGTGAACGCGACACAAGTTAATGATCAAAAGAGAGGGCAGTCGAAGGTGGCCAACAGAGGTCGCAGGCTCGACAAACGATCAGTCCAAAATTTAGGGTCAGTCAAAAATAGGCGAAAGACATGTAGTTGGGACGATTTTGTGCAGCTCATGACAAAAAAAATGCATGCATTCGTGTTTTCCATCCATGGAATTGAGTTGCAGCTTAGTTTACATCTTTAATTGCAGGCAAGAGGGGAATGAAAGGGCTTCAGTCGACTCCTCCCAATCAAAGTTGCGTCTCAGTAATTGTCAGAGCAAAGAAAGTGTTGCTAGTACAAAGGATAGGTCAATCCAAATAGCTTTAAGTAAATCTTCTTCATCAAATTTTGTTGATTTCTCTTTATCTCGTTAAACAAAATGAAATTAATCTTATATCCAGAGCTCCAAGAAATGCAGGAGAAACGAATACGCCGTTTGCAGGAGAGTAATGAACGCCGAAAACGAATTCGTCTAGCAAAGTTGGTAAGTCCTTTATGTTTTAAAATCCCATTCATTATTTCCAACCAGTCGTTTGATTAATTAAAACATACATTTCCAGTTGTTACTTATTCTGCATATTGATATCGCATCTTTTTAGGGCCTCTTCTAATGTGTGGCATACAAATAAAAGCTTCATGTGGATAGACCTGAACAAATGAAGGAAATTTGTCTGTTCTAACAAGCAGGATGCAAAAGCAGGATATATTCTAACCTGAAATGATGGCACATCACAAACATAATTATTCGTTGCTGTATCAGTTGACGCTTTATTCAACTCTAAAACAATTTCACCAGTCGATGTGATGATATATTTACTTATTCAATAATAAGTAGCATTTTTAGCATTGAGACTAAAAGCGGTTTTGTCTGACTTTCACATCTTAGAGAGGGCGAAACTAAACACGCATTGGCTTACAATCATTGCTTGTTTCAGCTTCGGTTGAATGCGAATCAACCGAATCAATTTTGGGTTGAGGTACATCCACTTTCGACTATTTACAGTTTTATTTTAATTGAAGGCTCGACTAAGGGAGGAGACGGACAGAGCACAAAAATTGATTGAGGAGGAGAATCGAAAGAGAGAGCAGCAGACCAAAGAACGTAGACTCCGAAAGGCAGAGGTGAGTACAATCCACTCTAGAAGGGGTGCAAGCACATGGATACTCCGCATTATTGTCAGTGCTTTTTTAAAGTAGCTAAATCCTGAGAACGGCATGTTATTGAGTAGTTCCCCTATAGAATGGGTGTCCACTGAACAAATGAAAAGGTTGACCTCTGGCTTAAGAAAACTGCTGGTCATTAGTATTCAACGTGAGTCTCAAAAATGTGCATCGAAAGGTACTCCAAAACCTGCTTTGAGCTTTACGAAATTAATTAGAGATTAAAATAGCATCGAACATCATTTTCGCAATGAAAGGATATCGTGGATAGGCATAAGTAGCTTTTATCCAGTTGACGATATCTTTCAACGTCAAACACGATTATGAATTGACGAAACTCTCATCATCAGCCACTTCAAATGCATTCTTCTCAAAATTACGCCTTTGTGTCTATGTTTCTTTCGTTATTCTATAGCGCCAGAGGCGTATGGAAGCTCTGATGGCCAAGGAGAGAGCCGACGCTGCAAAATCGGACAATTTTCGACGTCACCTTTGTCTCAAATATCATGGATTTTTTCCATGGATGCGATATATGCAACAGTTCCGCGAGGATATAGTTCGGGCCTGTGAGAGCAATCAAATGAGATTGCAGAGGTGAGTTTGATTAGCACGTGTTGACCTTTAGCATTGGTAGCCATGCTTTTGGTCATGGAAGAGCCATGATAGGCGTCAAAACAAATAGAACCGCGATTTATTTGCATTAGCTTTTGTCTTTAAGCTGCTGTTGATATTCTTGTATTTATTGGAACACAAAATATGTCCATCCATCTCGGTCCATAAACCACACAGCTCAACTCCTGATCGTAGTGGCTCACCACTCTTGACTGCATGCAATCTTGCCACGGAAATCGTACATTTACATCTGGTGACGTAAAAGCAATTTCGTTGCGCCGATTAAAAAACTGAATAGCCTCGATGGGACAACAACTATCCAAGGTGAAATGTGGAATGTTTCGAGGTGAACTTCTCCGTGTCCAACTATCCATCCATCCTGTATCCATCCATCCATCCATCCTGTATCCATCCATCCATCCATCCTGTATCCATCCATCCATCCATCCTGTATCCATCCATCCATCCTGTATCCATCTATCCATCCTGTATCCATCCATCCATCCTGTATCCATCCATCCATCCATCCATCCATCCATCCATCCTGTATCCATCCTGTATCCATCCTCCATCCATCCTGTATCCATCCATCCTGTATTTATCCATCCATCCATCCATCCACCCTGTATCCATCCATCCTGTATCCATCCATCCTGTATCCATCCATCCTGTATCCATCCATCCTGTATCCATCCATCCTGTATCCATCCATCCTGTATCCATCCATCCTGTATCCATCCATCCTGTATCCATCCATCCTGTATCCATCCATCCTGTATCCATTCATCCATTCATCCATCCATCCATCCATCCATCTATTCTTATGTGATAGTCTTCACCACTGTTATTGCACATTTTTCTACGATATTTTAAGAAGGTAGTTGTTAATTACTTTAACAGAGCACCATTTCGAACATGGCTGAAATTGGCCCAGTGGAATTCCACTCGAAAGCATGCGATCGCAAATGCCAGCTACTTTAGGATGCTTAGCAGAAACGTGTTTTCAAACCTTAGACAGGTACTCTTTCATCATTCGCCTTTTGCTATATAATTTCATCAATGTATGGTCCCATGAATAGCCTCTTTTCTTTGCACCATCAGTCCACCTTTGTTCTAAAATGCTTTTTTCTCTCGAAAAAAGTAGAAGCCGGTTTTACCTTAGTTAAAGTATTATCTCAGCCGGTTTTAAACATAGCGGTGTGGTGTAGAATACTTAATGAGTTAGAAGAGAACTCCTTCTGTCATGTTTGCATAAGCGTTTCAGCGTGTGTCGAAGGTTGACGATTTTTCCACATTGGCTGATTTGCATAAATGCAAATGCCTGCATTGACGTTTGAGGAGCAGGTGAGCGGCTCCACAGACTTCTGAGCGTTGCACCTATCTATATTCTCGATTCTGCCCCATACTTAAGTGGCATCTGCGTGGCTTGGAAATTGCTATCCACATTGAATGTAGTATTCTCCTGAATACAGGCCTCATGATAGCTTCTTCTTTGCTGCCTTTTGTCAAAAGTATCCACTAACCGTGACTACAGGTTTAAAGCTGAATGAGGTAGTTGATAGCTTGTTTGTACTTTCGAAAATACCCTGTAGGTCGTGCAACTAAGTCAACTCGCCATGCAGAATGCCTCAAATTTCTACAATCAAAGCGTGCTCAAGAAGTACATGCAAAATTGGATCGTCTATTACAAGCAGGTGGAGGAGGAAAATTTGGTGAAAAGCAAAATGGCTGCCAATCACTTTTCAAGGTGAGTTGACCCCTCCATTAGCATTTATCTTGTCAACAAATATAAGTACTAACTGATGCTAATCGCGCATGGCAACAAATGTTAGTAAAGTTGGTGAACAAGGCCTAAGACCCACTGTTCTTTTTTTTGTGCTAGAACTGGACATGAAAAACTTTTCTATTTCATTGGGTTGTGTGCGGAAGTATGCACCATTTACTAACAAATAAAGGAGAGCAAGAAGTCTCGGTGAAATTCATGTTACAGAAATAGGTATTCTCTAATAAAATTGTCAATAATGTAGCGCCATGACACTGCCCTAACCACGAAATAAGCCATGATACTCGAGCAGAATGTGTATTGCTGACGTCGAGAAGGGCTTGGGGGTTATTGACCTGGCTTGGAGGCCAGACAAGGGTACAATGGTGGAACTCCAAGTAAACCATCATTAAAACTGAGAGTAAAACTAACAATTAACCTATTGCAATAGCATCTAACAGCTGCTCTAATGCGCTACATTCATGGGGAAAGTAGATTAGGGCTGTCATCCATGAGTGTCTCCTATCATAGCTGAATTCGCAAATTCCTTTTAAAGAGGATGTGCTACTAGAACAATTGAAATGACATGAACCACTTTGTGGTGTGTCCAAACCCGTCCTGTATCCGCTTGTTGAACAGTACATGCATGCATTAGACATCAGAACTAGATATATAGCGTTGCCATGATTACTACGCGTTTCGACAGGAAGTGATAATTAAAGCTCATGAACAACGGTTTAGTAGCATAATCACGACTTCATTTGCTCTTAAAACTCTTATTGTGACAAAAAGCCTGCGAAATGCTTACAGGCGACAAGAAATTCCTTGAGTGTCTATCCCACCTCAGTTAATTTAAGCGATTATAAGTCGGAAAAGAAAAAAAAAACAACACCAAGAGTAGTTCAGCGCTATGTTCTTCTTCAAAAGTTATTCAAATGCCGACCACTGCGTGACTTGCGTGCAATCCACTGTCGAAATGCCATTGAAGAGTCTTATCGTCGCCCTTTTGAATGTTCATGCCTTTCAGAACTGTTCAACATAAATGCTTCTTGAGAATGCTTCAATATGTATCAATTTCGAGGGCCGATAGAGCCCGTGAGAGACGTCTGGCCGATCTTCGTCTCAAGGTTCTCCACATCGTCCCCGACTTTCAGCCATGCGTATCTGTAGAATAAGGATTCTTTCTCCCCCTTTCCCCTTTTCCTCCAATCACTGACACTTTTACTACCCTAAGTATGTCTTTCTATCCGTCTACGATCCCGTTCAGCATTCCCTTTGCCTCAAGGTGAGAGCTAGACCAATGGCAGAGGCGTGCTGTGTGCACGTGATTGCGGTGTAGCCTAGGCGCAACACATTGCCCCGTTGTCCCCTCTGTCCGTCTACCAATTCAGTCACACGAAAGAGCGGGTACGTGTGCGGGTACGCACGTGTCCTTGCTGGTGGAAAGTCGATGCAACAATCTGTGTTTGATACTACTTCACTGAGGCAGTGCTTTTTTTTAGTTGTAGCGTGAAACATGCTAATAATTCTAGCGGTGATGGTGATCTCTACGTTTGCTGCAAGTCACCACTTGGAATGGGGCTTTGTGCTGGAGTGAGCGCATTTACATTAGCAGTTTCACCTGAAGAGTGCCTGGGAGGCATACTTGAATGCTTACTTGTATGACGTAATTGAAATGCCCTTGTGCTGCTCCTATTCCTCGTCATATGTTTCAATAAATGACGTTTATTGGTATTCGATCCTCCTATTTGTGACATAGTATACTTCAATAGCACTATTAAATTAACTTTGTGAGGAAAAAATAGGACTGGAGGTTTATTTTGAATGAGTCTGTGCCCAGGTGGTGGAAGTTTCATCTTCTCGTCACTTTTCAATATCCCCTCCCTATCAAAGCTCGGGGTCTTTACCTATTTTACCGGCTCTTGCTTTTCCCTAAATAGCGCATCGTCACAATTTCACACTCATTCTTTTTTATGCAAAACTGGTTTATCTTATCAATCATGAAACACTGTTTTAACTACGCTAGTCTCTACTCCGTTCACATATGCAGTTCATATCAAAAGCGCGTATCCTGAACGGCCTAGGGTTTCCGTCTCCCATCTCTGCTCTCGTGTCCCTAACCAGTTGGACGAGGACATGCTTCATACGGTGGAAATAAATATAGAGCGATGTGGACATCGCAGTCTAAGTGTGATCAGGTCACCTTTCCTCCCTCTCCCCCCTTACCTTGAGAGCAGATGGTGCCCGACCCATCACGTGGTTCACTTTCACTGGCCGCCTCGCCTAAAGGCTACAAATAAACAGACGTACGAATTTGCGTTTTTGGAAGACAAACTTAACTACTTGTACTGCATTTACCAAAGATGTTCATAGCCTCAAATGGCAATGTCGGAATAACGTTTCCGTATCCACCGCTCTCCGCAACCGGAAATTACATGGAAGTAGGAGGTGGAACGCACTATGCTTCGTTGATTAATTTAGCCTCTGGTTTTGGTGCTTCATAGCTAATTGTTTGCGATTCCAGAGTCGTCTAAGATAAATACTTTTGATGAGCTTCGTCATGGATGCATTTATCAACAGAGCACGGACCTGGCGTAGCACAACCCAGGGTCATGGTAGTGGCGGTGGTGCATTGCCAAGTGTCTGGTGAGAATAAACAGAGTTGAGATTCCAGTAAATAATAAGAAGACACGCTGTTGAAAGGTGCAGCGTTGACACAGTGACTGTTTACATGGCGATATGATGATAAAGTAGCAAATTCTATGGAGAAGGACCTTGGAGGATAACATTGTTAAGATTAAATCTAGGGACGTGTCATTTGGTCCAAGAATTATAGGAAAATTCTTCCAAAAAACAATGCAGTTGATGATCTCAAACCTTTTGCAAGTGTAACTGCATATTGTCACATGCAGTCAATCTAAGCTACACAAGCGACAACAATTTTTGTGGGATTTCCTTCTCGTTGACAGGCGTGTACGCTTTGAAGGAGGCTTGTAAAAGTCGCCTGAAATGTGTTGAAAATGACGGAAATTGCACAGACTTGACTATCTTGGGAAAATGCGATTCTTATTCTACGCTGCTTTGCCCATTTTAATGCAACCATATGGTATGGGCTTAGACATGGCTCGCACTTCCTGCGTGCTGCCATAGTTGGGAATGGCATAACCTTAACCTCACCCAGTCTGTGTCTTTATAAGAAACTGTCTTACGCACAACCATGAGTCATTACGGCACTATGCAGGATATCGTAGATGCACTTGAATGTGTTTATTTGCCATCAAAACTTTGGCGAGTCAAAGTCACATTAACTGCCTCACTTTGTACAAACAATAGAATCTAGTGTACCCATTCGTAGACGAAAAATGGAATCATTGTTGATATTCATTTGAACCATTGTAGAAGTGTACTTTGAATGAGGAAACTCAGTAATACCGTCTGAATGATTTTACTAAGCGAGAGCGCGGAACTCAACTCAGTGAGAACACATAGCTCCAATTGTGGAAGAGGTTGTGTACCCAAAGAAGCTCATTGCTAAAACAACTAATGGGTAAATTGATAAACCCGCACGAAACCAAAAACACAAGTCAACTTTTCAAACACTCTAGCAGAGCTACCGTTTTCTATACAACTGACAAGTCAGTCTAAGGATGGCGGTTTGATTGAATAGCAACACAAGAAGATCTGAAACAGACGGCGCTAGCTGTGCTCTAATCAGTCAAATACAAAAGGTCACTTCAAAGAATACGTTTCCACCGCGAAGCGATCCCACACTAAGCACAGAAGCATACCACCACCGGTCTGGCGGTTAAAACTGCACAAATTAAAACAAAAATGCTGGTGCAGAGAAGAATTTAGATTTCGCAAATGACATTCATTTTACAATTTTGTGGCATCGAAAAATTCGAGCTTCTTGTTGCCAAGAACCTTCGCTGAGTGAGGTTCACCTTTGGGAATTTCCAGAGCATCGCCTGACTTCAAAACTATCGATTTGCCGTACATGGAAAACTCAAGTTCTCCGTCAACAACGACATCCATTTTGTCGGCATCATGACTGTGTGTTCCAAAAACATTTCCCGCGCTAAAGGTATATGGCGTAGCAGAGTAGCCCTATAGATCCGAAGAGGTATATTATTTCGATCCAAATTAGTAGCACTTGTCCAAATAGGCAAAACATACCATTTTCTGAAGTTTCGCCTTCATGGTTGCCCTCGACAAAACACCATCCTCGGCTTCATCCCAATGGTGAACGACGAATTCCGGCATTGTGCGTTCTAGAATATCTAAGAAAGAGAAATAAGGACCTATGAGTGGACATCAGTAAAAGGAAGAGAGTTCCAGTGATATAACTAAAATTTGTTATTTCATTCACATCTTCGACTGACAAAACTATAGGTCAAGAGCACCTACCAAAGCACGCAGAGTCTACCCGACTGACACCCAAAAAAGCCTCAAATACTTGACAAAGGCGTGACCTCAAAGTTCAAACATTAAAACAATCCAATTCATTCAGATTTGCTTGTAAATAACATAACTCAACCAACACTTTTGTGCATGTTTTAAGGCTTTTTTTGTTATGCAAAGCTCGCTTACTTGATGTATGCTTATTTTACAGAGGCGCAAAATTTACCTATTACTTTCCGGCTGCACATATTACTTCGGATGAGCTTATGTAATCATCTAATGCGATCGCTACTAAAATTGTGAGCGATTTATTGCTAAGATGCATGCAGATGAAAAGAATGCAGGGGGTAAGAACTAAGGTGAGGACTGGCGGTGCCTCTCGCCCATCCTAAATACCCGCAAGGTGTTCTATGCGACGCGATTTGCACCGTATGTTGTTTGAGAGGTTCTGATCCTTTAATTAAATGACTAATTAAACGTCGCTGTTCCCAAGGAACAACTTTTTGTTGCACCATCATATGTTGTACTTCACTGTTTTACATGGATCCGCTTATCCCTTGGGGAGCAATGCGTGTTGAAAATTCCCGACCGTAGCCATTCATTCAGCCATCAAACCCTAGGATGCGTGGTAGCCCATATGCTGTACGTGAAAGAAACGGGGAAAAGCTAACGAAATGTAAGTATCAATTCATGAATGCCAGTTGTGTACGATCTGGTTGCTTGTTTGCTCCTGTGACTCCCTCTTCTCACGCAAAGTGATTGACAGCGAACCGTTTCTTCTTTTGCGCCCTAAGTCATGAATAGAAGTTGGTCTTCCCACGTTAGTCGTTGAGTAGAATTCTTTGCAGCAGATGAACAATGTCCTGATAGCCTCTCACGCATTGCATCTTGTAGCAATACATTTGCCCTCGTAGGCAGACTCCTTTTTGAAAAGCGCCTCCTTGTTTCACCCCCAACATGCATTTTTGATAACTTTTCTCAGTGAAGCTTACTATGCAAGGAATGTCGTTAGTTATTTTCGCCGAAGTATGTCAGAATTGTTAATATCACGTGTCGAAGCCTACTTTATTTTCCGTAACTGTTTTATGTGGCATAACTACTGATGCGATGCTGTTGTGAAGATCCAGCAGGTGCGCGAGTTGATCAAGCAAGAGACAAGTCTACCTGCACACCGACATCTACTTTAAAAGTAAACAAAATTATATGGTCATCAACAAAACCAGACGATGTCATCCACATTTCGATTGTGTTATGACACCTACTGTCGTAACCAAGCCACCGATTATTATAAACTGTTGTTTGTGTACGCAGTGGATGGTAGTTTAGTGGAAATTTCATTATTGTTGCCATAATGAGTCAGGAAACGTGGCGAAATCAGTGCATACGAGCACAGCAGTTAGAAGGCGGTGATTGTCCGAGTGTGAATCTGCGTGTCGGTGGTATCGGTCATGCATGCTTATAGTAACCGATCTACCTTGACCTTCAGCTTGTCATCAGAATAGTTTAAACTTCACCACTACTCGAATGTGGACCGATCAGACGGAATGAGTGAGAGCACAGCTCTCTAGGGTGTTCCAAGATTTGTAACTAACTAAAACTTCCTGATCTCACAATACTTGCTGGTTGACTTTCACTTCCTCTTCTGCACTTTAGTAGCCCAGTGGTATAGGTACTGGTGCGTCAAGATACCCAAGAGGCTTGCAGTCTCACTAGCTTATGCGACCTCAGCCTTTTACGTCTTAGAACCACTGTCGACTGCACGAAACGTAAGAGGCTTTGTTGCCAATGATGGAAGAGGAGGGTGTGAACTGAATGCCCTACACTATTATACGTGTAATAGGTCCACTAGTACTTTGATCCCTCAAACAGTGCCACTTTAGGCACCCACGTTGAGAGGAACCTCAAGGGATGTCAGGCGATTGAACAAATTCTTAGTCTTTACCTTAGCTGAATGCAACGCCCCATTGCGAATAGCTGCAGAATTGGGGACCACATGTGACTGATTAAATGCATGCACTGCAATGCACAGGTATCGTTCGTTTACTAGTTATGCATATACTCTGAGTGGCTCACAATCAATCCCCAAGTCAAAACAACATTTGTCTCTTCAGATTAAAAACAAGTCACAAGAAACTAGAATGCACCAAAATTGGGACTTTGATGCTTGTGATTCTTGAAAAGGATAACCACAAGTAGCCAACAAAAATAAGAGCAATGTTTATTCGGACATTCCCTGCTTTATTCTATCTCAAAAAGCACTGAAAGATCAAAAGGCCGGAATAGCTGTAAATAAGTATCAGTGATGGATTTTACTACAATCGACAAGAGAACAAAGTATGAGAAATCAAAGTCCCACTTAGTGCCTAGAAGCATCAAGAAAGCCGACATCTTCATTCCCAACAACGTGAGCGGCGTGGACGGTGTTCTTGGGGACAAAGATTGTGTCGCCAGCGGAGAGAACGACGGTTTTGCCATGCATGGTGAAGGAGAACTTGCCCGCGGTGATTCCGTCCTTCTTATCGACGACGTGCGTGTGGTCAGGGAACACGGTACCGGGAGAGAAGGTGTAGGGTATCACAGTGAACCCTTCCTTCTCCAGCTTTTCTTTCAGCTTTCCCTCGGAGAATACACCATCGGTATTCACGTCCCAGTGAGTGATTTTCAAGTCGCCCATCTAGATGGTCGATGTTACAACAGACTGGATACCAGACAGATAAACAAACAAATAAACGCATCTCCAGTAGTATGTATTTCAAAAAAAAGAAGTACAGACATATTTCCCGGAAATAAACACCATGGTACTGTGATACACTAGTGACCAACATCCCGATCCAAAGACCATGCTCATTACGTGGATCTCTTAAGAAAGATGGCCTGTCATGCACTTCCACTTGAATAGGCATGAATATGCAAATGGGTCTTGATATGCTAGAAAGTTTAAGGGCAAGCGAGGATGCAGTGGTCACCCAGTTAACACTGACACTACTAAGTTCAAGTTCCATGCGTCGTGAATAAAACTGGGGATGCTTGCTAAATGGGTGCCAAAGGCTTCAGTTTGGAAGGCAGTTGCCGCGGCTTGAGGGACCCGTTCCTTAAACAGATTATTCTATGCAAAGCGACTTTGCGCATCCGATGATAATATGGCCTTGCTGGAGTTCCACACAAAACCCACCCGAATCCGAAGTCCGAACACCCGAGTGGGCTACTGCGACGTCTACTGGGTGTGAAGGTCACATATTGTCCTAATTTTGAAGAGGTTATAAGTGACTTGAGCGATAAAAAATGAGTAAATTTACATGCAAAATCGCTAAGAGTCTATTTAACCGAAAGCTCTTGTCATTTTAAAAACTACGGCCCAAAAAAGGGTCTGACAAAGATATAAAGCGATGAGCAATTTTGATTCAAATATACTTCCACTAACAATCATCTATTGAATCATAATCCTTTAGCTTTTTAAATATTTAGGCTTCAGCAGGCAATTTTCGGAAATTTAAATTGCATGGTTCCTTCAAAATGTGTTGCTTATTGTAATTGTGCTTCAATTTTTTTCTACTAAATATTGTTGTAAATTTGTGTCATTTAGCCTCGGCATTCATATGCATTTGCACTTCATTTAAGATGTGTGAAATACAAGCCTCAGAAGAGGCGTGCCTCACTGAGACCTCATTCGGAGTGTATACACACGTTCTCTCAACCTCCAACTGGCTTTTTACTCCTGCTAAGTAACATCACATTAAAAGCCACAATTACAAGGATAGGTGGGTTGTAGTGTTCACTGATTAAATATTAGAAGTTTTAGACATTAGGCAGAATAAGCAAACTGTCAGACGCGTTCTTCTGTCCTTCCAAACGTAGAGTGATGTAACTTGGTATGTTGTTGGATGTCAAGGCCTCTCGATTGTCGTACAAAGATGGTGAGTGGGAGATAATAGCCAGGGCACCTAGGGTAAAAAAGGGCAGCTATGCCAACTTTGGCTAAAAGAACTTAAAACTAACGTTAACAACTTTTAATTAGCCTTACCTGTTAAGCAAACTGCAACAAATACGCATAGAAAGAGACGATCTGATATCATCGCTAGGTACATCCAATCCTCCTGTATCTAGAAAGTTTAAATAGGCTTAAAATTGTTGTAAATTATAACATGTCCGTTATTTTTCTGACCCTCGGTTCAGGTTAAGGCCATTTGGATAGCCAATTTGCCTTCGTTGGGTGAGCTGGTTTCTGGGCTATGCCAACAGCCCCAGTCCCTTCATGCTCACAGAATACATGTATCCTATCTAATTATCACGTCTCCTTTTTTCTTCAGAAAAGTCCCAAGGCGCTGCACAAATTTTCAACTTAGTCGTTTTGCTTGTTAAAATAAAGCGGTCTGCAGTAAGCATAAACTAACTGAGATTGGACAACTCTAGATAGAATAGTCCATTATCAGAGGAACACTCTATTAATTTTCTGCATTGTTTCCCTACTGTCTTGTTTCCATACCTCAGCTAAAGAAGGACTAGGTCGCGGGTGCAGGTAATTATTCGAAAGCGCAGGTACTGGATTTTACTATAACCCAGGAGAAGGAGATAGTCCATTTGTGGTACAAATTGAAGGGAAGACCTATTAGTTAGAACCTCTGAAGAAATGCCCTTTTAATTTACGCAAATACCTACCCGCCTTTTTGCCTCCAGTTTCGAAAAGTGCTTGGCTAGAGTACGCAAATTCTGGCTGAAATTGATGAGACGACGTGCGGCAAGTGGGGTGTTCTGGGACACAGTCCAGGTCTTGTGAGCTGTCGGGAATGACCAAGTCGAGCTTCCACTCCACACATCCTTCAATGGATTTAAGAATTTGATTTGGACAACCCATAAAGTCAGGGAAGTGTTATCAAACCGATTTACGTCAAGAAGTAATTTTGAGCTGGATAGCGGAATTAAAAGGGTGTTAGAATTCTGCTCCTTCAAAAGGAAGAAACTTCACCTGATGCACTTTTGGCGTCTCTAGTCCAATGAACCGCAACAACCAACCCAACCGCCTGCTCACAATCGTTGGGACTGGTCGATTCGGGGTTCTGTTGTGTAGGTTAAGCACAAAGATGGTATTGAGGATTGAGAGCGAGACAAGACCCATTGTGAAGAGGAGGTACTTCCCAATCAGAGGCATCGCCAAACCCGTGGGAGGAATGGACTCAGTTAGGAGGAGGAGAAAGACAGTCAATCCAAGCAGCACGTTGATTGAGAGGGCAATCTTCCCACCACTCTGCGAGGGCAAGTAGAAGACAAGGATGGTGAGGAAAGCAATACCCACGCAGGGAATGATGAGATTGATGGTATAGAAGAGAGTCTTTCGTCGCAGTGCTAGTTTAAAGGTCACATCGATGAAGGGATCCTTGCAGCAGGTGTAGTATTCGGCACGACGGATGGCGGATACCTGAAGAAGCTCGAATTCCACTGAGGGATAAAAGGCCTTCAAGATAATAGCATGGTCGATATGCACGTTGCCTTCGTGTTCGGGTATGCGTTTCTGTGTGATGTGTTTCAAACTCACTGGAAGGGAAAGAGATGATGACCATTGATGTAAGCCTACTGATGCATTACCACAGAGACCTAAAAGCATTTGTTTAAAGAATCTTTGAGTAACAGGCAATACAGCCGTCGTCTGAGTCATTCTCCAGTCACGTCAAAGGCCAAGGCGGGTGAATGATGTTATAGACTCAACCACTTACAACAGACAGAATTACAGCTGTCAAAAGTCCATTGCTACATTGAAAAGATAACCTTTTGGAATGAGTAAACTCTACGCTCTACTCCATACAGTGCCGTCGTTTTCGGAACATACTTTAAAAAATCTTGTACCACTCTTTATTACTGCATCTGATGGAGGTTTGCAATTACCTTCATGTCCATTGTACGTCCACGAGCCGAATTTCATGGAACACTCCTGAATGTCGTAAGGAAAGTACTGGACATTGATTGGACATGAACTCTTAAAAATGGCTGGTGGTGTCCACTTTACCGTTCCATTGTGAAAGACCATAGCTTTGGTCATTATATCAATTACGTAGGTCCCATCAGCACTGAAGTAGAAGGAAACAGTAAGTTATAAGTGCTTAGGACTCAGGAGCTAACAGCTACTCCGTTGCCTAACGTCATTCTAAGGTAACTCAAACTACCGTCTTTTAATACCACTGCAGTGACAGTTTTCACCATCACCTCATGAGTGCAACACATTGCGTTAGTGGAGATATCTGTAGCCACTGACAAAGTGAACTCTCGAAAATATCAAGCTTGGAGAAGGGAGAGGGGAGAGCGTTCATTGGGCATTTGTTCCAACTACCGATCCCGCATCTCAGGTGGCCTTAATAAGCTTTTATGGGTTCTTCACAATGACAATGACACAAGTTACCCACTGGATGATAATTTATCTCTTTTCTCGATAGTTTGGACCATATTTTAGGTACCACGGGCTTATTTAATAATGAGTCATCTCAGAAGACAGCCTACTTATTATAGAGCAGTAGGTCGGGCAGCCAGAGTTGTTCCGAGGGGATAAAGAGAGCCGTGACTCCACCGAAATCTTCAGGTTCCCATATCAGCCTGGAGTCAGTCCACTCCAACTCGACCCACACGTTGGTCGTCAAAATCTGGTTCACTTCATCCTGAAAGGCAGAGAGCTGAAATTAAAGGTGTTTCCAACAGAATAATCATAGTCCCATCTCCAGTTTCGTCACTCCCTAAAATTCTTGGACTTAAACGCTCCATGCAAAGACTTTGCGTGCAATTTCTGACAGCATGGAACCGTTGCCGGTACTTACAACTCTACTTTTTTTCTTTAAAAGAAATAAGCTGTCTCTATTCAAACAAACGTTAGGTGTTGTGCATTGAGTTTACGATGAAGAAATATAGATTGAGACCTACCAAATCCATCAGCTGTAGCAATCCCAGCCCGAAAAACACAGTCAATGTCTCATTTGCGTGACTAACGGGGCGAAGGATTTTGTTGTAACCCTGCTGGTTCATGAGCACATCGTATAGCCGACTGGCCTCCTTGAAACCAAGCCCACCTATTTTGTGGCAGTTCAGTCAAATTCCACCACAAACCTCGAAAGGTGCACAGAAGCAGAGGTGCGAGATACCTTAGGGAGTTCATGATGAGGCAGTTTGGGTGTCCCAGGATAATTTTAAGCTTCCTCTCCTTACGGTTGCTATGATTGGCCAGGAGTTGGCCAATTGAATAATTCAAATGTCTACAGCTCCTATTTATGCTCCGAGGGTTGAGATGTCAAGGTATTTTCGCATTCTTGAGGTCATATATGTTCGATGATTGCAAGAGGGGCAGAATCGCTCTTGCGCTTTATAGTTGTGGCAGATTAATACCGCGTTTTTAATGCTATCCAAAGTCTCTCTTCAAGATATAAATGGTATAGGCTACTCAAATTGCATAATTTTTTATCGCTCTTTAGATCTCGCCTATCGTTCATGCCCTGTTTGGCCAATTACGAGGGAGTGAAAGTTGTACAGTGAGTCCAACCGACGTGGCATTAGGTTTGGTGCCAAAATGACAAGCTAGGTTGCAAAGAAACTATGCTCGAAGTTGGTAAAATTATGTCTTACACAAAGGACGACATGGTCAGAGCCGCAGATGTCGGACAGAGATCTTCCGCAGCGTAGGAAGTTAAATGCGGTTCTAGGATGCTTGCTTCTACATGAAGTGGACCTCGGCCCTGTTGAGATGCATTAACGATCTCAGCCAATATAGTAGGGCAGGGAAAGAATAGGCTTGAGGATGAAGAAGAAGAAGAAAAAGAAGAAGAAGAAGAAGAAGAAGGAGAAGAAGAAGAAGGCTTACCACTAGGGTCTTGTTACTCACTTGTAATTTGCCTTAACATTTGTGAGGAGAGAAAGGCTGCTGAAGGGGAATTGTCGCTCCCCTTGAGAGCATTGCATTCTTGCCCAAGTGTTGTTGCAACCTTGGCCTCAGTCCTCTAATGCTGGGTGTAGCTATTCCGCAATTCCCTGACGCAAACAGCAGGGTCCGGTGATTCTGACTACGATGGATGCGTTTTCAGCAAGGAAAGGGGACGATGAAGTAGGAAGTAAGAGGATGATGACTGATGGTTTTATTGGGTAAACCCGCTGATTTCATAGATGCCATGAATGTGATTAAACCTACTCATAACAAGAGACCAAGGTTCTCTATATTCATTGTTAACGTGTCATTTGGTTGAATTATCTCTTCTTTGGTAGCTAGTTGCACCTTTGTGAAACGTGTTAAGGCAGAGGTGTTAACAAAGCCAACTTTACCTTAACACAAAACAAGTAGTATTTTAACGTTATTTCACCTTAAACTTCACTCTATGGCAGAAACGGAGCAAAGTTTTATCAATTTTAGTTACTCAAACAGATTGATACGCTCCATTGTACTGGCCACCGTCGCCAGGTACTTGGAGCTCTCCGTATAGACGGATGGAATTTGTGGTCTTCTGGTTTAGAGAAGTGCAAATGTTAGTTTCTTGTCAAAATTGTGGCATAGCAGACTATATTGTTTGGTTCTGCTGATTATTAACACAAAGATTTATGGGTGACTTACAGAGACAATAGCCTCTCCTTTTACCGCGATGAAGAGCGTATCTCTGTAGGCAGGCTATTCGACGATTAGCATGTCAAGATAGCAAGTGATGAGACAATGTGCTGCCACCTCCATCGCCCAAGTAAAGGAAACCATGGAAGTAATTAAGCGAGTGCTTTCCAGTCAGCCGCTTCCTTAGCTGCTCTTCACTCCTCTCATGTACAATATGACGATGCTCCACACCTCCCAGTGCTAGATTGTTGGATGACTGACGTGTGACGAGGAGTGCTGTTGCATTGCAACATTCTTTGAGGAGACGAACAACTTACACTTCACTTCCACAAGGCCATAGTCTAAAACGTTTGTGTGTGTGGTGGACGAAGCCATTTATCATTCTCGCCAAACTGGAAGCCAAGTAAATGCGACTGGCATCTGCATATGCTTCACAACTCAATGACAGCTAGAATTCTTGTTCTTGGAAATTGGGCATGGTTAATCAGTCGGTTGGTCAAAAGAATTCCCATCCTCAAACCAGAGCCTCTCATACAGTATACAGCATGAATCATAGAGTATGTCACAAAATTAGCTTCCCAGGAGGCCTTACATAGCATTTTAGAATGGGAGAGCAGCATCGCCTCACTTGATCCTCATTCTTCCGATTCTCATGTCCTCAAACGATTGTTATTGCATTTTCTTTACAACGGTAGCATTAGTAGGTAGTGACATGATCGCATGTGACTAATGAGGCAACGCTCAATTCGATTGAGCTCTCTAAGACTTCCTTGAGAGAAAATGAAGATTTATTCCTCGGGTCTTATATGTATGCTCAACATACAGAAGGGCCTGGTGCTACTGGCATGGTTCCGGAGCCAGCCCACTCGGTGAGGATACAATGGACCATGTACACAAGTAGTTCTTTACCAAAACAGAGAGTTACTTCAGGAGGCACCTTTTAGCCGCTAAAAATCCAAAGGTGTTCAAAGGGCATCAAATGTCCAAAACTTGCCTAAATTTCCATTTGGGGTAGAAGCAATTCCAGTCAATTTGGATCTCACCTCGAAGCTGACCTGCACTTCTATCCATGATGGATCATCGTAGAGTTTCCATCTGCTCTAGCTGCTCTGCCTCGAGGGCACCTGATGAACTACGTGTGCTTTCACAATTTGTGTAAACTGAATGAGACCATTTTATCATTAAGTTGATATCTCAGTTGGCCCTGATGTTTTAATTCATGAAGTCTGTAGATGGAGAAAGTAAAAAGAAGCCCCAATTTACATTGGTGCGATACAGCTGCGGGTAAGTATCAAACCATGGTCAACCCTACAATTTCCCATACAGCTAAGTTTATTTGACCATCTCAACCAGGTTTCGGATGGTGCTTCGTGTTCTATGTCTTGCGCTTGCTCCCATTTCTAGTGTCAAACATGCGTCGACAACAGACTGCGTTCACCACTCAAATTGCTTCCCACCATTGTACCGAGACACAAAATTCCGTCAGTCACTTTATTTCGGCCGCAAGGAAGATCTAGAAGGTTATGAATAGATTCGACAAAAGCAGAGCTGTAAAGGACAATGCAAAGCTGTGTTTAACGACTGCTCAGTGTCTGGGGAGAATAATGTGAATGGTGCGATTGGGAAAGTGCATGTCTGGATCATTGAAGGAGGTGAGATTGGCCAACACTGGAAGAGTGGACGGAGTGAGAGGCTCGGCTGTATCCCACAAAGCGGGCGATTGTAGCGTTATACTAAAGGTGCCTGCAATGAGTTTCGAGAAAATGTAAAACACGCAAATTCCTACCAGTTGAGAGAGCGAATCCAACTGCAACCACTTACATATTATACTCACAACACTGAATAGCCACAGAGATAGTCGGTCCATTACAAGCGCCACAAATTGCCATTCCTCCTTGATCTGGGTGTCAGCAAGAATGAATCGCACTTAAATTAGTTAAAAAGTTAAAATTTTTAACAGGCAATACGGAATATCCCAGTCAGAGCCCGACGAGGGGATCCAAAATCAGCCTCTCGTGCTTCCATTCTGAGGCCATCGTCCTCAATATTGAATCCAGCATGATTAAGTAAACTTAAATTTTAAGGTATTGTAAATATTTTTTTCAATTCTTGTACAATTACTTTAAAATAAGGTAACTGTCGGAAGTGGTTCTCCAAGGGACCACCAATACCAGAGACCTGTCAAAACTGATTAGTGGTTTTGAGTCACTTGCCAGCATTTGTAACAACTTCTCCTTCTACAAATGATAATCTTTGTGTCACAACTTTTGTGTAAAATTTATTTAATGTTGATGAAAGTGAATTAGACGCGTCCAACTAGAGAACTTCAGAGAGGTCGCAGTACCTCCAAAATCCTAAGTCCACACGACCAATGAAAATGAGGATCACATCGGTGACCCAAGAGGCGCATGAAATTGTCGCCTTCGGGACTCATGAATATGCCACATTTTCCTCCTCAAAATGAGTTGTTTTGATACAAAATGTATCCATCTTTTGTGCCAGTGTCCCCTTGTGCGATGCAATCAAGCATTGCATTCAGTCAACAAATCTGATTGTGAACGAAGATATCGCTACATTCGCTATATTTTTACATTTCTCGCATTTTTGGGCAAAATTTTGAAGGTTTTTTATCATTCTCTGTGTCTGTGACACCGATTGAAGCAGTCAGACCTTGTATATCTCTGAGAGACGACCTTACTAGGGATATTTGGCTCCGTGTCGGACATACACGCTGAAAGTAGTACTGCCCTTCCAGCACAGCTTCGATCCACGAGCGATAGCTGCTCCTCTGCATTTTAATGTGGAGAGAGGGTCAAAGCCTCTGGCATATCGAAATTTTAGAAGCGGCTGGTCATGCCAAAAGTAAAGACTGTAGACATTTTCCAGACTTCTCCCGTACATGAGATCACGTACCAGTTCAAAACCCTGAAGTGTCACCCTGTCTTTGATACTTCAACAAACTCTGACCCTAACCGATCGAGGGAGCATTGAAATTGCTGCTACCAGAAATTTATATTTTAAACTTCATTTTTGAAATGTTAAGTGGACTCTCCGTTTCTACCCAAGTCAGGGTTTGGATTTACTTTATAGCCGTAAGACTGGGCTCTGTCACACTGAGACTCACCACCCGATGTAACTCACATCGTTCTCGCGCCTACTGACACGCAGTCGCTGCTCTATGAATTTTGACCCCTCAGCCACCTGATGAAGCTTTCGCTGTAGCCGAGTTTGCGCCTCATCGCTGCAATGCTCCACAAGCTGACGACTGATTTGACAAATCAGAGGATCAGGCGTTCTCTCGTAGTTGGAGTCTCGATGATTCCGCAGTCTACATTCGGTACGCCGTGGAGTTCTTGTCTTCTGAATGGCCCATTTATTGCTCACAATCTCAAGCATCACCTGGTTCATCGCCTTTTTTGTCTAAAAGAATAATAAAGACAGTTGAAATCGGTGGACGACTATCTGACTAATTGAAATCTCGGTTTCAATGAATATGGGTTACTATATTAATAAAAATTACTATTTAACTACACAAAATCTCCAAGACAACATCTATTGGATCGTAATGTCTGGGAATTATTCTCTGGTACCTCGTGTATTACTGGAAGCCAGTTTTTTGAAGACCAAGAACCTCTGCGATGCTTTTGAACCTTCTCTATCGCCACCGAGGAGTGAGCGTCACTTTCCCTCTCCAGCGAAAAAGCCAACTTCTTGGAAAGTAAATAATGAGATTTTTCCAAATAGCTTAGGCTTTAAAAGTGCGTGATTTAATTAGAAATGTATAAACCACGATGAGGAGAGGGAATGTGGCCATGGGAGATTGGATTACCACGCTTCAGTGGTCGGATCCACTTAATGGCGGAATCTAATTTACCTGAGAGCCATTAAACCATTTGGATGATTTGTCTCAAGTACTTGCCCGACGTCTTTCAAACAGCGTAGACATGCAAGACGCAATTAAATTTAAGACTGAATTTAACGGGTTTAGGATGTTTGTGAGAACTGAGGCAGTTCTCACCACCACTCCACCATCAGGCAATTGCTTAAGCCTACTTTGTTTTTAGAAGGCAAATTTTACCTTTGTTACCTTTTACTGGAAGGAGAAGAGCAGGTTTACCATTCTACGGAATGTGGAAATGCTATTCTAAATTTGGGCTGCTGTAGACAGCTTTGTTCATCAAGTAGTTCAGTTGGTAAGCATCTATCCTTGTTCTTCAGTGGTTTTGGAATCAATCCATGGTTACACATGCATCACTATGAAATCCAACTCTTTTTTGCTAAGAAAAGTGGAAAATGGTGGGCATTTCATTGTTAGGGATTGTCGAAATTCGTAATAAGGGAGAAAACAAGCATTCCCACTAATTGCGAACACCAATGTGATTCGTTGGTTGTTTGATTAACCCTTGGTTTTGTTCTTCTCAGGTGCCCCACTGGGCGGCTTGGCCCTCGAACCATGTCAGTGACTCTCAAACCTTCTTGTACGTTGGCAATGCATATTCTGCAAGGAAGAGTCGGAGCGTTGGGCAATAAACATTAGCGCGGCGAAAGAAGTGGGTTTCTTGCGGATAGTAAAGGAATTAGGTAATGCTCACCATTAACAGCTACTACAGTTTCGTCTCTCGTAGTAATGCTGTCTATCATTAAAGGGATACAGACCGTTTTGGGAACTTTAGTTACAGAGCTATCAATAATACCCACATGAGGATATCAGTTATGGGAACTCGCTATGCCTCCTGAATTTCTAAGCTAGCTGAGTGAAACTCAAATAGGTATAGCTGGGTAGCTATGAAGTGAATAAAAGCGGCAGAGAGAAATGGACGGTAAGCCTTATTCACACGAAACTATGCTAAACCTCATCCGTTGTTATACAACTCGGCTTTGAGGCTGGCATTCTTATTACTACCAATGGACAAGCGTGATGGCCAGCACATGCTCCTATCTTAAATAAAGTCCTAAAACAGGGCAAAGGTTTAGCTTTGGTAGAATTTTTAAGAGAGATCAGTGACGTAGCGGTCAAATATCATCTCCATTGGACGGCTGACCAGGTAGGTTGACCAAGACGAGTGTTAATAATGACACTCAGAAGAAGAGACGGCCACCTAGGTACACGGCCATCTTAGATTCGTCAGAGAGACTAGCCACTAGGTCATGCCAGAATTTTCCTAGTATAATGGCATAAATCCTCTTCAAGAAGTCTTGGAACAATGCACAAAGATGGATAGCCAGCATATGAATTTCAGATGCAAACAGAATAAATTTCTGGACAAAATAAACAAAAAAGCAAATTTCTGGTATCATTTTACGATTGCAATATTTACATTGCCATCCGGTCCAAGCTTTTTGTAGGTTTGTGATATTTTGCCTTATAAATTTGTTTAACACTATAACACCTTTGCCAGTAAATCAAGTCCCATGGTGACAGTGGCACCGGTAATCCGAATTTAAAGGAAAAACAATGCAGTCAATGGTAAAATGTAGTAAAGAAAAGAAGTTTAATAAAAATGGGAGAATCTGTGGCAACCTGTGATAGAGTGACGATTGGGGAGTAACTCAACTTCTTCGAAGCTGCTTCTAGTAGTTACTTTCGAAAACAACCCATTTAAAGAGCTGGCAAGGACATTTTTGTAGGTGATGTTGATAAGCTAAATATAGAGGTTGTTAATCGTGGGCATAATCTGTAGGTCTAATTCCTTCTCACTTGGCAAGAAGTTGAAAGCAGCCTACGTAAACGGCTGCTCCGCAGCACAGTTAGATGAGTATCTAGGAGTCTGGTGCAAATCCAGGGTAAAGCATTTACCCATCCACTTTGTGGGGCAAATCTGATTTTGGTAAACTTATAAAGAAAGTTTACAAATGTGAAGACTGTCACTGCTTTTAAATATCGCCCAGTATTTAACGCTCCTTTCCATTACATCTAGAGGTCTCATACCTCCCCGAAGTGAGAGGTTTTTAAGCTCTACAACCTTCGAAAACCTCAATGCCTAAATTAACTTTCCTTCTGAGACCTCAAAGTCATTAAAACTTTACAGTTTTGGTAAAGAAAATAAAACGAAATCGACCCTTGTGCTGGTGGAATGGGATCTCCCCTAGGCCGTCGGTGCCGCGAGGCTTCTACTACTTTTTAATGTTTAAAATTATCATCTTTATATGAGCATACCTGTTTCGGTGGTTGCAGGCCCAAAAGAGGGGGCAACATCTCCAAAAAGATGCGCCTCATCCACTTTCCCATGGAGTGCGTCTCTGCAGAGCGGAAGTGGACGTTGAGCACGACCACTGTGAGGAGAATAGAGGAAGTGATGAGGACGATGGTGAAGAGGAGGTATTTGCCAATCAGCGGCACCGCTAAGCTCGTTGGTGGTGCCGTTTTCGAGATGAGAAGAAAGAAGAGGGTAAGCGCCAGGAGGGTAGTAATGGAGAGAGAGATCTTCTCTCGACACTCCGGCGGCAGCAGAAAGGTCATTACGGCTAGCACTGCAACAGCCACACAGGGTAGCAAGAGATTAAAGGTGTGGAAAACGGTGCGTCGACGCATCCGAAATTGGAACACCACCTCGGGGTAGGGGTGCGGGGAGTGCTGGTACATCCGATCATAACACACCGCAGACACCGAGATCACATCGTACTCAATGGTGCTGCCAAAGTCGTGCAGATCAGCCGCGTAGTCTATGTAGAGGGGTCGCAATAGCTCCGGTGCGTACTTTTGCAGGTGATGGCGAAGATCAACTGTTTTGAAGTGGGTAGAGGATTTATTAATTGATGTTTTGTTTAATTATACATTGGGAATTTCCATTTTACAATCGTGTCAAATGTCGTGGCTTTACTGACAGTTGGCTCATCAGGATGGAAAGTAAGTGACAACACGTGCTAAGTTACTCATAGACGAAGGAGTAAGATCCTAATCCTCGTGTCCATGAGGCACTTCAAGTACAGCACTGTACAATAATGGGACGCCTAGTTCCCCTAGGGCAAATCATTGAGTATTACCATATTTGAGGACGGAAATGGGGAGCATTAGTGTGTAGAACCAATCCTTATTTCAATCTGAAGACGTTAACATTTCAAGCCACCTTTTGAAGATGACAACCTATGGAAAGAAACCTGCCTTTGCTGCCATCGTAAGTCCATGAGCTGAATCGCATGGAGCAGGTCTGTTCGTCGTAGGGGAAGTACTCCATGTCAATGCGACAGGCACTCAAATAGAGTGCAGGTGGCATCCATCGCACCGTCCCATTGAAGAAGACCTCCGCTCGTGTCAGTGTCGTGATTTCGTACTTGCCATCAGCGCTGAATGTCAAGCCAAGAGCTATCTCACTCACCACAACATGCTTGGTTACAGCAAAAGTCGGGGCTTTAAATAGTAGCCTAGTATCATAACTCAAAAGCCTAAATAAGTAGATTGAATTGATTTGGCTCCTGGATTTCGTTTACCAAAGAAAGCTTGACATCAGATGAAAGGCAAAACAAGAGGCAAGCAGGCCTTTTGTAGAGTAATTAAGCCTTACTTGTTGTAAAGCACAATATCAGGTCTCCAGAGGTCCTCGGCGGGCACGTGGATCGATTCAACACCACCAAAGCAGGCTGGATCCCACACCAAATTGACATCTTGCCACTCCTGTTCTAACCATACCTGCGTTTGTATCACCTCCTTCTGCTCGTCCTAAGTAAAACATTTCCTTGCGTATGTACACACTGAAAACTGGACTTGGATGGTTGTGTGCTTAGAGGAGTGAGAGATCCAAAAACGTGCTTGAAAAGATAGCTTAAATGACAAGAGATTGCGGGTTGCATTGTCTTTAACTAAGATTATCACCAAATTTCCGTTTGCAATCCCATTAAATCGTCCTCTGTCAGGTCTTTTCGAAAGCCATGTAAATGAGTGAATGGCTGAATTGCGTTAAAAAGTGGAACAATAAGGAAGTCGATAGCTTTCTTCGGAAAGTGATGCCATGGTTGGCTTTGCCTTAAACATTTTGAAAGCAATAACCAAATTCGTGTGTATAGTTGTAGTTTTAATTAAACTTGTTTTACCACATTGATGAATTGGGAGAGTCGGAGACCGAGGTGGACTACAGTTGGAGCCTTTGACGGTGTCTCGGGTCGAATCAACTTGTTGTACCGTTGTGGAGCCAGCAACTGATCGTACAACCTCCGTTCTGTTCTGACGCCACCTTAGGGAAGGATACAACCGCCAGCATTCCCACCGGTGCAAGAAAAGTGCCTGTCAGTGCTGACAGTCTAGTAACTAAGAGGGATTCCCGACACAAAACCATTGGAAGTCTTGACCAAATTAAGCAAAGGTCATGGCTTTACTTTGTCGGGGATTGCAATCGTGACCGAAACCCGTGTTGGGTGAATAGACAAGGCTATGTAAGACTTTGATTAACCCTAACAATTGAGTTATTGTAATCCAAAAAGATTCTTCTTTAATTTTTCAACCGGTGGTGGACCTCCGCCTTTGACTAGTTAAACCAAAGCCAAGTCGCTTATAGGTGACGCCATGACCTCCGACCCAAAGCGGAGAAATAACGTTGAATGTCCATGCAAACAGCCAATTGAAACGCTTCCTGTATCTGAAACATTCATTGTTTTAGAGAAAGAAATGTATGACTTTTAAGGCTTACCTAGCCTGATTTACTTCCCTCTCAAAAGAAATGAACGATTATTCTTACATGGGGGACGTTTACTACAAATTTTTGTCTCCACCGTCTACATTTCCCACCTACTATTCCTCTATCAGAAAAAAACCAGATTATTTTAATATCAAAATTCTCTTCCTCCGCATAACACAGATATTTTTAAAACAGGTAAACAGATCAGCAACATTTCTCGCATAAATCTTCTTTATCAACTAACAAAATAGCCGTGAATGCTTTCAAGGAATCGAAATGCATTTCCATACCTGTGTATTGACAGGAGGACAGGAGGAGATCAACAACAACCACGGCAGGTGACAGCATTTGAAGGGATTGTGATTACGCTGTATTGCTCAATCTGGACAGGTTAGTGAACCACGCCGTCATTCTGATTGGCTGTCTCACTTACATGTTTCTTTTCACCCCTTCGTGAGCACCGGTGTTAGAAAAAAGTTATTTTGAGCAACAGAAGTAGTTAAATTAGTGTTACAGAAGTTCTCTTTCACCTATACCTCTTTCTCTCACCTTAAAATCAATGGTTGCAAGGAAGGGACCAACTGAAGTTTAAACTTGACTTTTTAGTCGACGTTTGACCAGGCGATTATTGCACATTTTCACCCAGTTTACTAGTCCAATATACTGAGATGCTGGAGATAAGAGTAATTTCATCACTAACCTTCCAAAAAAATCAGGTTTTGGGCAATTCCATCAGATATACTCCCCAAATTAACACCATATTTGACCGCGATTTTTAGTAAGACTGTACCGAAGAATGGAAGAAATCAATTTAATCACAAACTCTCGTGCCATTGTAATGAATATCATCGGGTGTACGAATTCCTACTTATGTTACATAAGTAAACTGTTTTTGGGGAATGAATGTCCTTGAAGCAGAGTTGAGACAATTTGTTGTTCAGCGTATTTTGCGTCAGAGCAGTTTCTTTTTTGAAAAGTAGTATATGTAGGCTCCCAATAACAAAAAATTTGAACCAACCTAGGGGCATTACCTCATTTAAAGGTATCATTCGCTTCATTTGCGGCATGGAAAACAAACCTCATTTTTCATATAAAGTGCCAGCAAGCCAACTAAAACACTTCTGTTATCGTTTTATTAAAACGTAAGTTCAGGTTCGTATCACGAGTGGGGATTATAAAATGACATGCATCAACTTCTCAATGAGCAGTTAAATAGGATACTTCTTAGTATTTTGCTCCTCTGAGCTTAGATATGTCCCAAATGCTGTTCAATTTCTTCACATTCAAGAGCAAAATGTAAACAGCAAAAATTTAATTGCAAAAAAAATTGGCTGTTTACGTACACTTTTCAAGGCGCCAGTCCATAGTCGTACACAACTCTGCTCTTTGTCAGTGTGTCTAGATTCAAGTTCATGAGCTTCAAGACCCATGCGCATGTCCCCCCTAACCTTCGGTCCATCACTTTATTGCCTCACAAAATTCCCATTTTGCTTTGTGGGTGGATAGGACTTCAAACGAATGGCGGTTCTCATGCACAATGCCATCATGCAAATCTTATTCACTCTAAACTCCAAAACATTGCTATAAAACCTCTGAACAATGAGAGCTAGAGTGATTTCCATCTTTTTAAGCTCTTAGTTTTGATGAAGGTAGGAAAAGATGTATAAATGAAAATCAGGTAATTTTACTCCGGAAGCATTATACCGCGTAGGAGAATCAATCAAGTGGAGGCCTCAGGCGGAATGACAACGACAGGGATGTGGCTGTGCCGCGTAATGTATTTGCTCACAGAACCAAGATGGACAGCTCGGTGAATGGCTTTGTGTCCGTGCGACCCCATAACGATCATATCAGCGCCACGAATCCGCGCAGATCGAAGAATGGCCTTTCCAATGGAGGATCGGCTCTCCACCGTGATGCAAGCATTGCAGCGCGTTGCACCTGCTTCACTCGCTATTTGCAGGAAGACCTGACACACCGCCTTACCCTCGGTGAAAGCCTTCTCCATCACCCGTGGCACTCCTTCGCTCCCTCTTCTCCCATTCACCTCCGTCATCGATACCGACACCTCCGCTTCCATTGGAGTATTGAGGTCGGGAGAGATGACGTGGATCAAAGTAACAGCGTCCTCCCCGCCTGCTCCATCCTCCGCCTTTCCAGCTCCATTTGTCTTGGCATCACTGTGCCACATCCAGCGAAGAAACCACCGGAATGCACGACGGCAGTGCTGGCTCTCGTCCACCGCGAAGAGGATACGACGATAGCCAGGCATGCTCTACGATCGAACGAGTGAGTGATGGTAGGCGAAAATAGCCTGTGTGTTTGCTCAGGAGGATCAAAGTACGATTTCGTTGCGCGGTAGGCATGCGACTGTTTTCGTACGCTTGTGCTAAACTCTCTATCTACGTGCACGCGCGCTCTACGCGCCTAACCGTGAGGCGCTCTGGATGGGCAGAACGATCACTCACTGGTGGCACCCTTCTGAACCCACTATAGCTATAAGGGTGCCATCATATTTGACTATATCGGAATAGATCCAGAAGACGCTTATTTCTCATCATAAAATCAGTAAGAAACGCAAATGCCTTAATATCAACAGTAACACTGGCTGTGATTGGCTCAAATAGGTGACCAAGCTTGTTACCTTTGATGGTACTGAACAACAATATTTGGAAGAGGTGGAACATAGGTCATCCATAAAATCTATCAACTGTTGCAATATGTTTGAATTAGTTAAATGCAAAGAACCCAGTAAAGTTCCTTCATTTCGTTCTCTAGAGGGCTTCTTAAAAGCCTTGATAGTTGAAATAATCACTACTGCAATCAAGGATCTCCTCTCAATAGAACGAAATCCCGCTACGAAGTTTACTCTTGTGAAAAGTTTTGTCTCATTTTCAAGCTTGTTTTATCTGCAGCTGCCTGTGTGAACATGTCACTTTCAAGAATGTGGTAATCACTACCTGGAGACATGGGATACGGAAGAATGAAGATGAGGTGATACGGTGTTGATATTCCCTCATGAAGTGCTGTAGGAGGTCTATGCTGTATTAGTGGTCCTGGTCTTGCGATTGAACTTTTCCTTCTACCAA
This sequence comes from Taenia multiceps, assembly GCA_001923025.3. NCBI lineage: Eukaryota > Metazoa > Platyhelminthes > Cestoda > Cyclophyllidea > Taeniidae > Taenia > Taenia multiceps. Next base: position 76,549,748 of record CM010311.1, on the reverse strand, counting down.
CCGACCTACACCTTGGGGTTGTGTAGGATTGGCAGCTCCAGTTCGTAATTCTTTTGCCCTTAGCAAGTAATGCATACTAAACCATTCCGTCTGTAGTCCACCACACACACACACACACACACACACACACAGAAGGCGGCCTTGTGGGGATTAAGTGGTGCTTGACTCAGGCGGAGTGTTTTCGAGTGATGAGTAGTGAGTGGATCCATCAGTGTGTACGTTTGCTCAACGAATCCTGCAGTACAAAGCCATTCCTCATCACAAGTCCGTCTACCAACCATCAAATACCAGAAAGAGAAGTGAGCCGATATGAGGTCGAAGAGAATTGAGGGACAGGTAATGGATAGGTATCTATGGATAGCTGGTAGTGAGTTGAATCGGATCTGATTTCCTGAATGCTTGATAGCTTCCAGAATTGCTCTCTTTAAGTTGTGTAAATGGCAACACAAGGAATCCCTACTTAAGTCCTCAAGCATGAATGAAGGTTGTTCTTCACACTTTCGTCGCCGAGTAACCTGTCAAGAGGAATACATATTTCCTCATGATGAAATGAGGGGAGGGGATGATCTCCTGAGTGACACATCAGTCTTTAAATGATTCAAACAATAAATTTGGATTGTTACGTAGGTAAATATCCAGCTACCGCGACTTCATCAACTTTAATGAGAAGCCAGTCTCTACAGCTGCAGACCGGATCCTTTAAAATTAATCAGTACTTCATAATTTGAGGTACCAGAATGGCAGGAAGGTGGCAGAGATAAGAGTCATGATTGACTGACACTAATCATTGTATGCCCTTTGGCAGATACCCATTCCAGGCTTTAATTTGATTTTATTAGCTCTTGGATAACTACGTCACTTCTATAAAGAACTCGCATTACCGTCTCACTTCTCTAAAATTAAAAGCCATTTATAAGAGTTTGACTCCTTAATAGTCTTGTACATTGTTCTTGGAAGTTTTACCACTGTTATCACGTATTCTGGTGCAATAGCACTATTCCTTTGATCTCTCTCCAAACTGAAGTGGAAGTCGAAAAAGGTCAATCGAGATTGCATGACTCGATTTCAGACCTGTCGATGATGTTTGCGGATGGGGTCTGAAGGAAGTGGATGCCCCTGCGACAGCACGTGTGATCTGAGGTGGAGAGAAAACCGCATAGGGGGAGGGGGAGGAAGGGAATGAGAGGAGGATTAGGAGAGTGCCATTTCCTTCCCCCTCTCAATTACACGCATGGCTGTTCTTCCATTCCCAGTGCTCCGCCGAGGGGGAGGCGGAATGACAGTTCAGGTTGGAACTGTGTGTGCCTTAGTGGTCTGCCTCCGACAACTGGCAAAATAATTGCACCACGTGAGCCCAGCTTCCCCTTCAGATTCCGGTCAGATTCTCCTGTAAATGATTTTTCACAAAGGATGGTTAGGGGCAGCCACTGGGTTGTTCCTTGAGCCATCCTTTGGCATTCAATTCTAAATGTTATAACAATGGAACATCTCGACTGTGGTGGTTGACTTTTCTCTAAGACGAACACTGGAGGTGATGGAGTTAATAATTCATGGTTAATAGTGATTTGGAGGCTGAACGGCTCGAAAATGTGGACTTCGTCCGAAATCTTCGTGTACTGAAGTAGCAAAGGAAACGCTCTCTAATTTGGACAAGAAACTTTTGGATTGGTCCAATTAAACAAAGGCTATAATGGAAAGTTTTGCATTATCCAATCAGATTGTTACTTCTGGCTTTTTCTAAAAAATTGAACACCTGAGCAATTCTAAGTTCCTCAAAGCTTTTTTTGAACTTTAACGTTTTATTTGGCATGCAAACATGAACTTTGCATTGAAAAGAATTACGTAAAGCTGCCAATGATTAGTGGATTACAAAATAGCTACACATAGACTCGCAGAGATGAGGCCCTACCGCCTCATTATAACATAAATGTTAGCATCTGCTGATTAAATTGGGCTTTTTGTTACATAGCTCCTTAATATCTGAGCAAAATGAGTTAGATTATGGACTTGTCCAACGAAAATCAAGTTACGGTGTTTGTGACTTGCATCCAGCCTTTTAAAACGGTGATTGTGTAGTTGCCTGCATTTAACATACCGAAACATCGATGTTTTACTCCTCTCACAATGGAGTGCTTACTATTTTCATTGCTTCTACACTCTTTTGAATCAAGTGTGTCACATATGCGTGACTTGCCACCTAGAGAAAGAAAAAACGAGGCGTCACCTATATTTGACGTTAATGGGGGATATGCTAAAATAGAAGGGAGCATTTTGAACATAAATGTCTGATGGCAATGAGAGAGTCAAAGCTTTCCTTTTCTAATTTCAGTTATGCGAACCCATTTACGACCGGCACAGATGGTGGTGTCTCTCCTTCCCTTCTCCCCTCGGCCGGAGCGATTGGATATTTCCCCCATGATCACCATCACACCAACGGCCACGCGTCTCACCACGAATCCCCTCATCCACCCATTCCCCTTCCTCTATCACACTTGCTTCATCATTTCGGCTTGTAATAAAGCCTTGCCTTAAAAACCTGCTTACTTCGTTTAGAAACCCTTCCACAAGGAGAAATAAATTTCTCGCTTGTTCGATATCTATACTATTAGTTCCCGCTCCCAGCAAGTCTCGTTGGGAGTCTACGCGACATTCCGATGTTTTCAATCATTCTTCCCTTTGGAGGAAATAATCACCACTTCGTTGCCACGTTCTGTTTCGCCTTCGTACTATACAAGCCTTATTGGTGTTCTTTGCCTACTTTTTAAATCTCCGTCTTGAAGTGGATCTCTTCCATCATTCACAATGCTACATGGGTATTGTGTTGCAAATGTTAGAAGAAGTTTGGTACTCGTAACAGACAAAGCTCACGGGAGCATTCTTGCTAAAAGTAGTCTAGTTTGAAAGCAACTTTACAGCAGGTACCCAGAAGGGCTGGAAGACTGATGCTAGCAAATTCATGCCGCCAGCGAAGGATTCAAAGAATCCGTGTAGTTGGATAACATATCAGGAGTAAAATAAAGCTCCAGAGATGTAATGCGCATTCAAATGTCCGTGGGGATCTATGCTTAAGTGCCGAGGGTAACCGTACGAAATACTGAGTAATTCAGTGATGGAAACGGAGGTTCAATGAAAAGGCTGTTGATCCTCCATCGCAGAAGGTGTACCTAGCTATGCCGAGAGTCATTTTATTATCACCAGAGCCATGAGCAATGCAACTTGTGGCTTAAGGGAGAAATGGCCTAAAGGTGTCGATGTCAGCGGGTGAAATCTCATCCCATTGGGGAATGGGGGAGAATGAGCGGGCGAAAGAGGGGGCGGGGGGAGGTTTAGGAAGGTAAGAGTTGGAAAAGTTTGAAGAACGTTTCAACCCTAGCTCCTTTGGTAAGGCGTACTCAATTGTTTATTTTAATTAAACCTCCTTCCCCCCCCCCACCCACCAAGCCCCCACTCACGTCCCTCGTCTCTCTGGTCCGAACACTCAAGGCGTACCTGCGTAGACTAACAATCGGAATGTGAACAATTTAAATCAACACGCTTTTGTTATGACAAGGGGGTTGGATAGCTCTGTGTGAAACCTCTTCATGATTTATGCCGATTGTCACTGAAGGTAGTTTATTTTTATTGCTTCCTGTTTAAACACAACTCGAACATTAACTCAAATTACTTTTCTGCTAGTGTGTGCATTAGCGACCTCTGGGATTCAAAGAAAGGTGTAATCAAAATGATGCGAAATTTAAAAGGACTCGGCAAGAAAAACTTCTTTGTGAGGAATCATCGGAACTGATCAATCACCCAGTAGGAAGTGAGTTCTACTTCTTTGCCTTGTATACAGCGTAGGGCCCCGTGCCACTTGCTTCAAAGGTTATTCTTACAAAGGACTTCATTTATCTTCATTTTCAAAGCTCGCCAAATGGTGATTATTGGGACGAGGCAAAGCCTTCTATTAAAGTGGAACCTGCAGAGTTGTGTGTCATACTATGGCAGAATGGAATTGGTTTTGCTTGACAGTGCTCCTATGTGAGCTACAGGCCTCTCCTCTTCTACTTCCAGAAGTATCTTCGAGGGAGACTTGAAGGTATGTTTTCCCACACAAAATTAAAAGAAAGTTGAGGTCGACGTAACAATCACATTTGTTTGACTAAGCCACTGTAATACTCCAATCTTTTGCTCACCTCGTCATTTCGGTTATGCGGGCACCGAAAGGCACAGTCACTGTACTATCACCCAGCAGTGTGAAGTGTGGGTCAGGTCAGTAGCCTCTCAACCCTTCTGTACGTCATCACGACATGTTCTGCCTTAGCATTATGTCCCCTTTCGTCTTCAGGGAAGTCTTGGGGTGCTACATCAATGACAGCGAAAAGTAAACTTTATCCTGAGGGACAATAACTTAAAGTTGCATTACCAAATGTTGTCTTACCTTGACGGAAGAAGGGCATATGATACTGCAGGTAAGAGAAGTTGTGGTGACCCCTAACAGAGAGACTGATAATAAGGTCAAACCCTGGTAACCATCGTAGTCTCGTGTTCTGCAGGAATGTACTTCACAGATTAACCGACACACTAACCGTGAACCATTTGGAAAAGTTCTTCGCGGATCTGTCTACCGTACCCATATGCAGGTGTCAGTCAAGTGAACTCACGATACCTCGTCCACACTCCTACCACCTGGATAGAACCCTGATAGGCTTGGCTGAGCAGTACTGAAGTGGGAACAAAGTAGCAAGGGAAACAGACGCAAAACCTTATCCTCACAAAGCTATCTGTGTCCCCGTTCTTTATTACTTGACCGCTTTTAGACCTGTGTCCTTCCAACTAGCGAGAGACAGGAGATAACCAGCACATTCCCCCTCCCCATACAGGACAAAACTCCAGATCCACTAGAATCGTTAAGAGGGATCAATGACGTTGTAATCAAGTATTGTTTTAGTTGCAAACAAATTCAACGATTGACTCAGTTGGTTCCTGAGTGTTTCGCTTGCACCACTGTCTACGTTGTGTTGAGCGACGCAGGGGGTTGACCTAGGTGAGCGTCGGAGACGCCGCTCTAAGGGCGCGATGGGGTGTATGATGCTTAAATTGCTTGTTTAACTCCTCATTTTGGCTCCACCAAAGGTAAATCACTTTCATGTCCAAATAGAGAATCAGTTTGTCCTAAACGGGACCTTCTTACACTAAGAAGGTAAGGGAAAAGATCCGGCCAAATTCACAGTTTACTCAATTTATCGTAAAAAATTCAAGTTGGTTTCAAGTTTACTTCCCCATTTTTGAGTGCCTTCCTTTAGACAAGATTTACATGATCCAGAGCCCACTTTGTTTAATACGAGGCTCAAAAGGTACTATAAATGGTTTGATCGTCTGAGCTACGTCGTCCTTCGCCACAACTTGTTTTAAGCGCCTTCTGGTGTAAGTATTAGCTACTCTGAGTTGCGAGGACTTCCGTTCTGTGGATGCGTAGATTGTTGTTTCGAAATGGGGATAATATACGAAAGTAGTCTTTCACTAATCCTTAAGCCATCAACTTTCCCCGATGAAGGTTCTAAGCAATTGAAAGTAGTCTTTGTCTGCGAATGTCAAGAAAATCGTCACAAGCACTGGACAGAGAGGATTCCAAAGAATAGGAACACAAAGGAATTTTCACTTTCATTAGTAGCTGTAGCGGTCGTGGCTGATTAAAACACACTTTATTAGAAAAGCTTTTTTAAAATGGGTCTTCAGACGATCGGGATTCGGCCTGCCCATGATCTCTTTGTTGCCAGGCTCACCTGTCGGCTCCACTGGTCACATATGCCGAAGATGCCTTCAAAGTGGGAGACTTCAATGGACCTCTAGGGGTAGCTCGGACACCACAATTGGGCAGCTTTGGCGGAGCTTTTCACTAAAACAATTGATGGTGACGTGCCAACCTCAAAGTCAGTGTAAACATTTAAACACGTCGAAATCCCCAAGAAAAGAACTATTTACAAAACTGATACTAAGAATTTCGGATTTATTCGGGGAATTGTGTCTCTCATAAGGTCTTGAATGATAAATCGGGGCTGCCATTGGTAATTTTATCCCTAACAATTGAATTCGTTCACCTACACTACCTTATGAATCCGCTTACCGCTGAGAGTCCGGAGTCATCGATGTGTTGTGTTGTATCACCTTGAGACAGCCGAACACGGAAACTATGCATCCATTCAGCCCGCTTTGGCGTCATGACGGACCCTCTCGTAACTTCTCCTCAAAAGAATTCATATCAAGCTCTAATTGCCTCTTCTCCTCACCCCAAATCGTACTTATTCATTTGCACCCAATCATTTATCTTGTTGCATGAGGCAGAGGACAGGAGTAGTGGTAGAAGCAGTGATAGACAGATCCCAGCATGTAATTACGAACCGTATCATCCGTGTACTCCTTTACCCTCAGGGGCCATATCGCGATAATAGAGAATTTTTCCTCTGAACGGGGGTTCATGTCATTCCAGATTTCCGATTCATGAGAGGAGGCATGAATGGTCTTTGACAAAGCTCTTTGTTCATCAGCCTATATTTCAAGTCGTGCTGTACCACCCTATTAAATGTAGACCTCTTCATAACCAAGCCGTACTCCACCATTGGCGATGATTCAGCGTGTGCATACAACTTGCAAAGGGAACTTGGACTTCAACTTGTTCGCCTAAAAAGGTAGGCTACCATGGTGATAATATACATCACCAGCCGAGGCGCCTTTTGTGCATGTTTCGGTCCGAAACCTTTGGTCGGGATGGCAGACGTTGTGATCAGCAAAAGGCCTCGTAAACGAGGACGCTCACCCACCAAGCAGGGGAACACTTCACTTGTCCAGACATACCCATAGCGGTCAGTCCCATGAAAAGAACACCTGGCGCTGATACTATGACCTGCTCTTATTTCCCACTAGCGGTAAATCTACCCGTGAAACCGGTTAATACAAGCATGACAAAGAAAGGCAGGCTGTCATAAGATTACTCACTCCGACTGGCAAGCTCTTATACGCCAAAGCTGTTTCCACTACTAGGGAGTTTCTCTTGCCTTCTATGGAATCCAAGTCTCCGTTGCATTAGCATATCTGCAATATTTGTTCATAGGGAAAGAAATTGCAATGGTTCAACATTTGTAAAATCGTTCCTACTGTGAAGAGTAATAAAAGTTTTCCCAAGGCCAAATTTGATTTTGCTGATGGACTGTCAAGACAGCCAAAAGAATTTGAGAATGTTTTGGAACTCACTTGATTTCCATTCTACTTTACAGTCGGCAGTATAAACGAAACACCTCATCAAGGTAGGCTCCCATTAAGGCGTAGAGGCAATGAGCTTCAATTCGCCTTTCCTCTAATGTGATTCCGACACCCTCTCCTGCTACATGTGACCAACGGGTCTGCCAGTTACGCTGTTTTGGTTGCCTAAGCAACAAAGATTCACTTATAGCTCGCCTCTCTCCGCTCCCCCAGCCTTAAGATCACAAAGTATAGCCCGCAAGCACGTCCAACAATTGTGGAATGGGTCTTGACGGAAGCCAAATGATAAATGTTTCAAGGTGGCGGTATTGAGGTGGCTGACCCATCGACCTCTGCCGTTCTCCTCTGCGTTTTGTACTACAACTCGGAGGAAAACGGTGTGAAGTCGCATTCAACTGTGCGCAAGTGGCAATGGGTAAATCTTTGTCAACTATCTACATTTCTCTACTACTTCTTTGCCGAGGATGTCGGAAAGATACGTCAGGCATGAGGTGGATTAACTACCAAATCGAGGAATTTGTAATTGGGAGAGGATTTGGCCTGACAACGACTCACTGATTTTACAGTTTTGCTGAGTTTAACGTGACTCGGTAACAAATTGATGATAAGAAGGTTCTCTACGGTACACTTCTAGGCATTGTATGCAATCAGATTTTGAGAATTGCGTATTGCATAGCGTCTTTAGCCTACCAGAGGAGCTGAAAGGCCATAGCACCGAGCCATAGTACACTCTACGGAGACCTAGATCCTGGCGCAATCAAACCCAGAATTAAACAACCCATTTTACTGTGACTAACTGAAGTTCAAACAAATTGACCTTTAAGATTCTGTAGAAGTCTGAAAGTTCCAATTGAAAGAATTGTAGGAAACTACTCCATGTATTAATATTACTCCGTAGTTGAAATTACATCTTGCTGCACGATAGCCAGGGTGGCACAACTGCTTTCAGTCTCTACGGCCAATCATCTCCCGAAGACATGCAAGATTTAGGCGTCTGAGGAATCGCAGGAAGTACTTGGATCAGAAACTCTTTGGCGCACAATACTGAAAGCTTTCCCACCTTCTTCCATATTTTTTGACGTCCTTCGAGGGTGTACACAAATGGGTTAGACATCATTCAAATCTGAAATAAATGAAAGCATTTACCACTCCAATTAGGGAATAGAGTTCCTGGAATTTCATGGTTGAGAAAGTTGTGCCTGCAGCCTTTTAGTACATTTCCTTATGGTAAATTGAAGCTGCAAATGAAAAACAACCCTAGGACGATCTGACTGTTTGTGGCGCTTTCAGTGTCAGTTTACAATCACTTTCTGGATTTCGAAAGGTGATGTCTGATTCGCCAGTGCAACGAGTCCTTGAAAGGCTTGTAGAGGGTTGTTGAAATCCCCACTTAAGTACCAGGCACAAGCGCCAACTGGTACAGTCAGCCTCATAATTTACCGAGGAACACAGGGTGGTCGTTAATTATGATAGCTCAGTCAGTCCACTGTAGCTGAGTAAACACTCGGTCCGTGTTGTCGACAGACGTGTTCATAACTGTAGCGTTGTGGCACACCCACACTACTTCCTTTAGTTGAAGTTAGAAAAGAGGAATAAGGTCTATGTGATTCATTTGCGCTTGCTAGAAATGGAAATTCGGCCTCATGAATAGCCCAGTCTCCTTCAGACAGCTTCTTTGATACGTCAACACAGAGGGAGCTGATGGTTACCAAATCAAGTCAAAACTCCCTTGTAAAAACAATTCAATTCTTGCACGATCAATTGAAGGCGGCTTCTGTGGCCATCTAGTACTACCCCAATTGAGTTTCTCCACTCAATGCACTAATCAAGACATCAAGTGTGAATAGGTTTGATTTTAAAGAGGCGATAATTCACTCAGTCCCTTCAAAACTGGTGTTAGATTGTAATTCACTTCACACTTTTCTCTCCTCAATTTAAATTTTAAATTTGAAAAACCTTCCCAAATCAGTGCCCTTGTTGTCTGAAGTAGCGACCAGACGAATTTATGGCAAACATGCAGCGACAGCTGGTTAGGCGTTTCTACTCAAGCTTTTTGATGATGATTCCCCGTCCACAATTCCAGCATGCAATAGACCACTAGTATTTGGGTGACAATTTCACATTTTGAGGTGGTGGTTTCGTTTGAAGGGTTAAGAGGACTGTTAAACGCATTAACTACTGCCATCTAACCTACCTGAATCCGATGACACAAAAATGTGACAAGCCTTCCTTAGAAGTTTAGGACAACTGGTACCTCAAACCGTGTCGCAAACAGGCCCGTCGGACTTAAATTAATAAATATAGAGGATTTTTGCTTGAATACAATTAATTTTTTATACATTAATTGTTAATCAGCGCCTAAATGATGATGAATGTCATTTGAAGCGTGGTAGGCCACTTTCTTCCAAGTGGCTGTGCGCCAATTGCTAAGTAGTCTCTAGAAATGCATCTTGACCTACTGAAGTAGTGAATACATGAACGCGTTATCAAGTAAATTTAATCTGACAGTACAAAAGATGGCGAAAGAACTCTTGAAGAGACTCCTTTCCGAAAAACTTATTGCACGCGTGAGGCGAAGTTGTCGTAATCCATCCAAGTATCCTCGCTGTTCGTTAAAACCTTAGATGCGCTAGAAAAGGCGACTGTTTCGTCGATAGCATGAAGTTGCATCTCTTGAAAGAGGGAATCTTCAAATGTGCCATGTATGCGAGCTACAGAGGGCGAGGTGATTGTGATTGTGTGCCCCATCCAGTACCACGAGAGGAGGGCGTTATGACGCATCCTCCTGCCCTGGCATCGAGCGCCCAGGAGGCCCCACGACTAAAAGGTAGGAGCAATTGAAAATAATTCGGACTAATATTCCGAATGGTAATGACTCTTCGGTCAAGATATGCCGGGAATGTGACAGCTTCTGACACTGCATTAATAACAAACTTCTGTCCTGCAAAACCTTTCGATGCTTAGTTAATCAACATTTTAATTGGCCAAGCATCAAGATGTCGCATATTTTGAAGTCCTCTGATGAAAACAATGCACACATGGTCAGCTCTGACTTTGCTATGCCCCATTAAGGAGCTACTGCTCGTCTCATCCGCCATATGCCAGTGCAAATAGACCTTGCCGTCAACACTTTGAAACACAGCTAACACGTGGGTCGAGTGGTGCATGTAGAGTGAACGTCTCATCGCAAAACGATCGCCATCACCTCTCCTACTCCACCATACTCTGCCGCCTGGAAAAGTATTCAGGGTTCTGGAATGCATCCCATAAACACACCTAATTGCACGCTTATCCATATGCGTCTGATGGATGAGGAGCACGGACAATTGAGAGCCGTGAATTAACAGTTTGGGTGCATGTCATCAAGAATGGAGTATGGTTGTCTACATTGCTTGATTCGACCACGACAAAAATTAAATCATTGTCTAACTTCTCAACAGTTGCTGTATTAATGGAGGATTCTTAGGCATCGAAATATATTTGGTCTGAATGCTGAAACTAAATCTTGGACAGTGCTTCCACCTTGGCTCCAGTGAAAACAGTAATTCATGCATCTTGTGTCTCTCTGGACCCCTAATTTCGATTTATATTCCCCAAGTTAAACTCTCGGTTTTGGTAACGCGCCGCTCAAGGTCTATTCCATTATACCAACCGGACCATGCTAGTAGCCTCCCAAACCCTTCGTACGTCGCCAAGGCATATTATATCCAAGTATTATGCCTTCTTTCGGCTTTACTAAAGCCTTCGGGTGTTACACAATGTTCTAATCGCAAGCGACTTGACTCAAATTCATTTTGGTGGAAGTTAAGGTTTAAACGACGCCCATTTTCATGCACGTACTCCCTTTAATCCCCTGATTTAATGTAACTTGGAAGAAGTACTTTGCATGAGAGCACCGACTGACGTGGAATACATTCCAAGCTGTACTCTTCAGTTGATCATTCGAGATTGCTTGGCAGAATGGTAATCGCAGCGCTGTTGTAATTTGCTCCAACTCCTAATTTTTCCAACGAATCTCAAGATCTTGTCTCCTTGGAGTTCACCCCAAATATGGCATTTTAGTTGAGACAGCATGATGGTTCCGAAAGGGGCGCATTGAGGTTCAAAACTCGCGAATGAGCTCGTACACAAAGAAAAACACTCTTGTCATTTTTATGCCAACCTCACATACTATTTATTTCACAAGACGTTTTTTTAGTGCCCACACAGCACGCAGGCTTTCCACTAGGGTTTAAAGACGGACGAACTATATGAATGAAATAGGGAATGTCAAATGAATTTATTCTTGTGTGAATAGAGCAGCACGCGCAGACCTTGAATAAACAAGTCTCAGCCGAAAATGGCCACGCTCTCGTCCCCCTCCCACCTCCAACCAAGGAGCCTCATAGTCATTCCTGTCTTTTTAAGCACCTAGTAGGCTCATGAGGCGTAAAAGTGAAAGCATGGGATAAGGATGCCCGCGACCACCATTGGACATTAGTGACGCATTCGCCACCAGCATTGCAAATAGCCAGCGCCAGTGAGCCGCATTACCAGTAGACGACCCGAGCTTAAGCCGGGTGCTAGGATGTCACCAGCCCAACTAGGGCTTCAATTTCTGAAACAACACAAAATCAAGCAGGACCTCGTATTTGCGAGCCGTGCTGGCCGACCCGCCAAATACGGTCCACCGGCGAACCCCCTGCGCGGCCGAAACTCGCATCGTGATCCGTCGGCGCGGCCAGCGACAGAGGAAGACTCCCCCACCAGAAAAACAAACGTTTATTGATAAGACCACCCAATGGTACACGATCTACCACTAGATATCATTGGAAGCCTTGCCAACCATACGCACTCGTGACAACCGCACTGGTGGGACCCAGCCTAAACCCAACGTAAGAACAAATATACAAAATTTACAATATCAGTACAGATAGGGAGAGTGTGATGGAGGGGCAATGAGGAAGGGAGGTCAAATGGGGACTAATTAGGCAATATCACAGGCGAGGAAATGCAGCAATTTCCCGTGAGTATCTATCGCAGCGGTGAAAACCCACAACTACCTATTTTCCTGTCCCTCGCTTCAGCGCCAAGACAAAGGGACTTCGACTTTTTCATTGACAACACAGAGCGCTGCTTTTTCCAAATGAGGAAGGGACTGGGTGCCCTCGGGCGCTGGTGCTGCACCCCCAAAAATGTCTTGGAGGGTGTCCCATGAGTGGTGGTTGCGGCGGATGACACCGACGATCGTCGTGATGCTGGTGATGGTGTCCGCGAATGGCGAGTCTCGATAGGCGAGGTCTTGGGCCACAAACAGAGATGTGGGAGCTGGAAGGACCGATTCTCCTTCCCACTGGAGGTCTGCAAAGGACGAATGTGCACGGTTACTACTGGTGACGAAGGAATGGCTTTGGTAATAACAAAATGTGTCAAGGGCGGTGTTTGATCTGAAGGGCTCCAAAAGGTCCTAGTCTTGCAGCTACCACTCTGGCACAACCGCCTGGACGAATGGGGGATGTATAATGGAATTCCGATACCTCACAAATGAGGTCTCTGTCACAACCACATTACAGGGACAATAGCACAAATTTTATGTCAAGAGAACAACATATTCTTACCGATGACAGATCACTAGTGTCAATAGAGACCTGGCAAGTAGCCCAACTACGCTTGAGCGCGGATTTGTCCACCAGAACAGGACTGCAGCTGGCCTGATTCACACTCACTCTAGTGGGTTTCTTCATCGGCGAAGTGCCCAGTTTGGACTTCAAAAAATTGCGCACCTGTTGATAAATCATCCTCGGCAGAGTCTCTAAGTCCTCAAATAGTTCGATCAGATTGATCAACGTGTCAATGTAATGGCCCATTGCTACTGCATCGTCGGGAATTCCGAACACCGCGACGGCTAGACATCGGGCTAGGGCCTCCGAGGACATTCGCGTCTCCTGAGTGTTGGAAGCGATTTTGTGGAGAAGGGCGAGAAGTTTAAGAAGAAGTTGGCGCTCAGGAATGGGGAGAAGCAGTTGGATGATGACTCGATAGGCAAGGAGCTGTCTCCCATGACAGAGGAGATGCATCCAGTCGGTGGTGGGGTCTAGAGCGTAGACAGGACCCCCATCTTTAAGGCTGTACTGCAAACTCGTGGTTTTGATGAAAAGATCGGTGGCTTCCGGAGGAATGAGGCCGCTATCGGAGGTAGAATTTATGCGAGTGGAGGAGAGGCAGCGAAGGAGGACACTGGCGACGTCGTAGACTAGAGCTGTACCCAGCAAATCGTAGACGGCCGCTCGACGCTCCGAGTGGCGATTTTGGACGAAAGGAATGATAGATCTGGGTGTAGCGGGTGATACACTGGAAAGGAAAGTCTGGGAGGCTCCTAAAGGGACAATACCCTTGCCAACACTTTTGGCCATTAAACACTCCTTCAAATCACTGTACAACTGCTTTGTTCGTGACAAACTGCCCGGTCGACGAAACAGACCTTCTGTTGACAGCAGGTCTAAAAAATGAGAATTACAATAGTAGGGAGTCTTCTTTACCATACTTTCTTCAAAGACCGAAAAGCAATGAATGACGCACCGGGAGTTTGCAGCATGAAGTCGGAAATATAGCGACAGAGGATGTAGTCGGGGTATTCGTAATACGGCAATCTCTGTGAACATTTGTTGCCGTCGAAGAACTCGGACGCAGAGGTGGAGGTCAACTTCGCAGAGGTCGTCGACGGGGTCACAACTGGAAGGAGAGGAAAAATGAAGTCGGCAATCGAGCCATTTGGGTATATAATACCCCAGTTGTGTAAAAAGGACTATCTATGGCTATTATTTGGTATTCGAAGAAAAGGTTGAGCCACCAAACCCACCTCAAGTGACTGATGACCCAGGACCTAAATAAAGCAGGACCCTGCAAAGGTTAGTAGTAGCTGTTTACCGTGCCCTTACAAGCTACGGGTATTCAAGCAAGAACAAGCACAAACATGTCTGCAGCTAAAGCACTAACTGCGGTCGTTCACGGAGACACGCACTAATTTAAGGTTAGATCAAACTATACTACGCTGAGGGCACCCAGCCGCACAGGTCTAAATCTTCCAATTTTTGGCAGGTAAGTGCTAAGGGAACATCCTGATTGACCTATGCTATCTTTGTGGGCTTTGCCGTTCATTATTCCAAATAAAACCGCTAATAATTTGAGCTCACAATTTCTCCATTTTTCGCACTAATAGTCCAAAACGTAAACACCTCGATGGACTCGTGCCATTAACAGTGGGACTGGAGACCCTTTTTGCGTTTAGTTTGAAAAAAAAATGGGGCTAAATTTAGCTGGCTTGTGTACAACCTCATTCGCTTCGTGAGGCGCATGTGTGCCGCATTTCATCAGGCATGAAAGTTAAGTATCATGGTATCACACTTAACCGAGTTAGATATTCACCGACTGGCATCTCGCTTGCATCAATTCTGTCCATACCTGTTACTTTCAGTTTGGAAAACCTCGCAGAGCCGCACTACAACTCACCGGACACTGAACGGTTCATGTTCGTCATTGGAGCAGGAGATGAGTTCGGTGTAAAAACAGACAACTTCGAGGGCAACAAATACTTTGCTTTCAGCCAGGCTAGCCTCTTAGACGTCGATTTGGAAGTCGCAAATGCAGAACGCTCCGTTCGATTGGCCATTGAAGGCTGCCGTCCCGGTGTCACTGTCAGCGTCTCCTCCGCAGTCTGCAATGATGGAGGCGAACGTGATCGATGCTGCTCCGCCTTGCCTTTCAGTACGCAACCATGTCGGCAAAAGGAGGACGAGGAGGAAGAGGCAGTAGGAGCGAATGTGGAGGAGCCGACCAGTCGGGACTGAAGCGGCCAGCCCTTGTCAAAGTATTCGTAGCTTAGTTCTAGAAAGGTGGCTAATGTGAAGTGACAAATTCGAAGGAGTTCACGGGGTTGCGTGCGCTGGAAGAGATGCACCAGGTACCAAGCCTCCTCGCCCTCTTCGCCAGCCGCTAATCCCGCTGCTCGCTGAAGCATTTGCACCTGAAAGATATACCACATTTGCTCCATTATTTGCACATGGATTGAGGATATGCTGAATTGGGTAGGCCGGTTTTGCCACTTGAAAAAGTGCAAGGCCGGGTGAGGTCACTGGGACGTATCAATTGCAGAATTGGCTTTCACCATGACAACCACTAGCGCTTAAATTTGCGATGCAGGGGAAAGGGGCTCCGCTGTGATTTCGCTGACAAAATAAACTAGCTAGGTGTACAAAACAGCAACAGATATGTCATGCAAGACACGGTGCGCAAATAACGAATGGCACCATATTATTAAATTTTAGTGCAAACAATAATCAATGAAGACGAGTTGACTACCTTGATAGAAGTGCTGTCAGCTGTCATAGCATCCGACCTATTGAATGGATGTGCACTTAACCTCGATCAGGTTGGTATACAATTGCTGGGAGTGAAAGTAGAATATGCCCGTATGGAGAGATCTATAGCATGCAAATGTGTGCGTTTTGTCACATCAGCCGTTATGAATCATACATCGCATCCAGCGACCAATAAGAGCTTCGCCCCATTCCCATTGGTCAGAAGGACAGGAACGACAGCAACCCTTTGGAATTCTCAAAATCCTATTGGCCAAACGCCTGTTTGCGTGCCTACTTTAATAATTGCATTCGGCTAAACTAATTTTCGAAAAAAATAAACCGATACGATTTCGTTTCAGAAGTTTGGACCTTGAGGTGCGAAAATCAAACTGTTGATGGTGTTTGGGCTGGATAAATGGAAGTATCATTGTGTGTTTCATACAAATTCGGTCAGGAGAGACCTCAACACTACTTTTTTTCAAAGTAGCCCTTTCAAGCTGGAAGCAAACCCCATTAAGTTTTATTTTGCGTTGTCTTTAGCCGTGTGGGATGTGTTACACACAAGCTGTCAGCTGGATTGGGGTTCTTACTTACAGGAGGGTTTTAGCCTGCAGTCATAACAGAGACGGGAGTTTTACTAGCAGTGGTTTCCGAATTAAATTAGTAAGGTTATAGTCAACAATTTCTGATTTCGTGGAAAACAATGGCTATGATTCACTGCTTCAGCTGCCAATCTCATGTCAACTTTACAATCAGGACCTTGGAGAGGTGTAGTCTTTGTTTACATTAAACAGTAATCGGTTTACACTGGCAGGAAACGCCTTTTTAGGCTATTTGATTGAAATTGCTATCAGATCCGGTGTAGAATTTCCTGAAGGGGAAGATTGTGGAAATTTATTATCATTTAGGGGACTGCCAAGCTATAGATAACAGTTTTAGTTCTTTTAAGAAGTCTCAATTTGGTTCTGGAGCATACTCTCAAATCAAATATTAGAGAGCTGCTAATTTAAACCAATGTGGTCCTCCAAATAATGTATGCTCCCACTAGTGTCTGAATATCCGTAATCTAAGTGCTTCAGCAAAGTTCGCTACCCTCAACGCCTCTCAGAAGTGCCTTCCGAGAGGTATAAGAAAGTCTCGTGCTTAACAGTTCAATGAGTTTCGGGAGCCCTCAAAACAAGTTTCAAGAAAATGACTCTATAGCAAAGTTGGTGTACAGAATAGGATGAATGAGCGTGCTATTAATGAGAGACGGCTACAATAAAAAACAGTTTATGCGTGTTTCACGCAGCGAATGTTGGATGTCGCCCTCAGTAACCGCTGTGGAGCTGAAAAGCGAAGCCCAGCTCCATTCATGCAGTCCATGGAAGTGAACACACATTGACACGATTCTAGGGGACCCACACCTACTAGGCATCCATCGGCAGCTCTCTCAGCTCCCCATGTGCTCTATTTGCGGGAAACAAGATTAGCCTTCCGTTGGGGTTAAGACCGTCCTTCATTAGCATAGACCCCGTTTTAGATTGAAAAATGTTAGCAAATTAAGCCGAATTTATAAACAGGACAGATTGTTCGGAATATTAATCAGGGGTCTTTCAACTGAAGGTTTGATTAAACTTGATAAGTTATGCTTCGTCATCTACAGTGATTCACGTCTTATTGAAGAACCTGTTTCGCTAGAAAATTGAAATCTCTTAAATCATTGAAGGAAGGCGAAATTCATGCGCCGATTCCTTTTGCTATTGGAATAACTTTACTGTAAAGCTTTAAATGACGCGGCAGCCTACTTCATGTATTCCTTCCAATCGTCCCAACTTGAACTACTTCCAGCCTTCCTTAACCAGCTTACTCGACCATTCGGATCCGCCAGCGCACAATAACAATTTCATGAAAGATTTCAGAGAAGTAAACTTCTTGGTAGATTTTCTTTATGAAGTGAGGCATTCCCGATGCATTTCAATACCATAATGTACCAACACTTACTTACATTTCTATGCCATTCCCCGTCTACCTAATTGGCACTAGAGTTGCCGATCAGGAAAGCCAAGAGCAAGTTAAAGTTCCCGTCATCTCCCACATCGGCGGCAAACAACTGATCCGCCTAAGGTAGACTCGTCAACGCATTGCAATTGGAGCCTGTCAATCAGCCCCACCTGGTGAAAACCGGAAGGATCTTAAGCTGAGTTAAGCGCCATGGCAATTCCTTAATTTATTAGCCGTAATTTTAATCACTAATCCGTGATGAGCAATAAAATGGAGTGTCGGTGTAACCAAGATGAATCCCACTGGATGGTGGCCATTGGCTTCATCGTCAACTTGACCCAATGAATCTGTTCTAGCCATAATTCTGCCTTTTTTTTATAATGGTAAATGCTCTCACGAGGAAGGAACAGTTTTTGTCCACTTCACCGACGCTTCAAAAGCTCAATAGGCTTGCCTCAGTAATTATCTTCATGTTTTTTTCTTCACTAATGTGTAATGTTTGTCATTCTCAAAGCTAGGTCGTACAGCACAGCACGAAGTTGATTTTAAGCTGACCTCCGGTAGTTTACTGTGCGCTCCTCTAGCCTACTAATGGTGTGGCCCTCTAAGGAAACGGTCGGTGCCAAATACAGTGCTGTGCATGTGAGTGTGAGTGTACAAAACAGGTACATATATGGTCAGCCAGCTCATGTGCTTAGGAGACGGGTTAAACTCCAATTACGACTTTTTGTGGAGCACCCAACCTGCATGCTCCTCGCTCTTAAATCATACATCCGTAGAGATTTGAGCATTGTGGAGTAGAACGAGTTGTGCATCCACTTCGTATCACATTTGAAGGTAGGATTTGGCCTAGCTACTGAGACTAAGATTTCCTTCTGGCTCTATGGTTATAGATGTCGAACGAACCAATAGAAATGGACTTGTTGTCTTGTGCATGGTGGGCATGATCTCTACCAAAGTCAGTCCCTTTGTCTGGAAACAAAGGCTAATGCTCTCGACGCTGTAACAGTAGAAAATTTTGAGCAATTGGACTATAAAGCGAAAGACTTGAGCATTGAGTGGGTAGACGGGGGAACTAGAGGTCCTGAAATAAAATCAAGATTCTTTTCGTTTTAGTCACACAACTGCTTGAAATGACAATCCAGAGAGCCTCACGTGTGGCCGAAGTGAACACATACACACACGCACACGCACAAGACTCGTCGGAAATTGAGGCCTCCATTCTTAACAAAGAAGTGGGTCTTGCTGACCACCTGTCCAGTCTTCGTTGTCCCCTTTTGGGCAGTTGATATGACGGCACGAACACAAAAACTGAGTTCTAATTTTTGCCACTGGACTTCCAACCCAATGACATTAAAATTGTGGGCTTTTGTGGCTTGGGATGACTGAAGTGACCACGCCGAATTGCATTTGTGCTGATTGGTTAGATCCTCAAAGAATTGACTCCTTTCATGGGTAAATCTCTTCTCATGAAAACCTCTTAGAAACTTTACCCTCCCCGCCCAAGACAATGTTGACCTAAGGAGAAGATAGGGACAGATTTGAGGAAACATTTCTTCATTGGTGTTCACTTGACGTCGTGACATGTAAGGCGAACACCTATCAATGGCCCAGTGATGAACCGTCTGTTGAAACAGTTACGCCTTCACTGCGCAAATTTTATGAACCCTGCGAACGGAAGCAGCGAAATTGACTAGTCGTCATGGCTTGATCGCAAGATGTGGGTAGGAGAAGGGGGGCGGGGAAAGAGGTCGAGAGCCTGTCTTTCACACATCCACCTCAATTTTATATGCGCACAAGCATTAATACGCCTGTTGCTGAGGCCTCAACACCACGGTAGGGCTTGAAAAGGCCGCGGCTGAACCATTCGGCCATCTGGTGAGTGTCGAATGAATGCTACGGAGTTGAGAAGTTATCATTACCTAGGAAGGATATCTACTGACCTCGTCCAATAAAGCATTACTCTTGTAATAGCGCGATTGAAATGAAACCATCCAAACTAACAAGTTAGAAAGGAGGAGGCATTTTCGACCCCTAGGAGTCAAAAGATTATATCAATCACAGTCCACAAAGCTTTTGTCAGTTTGAACATTGTGAGAGATGGCAGTACCACAGTAGTTTGTTAACGCAATCGCCAAAAGAGCGATGTTGAGGAGATACCGTGGGTTGCTTATTGACCATCAATCATGAAAATGAGTTACAAATTATCGAATCTTTACCTTAGGAAGTCGTTCTTCCTGATTATGCCACTTATTCCCGACCCTAGGAATGTGTCGGATTTGCGCTATCATCCGAGATGGAGTCTAACCTACCTCTCGTGGTGCACTTGGTTTGAACGAAAAGGTATTATGCCTGACAAATGTCAATAGGGACTACCTATTTTGATTAATTTCTTTAAATGTTAGGAGAACCCAGGCTAACTTTTAAGTGGAGAGAATGGATGGATTGACTGCTGGTGTTCTTTATCCGGGAAAGCAGTGAGCCCAAGACAAGGTCACCAGGACAGTTCGGTGGAAATTTGATTCAGATAGTGGAAATAGTAATTGTTACTTCCAGTCTCTCCTCATCCACTCAGTTCTAACACCACTCTGCAGTTTTTAATAATTCCAGTAGGTGGCATGACCAACTTGGCCCTAACAACCGGTTCCCTCCTCCCAGCCTCTTACAACCCTGTTACTGGCGGTGATAACCACTGCGATGACAAAAAAACATGTGCTTACAACCCGGACAGTTTGGAATTATCGTTGTACCTCGGCAACAATTGAACCTGGCAGAATTGGGTTAGCATGACTGGTGTTTGTGTTGTAATTCTACGCATTGCTACGAGGTGGAGTATTCAGTCTACCACGTGACAGAGACGGTCTCCATGGCCGACATCTGCGACCGTGGTCAGATTGCTCGCACCGACACGCCGTAGACTCCCTTTGTTATTGTTGTTGTTGTTGTTATGGTTTACATAGCGCTATTTATTAGGAAACCGCATATTTTGAAGAACCCTAGGAGCAAATACAACGAGGATTCGCAATATGGTTGGGACTTTCTTCTTTATAAGGAGTTCAGAAGACGCGAGATGGTTGTAGGGAGTGGATTCCATTTTGTCAACCATTGTACACATAATGTACATCAAAGCTCATTCTTTGCAGAAGGCTTCAGCAGGAGTGAGTCTGTAGACAATCACAACTTTTGGGCCCTAACTTCCATGATGATATACACATCAGAAACTCGATCATTGCATATAAGCGGGAAATTGCACCTTTGAAGCATTATTTCCCAATAGATGACAATAGTCACCGCTTACTTTGATGGCCACACTTAAATTGTTTAATGTTATAGTCAGTCTAATAGAGTGCTAACTATGGTTGTTTGAGGGATGATTTGCCCGCCAGACAGTGCTCGCATTTGTTGCTGAAAGCTTTTGGTGGCCAACAACTCCAGTTGCTGACATGGCCAACGTGGCCATAACAATGCACCTCCTTTTTTCTCTTCCGGCCTTTCAACCTATGTTACTGGTAATGGTAACCAAAAACATGTGTATACAACCCGGATATTTTGAAATTATCATTGTATCGCAACAATAACCCTAACCGAGATTGATAACATGGCTGGTGTTTGTGTTGTAGTTCCACGCACGATGTTACGAGGTGAAGCATTTAGACTACCACGTGACAGATCCGGTCTCTGGGACCCTGGTTAGGGTGCTCGCACTTCCATCCACTGCCTCCCCTTTGTTATTATTTGCCTAACATCACAAACACCCCAAGGGATAGGTGGGATTGAGCTCTGGCCTTGCTCCATGACCTAGCTGGGGTATTACTTGAAGACATCTATACTTTGAAAAGTGATTTCTCACATGAGGAAACCTGTTGAAAACCGTGGATATTGAGCTGCTCATAAAGCATGCAATCAGTCGGAAGCACGTCAGTGCCATTTCCAGCCTTACTTTAAGATTTGACTAAGCATAATGGAACCTTTCATGCTATGCGATTTGGAGTCGGCTTCTTGAGTAAACAATACCTCAGGGTTTGCGTTTCGCAGGCGTAACAACGTGAGGTGACTCAGCTGTGGACTTACAGTGTAGGGAATGACATTCTGATCTCACACTCTGATAAGGCGACATGCAGGCTCCTCACAGCGGATCCCAAGGTGTGGCACGTTCTCGACAAGGCAACGATGGTGCTTGAATGTGCCAACACTTGGACGATACACACAGTGGTAAAATGTATGTCTAAACCAGAGTTTTTAACTATCTCCCATAAGAGGTGCCAAAAAGTAGGAAAAGACACAAGTTTTTATTTGCAGACTGATGTGGCTGTACACTTCAGAATAAGAAATCCAAGTTAGCCTGAAAATGCGTTACTTTAAGGTGATGGGAGGGGGTAAAGGTATTTCAACCACACTATTCAAATGTCCTTTTGGTGGTAACGACCTTTTTGAATAAAAGCTCACTTCATTCAAACAAGTTTTGATCCCTTTTCTTTTGAATTAATGCCACTCAGGACCGGTTGTGGCATCACCCTCTAGGCGTGGTCTGACTGTAGCGTAAGGCACTGCCAGTTGCTCACAAAAGCGGCGCAAACAAAGCACGGGGTCTTTAAAGGTCTCCAAAGTGACGTGGTAGAGATTTCTATCCCATTCTTGTTCGACAAAACACTCGAAATCCATCAGCCAGTTCTGTAGAATACGGTATATCCTAGTGTATTCTACCAGATCTACTTATTCAGATCACTCAAGTAGAGTAGTCGGCTTTACAGTAAGATGTACGACTAACCAATTTTTTTATAGAAATCGGGCTTTCTGCTAGTACTTTTAGTCGCATTCGTCTTGTGTATCACAAGCCTTATCCATTATGAGGTTAACAAAGTATCCTAACAAAGAAAACGGTTGATTGTATAAAGGGCGGAAGAATGACTAAGTTGCATGTTCAACTTTTTCTCACCCACTGACAAGGACATCCATACCTACTCACTTGAAACTTGACTGGTATTCGGCTGGTTCTCATCAAACGACAGTTCTGGCAGGTGAGGAAGTGAATGAATGGGGCTCCGTTGTACTTAGGGCGGGGACTAATGAACTAGGGGATGGTGATGACACAGTCTCCTGGATAGAATAGCGATCGTCCCCCAATACACGACTCCTGTTGATGTCATTGTGTCAACGTGTGAACCACCTACGATAGCATCAGCCATATTTTGAACCTCACCCCCGCCACCCGCACGGCTGAGATAGGGAGATTTACTTACGGGTATACTGGCTTAGTTAATGAAAATGTTTCTCCAGATAGGATTGTGACAGCCTGAGAATTTAAGTCGATTTTGAAGGACTAATGGGGAAAAAAATGTTTCTACTCTCAATATTCATGGGTTTCACTCTTCAATCGTGCCTGGCTTTAGAAATTCAACCCTGAAGCACCCCTTTGGTTCATTCGGCAAGGCAGAATAAGTTGAACTCGCAGTTTTGAATGCTAGCAATTCATCGCTTGTTTTGATAGTGTAGATTCTTGTACCTCCTTTGACAGTTAAACAGTTTTGAGCTCATCATCAGAGTTAATCATGCACCTGCAAGGTGAGTGGCCGTGAGTAGCATTTTAATAACTTTGACGCTGTGTTTGAGCGGTCGTCGGACCTTCTGGTACTGTCCATAGACGTTGTCATGCTGTTTGCGAGTGTGCCCAGCTCCCTTCCCTACCTCCGACACACCATCACTAGGACTCGCCTCCACTTTCTCCTCAACCTCCATTCCAGACTTCAATCCTTCTGTCGAACATCAAAGGTAGCTTGTGAGTCTCCCTCCCTTCCAAAAAGCTAAGATGTTGAGGGAGGGCGATCCTGACGGAACCATATGGTCTTCTGATAAAGTCAATAAAGGTACATATTGCCAGTTAGTGTGAATAAACTTTTTAACTAGCAAAGATGCTTATCCCAATGAGCCTCTGAACGAGTGATCTTTGTAACTTTAGGAAGGGTCCAATAGGTCAAGGTATAGGAACACTACTAGGTGACATAATCGAACATCTGAAGGGACAAAGGCACTTGTCATAGCCAATTCTCCCCCCCCTCGATAAAAAGGGGAACGATTACTAAAATGACAGCTGCAATGGGCCTCGTAAATCCTCATTCCAGTATTAAAAAAAAAAATCAAAGGAAGACGAAGAAACCCTCATAGGATTGAAGCAAGGCGCTCATAGAAGTTCGGGTGTTCAATCAGTCGGGACTCTAAAAGACGAATAATTTCGAGTTTTAGCTTAAGCCTTGAAGCTAAAATTTTTCTTTCCGAAGACGATGTTAAGTTCCTATTGAGACTTTGATTTGAATTAATTGACAGGCGTGCTTTCGAATCCATTCATTTTCACCTACTGAAGGCTGATAAGGAATTACCTCGGTTTCCGAGGTAACAAGTCATGTCAAAATAATCTTTTACTCACAGATCTTACAACAAAATTTTCCCTATTGCTTGTATTTGTGACAATTCAGACATGGTATAGGGGAAATCTCAGCTTGAAAACAACGAGCAGAGATGCAATAGCGAATTCACCTAATGTCTTCATTGCGGGAATCGCATCAAAGCCCCATCTTCAGTTGGATGGAGAGCAAGCCCAACTTTAATGACCAAACATCCTTTCAATTAAGCTTGTTGTCTCCTCATAGTAAAGAGGGGCTAAAATTAGATGTGCCAAGCTTTAATGAAGGGAGTGACATCATCGCAGGTGGATTGTGAGCTCCCAAATTGGATGGTGCTACACTACTTACTGGGAAAATGAATCATTTGGAATGCAATTTTTATCACACAAAGTCATCTTGAGGGTAAGGGGAGGGGAAAGAGAGAGAGAGGAAAGTCAATAGCATTGCTTACCCCCTTTGGCACCCTCTCCTCCTCCCACCCATCTGTCCCCCTTCGTCTATACATAAACCCCAAGTAGCCACCGGGGTCATCTTGAACACGTGCCACTATTTACTTTTCCCTTTCTTGTATGCATGATGTTTGGGTGAGGTCACTATTGCGGTGGGACGAACACATTTGATAGGTTTCCAAGTCATCGCCATCTCACCACCATTACCAACTTTTTTCACCTTACAACGTATCCATCCGGTACGGAGAGGGTTTCACTACCGTGTCTCCAAATTGTGGAATTATGAGTAGGGCTAATCAACTCCTATCCCCCTTGAAGGTGCACACAAGGCAGACTTATTGAGACAACTCAGAGGACAGTAATAGAGGGTTTGAAGCGTAATTAGCCAGTGGTCATCGCAGCAATAGGTGGTTGCATCAAAAGCGGTGTGGTGAAGAGATTTACTCATCAAACTCTCTCAGACAAAAACAAATGAGGCATCTGGAATTCATTTGATGCGGAAAAGCATGCAACTAATTATCCATCCCCCTTGCATTCCACTTTCGCACTCGCTTTATGCTTTGTTGAACCAACTTTAGTCATCCGGACTAAACCCAGCTATAAGAAAACGGGTGGGATTTAATCTTAGCTGCTCATTACTTGATGGCTATTCAAGTGGACATCTTATGCATCAAATCAAGTAGGTAAGGTAAGTTACAGTGGAAAGAATAGAATCTCATTATGAACTAGGAGAATACGAATAGTCCTTCAAAAGTGATGCTTTGCGACAATCGGTCTCACCAAATCCGGTCTCAAGATAGATTGGGTAAATGTAGACCGTTCTTGGTCTGGCTAAAGCTTCAATTTTAGTTGAAATTATCAAAGTGATTAATGACAAACGACAAGGCAAATCTCGGTTAATCAGTGATTCCAGGGAGAAGAACATGGACAACATGTTGCATGTCGCCATACAGACTGAATTCATTTTAAGTAGTATATTCATGAATCTTATGAATGTGAATTGAGGTGGTTTTCATTGAAAATTAGTGTTGAACCGACTTTTTGATAGGACAATGGCAGGGGAATGTCAATTACCTTAGTGACAGCGTAGTCTTGGTGCCTTCCCCTAACGGTCGCATAAAAAAGTGAGCAAAAGAAACGTTCGGTATTCTGTTGTGAATCTCCACAGTTTATTCGATGTTTTATGAGACCATAGCTAACTGGTTCACTCCAATGCGTTCGTACTGAGTGCCTGACTACGGGGAGTGAAGTAAGTAAATGAAATGTTCGAGTAACACCCTAATCCACGGGTAAGATATGCAGAAGGATAGAGTTCCATTCCCCAAGTAGATTGCTCAAGCGAGTGGGTTGAGGTATTACTAATAGCCAGAGACAGTGGTGTTTCTTTTAGGGAGGTCGAAACGAAATGAGCATCAAACCGTCCAAAGATTTGAGTCTGAGATTGATGTCTGACCGGAGTTGTCGAGACTGCTCCTCCCCCTCAAAAAGAAAGTAGCAGCTCTTTTCTCCTCCTCCCTCCAGTCTTTTGTGCATTGAGGGTTAGTGAGACACAGAAAGAAGGGTGTGTAAACTTGGGGGGGAGGGGGGGAGGGGGAAATGGAACCTCATGTTTCTCGACTGGAGGTCAGATGGTATTCTGGGAAGGGAAGTAAATTTCCTGACTACTTTAGTGTAAAAATTTAAATACGGGAGATCCAATTAGGAAATCACCTCAGTGAATGCACCACTTAAAGCTGAGCCCTCTTTAAACAGCTTTGCAAATGAGTTGGTCCCTCGTCAAAAAAATAGTACCAGATATTGGGACTGATTCAATACTGATTCAAGGTGAAGGGTAAAATCTGCAAATGAATGACTAAACAGAAGGCAATATGAAACCCCTTTGGCTTCCTCATGTCCAGCGAATCATAGTCACATTGTTTATGCAAATCCTTTATTTTGTTTATTGACCACCTGGAATTTCGGACACTGAAAAAGAGCTGATGTTCACGTGGTTGAGAGATGCGGGGAAACTTTTTGTCATTGTGTTTTGTAGACAGCGAGCCTTTCAACACTGTGATCCAAGTGTCAGGACCTGCCTGACAGGGGGTAAAGTGTTAGACTTGCTTCGTAAACCCCTCATACAAAGTGAGACTGTTTTGTGCTCCTCCTGCCAGACACTCAATTCTGTGCACAAAGATGTCCACTTTAGTGCTTCTACTTGTTTGTGACAACTGGAACTGCAGATTTCTTGTGCAATGGAGTTTTGATTCACCTAGTCTCAGTTTCTGGGATGAAAATCTAATTATTTATTGCCTAAATTAAATGTTTGGTATCCAAATGAAGACCATGAGCTACGGAGTCATTGCCTTCTACTACTTTGAAATTGTAAATAAAATTACTGTTCTACTTTGATTTGAATACAAAATTATGGGAAAGAAACTTAAATGCTTTTAGCGGTTGGTATTTAGCTCCCTTTCAAGAAGTGATCCAAAGGTGAGAATTTTGAGAGTTAAATGTTCCTATCTTACTTTTCCAAAAGACCACCCCAAAATCTACACTTACGCATCAATAACTTCTTGGAATCGAGGTGAGCGGATGCTTTGAAATGCGATGTCCATTTTGCTTATAAAAAAGATGGTCAAAAGGTGCCTGAAAAAAACAAATGGGGTTATGCCCACCTCAAATTATGCGAGGTACAATACCATCAGCGGCGTGCAGCTGGATAAGCACCTTCATTGAGATGGCGCAAGCATGATGCATGCGTCAAATCGACATGGCCGCACAGAGCCAATAACAACGGACACAAACGTCCACTAAGTGAACTGCACACCGCGTTTGAACACGAATTTGATGGTGGGCGTGGGCGGACGCATGAGTGGCAGCTACTCACTATAGCGGCCACGTGACTTCCTCTCACTCAGACAGTGCTTGCAATGGTTATATCCCGATGACCAATTAATTTTCAAATTTAAAATAGCCCGCTTTGTTCGCCATGACTACGTTGTCTGGACACATTTAGAGAACCGGAAATGCTTTGTGATTTGCAGCGTATTTAATCGGCTCATAGCCTAGAAAAGTAGTTTGCTCAATTTAAGTCTAATGACAAAAACCCACTCAATTTGAAGTTCGCAATGGTAGCTTGTGAAGAATTCCTCCTATCAAATATAGGGGTTAGTTTCAAGGTATTTCAGGGATATATTTTCAATTTCATAGAGTCGATTTGTTTAATCGCACC
This sequence comes from Taenia multiceps, assembly GCA_001923025.3. Classification (NCBI taxonomy): domain Eukaryota; kingdom Metazoa; phylum Platyhelminthes; class Cestoda; order Cyclophyllidea; family Taeniidae; genus Taenia; species Taenia multiceps. Next base: position 76,522,132 of record CM010311.1, on the reverse strand, counting down.
ACCAATTTTGTCAGATCTATAGAAGCGCTTCAACACTACAAATTTAAAGGCGATTGGTGTTTAAATTGACATGTCGTTTTAGGTTAATTAAAGTTATTTAAAACTAAAGTGAGCTTATAAAAAAGGGCTTATTTATGCGCACAAAAAGGCAACGTTCGAAGTGCTCAGCATTTGGCAAGGAAACTTAGAGAAGCGCTTCTGAAGCAACCACTCTATTAAGACGGAATCCTCTTTGACTAGACCTTGAAATAAAGCAACCATTAAGGGGAAGGGAACTGCTCTTTGCATGATATGCATATGATTATAATCTGTCGTTCAGCCTTGATTTCCTTTGTTAACTCGTGAAAACCCTCTGTAGTCGTTTAAAACGCGAATGTTTTCACTTGTCTGTAGTGTTCTCTTTAATGGTTTATGCTTTCGACACTATTCCATTGCGTCCTTTTTCACACTCACTGCTTCAGTCCGAGAAGGTGTGGCTTTAAAAAATACAAATTTCCATGTACTCAGTAATGGCACATTTATTTCTTTGTTTTGAAGCCCTAGTCGCTCATCAAAAGTAGAGGTGGGCAAAGTTTACTGACAAAAAAAAATAAACTACAATGGTCCAAAGCTTTGTCTAAAGAGGAAATCGAAATGACTAGCAGTGGAACCTTGACATTGTACCGTCTAACAAGGCTTAACTAGCCGTTGGATCGACTTCCTTTTGCGCCATGATTTGGCTAACTGCTCCAATCACAGCATTCTACTTCTATTTAAAGTGGAGGGAGAAACATGCATCCTATCCTTGCTACACACTTTTTGATTCCTTTTGAAAGGATAGGTTCGTGATCAACACAATAACATTAAAAACGCCCCCAAATACCAAGTTTTCTTAGCTTTTCTAGCACATAAAATAAGGCATATTTGAAGTACAATGAATGACCTGTATGTTGTGAGAGTGGGCAAACCGGTGGCGTAAAGATTTGGGTCGGACACTCTATGTGCAGTGAATTTACGATCTGTGTACCAATACCTCCAACCTCCCTCCCTTGTCCCCTTCCTCAATCCACCGTTTTTAATTAGTGTTCTCCTAGAGGTCAAGACGGGCTAACGACTCGGTAGTCTCCACATTTTTTTTACGGTTGGATCGCAAATCAGCCCCTCGTCTTGACCCTGAGCATCTTAGTTGCTATGACGTGTTTTAATCACAAAGGTTGCGTTTGAGTCTTACACAGTCGTTTCGTTTTTTGGTTAAGCAAATGAGCTGCTTCGTGGTATGATATAGTGCGTTATAATCATAGTCAAAATGAAGCAAAACACGAAAAAAGGAACCTTAAATATTTCACCAACTAAATTGTTTTCTAACCTCACGCAGGGTAGATTCACAAAAATTTCCATTAGACGATTTGAAGAAGTTGGAGTTTGGAGACCGCAATGCTATACCAATTTGTACTAGGCGCCTCAAAGGTGGTAGCTATGGCAAGTAAAGTATACCTACACTATGGACTCATTTTCCTCCAATCTCATCTCGCTTCACCTCCAATTGACGTGGTGTTATGCCTAAGCCCATTCACGTCCCCCTTAGTAGTAGCGACAACAAACTCACAAGAGAATGAGTTATAGAGAATATCTTTACACGCATCACGAGGACTAGGAGGTAGGACTTTGAAACCCCTTCAACTCTTTTTGGCGTGTTTACACACGCTCTGTGTGACAGCCGATCCGATCGTATTTCCGGCAGCCACCACCACCACCACCACTACTACCGGCACCCCTGAACACCGCCCCAACAGCTGTCACGTGTTGCCACTACTTCGAGAGAGCAGGTGTCACATGACTACTACTAGCACCGCCCATCAGCTATTGCCGGACGATATTTAGTATTGTATGCACGGTGGAGAGGGAGGGATGAAATGCAAAGGAGGTGGAGGGGATGGACTCACTTTGCAGGTCTGTGCTGGCTTCTACGATACTCTAAGGAGGAGGACTAGAATACATTTTGTTTTAGTCTTCGACTGTACTTTTTGCACTCTTTGTGATACATTTTGATGTACTTTTGCACACCTTGTTTGTGTCTCTCAAGGCTCCGTTTTTTAAAGACATGCTCGTACTTAACTCCTGCCTTTGTTCAGGTAAATGCTAGCCAACTTGCAGCGCTGCATTGGTTGGATCAAAAGGCTGTCGAGACAAGGCTCCAGAAACCTGGACAATGAAATGGTTTAAAACGAGAATCCACCCAAAAGATATTTTTCAAAATGTTGATAAAAGGCGGAATTTTGGTATGCGATGACCTACTGGTCGGTCATTTCCTAGACACATGATGTAGCCAAATCATTACCAACCAACTCAGATTATAGAAGTGAAAAGGGACCCACGATGAGGCAGTCTCGAAACAATGTAGACGGCGATCAGTTTATCCGTGATTTATTGCTAATAAAATTTGGCTGTAGCCAAGGTGCCTTAAGTTTTACATCCAGGCTGTCGATTAGGGCCGTTAACACTAGTCCTGATGTTCCGAAGTGCGCACTCCGAATCGGCAGAATGCATTTTAAAAGCTCATGCATTCTGTTAAAGCCGCCTTGACACTCACCATGATCAGGTTTGCAAATTGACTTTTACTGACTGAACCCTTCATTTCTTCCATGAGCACATTGTTATTTTTAAACAAGTAGATGGAAATTAGGCCATTATTTTGTTAAAGAAGGATTCATTTACATTTGTTGTCGATGATGCAATGGCAAGCCCGAAGAGATCTCATTTAGTTTTGATTTTGAACGCACCTTGAGAAACATTTTCTGACAGCACAGTGAGGGTGACTTTGAAATCCTATCCTAGTGGACACGGGAGTAGTGAATTGAACGACAACGGTCTGGGGGTGGTAATGGTTCACCTCAAGACCGCCTGCACCATCGCAGCATTCCGAGGGGGGAACCTAGTAAAGCTATTGTTTCCACCAGCAAGCTGTATCCTCGTCAATTTTGATTATTTCTGCTCTTCAACACAAACCGAACTATGGTGGAAAAAGGCAGAGTTTCAGAGGGGAAATTAAACTTTTTGACAAGAAAACTCCACTCATTTGATCAGTGGCATAAAAAGTGGCCAATGCTTGGTGCAATGTGAAAACGGCTTGAAAATCTTGGGTATAAAGAGCGATTGACATGGAATTTTCTTATTTGAGCCAGTGGATGTGATTCCAAAGGATATGATCCTTGCATTACATTTACTGCTTGTATTGGATTACCGAGTCGGATTACATTGCTTGTCCAGCTTGATTTAGGTGGAAATGCCGTCATCTGAGAAGATATTTCAAAAACGCAATGCTAGAGATTTTATTTAAGCAAAAACAGTTCAAACTATTCAAAAAGTTTTGTTATTTATCTTCTCCCCCAACGGATGGGATTACAAGCCCTTCTATCGCACCTATTGGGACTGAGACCACAGGAGTATTGCGTGTCTTCAAACAGCAAATCTAATCGTCGAAAAGCATCTTTTTAGGGCTTTACTTTAAGAGAGTCGGATAAATAGAAAATTTTATTGTTACTTATGCTGCAAAGTAGACAGGTTAATGATAATTGGTCCAAACTATTCCGATAGGTAAGTTCGTGAAGGTGATTAACGATTTACTACTCTTATATGCTTCAGTTTTTTTACTCAAGTCAGGATTTAAATAGTTTCAACTTAAAAAAGTCTTCAGGAGTTCCCCGAAAGGCTACACAATCTTTTCTGTGTGGCAGTGACAGCTAAATTAATGGGCGATTAACCAGGTATATGATAAACATCTATTAACAAAGTAGTAATACTAACTGGGAGCGACTTTCCACTTTTTAGGCTACAAAGTACCTTGAGTGTGCCCCATGGCGTGACATTTAGGTAATGTTGGTAGTTTCCAAGCCATTCTGTAATTTAGTATGATGTGTTCACGATAGCACTATGGTTCAAGAGGCTGCACACATTTTGACAAAAATAATGCTTTAGGAAAATCGCATTAGACAGTGCAATAACTCAAGCACCATCCAAACCATTGAAGTAGCAGTTTAGTTTACCTATTGGAAGAAAATGGATCCTTAGCAACAAATGGTCCAAATGATTTAGTGACCAAAGACTGCTTATTTGCCACAGTTTCATTTCATGCACAAAATGACTTACATCAGAGTCGTAAAGAAACATAACTCGCAAACGTTATAAGATCTGTAATGCAACGTCAAAAAATGTGTACAGCTATTAAACATGATTTTAAGTAATGTGTAATGTTGCACTGTAGTTTTAGCTACATGCCTAGGCTATTTTTAGTGAGAGATTCCAAATAAGAGCTTTAATGAACTTTTGTGTTTTAATCGACCAAGGTCACTTTTTATAAGCAGCGGTGAAACACCTCCGCAAGCCCTACCAATGAATGGCTTGAATCCTTTAGTTTCATACCGCCGCCTTAACGGTCTCTAGTTGCACGCGTAATTTTAACCGTGTATCGGCGATTGCCAATGGGGAAGGTATACTGTGAAGTTTGCAAAAAGCGATGCAAAGGGAATGTTTTGAAAGCCAACGATAAATATTTTCACAAAGATTGCTTCAAATGTTCAGGTAATCTAGTTTTTAACACATTTTTTTGTTTAGAATGTAAATGCAGCCTCAAAGCCGGAGGATTCTTCATGAAAAATGACAAATATTTTTGTCAGGAAGATTATCAGAAGTTGTCAGCTCCAAAATGCAAAGTGTGCGGTGAAGCTCTTAGTGGCGATATTGTATCTGCGCTTTCGTATTCATTCCACAAAGGATGCTTCATTTGCAGTCAGTGCAAGTAAATCATTGGTTTGCGACTATATATCTTTACTTGATTCCATACCTTTTCATTTTCCATCCCAATTTTTCTTCAGCCATATTTTACCTTACGGTTATTATGTTTTTTAAAACATTCCAGTTCCTTTTATTTGTGGTTATCTAATTTGACAATCAATTCATCTTTCAATTTTACAGACAGTAAGTAAGGTAATTCACCCTTGAGACGTAGCACTTTATTGGATTTCATGCATTACTATTTCTTATTGCAAAATGTAAATGCATCCAAAGTGTGCTTACTTGTACAATGAAATAATACTATATTATGCCTTTTGTTGAGCGTTTAGTCAACCTCTTCAAAAGATCACGAAAAAAGGCCTAATTTTTTTCTGCAAATCAGACAAGGTTGGAATATGGCATTTGTTTCAGTTGTTCGTGGAAAGGCGCAGCTGGCATACTCCAGAGTGTCTTAACATTGCGTCGTTATTTGGTTTTTACATTTCCTCCAAATGTTCAAATGAATCTCACTAAGAAACAACCTGGTTGTAGGGTCCACCTGTCTTCCCCACTATTATCTTTAAATTATTGGCTAGTCAACATTCTTCCTTAACATTTTATAAGATTTCGATACCAATAATGCTGGTGAATTTGTGGGTTTCGCGCAACTTGAAAGCGTGTCTTGAAGGATAATTGAGCCAAAAATCTGTAGTTTATAACCTACTGATGTTTTTTTGGATTTAAGAGTGAAGTTTTATCTTGGAGGTGCCTTTTTATCAGCTTCTCTTTTAAGGCCTTAACCTGGTTCTTGTAAACGTAATCCATATTCCTCTACCTCTTAGCTGTGCAAAAGTGGTTGTCAATTTTGTCGAACTCAATAAGCGTTTTCATAAGTAAAAACACTCATTTTACCACGAGTTTGTTTCTTATTCTAGTCTTTTCATTTGTTCTTTTGTGGAAGGCAATAATCTCGCTTTTGAGCCGTAAAGCCATATTGTTAGAGGTATAAATACTCCTCCTTCATTTCGGTTACTCATTTAATGGACTTGAGTACATTCATGTGATCGATAACACCTACTTTAAATAGCGCGTCTTCTGGGGTCAAAATATGCGTCGCCGTGGAAGAGGATCAATTCTCCTAATACCTTCTTTTTATTACACTTTTAACGCTACCAACAATGAACAGCGTTGCTCACTAAGGCAGAGCATTGCCTGGTCACCCTCTCTATCTCATACCGAAATGCATTTCGGTTCTGCACACGCAGATCTACGCGGTCATGACTCGTATTCATTGGATTTAGTGAATCATCAACTACGGTATTTACATCTGCATTTTAATGGGAAGTTGCACGCTCCTGTGACCTAGGCTGAGACGTTTTCCTTGCGGGGTCATTGGCAGGTCAAGTTCATCTGAAGTTATGCTTCATTTGGACTGACAATTGCTGTGTGAGTTAACTATTTTTCGGCATTTCTCTAAGAACAGAATCCACTGACAGTAGGATATTAACGTGCCTTTTTCCCCCATCTCTAACAAAAGTAGAAATTGCATGTAACTTTGAACGCGACACACCCTGGAGTGCTTCTGTACGAGGAAATCAGTTTTGTAGACCCATTGTTATAAGAATTTTTCGCAAATGCGAACACCTTACTCTTCTGCGCATTACAGTCATACTGTTCTACTTCTGATTAAGCAAAATCTTGTAGAAGTTGGAACACTACAGCGAGCTCAAGGCGTCTTTGAGAAATTAGCATCCTGATTGGGGTAAACAACCAGCTTAAGAGCTTTTTCTGAACGACTAATTATGGTAAAAATAACCACACGCACACTGCGATGATTGCAACTCAGCCTCCATTTGATCGCTACCGAGTTGCCTGAAGAGTTGCGTGATCTTAGTCTTATTCTCGCGATCGCCCCTCACAGGACTGTGCCACTCTTGCTGTCTGTTATATTTGATGACGATTGAAAGGCCTCGGTTTAGCTCTAATTGTGTCAACCGATGAAAATAAATCAATCGACATCTAGCTTGTAGGTCTCTTTGCTCTCCTCCCATCTGGGACCCTGAAAATACTCTCAAAGATGTTATTTTGTTAGTATCTAAATCCTCCTTAAGAAATTTGATTGCAGCCTGGAAGTATGGACCCGCTTTCTCTGTAAAGTTAACAAGGCCAGTTGCAGCGTAAAAATAACAAAAGAACATATTCCCAGAATGAAGGTGCGTCTTAGTTGCTACAGAACATGCTATGTATCCGTGAAGCAAAAGTGGCATTTCTTTGAGATGCGATTTCGATTTATTTATTTCTTATCGCCGTGGAATCGGCTAGATAATAACCGTAAAGCGATTATTTATGGAGATCTTGAATGATGGACAGTTTGGCCAGAACCTCGTATTTTTGCTAAATTGATCTAGTGCTAGTAGTATCTCTAGAACCATCAACGTTTTCAGCAAATCTGATTTCTTTTAAACATACCGCGGGGAAGGGGTACTCATATAAGTCCTGATATGCTTGGATAATTAACAGAGATGCTCAAACAGAAACAACGGTGGCCATCGTTGATAGTTCAATGGGTTATTTGCCCAAAATAGACTCAAGTCTCGGATGGATAGGAGTTTTCTTCTTTTTGCCAGGTTGTTTATTCCTGAACCTTAAATTTTTCTATCAGAACAGATGGGCTTTACTTCAACCATTTCGTCAGAACCCGGACCCGGGGTCGGTTAAAGCTCCCTTTGGATGTTCTGTGTGATAGGATTCTTATAACCTCTTTTCAGTCCCGAGGTTCTGATCCGAACCGAGAAGATCGATATCAACAGTCTTTTGATCATCTTTATTCTTTCCTATGGAGGCTAGACTGTTTAATCGCCAAACAAGAATGCTTGCTGGAAGTCTCTTGTGGATCTAATTCCCTTCTTTGGTGCGATTATAAAAACATTTGTTGCTCGAATTCCAAGGAAAGGTAGACTATCTTAGACTGGGTATCTTCTTTTTCCTCTCAAGTCAAACTATTCACCTTTGTTGCGGCGGTGTAAACGTAGTAAATTTTCCGTTTCGGCTCTTAGCACTCTACAGAAACTTAGTTGTTTGACGATTCTACAACTTTGTAATCAGAGTTTGGGACGGTTGAAGCGTCCTGTTTATATGGATTGTAGCAGAAAATTCAGACTGCGGTTTGATTGAGTCTGTCATCTCCTCGTAGCGATTCTGAACCGTGATCTTAATGCCCATCTCCTCCTTTTAAATAGAAACTGAATTATTCACTCATTAAACAAATGCACACATTTCAGTTTCGAGTTGGACGGTTCTAGCGTTCCGAACTCTGGATCTTTGCGCACGAAAGGAGATGTAGTCGTGAATGTTTTTACACTTCTCTCACTACGATTTAGCTAAACTGAAATGCCCTTTGACCATGCGTCGTTGGGTAAACTTTTTTAATCCTTCCATTCGACTTGAAGTGGTTTTGGATATGTTAGTAGGGTAGCTTTAGCTTTTCTCCACCATCCCTTTCTAGGACGCCCTTCAACCCGGGGAACCGCGTGACAGTGTGGAAAGATGAGTTTTACTGCGTCTGCTGTTCCCAATCCTTAAGCAGCAGACAGGTTGCGGTGGCGGCATCAGGAGGCAAGGGTCTTATTTCACCCCTCTCTTTGAAGCAGAATCACGACAACACTCAGCAGACACAATCGCAGCAGCAATCGACACAACAGCAACCTCGCCTCTCCTTCGCCGACTACCCCTCACCCGTCTCCTTCGTTGAGGACAGCATGGAGAGTAGGGTGACGCCTCCAGTACAAAAGACCAGCGGCAGTATCCTCAAGTCCTCCCTCCGCCAATCCCGCACCATGCAGCCTGTCAGCACTGCATCCAACAGTAAGACCACCTCTACCTCGCATTTCTACTCTATTCTAGCAGGATGTGATTGGAAATGCTTAAGGCCTGGTGCCCATATCTTTCTTTCACGGTTTTGAAGATTCCTATTTTCCCATGTGGCATAAAGTCAAGGAAAAGACGGTTCAGATACTTTATATTCACTTCATTTCTTCATGGGAGACAATTTTTCAATACATCACCAGGTCGCTAAATTATGTGAAAGTGTTTCCTATGGAATTAATTTGCATTAATGCAAGCAAAAGGTAACAATGTTTTTTATCCAAGCTTAAAAAATGACCCTTCATCGCTCTGCGTTGTTTTCGGAGTAGTTCTACCGATATGCCTCGTTCAATTTATACGTGTCATGTTTTCCACTTCAGACGGTTTTCACGCTTTCGTAACCGCTTTTCAAACGGAATGACAGTTTATTAACAGGAAGTCTTGAAGCTCCGACACTTTGTCACGTCAAAGGCAAAACGCTAGCTTTGTTTCTCTTAAGGCCCTTTTTTCAGTCAATTTTTGCACTCCGAAGATGATAAGAAGTGAATTAGACAGATTTGTTTGGCTTATTAAAGAGCACCGTGTCCAGCAGCTATTGTTCCATTTCATTTTAAAAGTGTCCACCTGATTTGCCTGTGAATCAAGCTTACGTCAGCTGCTGTCACTAAAGCGGGGTTTCGCAATAGTGAGTCCTTCCTATTGACGAAACCACTTATGACGAAGATTTCCTGTCAGTGACGCCGTCAAGAGGTATCAAGTGATCCCTTTCAATCACGAAATGACGATGCTTTCCATTAATCGGTTACTTACGACAGTCTGTGTGGTGTTGTTTGTTTCTGTTTTTTGAATGAGCATTTTGGGTCTAGTAATTAATGTTTCTTCTAATGGTATCCCTTTTAATGGTGTTATTCATCTACTACAGGAGGAACTGCTCACTAAGGGCAGCCTCTGTTCTGTTATCGGCTTAAATTTGTTTTTTCTTAGGCAGATCACTCTTCGTGGCATAAAGTAGTTTTCTCTTTTGGCTAAGGAATATTTCTCGTCGTAGTTCTCTTACCGGGTTGATTAATGGCATTCGGGCAGCAACTACTCGTCACGAAATCATCTGTAAATGGAAGTCAACTTGTTACGCGATGAAGTTATTAAACCGTCACTGTACACACGTAAGAACCGGGCACAAAATGCCAGTACCTAGCCTAATGTTCGCTTTGGTCGGACGAGGGAGAGGAAGTGGAATATTACCCAGACGTGGTGCAGACGCCAGCGATGATAAAGCCCTTCATGGTCCGGTCATCACTGTTACGATGATGACTCAATTCCCGTCTGGCGTCGCATCTACCCGTTATACTTGTGCTTGAAATTTTTTCAGCCTACTGGAGTTTCCTAACGCCGAAGCCAAAGCTCACCTAAGCCGGTGTTTTAGTTGGTTTAGATTTTGCAATGACCGCTCTTATTTGCATGGTTAAGTAGAATCCTCCCAAGTTAACAATAAATCCATTTACTGCCGTCGGTGTTTTGAGACTCAAGATTGGGTAGGTGGGAAGAACAGAATCGGCCAAAGCCATTTAGGCCTTCTGGAACATTAAACTTGCCTTCCTCAACTCTGCTCATTGCATTTATCTCAATTACATTAGGCTCTACTACCACTATGCTAGAGGCGAAGTCGGATTTTTTTCCCCTCTGAAAAAGAAGAGGAGGTACATTAACCTCGTGAAATGCGAGTGCACAGACTCGCAGAGGGATTTCCTTTCCCTCTAGTGTAAGCGCCACCGCGAAGCAGTTGATCAGGTCATGCAAGCCTCACTCCCCCTCGCCTTTATGCAAACATTTTGCGAACCGGGACGAACGGAAAAAGTTTTTTTTTTTTTTTGGATGAACCATTGTTTGACGAGGGGGAGTCGTGGCAAGAGATCCCACAATTCCATTGGTTACTATTCTGGAGAACTAAACCTATTTCACCACAGGAGGATTACTGGATACGTGCTTATACTAACTTATGTAGCAGCTTAACATTTGAATTTTATGTCTACTCATTTAATCTATATTGACGAAGAGTAGCAGGGAAGAAAGTTTTAAAATGCTGGAATGCATAATGTTACTATTATTCTTTTATCTGAAACCCCTGGTACTATGATTCCAAATAATACGTTCACCTCATGGCTGCCAATTTGAGATGGCATGTCATTTTAGTAAATTATTAACAGCAAAGAGGTGTCTTGGTCTTAAGGTAAACGTGTCTGGGTTGTGGCGATCGAGTTGCTCCCAAGACTTTGATGCTGCTAGTATCAAACCGTGTTTTTAGAATTTCAGCGATACCAAAAATTGCCTTGATTTACTTTGACCTTGCGGATAGAGTATCGAATGGGCGGTATATTTCATACCTCGTTAATTCTATGCTTTCTTTTGCCGCTTTCTCCCTTTTTCTCCTCCAACCGCCTCTACCGCGGTTCTCAAATTCGAGGGCTAGTGAATGCCAAACGTCTCATTACACCCATCTCCTCACTAACCCGCTCCTACACTAGAAAGTTTTTTTCATCTCAAACCCAATTAATTCATTGAAGCATGTGAACCATTCAATCACAGATGCCTCCTTTGCGCGTTCCTCCTGCTCTTGTTTCTGTCTTGCTTTGCTTTTTCATCCCCTTTCGCAGCGTACGTGCTTTATCATCCCACATTATCGCCCATTTGAGGCCTTAAATTAACTGGATTAGTGGTTAGTTGACTTGGCAAGGGCACTTCTAAGCTTAGTACAGCCAATCCCTTTATTGCTCTGCGCTTTGATCTTCTTCTATCCACCTGTCATTTCACCTTCAGTTGTTTAAAACGTCCACAAAACACCTCCATCGTAATTCTAACCTTGTGCTGAGTTGCTTGTCAACAGTGCCTATCCAAAACACCCAAGGATACCAGCCATTTAATGTCCACAATTACTTACCTTTTTTAAAGCAAGGGGAGGTGAGGCGTGGTTTGTTCCAACAAAAAGTGGGCTAGTATTTACCGTCTACATTATGCTGCTGCTCTGTGGACATGGACTTTATTATTTTAATAAAATACCGAGGGGTCAGTTAAGGCTGTCCTAAAGGCCAGCCCTTTCTGGAAAACATGAACTGCATGAACTTATACGGTTCCAATGTTCGTTCCAATCAAGCCGCTGCCAAGTCGAGACTAGCTGGGGTAGCTATTGGTTATTGGCCTTGCCAACAGGGTTTAGCCTCTGTAAGAGGCTATTTCGGTTGTTCGTAAACTTCTTCGGTGGTCGATTAACAAATAAGCACAAGATGCTGGGTCATTCTAGGGCCAACAACGCTTTTTCTTCCATCTTCAACCAGCTTCTTCATAGGGAGTACTCGTAGAACCACCGTTTACTTTTTTTGACATTGACCCGGTTCTTTAGTGGATGGGGTGAGTCTGTAGTCCTCACCTCCAATGTCTCATGGCAATCATTGATAGATTTTCTTTATTGGCAGTTGTCACTTTTGTGCATCCAAGTAGCTCGTACTTCTGCATTTAGAGATGATTGGCTTTTTCAAACTTCTTGGCACCGTGCGTCCCCCTCCCCTCCCCTCCCCAATCTTATTCCTAGTTTACTGCAATGTAAATTCGAAACCTAATTTCTCCATTACTACGGAAGAGTAGCAACCTTAGCCACCCTCGTATATGCAGCCTAGATAAAGCCTCTTTTAATTTCTTTTGGCCAAATCCATTTGCCTTTAAAGCTGATTTTAAAAGTCAAATCGAAGTAGTACACAATTAATTCTGGTGGTATGTGGACGTATTCAAATTATCCGGACACAAATGTACTATCGTGGAATCTTCAGCTAAAGTCTAGATTCTGGAATTCATATTGAATTGCTCTTCCCAAATCGGGAACGTGTATTTTGCAAACTACACTTTCTATAGCAGCTTGCTACGAGAACTACCAACTTACGATCAATCTGTACTGTCTCTGAACGAGGCGCGCGTCACTTCATCAAACAAACGTAGATGCCATTGAAGGTGTGAAGTTGTTTTATGGAGGCTTTGCTTCCGAAACCAGTGGCATTCTCGAGCACAGCCGTCTCACCCTCTGACGTAATCACTGCCATACGCCTTTGAATGCATCGACTCTGTGCACGTGTGCAGGGCGGCAAGTTTGCTGCAGAATTCCGACAGGGTCCCTAGCACGCCAACACAGGTCCGTGACTAAGTGGTCGTCACTTTGTTTACATCGCGATTTGATCGCATCACTTGCACACCGTACACGTACCCACCTTTGTGGCCACTGACGTCTGTCACTCGAGATCACGGCTCGCGCATGCAGAAGACGTCTTTTAAGCGTCCTACATGGAAACTTTTGTCCATGTTTAAGTGGCCAACACCTCTGCTCGCTGAAACGAGGGCTTTCAGTAAAACACTGGAATTTATTTTAGGTGTGAATGGGTGGTAGGTTGGACCAACTCAGTGTTGTCACAGTGCGATTTGAACCAATAAGATTGCCATTAATCCGAGTTGAAGAAGATCGGAAAGTGTACAGCATAATAGCATTTTCAAGCCAGGAAGTGGCAATCATGAAATGGCCTTATTACTGACCTAGAGAGCTAAGTCATTGGACCAAATCGACGCGATCACTTTTCAGAGATTGCATTACGCTACTGAATACTTATGACTTTTTTCCGGAAGTAACAGGTGTGTTGTTAAAACCCTAAGAAGATCACTTTATACACGCTTGTTACACTTGCAGGCGATTCCACCATTTGCTTTGTTTTATTGTAGGTGGAAACTCTGACCTTGGTACTGCCGTTCGGTTGGTATGTTTTGCTTTTGCCTTCATTTATTTCATTTGCGCTCTTTTCTTTTATAATCTGCTTTTAAACGAGTTTTCCCAAATCTCGCATAACAGTCCTGACATCCTCAGATATCGCACAACGAGTCTTGACACGCCTTTTATACGCAACGATTTACAAGGCGAATTAAGATAAAGTGGACACAGTTATCAAGGTGCATCGCGCAGAGCCTCGGGCACCTTGGGAATTGAATTTCCCAAATTTCAATTGACAAAACGGAAAGTCACACGACTACGAAAAGTCCTGTCCATGGAGGATATTACTGGACTCAAAAAAGTAATGGAAAGAACCCATTTTTGCAGTATATATTTGTCCGGTGTACAAGCAACAATGAACGTTATTCTTACTGAAGCAAATAGTATAGCATAGAAGGAATCCGTGGTTTATAGCAATTGAAGCAGAAGATGCTTCAAGAAATAGGGTTTCCTCCTATCTACACCGTTTGCTTTACCTAGTCTGGTTTGTTACCTTTATTAGAGATGTACGAAATTTCTGGAAAGCTAGAGACTTAGATGGCAGCCGGAGTCTTACACAAGACTGAAAGAAATCCACTTACTATTGCTATACCATCACAACTACCACTGCAATATGCTTGTGATGAAGTGTCTTATCAAGGCAAATCAGGCAACGTTTATGTGCATAGTTAGTTTAGCAGTTGGCCGCATTACTTTCGGTACCATTGGCAGCCCACTCGACCTCCATTTCGTGGGTTACCCTCGAGGCAGTTAAATTTTATGGCATCTCTTTCATGAATGCTCTCGGCCTCTATCACTATGATTCTCTTCCACCCTTGAACTTTGCTCCTATTTCATTACCTTGCGAGTTCTATTTAGAAGTTGGGGCAGTGAGCAATAGAGCTTATTTCTAGTATTGGGGAACAGGATAGAGGTATGGAGCCTAACGTATATTTTACATGACTTCAAGGGTTTTGTAAGACTACTGCTGTTTTTGAATAAGGATGCCGGCTTTACCTAAATGCTGCGTTTCGCCGATTGTGTGAGTGCAAAAGAACTTGCAACCGAAAATGGACAATGCCATACCAACGTGGAATAACCGCTGATGCTCAGTTTAAATTTTCCTGCCTCTGAATTACTTTTAGATTAACCGGGGAGAATTGTTTCTTTTTTTGTGCCAGTACTTGTGAGTTGTGCCTTAACTCTAGATGCTTATGGTACTCTCTCTCGGACTCTGCGCTCCTTTCGGTGGAGGTACCTTGAATGCTTTCACGCGCTTACCGCCGTAATTAATTAATTAATTAATTAATTAATTAATTTAAACGGCTACTATTTATTATGCAACAGAGTTGACTTTTCTCTCGAAATCGGTGATTTCACTTTATGTGTCCCGATTGTGAGTGTGTCGGTCTGGGAGGCAACGTGAGTCAAAGAGTCGCTGCTCTGGGGCCTGAATATTTCTTCAAAAAACTTATGTTTTGAAGGTCACTTCATTGCCATGCCGCCTGATTTTTCATTGTCATCGTACGTCCACAACACGTTTCTATCTCATCGCCCTAGTAAATGCAAATTACCACTTATTACTTTGCATTTGTATGTTTGCGCTTTCTCACTTTACAACTGTGCTCTGTAGAGTGTGAATTCCACCCATTGGGTAGTAAGCTAGCATTTAGTGTATGTTTGCTGGAAGAAAAATGGAGAGGGATTTATGGTCATTTTTTATCAGGGCAAAGCGCAGTGCACCTGTTTACCCGAGGCAAAACTGAGGTGCACAGTCCCCACTTCCCCGATAAAAGCGGACGAGGGAAGTTCTCACCAAACAAACGTTTAATTATTTATTTATTCCCGCAATTTGTAATGGTTTGATTATCCTTTCCATCGTGAGATTTTGAAGTGGGCCTCTATCCATCGCCATAGTTAATGGTACGAAATAGCTTATGCATAAAAGTGTCTTCCCTTTTAAAATTCAAACTATTCTACAAAACTGGAGGAATGTGGAAGCTGTTTTGTGGTTTTGAAAAAGGAAGGGTTTAATGAATGTTACTAATGTATTATTAGTTTTGGTAAGTTGTCTGTCTAGTCGTTACAGGAGAGGTATTACTAAATTCGCACCCACATGTACATACTAGTAAGGACAAGCGATTTAACTCATTGCTCTCTCTGTGTTTTCACTTGCACGCTCACCAAATCGTGTGTGAGTGGGTGCGATTTCGCATATCCGTTGCAAAGAAACGCGTTTATACACGGTTTATACCCTTAAGCTGAAGTTTTCAGAGCTCTGCTCAATGTTGTGGTTAATTGGAAAGACTTTCAACAATGGCAATGGTCTAAACCGTTTAAGGAGCTTGGTTATGCTGTGTGTGGATTGCTGGAAAGTCAAGCCTCAAGCAGATAGCATTATCGCTACTCTGTTAGGTGTTAATTGCTCTCTTAATGGCTCGGGATACTGAGCGGACACGTAGTCTGCAGGCCAAGGTGATGAAGGTATTTATAGGTCCCTGAGTCGTATAATTCATTCAAGTGTATCTTAGGCGCTGCTATCCCTGGATAAGTCCGTTATGCTTCTGCTTTGAATGCTTGCAAAGAAAGAATGGCTCCTCTTTTTTTCAATGTTTTCGAGTTGTTTCCAAAGGCAAGTCTTAAAGTGGCAGGAAAAAATGAATGCTTCTCCGACAAAAAAGTCGTTTTTAATTTGTTTTGATACTCGGAACGTGAATGGTTGTTGAGAGAACAGTTTTTTGTATGAGCTACTGTCTATCAAACGAGTCTACAAAATATGCATTGGCTTATCAATTTGGGACATTTGTCAATGATCAGACGATTTTTTAGTTTTCTTCCACTCACAGAGTCTGCCTCTTGTCCATGTAAAGTTGTAAATGGTAGCATTTAAGGAGCAGTCTTAGAGGCCTATTTGGTGTATTTACTTTGCTGGAATGGGTACCGTTCACACTCAGTCGAATTTTACTTATTCTCTACTTCGTACACTCCTGCTGGAATTACATCTGTTTCCCTTCCTTGCTAAAATAAAAATGACTCGCCAATACAATGTGTTATGCAAAATACCTGCCTTCTTGTTTCCTCGTGGCATGTGACTGCGATGCCACGCCGTCTTCTGGGCTGGTGATTTATTGCTGTGTTATTTACAGGTCCTCCTGCTTTATCAAAGTAATTTTATGCAAAAGCCACTGGCCACATCTTTGTTTCATACAAAAATGCCTCCCTAGAAGCACGGCTGCTACGATGCTTGGCAAAAATACCTTGCCTACAGGTCAATTCAAGGTCAGCTGATGTCCCTCAAAAGACATTCTTTGGATACCCCGAGTTGGGATAAAGCACGACCTCTATCATCATAAGATACAAAAATTATCAACCAACTGAAGAAATAGTAGGAAATTTTTTTGGCCTCGTGTTGGGAGGAGGAGTGATTGTAATATCTTTGAAGATCTAAACCACTCATTATCGCCATTGTTACATCTTTTTAAGAAAAAATCCACCTCCTACTGGGATCTTATTCATCAAAATGGAGCAAGCAAGGTGCTGGTTTCATATTAGGGCAAAACATTATCGAGCTATCCTTGTAATATGTTTTGGCAGCAGGAGAAAGGGTTTGAAAAATTTTCTCGAGAGTAGCAGATAACGCCCACACAAGCACATTTTAGCAAACATGCGCCAATTTCAGATGGCAACCATACTCTTATACCGTTCCTTCTCACCGAAAGCGCTTGCATCATGAATTGCGCAGTTCTCCTGGTAGCATCGGCAGCCATCAAGCGGCGCAGTTCAACTCCAGCTGACAGTCACGTTGCATCGGCCTCACTTCAGTAAGGGCGTATTTGCAGTCGCTCGAAAATAACGCTAAGTAAACCGGTGTCCGATTCCACTTCTGTTCATGGGTCAATTACAGACTGGACAGCAATGCCGGTCCAGGGCATCCAATGTATGCATTTCGTCTGTGCCGTCATAGCTTCTCCATGCACGCTTCCCCACCTGCCTTCTCAGTTGTCTGGTGGAAACGACTCTATAGCACAAAATACAAATATATGTCCCTCCACAACTTAAAGACTTCTTCTCAGTATTGTTTTTTTTTCAACTATTCGTTTAACTACATTGAAACAGTTGTCTTAATTTCTACTCCAAAACCGGTCACATTCCTCCTCTATTCCTACTTTTTTGGCAACTGCAACACTTGAGGGTTTGCTAGCTTTCCACTGATCACACTTTTCATAAATGCCACGCAATCGCTCACTTTTGGCGGGCTAACCCGTACTTGTCCTCTCCTCGGGTGATGGCAGTGACCCCTTTCCTCTTGTCCTCCTCTTCCCACTGCTTAGTCATTGAATCCCCCTAGGGCAACAGGAGTAGCAGAAGCAGAAGTGGCAACAACACATCATCCAGTGTGACTCATCCTGCCGAACCATGGTCAGCAGTAGTGATGGCACATGTCAGAAGTGATGCTGCTTATCTCTCCCAGGGTTAATACACCTCCTGCGGTGCTCACTTTTTGGCATGCAGGAAAAGATTGGAATTTTTCCCCTAAAGCTACTTAATCATTTAATAGTAAATCTTGATATAAAATAGTTGTCACTTTGTCCTGCTTTTTGGAACAATGCTCCCGAGTTCCATCCTTTTCGGAACCTAAGGTTTTCCTATTTCTGGCCATTTTTTTATCCATACCATTGGTCGCGTTTGTAATTATTATAATTCGTAGAACATCCCAGGCAAATAACTGTGCGGCATTTCCGGTGATGCGCGTTAAGGGGATTATGTTGTAAAAAATGTTTGGCTCAGTCTGATACCTTTAGTCTATCTCATCTGTCTCTTGAATGCGTCTACTTGCCCTATGCGTGACGTTTTAATAGTACAGCACACCATTCATTAATTCCCTTTGGACAGGGACGTACTAGTTCGGCGCCGCGTTCTTTGGATGTAAAATTCCAAAATTATCCAGGTTCTATTTATGGTAAAGAAAAGGAGAGATTTTACAGGAATGAGAGTTATTTTCGCGTGATTCTTCTATCGTAAGTTCCCATATTTATTGGTCTCTCATTTCGTTTCGTGATGTGAGACGAAGTTTCAGATCCTGTGCTGTTCCTAGAGAGATATGCCCTGTCCCTGAAGGTGTAAGGAGCATGAGTCTCCAAATAACCTTGCTATCTCGGTGGAGAAGATTTCAGCATATCTTTAAACCAAATTTTGATTATTTTCCATCATAAAAGCAGTCATTTTTTACACCTCGGTATGCTGTGGGCAAACTACGGGTGACTCCGCACCCATATTCCCATTTTTAGGTCTCCACATGTGATTAATTTGTTGAAGTAGAATGATAACCTTCTTTAGTGTTCTCTCCATCCCTCATATACTCCGTGCTTATTCCCATCTTGACTGTTATTGCTCCAATGTCAACATCGTTACAGTCGAAAATATTTAGTCACCCTTTTCTGTTTTCCTGCACGAGATTGGGAATTCCAAACAGCGCCAGTGATCGCATTACTCCGGTAATAATTCATTTTCCTATCCCTACAACGGTAGTCATGGTAGGTGGCGGTGACGATAGCTATGCCTCTCCAACACAGGGTTTTGTTGACTGGATGACGCAATGGTTTGCCTACACAACGGCGGTTATTATTTTCACCAACACTCTGGTCTACCACTGTCTTGATTCTTGATTGGTAAGCAAGATTGATGGAGATGCCGAAGGAGTGTCTGCTCGATTGATTATTTGCATTGGTTCTTTGGTGGAAGAAGGTACTGCTACTATTGTTTCTGCTGGCATGTCTCCATTGAGCGTACTGTCCATCGGAGATCATGTTGACATTTGTCGTCCTCTATACTGTGTAACTAATTAATGGATTCCCGTGGCCAGACATATTGTTTTTCTCCCCAGAAAAAGTTTTGCAAACATCATCTCATAGAAGTTGTTTTTATGTAAGTGTCTTAAGTATTTTTCAATCGTCATAGTGGTGTCTATCATTTCTGTCAATTGAAAACGTCAAACGCTACTTTGCTAATAAATAGTTTCAGTACCCATTAAGTACAGCTAGATTGCTTATATTTTTTTAACCACGAATGTGCCAACTTCGTATTCATTTAATATGCCAGTCCGTAATTTTCCTCAACATAGCCGTCACCCTCACGGTTCTAATCAAAGCGCCTACCGTATCTCTTGAAGACTAAAGAAAATTGACATGAAGGTCAGTTTTAAGGATTTTTGTAGATGAATGGGTTTTGAAGAGCAAATCGGGATTTGTTGTGGCTCGTACAGTACGCGAAAGACGGGCACACTGCTCTGGGACATGTACTTGTGCACATCTTGACGTAGTGTTTCTGAGGGGAGCTGAACCAGGATAACGGAACAGCTGGTAAATAAGGTTCATCCCCCTCCTTCCATCCCTCCCTCGGAGTGATGGCACGACATGTTTTGTCCAAACCCTGTAGGCAACAGCAAGGGACATGACCCGTACTAAGGCCATTATTTCATTTTCACCCGGCTCACACCCCCTTCCCTCTCACCATCATCCCGTCCGTGTTAATGGGTACGTTATCATTCGGCTGGTTTTGGCTTTCACTACGAACGTCAGACGGTGAAAGACGAGTTCCTCTGTGGTCAGAAGAAAATTTAAGAAATTTTTTAGATGCCACACCCCCAAAGCACCTCTATTTGGCACTGGAAGTATTGATGTTCGCATAAAAAGGATGTGGTTCATTCAGGTGCCTGGAAATCATGAGTTGCACACAAAATCGGGGCAGTGACTAGTGCCCTTAAATGGTTCATACAAATGATCGCAGAAGGAAAGGGTGCGAGGTTCGATTTAGGCTCTCCCGAAACTTTTTGGTTGTGATGGCAAAACTACTTCCCTGGGTACAAAAGTGAAAAATTTCGTTCCATTGATGGAAAAAATAGTGGATGGATTAAGGCTAAGTTGAAGGAAATTGTGAGCACTGGCGACCTTGACGATTCTTTCTCTACCACTTTCAAATTGCAACTCATTTGTGGATATTAAGCGTTTTTTTTGTTTTCCTGTGACTGTGCGTAGGAATAACTTGTCTCCATTGTATCTTATGCATGCATTTACTCGTACTCAAAACACTCCCATTTCACTGCGGTGGAGAGCAGCCTCCTTTTGCGATTCTCTGACAGGTTGATGACGGTTCTTATTGATGCGCACACCATGCACTGCAATTCATGGCATAGTTGGTTGCATGCCATAATTTTTTCCCCATCATCCCCCCATAAACTTGATAACAAAGGATGATGTCTACTGTCACCAGGTGATTTTATCACTCTTACTAATCTCATCATTGAGCTGCAGTGCATAACTCAGTGTTTGAGATTTATTTGGAAATCTGTGATTTCCTCCGTTGTCATGCTTCACTGAGTCTCCGGAGTCATCCCACTTTTGTCGACAAATTTTTACCCTCTTCCGCCGCAAGCACAAATGATTTTTGGGATGTTTGTTTTTACTCTTAATGCATCACTGTCTATTTTGTTCAGCTCGGGAGAATCTACTAACTCTTTTTTTACGGGATTACACTACTAAGTCGACTTATGTGGTGATGAAAGAAGCAGTGGTAGGGTTTTCCTAAGTGGTACTCTTATCTTTCCGAAAAGTCTTCGAAAGTGGGTATGCAAAGTACTTGTTTGATACCCTGGAGGGAAAATCGCACTTTGCTCCATGTGATGCAATGAAACATTAAGTGGAATTTATGTGTGTCAAGTGAGGGAAATAGAGAAGTGCACTTTTAGCATATTTTAGCTACGACAAAAGTTTTAGAAGTAAGTGTACCATCGGTATACAGAGGCGTAAAGATTCTGGCAGTCCAGTACCGCAGTAGTCGATTCACGGAAGGCTCCAAAAGGCCGGCGTATTAGGACATGCAGTTCACTACGCTGTAGCATGAAATGGCATGAGTTGCATAGTTATTGTCACTTGCGACAGCATTTCATCCACTTGCCTTGCTACCAGTCACTCATCCGTGGCTGTGTCTGGTTTTAACTGTGTTGTTTTCGGAAGTTTGGAAAAGAACAGGAAACCTCATTTGCATTAACTTGGCTGTGTGGATTTTAAGAATGCTTAAAACTTGCTAGTGGTTGTTCGGTTTATCGTTGAAACCTACTCCTTAAAATCTTGCTCAGGTAAACCATCTTGACACTTGAATCCACGCTATGTCAATTCACTTTTTTTGCACAGTTCGCATTAAAAGTCTTTCAAGGAAAGATATATATTGGGTAAAATGGTGAAGGAACAAACACATTGAAGGCGGTTTCCCAGGCCTGCACACGGGCGTGACCTTCCTGTGTCTGGTATATTCGCACGGACCATCATTGAGTGATGCACCGCATGACAGCGAAACGTAGAGGAGAAAGATAGATCTGGTTGAATTATTTAATTCCATATTCATTTTTTCAACCACATTTTTGGCCTTTTCTTGAAGGTCATGTATTTTGTGTACAATTTGTTGTTTTTTTTTTCTATTTAACAAGAGTCTATCAACTTTAAGCATTTCAGAAAATGCATGTTTCCTTTTTGCAGTGCTTTTTCCGCCACATCCAGGCGGTATGCTATTTCCGCCCTAAACGCACCGTCATTTGGCCAGCGGACTTACCTTTTTTGCATGTATCATCTAGCCTGTAGCCCTCCTCTAATTTGTGCCCTATAGTACAAATTAGAATGCCCAAACTAGGCTGCTTACTTAAAAGCTAGGGGCCACACACAATGCTGCATCCTAAAAACGGCACTTTATTAGGCATGAATGCTCAACCTTTTGTACTGAGTAAAGGGCAGAACGCATATCTTCCTCCTCTAGTGAGGGCCGAATTTAAGGGAGTGTGGGAGGAATGGGGAGATTGACCTGCTGGAAGCATGCTTTTTTAGGTTCTAGCGGGGTTGGGTTAAATGCCCTACGTAAACCGCTGCGTTCAGAATTTCCGGTCAGCGCAAATTACATCGGCAATTCCCGTTTCGGAATTTGCTTCCGTTTCGTAAAATCATAATGTGTGCTTACCTAGTGATTTTCCCAGTCACATTTCATTTTTTGTCTTCAAGTTCGTCGTCGATTTTTGCATGCTGGTAATCAGACCCAGCATCTGTGTGATCGAGTTTTTCTAGTTTTAGAGAGTCTTTAGATGCTTGGAGCAAGGGCTCTGGGGCTTGTTATTTTTGATTTGATTGGACACTATACGGTTTTTCCCGTTTCTCAAGACTGCTTCTGGGCGGATCGGCGCTAGGAAGGCCTGGAAGATTGGCGAATTGATGAGAAGGGTCATTGCTTCAGTCTCTTCTCTTGTTTAGCAATTTCTCCCAGTTTTGACCACAGCAACTTGCTAAAGGTGTTAGATTGGAAGCCGAAGTTTGCTTTTTTTTCCAGCTTTTGGTGATTAGGCTATCTAGATTTGAATTCATTAAACACGTAAAGTGTTCCAAGGAATGAGAATAAGGTATGGTACCGCAGTGGAAAACTACTTACTCCAAGCCGTGAGAAATTCTCGGGAGACGATACGACTCTTGACAAAACCGCTCTTTCTGGTACCGCTTTTCGCCCTTTGTGGCGCTGTGTGGCTTTTTTGCCTCTTGAACCGAAATTTGCATGGAGTGTTGAAGCTTGAAACCTGGATTGAAACAGTGTTGCATTCCACAGAGAAAAACATGCTCAGTTCATTCATTTGGAACCATTTCGTGGTGTCTTCACTACAACAAATTGCCAAGTGTCTTATTTGCTTTCGCAATGTTTCGCGAGTGAAACATTTAAAACAAAGTTTTTTGCATGGTAGAGGAAACAAAAGGAATGCAATTTGGGAACAATTTCGGAGTGGAGAGCTGTTCACATTATGAAATTCCATTGTTTCTTACAGGCGATCTTATCGTTTTGTCTTAAAATCAGGAATCTGCTCTCAATTGCATTGTCCGCCTTCCTTGAATGCGTTTTTTTTGTTTATTCCGTTCCCTTTTCTCGTGTAGCGCCATATGAATTCTCTTGGATCGACTAGCGCCCTAGGCGTCATGGCAGAGTCTTGAAGGTTGTGGAATGGAGGATAAAGTGTTCTACTACAAAGGGGGAGGGGGATTCAACTTGTCAGCTTTCTTACCCAAACTCGATGTGTTTCGATTGCAACAGTATCCCAAAAGAGAGGTCATTTGAAAGTCGAAGATTGAGCTGGACCGTCTAGACCTAGGTTCCTGTGACGTGTAAGATGTAGAATGGAATTGAATGCGCAACTTAACTCAGGAAGGATTTGGTTCTTGTGGGCAAACTTACAACTCTTCAGTCACCAAATTGTACTATTCCCATCCTTCAAACTAACGGTCAAATTGGTTGCTGCCGTGCACTTTGTGATTTCGTGTCCTGAAACTTGAATATTCGACGCCAGCACGCCCAATCCCTCCTCTTTTGGAGCCTTCTTTTGTCAAATAAATAGCAGAAGTTTGCTTTTGGAACTGTTGACACACGACAAGATGCGATGGTGTAAAGAGCGAGAGTTTGAAGGCGGTGAGGCCGCGCGGGGGTGGAGGGTAGGAATCGTGATTGAGTGAGTCACTCCACGTACCGTGTGTCTGCGACTGAACTCATCTGTCACGTAACTGGAACTCACTCCCCTCCCTCCGCCTCCGTCTAGTGCATCACTCGCCCTCCCCACCCCCTTACCTCTCGTCCACGAGTAGAGGGTAGGAGGGGGAGGGGGGAGGGAAAGGAGGGAAGCACTGTTTGTCGTTGAATGGTTACTCACTTTTTTGATATGTGAACTCCATTTGCACTTAAAGGTTAAGCTGTTTTTTTCTAAGGTACCTGGTTTTGTTTTTTCCACTATAGCGGTTTCTCTCTCACTTTTAACATGGCATCGTCCTTAAAAAGAGTTGAAAATAAACCCTTTTTTAAGTTTTTTCAAATGGTTTATCCCAAGTGTTTGACATATCCACTCCGTGAAAATGGGGACCGAGTGGTAGACTCAACTTGATAGGCTGCAAAACGCGACTTTCGTTCACATTGGTTTGAAT
This sequence comes from Taenia multiceps, assembly GCA_001923025.3. NCBI lineage: Eukaryota > Metazoa > Platyhelminthes > Cestoda > Cyclophyllidea > Taeniidae > Taenia > Taenia multiceps. The sequence goes on along the minus strand of CM010311.1, from coordinate 76,497,751 downwards.
GTCGAAAATTTGTGTTTCGATGTCCGATCCTCCTCGACTAATTACCACCTTTTATCATGCTGAATCAGTACAGCACAGGGTAATGACAAGAACCATGCCTTAGCCAACCGAGGCGTAGCCCTTTACGCGTTAACATATCGTTTTAATCTGCACCATTCGCTCAGTCGGCAGTTGTGGAGAGTGTTCCTTGCGTTTCTTTTCGTCGTGTTTTATGCCACCTTGCTTGCTTTTTTCCCTAAATTGCCTTATCTGCATTGCGCAGGCACAAGTAACCGCTGAATGTTGACAGAAGGTTAATAGCGGTCGACGCCCACGCACAGTGGGCGACCTTCCATCTTCTGTCAGATACATGGACTTTTGTATTCATCTGTACATTTAAGCCTGATTTCGATTGGCAACCACTACAAGAGTTCGTCATTTTACTGAAATTGTCTCGGGAGAGGTATCCTAGCAATACCAGGGTTTCCATTCCACAGGGTTACAAATAAAAAAGGCACTCCATCCTGGGAAGACTACATCTGATACCAAACTCTAATTCCCTCCTGTCAAACACTGATGGCTGACACACATGTTGCACTGACCTGACGTGTGACGATATTGTACAACGGTCTTACCTTTCTGTGAGAATGGTGAACACATTTGTTCACGAAATTCTGTAATTATGGACAAAAAGGTAAATTCAATCAGTGTGTTTCAATGAAGGATGGTGCCTGGGTCTCTCGAAGGGCACTCAGGTAGTAAACGTTGCGGTGCTGATGGCAAAGAGAGGCAGACTGTCCCTGAATAACGTGCTTCAGCCACGTAGACAAACCTTTCTGTATCGCGGCTGCCTTCCAAGTGTTAGTTCGATACTACCGTTGGTGTTTATGGATATAGCATTAGAGGATTGTGTTGAAGAGTAGTTGCTGCCTATTCAATTTTGTTCTTTTCTTTCTTGACTGCTGTATTCTCGGTTTAATTAGGATTTCCTTATAATTGCTCAAAGTTCCCCAGGGGAAACTCCTTTCATTTCCAGTGCAAGCTCAATCCATACGGGCTCAACTCCTTGCTCTCATTATGGACGAGTTGTTATGTGTTATGTGGTGTTGCGTTTGCTCCATCAATGCCACGATGTATTAAGGCACGTTGTTATTCCAAACTAATTAATCCACTGAAGGCTGCGAGGCGTTTAACTCTGAAGTTACCTCGCATTGCGAATTCTGCACACGGTCTTGGTGATCAAGACAGTTCAAACCCTTCGCAATTTCGAATTGAGTTATTAACTTGCATGTCTGAGTGATCTATTTTTTTTTAATTTAAATACGATTTCCCTATAAATATCCCGAAAACCTGGCAAGGTTGACTTTGTTGTCGCATTCCAATCACCTTTTATGCAGTATCATTGTTTTTTCTTTCCTGAGGATTGTCTTGTGAACCACGTTTGGTGTAATGCATTACGACCTCCATGGTTGACACCTTCCCGCACGCACTGGCTTAGTTCCATTTGCCTTTGAAATGTTGCTCGCTACCAGCGTCTGCCTCAGGGAACATCGACCACTTCATTCCAAATGCTTTATCATTCCAATATTACACCCATTCTTACCCTACCAAACTCCCACTCTGTGTGTAAGCATCATCATACCAAGAATATTCTACATCCATTTTAGTGTTTTAAGTCAAGCGACTAATCTAAACCCGATGTGGAACACATTTCATATGTACGTGATACCGGTAGCGGAAGTATTAAAGCTTCCGTTTTGAGGTTGAATATAAAACAAAAAGACGATTTAACCAACCAAATTAGCACTTAATGGTGTGTACAAACAGCTCATCTAAATCATCACAGCTATTTTTTCCCATGCAGCACACCTTTTCCATTCAACCCAGAAATTTTCGTCTGCCTTTGTTTAGGGGTTAAAGATGGTTCTCGATTTGATTTGATTCACCCCGCTGGACATTTGAAAGAGTACCTGTCACACATTTGGATTGTTTGGCTTAGTTACTTTGTTAATTCTTTCCATTTGATCAAATCTAGTGCGTGTGGGCTGCAGTGTAAGGAGCTTCTGCTCCTGTGTGGTAATAATTGAAGTCACGCAATGGTATTTGCCCATTGTTGCTTGGCAGTTGGTTAATTTTTTTTCCCACAACTTCTTTTTCATCAAACCTGTGCGCATACTCTTCATGTCAACTGGAAGTAAAAGCATTGCAGGCCTGCTTTGCGTCTCGGTTAGGCAGAAGGTGGGAGTTCTGGAATGCCAGGTCGGAAATAGCAAATTCCTTCCCCCTCCCCCGCTCCCAAATGCCATTTTCCTGTTGGCCTCCACGTTTAGTCTCAAATGGCACCTTCTCTGGAATGGCATTCCTGTACCAAAAACTGTAAACGAGGGAAAGAGCCTTTAAGTGGGTGTTTGTTGACTAACAGTTTGAACAATTTTTGGTTACCTCTTTTGCTGTTTTGAGAACCATTTTTTTTCAAGATGGCGCCTCGCTTGCTCCTTCTTTAATGTTGCGAATGCACACTTGATTTATTTGCACAGTCAAGGGCAAACAAAGTCGAGTGGTGTTTTATCCCCCACCGCATTTGCTTTTAGGGAGACAAATTTAAATTACCTTTTATTGGTAAGACGTGCTACAACAAAAGTCTGCTGAGGAGCCACTTGCCTTGGCGGTTCATGCCCTTGCTTAATTGAGGGTCAAGTAAATGACTTATTTGTTTTTTTCCCCCTCGCAGCAGCAGCAAAAGGCAAACGCAACCCTACCTGTGGAGTCATTTCAAGGTCAACTTAATCACACTTCGATACCAACTTCTGGCACATTCAGTCCTCAGCACTCCCAGTCTGTGAGTTATGCGAATTTTGCACTGTCTTGCTTAAGAACTGCTATCAACCCCAATAACCCTTTAACTTGACACAACATTGTCTCCAGGAGGTTCAGCCAAGATTTGTCTCATGAATAATACAAAGTTGTGGCAGGTGTCAAGGTCTGTCAAGATCCTATTCAACTGTTCACTTTTTGTGTTAATTCGTCGTGAAATGCGACTGCCAGTGTGCTTCTACGAGGTAAAGATTAAGTTCTGCCAAGTGGTAATTGCCGGTACTAAATTTTTTTTCGGTCAAACAAACCTCCAAGATGGGAAGATTCATAAAATTTTTATCCTTAGCACCTGTCTGGGTTGGCTGCGTTGTTTAACTCGCAATAAGATGGACTGTCTTAGTGAATTATCTTTAATAACCTTGATTGGCATGCATTTGTGACAGTTAAGCTGAAATTGTGGTTAAAAGAAAGCCGTATGATGGAAAATTGGTAAAATTTTGCGGCCAAGTTGTTATAAACCCGAAAAGGCATCTACTTGGCCCATGCGGAGCTTGAATTACTCTTGAGAGTCTGTGGCTAATCTTATTGTCGTAGGAAGAAAAGAAATTATAGGCTAGAAGCGTAAGTGATCTGAATAGAGAGGCTGAGAGTCTCAGGGTGAAGCCAGTAAATCTACTTTAAACACGATCACTAGCCGAGATACTGCAATCTGGGTGAGTTCTAGGATTGAGAGTGTTGCTCTCTTTAAAACTAAATTTAACGCTTTTGGAAGGACTTGAAAAGTGTTGCATCTCAAAGTAAAATCACGCTTTACGTCTCGTTGATAACATCCTCCTGATACAGAATGTCAAATATGTACCATTGCTTGGTGCATCTGGGACGGATTCTCTAGTTGGACAGGGGAGCCTGCTGCAGTTCCTTAGCGTACTTTAATCACAGTGATATTTAGTGTTCGCGAAAGTGCATTTTATTCATGCGTTGCGACTTGCGAGGTATTAATTCACCTTTCTACCAGGACAGTGAATTCATTTTTAGCTTCACACCCTTAGGAGGAACTCGTAAAGTGTGTTACGATTGTCTTTGCCAAGTTATGATTCGATGTTAATCACTGTTATTTGCCTTGATATTAAGATTTGGAGCAATAAAACCAGATTTCACAACGAATCCATCGGGGCCTGATTTTCTACCGCGTCCCCTGACCGGAAGAAAGAATGTTGCCGCCTTGACATAATAAGCACTATCTCTAATTTATCGAACATCACTCCCAATGCCTTTTGCCTTGCACTAGTTGCATGGATCCAGTCGCCATCCACTATCAGAGTACGGGCGATTCTACAACCTCTCCTACGCAAGCATCGCAGAGCAGCCGAGTCGACGCCTCACGGACATGTATCGCCGCAACGCCCTCCACACACCTGCCACTTCCAACAGCATCTCCCATTTGCACCATTTCCACATACCTCAGGGTGAGTGGGCCAGGCCTCTTCAATTCCCTTTTCCATAATATACAACAGACTTGTAGAATTCGAGTTACCTCTGAGGTCAATTAAGGGCGTACAGAAGGGTTGGGAGACTAGTGGGTTTGGTGGAAACGTCAAGCTCGGCTTTCTTTGTGATAAACCATACTAATGGTAATTCAATGAAGTGAAATTAACTCCGATCAAGGAAAGGCGCTTGTATGGCGATCTATTCTTTATGTTTTGCCATAGTCCCATTTGTTGTATTTTCCTGAAAGGCCGGCTGATATTTACAGCAAACGAGTTTTGTATGCAAATCATTTATCGTCGGAACGTTCGCCCACAAACAAAACCATCATATGGAATGCATAGTTCAAAGTACTAATGCTCTGTATTCATTCCTCTCAAGTTTATTATGCCTGGTTGAGGTATTATGCAATCTAACCTTTTTTACTATAAATGATATTGAGTAGCCCTTTTAAGTTCGGCCAAATCTGTCCATTGTGCAAAATTTGAGATTTTGGCAGTGGCTTATCTTACCGCAGGTTTAATGGTTTTTCCCTTCCGTGTTTGTGAATTTTAGCCATTTTCTGTGAATGCCTTCTTCTACAACGTCTAACCTATCCAGTCCGTGAATTCATGGGGTAATTCACTATCGACGTCACCAACGTGGTGTCCAAGATACCTCTGAAGACGCTATGCATCGCATAGAAGGGTTACAGGACTGGCATGGACATAGCTCATGCACTTATGACCTGGAAGCGTGTTGGTTTCAGTAGTCACACCCCGAATGAGGCATCTGCATTGGGCTAATTGCCCTAAGTCCTTTTAAAATTACTGCCTCCTCAATAACTTTCAAGCATAAGGCTCCAAGACGCTAATTGGCATATTTGATGCCTTCAAGAGCCTGTAGAATCTTTTTTTCTCCACACATGTCAAACTTAATTTTGGAGTGCCAGACTCTTCGCATGACAAGGTGGACTTTGAAACTGTCACAAAATCCTTAAGGACAGCCGTGAAGGGAGGGTGGAAAGGAAATGGGAAAAGACTTTAATTTATTTTAAAAGTGACATGAGTATTCGCTGAAATGCGCTTTCTCGGATTTTTTTTGGCCTTTCGATGTGGACGGATGAAATGGGGCGTCGATGACCTACTAGTTTTCAGTTTATCTGTTAAAAAATAGCTCACATCAGCTTTGTACCAAGGCGTCACGACAAATGTGCTTATGAAGTATAATAATTCAGCGAAGGAACGTTTTGTTTTAAAGTTTTGTAAAGGAAATAAATTTCCGTTGATTGCTTGAATTAGTTTGGTTGGCTCGGGGAGATGGAGCGGTTGAATTGGAATTTACTGCTAAAGTTGTGGAAACCCAACAGTTTTTACGACACTAGTTTTTTTTCTGTAGATCATAAATCCAACTCCGAGTTAGTTGATATGCAACAGTGTCTTTCGTTTCCTCCATTCAGTACCGTACCGAGCGATTTTTTTACCGTTGGAAAGTATTTATTTGAAGCCTCTTAATAATGGTTTCTCTTGTTTGACCGTCCACCCCAATCAGTCTGGAACTCACTCCTCCCAACTGTAATGGTGGTTGGACCACCTTATCCAGACAACAGATCTAATCTTTGAGACCACTTGGAAGTTTATGCCGATCTGCGCCTTGGGATTCTTCAATTAACAAATTGTTGTTTCCACCTACCATTCATTCAAGCATTTAAAAACAAGTTGTGTGTACGATTTTCTTAACCGCAATTCGAGTTTCGAAGGCTGGGAGTCAATACATAACAGCCTTTACAGGCCCACAAAACACTATTCAGTTGACTGATGTAGTCGCCTTTTAGTTTTCACGGGGGTGAGTGAGTGAGCATAGAAAAACTATTATTCGTAGAGTAACTATGGTGATCATTGTTTCAATCCGTTTAGACTAATGGCCCCTCCCCCTGGTGAGTGCAGGCTTGTCTTTAAGCGTGCAAACTTTCTGCGGGGCTTTGAAGTCCACTCTGACCGTTTCATGCTGGAGGGAGGTGACTTGTCTGAAGCCTATCCGTCGCGTAATTTCATTAAACGGTATCAGTTTTATGGTTCCAGTCGTGTTTGAGGCTGTCCGAGACACTGGACAGACAGTGTTTGACTTGCTCGATCATGCCTTTGGCCCTCTTCAAAGTGATTCATTGGCGATTCTTCAAGCCTCAGGCCCTAAAAAACGTGTCAAGGCTGATTTTGTTAAACCAAGTAGAAGCAAAGCTGCCTGCTTATTGGCCTTTTTTTCAAGTGTAATAGGACGGGGAGGAAAAAAACAGTGCTTTTCCACACAGAAAATAACAGCTATTTTTTGTCTTAAATGCGAATCGCGTCTTTGCAACGGGAACAATTATTGGTACTACAGCGGTTTACTGGTAGCGGTGGAAGTCGTACGAAAATTCAAGACACGGGATGAAAATAAAAGACCTTTGTCTGAGATTCCAAATAAGTGCTTGAGGAATAGGAGTAAAATAAGTAGTAGTTTACCAGAGAATTGCTTGAGTTCCTAATCGTTTGATCTATTGAGTCATTTCTTAGTTCTTAGTAAGGTCCTGTTGAATTCTGTGCAAATGTATGCAGTTTCACCCATACTGTGGGCAAGTTATAACTGATGAGCCACATTGGTATGTAATTTGTGTTTGTGTTTATATGTTCCAGTGACCGGCTGTCAGTGCATAGGGAAGCTACTACGTCCTTCATTCCATCTGCCTTTCTCCCTCCGTGCACGCGCCTTTTAGCCCGCTCTTTAATGCAAAAGGATTTTTAAAAATGCTGAAATGGGCAGAGAGAGGTTGCTAGCACTTGCTTGTGGGCGCGCTGTACTTTAAGGGGTCAGGAATTCACTTCCCATGCAAAACGGTTTGTCGGTCTCCTTCGCTCATGCTAAGTAGAGTGAGATTAGGGCTTTTTAATGGAGCTCTAGCGTACATTTGAAAATGCATTCAGCCCTTTTTTTGAGCAACTGGACACAAAGTCTGTTCATTGTACAAGATGAGATTGGGTTTTCACACACTGTAGCAATTCATATTTAGGTTCAAGAGTCGTGAATCCTGCCGTTCGCTTTTAATTTTTCTTCACACTTTTCCTGTGAAGGCATTTCTTACCCTACATGTCCTTACTCATGAATGCCTTGCATTTAATATTCTACAAAATAATTTTATGGAGCCGCATATAAGTCAACCAAAAATTCTATTCTTCCTAAATATGCCTCCCACAATGAAAACAACGCATTAAATGGAACACCTCGAAATATTGGCAGGGTGTTTGGTTGGCAAGGGTGTGGGTAGGTGAACGCCCATATGGTGGTTGGAAGTGTCTCTATGGGAGGAGAGGTAAATTTTAAATACAGATAAGCCATTTGAAAGACATGAGCTGAGACGAAGGTGAATAATAATGAATTCTAAGTATTATTCCTAGTGGTACAGAGCGAGACTAGTTGACTTAAATTATGCATCACTCGACAACACAGCTTTACGCTTTTGATGATCAAATGAGGTGAATGACTATCAAACTTGGAAGATCTGCAACGGGGAAACATAAAATGCTATTTCAGACCTAAGGTGCAGTCTTACCGTTTATTGGAATACCCAAACTGGATAGACCTTCTAACTCACCGAGTGAGGGAGGCACACAAATGGCCGGAAGGAGCAACAGCTGCCGTCGTCGTCGTTGAGCCCCATCTGGATCCAATTGCGGCACCTACGCGCTCTCTGGGCTCACAACGCCTCTACTAGGGCGCCTTTTGTGGATAGAAAATTCATGCAAAACAAGAGCTAACACATGCGGCCTGTTTGATCTCTAGTGCAAAGATTTGGTGGTTTTTTGGTAGGCGCAGCCCAAAATACTATCACTGAAACGGTTTTGCAACCTTGCCACCTTAGATTTGAGCTATTTCATGAGGAAGCTCATTTTTTACTGGAATATCATGAATTTTCGATTGATCAAGGTTTTTTGCCAACCCGTGAACAATTGCTACAAACCGAACCATACACTTGAAGCAACAGAGATGTACCCTCAAAATATCAAGAACATCTAGAGGTAGAGTAACAGAGGTGTCCACTCTCAAAGTTGGTATTTGAGGAGATGGTAAACCTTTGCCGCGGTTACACGGCTCTGGGTTGAAATTAACCTTCTCCCACTGGCCCATTAATGATTTGATTCAGCCATTTCTGCTAACTGGCCGATTTGGCCATGAATTGCACAAATATTTCCCATTGTGCAAATTTACATTCTTTTTAAGGGGGATTGAAATGTGGCTACACACAGAAACCATGAGCCGGCCCCATAAACTCAGACACGCTTAAATAACTCTTTTCAATACTATCACTGGGACAAATTTAAGAGTCTGTCCTATGATTTACTACCAGCTTTGGTGTCATTTTTAACCGTGGCAGCAAAGGAAATTCCTCGCTTGTTCATGAGCGGGCCATCTACGGCGCTTAGGTTTGTCGTATTCAGCATCTCGATATGAAAATATTTTTTCAATTTCAAATTCTGCGGAACGAATTATGTTCTTCTCTTGCAAATACTACTAGTTTAAACTGATAGTCCAAACGTCTTGTCGGCAACTCACAGTCTTCGTTTTGCCGCCCGGTAGCGCAACTTGCTGGCTTATTGCGTCTTTGAACTATGCTGCCGCCTTCGCAATCGACGCACATTCACGTCATTGCTCTTACTCGCCCCCTCCACCTCCTCCCCTGTCCTTGAATTGTTTACTCACACAAGGTTGTTGCGATCTCCTTCTCATTCTCCTTCCACGTCTTTTTTCGCCTGTGTAAAAGGTAGGCTAGCGTGGGACACTCGGTGGGAGAAAATCGATGCATATCGGAATCAAGGCTTCCCACGCATGGTCTTTTCCCACGTAAAGAAGTGGGAAAATGCTCTCCCTTGCCTCCCCCTCTCCCTCCTCTCCCCCCCCACTAAATTGACTTTGTCATCACATAGCACAAGGCATCGAAAGAGAGAGACTTTTCCGATGTTGAAACTCCACTAAAAGACCCATATGCATAAATTTGTAGCTAGTTATCCTAGCAACTGGTAAACAAAAGCCTAAATTTGCAGTCATGGGGATGAAGTAGTGATTGCCCCTCCTATCGTCTCAAGTGAAGGTGTGAACGCCTTCTAATAACTTTTGATTTTGTCTTCACTAAGCTTTTTTTTGTAGAACACTAGTAAGAACACTTTGAGATAAGAGATACTACTAAGTGGGGACATTAATTACTCCCTAACTGGCCGAAGCGAGTTTTGTAAGTAGGCCTAGGGACGTAACCGAAAATGTTTGTGCTGCACGCTTACATCGAGTGATTTTATCGAAATAGACTCAAACAGGTCTACTTTGGCTTTGAGGATAAAATTGACGTATTAATCGAGTCGGCATTTATCCGAAGGGAAATTGGTGTAACGTGATTGCCAAAGGGATCCCCTTCAGAGAGAAACCTATCATTTCAGTCCAGACGCTTGATTGTTTCAGTTTGGTGGCAATCCCTACTTTACTGACCTAACCAATTCAACTGCTGTTCAAAGACCAAAAATCTAGTTAGCTACAGGCTAAGAACGTGTTGAATCTATTTAAATGACTTAACCTCGGCCAGCCAACCTTACGATGCAATTTAATGCAACTATTTACCTGGCCAATCGATATGAAACACGCGTCACATATGTGTGCCGATATGTCAAAATAAGGAAAACGAAGCGCTGTATGCTTGTACTAAGGACGGGGTGACAGCACTGCTGGTCCTCAGTAAATGATGGTTGGAATAGCTTGCATGCCGGAATCACCAAAATCTTTTCTATCCACCTGGCAACCAGCAGCTACCATGTTGCAATGATGAATGCTAACGGCAGTACTAAATCTGGCAAGCATGAGAACATTTATCGACACTCAAATCCTCGACCCATTGCCGTCGGCATTTAATGTTTCATTTTAGTGTTGTTTAGGTCTTGAATGACTCACTTCAATTACTTTATTTATCAAGAAGATTTAGCCCTGCCAACGCTCGTTTGATTGTTTATCCGAACGATGGAAAGCGTGCCAAATTAAAATCGTGAACACACTGTTCACTTCTGCTATGCTGTAAATACTAGGCGGAAGTTTGATGCTCTGTGACTAGGATAGGTTTCAAGGGCACTTCACAGACATTCCTGAACGCTGATTTCAGTTCACACCACTGACAAAAGACCTGTGCGCAGTCTAACTTCATTTATTTTTTTGGCTATAATTTAAAAAATGAAGTGGTAGTACATTGAAGCTGCTTAGGGAGAAATAACGTGGTACTGTGACATTTCTTCCTTCACCTTCCATGTGCGCTTCTCGGTGGTTAACAATCCGCCACGTGTAGGACTGCAGTGTCTGAAACCATTGTCTCCCGAGGTATGCTGGTGGATCGAACTAGCTGTCGATGTAGTCTTACTGGCAGTGAAATTCTGAGCCAAAATGGCAGCTTTTTTGATCCTCCTTCGTAAGGAACCAACATTTGAATCTTTAATTCTGGATCAATTTCGAGTTTCGGCCCTTCGGATTCATCAGTGGTTAGGGGATGGATGTGGTTATGGGTTGGACTGTTGTAGGTCATAATCTTATTTCAAACGAAATAGAATGTTGCGCTGCGACATTTTTGCCACCCAAACCAACTGAAAGGTTGGTATTGATGTGGGCTTTTAGGTAGGTGGATGAGGAGCGCATTTCTTGCTGGCCAAGGATCTCTTGAAGTACATTTGTGCGAAGTATGTCGGCAAACTGTGTTGGCTGCCAGTAGCAGTCTAGTTCTGGAAGAAAACAGTACTGCTCTTTCAAGAATTGACCCTTTAAACTTTAATTCCGGGACCATTTAGAACTGATACCTTGCGCCTATCCATGTATTATATCTTCCGTAACTGATGTTTCGACAGGTAGTTAGATGTGATGTGCTGATGAACTGAGTTAGTTATTGATGTAGTTTACTTATTGGCAATAATTTTCTATGATCTTAAGGTCAATCCCTGAGGAACCAGAATCCATGTTCGGATGTGAACTCAGCTTTTAAACGGCATCGTCGTGTACCCCATTCAAAAATAGCCGAAAGTGATATGGATGTGTGATTTGCCTTGTAGGCAACCGCTTTCCCTTGGAGCCGAATCGCATAGTGCCAGGCGGGATGTCCCGCACTTCACGCTCCTTCAACACAAGTCTGCGTGATGCCCTGATGGCACAGTCCTCCTCTGTCGGTCATCTCACCACTGTACCCGCCACCTCCTCCACCAATGGTGTGGGGGGTGCAGAGGGCGCGGCTGGGAGCAAGCGTTCCACCATAGTGGAGAGTGAGGCAGCTTCACTGGAGGCGCGTCGACTCGCTAGTTTTCCCTCCGGTCAGCCGCCAGACGCCACCTCGGTACCCGCCATTGAGCGCTACGATTGGCCAGCTCCCGCCTCCACCGCTGTTATGACCGCTGAACTCAGTACGTTTTCACTGCCCGCCTCTCATTGACACAACTTTTTCTCCCTTACTTTGTTCATGAGCAATGGTTTCTCGTTCTTAAAACTGCTAGCATTTTCAGCGCTCTAAAGTTCTACTTTATTTTACAAGCTGGAATTACGATTTCGCTTCTATGGCAGACCTATTAAGCATTATCCAACATTAACTTGAAGTGGAGGTGAATATTTATTGGTAAGAATGACGACCAAGGAGTGCACTTTTTTATTCAACCTCCTCATTATTAGCTCAGAATTGAATCTTATCGCTATATGGAGTTAGGCATACAGAAGACCAACTTTCAATTATTGGCTTGGTGTTTGTGACTTGTTTTTCTATCCCAAGATGCGATGATGGTAGTTAATTTACCGTTTTACACAATTACTAGAACGTTTGATGCCCTTACGTCTCATTTTACTCTCACAGAACGCCATCAAAAAACTTGCTCTTTATCCTCAGTGGGCTAGTTGTCAACCTTGTTTCGTCATCCTGTACTACTGAAATCAACTCTTACCATTGAATATTGCGCTGCTGTCAAAATCTTAATTGTGGGTAGCATGGATTTTGTTTTGTGAACACTTTTCGCTTATCCATTTAAGAACCAGAATTATGCACAAAAATCTATGTAAATATTTTTGGTAGGTGACCATGAAAGAAGCCCCCTCAGTTCTTTTTAGGAAAATAAGTTGACCGCGAGGCTCTCATCATTTTGACTAATAATTCCCTTTCAAATTATGATCTTTTGGCACATTTGTCCTGTTTTAGTGGGTACTATCACGCACGATAGAGGGGACGTTTCAAGTCCTCACAGAACTTTTATGTGGGCAAGATCAGTAAGGAATCATCGCCTCATCAAATAATTATCACTCAAGGAATCTGCCTATAGTTTTGACCGCACAATATCCAATCCTAATCGGTGGCTACAAATACTCGAGTTAGCTATGAGGAGACGAGAGCCAGTGATTATGACTTGGCAGTCTTATGACATCTAATGTAGTGCCTACACTTGCTACTATAGCAGCCCATTCTTCCCCTTCCCTTGGCGCGGACAAAGCGTCTTAGGTTTTCAGCCATGCACGCATGCTTTCCAAAGCGGTTCGCATACCCACCCAACTACCTCCCCAATAAGCTGCTTCCTCTTTAGTCGACTAATTCCATGTCTATCTTTGCAAACGCACGTATGACAGATAGTTTCTTTTTATAACTCTGCCTCCGGTCCCATAAAACACTGATTCAAGCGGCCCGCATGCAATGCGGATGGTCCGCTTGGTTGCGGGCTTCCCATTCCTTTTGCACCATAGGAAGTTTATTACTGCGGAATGAAGTTATATTTTTGTGGAAAGAAATAAAGTAAGTTTTGTGCTGTAGCCTCCAAATTCTCCTCTCCGCTGATCGATCCGCCTTTTTGCATACTCTAAATAACTGAATGGATGTTTTATCTCAGTTGTTGGCTCTGGAATTCACCTCAATAAATTCTCCGCTTGACGCACCGCAAGTGAGGTTTTTATTGCACAGATTTTATGATTAGCATATACTTGATGTCAAAGCTTTTCAGTCCAATCAGACAGCCTCACGAAAGTTTGCAAGGGGAGCGTTCAGCGTTGAGTTTAGATAAAATCGTTTATGTCCCCAAATCCAACTTACCTCACTTACTCCTTTGCAATAGATTCACAACTCAAATTGTTCTTATTAGCCATGGTAGATTAACTTTAACTCCTATTGTTTGTTGCTCCGATCTCAAATATGCAAGTTCACCGTGATTTGAAGCACAATATTATTGGTTTTGGGCTGTTCCAGAGGGTCATGCAGCTGATGGCTCCTCTCACTTCTGTTTGATACTCACTGCAATGCTGTTCTCTTATTGGCCTTGTTAAAAATCGTTAGTCAAATTACTGCTGAAAAGTTCTGTAAACCGGCAACCTCTCCTTCTCTCTACGATTTCGTTTTGCTACCTTGCTGTAGGCCTGGAGGTGTACCTCTGCAGTTCGAGATGGGACGGGATTGCGGCAGCTGTACCTCACCTAGTTACGAGTTGGAAGTAGCGACTTAATACCATGAGGTGCCAGTTTTCCTTAAGACACGAATTCTTGTGCGATAAGTGGATCTCTTTGTTGTAAACATCCCATCTGTGTGGCTTATAATTTACTAGTTTTAAATAATAAGGGCAAGCTAGAATCGACTGACCTTCACAAATCTAAAAAAGGGAGTCTGACACAGAAGCAACTATATGAACAACTTCCATGTGCGGCATACAAAAAAAGAACTGTCAACTTGCGTGCTCTAAAAAGATGATGGCCTTCGCATGCGAGTCAACTCGAAATTACATAGTCAGGTGGATTCTATTCTGGCAAAAATTTGGGCGATGAACCCACTACCATAGCCGAAATGCAGTAAGAATGACGAACGAGGCACAACAGCGGAGTCCTTTCGACTGCTTTCGTAAAACTGATCGCACTCTCTTTTCTACTACTGTGCGCCTTTCTGCACTCCCTTTCTACTGAATAATGGAAGGTTTTTTTTCCATATGGTGCACGCACAAGAGGGCGTTTATATTTAGCAGCGATTTGTATGATGCTGCTTTACAGTCGGAAACAATGCCTTTTGGTTGTAGCACGGAATTTGAAGTGTGGGAAATACTGCGCGTCACGCCCTCTTCCAATATGCATATTGGCATGATGTGTATACATGTCCTCCCTTGAAATGTGCGCAGTTTTGCTTTATTTCAACGATCATAATGCGTTAAAAGAGCTGCGCATCAGATAACGGGGATGGGGTTTTTGAGAGAGGCGAGCTAATGGAAGGGGCGGAGGTTGTTTCTTATTCAAATCAGATGTATGCAGGAGAAGAATGTGCGACCCAATCCTGTGCCACAGTATGGACCATTGTTAAGCCAGAAACCTACTTGAAATAGTGAAATGCGCCATCGAAATTTGACAAGGAGGTCCAAACTGCGTCTGCTTGGAAAGTTAACGCGAGTGCAATAGCATATTTCTGGTTGTCAGAAACCAAGAGTAGCCATAAGGGGATCCACTTAAATTTGCGTTTTACATGAGTAGCCGCCCTCCGAACGGTCTAGGTATTGATACTGTCTCTGTGCGGAAGTGATCTGATGTAGCGCGGAATTTTGGAGGATGAACTACAAAATTTCTACATTCAATGCATGAAATTTTCCCTTCGGGATTGCGTGTGTATCAGTTGATTTGCAAGTGGAGCGTAACCTGATGCCAACAATGCTGAACTTACCACTTGAGCAGGTAAATGAACCAGCATAATATTTCTGACACCATCGTTTACTTCCCATAAATGACTATTAAGCAACGCCTACGGCATTAAGGCTTGATCCAACAATTTTTTTGCGGTAGAGATTTTTTAAAAATTGAATAACTTCTTGGCTGGATGAAGCGGGTTTTACTTCCAACTTCCCTAATTGTCTGGTGGAAACTCGCACCTCTCAGTAAGAAAAGTCGCCCCAGTTTTTCCTCACTCCTCAATCCAAACGGCTCAAAATCCTTATTCGCTATTTGCCGTAAACAGGGAGCAAAAAGTTCATTAGACGGAGGCTCGCTGCATTGGGGAGGTTTTTCGTCTTTGCTTTGATCCGTCAGAATGGTCTCGATGTGACTGTTCTCAGGTTTCGTCTGTTCAGTCGCTAAAATGTTTTAAGGTCGCAGGTTTTTTTCCACTTTCATTCCACCGTTGACTGACGGTAAATAAGGCAAATAATATTTGAACTTCTTATCGCCTTTTTTAAAAGATAATGTTCTTTTAAATTGTGGAAACAGTATACTTGGAGCAGCCATCATTTAATGAGGGGAAGCCGGTGGTCCATCAATATAAGGCTTTCTTGGACAATTGAGATCACTCACAGTAGCACTGTTTTCGACAGATATCGTTATCTGACACCTTTGGCAATACCCAACTGAATGCCTTCTCCAGATGTCGAGAATTTTGAGGAGGCCGGGGCTCCTTTTGGTAATGGATAAGTCTCAATCCGTAATTGAGTGGTATAGCCACTCTAATTGTACCATGTGAAAGCCGTTGCTTTGTAGGTAGATTTTTGTGATGAGGAGTAGGAAAAATTGAATAGTTAAACTGCTAAACTTCCTTATTGGCGTAAATCCACATCGAGTTCGACCGTCTTGGGAGGGAATTTTTCCGGTCCTCATTCGCATATGTGGTAAACTTTTGTGAGTCGGTACTGCATTGCAAAACTTGTTCTAATGCACGCCAAATTACTTCTTGGAAGTTTCGAACTGAATCATTAGATAATTTACCTAATAGGATTCCCATAATGTTGTAAAATAGCAGTCATTGGGTGGTTGGAGGGAAATGTTCCATTGGACGTGCTGAATTGTCGGCCTATTCGCCGTTTGCGCCCATGGAACTCTTTAAATCATCGCTTTCAAAAGAGCATCGCTGTCAAAAAACCAGTTGACGTTTTCGTCTCAGTTTTTTGGCAAAAACGTTCTACTTTAAAGAGGCGGTCGGTATAATGCACCCCACATCAGTATGCACCCCTTAAATTTCTTCTCTACGTTCAGATAATATCGCAACAGGTTAATTTTTACTTGGAATTGGTAAATGAAAGTGGCTGAGCGCTTTGGCTGGCCTACCTTTTTAATCGTCCGCTATGTTGGAATCTTCGCTCCCCTATTGGGTATTAGCATCGGCTGCTAGGACTTGTTACCCCTAATTAAGTCCAAGTTGTTGACTGAGAGTAAGTGAGCATACTCATAGCTTTCCGCAATTAGAGAGAGCCATTTCACACACCTGAAAGCATACTGCAATTGGCTACATCGGCCTCTCTCCTCTTACCTTTCAGTGCGTGAACGGCGCCAACGGCTGCGTGAGCAGGGGGTTTTGCAGGCGAGTTCGGAGGAGAGCGTGGAGGACCTCAGCATTGACACCTCGGTCAGCAGTCACTGCGACCTCGATCGCGTCTCTGGAGGTATTGGCAGGGTGAGTGCCTCCTTCTTCCCCTTCCCTCCCGTCTACTTTGGCCTTGGATAGGCGTTTATTAGTCGAGGTGCTATCATTTCCCTCTTTCCCTTCTCTCTTCATCCCCAACGAGTAACATTGGTTGTTTTTTAAGGGGCGCTGGAGGTGGTTAAAGCGTACTAATATTCGCATTGACAACATGGGTCTATATTTTGCCAAATGTTGGGTGAGCTTCCGCGTCAAGTGGTATATTTGTGGAGATTTTGTGCCTAGATAAACCCATTGACATTGTTTAACGCCGCATGAGTGTCTCTCTTAGTGACAACAGCGTTTTACATATTCTTTTCGTAAATAACAACGCTGCATCATTATCTTCACATTTTTTCCGGAATTCTGTTGAACGGTAGTCAGCTCATTTATTGCTATAAAACTACTCATAGTCTTTAGTTTTTGTTTCGCCTTATCCACGGTAATATCAAATTTCAGGTGCTCATCATGCTCAGACAGCTCAAAATCGGAATGTTTTTGGTGAACTGGTAGGTTTCTGCTCCAATTAACCCAACCTCATTCAACAGGAATCGGGTTGAAGTTCTTGCATCCATCTCGATTACTACTATCTACTTGGTCATCTGTTTTTTTTATCATCCCATCTCATTCCGGTTTTTTATGCTTAAAGTCTACCTTTATGTGAGTAGAAAACCAACGATGTTTGTTTCTACAGTCTACTGCTTTGCGTGATACGTATACACACGCATATATCTTTCTCTCGTATTGCCGTGACCGTCATCCACATGACCTCTTGTTAATCCCTTTGCATGCACCATTTTCATCTCAATTTTCTAGTTGTCCCAAACATTTCGTGCAGTAAAATATTCGTTGAATGTTCGTTCCAATCTCCAAGACACTGAGCTAGTTGGAAGAGGGAGAGGGGTGGAATTAAGAATCTCGAGACCAGTCTTCCTGGGTTCGCATTTACCGTTCCTACTCTGAGTGGTTTCAGGTTGTCTTCCTGCAAAATCACTAGCGATTTTTGTCCACTTGTCACCATAATGGTGACAGTCCCTCTCTACCACCTCATCAAACACGTCACTAATATTATTGCTATTAGGTCTGCCATGAATACTTCTGTGCATGTATCAGTGCTGAAGGAGTATTTTTCCACTCTCCACTTCTTTGTAACTAATGCTTGCTACCGTCTCCCTCTAATCAACAACTAACTTTGATGCCATGGTTGATGATGTCTCTGTCCAACGCAGTGTACCGGAACTTGATTTTGTAGGCATTCATTTGGGTCTCAACTATCTGGTTCACATTCTACCTCCAGCTCTTGGATATCGCTACTGAACTCACGGGAGAAAAATATGGCTGTTTTAGGCTATCCTCTTTTTTTGAAGAATTTTTTTTCCAAATCTGCATATTTTTTTCAGTGTCTGTATATCCTTACAGGATCTCTTCAATGGCCTATTCGTTTTACAGCAGTACTTAATTACGGCGTATACAAAATAATTTGTGAGAAAGCTTGATCGAATGGATGCGTTTTTGTTTCGGGGTGTGGAAACAGGGTATAGGGAGTAGTAAATTTCAATTAGCATGCCAACACGTATTTCATGCCTGTTTGGTGTGGTCATCTATTTTGTCGTGCGGAAAGTTGCGTGATGAAATGTTCTAAAAACAAAAAGTCGTTTGTTTTTTCTCAATTTTGTTATGATTTGTGGAACTTAAGTATTCGCTGAAGCAAGCTCCGCACTGCAGTTTGTGCCATTTCAAATCCTGGCAGCAATTTCCGATTGTGTCACTGCTTCAAATTCGTTTGCAGTGAATGATAGGACATTGAACAGGCAGTAGGATTTAGTGGAATCTAGGGTAGAAAGCTGAATTTTTTAAATTAATTTCTAGCAAAGCACTGCCCTTCAGGCATTTGCATCCTTGAGTGAACCTTAACCGAGGGGGAGCAAAGGTGGCTTGACCAGAGGTATGAGAATTTTCTGCTGGTAGACGAAAGCGGTCATTGAACTCAGAGCTGATTGCGCCGTCTAATATTCACCTTAAGGCCATCTGAAACCCTCATCATTTTCGTGCTACTGTAATGCTTCCGTGGGGTGGCTTCACAGCTAACCACTTGACCGCACCGTATCGCGTGTTGGCGTGGTAACCTGGTAGACTTATCCGCTGCGATCAGGGTGTGTGTGTGTGTGTCCAGTCATTAGCGTGGAGTTCTACTTAGGGTCTAACGGGCACAATTATGACTAAGCCAACTTTTTACGAAAAAGCTTGATTCACACAGAGAACTTTGATAAACTTGGTTTTACCCCGATTGCATTTTGTCTTGGCGTTCTTTTGGAGAGTTGCTACTCTTGTTTGTTCTTTACTTGTAGCTCCATTTAATACGATTGTTTTTTCGGTGTTTGTAACATTTTTAGTCCTTGCTGCGGTGTATCTTGTACTTATCGTGATGGTTTTGTGCATGCTAATGTTGGCATCTGGAACATGTCCTACCTAGTAATTTTCTCCCCAGCTTCCCAACTTTTAATCGTCTTTGAGTCCTGGATTTTTATTGTTGTGAGAAATCAAAACAATGCAGCATAGCATATTCAAGACCAGTCTTTTTTTCGGCTCGGTTATGGGCTTTTTGAAATTAAAAATTTTTTTTTGGCACGACTTCTTACTCGGAGTTGCTGCAAGCACTAATTGTCCAACAATTTTGGTGGTCGTCTCCCCTCTGAACGTCTCCCAATCCAGCAGTTTTTTGGATGCTAATCAAATTTTCACTTGGACTTGCTCCTGTGAGGAACTGTTAAAGCTCTGACGCTTTCTTGCGAAACCCAAATCCAAATGCCCCTCTTTCTTTGTAATTGAATAAGCCAGTTTGGATTGTTCCTTCTCGCGCCTTAGCCTTTTGGCGCCTCAAATTGGGTAGGGCTACTTTTACGGGGCCTATTATCACCCGTCCACTTTCATGACAATCACATTTTTATCCAGATTTTGTGCTTCCACTTTAGGGCTTCCTCGAGACTTATGGACTACTTTTTGACCATAAATCCCGTCCACAACAATGCAATCTGCGGCATCTCGCCTTTATTTTGTTTAAATAAGCGATACTCATTACTGCGTTGCCACCACCATCTTTTTCCATCTGGTAGTCTCATTAGATTGCCTATTAGAAAGTGCATTGGCTTTGTTGTCTGCAGAGGCCTCTCTGTTTACTTACCTCTTTTCTCTTTTGCTGGAACCAATACACATGGTTCACGTATCAGGGTCTCAACAGTCAGAGAAGTGGGTTTTTTTTTCGCCTCCGGTGTGACTGACTTCTAATTCGCATTGTATTAGAACTTGTACTTACGGCGGAGTTTGTTGCGACCAGTCCTTTGATCAGGTAAACGATGTTTCTGCCACAAAACAGTGTATGCAAATTGAGGCAAGACAGTCAACATCATTGGAGGACAATCTTTTGCAGAATGGTGATTAATGTCGCAAAAACTTTGGGGAAAAAAATAAAAACAATTCGGTGCTTCGGTGTTTAGCCCAGAGTGTGCTTCATTTAGTTCCTTTCAAGTTGTCTCGAAGCTTGGGGGGGGGGGGGGAGGGGGGGGTCACAGCTACCGCGCCCACTGATTAGATGAAGGCACAGCTTTTTGAGAGTTGCTATCACAGCTAATTATACGCCTTTGAAGTTATCACATAGGCAAAAAAACAGCGCTCCTGCCCACACAAGTATTGATGCTAGCGTTGAGTTGGCCCTCCCTCGTGCTTGGTCTATCTAACGGAAGTTGTAAATCGTCATGCCGCACGATTTCGCGAACCCCTTGTGCAACTGGCTTGTTGGAGTCTGAGTTTTGGAAACACAGTGGATCAACATTTACTCTTAATGGTCCTTTCAGTTAACAGAGTGTTTTTTGTAAACATGCTAAATGAACCTCCCCCTCTACCTTTTCGCACGCCTAAATTATTACCAAAAGTCATGCAAAGTGGGGGAAGGGGACTGATTGTTATCGTGCGGAGCTTTTCAAACCACGTGAATGTGAATTACCCTGAATGTGGTCCTGTTACCCAAAATTACCGGTTTGCCAGTGTACTTTAGAATTACTGTACATGAGCACCGACTTGCATACATCTATCGGCTAATTTTGTGATGACAGTCATTAAAAGCTAGTTACTGCCGCACATACAACGGAACTCCATTTATGACACACTCTTTTTGCCGTCGTCGTTGCATCATTAACTGCGGGAAGTAGTCTAACGATCCCATCATTCAAAAGGCTTCACCTAAAAAAGCCTCACGTTTCTGAATTGCCGCCTTCCCAAAGAATGTTCTTCCTCTCTTTCCATTATTAAATGTAGCTGTGATGCCATATCATGCCCGATTCCAGTAGTTGGCATCTGAGTGGCTGTTTGCACAATCCCGTTAACATGGCTTAGGGCGGAACGAGATTCCAGGGCATCCTCCATAAGTCACCCGATCTTTGTATGAATATTCACCTCTGTCAAAATACAAAACAGGGTAAAATCTCATAGTCACGTCCCATGTCATGTATCCTTTTGAATGCATTATCATTTTATTGTTTGTCAAACCGCTTTTTCACTTTTCTTCCAGCATTTTGCTACAGGAGTGGCTGTCACACCTATAGATCATGAATAGAATTTGCACTTCTGTATCAATATGGGATAAAGTTCGTACACGGCCATTTCCAATTCGTTTGGTTTTGGCTTCAGCGCCTCTCCTGTTATGACACCTTGCAGGTCCATATCTTGCTCCTTTGGCGTTTTAGCACAGTAGCTGGCCCAAGAACTTGAAGATTTTGTTTCGATTTACGTTTCCTTACTGACGTAGCACCTGAAGTATCTCCTTGAAAGCTATGAGAGTGGCATAATAATTTAATTCTGTTCGAAGGCTAACAAGGCAAATGAGATTATCAGAGGCGCATAAAGTAATCGCTGTCACATTTTCGACTCATTTTTTCTTCTCTCCACCATCACTTGAAGGCAATCTTGTTGGAGGAGGAGCGCGAACGACGAAGGAAGACGCGCACCGCACACCTCCTCGATCCCGTCTCGGCCTCGCGTAGCCCTAACGCCAAGGTGGAACCGCCCTACAAGACGCGCTACGCCACTCACAGCTTCGCCTGTGAGTTTTATTGTTGACTAAATCTATTCCTAGTTTTAACTGTGGCATTTCGCGGAGGATTTGGGATGAGTTTTTACTTATTTACTTGGTTACTGGGTTTTCAGCCCCTCTTCATAGGCATCCCGCTATCACCTACTAATTCAGGCTATTATTGGTTTGTTACATGGGGAGTTGAGAAAACTAGCCTTCTATCGTGCAAATGAATTGGCATGAGACGTGCTCTCTTAGCTCTTTTCGATGTAAATTGCGGCTTTTCGAGGTTGGACTAGAGATACTAGCATTCGATCATTTCCTACGAGAAAAGCGAAATCATATCGAATTGGATTTTTGCCACCCACTAAATTAACATTTCCCATCGTTGTGCTGAAGGAACGTCATTCTGAGCTGCAAAGTCACAAACACCAGATGAATAATTGGCCGCGGTCTTAACAAGGTGGAGAAATTTGTCCCATTTATAGGGGGATGATCCTCACGAGCCGAGATCTTCGCTCAAATTCTTCTAAACCTTCCATTCTAGCGGATAGTAACAGACTTTTCTGCTTACAAGGTACTTCTGGCTAATATAAATCGAAACCGCAAAAGGTTACGATTAGCCAGGCTTTGTTTCTTGCTTAAATATCAGAAGCCATTGAGATTCATTTGTGTTGAAATCCTCAAATGTGGGTTGGTGTCTGCCATAACGATCGTGAAACGGCCACTGAAGAGGAATACAAATTTAGGTAAAGGTGTGTCCACCAGGCCCATTTGCCAACTCAGAGAGCTCCCTTATCTTCCAAACATCGTTTTCTGTGGATGCAAAACAGATTTCAGACAATCTCTAGTGGTAGATTTTGCCCACATGTTAGAGTAAGGCAAGCTTCACTATTTTAGCTAATTAAACCGCATCATTTTATCTGTGAGGCTTTTTATTTTGCAATGATGAGGTGGCACTTGTTAGTTTGATCGGTGGCACACCTGTAAAACACATTCAAAGGCTTTTTTAAAGCTGGTCTGCAAGATTATAAGCCCCAGTAGGGGAAAATCCCTAAAGTGGCAACTACTTACTCTTCGGGGCGACTCTCTGATGCTGCATTTGTACGCATTTATGGCGGCGTCGTAATAACGCCAGGAGAGTACTTTCGTGACAAAAAAAGACTTTTCTGCATAGCTGAACCACTTTATCCTGGGACAGTCGGCTTCACTTTGGCATCAGTGCTGAAATGCCTACTGCCTAGCTTTACTGCTCAGTGATCATAAAGTTCCGTGAAAGAATATGCTTCCTGTTCTCCTAGACAGGTGCTACTACTAATGTGCAATTTCGTCATACACAAGGTCAGTGTGAAATGTGTGTCGGCCATCAGTGTGTGACAGGAGGGAATAGGAGTTTGTTACCAGACATAGCGCTCTCCCCATGGAGTGCCTTTTTATGAGTAAACCTGTAGGCTCCTTCACGTAATCTTTTCAATTAAACAATACCTTCATTGTTTTCCTCCGGTATACTTGTGGGACTGCACTCCTGAAGGTGACTAAAAATATGTGTAAAAAAAGGAGGTTGTGAAATCACGCGAAAAGTCTACATTTCTGAATAATGAAAAGGCGGTAATAAGTAATCAGACAAAGTAGCGCTGTTATCTCTACTGCCCTCTCTTCGTCTCTGTGCTAATTAGTGGTCTTCTGTTGAATAATTAATAATGTATACTCTGATCTCACGTGGCACCACCCTAATCAAGCACAATAAAGTTGTTGTTATTAATTATTACAACTGCCTGATGGATATAACTTGCTTGTATGCTCTTTCCCTCCCTCACTCTCTTTCTCTCATCGTCTCACCCTTTTGTGACTTCCCTTTTGTTCATCCATTTGAGCCTCTCTAAGGACGATCTGTAGATTCAGTCAACCTCTCGCTTAATCCACCCATGTCTGGATTGCGGGTCGACTTATCACTGTTCTTACGACCATTGGGACGTTCGGTTAGAATATCAACAACTCCCGGTTCAAAAGAGATACTTTGGTTGCCGCAGCCTCCTGAAAGCCGCAAAGCCCTTCCAAAATTCATCGCTGTTGACTAAAGAAAAATTAGTTTACTCTTAAATTGGTAGACTGGCTGTATCGTCAATCCTTGAGATACAATAGACCTAAAGTGAGTAAGACCAAAATTTTAGTTATTGAAATCGGATTGAAGCTATGCATTGCTGGAACAGATGAATGTGACATTACCATTCAAAGGCCTAATTAGGATACGGGAATGACGTGTAAAAAGTATAATGTGCCTTGCAAAACGACATGTGCATGGCTTGTGATGTACATCCTTGTGATCGTTGACTGTGAAAGTCTATTCACATATCAAAAAAACAAAATTGGCAAATTAGTTAGTGCTAGAGACCAATGTAGCTTGTGTCAATAAATGAAGTGGGTGTGAAAGTGCTCTTCCGTCGTCACTGCCTTACTGGAATTCTCAATTTTCCACTCAAGCGACGCATCACATTGAGGGGACCTCGAAATCTCATGATGGAAGTTATTGCAAATTGTTTCCTCAATTTCCTCTTCCTCCTCCTGCTCCACCTACCCATCAAACTCGTTTTCCCACCAGGCGGCGTCGTTCCTCCAAAAGGCTCATCAATACGTACCTCTTTTAAATTGCGATAGTCAAGCAACTTGGCTTGCTTCCTTTTAAATTAAGTAGTCTTCAGCTTCCGGTAAGTTTTTTTTTCCCTACATTCGAATTCCCTGCTAGTGAACGTGATTTTGGTTGTAAAACGAAAAGTTCGAAATTTATAGCATGCGTAATTATGGTAAAGACACTCGCGTTCCTTTCTTACCTTCTTCTTTTCCGTTATGAAGTGTTGCATTCTATCTACTCGGTTAGTCCTCAATTAGACTAATGGAGACTTGTCTTCCTCTATAAGGCCTAGTCACAATATGGCCTTTACTGTTCCTCCTATCTCTTTTGACTAAGATTTGCAATAAATTTACCCATCTCTCGCGTCTCTAAGATGTTTCAGGAGAGTTATTTGAGTAATAGGAATGGGGTCCTTCTTCCATGTGACTTATTCATTGATTTGAGACCCCTTCAGCTGGATGGGTACTGAAGTGTCTTTGCTTTGGAGAAGACAGCGGATGTGAGGGGAAAGAGGGAAAGAGAAAGTGAGCAAAGGTTTCGTGACTCTTTCAACCACTGTTACTGTATGCTCAGATTTGTGAAAGCAATTTTTACAAGGATAGGTCGGCTAGGCAGTACAGTGATCTCCCATCCTGGTGGCACTCCGGTTACTCATTGGTGTTACAAGGTCTATGCACCCCTCCGTTAGAGCTGAATGTGGGGACCAGAAGATTTGGGGTGCAGGGCATATGATGGCAATAAATTGATAATATATGCTGTTAAGAAGGATCTTCTTTCCATACATTAACGGAAAAGGACAAAAACAGCTAGGTTGGTCAAATAAGCAGATATCTATCGTAGTTACTTTCCTCCTCCTGTCAACAACCAGGGATCTTATTCTTTGACAAAATTCCTTACCTTTGTATGTATCCTCGCTTTTACTGATTAGCTCAAGTAACCGGAGTTCCACCGCTTGAGAACTTTCAAAGTGGATGTGAATTCGCATCCCTTTAAAAGGGGATTATTATTTTATTAGGAACAGATTTATGCAGCTAGGACATACCTTCGGAAGACCACGGTTACTGAGATGTGGCAGACGTGAATTTTGTTGCAAGAATGCCGCTTTTACATGACATATATCCGTATATTAGGTCGGAGTTGATAAAAGTGGCAAACGGAGCTGTGCTTTGTAAAGCCATGGCGAATGTGTGAGTTTGTAGACATCTCCCTGTAGCCTAATCACGGCAACGGGCCGATCGTGAGGCTAAAGTCGCAGACTATGTAAGGAGTGAAGCGAAGAAACCCATTAAGGCATACATTTGAATGAAACATTAACAATGAAATTCATAGGGTAAAACAAAGACAACCTCTCACACCGTTTTATAGCCAAAACGCCCTATTATTGGATCCATAACTGATCCAAATTGCGAGGAAGGCATATCTATATAATCCTCAGACTAGAAGCATGAAATGCAACGCAGCAGACTGGAAGTGCCATCATTTAAAAGTGCGACTCTGCCCCATCCCATTAAAGTATGCCTTGAATTCGATTCCTATGCGGGAATGATGGGAGGATGGTTAGATAAAGAACGGTGCCTGTTTGCAGAGAACCTTTGTATTGGTTTCATGGGGTTCGAAAGGACTAGTCAATTAGAAATACAGGCGAGAAATACAGTAAATGTAGGAATGGGATCGCATTGTAAGAAAAGGGTCTGTGTGATTTCATGCACAGAAGAATAAACAAGTCCCTCCATGTGTGTGTGTGTGGCAACAGCACCGTCGCGAGAAAGCCAGCGAAGCTCGGTGAGTCCGCATCGTCTGGATCACTCGTTGGACCTGGTCAACCTGGGCAATCGTGTATGGACTGCCACTGACTACTACCGCTACCGTCACGATGGAACTGCATCCCGTAAGACAATTCCTGCCATGCATGTCTCCCTACCCCATTTCCTCCTCCCTTCTCACTCTCCCCGTCCACACTCCTTCCTGCACACTTCTACCTTGTCTTGTGTCATGTCTGGTCTAGTCCTACTATTGCCTAGCAGCATTCCACCAGCGGTTTGGGCTCCTGACTATTTACACCGCTTTGGTGTAGAATGGTATGGCGTACGGATTGATTAATATCTATCTCAATCAGCACATCTCCCCCTACTTTGCAGAATCACCAGGGAGTTTCCGCCGTTCTATAAGATGTAAGTGGCTTTGAGATCGCGGCGTTCTATGGAATGGCTCGAGAAGTACTCATCCCAGACGTCCACTTCGTGCATGGAGTCCGATCAGCTACTCACTAACCAGTAGTAACTAATCTACTATGAATTAATGTGTGTGCCTGTTATTCACTTCTCGAGTGGTCTCGTCTGGTGCACCTTACTGTGCTTGTGCAACACTGCCCGACTGCTAAATGTCCACTTTGCTGTTGTTGTCTTTGTGTTTAGGCAACTCCACAGGCCTTAGACCAGGCTACACCGCCGGCCAGCTCTCATTGTCCTCAACAAAGACCTCCAGTATCGCCGGCTCCCACTGCTTCTCTTCGCCTCGTCTCGATGCCTCGCAAGCCAACGGTCACACAAACGGGAAGATCAGTGGAGGTGATTGCTTTCTCAATAACCTCACTACTCTACGTGGTGCATACTTATGTGAGAGTTTTTTTTTTTTTGCTTCACTGACACAGATGTCCCGATTCAGTCCCAGGCGTCACCTATTCGTAGAAACGGACATCGTATAAATGACGAGGTCTCAAATCTCAGCCAGGATTTCGATACAAGCTTGCTGGGCTCTGCTCCCAGCTATCCTAGTGTGGTTTACCCCCCTCCCTATACCATGTCAACGAAACTCGAGGAAAGCCCTGCGAAAGTGAGTCAAAATTGAATGGTTTTTGACTCAGACCTCCAACGGAGTCTGGATCAGTTTAGCTAATGTAGAGCTGAGTTACGTGGTCGCTGCGTGCTTGCTTCTGACGGACAGGATGTGTTGTTTCAGGAGATACCATACAAGGACCTTGTGGCGAGTTTGGGCCGACTTCCAAAAGGCATCGATCGTACTAAGCTTGAGGTAGGTGTCCTAGTCTAAAATAAGAATTATGAATTTTTGCTGATTGAACAAAATGTAGAAGGCTAATCTATGCTTCCCATACCAGAAGAGCTGAGCAGACTATGGGATTTTCGTGTTTCCTAATCGGTTATTCAGTGAGCACTCCTTCAGTCACTTGGACACAGCCAAGGTAAATTCTAATCTTTTTAAAGACTCGTGAGACCTACATGATATCAGAATGATGGAGATGATACACGACTATTCGTATCCGTACTCTTGATCGGAACCGGTTGGTAACTAACTACCTCTACGAATGTTATGAGCCACATGAATCGGAGAATGGCCTTACCATCGTCGTACAGAAGGATTGAGGGACGAGTAGCGATAAAATGATGTGCAGAGCCCTATGCCACCGTCGCAGGGAGCCACAAAGCCCTGCGCGGTCGTTCATACAGGAAATAAGCCTCCAAAGAACTGATTCGATTGCAACCATAGTGCATTATTGGTTCGCAATGGCAACGGTTTTGTTTCAGATGTATCTTTCGGACTTGGAATTCGAGGAAGTATTCCAGCTTTCGCGAGTAGCATTCTACCGACTGCCAGAATGGAAGCGCAATGACCTCAAGCGCCGAGTTGACCTGTTTTGAGCGCTCTCACCGCTGATACACGCGTGCGCTCCCGCTCCTTTCGCTACTCGGCCATTCCACCGTCGCTCTCCCTCTCCGCTTTCACCGATCAGCCCTGTTTGTTGTCTTCGTCCCAAACTTTCGCACGAGGGCATTTCGGATAATTGTTGCTACCGGCGCCGTCGTCCTTCTCTTCCGAGATGGCGGATCGATAACCTCTCATTTTGAGGCGATCAATCTAACCTTTCTCCCCGCATCCACTCTCTCCACAACCACCGCGTGTTTTAGTGACCCCATACATGGAGACCGTGCATTTGATTGACAGTTGTGGAGGTCGTTTACGTGAGCGCACCTTTCCACCACCGTTTTTTTTCCCTCTCCATTGTCCCATGTGTTGATCACAAATGTTTTCACTCTCCATCCCTTTCTGCCTGCCCTGGTTCTTTCTTCTTATATACATACGCCATTCTAGCGAGGCAATACAAGATGAAGCCATGAGATCAATGGGCAATATTACCTTGAGTGGCTATAGAGGCGATGGCAATGGTAATGCGCCTTCACATCCGATGCCGTCGAGCCAAATCAAAGGCGCGGCAAAACGCAAAATGCACAATCGCTGTCAACTCAACTAGGCTATTAAGGAATGCAAGAATCCGATGCTGCCAAACAGTTGGGACCACTCCTCTAGTGTTATACTAAGATGCTGTTGAAAATGGCAAGACGATGACCGCTAGAGTATTATATTGTGAGGGTGCGTACCCACCTAAGTACACGGACGCAGCCTGTACATCGACTTCGAAAAACGTTTCTTTTTACAAGATAGGAAAATCACAGGTGGGGCTATTATTGTTTTCTTTTGCCATGCTTTTTAGCCTTTGATTGAACAATGCCAGAGTTCGCGGCGCTTTTTGTGAGGCCTTGTTGTATAAGCAGTTGATTCGCGGCATTGTTGATGTGTTTGAATCGGTCGGGTCCAATGTGTATCCCTCCATACCACCTTGAAACCTAATAATGGGGCGAAAATACGGTATCTGAATGGTGTCAGTTCAGAACCTGTCAGCCACAGATCGAGTTAGTTTAATTGAAACAACAACAAGAAACTTATCCTACTTTCATACGATACGCGAGCACTTATTATGAACCTTCCAGTTTCAGGCTCCAAAACCCCAACTTAGCTTTTCTGTTTAAAAAATTAGCTAACAAAAGACGTGGGGTAAAGGTGCAACTTCTTGAAGTAAGCTGAAAAATCGAACACAGAAGTGCAACCCTGATGACTTCGATTGTCATGGCCAAGTTGAGCAATTTCTTTCCAAGTTGGAACTGACCCCGGATCAGAGTGAGTGAATGACCTACCCAATACAGTAGGTTGAATCGTCGCTAATGCTGAAATCAATGAACACTTCGCATGCTCATTGGAAAAACACGTGGACAGTAGAGCCATTGGTCGCAAAAGTTTATGCAAAATAAAGAGTGAACAAAAAAGTGGACAAGGAGAAGCGGATAGGTGGTTACCATAACAACAACACCCTCCTTCGCTGACATGCTAATAAGGTGAAGCAGTCGTCCGCCGGCCTGAGCCTCACCGTCGTCGTCGTAGTCAGCGACGAGAGAGGTCTTAGGGGCGTCAGGTTTCAGTTTGGCCTGCAGATACCACGCAGTGATGTTGTGCGAGGCTGCGGCTACCTTTCGATCTTCCAGAATGGTGCTGATAAAGGCTGAGACCTCCGCAAGCGAATTCACTTCACAACAATGCGCCTACAGTTGTTCACACAGTTATCCTTAAGAAGATTAAATAGAACCGCATCAACAAGCGCGAAGTGTTTTACTTTCCTCCTGTGCAAAATCTGACAACTTCTCTTGTGGTCGCAGTTATTATTGAAGGTATGCAGTTAATACGATAAAAAAATTTTCCATTCGTGATTATGGGCTTTGAGTGTATTTCGATGGACACATTTGCTGATGAATTCTGTGCCACTTTGAAACATGAGAATTGCGGTGGAAACAGGAATGCAGATCACAGGCAGTTGGAAACATCAACAAGGTAGCTCTGGATACCGCATTATGAACTGCGGAAGACCTTAACTGACCCCGAAAGAGTATGACGGTGGCCTGAAGTGAAATGCCCAAAATGTCTTAAGTGCAGGAACAGACACCTCATGTTGGCAGCATATAGCCAATCGCTCGTTTCTGGCTTTCAAATTTCCAATTACATTTTGAAAGGCTCATGCTATTTTCAAATACTGTTACTTTTATGCAGCAAATTTGGACAAAAAACACCTCCAAGCAGCCCAGATGTTAGGTATACTCACAAAAAATGCGAACAACTACCCATAAATCCTTTATGCAATCAATACAACAGCAGCAAAGCTATTAAAACCAGTCAGTAAAGATAAAAAGACGAGTAACTGAATAATTTACTTATCACCAAATTAAGTAGCTTTAGTAGAACCAAACACCGCCTAACAATACCATAAGAGTTGCCAGACAGTTTTGCTACATGACGGCTGGACTTCGAACTGTATTTGTCAGATGTAACTATTGACTCCGAAGGGCGGATAAAATAATTCATGTTATAAACGAATGGAGGAAGTACGATAGAATAAAAGAAGTCCATGGAAACGAGATGCCTGGTGGGGGAGGCTTTAGTATCTGGGACGTAAATTGATATCAAAATACACAATGATGCATTGAAGCCAACTCTGGTGGGTATTGATGCATCTATTACAGGCTGTACGTAAATTTACAGATAGGTTTAACAAATCTACTGCAAAATTGCCTGAATATTCAAAAGAAGTAGGTCTGTTAAAGACGGACAGCTAGAGGAGCTCCATACAATCATATAAACATCCTTCGTGTGATAAATACCGAACATCAGGTTTAGCGCTATATGGGAAGCATAAAACAGCAGTTTTGCCACACCTGGTCAAATGGCTGCAAAGGATGCACTCCGCAACCAACTAAGGAAATGAGAGAAAGAGACTGACTCTATGTCGGCCAAACAATCCTACCCAAGAGAAATAGCGACCAAATTCAGAAACTCAGACTCTCTGTCATCTCTTTACGGCAGCTTATCCACTTAGCGTCCAGTAACTCAATGTATTCACAAGACCAACTTACACCAGTGTGAAAGTAGAACTAGGGATTCGGTAGGACTTGCCTGGAACACACTTTTCCGGTCGGAAATTGTCTCCCCATGATATATTTCTGAACAGGCAACTCCCAACGCAATTGGAAGATGTCTACCGCGTGCAGCTAAATGCTCGCGAACACTTGGCACGGAGTAAACAGGTTTCATAACAGATATGAATTGACAATCGTCATTGTCAGACATCTCGTGAGGTTCAAGGTCCAAAAGAGTAGTATCGGTTGGGAGCTCCTCAATAAATGATCGAATTGTTTCAACCATGGAGTAAATCACAGGTGAGCCTATAGATGCTTTACACAAGTCGTTGAGCACGTTTGACAATTCTAAGCGTTTATCTTTTGGTAAGTCTGGCGCTGAAATCCTGAGCTACTAGGTAGAAGAACACATACTTACTCAAATTTGGGGGATCTTTCGGTGGGATAGCCTTCCAAAAAGGTAAATCGCAATACGACAGTGTACTTTTCAGCATTACCCGAAGTTACGGAGATTTTGTAACACCTATTGTAAATAAAAGATGTCCTATTAACTTGAGTACCGCTGGTCGGGATCAATAACAGAAAATTCGTCGGGATAGATGGACCCCAGCACTTGTAACTCTTCATCTTGTTGAGCGGCGTCGAACTCACCCACCCCCGGCAGCTGCGTATCCATGTAAATTAAAACATGACACTAAGTAGAGGTTATCGCTCCTTCGCACATTGATGGGCAGGTAAAGTACAAGAAGGGCCCTTTTAAAAATCAAAATTAATAAATAAAAAGTTGACCGAAAAAAACAGGATACATATTAATGGTTAAGGGGTAAACATGTCACTGTGTGATACAAGTCTTACATACTAGAACAAATAATTGCCAATGGTTTTCGGTCCTGACCCTAATATCTAGATGAAAAAAATTGCACTCGTGGGTGCCTTACCAAGGTTAATAACAAGCGGCAAAACTTCAGGTAAACATGATGAAACATATTGGACGGATAAAGAAAGAAGAGACATTGTAAAGTAGGAATAATTGCTAGACTCTAGCTTTTCTTAGTGCGCCCATGGCGAAGTTCTTAAGTCCGTGCGCTACACTAATTTGTGCTGATCTCGTGAATCAATAACGCGTTTACTTAAACAAGAATGAATACTTCAAGTAAATCTAGCCTTTTCTTTAGTCCTGCTAAGTGGGATTCTTACGTTGATTTATACTTATTGAATGACAATACAATGGGCAATGCTTGATTAGTCGGCAAATCGGACTGATCACAACAGTCTCTGATTTGATTGGTTGGTGCCTCCTTTTTCTTACTTTTCGTCCTTGGGATGTGATCTGTGTACTTGTTGCGATCCATATCCGATACTTAAGACATCTTTTTCGTTCATCGAAATGGCTACATATGATATCTTGAATGATAGCGAACATGGTGTCGAGGCAACAGATGATCGCGAACCGCTCCAACCTGAAGAAAGTGGTCATCCGGAATTATCGGGCAAAAACATAGGGCATGTCGACTATTTGTTCACGATAATTTTTTTAGCGCGGTATCTGCCCTTTTTAATTTTCTAAAGGGTAACATTGGAACTGGAATTTTAGCTTTACCGATCGCTTTCAAACGTTCTGGCTTATGCCTCGGTTCTGCGTTTCTGCTTTTCTACGCTTGTCTTTCGACTTACCTTATGCACGTTTTACTTCGTCTATCAGAAGAGGTTATCATAAAGTAGCTGAGTTTCTACTGCCTTCTAATGAACGTTTAGGAACGGTCTTGACCGGAGTAAAATTGACTACACGGAAGCTGTGTTTTATATTGTAAAATTTGGCCCGGAACGTTTTAGAATTTATAAAGGCAAAGTCAAGTATGTTTTTGTGTGATAAGTAATTCCTTTAGACACACAATCAACGTCTTTTTGCTCCTCACTCAGATTGGGTTTTGTTGCATCTACATGCTTTTCGTAGCCCAGAATACAAAATACGTAAGTTATTGCGCTGGTGACAGTTACCCTTGACAACAGTTTATAGAAACAACATGGCCAGAATTCCACGCAAACCTTTATTTGATCGGATTCATTGTCGCGATGTTGCTAGTTTTGCTGAACATCAAGGTGACAATGTGGGTGTTTGCTATTCCCTCTGCCATCGCACTGGTTGCCACAGCGCTGGGTCTGGTCCTCATCTTTGCCTACATATTTTCCACTGGTCTCAAAGACATCACGTCCCTTCCTGCTTTCACCTCCTTCAGTGAGATGCTCGTTGCACTGGGCATCTTCATCTTCTCTTTTGAGGGGATTTCCTTGGTAAGCAGTCCGTTTAAACGTAGCCAATTTCTCCACCGGTCCCAGTGCTTATGCGCGTTTCGACGAGTTTCGGTGTCTTAAGGTTTTTACAAATACCTCTCATCTACCTTGGCTATTCGTCACTTCCCAAATTGAAGGCTTTCTTGGTTTGCAAAATTCCAACCTCTGGTTACATTCTTTCCAATTTGACTTCGAGGCTGGCTCAAACACTCTAGTTTGAGCCGAATGTCTCCAAAATTTATTACAAGTTAGGCACTGATTTTTACAGTGGCTTTTTTCTCCAATTGCAAACCTACTTACCATTGCTGGTTTTGCTAACAGCCTTCCAACTTAAATGGTGATAGTCGCTACAGAATTCATACCGAATGAAGCACTCGACATGTTTAACAGTGGTAGTGAGATTCATATATTCTTTACCTTTAGGTGTCGCATAAAACATAAGTTAAATCATTTCGTTTTATGCTGTGGTGTTACACCTTCCAATTTGTTAAAGCGTAGGTGGTCGAGTTAGCAAACGCCACGGCTGCATATTCGTATAAACAACTGATCGAATGAACTGATGATCTTAGCATCAATGCTGCGAACCAGTGAAAGTTTATGCTTACTTTGCTATTTGAATTCATGCCTTTGTTCGGATCGCATCATTAAGTGCTGGAGTTCCCTTTAAAATATAGCCTAAAATAGGGTTCAAAGCCTAGCTCTCGGGGGAAAATTTTTCATGAATGCTACCGGTTATTCAAGGCTCTTTTGCCATAAAGGAAAAAGTATTTACTGAGGTCTTGGACGATTAACTGGATCTAGCTTAGTCAACTACTTTCATTGAAAAGGGGAGGACTAGTTGATTGGTTTTACACGAGGTTTTCCACAAATGGTATGGGCAAGTAATGTGAGCAATTTCATCCTCACAGAAAGTTATTTCATTGGGGGCTTGTATGTGGCGCATTATTTGCCCACGGCTAGTACGATTTTCGGCGTTAGGTGTTCCAAAATTGTTCACTTTATCCACCGAAGATTTGCTCCAGCTTCAATTTCCTCACAAGTTTTAGTAGAAATGCATTCAATAATGGCCAAATTCCAAAGTTCAGTTTAGGTGTGCCTTTAAAGACGCGAATGTGGTGTTACGAAAGAACTTTCGACTTGTTTCCGTTATTTTGTGGTTAAGTAATTGCAAACACCCACAGCAATCGCTTAGCAAAACCGGATTTTTTAATTAACTGTGGTAATAAGATCCTAACTTGTATGTTTGCCATCATCCAAAACACCTGACACGGAAGGAAAAGTTAATGGGTTTGTCTCTAATAAATCATAAATGCGATTTTCCATGTCGTCCATAAAACTGGTGTTTGTTCACAGCTTGATGTTGTCGATGTCACATGTGTGGCGAGGAAAGCTGTAGCATGTAGCCTAACCGAATCCCTCTATCGCAGCACTTAAGACTTGATTGGCACTGTTTTTATAAGCATCGCACTCCTTTTTTTATTGCCCTTGATCTTCACTTTCCAAAAGGATTCCCGCTTTCGATATCCAGAGGGACTATTTAAAACAAGTTTCAATTCGCACAAGGAAGTTCTTGGAGTAGAGAGGATGCATATTTCACTGGCATTATCTGGTTGTAGTGACTGTAGAGGCGGAGTTGGGCGAATCCAAGATAAGTGGGTTTGTAATTGCCCGTGTCCCATGGGATTCACATGTGGAATTTCTGTGATCCAATGAGAGTGAGGAGGGCAGTCAGCAATTTCAGGGGTGGAAAGTTCGTATCCACATAGAATATCGTCGAACAGCGAAAAATGATGTGTGAATTGCCGTCAAAACCCGAAAGAATTTGAAGTTGTCGGTCCTCAATTCCTCTTTGTCACACCAATGCTAAATTCGGTGGGATGATTCATGAAATATTAATGTGAAGGAGTCAGAATACGGTTTCGATGGATGCTTTCCAACTCCATAGTCGTGCTTTAACGTAAGGATTTTAAAAACCAGTTGCAGTTTTGCAGATACGTCTCTGAAAATTTGAAGGTTTCTCAGTCCAGGGTTGTGAGGGACAATTACAGAATGGTTTATCACTTTGATTCCAAAATGTTAGCTTCAAAAAAGGTCAAGACTACACAAATATACACGCGTTTTTTGCGGAGTCCTACCATTAATTCCCATATAGCTTTCAAAATTACTACAAGTACTTTTCAGGAAGTGTTGTTGCCGACAGCAGGTAGCTGTCGTCTCCAATAGCTGGTATAAACGACCTAGCATTGCGTCTCAAACGAGACAATTCATGAGAAGCAAGCAAAGGATTGCGAAGGTCTAAATGTATAGTAAGGCTTGGTGGCTCCCTGAAGTATCTAAGAGTTCCAGTGAGCACTCTCCTGGATCCGGGACTCTCAAACCGTCTTTGATATAAAGGTGTTGTGTGAACTGGTGAGGCGATATGGGGTGATAGGTACAACGTTTCTGACAAAATCATTCCTCTGTGCTATAACCCGCTTTTGCAAACAAAGGATTTAGTGATATTTCAAGTTTCAATTCCAAATTCACTTTGATTCGAATGAAAGATGTTGATGCAAAAACTACGATTTCTTGCATGACATGAAGCAGCACTGGTGGTTCTGCTCAAGGATGTGCTTTTGAGCAGCTATTTCCAACCCTGTGTGACCAAGACAGTGCGGAAGGGCTCTTATTCGCAGATCGGATGAAAATTCACAACGTATTACCAGTTTTTCTTAACGAGCCAATCTGGTCTTCTAGGGTCACTTCTTATTGGCTTGCTTCGATACTCGCTTAAAAATCTCGAAACCATCTCAAGGTTTGCGTTTTGTCTTGCCTGAGCTTAGAACCTGTTTCCTTGGGTTTTGAGGCCATGCCTTCTTTTGTGTAGGAAAGCCGGTAGGACGGTAGCTTCACAACCGTCTCCAGTGCCTGTTTATAGGCTGGTGCATTGGTCCAAAAGCCTCACACGAAACGTCAAAAATCACCGTACTGCCGCCGTTTTAATTGCCGCATGATTTCAACCCTTCTGACGGTTTCTAGTAATTGAGACTGTTCTCATTGATACGTTTAGTAATGGATAGCTTTGGCTTTATTTTAACAGCAAATCTGGTTTGCTTTTGTGGTGTTCGCGTGTGCGACGAACCCTCTCCATAGACTGTGGTAAGCTCAAGGTAGGAAATTGAGTTAAATCCTAACCAACGTTTATTTCATTTGTTTGCAAGAGACCCGTCCTCAACTGATATCCCACACCTATATAATTGGGGCGGTCAGAGCGCCAAGACTGTCTAGTTCTTCATCGTCTATGCTCAGTTCGAATTTGGGAACCATTTCCTCGAGCTGTCGAAATCATCTATTTCTATCTCACTGTCTAGGGAGCAATTGCTTTTGAATAAGCCTAAATTGGGAATTCACCTTGTAGACTCTGCCCATCCAGAACCGGATGCGAGACCCGAAACGTTTTGTGATGCCGTCGGGGGTACTCAACACCACCATGGTGATCAACACTTGCCTCTGTCTCACCATTGGTTTCTTCGGTTACCTTCGTTTTGGCGACGCCATCCTCGGGAGCATCACCTACAACATTCCCAATTCACCTCCGTGCGTAGGCCATTTACTTATTGTGTCT
Source organism: Taenia multiceps (assembly GCA_001923025.3). Classification (NCBI taxonomy): domain Eukaryota; kingdom Metazoa; phylum Platyhelminthes; class Cestoda; order Cyclophyllidea; family Taeniidae; genus Taenia; species Taenia multiceps. The sequence goes on along the minus strand of CM010311.1, from coordinate 76,460,722 downwards.
AGCCACCTTCATTAACTAACCATCCGTTTGTCCACTCTCCGTAGTATTTACGCCGCAGTGAAACCCCTTTTCATCTGCGCCATCTTCCTCTCCTACGTACTGCAGTTCTACGTCCCCGCCACCATCCTTGGCCGACTAATGCTTAAATGGCGGTGGCATCGTGAAGCCTCACCACGTCGACAATCCATCTGCCGCAAAATCATGCGAGTGTTTCTAATCCTATTCACTTGTATGTTCCTACTTACTTCCTATTCAGTAGGTCTTACCTAACTAACTGCGTTTACGAATTGATGGCTGTTCGCTCAAATTGATCGCAATTAAGCTTATTTAGCACTTAATTCATTTCTAATGATGTGTACATGCTTTCTGAACCTATATTTAAGCCTGTTTTAGCTGCATTGGGTCAATATTTTGAGCCATCTTCACTATGCAGAAACTGAGATGCGAGTAGTTAAGAGGAGTCAGAGCTACTTAAGCAGTGGTTTCGCTGTGAATCGCCGCACCCTTGGCCATTTGCAGCTGGTGGCTTCCTTCTGTGGGGCTTATGCGTGACTACCATGCAACATAAACATGACTGTTATTCATTTGGGTGGAGTTCGTTTGCTGCTGCTGCTGGCGCCGATGCTGCGACGGAGTTGTTCTTCAAATGGATATATCATGAATAGCCAGAGGTTGGAGACTTATAGGAGCGCTCGATTAAAATAGTTAAAGCGTGGCATATTGCAATTTGTGCATCCAAAAGCAAACCTTCCCTATTTAATTTTTACCTGGAAGGTTCGGCAGTCAAGAAATTGGTGTTTCTAGCATACACTTCAGTAGAATTCTCTCTATCCCACCCTCTATCAGGCGAAAAAGCAGTCAGGTGTTAGAATTTCAAGTTTGCTTCGGAAAACCAAAACTAATTTGTCTTTATGTAGTAAAGAATTGTTTTTAAGCATCTCACTTGCGTTAGTCATTCCTCCGCTGTTCTAATGCTTCTTCAACCCTTATCCGCGTTGTTCTCTGTTTTGCACATTAGGGATGTGCCAACCCTTAGGGTTACGTTCATTTACCAACGCTGCGACTGAATCAATGTCTATATTCTTCAAATACGCTACTTTATCCTGCTAGTTACACTGGGCATTCCGCAAATTTGATGATAAATGCTATAGCATCTTAGACCAAAGAATTATTTGCTCCAGGCATGATCCACTGCGCCAAGGTTATTGTATTTTTCACTCATCGCCTTAGTTAGAACCAACACTTGAAAAATTTAATGAGGGTTTTTGGGAAAAATTCTCTACAGGTTTGTTTGTTAAAAAGTCCCTTATCGGTTGCACCACGTTCTGGTATAGAACTAGGGTAGTGCGACGTTTATGAAGGTGTTTTGGTACCAAGGCCTCTTTTGGTACCTCTCTCAGTTTTTTTGTTTATCCCTCACGCTTACAATTTCGATGAGAGTATTGTTTACGCGCACTGCCCCACACCAAGCATTTTGGAACCCCTAAAGTTTAACAAAATGATGAAAATTCATCTTGGGCGTATCTAGTCTGCAATTGGATCCAATTCTACTCGGTAGACGACACCAATTTGGAATTACTCATGTCTCAGTCTCTCCCTGTCTGTGTGTGTGCACACAATTCATCTTGTTTTAGACGCAGTAGCGATGCTGGTGCCGCACTTGGACCTTATGGTGTCATTGCTGGGCGCAGTCTCGAGTTCTGCATTGGCACTACTGGTGCCACCAGCACTGGAACTGCTTCATTGCTGGCCAGAGCGTCAGCAAATTCCACGTTTCTACCTCACAGTGGTGACCAAAAACGCTCTGATCCTTGCTGTGGGTGTCTTCTCTGCTGTCTGCGGCACCATTGCCACTTCCATCGAGATCATCAACACATTTGGGAACGCCAAAGAAATGTGATTCTATCCACTTCGTTTTTTTAATCAGCGCTCTGAATCACTCACTCACTTAGGATTCTCATTTGATTGCCTTTCAAATTATTTAAATGAATCGCCAGAATTTGTTAATATTTAGGATACAAAGTTATTAGCGCAGTGCTCAATTCATCCTCAAAGCCAAATATACAGGAATTGAAGTCTTTGTACCTTTTTCGGATCCTGTTAAATGCATAGTAGAGCGCTTCGCCAGCCCTTGGTGTGTTTTTTGTGTTTATCGGATAATTTGTCACCATGGTGAAAGCATCCCGGTTTGCATTTTCTTTCTTCTCTCGGGAACAAGTTTTAGACTAGCAAATCGAGCTAGCAAGGCTTGGAAACAGGCTAGAAGATGCTTCACCGAGTATACTAGCCGTTGCGTTACATGACTGTCTTGCGTGCGATGGCGTTGAACATTTCAAAGTTGGCATGAGAATTGCGCATGCACAATTCCTGTTGGCTAAGCAAAGTAGAGCAGAGCTGGAAAGGTTTGCGCGTCTGTTGTCACAAGTGATTTCACTTTAGTTGTAAATACGTATAATATGTGTCAGCTGAGTAATCTGTGAGGGGAATGTAGGACACACCAGTCTGGAAGGCGGCTCCCTACAAACTCAGGGAAGTGCTGGAGGCCTGCCAGCATAGGAGGTGGGATGACGGCGCTTTCGTTCTCGTGTGCAATCATTTCCGTTCGTCGAGTGACTTCCAGCTTCAATGTTAGCCTTGAAGAGCTTAATTTGCCACATTCTATTAAAAACAGATGGCGTTTAATGATGGACGCATTTACTATCCATTGTTAAAAACGCCAGGCAGCAGCCTCATGGAGGTAGGTTAGTAATTTCTCCTCCCTTCCACCTATTCAGTGTTAGTCGTTCAATTCTTTGTACAAGTGGAGGAGGTGCCGGAGCAAGAGAGCAAATAAGTTGCTATCTACTGGATAATCTTCATGGATCATTTGCTTTGTGATTGCGCGGGTGAGCTACTTTGCATGATGATTGCGTGCGTGTGATTGTGTCATCTAGCTGCTATCTCTGCTCCTAATGCCTCTCTTTAGTTTCCTTTGCCAGTTGGTGCGCTTGATCCGAGTAAACTTTAGTCTTTTCAGCTTCACTTTTGTCTTGACTACCCTTTGTCGCAGAGACTGAAAGGGCGATTCTTTGTTTAAAGGATCATTTTTTAAGTGTAGTGTGGTTTGTCTCACCAAATCTACATCTTGTATTTGACACAGTCTCTACGAGGGTGAGGGAAGTGCCTCTCGTAAAGTAAGTTCCTCGTCTAAACATTTGAAAAGGGCTGTTTGCGAGGTGAGTAGGTGCTTTCTTATCACTATAAATTACCTTGACGGAAGCACAGGAGACGATAACGCCTTCCGCTGGACCCTGAGACTAAGCCTCGGTGGTGGCATTAGCCCTCACAATCGCTTTCAATCGAGCTTTGTCGTTCCAACAAAATTGGAAACACTTCACACGCTGGTTGCCATTACACGCCCCTTTCATGTGGCAGCTTTTGCATTTACCTGTGCCTGGTTTGCCCCCAAAAAGACACTTCTTTTAAAAGGACGAGAGAAAGAATTAGCATTTGATTTACATGTTGAAGTGTTGATTTTCTTGTTTAACCCTTCAAGCCATGTTTTAGACCAAATGTGGTGAATAACTTGAAGGCCTTAGGGCGTTTACTATTGCTCTATTATTCTTTTATTGGAGAAATGTGTGGGGGTTTGGTTGCCTTGTTACTCTCACATCACACTCCAATGTCGTGGAGCAAAGCACCGATGATGCAATCACTTGACTCAGGAGGTATGCCAACACTGATGTGCATCGAGGGGAGCCTCCATGTGTGTGTTTTGCTCCAATCACTAACGTCGAAGATGCAGCAGAACCATTTGTGGTTGTGAAAATCCCCATCAAGAAGGCAAGACACCGTCTTACATCATACGTCCATAATCTGATGGTATGTGTGATCCGCGCTGGTATAAAATGGAACCTTTGGAGTTCACATGCACTGCTGGTTGATTTGGCGTAATTTTGTGCCTGCTTGGCGTGTGTGATCAACCCTGAGAAAAAAAAAATGACCTCTCGTTATATTAAGGCATGCCCTGCTCACTCATTGTACCACAACTGCAAATAAGTCTGTTCTATTAAAGAAAAAAATATATAATGCGCAAATTATATAAAAGGCTCTAGTCTTGACATTTTGATCTGCAAAAATATGGTGGCTTTCTGGGCGTGTACCAGCATATCCACCAGTGGACTGAGATGCAGGGCGAGGCCGCCTTTGAGAACAAAGAAAGGCTCTTGAACACAGGAGGGACGTTTTCTCAACGGCGCCTACCCTGGAGCTTAGAGGTCACAGAGCTCGCCACTGGATGGGTATGCTCTTGTGTGCATTTCTCAACGCCTTCTTGCAGTGTTATCACAGTTGCGTGACTTTTTTGAGAGATGCAAACATCAGAAGTTGTTCTAATTCAGTTTTGCTATTGGTTTAACTAGTACGGGATCATATTCATTCTTTCAGTAATTAGCTAATTTGTCCATTCATTTCCATCACCGAAGGTCAGACCTTAGCAAGGTGAGAAAATTTGTGACAACATGTAACAGAGAGATTGATAATGGGGGTCTGCCTCTGGAAACTAGCTCAGTATTACAGTCTGCAGGGAAGCTATTGTCAACTGAAGCAACACTGGCAATGGTCGTGAATCATCTGGAAGGGGTTCTTTATGTAGCTCTCTCTGCAGCATCTGTATAAGGATGTCAATGAGGCGAGCACGCGATACCTCTCTACTAGTGGGATGGAAACTAGACAGATATGGCTGGATAGCGCTGAAGCTTGAACAATGTGGCAAGGTGGAACAGACACGAAACCTTACATCCACTGAACCTTATTAAACCCTACCATTTGTTCTTTGACTCTGTTTGACTCTGCTTTCAGGCCAGTGTTCTCACGACTAGCGGTGTACACATGAAAAGAAACTCCAGATCCAGTAGAGGTGCCAAGAGGGACCAGTGACGCTGCAGTCGGATGTCTTCTTTGTTACTCACAAATTCGATGATCGGCACAGTTGGTTCGTGGATGTGATTTCTTACCACGTCGGTCCACCTTGTGATGGCCAACACGGGAGGCTGACTAGGGGAAGCTATTTTGACTTCGCGGGTACTTAAGGGTCTGTCTTTATGCTTCCGTTGGGTGGCATGATTCCTCTGTACGTCGATAATACATGTCGGCTAGAGCATTTTGTCTTTTTTTCTTCTTTAGGAAAGCCTCAGGGAGCTAAATGAATTCAACCGCCATTTTTATTCACCCCGTTTATAATCTTGATGCCCATAATTCGAAACCTCCTAAAATTTGGCTGCGATTTATGAAAAAAAAAGTTTCCTCAGAATTAATTATAAGCGTCACTAATAATAATTATTAAGGTTTGGTGCAATGCTCTTTGCAAACGCTATTCATTTCACGCTTCTTCTGTTGACTGCGAGCACAAGGAGACGGTAACCAGCCACTGAACCGCGCGGAACTCCCAAACTAAATCAGCATGTACCATGCGTCCCACTTTGTGGTTTTTATACCTGGAATGCACTTTTTTTTCGAAAATGTGAAACTCAGTTTTCCTTATATTGAATAATAGCTCTTTTGAACACTGACAGAGAGATGCAGGATCGCATCTCCCAATCCTGCATACCTACCACATGCTTTGAGGTGGCAAAATGCCAGATGACAATGTCTTCGCGACTTATACGACATAGGTGGAGCCAAAACGCCTGGAGGGAGGCTTTAATCCTGTCCATCAGACGATGAAAATGGACAGGGATACTCGTAATAGTCAAATTCACGAGAAGAGCTGGGGATGACTCCCTCAATTCGCCGCAGTTGTCTACTCAGAGGTGATCGGAGGCGTTAAAGAGGCACCTCACTTCTAATTAGTGGCCTTACATGCTGTAAAGGTGGTCGGAGCTCCTGTCTCTGCAAGGCAATCTGTACTGGGGAAAAACTAATTTAAGATGGACTATTTTCTACAGTAGACCTATTTTGTACGCAAAGAATCATTCCTCAAACCATAAAAAATAACTTTTCAATAGATGAGCTTAACTATCGCTTCAGTCACCACTAACCGCTTTGAGGAATCTCCCTTCTCAGCCTCCTCAAATTAAGCAAACTGCAATAGCTATCTTTCCTTGGCTAGTTCTGGATGTGCCATCAGTCAAACTAATCAGGAGTGGCATTTGTTTGGGTCAGGTTTGCTTGCCAGCCCTAAATACGGGGCTTGCAGACCCCTGGATTTCAATGGGGTTCAGTATTTGCATATGGAAGGATTGAAAGGCAATAGATATGAGGGAAAGCATCACAAATCTCCCCCTACAATCACTTTACTTGTGAAGAATGGAGCACTCGGTCATTAAACGAGTTACTTTGCCATTTACTTGTTACTATTGCCATTTAATTTAGTCAAACCCCCAAACAAGTCATCGTTGCTAAATTGTTACACGGTCTGCAAGAGCCGCGTTGGCACCGACACCAATAAGATGGTCATTCCATGGCATTACTTGACCCACACAAAAAATGCCACTTTGGTCCAGAAAAGGTGTCACTTTTTTTTCTTTACAAGACGAAGCAGTAGGAGTCCCACAAAATCAGTAGAAGTGGTGCCACGTGATGTCAGCGTTGGCAAGGCCTCACACATCACGCCACATTGTCTTCTTACAGATCGAAGATCAGCACCTTGAGATGCTTCAAATTAACTCAAAACGGTGATTATTTCTGGCAAAGGGAATAAAGTAACCAAGATTTGCAATTGTTTGTGAAGTCCACTAAGGCATACCATGCAGGATGCAGAGACCTAGACACGAGGTGCTTTGAAAACAGACTCCCTGACTAAGGCGGCACATGAGACGGAGCCTAACTGTTTGATCTTTCGCGTCAGCAGACGCTGAGGGAGGAAGCAACACCTTTAACCCATCCCCATTAGTCAAATTGTTAACATGAAATCAAGATGAAAGGTGATTTGCCTACCCGTTTGTCAATTGCACGTCTCTATACACCTGGCAATCCAACAAAGCATTTTTGACACGCCGATGGAGATGTGAAGGCCAATGTCATCTCCCGAAATTGGAGTAGTAAACATGAGTGGTTCCATGCTTTTCAATCAGCTTATTTTTTTCACAAGCACCTCAATTTGTAGGAAAACTCGCAATGCATCGACCTAATGACTGCAAGTCCTGAGGTAATAAATGCTTTCATTTGGTTAGTAGTTTAAAGGGTCAAGAGATCAGCCAAGTATTGAGCAAAAAATGGTCTCCTGCTTCTTTCAAGACGCAAAATGCCACTTTTGAAGCAATTACGGCAGAGAGCAAGATAATTAAAGGGAAAATGAGAACTACGAATGATTGTAACTTGAGGCCCCGCTTTTGTACTTTCGCTGGGTCGGATGGTCTCGGAGCCATGGCAGGAGCCCATGGCTCGGGGCGTTGCATTAGTGACAGTAGAGAGCAAACGCTATTTGAAAGGGCAACTTTTCCAGTCCCCACAACTGAGTTATAAATCTTACTAGGATGGGAAAATCTGTTACGACACCTGACGGACGGGTTGATGATAGGGTCCACCTTCGGCAATTAGTCCAGTCCTGTATTCTACAGGGAAGCTATCGACAATTGAAGCGACACTAACTGTAGCCCTGAATCATCTGTACGGAGGCGTCAGTGAAGTGAGCATGCGCTACTCCTTCCGCCTCACAACTAGCTGGATGGTACCCATACAGGTATGGACGAACAGTGCTGAGGTTAGGACAAAGTGACAGTGTGGAATAGACACAAAACGTTATCCTCACTGAACTATGTTAAATCCTACCATTTGTTCTTTGACTCTGCGTTCAGGCCAGTGTTCTCACGACTAGCGGTGGCCACATGAGCGACGGCCTGCACATTCTCGCCTCCCTTAACACAGTTCCCAAACGGTACGAAATTCCATATCTGGTAGAAGTACCAAAAGGGATCAGTGGCACTGCAGCTTTACGCAAATACGATGATTGGCAAAGTTGGTTCGTGGATGTGATTCTTTACTACGTCGGTCCGCATTGTGATGACCGGCACAGGAGGCTGGCTATGGGAAGCCCTGAGGAGGGCGCTCAACAGAAGAGGAGAGAGAGGAGACCATGCAATACTTTATTCATTTGTTTGAGTCCTTATTTTGATTTTGCGGGCACTTAGGGGTCTATCTTTGAACTTCTGCTAGGCGACATGGCCTCCGGACTATTCCGAAAATATTATGCCTTCTTTCGTTTTTAGGGGAGCATCGAGGCGCTAAATGAATTTCTTCTAGGCCACTGCTCAAGAGAAGACAACCGCAAGATGTTAATTCATAAAACCTTACAAAGGGGAGGATTCCTATTGTTGCTGAACATTAATAAATAGTAATAATGCAAACTAAGATGGATAGGACTTCACTCCATTCCCTCTTCCAGAAAATTAAGTCACTTTTCTCGACCGTTGGGTGATAATCGTCGTCAACTCTGGGCGATGGCACTCCTGAGAAAACACTAAATTCTAAAACCTTGGCGCGTACTTGGCTTTTTTCTGAGTTAAACCCTAAATAAAAAGTGGTGCAAAGCTGAAGCATGGTCGGCAATGTTTTTTTCGTTTTTAGACACGAGTCAGTGACCATCTAAATCCAGCTTGTAAAACCTGACGCTTATCAGAAGAATAAGCTTACCAAGATTAAGATCACGTTCCTTTTGAAGTAGTGTGACGGCATGTCTCTTGATGCACAGATGTATCTGGCCTATTGTGTGAGATAAGCTTAAGTCAAACCGACAATTTAGTAGGAAGTAGCAGTAGACAGGAGCGTCCAGGTACTGTTGTCGAGAAGAAAGGGGTAAGGTATGAGCCTGGGAATGTCTACTTGTACTGACAGAAGATTTCAACATGGTGCAACACAGTGACAAAAGACGCAGTGGGTGAGCAGTAACACACTCGAGGCCTCAAAGACGACTATACATCTGTTAATGACCCTCTCACCGCTGTTTTCAGTTCACAACTCCAGTAGTCATTCAGTCAACTAGGCACAATGAAATTCGTTCGCCTCTTTTGACATCTCCAAGGTCGCAGTTTGACTCATTCACAAGTACATTTTCTTTCTGGGATCCAGAGTGAATGAGTTTCGCTTCAAAGCTCTGGCTTGACGGTGTATTGAATGGAATGTTTCGTGATTTTGAAGAGGCTTACCTTGGCTTTGATTTGAGGATTCGAATTAGAACAAGTGTGAAGCAAACTCCGAGCTATTAGAGAGGCACGTTTTGATTGAAGGATGTGAAAAGATGAATGACCCATATCAATCATGCTGCTAGCTTTCGAACACTTACACTCTAGAAACGAGGAGCCATAAAACCTAATTCCATAAAAATGCGAACGCCAGTGCATGATAAAGAAGCCTTTTCAACTTAAAATTTAACATTCGTATAGAACTGCGAATGGAGTCACGAATTTTAACCGGATTTCGAGAAATGCTTAAAATGAGAACGTTTTATTGAAGAAGCAAGTGAAGAGCTAAGATCGACACGGTTAATGGTTCAAAGTCCAAGCTACAAAGTGTCAACATGAACTTGAAAGTGGACTTCTTTACATCACTCTGAACATTTAAAAAAAAAGAAACGGAAGTCTAGGTATTCTTCATTTAATCCTATTGTTCATTTTTTGACTATTATCTGTGAAACCTAAGGTGAGGGACTTTTCTACAAACAACTGACCTGAGAGTAGAAATTGCTACGGCATAAACGTGATAGCTCGCTGAGAGTCCTGGTGGAAGAGAAGGAGACTTTTGACATCAATCTGTCGGATCAAAAAGCTCTAATGCCTTCACTGCCAAGATCTCTCCATTAGAAAAAGACCCAGGCGTTCTCTTCCACTATTAAAACTAGAAATATAAAGGCTTTCTGTTGGCTTAAACCCAGTTAGCCCAAACTCAATACGGCTCGGGGAAACCTCTTATTAAATAAACTGACAAAGGGACGTCACATATATGTGACGATGGTGACGGATGCCGCAAACATAAAGTTAAAACAGCTAGATAACGCTACTTTCGTAATATGGACAAAACAAAGCAAAAAAATGAAGTTCAGACAGCTGAACTATTTAAAAATTATTCCCACAACTTTTGTTTTCAACCGTCCTATCGATTCACGACTGTTGAATCAAGGGAGGCAGCAATGATAGCCTGATACTTTGATTCCTCAACGTTTCACAGCCAAAAAACAGTGCCGGTTGTAGGATTGTGATACATTTACTCTGCTGCTGGTGTCAGCAATAACATAGGCAACAAATGGCTAATGAAATAACCGATTTTTCGAAGCCTAAACAGAGATTGATGATTATGATGATGGTGATCGGAGGCTTCTCAGATAGTGCAGTGATGAGCTTTTCCAACAAATGTAAAAGTACAAACGCTGTCGAAGAAAGTCAATGGCGAGCGCCGAAATCAAGACTAGGAAAGAGAACTTCATTACCATTATTTGGAATAGGGTTCAGGAAGGTCATTTTTTCCCATGAAAGCAGTGAAAGCGAATTGACAGATTGATGAAGGGGAAACTTCTATTAGCGTTCCACACAATGATGAGAGGCAATAATAGGTTAGACAGATCAAAAGGAACTTGTTAGAAAGATGACCTCCTGAAATTGACGAGTCTCCAGAGTTGAGACAAATCAGTCGCGCATTAGCTGTGCAGCATAAAGCAAGAACCATAACACCAACAAAGTTCCAAATTTTTATCCGGGAAGTAGAAGGAATTCTGGATGCAGACATCTCGCCCAATGAGAGGGTACTTTAATAAAACTGAAGGCTCAATAACGAATAACAAAATCGTCCGCATAAGTAAATGATATTTGATATTTCATAGTCGTTATTAATAAGGACTTACCCGTAGTAGGAGGCGGAGAGGAAACGGGGCAAACACGCAAGTGAAGCAACCACTTTGTAATTAAGTAACTCGAAATAAACAAATTTGTACATAAAATAAATGACCACTTCAAAATGAAAAAAAAGGAAAATCGCAAAGCGAATGCGTGTTTGGTCGGGTAAGGAGGAATGAAAAAATGGGATGAAAGGGCATTTTTCAGAAGTGTACATTGGAGGGAGTAAAAGAGTGGACAAGGGGACAAAGATCGAGGGAGAAGTAGTCTACGGTTTATCTGTAATGAAATTATCACTTTTGATTACTGTTTAGGCATTTGGGAAAGTGAAGAGGGTCAGGAGCTCAAGGCGGCGAACACAGCCCAAATAACATCCACCGGGGTGCCCGTGGAACCATACTCGTTGTAATTAAGATCCAGAAGTGTTCTCACATGTTTCGTGGCTGTGTTGTAGTCCTGGTTTGAAAGTGTCAAGAACGCATTTTCAAGAACATCTGCACGCTGAGACACAATGATTAGTGAGAGAATTCGTTTGTCCATCCGCTGAATATCGGTGGTCCAATTAGACAGAAGGGCGTCATTTATTCGTTGCATTATGAGTTGTTTGGCAGGGGTATTGATGAGGGGATGGGTTGTCATGTCGAAAAGGATAAAATTCTGCTTCTCAGTAGAGCACACCCCCTTTTCGACGAGATTTTTTGCTATCCGCTCCCGCACGTTTCGCATTTGCAAGGCGATTTTAAAGGGATTCCAAGTGTCACCTAGCAGTCAGATGATGAAAAAAGGCAAACATACCACTCAGGTAATCAATCCATGACTTTGCATCAGCGGGACCGTTACTACTGATTGTTCGCAGTGCTTCATCCAAAAGCATATCACCCGTGGGGACATTTTTGATAACAATAACGTTTCTGTTTAAAATCAATCGACGCGCAGAAGGAGGCTCAAGAGTAATGCGACCTCGAAGAGCTAGCTCTATGAGAAAACAGCCGCGGAGACCAAGACTAATGTTATCACTCCAAAATGACGTGTATCCCTCACGATCTTTAAGGCCAAGAAGCAAAACCTCTTCCATAAGGGTGAATCGTGTTTGTTTAGAATCATCATCCTTTTGCTTATCATCCCGCAGGGCTGAGTTGACGTCTGAACTTGACGACCCATCTCGCCTAGTATTACGACGAAAAACAACAGTCTCTCCCGCCCCGGCCATCTAGATAGCTATTATCCACACGGGATTGCTTAGTGCCAATTGGTTCTACCTCTAAGCGCATCATCAGCAATTCTTCAACCAAAATGACTTGGCTATTGTGCTCCGTTTTGCATTTTTTTTTATTTCTAGACGTCAGTAAAATTGGCACGTAAAAACAAACTTTAAGTACACGAATACGAATGCAAAGTAACTGCCTTTTGAATCATTTAAGCACCCTGTACTACAAGAAAATAGAAATTATTTACATTCAAAAACGGAGCATAAATGCTACGCCTTTTAAAGCAGTGGATACAGTTATCGAAAAAGGGTGGATTTTGCACGGCTATAAAAGCTTGCTTAAGTCTGCTCTCGAAAATCGCACTTCCACTCGGTGGTGCGGTATCTGGGCCTTGACAGTGCCTCTACAGCCTACCTGGGCAGTAGTTGCACCTTGTCTATCATAATGTTGTAACATCCTACAATTTCAAAAAAAGACTTGGGGCGCCGTTGTAGCGTCCCGAGGCTCCCTTTAAGGTAAAAGAAGGCGCAGTACTAGGGCAGAATACGTATTCTGGAAACAGAAGGCTTGGGGGCTGTTGGCACGGCCTGGAGGCCGACCAACCGGCTCAGCACAATATGGCCACCCAAGCGACCGAAAGCGGCAGTTCAAGCAAACAAACAAACTATCACAGCCGTAGCGCTGAGTGACAAGTCTCTACTAAAAGCATTTTATTTTAACCCAAATTAGTAAATTTCATATGGTAGGTGTAATGCTTTGCTTGTTCGAACTGCCAATTCCGGTCACTTGGGTAGCCGCATTGTACTAGCCTGTTGGTCGGCCTCCGGGTCGTGCCAACAGCTTCCAAGCCCTCTGGTTTCAGAATATGTATCCTGCCCCAGCACTATGCCTTTTTTGCCTTAAGGGAAGTCTTGGGACGCTACAGTAGGCTTTTGCAACATTCTAAGACTTCCACGAAGTCGTGAGGAGCCGTAACAGCAAAAGAATTGCCATTGCTAGCGCAAAGAATATCTGAGAACATACTGACCTTGTCTAAGGGCCATGGGAAATGAGGAAATGGTAGTGTGCTGCTGCCCTTGTTCTTTGGACCAAACGATGCTCTGGAACGGAGACATCTCGAGTGTCAACAGGAATTTGCAAGGATTCCTGTTGATAAGCACTGCCGTTTGATAAAAGGCAAGACAAACGACTTTCATCCAGATAATGCCCCGAATCCATCCCTTCCCGTCATATTGTTTTAATTTATCCTGGACGAAGCCGTTCAGCAGATACGTGGAAGTGTCGTTTGTTCGATGAGTTGGCATCTTTGCATTGGTCAGGTCTACAGCTCCATAACAGACCTCTCCAAAGCGTTCAGTTCTGGTGTCGCTCCAACCGCTAATGTCATTCTTGCAAAACATGGGGTCGAGTCATTTGTTAAAGACAAACATCACAAATAACTATTTATATTCGATCTCACCTTTGTGTTTAAATTAATCGCTCTAGTTGGGAGGTTTAGGAATATTTGACGGTTTCTTAGAGAAAACCTGAATGCTCACATGTGAATTTCTGCTGAATTGCAGTGGAATAGCGACAAAAGTAATGGTCAGAATAATTTCGACAGTCTAAAATGCAAAGCGAACGTAACAGCGTTGAGCTGACAGACCTGAAAATACGATAATTTGGAAGTTCCAGATTTTAATGTGCAGAAAGTGGGCTTTGCGATTAAGTTCACTTTGAAATGTGGTAGAAAATTTGGGTTACATGTAGTTATACCGACTCCGTTCTTTGCGAGAATGATTTTATTATGTGGACTTGAACTGTGTGAAGAATAACATTTTGAAACTGCCATCGAAACCTATATGCTGTCAAGTAGGCGGGCAAATGGTGTTGCTCTAAGCATTTGCTAGCTGAGGGAGCACAGACAGACAGGTATATGGATGGACACATGTGGCTGCGTAGTTGTGAATTGATAGCACCTGGCAAGAAGGAACAAGTGCAAAAAGTTGTATCTGAAAAACTGGGCTAACACTCTTACAAACAGTGAGTTACAATCAAGATTTACGTGTTATAGAGCACCATCTAGCCTAGTGCTCTATGTAATTAGTACATTTCCCATCCCCTACACGATCCCAAACAGACCTGAATTTAAGACCAAGGGATAGGTCAAAGCGCAAATTGAAGTAAGCTTTGCACACACTGTGGCATCGCAGAACTTCCGTGAAGGCAAAAGAAGGCAGAATACATGTATTTACCAAAGAGACGGTTAGGGGCTACTGGCATGGCATGGAGGCCAGCCCACCTGCCTAGGACAATATGGTTACTAAAGTGATTGAAACCGGTAGTTAAACGAACAGCGTATTACATGCGCAAAAATTAAGTGATTTGTGTAACGCTATAACTACTTAATTGGCTCCTCGAATATTCTCACTTGCGATTAATGCTAGGGCAGAATATATATTCTCGAACCAGAGGGCTTGGGACTGTTGGCACGGCCTGGGAGCCTGCCAGCCGGCTAGTACAATACAGCTACCCAAGTGACTGAAATCGGCAGTTCGAAAAAACAAAGCATTACAACCACGGCATAATATACATATTCTGGAAAAAGAGGGATTTGGGGCTGCTGGCATGGCCCGGAGGCCAGCCAGCCAGCTATCCAAGTGGACAAAACCAGTGGCCAAACAAATAAGGCATTACACTTAAGGTTCCATTTCAGTTTGCCCGTTGTATTGCAAGGCCTCTAGGTCATGTCAACAACACTAAGTCATTCTTCATATCAACTGCTCTTTTTTGGCTTCAAAAATGTCTTGGAGGACTAGAATTGGCGTGTCTAGCTATCTGGATATTTTTTTAAGGGAGTTGATTGCGTTATGATTGCTGGTTGACAAAGTTGTGGGCCTAGAAGTCCGCTTGAGTGCCTGCAGGTTGTGCTTCCACTCGTAGCCGCAGCTCTTAACATATGTCTATGGTCTGCCAGTCCTTCTGACCTTAAAATAGGCTCAAAATACTACAGTTCTAACATCAGTTTAGTGTTTTGGGAACAAGTATGATGTGGTCTTGACTTAATTGCAATAGGTATTTTGCATTACTGCTAAGTGCTCCGCAAAGGCAACAGAACTTTCTGTCAAATGTGATGAATACATTGGCAATGTGATTTTTTAATGTACTTTAAACACACTTGATAATTTTCTAGCAATATTACCTAAAATGTACTTTCCCTATCTCAGCCAATAAAGGACCTGTCACATGCAGTCTATTGGTTACCTAAAAAGCGGCTTTTACAAAGTCCGGCTTTTTAACCGTTTAAACCTTCAAATGCTTCTGGTATGTTGTTTTCATGCTAACTAGGTGGCCCTAATGTGCACTTAGGTGAAACAAACATTTATCACGTAATATACAACCGCAATTTGTTAAGTAAACTGCAGTTTTCCTCCTTGCTGCCACTTCAGCCTGCTCTGCTGCCTGGTTCTAGTATCGCAGTTACGTTATTGTGTATCAGTGTGTCACCATTGATCTAGTCTAATAATGGCGTATCATCCAATACGTTAAGCCGTGTTTTAGCAGCTAGAGTGATTTGACTTCAGATGTTTTACGCCATTTCTTTTATTAGAACCGGAGAGATTGATGGTGTTAACCACATGATGTTTTTTCTTTTAAGGACGTTGGATTTTTTGTCTTCACATTCACTATCCTATCCCCCGTCATCTGTGACGATTTCTCTCCGATTTATCTGCCATATGGTTCAGGCGAACGTCTCATCATTACAGGCTTCGCTCCTAGGGTTGTGTGTTTGCGAAGACCACCCTGGTTCGAGTGGATTTTTAGCGCCTTCCAGCGCCACACTATCAAAATAGTCGCAACTTCGCCGGAGGTCTACCCATTTTACGCCTTTACTGCAACTGACGAATATGATCTTCGGTCCCGTGCTCCTTGGCTCCACGACTTTCCCTCCCCCTCTCTCTTGTCATCTTTCTTCCCATTCTCCCCTGCTTCCGGTCCCGGGTACCTTGAGCTGCGTGAAGATACCTCCATCGAGCTTTTTGGTTTTGACTCGCATTGTGTTGCATTTATTTCTCAACCCGGAAAAACGTATTACAGCTACCAAGATGGCATCGATGTTGATTTCGAAGCGCGCATTGATTGGTTCCGAATCTCTCGTCTTTTCAGTGGCTTTGCTCTCTACTTCATTGCACCCGCTCTCTCCAACAATCTGACCTTCTATTATTTCACCGGCATGAGCTTGTCAATCATCGGAAGCGTTCTGATTATCCTCCTCATTGCCATGCGACTGCTTCCAAAGCGCACAACCCTCCTACTTCAAGGCGCCTTACTCATTGGTGGAGGGGCGTTCAGTTTTTTCGTCGTTTACCTAGACTATCTCCGCTCCCTCCTGTGGGGCTTTGTATTGAACAACGCCGGCTGGGTGCTCTGTTATGTCCTGGGAACGGCTTTAATCTCCGTAGCCACGCTCTACTGGCTTGGTCTTCCAGAACGACTAATGCAAAACTTCCCACGAACTCAAACCCTCACGCAACTGCTAATTCGCATTGCTGCTGTTCTCCTCATAGCATCTGCACCGCATCTGCCATCACAGTTACTGATACTCACAGATATTATTCATCTAGCGGCACACTATGCCAAAGTGTGGCTCAACATTGATCCTTCCTCACTGTTGGCAGCCTCGCCGTTGGCGATTCGTGCTGTGTTTGCTGGTGTAGCTTTGGCTGTGGTCTCGTATATCTCTACCATGCTTTCAAAAGGCAGAAGAAAGAGACCACCAATGGATCCTTCGTGGGAGAACTGTTACCTTTTAGCCCCCCCATGCGCTTCCTCGTCGCCTTATAGTAGGCAAAATATGAAACCGGTATGGCGTCCACCAGGAAGCAGCTTTCATGCTACTCCATCGACATCCAGCTATGGGGGTTATGTCTATCGTGCGGAGGAGAACAACGAATATGCAGCTGGATGCACAGAGGCCTACTGGGATGGTAACGGGTATGTATTCTCACCCGTTCCTCGTGTAAGGTCGAATAGGTCGACACCAAGGCGGCAGACGGCTTCGTCAAGGTCACTAAAAAGCAGGAGTAAGGTTGGATGGGTAGTGATGCAAGACGCTGTTTTAACCGATGATGATGAGGAAGAAGATTATTGAGATAAAATTGCGTTCTATTCTCATAACATTGTTTTCGTATTAGTGTTCCTATGTGCTGTTGCTTGTCATTTTTGTTATGCTTCACGTTTGAGGTTACTTAAGCAATGTAAGTACCAGTTTTAATCTCCCAGGCCAAACGGCGATGTGGTTTAATAGTGTTTCTCCTTGAGTTCAGCCTCAGTCGTACAAATTTCGAATTGCTGAAAGAAAGTGAAAATTTTTTACAAATGGGATCCCACGTGTACATCCGATGCGTTAGAATGTTGGAAGCCACTCCGTACCTTCTTTGGCGATTAGGACGACCTATTTTCTCCTGTGTAAAGAAATCTGGCGTTTTCTATGAATTATCGGAAACACTTGTAAATGCAGTTACGTGGTGTACATATTTGACCATACAGCTCTTCAATATTTCGTGGTTTGGCCTGTATTCCAATGTCATGGAGTCTGCCAGTGTCACCTAAGCCGATGACTTTCCAGCCCTCCTGTGCGCTTACCATAAACTCGTTTTCCGTTAAGATGAGTAGCGCGAGAAAATTATACAGAGTCGTTTTCACATTTGTGTTCACCTGCTTTCTCATTTCTCGCATGATTTAGCAGCAGCAGCGAGTTAGGGCGATGCATGGGTCTGAGTTTTTGGTCTCAACTTCTTTGCCCCCCGTTCCTGCAATTATTTTTGCATCAAGATTAATGCGATTCCTCTAGAATGATTTTGGTTGCGTCTTTTTAACAGCAGAACTTGGTGCGCACGTGTGTGTATCCGAAAGCACTTTTTTGCTTCAATACATTTATTCACTCCCTCCGTCAGTAGTGCTTTTTTTCCACTTCCTCTCTCTCCACCGAACCTCATATTCCCGGTACGCTTCGTTTCCTCCTCTTCCTTACTTTTTTCTCTCTTCACTATCTTAATTAATCAAATGATGACCGATGTGAATTGCACTTGAAATCATGTTCGCGTAATTTTATAATCTGCCATACGAAACATAATCGCTGCATGAGCGTTTCTATTTTACATTCAATTCAAGCAAAACTGTAAGTTTAGGGTGCTTCTAAAACAGTGAAAGACATCGGATTGAGTTGCACACATATTTCAAAATGCAAACTCCTGTAGTTCTCGACAAGTATGGGTTTCTCACTGTACTAGGCTTTGAAGCAGATAGAGGTGGAGGTTTCCTCTGATATTTTCTTGATTTCTGCTGATACCATGAGTGTATATCATTACCCTAAGGTATCGGTTTCCTCTGAAGGTCATCATAAGGGACAAGGACTTGGAAGCAGCTGAGAGACTGGCTGCATGGATGGCGTGACCAGTTCCATGTCACTAGGGAAAAGAGTCGGTCCGTGGAGGACCGAAAGGGTCTGCGTATTTAAATATGTGGCTAAAACTAATGATATCCAACTGCACGGCCTCTCTGTGTTGCGTGTCGTACTGGGTGTTTCTTGGGTCACATTTCTCTATCGGTTATCGCAAACCTTTCGCTAAACCGTGATTCATTTCGTGACCTATAAGATTGACACAATGAATTCCGTAAGGTTATTCCTTACTATATTGCATGTCGTGGTTTTAGATGGGGTTTCTGAATAGGTTCTCTTTGTTCGAAATAATCTGAGGGGGGATTTATTTGGAAATTAGTGCCAAAGGCTAGACAATGTTCTTTGGCAAACTCATCTTGTGTTGTTTATTTCTTATGGAGGATTTATTTTGAAGCAGTGACTTAGAAACGACTTTGGTTGGTTAAATTCTGATCTCACTTTATTGCTGGCCATCATGCAGAACTTGTGATTGAGGTGGTTGCTGCAAATTGACGCCCACTTTGTCACCTACCAATCATCTACAAATATTTTCAAGGCACTTCACTTCAAACTAATGCTTTGACTTCACAGGGCTCGTGTAGTTTTGGACATGAGGTTCATTGTGAGCATCCAGAATCCCAAATTAGGAATGTATAATTTGATCCCAGTTACATGTGGAACTTGAAGGGCTTTTAACTCCATTATTTACATTTCATTTTTTGGTTCTCCAAGACGACTACCACTGGCTGATAGCCTGCAGGTTTATTTCCACGAGAGAGTGGCGTTGACCAAGCATGGGGTTTGATAAGTTAAATAGTTGAGTGGTTTTTGAAACAACATTTTGCAAACAGATCTACCGTCAATATAATCCACCATTTGTTGATGCCTTTTTTCACCATTTAAATTAATATCCTGCCAGGCTAATATGTGCTGGTGGCCTGGATGAAATAGTCAAGTGTTTTTTTTCCACCCCTTGCTAGATTAACCTTATTAGTGGGTTTAATCTGACTCACAGTCAATTCTCTTCCAAGTCAAATTAAGAAACTTGAGGTTCTGACAGTGTGTGAGGCGTGACATTGCCAGAGGCAGGCTTTTTCATGCCAACTTACTACTGTTGCTGCGATCGTATTTTCCTCTCATGGTTGCGATGTCTTCTATCGGGGTGCAGATCTCCTAGTGCTACTAACTGCCAGACACATAATTATCATTCCGTAATGGCAATATTCATTGTCGTCTGGGCTAGTAAAGCTGCTTCTCACGAGGAGGCAAGCCGCTCAACAGCACTTTTTAATGGAAAAAAGGTGGTTTTGCGAGATAGTGCTGAAAGATGTGTTAAGAGCCTCTGTTTTGCAATCCTACTTTGTGCGTTTTGAAAAGGAAACTCAAATTTTATCATACTTTTGCCAGGATTTTCTTGAATGCTGAAAAGTATCTCCAATGAGGGCCATGAATCGGTAAAATAGACTTGATATGCTTCCCTTATTTGCTCAACTGTCTTGGTCATAATTCCAATGTTTCATCCACCGGTAAAGGTAATTTAAATAGAAATTAGACTGATTTTTGGTTTGTCAAAACTACTTTTTACTAATTGGTGTAGAAATCCGATTCACTCGATCACATGTCACAATCGTAAAAGCGGAGTTTTTTCACTTTGGTTTTTTAAGGATTTGATTAATCAGCAATCCCTTTTTGATTACTTCGGTGTGGCTTACCAAAACTATATTGTTGAGCTTTTAACTTAGGGCTAGTGCTTTGCAATGAAGCCGAGGCTGTACTCAACTTTAGCAAAATCATTGAACCCGGTGATTCCAAGCCAACTGCTGCTCACCAAAAAGAAGACACAATTTTCCTCAGTGTGGAAAGGTCCCGGTTTGCCTAGCTTAAAATTTAACTGCTTTAGCTACGACGTACTTTTGCGAAACTGGTAATAAGGGGGCGATGTCACACATGTGTGACACTTGTAGCAAGTTGCCTCTTGATAAAGGAATGTAAATTTTCCTTCAGAAATGAGTCGGTGCTTCTCATTTCGAAGTGTCCACATGAGTTACTTATTTTTTCATTGAAAACGGTCATCGTGGGAGTTGGAAAAGGCAAATATTTCTTTCATGCTATGTGTAAAACGCTAGATCGTCACTTTGCAGAACAGGTTGGACCTGTTGTCACCTTCGAATTGGGCGCTGACTTCCACGATTATCTTCCTCTCCACTGTGTTCCGATTCACTGACCAGGGAAGTATGAATGAGGCAGTAAACCACAAGGAAATTGACCACACAAATCGGAAATCACCGAGCTCTTGAGCTCCATGACGGCTGAAGAAGGTAATGAAACCGTCACCTGTTAAAACGCATTGCTAGTCAAACCTGCTTTTCAATAAGTAGGCGACACGTTTTGGAGTGTCTTGAAAAGCGATGGCAAGATTGGACAGTGCTTTTTCGCATACAGCTTATGATCGAATGGATCACGTTGAAATCGCCTTGTTTTGGCTCATATTCTTTTCACTGACGGAGCAGTTTGTGGTTTTTGTGTTGTAGGCGTCTGTCAAAATTGACTCTTTCCAAAAAGCGATTCGGTAGTAAAATTCAGGGTAATGTATGAGGTAACCTTGCGGTTTTTATAAAAGGAGACGTGTCCTTAGCTAAATGTGAGCGTTTTTATTGCCCCAACCTTAAATGATCTTGGATATGCAAGTGCAACTGGAACTGGAGCAGTTGTTTCATACAAGTTTCACTTGCAGATGAGTCGACAAAATTATGACTGGGGCAAAAGTTTACGGTTATAGCTGCACTGCCTGGCATAGGATGGAGGCGCCTACAGACGCCTGATCGCCTTCTATCTCCGACGGGAAATAGAAACGCGGAACGTGTAACCTGGTTCTAAAGTGCTATTGAAGTGTTTGTCGTTGTGAGGCAATGGAACTGAAAGTGGAGGTGGTTAACTACTCAATCCACCCGACTGTTTTATTTGAGGCGGGGTGGGAAGTCGAGCCGGAGGTAGCACCAAAGTTGAAGCTGTGTTAGCTACTTCTTCAAATTGCTGCCCATCCCCGTCAACTGATCGTCGTTGATAAATAAATATCAGGTTTTTTGAGAGGTCCTTGGTCAGCACTCTTGATCCTTCTAATTTGTTGGCAATCCTAGAACTCGGAGGCCTGACAACAGCCGCTTGGTTCTACTTTTCATTTGATCCGCTGGGTATTTCAGCTGGATAATCATTTCTTACCTCGGATTAAGAAAGGCATTTAAACAGTATCACCTTTCAGGAGAGAATTTGACGAAAAAAATAACTGAAATCTCAAAAACTGAACAGCTCTTTTTTTCACGTCCAAATATCACGGAAACGGATGTGATTAGTGCAAAAATGGAGCAATTAATCATTTTTTGTATAAACTGGAAAAAAACGTCTTTGTGAGCGCACTGGATGGAGAAAAAACTGCATCACTTAGGTGTCTGACATTTTTGGCGTTTTCCTCCTACTTATATCCCCTCGACTGCTTTGTTATAGGTTTCCAGACTTATCGCCACCTTTTGTCCTCTCTCCCTCCCCCTTCACCCCTAGCTCACATTCCTATTCATCATTTTGAAGACCTTGCAAGATGGTATTTATTCTCTTGGTAAAAAAGGTTATTGGCATGGTGGCTAGACCTCTTTCTGCTTTTTTTAGGCCAACTGTTTCCCATTCTTGTCCTAACACCCTTGGCTAGAGAGGCACGTTCACATTTGTGATTTGATTAAAATATTGCCATCATGGCAACAGCATTGGTTTGCCTGGTCAAGTAGGCATTTTGTTTCGTAATCAGTTCCTAGGGACACTCGATTGGAATTAAAGATCGGAACTGCGTAAACCCTCCCACTGTTCTGCATCTGAGTCGTTATTGGGAGTGCCCTCGTGAAGCAGGGACTAGGAATTCCACTTTGCAGTACTCATGGGTTTTTGTATCACCTAAATGTAGCATTTTTTGACTTACACAGACTGTGCAAGGGGTGGAGCGATGTCAAAAAACGCAAAATTAGCCTTTGACAATTTTTTTCCATCTGTCATTGATTCCCGTCTGTTGCTGGGATGAATTGAGAGGAGGCATGATATGGCTGTCACGGCTTACTACCATGACGTACACTCAGGAGATTGCTGGGCACACAGCCGGGTCTGATAGCATCTAATCCTCTCTACTGTAGAAGTAGGTAGCTCTTCTCTGGTTTTAAACCTTGATTTACTGAGAATGGTGGTCGAGATAACAGGCGTTGGCCTCTTGGTTGCTTCCTGATGGGCAGAAATATCAGAACGTGTTTCTACACTCACCACTCTTCAAATCTTTATACCTTAAAGCTGCTTGCATAGTCTTTCCTTTATTTTTGCTTTCTTGGTGGCGAGCTGGGTTTTGGGAGTGGGCATCCAGTCACTTATGTGTTTGTCTCTGTCAGTTTCTTGCATGAGTGTGATTGCTGGCTTTAAGGCTTCCATTTATCAGACCATTCATATTCAGCTCCTCCATAATCTCTTAGACCGTTTTTTCCCACTGTCGTGATTTCTTTCAAAGTTTCCCAGTTGGCTCCTGGTGTACTCCATCCGTCACAGTGATAGGAACATTGTCAAACTTTGCAAACCATTCATAGGAATAACTTTGCTTTGATAGTGAGCTTTTAAATGTAGTTTTTGTGTCGGTTTGACAGCCACCTTCACTGCCTCGTAGCAATCCTCGTGCTGGGCGCCATGCACAGTTAGCTTGCCAGACCGAAGGGTCGTATGACGTGCTCAGGCACAACCGACCGCTCTTCCTCTTTCTGTCTTTGCTGTTTTCGCAGAAAAGTTCACGTAGAGAAACATGCTGAATTGCCTTCATTTAATGTGGCTGTCTTGACTTCTTTAGATCAGCTAAAATCCCTTTTCATAATAAACGGTTTGGGTGTTTGTGTTCCTACGAAGGTAAGAAGTTTGTAACTCCCAGGAAGATTTGGGCAAGTACTATTAACGTTTGTTTCAAAGGGAGAAAAACCATTGGTGATGGGTGAATAAGAGCAACTACTATGGCTTTAAGTCTTTTTTAATTTGCTACGAAGAAATGCATCTTGTAGACATTGAAAAAGGCTTAGGCTCCTTAACCAGCCTTTCTCCTTAATTGCATTGAAACGCATTCTGACTAGTCGTTTGTAATTCTTTTTCGCCTCAAAAGAAAGTGTGACTGTGATTGTATGTGACTTTTCCCGTCAATGAACATAGCAGTCCTGAGTGTATGCACCAATTATGTGGTGGCCAAAGTTCCACACTTCTGTCTATTCACACTCGCGAAGCACGAGGAACGATGAATGTAATGCGTTGTGGAAGCACAGTGGAACCGGTTATAAAAGCGGTTAGCGGAGTAGGTTACTGTCACATAAAAAATGAAAAGTCGAATCGACCTGAACTTCTCCAGGGTAACTAAAACATCACAATACCATGGATATCAACTTAAATGGCAATCGTGTTTAGAAGCAAAAAAAGTTTTTCACCAGAGCAGTCAGTCTTCATAAAAAAAAGTGGTGTGAAAACAGATTTTCGCATGCCATTCAGTCAGAGATTATTTACTATTATTGCTCATGCGGCGCCCAGATAAGAGAACAACTTGTCACTCTACAGTTCTGGAAAGTTTTTAATTAATTAGCATGATTTGTGACTACTTGACTACACTCACTGTCACATCAGATCGAGGTGGGTTTGTGTGTGAGCCCTGCACGCCGACCAATTTATCATCTTCGGTATTAACATCCCTCTCTCTTCGCTCCCATCTCTCGCTTTTCCTTCCAATCACCCGTTCACTGACTTTTTCCATCCTGTGCAAAGGCGCCGTAGGAAATGTCACTAGGAGCAAAGCGGAGGCGCGATGAAGGCTTCTATAGAGGAGGAAGAGGGAGTGCGCTCTTGCGTCTTAGACGAGGTGAGGGTCAAAAACGACTTCTGATCATACCTTTTATTAGTTTGGCGGATAGTGGAGGTGGGTGGTTAAAAGGCTAGAAAGAGTTGAACTGTTCACACATGCGCACACAGGAAACGCCAGAGAAAATGAGGGAGAGGACGGAGAGGTGGCGGTGGTGGTCACGCCTTCGCCTCCCCACACAATGGGCAAGCAGGTAGGTGGGTAAAAAGGTTTGGAGAGGAGAAGAGGATACAAGGCAGCAGAATTTCCCTAATAATGGAGGGCGCTAGACCCTGGCGGTTGAAGAGCTCATTTCAGAGTTATCCCATGCATAGGCACGGAGGGTTGTTTAATGTAACGCGAGTGGTTAATAATTTCTAAGTCTTTAAAAACATCACTTCCCCATAAACTAGGTTGATTATTTTAAGGCAATGAGCAATCTAATTAGTCTGAGGATTACTTCTATAGCGCCATTTCAAGTGGGAGGAGCCATGACAGCATTCGGGACATCTAAAAATAAAACCACTCAGCATATGGAATGAATTTGACTGAGTCATTTAACTGTTCCATATGTATTCTCAACAATGAAACAGGTCGCTTTTGATAGCTACAGAACCGCGGTGACACCTGGGATCAATTAAGGAAACACAAAACCAAAATTTTATTTCTCCTCTAGGATACAACTTAAGTAATAAAGTTTTCAGCAACAAAAAATGACAGGATATGATTGATTGCTACTAGATTTGAGCTAGTGAAAGATCTACCTGGCATACGGTTGAAATATGCCATTTACTAGACGCAGTTGAGTTTTTTTGCCAGATCGGGCACGCGTTATCACTTTGGACAGAATGGATTCAAACAAGTTGCTTGATTTCTCGATTCTCATTATGTTTAACCAGGGTGGCAAAAGGTCCTTGTTTTGTACCCTGGGAGTTGGGGACTGGAGCGTTAGGGTAACGAATCCCATAAAACTTTATAGCTTATCCTTTTAGACGATGATATTCTTTTGTTATTTTAAAACGCATAAAGTCAGGATTGGAATCCATATCCAGCTGGAGCAAAATATCCCCTACACACTTTCGATAGAATGACTGTATGCAAAACATCGATCCCATCTGTTTCTCTAGTACGTGCTCTTACTACGCGACTTGAAGGTCACGTGTTCACATTTAATTTGAACGCTTAAACAAAAAGAGAGTTGTTTAGATGGAGAAGAAAGTGCATTCGCTCACTATGAATGCATTATGGTGTGCAAAATGCAAAACCTTATTCTTGCTAGAAAATTAACATTTTGGAAAACTGAATTCTCATCGGACATTGAAAGGTAGTGGCAAAATAGTCTAACTCATGAAGCTCTCAGAAACGCTAGATTTGCATTGCTAATAGGTACTTGCAATTATTCATGTAGAGCTAATTCAATTACGCTTTCTCATTTAATAAAAAACTTTTGAGAAAAATTCCATGCCTTTGTCTGTTTTGCTAAAGTTTCGTTTGACATCGCTACTTTTATGCGGACACCCACGACCAATGCTCCTTGTACCAAGCGCGGTGGGTAAGGTGGTAATAATTCAACAAAATACTTATGCATCTATGACCAATTAATGTTACTATCTAGCTCAAAAATGCGTGGTTAACTAATCGAATTTTCCTTACAAATCAAATGTCGATGACTACTATTGTAAGAAAACTTTAGCTAACAAAAAACTCTTGTACATAGGAGGATTACTACTAAGAAACTGATAGGTTTGTTTTCATTTGTTAAAACCGGATGGTGGGTTTCACGACCAGAATGCAATGCTGCCTCCGAAGCAAAAAATAATTCATCATCCTCATGCATCACAATGACTATCTGATGGTTAAATCGCGCTACTTTTTGACTTCAGTAGGTGTTTACCCAACCGTATGAAATGGCGTTCGAGATGGGATGTTAGTTGACTCGACAAATATGTTCCTCAATTGCTGATGAATACAGCAAATTACCTTGAGATGAGAAATTAATAAGCACAATCCAACACTGACACTTGCATCAAGTGACCAAAAATACACAAAAGGCTAAAGTTGGCTGTAAAAATTTAATTCATGTAGAATCACAAAGAGACTTCTTTTTTCGCGTATCAAAGCTTTATAAATGAATTTGTTTTTATATTAAAAATGAAACTTGTTTTTCGTCTAACTTTCCTTCTTTATTTGCATTTTTTGACACGAAGTGTTAAAAAATGCATTAATCTAAGTGTATTTAGCTAAAAAAGGGGCGCGAAATCGACTGCCGTTTCCTGGACTTCGGTCGTCTGATTTTGCCTTTGACGCCATGAAGATGGATATCCTGTGATCGCATCAAGAAATAGCCTCTTGCTTGTTATCATGTGAAGGGACTAGTGAAGTAAAATGCCAAAGTAAAAGAAAGAAAGTCCTAATTTGTCGAATTTGTGTTCCCTACAGTTTAACTAAAGCATCCTTTACTTTGTGTTTCTGCGTTGGCTCCTCTTTCCACCACTCTTCCTCCAAATTTCGGGTTTTTGATGCTTTTTTACAATTCTCCGACCAAAAAACCTCTCATTTACCTATGCGTCTAAAACTACTGTTGAGCAAGCACAGGTGGTGAATGCAGGAAGACCATTGACAGTGCTCGTGGTATTGTAGCCACGATTAAAGACCAAATTCATTGTATTTCACTACCCTTTGTTGCCCTATATTTATTGCTCAATAAAACGCCTTGGCGGTAACAAAAATTGTTCACTTTCTCACCGGTCTTAACGGCTGCTTATTTGGTTATGGCCAAACGTTAAGGGGAAGAATATGTCAAATGCATCGGGCGACACTGAGGTTAGCGGGCTCTCGCTAGATGTGCGACTCTTTCCTGCCGCAAATTTGAATTCGCTAAAGCAGGTTTAGACGAATAATAGGGCTCTCCACTACCTTCAGAAGAAAACGAAAATCCCCTTTCTTCCATTTTAATTGCCATCATGCCAAACAAGCGCGTGTGTGTGCGTGTGCTAGTTTTTGTGACGCAAAAAACGCCTTCCTGTTTGCCTCTGTCCAGTTACTTTGCCTCAACAACAAAACGGCCTTTTCTTTGTGTAGAAGAGTTTTACTGTTGAATAAATTAGACCTTGGCTAGACTTTTTTAACCAAAGTAAACAAGGGGAAGATTTTTCAGGCGCACAAGACAAGCGAATATAATCTCATCGTTTGTTTTAACCCCTCTACAAGGTCCTTGAAAGCCTAACTTACTTAGGCGACTTTTTAATGCTTCCAAATGGCTGTCATCCATGGAACTAGTATGCAATTCCAAAGTTTTATTTAGGCTGAGAACTACTTCCCATTTTGACGAAGCAAACGACTTCAGTCTCTTGTTTCAAACTACATCAGTTTTGTTCTTTCATAAAACTTTTTTGCAGTATTTGGCGGTTACTGATTTGAATTTAACCATAGCAACCCGAATTAATGCTTTGACACGATAGTTTCAGGAGAGGGGGTCGAAATGGAATTCAAGGTGATGACGATGCCACGCGTGCTTGGGTTGAGTAGCTTGGTGTTTGAGGATTTCGCATAATAATATCTCATTAGATATTTTGAAATCTGAGTGCAGAAGCTTGTTCTTCCACTTCCGACTTTACTTATTTCTGTCACAATTAAAGGACCATACCAATGCTGGACGTCAGGACGTGCACGCACACAAACACAGCAACTGGATTCATCCGGATCGTCAAATAA
This sequence comes from Taenia multiceps, assembly GCA_001923025.3. Taxonomy (NCBI): domain Eukaryota; kingdom Metazoa; phylum Platyhelminthes; class Cestoda; order Cyclophyllidea; family Taeniidae; genus Taenia; species Taenia multiceps. Next base: position 76,432,690 of record CM010311.1, on the reverse strand, counting down.
CAGAACATTGTGTCGAAATCCGATGTCTGTTCACTGCGCGATGAGCATAAGGTATTGTTCATTCACTTCTTTAACGTGAATGTGAACAGTCACGGTCCCCTCTTATCAGTACGGTTCGTAGCCTAGGCGGTCTTCTTGTCCAATCACATCTTCTTGTCTCGGCCTCGCTCTCTCTTTCGCCCACCCAAGGTGAATGCACACACGCACACACACTCACAGGGAAGTCGGACACAACGCTTGAGTGAATACAGCTCAACGAGAGACCTTTTTCCCTTTCTCTCCACCTCCATCTCTGTCTCTCGCTTTCGTTTATGGAAATGCGCGCGTGCGTACGTGTATGTGTGTGTGCGTTAGCAAAATTGACTGTTTAGCTTCTCCTCTGTCCGTCCGTCCATCCGTTAGTTCGTGTCACTGATTGGATGATTTCTCGCGAGGGCGTGCGTGTGTCCCTTCGACTTGGAGATGTCCCCAAGTGCTAACGCACACACCCACAGGCAAGCACGCGTCGTCCGTCTCCAGTTCAAAATATTTTTGCACGAATGGTCGCTTTTTTGAAGCCTGAAATGAAGCGCCAACTTTTTTCACCAACATAGGCCTGAATAAAAGCGGTGGTTTTTTTCCGAGTCAGCGCACTGGACGTTAACGATCGGTTGGTATGATAGCACAACCCTCGAAATATAGCTGAACAAGCCTTTTCAATGCATTCTGGATTCAGTTATAATTGTAACTTTTTCAACTAGACCTTTGATTTGGTCCCTAATCCGTTTTTCTCGGGATTTTTTTGGTTGTTTATGGCAGCTTGTCAGTTTAAGCAAACATGATTATAGCAAAAGGTATGGGATTGAAGACGATTTAGCTAAGCACAATAAAAGTAATGCTTTCGGTTTGTGAGATTGCCTATTCAGATTTTCCAGTTTTTCATAATTTAATTATGTAGTGCTACTAAATTGTTAATTTCAGTAGCATTTCCTACTGTCCTGAGATTTGGCGAGCTCAGAGAAATAACAAGTCGTCGTCTGCATTAAAACACAACAATTTTGGCTAGATTGCAATTAAAGAATGGAACGGAGCTCCGAAAAAATCCACAGTACATTCATAGGCTCAAAGTCTTTTGTTTCATCCGCCCAGTAGTCAGGCTATAACGACCAAAGGCTGTTTTTCACCTCTAACATTACATTAACTTGCACGCTAACGCACCTGTTTTTTTTTCATGAGTTGTGTCGGACCTGTGCAAATGAATTTCGCATGCAAAAACAAATTAAGCAGGTAGATAAACATTAAATTATTTCCTAAAAAATAGTCTTAATAGCGTACACGCCCACCAATAAACACCGCTCCACAAATAATAACAACATAAAAAGTCGAAGATACGAATTTTGTTTTGCTTCAGCAAGTAATTTGGTTAGTTACGGAAAAGAAGGTGTAGGAGGTTGGGACGTGCAACAAAAAAAGTTTCCTTGAGTATACTGCACGCTGACGGCACAATTTTTTCTACTTGTTGTTCCAAAATGCTGTTGAAGCACTAACCGACCATTAATGACCTTCCTAAGGGCGAAAGAAGACACAATACTCGGGAGGGAAGAGGAGTTGGGCACTACAGACATGGTCTGGAGGCCATAATGTCAGGGAAAGTCGTTAAGTCCTTACGAAAACAAAACCAAGAGTTAGACAAATAAGTAAAGGATTAGAGGTTTTAAATACCTAAAATTTGAACTAAATGTTAGAATTTTTCGTCTTTACTGGGCTGATTTTGAAAGGAAGTATTCACAACAACGTACAAGTCCTTTTGCATTTACTGACTTCGTGAGCTACCGATTGCCAGAATTCAGTAGTATTTCAGTCCCAAATGGAGTGCTACGAGTTATCGCAAGCTGAGTTTCATTTTGCGAAGCTTCTAACCCTTCTCGGCTTAAATTGGTGGTTATTTTATTCGACTCGGATCACTGACCTAGGTGGACCTCCACACTGCTAACGTGAGGATGGGTCCACCTCGAACGGGTCCCATCCCCTTCACGATGCCAACATTCTGTTTTAAGTTGGAGGGTGGATTTTGCTCTTGACGTCCTCGTGAATGCCAGCGGAATAGGCGTACACGAGAGAGAGTTGAGAGATGTTTAAATAAGCACTTTGTCTGAACCCATCCTAATATCTCGTTCCCGAGATTAATCGGAGGATTAAGAAACGCGGCTTTTTCGTAAAGTCTATTAATCAACATCGTGACAATCGGAGAGAAAGGGAGAGAGAGAGAGAGAGAGAGAAATTGTTACTTTTTGCTGTTCGTTTCCGACTGACGGCGGCACACCTGTCGTTGTTATTTTTAGCAGATTCTCAAATTTCCTTCTTTTACTCTGGAAAAGTAAACATCCATCCTGCCTCGAGAAAATTTCGCCTTTTTTTTGCATTTTTCTAGAAAATGTGAACGATTCTCCGAAAATGATTTATTTCGCCATTCGGTCTAACTCTTGTCGGGAATGGCCAATTCGCCTTCTGAAGGGTTGAATAATCGCTTCGAGCTTTCACTCCTTGACTAGAGGGCGTGGAATTTGGGCGGGTCTGGTAAATTAAAAATTCTTTGATGCATATCATGGCATTAGGGGATCGGCTTGTGGTCAAAAGTCACGATTTTCCTGTTGGTTCGCCCCATTACTAGGTAATTTCACAGTGGATACCTCTCCTCCGCGAAGTTGGGATCGTGAGGCACTCGAGTGCCTCTAGGAGAGCATGCGTTTGCTTTACTACCAACCTACAGAGGAACCAGAACATTGGTAGGATAAGTAAGGCGTGCAGACCCATAGACCACTAGTGTTGAAGGCCGAATCTCGAGGGGTTCAAACCACCATGTAGTTAAGGAAACTATTCCATTATGTTTCGTGAGGCCCTTACGGCAACCCGGAGTAAAAGACAAGGGATTTTCGCTGTTGATTCGATGGGTCATCGCTGAAAGGCGACCATCAGTGGAAGGGAAGATGAAGAATACCACCAGTCGGGCTCCATTGTGACCACCACTAAAAATATGCTACTTTGATGGAAGAAGAAGGCACTGAGGAGAGCACCTCTACGTGGTCAGTGAAATGGCGAGGAGAGGATGTAACTATTTCAACCATGAAGAGTGATTCTACCAAAGTCAAAGACGTGGTTACTTATTCATTTTCGAGGCTAAAGCATTCACAAACTACAAGGTCTAGCTGCCGTTAGTTATAACTTCCTGAACTTAGAATGAATCAACTGATTTGGCTTTCCCCACTTCACCAATCTACAACGTCAAATGTTGACGCAAACTGTCAGTCATACTTTTCTCCTTCCTCCCCTTCAAAGCGATGACCCAGAAAGGTACTCGGGCTAAATCGAGGTCGTGGAGGAGATGGATGATTGATGGGATCAGTGTCATACCGTCTCCATAGTTGATATTTCATGCATTCGTACCATCTCTTCATATTGTTCATGCATCAGAAAGTCTAGCCGTGAACCTGTGGTAAAAACACGTGAGGGGAAGGTATTTAGGGTTTCGGCGCATCAAAAGTCATCAACTAAAAGTCTACCTACTTCTGCTTTGTATCAACTTTTTTCTTGTTTATCATACAAATGGATATTGCTTAACCAGTAGTGAGTACGGGGCGTGTCCTCCCTCTGACGTTTCTGTTCCATGTAGTCCTATTCAACCCAGACCTTATTCATCACAATAGCCAGCAGAAGCAGTGACACAGTCTGAGTGGCACAGATGTATCCAAGACCGCTTGCACCGCTCGTGTTGATGGCAATACCAGCGATAGCGGACATGGTGACACCAAATCCACTTCCACAGACCAGTGATCGGTTGTGTGAACATTCAACAAGATAATCTTCCCAAAAGTGTGGCACATCTTAGATATCCTAGGCTGCTTTAGTAGCACTGGCAAATTAAGAGTGTCCTCGACGAGGCTGCCCTCCAGGCATTGGTTTGGTATTGAAGGGTGAGTGCGCAACAATGGAGGAGGGAAGTGTGCTGAATAATGCGTCCGCCGGTTCCGACTTGACTTATACCGTCCTCTATAAATCACTGCACTGAAAGATTTCACCGTCCATCACCCTCAGTCTTTTCCACTATCCTGATACTTCTCACTGTTACTGCGAGGGACGTTTTTAAGATAATTTATGCGTGAATTTTTTTTTGATAACGAATTGCCATTTGGTCAACTGGTGAAAAATGCACGCGGAAAAGCCTACTAAATCAAAGTTTTCAGTGACAGATAACTGAATTGTTTAGAATTTTTCTGCAATGGTGCACCTTGATCTCGAGAAATGTGAATTTGGTTGGAAGAATATGCCAAAATTTATAAATTCTAGGAGGCTATGTTCGGCCCTTGACCTCGAGCGATGTCATCCCAGTGGCCAATAAAAGTAAGGCAAAAGATATCGGCTACTGTTGATGATCCGACTGAACTAAGTCCCTTCCCATTTCGGGTGCAAAAAGCAACTATGTATAGGCATCCAAAATAGCCAAACATTTAGCAAGAAACCAGATAATTGTTAAAGACTTTAAATTGATTGCATTATTGTTACTTGTCATTTAGCATACGTGACTAGAAATTCTACTTACGAAATCACCAATGGCATAAATGCTACACTATAAAGTGGCAACGTCCTATTTTTTAGTAATGTGGTCTTTTGTTTTGTGGAAATCATTCCCATCAATTTATTGAGTGCACTAGTTGCGGCGCTTACTTATATCCATCAGTAGTGCGTATCATATAGACCTAGTTTTTTTCCAAAGCCACCTCCTCGTTAATCCATCTCCTCGTAAATGTGATTTATTTTCCAACTTGCAGTCACGGCCAGTGGTTGAATTGCTTTATCACCTTTATAAGCGTTCATCGTGTAAATAAACACACACATACACACACACACACACACACCGAGAATGACTATGTTGGAAGGTATTGTCAACAAACGGTGGTGCTGGTGGGTGGTTGCACACTCTCACGGATGCGTGCAGCTAGTTTCACATACTGGCTAATTAAATAAAGTGTTCTATCTAAATTTAAACCACTGTTTTATTACCAACATGCGGGCTTTTAATGCGTAAAAAGGGGTTTTGGTGGAGGTTAAATCTCTGCCCCTTGAGCCATTTTCTGACTCACGACAGATTACAGTACGAGCACCGGAGACGGTTTAAAAAAAGGCAATCACTTCTAACTTCATAATCTTTCCCTTTAACGTTTTTTTCAACTATTAATTCAGCTCTAGTTTAAAACTAGGTGTAGTTGATGGAACCATCAACCAGCGTTGTCACTCGTCGTCAAGATTGTCACATTTTGGCATAGAAAATTCGCTTGGCATTTGATCATTGGTACTTGAGTTCATGTGATTAAAGTAAATACTGACACCCTCAGGAAGTTTACAAACCAACTAATCACCGAAATCGGTATTCGTGCACCAGTGGGAGGCTGCTATACGGGTATTGTGAATGACTTACAGTGAGATTTACATAGGTACCAGCATCGCAGTGACCGATCACCTGCAGGATTTAAGCACTCATAAAATTCACTGTTGTGCTCTGCTAGCCTTTTCGGGACTCCAAGACTTGCGACTGTGATTTTAGTTAACTTGAGGTAACCATGGCACAAGCCTCTAGCATACTTCAACTCGTTTCATGGGTCCTTCAAACGGTGACGGTAAGAGATCCACTCTAGTTATTGTGAGAAACTCGCTAATTTGTTTAAACTGGTACCTCAATTAGCTGGGTGGGTCCAATTCAAAGAAAAAATCATTGAGAAGGGTTTGTTGAGGACGTTGAAGTGGATCATATGCACTCAGGAGATCCAGCAGTGGCTCTAACTGCTGACTTACCTGTGGTGGATATGTGCTGGGTCAATGCCTCCTCGCCATCATTATCATCGGCATCATCAGAATTCATGTCAAGTTTTGATTTGGGCACCACTTTTTGACCCTATTTCCGATATCCCTAAAGACTTGCGGTTTCTGAGCTCCTTATTCTACGTCAAAATCTGTCGTCTCGTGCTTTTTACATATGCTCGACATTAATAGCTGTAAAAGACATCTCTACCGGTTGATTTCGCCTCATTTACAATCAGTTTACTAAACATTTTATTTCAAAATCTGCGACCTCACATCGCGCCAGGTAATTTTAAAAGTCGCTTCACCATATTTGATGGTTATTACGAAATTTGCATTTAAGTGTGGCGCACAGTGAAGCCGACTGAATCGGCTCCAAAGGCAGGTGACCTTTGAAGCCGTGGCCGGTGGTTATGAGTCACGGGGTGGGGGTCACATCCTAGTGACCTCGTTTGTGTGGGGAGGCAAGTTAAACAGGTCCACGAAATCAGCTACAAAACACATCATCTACGTCTCCTTGCGCTCTCGCACTCGCTCTCGCCCTCACTCTCCCTCTTCGGTAACTGCAAAGGTCAAAGGACCATAAAATGCAACTGCAGACAGATGACAGATAGTGTGCTTATTTTACGACCTGCAGAGCTGACTCTGTAAAGCCGTAAAAATTTTTGCGAAATTTTCTTCCGCAGCCGCGCAAGAAATCAAGATTAGTCTCTCTCTCTCACTCTGTGTGTGTGTGTGTGTATGTTTATGAAGAGAGCAATTAAATGTCACCTTAGCGACCATTACCAAATCGGATTCTTGTGCGCACTGCAGGTGTTGATGAAAGCCGTCCACAGGACAGTGATGAAATCGTTGCCTTCACTGGGAAGGTAAATTGAGCCACAAAAAAAGGGTACTAGTAGTAGCGGCAGCAGTAGTAGTAGTCCTTTTTCCCTCTACAAAAAGACAAGGCTAGGCGCAAAGGGGAAGGGTGCAGGGCGGGGGGAGAGGGGAGCGATGAAAAACTCCAAGTTCTGTAATTTACTCACCTCCTTCCCTCTCCGTTGCTTTTTTTTCTTCTCAGGGTACAAGGCACTACGGGCGACACAAAGCTTTTTTCCATTTGATGCGAACTTTATCGCCTGCTCTCCGCCTCTCTAGCTGTGTGTGTGTGTGTGTATGTGTCTCAGCGTTTTCGCCCAAGCATTAAAACAGTAAAAGCTTTCTGCGCCAAAGAGGGACATGATTAATCAAGCAATTATGTGTTTTCACTCCGATTCCCGCCATTCTCGAAAGCGGTATACGTGAGTCATTACTCTCCCTCGCCTGGTTGCTCCCCGTCCTTTTGTTGCCCGTCGCCCTTGTTTGCATGCATGCAGGCGGCTTTGAGGTCGCTAGACATTGAATTAATCATTGCTCCGCTTTGATTAAAATAATTATTTCTGGAGGGGTATGTGATCTGGAAAAGGAAAAATAAGCATCACTTGAGTGAATTGCGGGGCGGAGAATGTCCACACGACTCCAGTATGGGCCACGAAGTGGCAAATAATGCTACGGTCATCAACCCGTGAATCACAACTCTTGACCCTTTTGAAAGAAGCTTTAACACAAGGTTATCACAGGGGTGACCATCTTGTAGTTATGTGTCTCTCCTCACTTACAAGCGTTGAAGCCATCTGCACTGTAGCTTTCGTCTCCTGCAAGTCAACGTTTGCCAATTAATAAATAGATGCCTTCAGTTGCAATTCTGGCGTAAAATTGCAATTAGCGTGTGTTTATGGAAACAGAGGCATTAAAGAAGCAATAAATAGGGATGTAGGAGAGCGATATTCGCTTTATCTGTATGCTTGATTATGAGGCCTTTTAAATCTCCCACGATGTGGCATAAAACCCTGGTGCTGAGGCCCTAGCTCCCCTCTGCTACTACTGGCAGATTGGACTGTCTCATGATTACCTCGGAGGCAATTGAAGGGGCCGCAGGGTCGTCTGCATCATCTGTACTCCAACCTTAATAGCGAGTATTGCAAGATCTCAATCACTAAGTGGGGTGCTTCTAACGGTTTTGGTTCCTTGAAAGACTACCTTGTTGGATTAAAACTCACCACACTCCAGAATCAGTTTAAGGATGCTCCTGTGGTTATCAAAATTAAATGATAAATGAGTCACAAAATTACACATGAATGACCACGACATTTGACTGCTTGACAGACTCATTTGTTGTCACATTCGTGAATGGTGCTTTGCCAGGACTTGACAACGGCTTGAGGGCAGCACAACACAACACAACCAACAAAGCTGCCTTAAGAAGGCAGGAGAGTGCTGGGGAGAGCTGATGGATTCATTTAAGTTTTATGTTGTTGTGATGGCAGTGATGGTGTGGAGTGGGGAGCGGTGTGGCCGCGTTAACCGACGGGGTGCGACATACAAGGAGAGTGGGTGGATGAATGGTTGGGTGGATAGATGAATGGAGAGATAGACCCAGAAAGGTAACAGGTGAATTTCATGTCTTTGTGTGTGTGTACGCTGCTTGTTTAGATACACACACCCACACACACACACACACCCACGCTCGTCTTGATGCGTGGGTGCGTGGACATGCGGCGGTCAGGCCACATTTGCCAAGAAAGTGAGAAGCAGAAGTAGGAGACGACAACGACGCCGACAACAACGGTGGGGGTCCAGCAGAGAACAATGACTCACATCTCCTACTTTCGAACACACACACACGCACTTGCTTGAAAATTTTAGACCAACCTGACTCAAGCTTGACTCGAGGATTTTGCGATTTGAAGCAGAAGGGGAATTTGCCTTTTCAAATCCTCGGGGTGGCATAAAATTCGGATCGCGACACTTATTCCTCCCACTTCTTCCATACCAACTTCAGGCATCATTAGAGTGCTACAACGTACTTCATGAGGGAACTCAATGTCAAAAGAACAGCCCCATTCTGGACCCATGTAGGTGGACGCCACTTTAAACGGTCGAAATAATGAAGGGTTTTGTTGTGGCGGCCAAAATTGAAGCGCAGTTTCCATGAAATGCTCAGTAATGACGTGATGTCATGTTAAAAAAATGTTAAAATGGGGAAATTATAGGTATGATTGGAGGATTGGGAAACTCCTTGTGCCATAAAGCCAGGAATATGCCTGATAGGCGACTAGGCAACATTAAATCGACATTCAAGTGGAAAGGAGGAGGAGGAGTGGAAACGGAGATATTTTTAAAAGCCTTAAGTTGTCTCCCTAATGCAGCCCATGAGAAAGGTGGGTCTCGCGCAATCTCTCGCCTTGTCCTGATTCCTTCTAGCAAAGATTAACTTTCTTGGCAGAAGCTTCGCCTCCGGTGTGCATTTCCAACGCATTTCTGCTTCAAGCCATGCAATGGCATACAGATGTGATCTTGGGGAGGGACGAAGAGGACCCCCAAGAAGAAAAGGGAGCCGCAATACCACTCTCCCTGTGAGATGATAATAAATCTCTTTCCTCATTCATGTGACTTCTCATTCCTGAGCTACAGCACAAAGAGATTGTTTTTTTTCTTGATCCATGAAATAAATGTCTTCGGTCAACAATGGAGGATGAGGGCAAAAAGAGACAAACCCATGCACAAGGGAATTGTAAGACAATGCTCTTCAACACGAATGTTCATTGTGAACAGTCAGTGGCTGAGAGCGGGAGGGCTGCTCTCTTCTATGACTAAATAGCCTTACAGCAGAGGTTGTTTCTCCTTCCAGTTCACCCAATGCAATGGAGAGGCGAAGGAAGAAGCTGTAGTGGGGTTGTATAAACAGGAGAGAACAAAATGATACAAAAAAGCATGACAGACCTTTTTGTCGAGGAGCAGGATAGGCTGGTGGATGGACAAAGGAGGTGGAAGAAGCAGGGAAGGGGAGAGAGGGAACGGAACTCGTAAAAAGCGTCGCTCGTATCGAACAGTCGAGGCATTTGCGGGCAAGAGTGGAACGGTTTTGGCTTGACTTTCCCACATTTTCATATCTTCTGTGGCTCCTTTTTCTTACTCCTGAGCATGGCGGCGGACTCTCGATGCAGGAAAGTTGTTTGTAGGGGAGTTAAAGTGATAGAGGAGACCTCTGTCCCCCTCCATCCCCTCATTTCAATTAAGTTCACTTCGGTCTTTGATCTCCAAGGTCTTTGGTAAATGCTATTGGGTTGCAGTATCAGACTGGAAACAATCACTCAAACAAAATTTCCAAATCCTGCTTTGTAAAATCTGTATAGGTTGCAGTAATTAATAGCTACCAAGAGTTGGGCTTTTGGAAGTACAATTCCGGTTAGCTCAAACGGTTCTGTAAAAAGGAGCGGATAAAAGCTGAGCTCATTTCTTCCACTACGAGTGTATCTCCTGATTTTCACGAAGCGGGGAATGATTTTATCCCTTAAAATGCCGTTTTTTGTGCCTTTCGATCGGATTTATTATTATTTCCAAATTTAATCGCTTTTTTGGCACCTCTGGTGGTGCTTTTTAAGACTGCACATTTTGTAAGTCTTGGTGGAAATAAAATCCTCCAATGCGAGCTATAATAGCCCAGCCAACTGCTGTCTCCGACTAAGTGCAGTGTGATGGACAGCAAAAGTATTTCTCTTGAAGGTAATTAGGCGACTGTCATCGTGAAAATCACTGACACAATTGTGTACCTCCTATCCATCGCTCACACGGAGCCTGAGTGCGTCTCCATCCCCTTTTTATCCTCTCCCCTTCTTTTTAATTGCCCCTCCTCAGCTTTGGTTGGAGTTTTTAGGCTTGAGTATACTTAAATTGGCGCCCTTGCAAACACTGTTGAGGGAGACAAGTCTATGGCTAGGCCAGCTCAGACAATCCCCAGTGGTTCAAGAGACAAAAGCAAGCAGTGGTGGAAATCACTGCTGTCGAAGCCCAAGGGGTGGGCAGAGGGAAAAGTAATTCGGATGTAAGCAGAGCTAGCCTGATTGCCTGCCGCTAGAGCATAAACCCATTTAATCGTCCTGCCAGCCAGGCAAGCAGCCAAGTCATCATCTTATGGTAACAGCCATAAACTTGGTATCGTACTAAAACCTTCATGTTCAGGACCTGATTAGTTGTGCGAAGCACCATATTGCGAGACATTAAAGAGCCCCCTCATACTTTTGGGTGAATGTTAATGGAACATTTAAAGCGTAATGCTTGCCTAGTTGGATTTGAAAGCCCCATCACCCAGCGGACCTCCGATTGGACCGTGCGGCAGTGTGTGCGTGCGTGTGTATCCATCTAATGGCGGTGGTAATAAGGTAAGAGCTTTATCAAGCGTAATTTCTGCTTGAAGTTCAAAAAGAAGAGAATAATTATACGCACTCTAAGTGGATTGATTCGAGAGTCGAGAAAAAGGCAATGCTAGCTTTAACCACGATCAACTCCGTCTCCACCACCTTTCTGCTTGCCCCATTTGTAAATCCAATCCACATATTACTTGAACTCGACAAAGTAGTATAAAGGTATAAAGGTTGTTTCTTAAGGGCACTGCTTCGATCACACCATTATCCAGACACTGCTCACCCCCTCAGCATTTAGTGGCTCTAAGCAAACTCACTTATCTCAATGCTCTTAACGCCTCTCGGCATAAAGTACATTGGTTTTAAATATCCCTAAGGCTCTAGCCTTGAGGGACATGCCGACGACTAAGGCTTGTTGTTGGGTTCATATTACCTACGAATTAGTTGGGCACTTGTAGCACTTTATCTCTAGTCTAAGGGATGCTATGTGGTCGTTGATGTCACATCCGAAGACTGGAACGCCTGAACTGTTGGACTCGATTTTTTTCTACGGTAGATCTTGGTATGTAATATGTTGAGGGAGGTACAATAACCCACTTGCCCTTGTGTCGAGTTTTGGAAACCAGTAAAGTCTCGTTTTTCTAACTAATGCATTTAATCTTAAGCTGGGCGTAAACTAGAGGCAAGAGTTGACGTGTTTATCATTTTAAGGTTTAAAATTCCCCTCGGTATGTTACTGGCGGGGTCGAAGTGGCACTATTTTGGTGTTGAACGAAAAGTTATCCATTTTTAACATTTTAAATAATTTTTGATCTATTTGCGGTTACTCACAGGATCGCAAAGAGTTGGTGAGTGCATAGAAGTGTTCCACGAACCCAAGAGTGCTCATGGGACGCACACTGGATCGCCTTCTAAGTAGTCTTCTCTTACCTTTTCCTCCAAATTTGAGGACCGATGTTAATCACTATGAGTTGAAGGTAGACGACGTAGAAGCAGGCACATTTGCCTCAAACTATTAATGCCGTTTTAAAGCCAGTCAATTTCCTTTGTGCTTCATAGCTTTGATAACGGGTGGCTTATATGTTTTAAGTAGTATTTAAGTAACTACCGTATTAATTTGGGCAATTATTGAGGTATTGTTACCAATGCAAGGTTGTTTGATGGGCGTCAGTTGGCTTTTTCTTCTTATTTCCACTTGATAGATTAAAATTTTGATGCAAGACCTCCTAATCCTCTCCCCCCCTCCCCTCCTTCCCCTCCTCCTACGTGTAGCGTTTGATGGTAAATTTGTGGAAGTGGCATTTAAGGCAACGTCAATGACATTTACAACCAAAAAATCTAATCATTTCGAGTTGTCTTTTTTCGGATTTTGAGAGTTAACAGCACAGTTTTGTTCCACTTACACAGTTGCTACTTTTTGCCCAAATGCCAAGCCTCTAAGCTCACTTGGGGGAGAACTAAGAAAAGCAAAAAAGGCGGATTCACTGAAATGCACTAAAGCCATCTAAGCCAGTGGGTTGTGACCACTGCGAGCTCCTTCCCATGCTGTATTGCAAAGGCAGGCGCAGTGGATTTCCCGCAAATCGTCAAGAGGGAGAGGCCCGTCGCTGTGTCTTTGGAACTGGGTTTTCATCCACGTGATCCATTTAATGGGACTGTAAAGGCACGAAGGATTCACTAATGCTTATTTTAAAAAAATGAAGAATGCGGCGTAAGCGCACCCTCCCTTGTTAATATCTCCCCATCCTCCTCGAGATGTACCTGAGGTCGTGATGTTTGCCTCGGACACTCGTTGCACTTAATGATGACCGTTTGAAGGGCAAGAAATGTTTCATTTTATGGCTTCTTGATAATTTTTGCACAGTTGGTAACAGGGAATGAGAATAAAATTCATGCAAATAAGTCAAATCACACTGATAGAAACTAGATACCTGTGGATGGGCAGCACTGGAGGTGGGAGCATTGTGATAAGGTGAAAGAGACGCAAACTTTTTCCCTCGAGAAAGCATTTTAAAGGTTATTTTGTATTTACCTGCTCAATATTTCGGCCAATGCTTCTACGACTGGCCATAGACATACGTGATGGCAAGCCCATTTCCCCGTCTCCAGTACAGTTCTTAGGCAGGGCGAAACTCCAGATCCACTGAGATTACAAGGGGGATCAGTGGCGTCACAGTCAAAAACCTTCCAAGCTGCACGCAAATTAAATGACTGGCATGGTTGGTTCAGAGGTGTCTCTCCTTTTCAGCACCGAGGCGGAGGTTGGCCAAGGTGGGCGCCTGGGGCGCCACTCAAAGGAGAAGAGGGCTATACAATGCTTCAAATGTTTGTTTAAGTCTCCGTTTTGGTTTAGTGGGCACTTAAGGCTCCGCAATTGTACTTTAGCTGGATTGCATGGACCTCCAACCCTTCCCTACGTCGGCGATACGTACTCTGGGCCTAGTACTATTGTTCCTTTCGATTTTTATGATAGATTTGAGGTGTTTTACAAGTATCTACCAGTGTTTATTGTCTTTTTTATTTAAAAATTAACTAATGGAACTTCAATAAAAAAATGACAATGGAAATAGACACCGACACGTAGGAGTTGATGGTGTAAACTCCACGATGACGGCAAAGTCGGTCTGCGCTGGGAATAAATGCTCGCAGAGGCACGGGAAAATGGAAGGAAGTTTTTTAACCAAAATTTTCTGGTTTGTGCTAGCAAGAGCGAAACCATAAACATAATTACAAGTTGTGTGGACAGCTAAAATAGGCATAATTTTACCCTTTACTAGGAAAATTTGATTCGCTGAGACGTTGTTTTTGTTTTGATAATCTCTTTGAGATGCCTGTAAAGTTGTAAAACCTCCAAGCAGCCTTGTAATTGGGACTGCAACATTGTAATATTCCTATTTAATCACTTAATCCTGACTAGGCAGTTTCATAGTCCCCTAAGGAAATCTCCACAAATAGGAGTCGATGACCTTGTTACGCTACTTGAGGCAGAGGAGGAGGAGGAGGAGGAGGAGTCGAAACCCCGAGGGAGCAGAATGGCTTTCCTTGAAGGAGTGGGACAAGCATTTGACTGTGAGAGCTTTCATTTACTGCCTTTATATGGTGGTTGTTGTTTTAATGACACAACAAGTGCTGCCTTTATGGCCGTCTCTTCTGTCCGTGCAATCTCACTGTAGCCCTCCTAATTACCCAATCACCACCAATTCGTAATTTAGAAAGAGAATTTAGTGAGGCTACATTTACATTATTTTACTTTTTTTTTCACTTTAAGGATGGACTTTTGAATGGCGACCGAGACGTGTCTCGAGTGTTTTCCATTTACGCAAAGGTGTTGTCGGTCTCCCAACATGGCGACTGACTGGTGCGATCACCGCCTTTTTTCACACTTTATACATTGAGCTCGTCATTGGAGGTGGTAGCCGTGTCGAATGTGTGGTTTGTTTAGGAATGCGAGATAAAAGTGCGCTCTCAGTTATTTCATCGCGTCTGGGTGGATTATTTATGTGTGAATTAATCCACCATCTTGTGGCTCCAAGGAAAAGTGGAGTGTTTTCTTTTTCCTCATTCGCATGCCTATATGCGCTTTAGTTGGTATACACAAAACAGACTGGCCGAATTTTAAAGGTAAGCCTGTTTATTGCTAAAGACATTGAGTAGAAAGTTGCCTTTTTCCCCCTCCATGTGTGGTTTAAAAGGCACTTTAAGTCTGCTCCTCGTTGCGTAAAGCCGACGCTGAGACGGAGGAAGACGTGATTCTGGGGCTGAATATGTACTCCAAGGACAGCTTACATTAAATTCGTTCTAGCCCTGCTTCCTATTCATTCAAAAGTCCTGTGTTACTGTTAATGATTGTGTTCATTAAAAGTTGGAACACGATGGTAAGGAGACGGTGGCACTTCTGGGTCAAACAACACCTAAACCAGTTTGTCTCTCTTGAGCATAATAGGATATGTACTTTACGACAGTAAACGAGGCAAAAAAAACAAGGCATTCGAGACGTTTCTTCGTTCGAAATGAATAATTCGCCTAGTCGCGGTACACCGTTTTTGTCATCTCTTGGCTCTCTTGTGCTCGTTTGCAGTCGCTGTCGGAATATGTTTTGTCATTAATGGTCAAAGAGGGAGTCAAAATGCCTGCAATGGCATCACATTTCTCGTCCATTAACTTCACCTTTAGATCTGATCAAAGTGGCATCCACCTTTGAGAGGTCACTAGGAGACCAACCTCAACTCACTTGGAGATGTGTTTTTGGCATAATCTGAGGAGCTATTTTCGCCTAATCTCCGACTCCATTAATCCCGACTCCTAGTGACCTTTCTCCAATCGTCTGTGATTTATCCGGTTACCGATATGGCGACTCCTACGACTTTGAGGCCATTTAATTAACCTACGGTATGGGCTAGCAACTACGGCTCCAAGTGAACACAAACATTGAAGCCTTCGCAACTGGATGACCGACTCAAACATCTGCAGATTACTTTATGACTTAAAATGTTCTGAGGGGTCGTGATGGGTCTTGGAGATGGTGTTCTCAACTTAGCCATTCCTTTCATTTTATTATCGACTACGCCTTACCAATTGATGACATCTCAATTCTGCTGCCATTCATTTCCGTGTTCCAAGATAAACACTTTGTACTTTTCCTAATGAAAGCATTATTAAGGACATTATTGTTGTCTGCAACATCAAAAAGCCTAGATACTATGAATAGGACTCTCTAAAATTCGCCTTTAGGCCAGTCTTTTAAGCAATACAGGTGTTATAAATTTTCTGCAGTTTGTGTATCAAGGATGATTATGCAATAAACCCGGAATATCACCTCGTGATACTTCTGTAAGGACCTCAGCACGACCACACCTGGTGATGCCTGTGCAGAACCCACTGTGTTATAAATCAGTGAGATTTCTGAATTCACCTTTTTTTTAGAAGGTCCTTACACCTGCAGATAAGCATCTCCATTTCTCTTTCCCTTTCGTAATTTAAAACCACACTGAGTAATTTTTTCTCAGCCCAATGGAAAATACGAAAATGTTTTTGAAAAAGGAGGTCAACAGAGTAAGTGGGGGCTGTCTCGCAATACCCCTCGACTATTGCCCACACCCCCAACATGGGAAGGTGGAGGGGCTGTTATGCGAAGCTCAAGGCGACTCTGAGTGTTGCATTTTAGCTAATTAAACTGTGAGACAAATTGGTCGGCTGTCTGGACGAAACGGTTGTGGAGGAAATTGCAGACAGTCAGTCGTGCTGATGTGAAAATCTGCATGGTTTCCAAAAAGCAAAACGGGAACACACACACGTTTTAAATGCCTTCACCATCATCAGCAGACATTAAAATGGGAGAAGAGGAGGAGGGAATGCTGATGAACCCACGGGTGGTCCATCCAAACGAGGGAGGTCGCGTGCGGAGAGAGAGAGAAAGCGTGAGGGAGAGCGGGAGAAAGAAAAAGTTCACCCAAAATGCATCAATCAATTTCAATGCGTTGAAGGAGGCAAAAGGAAACGACTAGCATTGCTGGGAAGGGAGACCTTTGGCTGGATAACTATTGAATGGGCAAAAGTTCCAGCACTCGGGCTCCACTCTTTTGTATTATCTAATTGTTTGTTTAACTCTCAGTTCCGGCGACAACTACTTTAGGGCTCGCAGCTCCCAAACCCTTCTACACGTCCCAGTCAAGTGCCTTTTATGGGAAAAAACAACAAAAATACTAAATTAGCCATTTAAATACTACCCATTCCTGGCTATTTCCTCCTCCACTAGTGGCTAGGCCTTTTTATGCCTGGAAAAATTATTGGCATCAGGTCATCAACTTTTTACTTAAACAGGGAGCTTTGCTGTTATGGGCATGACAGTTGATGAATGTTGCATTAAAGAGGAGATAAATGCCTCTTGCCTTCACACATCCGACATTCCTCCATTTTTGCGCATTTTAATCTCTGTGTTTACGTTTTACCGTGGAATGTCAGATGCACTGATTTGCGTCCACTTAATGACAAGCATGCACACTTCAAATTTATGCCTTTTTTACCCTTCCATACGATTGCTGGCCAAACGCACATCACAATTCGCACCAAACAAGAAATTCCACCTCGCTAGGCTTAAGCCTAATTTAGCTAACAGAAAAACCTCACACCCCACTTTCCGTCCCCTTTTTTTACCCCCCTCCCGACATCTAATTGGCAGGGTAGTCGAAAAGCAATGTTTTTTTTTTTTTCAATTGAAAGAATCCACACATTTGAAAGAATAGAACATTTGATTAGGCCATTTGGCCATGTCAAAAGATTTAGGCTGGGATTATCGTAAAAATAACGTCTACAATCGGTGGCATACGGGTATTCGCGGTTCCTTCTTACCCAAAACAGATGAATCGTATCTCTTTCCCAACTACCGTCGGCTAAGCAACCAGGGGGCGGTAAATATCATATCCTCACCTTGAAATATCGCGGCATAGGTCAATCGAAAGTTCATTATAAACAGTTGCTTCGAGGTCCACACCTACAGCCGAAATGAAAATTGGCTAAATAGGTGGAGGATTGTGGCATGGCTTCCATGATTCCACCAAAAAATGCCCTATTGCTTGGATGAAAACAATGTTAAAACTGTGTATTTTTCTCACTACTTGTTGAAAACAGTCCACTTGGTTTTTGGAGTGGGAAAAACGGTTGGATGAATTGGCAGATCCGCGTTGTGTATGGTGAACTGCACATCAACGCCACTATTGATACAACTTCGGCAGTATAATAGTTGACGCTGTCTGGCAAAATAAAAAAAGCATTCCACTTTTTTGCTACATCCTTAGTATTGTTTTTTGTCTTTTGATTGACTTTTGTCCTACTTATTTGCGGACTTGTAAGCCAATTGGTTTTCAACACTCCCCTCCCCCCGCCTTCTCTCCACCCCCCCTTCCTTCCTTCCCCATCTTTTCTCCTCCCCCTTACCTCCACTTCTGTTTCTTCTGCCTCGAATTTTTTACTCTCAGCGGAGGAAAAAGTCGTTCCAAATGAGCAAGCTAGCTTGCGAGAAAAAAGTGTGCGTTTTTGTGGTTCTCCCTCTCCTGTCATGCCTTGTTCCTCACATCTACACACACATAGGCACGTCCACACAAAAACGGTGAGTGTTGTAGTTTTTCTGCTCGGAGGCGGTGGAGGAAGGGGCGGAAAGGGGTAGGGGGAAGAAAAAACGACAAGAACACACATACTGGTCGCGTCACTTTTGTTTATCCTGAATGCTGGCCTTTTTCATGGTATTTGGGTGTAATGTATCCATTTGTTCTCGCCCTCAGGGGTGTGGATCTGTGCATGTGGGGAGACAGCGTCGTAGAGCTAAGGGAAGGGTGAATCAAAGTTATGGAAGCATCAGGTTTTTTGCTCACTGGCGAAAATGGTTTTACCTGCTCGTGATGGGCTACTGATGTGTCAAAATGTCGACTTACCAGCTTATCTTTGAAGTTTTGATGCCACTCACTGGCCAGTGTGTGAACGTCTAATTTCACAATGCAAGCAAACATATTCTTAACCATCTTCCCGGAGGACTCAAACACTACTCTTCTGATCTGACAGCCACAGGTCTGATTGTCAATCGCATTCAACCGCGAAACAGGAAGGAAGACTTTCCGACGAATTTGTGGAACAAGAGAAATGCAATCAAAGTCCAAAGCAAGTCGTTTTTCCCATAAAATACACTGCCAATTCACAGAACTTGATTTGATGTGCAATATAAAGAGGCATCTCAAGGCTACGTCCTGCTTTAACTTTCGCCTTCTCACCTCCTGTCATTTTCACGTTGGCTGAGCGTTCACCGAGGCTATTCTCAGCTTCTCGTAAGAGCAGGAGGAGTAGAGCCATTAAATCAAGCTTGTTGTTCACTGTTTGTTCAAATTCCGTCTTGCACCATTACTGGCCTTTGTTTTAGAGCTGGTCGTTACGAGTCGATGGACCTTCAGTCTATAGAGCCCACAGATTCGACCATCTAGGAAGGATATCCTCTATCAGTCGAATCGGGCTTGCTGCTCGCTAACAGGTCCATCTACCTAATGTTGAACAAGAGAGCTAGGCAACTATTAGATTGTTCCATCCAGTCACCTGTGAGTGAGCCGAAGTCTCGAGAGATGGAAAAGCCATCGGACCAATGTGCACAATTACAACAAATATCCTCCTACGGTGTGTAGAATGACCTATTCAAACCCTTAAATCTCAAGGTCGGAGGCGACAATAAGCTCAGCACACAAGTGCATTCACCTTTTCTTCATGCTGTTAGCCAGCCACGTTGCAATATCGGAGGTTTTCACCGCCTTCATGCACTCAGATAGTGGTTATTTGACACATTTGGTGTTCTGTAACGCCCCAATATTCTTGTCTTTTGTTACCTTAGCCCACGCTAACCGGATATTCTTGGCCTGAGGATGCCCAGAGCATCGTGCCATTTGGGGAAAATGGGAAATTCGAAGGATTTTGACCACCTTTCCTCCAAAACAGCGGCAGCAGTGTATCAAATCTCGAAAACAGCCAATACTGTACGAACTTATCAAAGTACTCTTCGAAGACTGTATATGCTTCTGAAACCTATTAGAAATGATCAGTTCCTCATTTGGAAGGCTAAGCATTTGCACGAATGCCTCCTTGCACTGAGGTAATGGATAGCTCACTGTGCTTGTATTTATGTACTTAATCTTTTCTCATGAATTGTGTTATGGCGTCACGTTCTACTCTCATGCATTAGATCCCATCTCCTCGTACTCGTTACACTGACCGGTTTCGCCACGTTCTACCTACTGATAGAGGCAATTTAAGCGATGACCCTGTCAAGCCACTCATTCAATAGCAGCACTTTTGTAACTTCGTGTAGAAGTTGGAATTCTAGGCAAAATTTTTACCCAATTTTATTAACACAGGCTCATAACCATGTGCTGGAGAAACTAGACCTCCCACACACAGAAATCATGCTTTTTAGTGCCAAAGGTTAAAAAATTTATTCACCCTCAGATTCAAAATGCTACTTGACACTTGGTCAATCCATAAGTGGCGTGATAGGTACGAATGGCTACAAAAAACTGGTTAGGAACATACGTCACATATATGTGACGTCGGTAGTGAACGTGATAAAAACTACTCTTTTTAGGAGTGTGCACGAATGGGACTGCATTTTGACATCCGGTCTCACTATTGGCATTACTAGTTCTATTTTGCTGGATAATTATTTGTTATTTGCGCAGCAGTTTGACTCCTCGATTTATGTCGCATTGTTCCTGTCTCCAACAATGCAAACGCGGTATCCAATAAAGAGGCAACCACCTCCTTTGCTTATAGAAACGTAAAGGCCCTGAAAGCAGGTACTGGATAAGCTCGCTTTCTTATTTCGGATTAACAAAGTAGCGTACGATTTGATTAAATGCATTAATGTACTCTTCCATGATCCTGCTCAGTACCAGGATCCAGATTCAACGTTAACCTCCTGCGGTACTTGTCACGCTATAGGATCTTTCTCTCCAAGTCTTTTGTGGAGGATGAACACTTTTATAAAGAGGATTTTGAAATTTCGTCATTAAATTTTAGTCGTCAAGGGGAATCAGAAAAGGTGGTTATGTGGGATAGAACTTCTTTAACTTTAAAAGAAGCACGGGTTTAGCAAACAGGGCATTCATTCCACTTGGCATCGCATAACTTCTACTCATTCTCAAAGGATCAGGTTACCAGCATCGCATGGGTTAATCCCCCAAAATCTGATGTCGCTAATATGTGACAAGTGTTTTCTATTAAATTATGGTTTGTGGTTACACCAACTTGTGCCTCCAGTAGATTGGTTCAGTTAAAGGCCATGAAATTGTCACATAGCTCCTTGATCTGCGGAAAATAGAAGCTTGATTTATCTCTCCGATGGTCCATATTGTAAACACGAAAAATTCTATGCGGCAGACGTCGGTTTCCACTTGGAACAGGCACCTATTCGCTGATGCGGAAATGACGTTATCATGCTTTAGTTTCTCAAACCCCTTTTGTTTTCCAAGCTTCAATTTTGCCTTTGATAATTCTAATAGGCGTTGTAGATGGAAACCCTACAGATCGACTAGAGTGTCATAAATGTGATCCATAGAAAAATTGCCCTTGTAATTAACCTTCAATCAACGGTTGTGCTATTGTCAAGGTCACATCATTAGTGGCTAGTATTGCTTCATAGATGATAAGCTGCTGGCTAGAGTGGCTTTCCACCTTTCTAGCCTGGTCACAAGATATAATCCCTCCAGTATTTATTCAATCCAACCTCCGACTTGCCTCCCATCACGACTCTTTGAATGTGGTTTCAGGAGTTCGTTGGAGCCATGGCCTCCTAAAACTGGCCATGTACTTTAGTGAAACATCCTCGTGAAGTACTCATGATACCATGCTGTACATTCTTCCGAGAAAAGTCATCGTTGCAGTGTGGAAGTATTAATAGCAATTTCGGTCGCTAAAGTGTCTGCATCACATTTGACAGTGCCACTTATGTGATGTTTCGCAGGTGCCAAGTTGAAAATATGCCTGAGAGGGTGGAGATCAGAATATTACAGCCCAAATCGCCTATTTACACATCAAAAATGGTCGCGTTTAACGAGGCCATTTGGGCGGCCTTAATGGTTTGGGATAAAAAGGGCCCCACATGGCTTGATCGCGTGTCTGTCACAATTAAATCCCACTTCTGTCTTTAAAAGCCTCTTGGCTAAGCATTTGGGGATTTCGTGTGACTAGACCGTAAATGAGGAAGTGCCTCTGTACTCTAGTTGGATGATATGGGCTTCATTTTGTGTACGGCACTGTGCGGGTCCTTCAGACCCTTCTTCGACGGCATAGCACCCTATGACTAAAGGTCCAGACCCTCTGTGAATTCGTTATAACCCAGGATATTTAATTTTACAGGCCCATAAGAGGGTGACAGAGTGTGCAATGACTAACACGGATCCTTGCCATTGAAGTTGCAAAATCCGCGGACTTTCACCTCCAGTCGATCAGCAGTAGGGCACTTGAATGGTGTAGACGTTTTCAAAGACTATTCGCATGGAGTGTTTGTTGGCCCCCAGTTCACTAACTTTGAACATTTTAGTGGACGAATTGCCCATAAATACGCAATTTTTCTGTGGTGTTACTGCAACTGTGAACCTTCCAAAAATGCAGTTTAGCCTGGAATGCTTCCGGCTGTACTGGCGAATTGGATTTGTCCAGGACGAAGCTGCAGTCCAGACACTAAAGGGTGAGTACGGTAAAACCAGACAGTTGTGCGTCGCTTAAAACTTTCTAGTGCCTTATTTCTTGTGCCGGATCATTATACCTCCCACTGGTTATCAAAAATCTGTGTTACTGGCATCATGCCATTGACAATGATAGATTATCTTCCTCTGAGGTAGGCAATCAACAGAGAACCACCGCCAATTTATCCATTTGGGGAGAATGTAAATAAACATAATACAATGAATACATTACCTATACCTTGGTCTCCAAAAGCCAAAAAACAGGAGAACGGGTGCAATGCAAAACAATTTTGCTCTTCCCAAGTCTCTACTGAAAGTTTAGGGGCAATGAGCACTTTGTTGGAGTAACCCAAGGTGTAGAAACACGGAATTACGCGAATTTTGTACCCAGAAATACTGCTTTAAGAGTTTCACACTTTTCAGCACCTTCAAGACTTGCATTTTCGCAATCCCTTGAGACTACTTTCGCACACTTGAGGAGCATTATGTCCGGACACTTTCTATTCTCCATAAGCAATCAATTAACCTCTGAAGTTGCTGCAAAGAGTAGGCAATTCAAAGTAGAGATGCCGCCTCACTCTTGGATCGAAATCGTCGTAGTCGAAAGAAAAAGTAATTTTTTCCAGTCGCTTGGTGGTTCTTAAACCACCCGAACATATGCTTCACCCCACGCAATAAACAAATTTTCCGGGCTTTTTTTCTGAATGAAATGTGCTGCTTTAAATGTGTTTTAGCTGTGTATTTCTTTGGATCACTTCCAAATTTTAGGCGCACCAGGGGCAGGTCGGGGCAATGGCATACTACAGCGCTCCTTGCTGGAAGGTGCCACCTACAGCTATTTAAAAGTCCACTTCAAAGTACTTTTTTACAATGCGAATTGAAATTCCAACGTTAACTGGCTCAGTCTAAAAAGGTGTTGCAAAAAAAACACTCCAAAGTGTGTCTTACGAGCATCGTGAAATTTTGTTGACTTATTTCCAATTTCAGTAGTCGACATGGCTGAGGTCATTTTTTAAGTAGACTAAAAGCATTCACGTGTTCTGACATGTTGCCTTTATGGGATTCAGGTAATTAGAAAAGAACATTGAATGGGGTAGTATTTTACAAAACAATAGCTTATGAAAGCACCAAGATTATGTTTGTAATGTATGATCTTCGATTCCAGTAGTATATAACAACAATGGCACGTGCCACAGAGATATTTGAAGTTCGTTTTCTCTAGATTAGGTTCTATTTCAGTAGGATCTACCATGGCTAAAGTGTTTACTTAAAACGGAACGAGACTTTACGAATGCATCTCAAGAATATGCAAAACATTTTCCCAGACTGGGTTGTGAGAAAGTTGTGGAAATTTCCATACGCTACATGCTTTGCTGGATTAGCAGCTCTTAAGACCAAGTTTAAACTCTCCCCTGGTAACTGGATCACCTCTCATCTCATTAACCGAACATGACCAGATAAAGGAGTTCCTCCGTCCCCAATGCCTTAAAATTATTGCCTGTACCGTATTCTATCTTCTCTAAATGCTACTGCATTGCGTTTTTTGGTTCTAAAATATCATTGTTTGGCTCACTATGACAAAATAATTGCAACGACAACTACTCAGTTATTTATAGAGAAGGAAAAGGAGTAGCACGTAAAGAATGAATTGTGTAAGAATAACGGAAATCTTACGCGTGTACTCCTCAGACTGACTGCACATTTGATTTCAGTAGTATAAAGCATGCCAATCACCTGAATGCCTCAGCTTGAATGGCTGTAGCGCCGATATAATAAACAGTGCCGCAAGATCTATCACCAAAGCTGATTTTATAATTAAACATTTGGTTATGCGATCGACACGAGGATGACGGTGGTGATTAATTCATGAGCTCGTTTCATGCAATTGGGAGCGACAATAATTAAACAAATTTGCGCCCACCCCTCTGTGTGTGGGTGTAGGTGGGGATGGGTTTAATACGTGGAAGGGAGAGGAGGTTATGTGGTCCTATCTCTGCCATAACTAGGTGGTGGCGCGAATCATGTCGACCTTTTATGTCCTCCGACTCGTTCTGTCTGCAATTCACTGCCTCGGTCATAAATACCTCAATGGTGGCACAAAGGGGTGTGCCTACTTCACTCCTTGCTCTTTTTCTCCCCCTCCTTCACCTCCTCCCTTCGTCGGTACCATCGTACTGGTCCATAGCGTCCATTAGTATTTCACATGTTAAGTGATGAACTCGTGCAATTTTAGAGGTGGATTTAACGTGAACCCACAAAAGGGCTGCGAGACCCACGACAGAGTCTCGTATCACCTGCGAGGTGGCTGAGACCCGGGGAATTGAACTGCCTCGTCAGCAGATGGAAAATGGATGATTAGGGAAAGTTGATGACAATGATTCCCTACTGAACGTGCTGAAGCAGAGTATCATGCAGGCTCTGTGGAGTTGAATCTCGTCCTTTTTCAATCTCCCCCAATCCTGCCACCAGTTTGTATGATGTGCACGTAAAGCGGGGGAGTTGTCAGACAACATTATGATCTTAAACCATCAATAGTGTTATACGAAAAATCGGGAACTCAGTGTTGAAAAAGATCTGTTAGGATGACACCCGGTGGAGGGGGAGGGGGAGGGTGTGGCTATTAGAACGGTGTTGCAGCTTCATTACAATGCCCTGACTAGTTCTCCTTAACTCATCAATTTGACATTTCTTGCAAAACCAAAACGCACACGCAGGTGGTGACGAGGGATGACAAGAGAGAGAGAGAGAGAGAGTGCCCATTTGATGCTAATGCGAGGAAATAATGACAGCCTTGTCACTCCAAATTCTCAACGTCTTATGGGAACTT
Organism: Taenia multiceps; assembly: GCA_001923025.3. Classification (NCBI taxonomy): domain Eukaryota; kingdom Metazoa; phylum Platyhelminthes; class Cestoda; order Cyclophyllidea; family Taeniidae; genus Taenia; species Taenia multiceps. Next base: position 76,407,593 of record CM010311.1, on the reverse strand, counting down.
TGACTTCTTAGACATCTTTTTGTGCAATTAACTCTTGAGGCAGGTTTGGAGGAGTGAAGGAATTAATGCTAAGTGAGAGCTGCATGTTAGCGAAGTCGTATCCAAGTTCTGTATTTTTTACTCACCCCCCAGTGGAAAAAAAGGAGGAGAAGTAGTTCGTGGACATACATCTGCACGACAGCCTCCAGCGTTGTCTGAATTGTCAAAATTGCATTAACCATCCACCAATTCAGCTGTGAATGCACCTGATGCCACATTTGATCCTTCTTATGCTTGGAATACACCTGCTTCTGGTCCCCTTTCCGGATTTTTATAAAGAACCTCCACCTTCAGAAATGCCTGAAATGTACTTTCGGAGCAAAATTTTGGGAAGGTTTGAAGCTGGGAGAATTTAAGTCACTGCCCTCATTGGAACTTATTTAAACGGAAAGTAAGCTGCCTAACACTCAATAGCATTTTACCTCCTCCATGTGTTCGTAGCACTATTCCCTCTATTCCCCTTGACTTTTGTCATCCTGTTTAATATTTGGCCATTTTTTCCCTTTTCTGTTCTAAATTTCCCTTTCTCTCATTCACAAACCATTGATGGAGCGTGAGAGAGAGAGAATGTTTGACAGGCGGGAGTGATGCTAGTAGAACGACTACGACATCGACAAAACATCAGTTTTTGTTTCTCACCCTCTCCCTTGGACACCTACACGAGTCCCTGCGTGTCTGCCTGTGTGTCTGAAAGGGACATTGTATTGTCGGCCATGTCCATACCATGTAATTACCAATTAATTTATCAGATTGTCTGAGTGGAGGCGATTTCGCAGCATTGGAACCCCCTCATTGTGACTGTGGTAGAGTCAGTTATAAGTCGCATAGAAAAAGTAGATGAGTGGATAGTGCACCTGTTTTCCACACCCTCAAGAGGACTTTGGACATGTGATTAGGGGAAAAAATAGAGCAACGCTGTGATTGTTTGACTTGTGATTGTGCTTACGGTGACGCTCGCCCAACCCATCTCCTTCCACTCACCCCGCTTGTCATTTCAGTAGACTATTGGAAGTGCTTTGATAAACTGGCACCGCAATTCCCCTTGAAGACGTGGTGGGACGCACCAGTGTGGGAGGGTAGGAAGTCTATCGGTGGCGCTATAATGCCTCAAGTGGTTAAGTACACTTTTCCGCACATCCCCTTCCCTCTTTTGGGCGTCGTCCGTCCTCAATGGTTTGATAATTAATCCACAAAATTAGAATTCGCCTTTACCTACCTTAGTTCTTCGTTCGTGTTGACTTCAGACCCTTGGAACTGGAGAGGGAAACAGAATTATGGGGTCGTGGGGTCTCAGTCTGTGCAAAAGCGCAAATCTTGATATCGTTCCCGCCCTACACCCTAATAGGTGTGGCAAAGTTAAACATGCATAGAAACCACTTCTACAAATGCAAAGTCGGAAATGACTGAATCACAAAAGCCGTTTTTTCAACACAGACTACGAGGGTCACATGCGTGTGTGTATCTGTATGTGACGTCCAGATTTTTTTTCACTCCAGCCTACGTGTCGCACAGTTAATTGGAGGAAGATGAAGTGAATCGGAAGGGAGACAAACTGTTAGCCATCGGTGATGAAAATTGGCGCTGTGTGGAGGTTAAAATCTCCTCTGCCAATTCAGACGAGAACCGATTGTCCAAGTCCAGCTAAAATGGAGCGTAAATAAGCCTTGGGGAGGAATTTTATTCCACACACAACAACATTCATTATTGAATGCTCCACTGTCTCGAAGCAAGTGCACAATACACTGCTATCTCTCCCTCTCTCCTTCCAAATGAATGCATATATCCGTTTTGGGCATACCTTGAACACACTGCTGACTGGAGCGCAGTGACTTGAGTCTTTGTTCTAGAAATAAAAGGGAAATATTTTTGGATTAAGATAAGTCAACTGCTTAGCTAATTCAGGCTGTCTGTGTGGTCCACTGGGTAGTGCAGAAGTTAGCCCAACTAGTTGGTGGCAGAAGTCTCCGTTAAAACTTTAAAAAACTAGTTGAAGTGATTAAGCAGGACACTGTTTGTACACGTCCAGAGGTTGAAATTGCTGCTATTGGCATGCGTGCAGTTCTCCTGAAGTGCTGTATTTTAAGCCATCATACAACTCACGTTAATTGTTACAAAAAGCTGCGAAACAAGCATCAAGAAAAGCAAAGACATTGTGCACGCAACGACACGTACCAGTTGCACCATGAAAACCACGTAAAAACTGGAATGGATGGTTGGATGGATGGACTTATGGAAGGGCAAATGGATGGGGGGAGGGATACGGGCTGGATGAATGTCAAGATAAATGAATGGAATTTGTTGATGATGACTTTGAAATTGAAAGAGAAGGGGTAACCGCTGTGAAGTAGTTGACCGTCTTAGAGCGAACTGCTGTTCTGCAGAACTGGAATTTGTTCATTATGCCACAGAAGTAGTACGTCCAGAAATCACCTAGCATTGATTTCAACACTTGAATGCTATCAATACCAGGAGCGGTGTTCTTCACTAGCCTCAGCTGATTTATTCTACAACATCTTGCACAAATTGCACATCTAAGACTAATTTATGTTCTGTAATAAAGTCTGGATCAAGGCATACATTTGAATAGTCGCCACCGATCACCACACCCCGGAGTTTTATTTCTCTAGTGGGGCACTTCGACTAATCTTGGTTTTCCTTCCAAGCCAATGAGCTACATCATACAACTTTCGGTACTTTTTCATTTGACTGCCCGATTCTCAGAGGATTATCAACCACCACACTCCACATGCTTTACTGTTTTAGCATGACATCAGTTGTTATTTGTTTCTTGACCAATTTAGCTTCTTCTCAAAAGCATAAAACTTATCTCAAAAATCGTGTAGCAGTTGCTATTGTTTCAATTCGCGATTTGATGCAACTAGCTTTTGCAAATTGATGAAGACCACGCGTCACATATGTGTGACGCTGATGGGTAGCAAGTTAACGGGCTATGATTTCATTTCAGCAAACATTATGCACAAAAGTTGCTGAGTCATTGTATTAGAGGTCAGTATTTGACTGTATTTAACCTTACAGTTGGAAATACAAAAACACTTTACTAGGGAATAGATGGTATCTGGAATTATTGGGGATACAGAAGTGCGCTGGAGCTGTATGCCATGCACTTTAAAAGGGCATCAGAAAGTGGAGATGTTTATAGGTTTGTGCGCTATACACTGTCTTCGTCCTGCCTGCAAAGGCTTCAATCAGGCCTAGTGAAAGAAAGTGAATGACTGAGCAGTTGTGGGAATAAGTGCGTGCGCGTATCTTGGTGAGCGAACCAACGAAGGAATGAAAGAAAGGAGGCCAGGGAGGGAATGAAGGAGAACAGGTCAAAAAGTGTGCACAGTAGAGTTTAGCTAAAAATGCTCACGTGCAAGCGTGCGTTCTCGCTTTTTCACCTTTTATCCTGTTACAGCTCTTTGTGTCGTTGCCTCGCACCGTTTGTCCACTTCTTTCCTTTCCTCCTTTCGCTGTCCTCCTTCTCTCCCTCCCCCGCCCCCTTTCGGTCTGAAAGGCGCGGAAGACAAAAAGCGGCACTCGCGTCTCCACTGCTTTGCGTGCAGTTTATCCCACCTCCTCCACTGCCTCCTCACTCTTGCTTATTTTTGCTCACCGACGCCGCCGCTGCTACCGCCTCTACTTCTACTGCACTATTCAAGCATCTCGTTGAGCAGAGGCGAAAAAAGTCACTCGTTCACCCACTGCTTCTATCACGCCGCACGTACCGCCTACTTTCTTCTCCCTCTCTCTTTCTCTCTCCTTTTTTTCTCGCTCACGCGTTTGCTCGATTCCTCCGCGATGTTTTGCCGATCGCAGCAAGCGACGCAGTAGTGGTGATGCTGCAAATCGTCCTTTGTCTTCTCCCTTGAAACAAAGTGAAAGGGAGAGGGTAATGGTGCCGAATTTTAACAATTTCGCTCCCCTTCTTTCGGCCTTCCCTCCGTTTGCGAACGTGAGAACATCCAGCGCAACGCCACACAAAAACCTCCACTGCGGCTGTTAGTCAGAGGATTGGGACGGGGAAAGGGAACTTAAATGGCAAGGAGTGTAAAGGTCTTTAAAAAGACGTTTGATATCACAAGACATCCACTCCTTATCTTCCACTGAGCAGACTAATTGTAGTATTCTAAGTGTTAATACGGCAACCGAGGTACCTCTAGTGACGTGGCGAGGTATGCAAGTCGGAGAGAAGAACCAGTCTCGGTAGCACACGGCTGGGATTGAAGATGTACAACTAACACAAACCGGGTGATGCTCTGCGTATGTCAATGGATTTATTGGGCAAGAACTTAGCCAAAAGCAATGCGAATATTTTTGGGGGATGATGAATATCTCTAATTTAAACTTGGTCTGGTGAGATCCGTGACTACAGAATTCGGACTATTACAATTTGAGCTAGTCCTCTCGCTGTTGTTTTCCACGGTGCCATTTGTGGACACCACTTCTGTCTTTGTTACAATACTCAGCCAGGAAACTCAATTTAACAATTTATGCAACTACTGTGCCACAGGAGGAACAGAACTACTGCAATTGAGAAGTACTTTTCACTTATGAAAGGTCTTAGACTAGTTATTCAACAACTATGGCCTTAAGCCTTGGGTAGTGTCCTCTTACTTTTTCATGCCAAAGTTGCGTGCTCCTCATTTTATTGCCTGCTAAAGGCCCATTTTTATTCATGAGTCGTGAGCAGTTGTCAAGGCATGGTTATATGCTACAGAGGTGTAGATAGGAATCACTACAACTGTAGTAGAATTCATTTAGCTGGATGATTCAGTTCATTAAGTACCTTCAAGTTATCAACCGATTGTCTTAGCATCAGTGTGACAAATAAAAAAAGGCCTGACTGAGTTTTCGTGCACCGAATGTGTGTGTGGATGTGCGTGTGTGTGTGTGTGTGTGTGTGGCTTTGTGTATGTGGCTTGATTACCTGCTTAAATGAAGTCGTGATGGTGATTCACTCACACCCACTCACCCACCCGGTGCCCCACCTAACTCGTACACCTTCCTTCAAGAGCGTAATTAGGATTACAAAATTGACATTGTCTGCAGTCGAATCGATAGTGTAAGAAAAATGTAGCCCAAATACAGTAATACCAAACATCATGACTTCACTACGTCACCATTCATTGGAGGATGTAATTCGCTCGAAGGGAGGGGCCGCTCTTTCACTCTCACTATAAATTAAGTGAATTTTTGAGGTCTGTTGCGGTCTTGGTAATATGTATCATCCTTTTGAAATCCAAGCTGCCAAGATGATAGCCTGGTCAGCCTTCCATGCCCACAGCATCTCGATTTTCCCCGCACTGTGGTGGTGGAACTACGCCATGCGTCTTCAGGTACGGTTTGGAGGCTGCACAGGTGGCAGCAGTGAGTAGAATGACTTTCGGATAACAGATGTAACACATAAATGTCTAGGAAGGAACTGATAGGAGAATGGTGACTTTTGACAGTCATCCCAATCTGGTGTTCCGCAGGAAAGCAGTTACTGATTGATACAAGACCAAACTTTAACTATGTAAAGGCATTTGTCACGGAACTTACACAATATTTAGAGATGCATAGCATTTAAATAAAGATAAAGCGCATGTTGCAACGCATTATCCGTCTTGAGCCAGTAAAGTCCCTGTAATACCGATTCAAAAGTGGATACGACTATGAACTCTGTATCAGCGCTGAGGTCGAGCTTAATAATCCTCTTCTCTCAACAAAAATTAACATGCTATCCTCGCCTCAAAATGCTTACAATGATGAATCCCGAGGACAGAGCTCAAATTACATCAATTACTTCACTCCTCCTGTCTCCGTGACCTCCGTTACCTTCTTGCTGGCAGTGGCATCAATGCAAACCTGCAGCGTTACCAATACTGGTGTGCTCTTTTACACCCTCAGAGTGGGCTCGAGAAGCTATACTGACTGCTACGAGCACTCACTCATTCAAGATTTCAATAGTCATCAGAATGATCCTTACGGGGTAATTTCCCTTGATGAGTTTGAATGACCTAGTAACTGGTACGCCTTATTCATTCCTGCGTGATTAGGGGAGTGGGCAATGACCTTTAGGCGCGCCAAAGGCTCTTTATGCCACACATAAAAATAAACATTCAGATTCCGACAAATATCACGAATAAAAAGGGGATGAGAGTAAGAATTTCCAGTATGAAAGAGGCATAGAAGGGGCAAAAAAACACACGCCCTGTGTAGACGAGAGCAGGAACGGAGGAAGGCTCCAAACAGGTCGTACTTTTTGACCCATCGAAGGCGTAAAAAGTGGCAAATCGCCCCCTAATTGTCTAGAATGATTAATCACGTTACACGGACAAAAAAAACTGAGAGAGAGAGGGAGAGAGAGGGTAGGGGAGGGACGGGAAGGCAAGTCTGCTTGTGCAATTAAATTCTTCAGTTGCTCGCGTTTTGTCTTTCGCTCACTGACCATTTCATAAGACTAATTAAGGCGCTCGAAAAATGTAATTCTTAGATAATCCGAGCCCATCACACAGCCCCCATAACACTAATCGAGAATGGCAATGTAATTAACTATTCAGTTCTGATTAGAAGTGTTGACAAAGACCTACCTCAAGAGATGAAGTTAAATCAAGTTCGCGGCTAATTGTTCCTTTACTTATAACATTAAATTTATTGCAATTGTGTACTGTAATACTTTTCTTGTTTAATCTTCGTTTTGTTTACTCAGATACCTAAGGCTCTGCGAATGCACCTCCACAGGGTGACACGTCCTCTGGGCCGAGTCAGGAGCCCCTCAGACCTTGCGTACGTCTTTAGAAAAGTCTATTAGCGCTACAGTAGCTCTAGTGGACAATTCGATTGAGTTCCTCCATCAACGGTTGGACAGAGGGAGTGGATGGCCTACGAGGAGGCAGCCTCTCGAGTAGAGCGCAATTGCTGCATTTGCGTGGCACTTTAGCAAATTGCGTTGCTCCGTACTGTAGTTCCAGCTTGGTCATGCAATTCAGCCATCAATTGTGCCCTATTGAAATGCTCTGGAACGAACTTTAGTGCTGCAGGGCCATATTTTCTCCTTCAAATTGAGGTGACTTTAAACGAGTACAAGGTCGTAATCATAACTCCTGCGGTCATAAAAAGGTACCGAAAATGAGTACATACATGAAGCGCAAGATTTTATAATTTTTCATTTTAATGTACTCAAGCAGATTTAAATAAGTGTACTTTTAATGTGGGAAAAAATTTGCGTTAAACTTTGTTTATACTTTGATGTGGGGTTTACTGTGAGGCGCTTGAGGTACAGAAGCTCTTCCTCGTTTAATGAAGTCGAATGGGAAGGCAAAAAGCCGTGCCCAATGTGGAAATGGGTCCGATGACGACTTACCTTGAACCCAATGAGCACAAATATGTATTGGTGAAGTGACCCAGATGAATATACTTATTCCCTCTCAGAGAGCAGTGCAGCACCCCTAAGTCCATTGGATGAAGGAAATGAATGGCCTCATGGCGTATGATCTTCCGCCTCTTCCAGCGAGAGTGGCTTCAGCAAAACGTCGTTTTTGAAATGCAGAAGCGGTGGAGAGAGCAAAGTGAAAATTGCTGGTATATCGAATTACGCCGTACATGTGGTAACGCCTTGTAGTGAAGACCATTCAAAATTGGATTCGTTTTCTGCCACCCATTTGCAGTCTTGCATTTTTAGTTCACGGTCCACACGCAGAAGTGTTCCCACAAATCCACCAAAACGTGACACTTAAGGCCGCATTCTCTGTTTCGCAGGCCACTCAGCAACCTCCTTATTCCCTCTAACCTGCTCGGTCGCACACACAGCTACGCTGCCATCTCAACAGGCCTAATTTATGCCCTCTCGTAGTGACTGAAGCCAAAAAGCAACCGTCACCTTAACATATGCACACACGCTCTAATAAAGGAAAAAAGGTGCTTTTTTGTCTCTGATTACTAAAAAGAATTTCAAATTTTCTCCCTCAAACAATTCAAAGTGGGCGGTCTCATGAAAGACTTTTATCCATTCCTTGACAGGACAAACATTGCTTGGCTCAACTTCTTGAATAAAATCGTAATCACAGCTCCCGGCTACTTGAATGTTTCGGCTCGTGTCATCAGAGCGAATACAGTTGCCACTCTACCCGGGCTTCCTAAGTCAGGTAAATGTCACTTCGAGTTTAGCCTGACCCTAACGCAAAGTGCGCCAATAAAGATTGCATGTAATACATTTAATTTACTACCAATTTTCGAATTCGACCGCCGAGGTCACTCAAACCCCGGTTCACTGACCTTCCCGCGAGGACGCGTTTGATTGGTTGAGTGGATCCAATTAATTGTCACCTGTCTGTCTATCAGTTGCGGAGCGAAGTGCGGGGCGCTCGAGGCTTTGTTTCTGCCTCCTATTTCCGTTTCACTTGTCCAATCTCTTTTTTTTTCAAAAATTATGTGTCTTTTGGCAGTACATGACTCAACCAACTTCACCACTAACACCCAACTGACTCACTCACCTAGTTTTCTCGTTTTTTTTCCGCACTTATTTCACCTATCCGTGCGTGCTCTTAACCGCACTGGAAGTTGATTGGGTTTTTTCATCGTTGGTTGGCTGGTTGGACTCCATTTTAAGGAGTTTTTGAGGTCGATGCATGATTAATACTTGGTGAGTTTTTAATCCTATGCACCTACTCTTGTGTAGGAGGTGAAAGTGGGCTTTGTCATGCCAGTCTTAGGGACGTCGTATGCTGAATATAACCACTGCAAAGTGTGCGGAACATTACAGCAGGTGATATAACCAGGACACCAAGTCATGAATATGGGAAAGTGCGAAATTAAAGCAAACGTCATTCCCTTACACAGCTGCTCTACTGTACCTCTTATAGCCACTCGTCTGCTGAGGCCATCATAAAGTTGGTGGTGATGGAGACCGAAACTAAGGCTATCTGATGGTGTAAAATCACAAAGAAAAGCAGATCAAGATCAAACGTGGAGTCTCAATAAAACCCACCGAACCACATTCGAGAGTTGGGATCCTTCATTCGTTGCTCGGGGCTAGCCGAGGTGCCACATCCAACGTATTTAATATGCCCCTCCACCTCGCTGTCCAATCACCCATATAGGTAGTTATCATCTTCATGGAATGTGGGTAGCACTAGTTCCTATAATAGTCTTTCATTTTTCATCTATTTTTGACCAGCAGTCTCTTTACTGACGTTTATAACTCCTCCAAGTTTACGCTTTCCTCAATGCTTCAGTGTCTAAATTTGTGTCTATTTAAAGAGCATCATCCTTCTTGAGCTACACCATCAGCTGCCCTCCTTCGCCTCCCTTCTTGGCGTGGCCCTTAAAGAACAAATTTGCAAACTCGTAATTCGAGAAAACTTTTGCTTTGTACTGAGTACAAGTCTTACTGTAGCGATTCTGGTTGCATGTCAGTTGCCTTTAGTGCCACGAGTTGCTCCAATGAAACAGGTAACATAAAGAAGTTCCACTCAGCTATTCTGCATTCATTCGCTCGCCGAGGGTGTTGCCATAGCAAGCTCAATCAGTCATAGGTGATGCTCAATTCATAGGTGAGCCTCAACTCGCTCCTATTTGGTCTCACCGCTTCACTATCCGTCAAGAGGAGCCATTTGGGCGGATACGACAAGCAAAGTCCCATTCAAATGTCCTTCTATTGTAAATTAATGCAGATTTTAGCTATCCATCGCGACTTCGCCGAGCGTAGAGTTCAAGTCGTCCCTAAAAAAGTACTGTACCGTACAAAATCCAGAGTCGGCCTCGTTTTAAGTGCTCCAGAGCAGTCTGGTTTGAGGGCTGTAACCACCAAACGAACATATTAACACCACTTAAAAGAAGATAACAAATTCCCGTGACAGAAAATCATCCCCTAATGTTAACATGATTCATGCTTGGTGGAGGAAACCCTTTTAGAAGCACTGATTAGAGAGCATGAGGAGAATAGGGTTGGGATTAGAGGGAAGTAAAACCGGAGTGAATCTGCACAGCGATGCCAGTCACTGCTGCTTCGGCGTTAGATCATACGATGCTGCCTCCTCCACCTTTTTGAGTGTGCGTGTGCGTGCCTCTTCAATGCGGAGGTATCTCTTCTTCATTTTCTCTTCTTCTTCCTCCTCCTCCTCCTCCTCCTTTGTCGGTCTCTTCCTTGAAGTTTTTTGTTCGCTCAATTTTTTCAACAGCAACAACAACACCAGTAGTAGATACCGAAATAAAACACTCCCTTCTTCTGCTTCTTCTTCAGCTTTTTTTGCATGTTTAGTTTCCCTCCCTTTCGTGATGTTTGCATTTCCCTTGGCACTGCTACAACTGCAGCAGAGAAAGGAGAAGTGATAAACAGGTGAAAAAAATCCCTCCTCCGATGTTTGAAGAATGTGCGAAATTTGTAGGATAGTTGGGTAGTTTTTTGCCTGCATTTCTCAAAGGCCCTTAGAGTACGGCCTAGCTGCCTACTTGCCATCGCCAGGAGCCTGCCACCGTCCGCTCTAAGTTATTGCACTTTCCACATACCCAAATGCGGACTTCAATTTGGAAAAAAAAGTGTTAGACAATTCTCCAGCCCCCCTTCTCTGAGCTGTGTAAATGCATGCATGTGTGTGATTTTTGCCTTGTGTAGAAGAGTGAAACATGCAGGTGGAGGAGTAAGGAAGAAAAGCAGGCGATGGAGAAGGAAGGAGAGGAAGAGGAGGTGGGGAGAGGGGGGGAGGGAGGGGAGCCGAAAAAGGAGAGGCGGAAAAAAAGGACGAAACGGATTTGCATCCCTTGTTTCTTCCTCGTCTCGACTTTTTTCGATTATATTTCTTCTTCTTCCTCCTCCTCCTCCTCCTCCTCCTAATCTTCTCTCTCTCTCTCTTGCTCCCCTTTGTGCTAAATTGTTTGACAAAGTGAAGAAAACTGGACACTCGGCATTTCTAGTGCTGTTCAATTTGCGACACGCCTTTTGCATTCCGATGCGGGTGGATAACTTCACTTGGCGATAGTCAGGAAGTAGCCACTCAAATGACATCGATAGGCCTAGGTAGGATCTGGAACCGGAAATAGGTAGCATATTTGAGGATTTAGTCAAATAGCATAAAATACGTGCGATTTCAGAAGCCCTGAGAAGGCTGCCAACTGATATGACGTTTAAAGAATTTCAAAGCAAATAGAAAAGGAGCGCTAAGGCCGGATGTTCCCAGCCCCCTTTTCAGGCTCATAAAAGAGCGATTTTGTTACTCATGTTGATGACTTCAAATGTTACTAAGGTAAGCATATGGGAACTTTCTGTTTCTGGCGTAAAAGCGGGTTTATGCCTTCAGTGTAACGATAGTGGACCAAACGGTAAAGTGAGTAGGCACCTCACAGACCCAAGATTACCCTTCAAATTGAGGACCAGAGCTCTTGACAATTTCAATTGGTCTATCAAAATGTGAGAAGGGCTAGTTAATTTCATTTGGGATCTGCCCTTCTCCTCGCCTGCCTCATAAGTTGGCTTGGTTGAATAAAACCTTGGCAAGTACCATTCCATTTCTGGGAGCTGAAGTAATTTAACTGCCTGTCATTTGTGGCCAGGGGAGTGTACTTTTGCCTCAGATTGTCCAAACCAGTAGGTAGTGGACAAGAAAATGCATCATGAATCATACACTTGTAGCCCTTTCACGAACTGAAATGGAGAAATTAAGGGTGAGGAAACACACTATTTAGTGGGTAGAGAATCGGGCTTTAAAGGCTGCTTAAACTAGCCAGCATCCGTAATGGCTAAATGCCTCCTCTAAGAAATGGTAAGCGCTTGTCATTTTCACATCTGACAGCATCTGGTCCACTAGAAGAGTAGGCTGTTTACGCCTCACTGCATTAAAGTGAGTTGACCTTTTGCCCCATTGACTCTCGCCTAGTGGAGAAGCGATTGTGCAGTTATCAATTATTAGAAATGGTGAAACCTGTGAAAAGCCATGCTCTTGTTTTTGTTTTTAAGGAAATACCTTTTTCCTTCGGTAGTCTTGGCACCGGGGTAGGAAAATGTGGATCACATGGTTGAGAGGTGGGCCCTTCTAAATAACCCCCCAACTTACTCTGTCACCCCGCAGGAGGCAGAGAAAATAATTGCTAATGCATTCACACTTCTTTCACATTCTATTTATTCATGTCAACGGCTTTTCCAAATTAATTGTTGTTGATTTTATTTGTATGTTCTTCCTGTGCACTGTCCAGTTTAATTTATTTAAGCCAGTCTTCACTCATGGCAGTTATGCCCGCTGGCAAATTCTGTCAACTAAATGCATCCTCAAAAAAGCTGTGGAAGACCATTTTCAGTAACTGGGCAAAAACGCAGATGAGCTTTTTGCTTAACAAAATACGCCACCCACTTAAGCCAGCATCATTGGTTGCGTTAAAGTATGTTACTCTCTCGTTCTCTCAATCACCCAAGGGGATTGGACAGAAGGGTGGAGAAGGAGGAGGAGGAGGAGGAGGAGGGAGGGCAAAGGAGGAGGGGAGGAGGCGAGGAGAGGAGTTAGGTAAGCAAAAAATTCATAGACACACGCACACACACACACACTGGGACAAAGTAAGAAGCAGAAGAAACCCAGGAGAAGCAGCAGCAGAAGCACAACATACGGAGAGGGGATGAGTGGAGTGGTTTAAAAAAACTCTCCACCTGTCTATGTTCACTGATTTACAGAGAGATAAAATTTTCCCCTTCTTCCCACCTCCTCCACTCCTCTCCTCTCCTCGGCAGGCTGAGATGTTGCCTACTCACACGCACGTGCAATAATTGCTGCAAAGGAAGTTCACTAGCTGGTTTTCTTTTCCTGACAAATTCCTCATTGTCAACAGTGACTCATTTTGCTTTGAAATTGCACTCTTTCCAATTTATTGGATAAAGCTTTTTTGGACAGTCCCCCATTGTCCCCCCCCCCCCCCCGGGGGATTGAATGTCCGGGGATGCTGCTTCCTCCTTTATGCTATAGTAACAAGTGATTAACTGACAGATGAAATTGAAACAAAAATTAGCAAAAAAGAAACAACTCAAGTGGTCAATACGCTTCCTCCCGCTGTTGTGTCTCCGCCTCATGAGAATGGGTTCAGACTTGCTGGATTACTTGCTGTTTCTCACGGAGCTTTAGGGCATTGAATCAGTTGCCTCACGCTTAGTTGTTCTTTATTCGTGTAGTTACAAGTGAAGTACTCCAGTTGGTAGCATTTTAAAGCCAATTCCACCACTGATCTTGCTCCGATGCGCATCACAATGGTGGCGGTGCTAGCTAATTGGGCTGCCGTAGGAAAGAGAAAAAAAACGATGAAATTTGAGAATACTGATGCGAAAATTTCTCAAAATCACTGTATCCCATGAAATTAACTTTAATTTCACCATAATTTACAACCCAGCAAGATGGAAACATGCAAAAATTTCCCACCTTGGTGCAAATTAATCTCCCTTTCTACACCGCATGTAAAGTGATTTTTGATCATCATTAGTTGATGCGCGGCTTGCAGTGTACCACCGGAAGATGTAAATCGCTAGGAGCAAGGGAAGAAAGGAGGAAAGAAAGACTATCATGTTCTGCTCCTCGCGTAGGGAAAGGAGAAAAAAACGCAGGCTTATCATCTCTTATCGTGTTAACAAGTACTTCCTTTCCCCTTCACCTATCATTATGTGTCCCCCATTGGTTTGGCCAGCTAAGGTGTGTTATGTCGACCTCTTCTTTCCACATAAAGGTATGCGCGCATCGCAGTTGCCTTTTTTCTTTCTGCATCCTTAGCCCGCGCATGTGCGTGTGTGCGCATATGGGTCAACGAAGTCGGCCGCATCGCCTATTGGCGCGTTGGTTTGGTGCGTACGTACACGCTTGCATTCACACGCGCACGCATGCACACATTCAAAATTGCTCTGGCATATGGGAAAAAAAGTTGCAGGGGACACGCATGGGCGCTTATTCGACCAATTTAATTGTAATGACTTCCCACACGCCTCTCTTTCTTTTTTGGCCAAAATACATGCATGCAGTGGGCAGCAAAAAAGCGCATCGCGTATGGTAGAGAGGGCGCATTGGGATGTGGGTGAAAATTCATTGCCTCTCAGTTGAGTTTTTTTTCCCCTTCAACCAAAAGGACGGGTGTGGGGAGGCGTATGCATGCGTACACGCCTGTTAATGCACTTGCTTTTTTCTGTATTCTAATTCGACTAATCTTAACCTACCATAGTGGCTCGTTTAAAGATTTTCACGACGCCAGAGGCAATCAGACTGACAAATTTGTGGTCAGGTAAGATTGGCCAACCTGTTGGTTGATAAATAGCTACTGGAGGGGGGGGGGTCCTGGGGTCAAGAGGGGTCTGCGCTGTCCAATGAGTCATGCGCGCAACGGGTGAGGTCAGTACCAACGTGTCGTTACTTGAGCCTAGTAGTGTGACTCCCGCCAGCTTATTTTGTAGATCAAGTTACAGAAAAGTTGGCTTTTGATATACGACCTCGATTTGACAGTTTAATAGAGCGCTAATGTGGTCCAAAAAGGGTGATAAATGATTTAATAAAGTAGTAAAGGTACAGTTTTTCTGACATTAAGACTTTAAGTTTTCCCCGTTGCCTCCCTTTATGGAGGACATTCTCGTTCCAAATTATTCCCTGAAACTGCTCACCGGAGAAGCGCTAGTCCCTGTCAATTGCATGGTAGCAAATGGTAAGGATGGTGCTGGTATATGACTTGTTTTTACTATCTGTCGGTCGTTTAGGGATAACTGTCGGACTGACAGGTTGATTCGTTGGGATAAAAGCGATGCACGACTAAAAAACAGCATCCAGGAGGTACCTGTGCATTATGATGTCAATTGGGGGGAGGGGAGGGGAGGAGAAGACATTGGATAATGGGCTTGTCACTGTCCCAACGCGTGGTCACTGCGTCTTGGCAATGACACGTAATTTGGTCTGGTCCGTCAGCCCGTTGATAGATCAATCAACCTGTGCCAATGTGACTGAGTGAGCTGTTGACCGCTTAAATTTGTTTATTGATACGATACTTTCGTAAACAAAGGTCACTTTTCAATTAAGGTGGGTGAAATCAATTTTGGCAAATAAAATGTAAACTTTGATGGAGTAGGCATAACAAGCCACAAAGACCACGTCACTGTACCTTACCGTGAAATCGGCATTTTGAAACACCGGCTTGACTTTCAAAGCCTGGCGGAGAGGGCCTGACTTTCTCAGGCCTGCTAAGGCGATCATGTGATCCACAAATGACAAATCCGAAAAGAGGCCAGCCAAAACACCTTCGAGCGCCATGGTGCTTCTTTAAAAGAGTATTTTTCATGTTCACTCTAGTCATGTGTCATGCCACCTCCGGCTTGGAGAGAGAGAGAGAGAGAGAGAGACAGAGAGAGAGAGAGGGAGCGCACCCCCACAACTCACAACATAATGCCAACACACAAGTTCAAGTTTAGTGTTGACAACTTTCCACTTGATTGATTTGCCTTATTCCAGATTTAAGCGGGGGATAAGGCGATTGAAGGCATGAAACTACCAGCTTCCCCCATTCATCAAGTTTTTCTGAGGCAACAGAGAAACTTCTAAGGTGACAATTTGGAGATGGTGATGAGACAACCGTTGAGGAAAACGGCATCCATCACACGACCAAAGCAGAGCCACCCAGTGGAAAGGCGAGGTGATGATTAATTAGTGGTATTCACGGCGGTGGTCCAGAGTCCGCCCCAAGCACAGCAAAGGCGGAGAAAAAAAATTCCATTCTAATTAATTTTTCACCAAACAAGATTTCAATCGGAATTTGTAATTTAGTGATGTAGCGGTCCCAAAAAAAGAAGAGGTAGAAGAAGAAGAAGGAGAAGAAGGGGGCTAGTAGTCAACCTAGGGCCTAAATTAACATTGACTGCCACAGGCAAAAAACCTCCCAGAAAAGATGATTTTATCTTATGCACTTGGAGGAGACGAGGAAAAAAGTGGGTGGGGGTAGTGGCCTCATCCTCGTCCACGTTTTAACTGTCCGACTGCCCACTTTCTCGTTTCAAAACGACACAAAATTTGAAGTCAGGTAGAGGGATTAAGGAGGTGTAGAAGGTTACACCAAGCGCTTGCACACATCCAACTCCTGGCGACGAGTGATAGTGCATGAATCCCATCCGCACTAATTACATTTCCATCGTCAATGGCAGCCATGATTAGTGATGTTTAGATGGGGCTATATCCAATCGCCTCCACCCTTGCGTTAATTACTTAGGTGGGGATCAGAGAGTTGAATTGATGACGTGAGGTCATCTATACAGTTAAAGTGCCACACTAGTTATGTTAACACACCCAACTCTCTCTCCCTGCCCCCCCCCCCCCTCCACCCCTGCTAACCCCTAATTTGGATTTATTCAATGTATGAGGGAAGGGAAACACACACACACGCACACGCAAACACACACACACACACACACACACACACACACACACACCAGAGCTGATTGATAGTATGGACAATCTCAGGGCCTTAAGTGACCCAGCCCCTGTCCCCTCCCAATGACTCACTCACTCAAGCCATGAGAAGCGACACCGACTGGTGGGTGACTCAGCTGTGGATAAAGTGTTATGGCATGGGAAACCCCACGATCGGTATTATAATACACCAACTTTCACCTTTTGGGAAAACGCAAATAGCCCAGTTTTGCTGGCAGGTTCTGAAAGGCGAAGGAGGCAGGAAGAAAGAATCCGCTTTACGAGTTAGAAAAAAACTAGCGTCTTTTCAAAGAAGCGAGAGGTGAAAAAGACGACGTAGGGGACTGAGAAATTAGCTTTGTGACGGCAGCACGGTGGGACAAAATACATGGACACGCGAACTGAACAGGGCCCAATCGAGGGTACGGGAGTCGCGAACGGGGAATCCAAGATGTCTCCACTACTTATAGTTGCAAAGCTGTTGCTTCACGCAGCCACCCTCCTTTCTGTAAAATAACAATGCCACGGATGAATGCCCAAAGCGCCTGCGGGAAGAAAAAAGACAGGGTGGAGCCAGTGCCCCCACCCTTCTCCATGGATTCACGCACACACACACACACACACGATCTCACCGAGTGAGGCGGCAGGTGAAAAAGGCGCGAAATGTTTCCTCGCATTCATATTCCCACTCCTTCTTTCGCCTCTTTGAGAAGGCGAAAGCAAAGATGAGTTAAATTTGAAAAGGCAAAAGAGGAGTCAAAGATGCAGCGATTATCTGATTCGGCACCCATTGAACTGCCACGCACACGCACGTGACGTCTCGAGTCTCCTATGCGAACCTGATCCCGAAAAGGTAGCAAGTACTCCTAGTACACAAACTGGTCGGTTCAGGATGGTCTTCGGTTGGAGGATAGCAGAGGTCGACCTACTTTTACACTCCAGCAATGAACACATCGATAACACCGCTCTAAAGCTGGCGAAGCAGATCGGCAATCTACCGGACCCACCGATAGCCTCTTCATGAAGCGGTGTTTTGAGAGACAACTCAACGCAACTATACCACAAAAACAGGGCAAATAGTAGAGGAAAATTACAACCAACCGTTGTGAGTAGAACGAGAGATTTACTGCTCGAGTTCCTCATCCAGTATGACGCACAAATTACTCGGAAGCAGATTGATGGAGGGCCATGACACGGTGATGCATTTGCCATAGCAGCAGTTGTGCTTGATTAAATGAAAAGAACACAAAAATAGTGTTCTCCCATGCCCACAAGCACAACAAACAGTCAAGCCCACCCCGGAAGCGATAAACACTACACACCATACAAAATCTGCGGTCACCTGCCCAGAGGGGAGAGGGGGAGAAGGCACCGTATCAACATAAAACTTCTTGGTTATACACTTGGATGGGAGTATGTCTGCATGGGAGGTGGACAGGTGTTAAAGGGGCAATAAAGGGAACAAGGTAGGAGGTCAGGGAAGGGAAAGAGGAGACAGATGGGATATTCAACCGTCCAGTATGTGTATGTATATATATATATATATATATATACGCGTTTGCATTTATGTCAAATACATGGTGTCGGTGTGATGCGGGTGGTGCTTGAATGAGCGAGCAAGCGGGCGGTCCCGCCATGCGATCTGATTTGCAACGAAAACCAAGAAGAAGAAGAAGAAGAAGAAGCCACATAACAGCAGCACACCGCACACGCACCCTCACACAAACACAATGAGCAAGAAGAGATTAAGCCAAATTCCACCCTCTTTGAGGGGTGGGGGGAAGAGATGAGTGGACAAGTGGAGAGAGATCGGAGGTGGGAGAGAGCGAGAGAAAGAAGGGCATCCAAACACACCAAAAGCGCAGTGAGACGAGGTCAAAATGCGTTGTTTATCGATCGTCATCTTCATCTTCGTCAAAGTGGAGGGGAGAGGAGTAACAGTAGCAATTTAAGTGCATGGACTATGTACAAAATGACTACAGGGAGGAGCAAGGGAAGCAAACCAAGTGATAAATATAGGGGGTGGACGTGGTGAGATGTCAGTGACGCGAGGCTAATGTACAGGTGGTGGGCTGACTGCTGCTTTTGTGCTAATGCTGTGAAGTGAGGAAGTATACGTGCGCGACAGATTGGAAGGAAAATTTACAATTAGCTAAGTCGAGAGAGAGAGAGTCGGAGGGTAAATGCAACTTGAGACATTACGGAATGACAGCAGGGAGAGAGTGCGCGCACACGCGCGCCTAACAAATGGGTGAAGTCTGTCTGTCTGATGCGCGTATAATGTCCTGTTAAGTGGATATCGGAGTGGATGGATGGACAGAGGAGACGGTCTTAGTGTGAAGAGACATTGGAGGCGGAAGAGGCGACCGAGCCTGCGCCGTAGATGATCTCGTAGAGATTGGCCCGCTTGTCACCCGAACCCGTTACCACAAACTTGTCATCCGGCGAGATGTCACAAGTTAGCACGGAGGCAGCTTCTTTGGTCTGAAAGGGAAAGGAACGCTAAAGCTCAAACAGGGAGAAGACTACTCCTCATGCCAGAAAGGATGCTAACCTCGAGGAGACAAGCTCCATAGGGAGTCCTCCAGGCGTTCACCTGATGGTCCTTGCCAGTGGTGATGAACCAGTCGGCGTGGTGCGCGAAGCGAAGAGCTAGAACACAGCTTTCGTGGCGCGTCAGACGGAAATGTTGGTCGTAGGTAGGAGCCTGAGGACTGGAAACAGCTGCGTTGGTGGTTTGTGGGCTGAGAGGTGGTTTGAGAAGAGTAGTGGAGTTGGGAGGAGTACCGCCACCACTGGTGGAGGGGAGGGAGGCAGAGGATGGTGGGCCATCAGGGCCGATGGCGACGACTTCGACCTCTGAGGACTCCAGGCCAACAGCTAGCCACTGCGAGCCGTAAAAGAGCGATTCAGAGGAAGCCGCGTCTTCTGTTCCCATGGGAGATGCAGTTGCTGCTAGGCTGGGTCGACGACCGTGCATGCCGTAGACGGGGGAGAGACCCAGTGAGAAGACTTGCGACTTGAACTCAACGTGGTGTAGCCTATTGGATGACTGCAAGATACACGGCGAAGAATATTTAGGAAGGTGAATGAAAACCCCAGCCATGACTGAGGAAGCGGAGATGGGAAACAGTTAATAGCTAGGAATATACACACATGAATGAATGGGCACAAGCATATGTAAGAACGCTTAAATGCGTACTTCAGAGTTAACGTCAGCAGAAACCATCGGTGTACCTGACTGCATGTGAAAGTCACTTGCGGTCCCGGTTCGAAAGGTAGTGTAGATAAGTTGCAGTGCGACCATCGCACACTCGACCTTAAGATCGTGTGTATTTGAGAGTGGAGTGGAAGCACATACACATTCCGGGATAATTAGATACAAAATAAGAATGCAGTCGCCCTGAATGCGCGTCTACCACCACCACCACCACCATCACAATATAAGGAGACACACGAAGCTCACGCAACACGTCGTCTGACTCTTAAGCCGCCCCGTTTTCTCACTTCATGGGCAAAGAAACACACAAATCATAGAAAAAATCAACAGGGCCGACCGCTAGGGTCTCAGAGGAAAAGCGACTACCACAGGTAGGATGTTTTCTTGCTCCACAACTGAGTTTTAAGAAAATTTAAGGTCCCCCAAAACCTAAAAATGAGACTATCCCAAAATATTAATCATAATCGGAATCAATGTTTGCTGCACGGCTTGGTGTAAATGTTTATCATGATTTGATAAAATAAGGTATTTACGAGGCTAGGGCTCGGATATAAAAATCGGAGCATCACATAGGTGAAGTTGGCAGCGAGTATGCTGGTAGCATAACCTATCTATCACACACTGGACAATTGAAAAGGCTCTTTACTATCATTAGAGAAAGAGAACCTACAGTGCCACGAATGTCCCAGCAGCGAACCTTGTTGTCAAGGCCGCCGGTCCAAAGTCGGGTGCCCTGTCCCACCAGTTCGATGCAGGAGGCGCCATCAGCGTGTGCGTGAAACTGTTGGACGACGCTCTGGTTGTGGATATCCCATATCGCAACTTGACCATCAGAACAGCAACTGCATGAGACAGAGAGAACAAGACTTTTAATCAGATGGGTAGATCTAAAGTCATTCAGCTAAGAGCGTCTGAAGGGGCTAGTTTGCGATAAGTCCAAACATGGAGATAAGAAATATTTAAATGAGCAAGTTGTCGACCACATGCACAGTTGTGCAGAAATCGACGTGCATAATAGGATCAAATAGGAAAAAAGTGAATTTGGTTGGCACGTGACAGAAGCGGTAATGTGCAAGTGTGGAGGGAAAAATTCGTAAACCTTGGAGTAAAGGAACTAAAATTTGACACAAATGAGAAAAGGAGTTAAGTACACGCACAAATCATGGTATTTGGAACCATTAAAAAGATGGCTCAACTGTAGTGTGTTTCTCCTCTCGGCTGCGTACGTTTACGGGGATTAAGTCCTTCACTCCCGAATCTCACTTCAAAGGTCACAGGTGTTTGCTTGTTGTTAAATGCTAATTAAGCAGGACGTGAGTACATGCTGAAAAGCACATTGCTGCCATGACTTGTGTCCGCTAGGAAACAGAAAGCCACCTTCAAATCGTATTAGCGACCCACATGCATTGAAGACAAATTTCGGAAGGATGGCGAGAAATTTTTGCACCGAAACAAGCCACTGTGACAGTAGACCACCATTTATTAAACAGCAAGACCTAGATGGAACCTTTTACGGCCAGTGTGAAATAAGCTCATTTTTCCACAAAGCACCTTGCTACGCGTGTATACGTGCAGTAGCGATTCCCAAAAGCCAGAAATTTTCTCACAGTAAAAACTAATTTACCACCCTCCCTCCACCTTCACTCGCTCCCTCTCACACGCACACAAACAGAAAAACGCAGAGGCAAAAAAAGAGAACAATAGCATAATGGCTGAATGAATCCAAGGGGGAGGGCGAGAGCAAATGCGCATATTTAGAATTTAGATGAGCAGAACATGTCGTACATAACGAGAAGATTCACGTATTTGTCCCTTCATTCCACTCCTATTGATTAAGTAGCCCGCAAATACAGCGAAGGCTACTGACTTAACTGTGAAGTGATGAAAGGAAGGGCTCACCTGTAACAAAGTTTGCAATCGGGGGAGAGAGCGAGCGCATAACAGGCGGGCGCGTCAAATGTGAGGTCAGCCTTTCTTCGACCGGGGCCGTTCAGATCCCAAATCGTTAGGCAACTCGATTCACCTCCAATCAGCAGGGTAGAGCAGTCCTATCGGGTGTGAAAAAGGGCAATATAACGAGCAGTAGCACATGTGGTGACGGATAAGTGGACCGAGATGGAGTGGGAATGCGGCCACGCAATCAACCTAGGTGTGCTTAAGTACAAACTTAAGAAAAAAGGCTCCTCCAAATTTCAGTTGAGGATCCAGGAAACCAAGACGCTGCACGGAAGTAGATAGCCAAAGCCACAAGTAGAGGTCAAGTGATTTGGACGGTAATCCGAAGGCACGAAGAACGGGTAGCGGGTAGCACGTACACTGGCAATTATGCCCAGTAGGATGACATGCAATATATTTGAATGACGTTATAGCAGAATAAGAGCAAATACTTTACCAATGCACAAAGCCCAAAGGAAGTTATAGGTAGCCAACCAAGCAAAACATGAGAACAAACTCCGTGACAACGTATCTCAAATTCAAAAGACAAACGAAAACGCAGTTATGAAAAGCAAGTGAGAGGAAGACGTACCGGAAACAGTTTAATGGAGCGGACATAGCTTTCGGGACGAAGACAGTCAAAGGAAGCGAGGGCGACGACATCCCTGGAGGAAGAGGAGCCAGCAATGGCATCGAGGTCCCAGAGCTTGACACAACCGCGTCCACCAGTGTAGGCAAAATGTGGAATGCGGGCGGAGGATGATATAGCAATGGAAGTCTCACTATCACCGCTGGGATCAACTTTAAAGGTCGAGGGCGAGACGTTGTCACCACCGGGGGTGGGTGAAGAGCCTCGGCCAGAGGGCGCAGATGCGATAGTCACTGCACATACCACTTCACCGTGCGGCAAACTGGCCAGGTGTTGTAGACGCCGTGGTAGACTGGGATTCGATGTTGCTTCGGGTGCTGACGCCAGCGCACAAGGGCGTGTGCCTCCACTGCCTGGAAGCACCACGTACGAGTAGGCTCCAGGACCGGAAGAGGTAGAGGAGTGACTAGAAAAAGGAGCGCGAGGATGACCGCTGGGTTTGCAGCACCAGGACGGCTCTCCGATTGAACAACAAACTCTCATCCATGCAGACAGAAGCGAGAGAGAGAAGACAAACGTGTGGTCAGAAAGTGGGTACCTTCTCGTTCACTTAAACAGACGGGAAACGAGTCACACACAGAGTATAGCCCCTCCTGGGTGGTTTTGATTATAATGTGCGACCTGCCCACCCCCTACTACCGGCCATTCGGAAGTTAAACTGGGCTGAGGAAACGTCCGATGTCAGTAGCAGCCGCGGCCCAAAGGGAGTCACACGAACACATGCAAAAACACATCGATCCTAATTGGCTTAGCGTGCAGTCACAAAGTGAATATGCCCACCTTTTATAAAAGGGCATTTCGTCAATCAAGCTAACCACTGAAAAGAGCACAAAAGCAACACGATCTCATTAAAAAATATCATACTACGTCAACAGTGCAAGGTGGCGGGTGGTTCAGCAGGGAGTAAGACCGTGCAGAATATGAGATGCTTCAAATAACTCAAAATCTTAAATGGAGGGTGTAGGGATACTGGAACTACTTATAAAGCCAGAAAAAAAAACAAAAAAAAATGCATTTTCGGCACCAAGACCAGAGCGCTTGCAAAAATAGCAACGAAGCAAATAATGGGACGCTGGGTACAAAAGTGCTGCCTTTACCGTAAGAATGATTGTTCGGTGAACGGCACAAGAAAATTAAATACGGCTCGGGTAAGCTACACCGCTTTTAGATTCAGTAACTACGTAAAAGACCAGATAAATATAAGCCACACAGATGAACACTCACCCTTTCGCACCATACTTTGACCGATTTTCGGACTAAAAGGAGCAAAAAGGCATTAAGAGATTATGCCCTCCGAGTCGAAAAACAGAGGGCAAAGAAAGGGTGATATACAAGTTCCACCCACATCTGACTGACAACGCTACGAGGTTCGTTGACCGCTGATAAAACAGCTGATGTGAGCATGGATCGCTAAACTCCCCCAAGAACGCGAAAAGGTACGATGTCAAGGCCACTTACGAAAGTTGATCGATTGTGCGGGGTTCCGACCGCAGGAGCACTGTTTGTTGTCGGATAGTTGCTTCCCATAGAACTATGCAGTTGAGGGCTGAGATCTTCAAAAAAAAAGCAAAATGCACAGCTCGACTGAAAAGTAACAACAATCGTCAACGCTGTCAGTAATACAATGAGAGCCACGATAAGAGGATTTTATGTGACCCCGCCCTACCCCCCCACGGACAGCAATCGGTATGTGCAAGGTTCACACGGTTTCAAGACAGATGAATGAATGATTCAGCCAAAACGGCAAAATTTCACACAAAACATCTCCTACTGGTAATCAAGTCACCGAACCTGCAACTTGAAAGAATCAATCAGCGCGACACTGAAGGAGACTAGTTTATCCACCGTACCATCTCCTTACAGAAACAGACGCAGCTACCAGTAAAACCAGACTTCCTCAGAAAGTGTTACAACATCAAGGTGCACTTAGAACACAAAGTTCATAATGCAAAACTTCAGCTGAATAAAACATACTAAGTGGTTGCCGGTTGGAGCGACTTGCGTTCATAGACATAGCACTTGAGGTAGACGATTTGTCCTACAAAATGAAGGCGAGAATAAATAGCTCTGTGGGACTTTCAGTAGGAAAAAAAGCGGGAAGAATAGGGACCAACTAACCATGTCGTCAGCACTGCGACATCCTCCGTTTTCGCGACCTGGACACTCCTAAAAATCGGAAAATTCGAAATCAAATTAAGGTAAGCACAGTAAATGGTTGAACTGGATGGAAAAAAGTCAGAGTCACGAGCCAACAAAGCAAAAGAGCGCAGAACATAGATTGAGGACCACCGTTTTATAGTTTGTCGAGGAAGAAAACTCCCCCTCCCCTCTCCTTCGCCCCCATTCTCAGCCCATTCCCTCTGTTCCCCGCGTGTTTGCAGTTAAAAAAAGTACAGAAAAAAATACGAGAGAACGTCGGCAAGCCAAAAACAACGAGAAAGTTCGCAGATTTGACTTCCTCGCTTGCTCACCCACTCGCTCAGAAGCGCACACACACTCGCTCTTTCCCTTTCTCTAGGCAGTTTTTAGCTTTCCGCCTTTCTGTTTATCTCAAGCAATCAAAGAAAAGTGAGCGAAACGGAGAGAAGCGTAGATACGATTGAATACACAAACATAAATTAGCTATCAAAGCAACAAAGCCCAATAGCAGAATTAATAACGGGCTTTTGGTTACCACTAAAACGTCGCAATCGACTCGACTAAAAAGGATGTGGCAGCACTCGACGAAGATAAAGAACTGGTGTCGTTGCTTAGTAACAGTTCAGGTGATGACTGCATGGGGCATCGATGGATAACAGGAAACTAATCGACTAGTTTCACCCATCTCGGTAAAAAGCAGACGACCAGGAGCTAACCAGCTTCGGATCCACCATCTTGCGTCTCTTTTCATCTGGAGGAGTGGGAGCCGTGGAAGAATTGCCTGGAGTGGGAGGAGGAGGTGGGGGGAGGAGAGAAGAGGAGGAAGAGGCAGGACCAGCGGCTCCACTAACTCCGGAGTGCCCGCTACTGCTTCTAACTCCACCACCGGCGGAGGAGGTTCTACCGGGAGCGTTGAGACTGGCGACACCAGGCGATGTCGTGGCAACTCCACTGGCACCTGCTGCTGCTGCTGTAGCACCGAAAAAGCCCTCAGGAAAGGAGGCCGCAGCCGCCATCGCGGCCGGTCCACCAGGTAAAAACGGCGATCCGGGGAGGTTAGGCTGACCTACGGCTCCACCACGAAAGAGTTGTGAGGCTGCTGCCGCTGCCGCGACTGCCACACGCTAAAAACGACACAAGGGTAGTACGGGCGAAATGTAATGCAACGAAAAAATGTTCAGGTACGAACCTGCTTGTCTTCACTTGAATAGTCCTTAATGTCACGAACAGCACCACTGCTAAGAGGGAGACCAGTGGTCCCGGGAGGAGGCATCATGGCACCACCAGCAGCAGACATTAATCCATTAATGAATGCATTTTGCAACCCGGGTGCACTGGACGGGAGGAGGCCTGGGGTAGATCCGGGGAATGCTGCACCTGCAGCGGGGGCACTGCCAACGTTTGACCCGTGCGGACCGGTCTGATTGGCGGATGAGCTCCCGGGAAGAGAAGACGATGGACTGCCTGCTGACGACATCTGGTGGGCTTGGATTTGCTTGAAAAAATAGAGCATGAAGGGTAAATATGCAAAGTTGAGAAATTACCTTATAGATTTCTAGTTGATCACTGGACAGTCCCATGTTCCCACCATTCGCAAACTTTGCCAGTTTCGAGTCTTCCATTTGGGCCTACCAAGAAACATTATGAAGAAAGAACACATTCAAACCGTTAGCACTGAATTTAATTCTTGCATTGTAACTTGTTTGGCGCGTTCAATAGCTGACGCGACCTGTGACTGGTGCTAATAGAGTATTAAAAGTAATCCACAGATTAGCAAACCTCGGTAGCGAGAAAAGGAATGACTTGATTAAGAATGGCGTTTAGACGTTTCGAGATTTCCATCTGTCGATGCATCTCCAGGTTCAATCCGTTGGCCATTTCATAATAGACAACACATATGCGTTGCATATCAACGCGCTCACTCAAGAGCTTTTCCCGCTCAGTTTGAAGTCTAAAGCGAGTAATTCAGAAAAGCATGAATTACTGATGGCACTGCTGCTGAACGAAGTTAAATTCATCCTTAATGCGTTCACAGGTCTCGACAACCGTAAATTTGTAGGACTGACCTGGCCCCGAGGGCACCTGCAAAAGCATAATTACAAGTATAAGTGGAGATTCCACGAATATAAGAGATGATTAATAGTAAAACCGCTGTAATTACAGGAGGCCTGCTGGGATACATAACAGCGACGGCGAGCAAAACCAATCAATTGAAAACTAAATAATCGCTCTAATATGCAACAAATTAAAACATTTTTTTAGTTATGTAATTTTTGTATTTTATTTTATGCTTGAAATTTGCATTTAGCAAAATAAAAGTGATATTATTGTGTTGGGCCACAGACACTTAATAAGTGTTGTTTGATGGCATGTCGAGTTTTGAACTTCCCAACCTGTGCTTGTGCTATCCGAGGGGATGAGTTTTAAGCCAGATTGTGCCAACAACTTCCTAACGCCTAATGGGTCTGCGTCATTACAGCCTTACAGTCAACCTCTGATGTCAACTTTTGCATTGCCGATACATTCATACCTTCCTATAAAACCGTTGGGTGTTGCTTCGAATTCAAGTGCTGTACCTCCACCACCTATCCCTCGACTCAATTTTCTTTCCCCCTCTACTCCCACCTTTAATTCTGCACAACTCCAAGGAACTCAGACTTTTCCCAACTTGTCTGTAGCATCGACGGGGCGGCAACTTCATGCAAATACAGTAAATGCTGCCGGAGTGTTGTCACCTCCAGCAACACTGGCAACTGAAAACAAACAACCAGTAATAGATTCATCATCAGCAATAGGCGTGTATAGAAAGTATTATACGGATGTTTTGGGGTATTTCAAAACTCTTCTTGATAGCTTGGAGAATGGGGGTTCGTCAGCAACCAATCGAGGTCAGAGCACAATTTCTAGCAATGTCCAGGTAGTTTCATTATATCCTTTGCAAAGGTTTGCTTGCGCCTTGCCGCTTGACTCTGCCTCTTGTGTTTAGAATTGTAGGCCCTTGGATAACGACCCTTGGAGTCATTCGAAAACCGTGATGGAAGGCTACTTTCGTCAAAGTGGTGCTCGTGATTGGGATTGGGCCTCGTGGCACAATTACCTCAGCTGGATTTCACGAACCCATCCCGAATGGTTCCAACTTTTTTCCGAATGCAGTAAGCAGATGGGCATTGATTGGGACGTCATGTATCAAAAATGGCTTGCCTCCAAGTCCAATGCTAAGGACCAGGCGCCAGTGTTTGGTATGCATTGCTTTAAGGAAATACCCGTTTTTATCAAGTTGTCATTGCGATTCTGCCACTTCTGAACTTTTTAGATCTGTCGCGACCTCCCCCAGCCTCAACTTCCAATCCACAGCAGGCTCCACCGCCTCCCATTGCAAATCCCTTCTGCCTCACCTCTGTCCCCCCACCCCAAGATCCTAGGGTGTGGTGCGAGGACTGTGACAAATATTTTCCCACTCAAAGATCCTATGACATCCATCTTCGTGGTGTCTGTCACATCCAGAATGCTCTGACAAAAACTATCACGAACAACGCAAGCGCTGTTTTGGACATCCCACCTCCACAGTGGGCGCCTCAAGTTGGTTCCCCGTTGTTTTTCTCTACTCCCACAAATTTGAAGCTTGGACCGTTTGACTGCTCCGTTTTTCTCCCCTTAGGTTCATCCGCCCCATGTTGAATTAGCAGTGCCCCGTAGTAAACCCGCGGTGGACTTGCGCCCTTCGCAGAAGCGTCAACTACGGATTCAACACTTATTGGATATTTGCATACAGCCACTGGTCGGCCTGAACTACATAACAGAGTTTCAGCGTCGAGGCCTCTTGGAGTGTGTATATGTCTGCGATCTGTGTGAAAAACGCGCTTTTTTACCCCCTGCTGTCATCAAGCATGTCTGCAGCATCAGACACAGAATGGCCTATCTCGTGAGAGTTTTGGTCTTTCGCTTGGTATTAGTGGTTGTCAATTGTGTTAAATGAATTTAGATAATCATATTTTGATAGTTACTTTAGTAATTTCTTCATCTGCTCATTGACTGAATTCTTTTTACATCTGTAGAAGTACCATTATCCTCCACTACACCAGTTGATAAGCTTGGATAGGAGTCCGGAGTCGATTAGGAAGCGGCGACTGACGTCGTATGCACAGCAGGTGGAGTCTAGTGAGGGACGAAAACGGCTCAGTATTATGTTGGAAAAGGAAAACTGTATGTATGATTTCCATGCTAAGAGTATTCAGCTTATTCGAGTACTTTTTTTGTGTTGTCGGTCTTTCCCAATTTCAAAAGATGCGCCTTGTTGGAATGCATTGCAACTGTACCCCATACAATCACAGTGTTGCCTTACCTCGAAGTCCTTTTTTGTCCACTTACAGCTACGTTCAAGACAAGGATTGAGCCTTTGGAGCCGAAGAAATTGCAAGGCTTCCCTTTAGCCTCCGCACAAAATACCACACGGGATGACAAGGTGTTGGAGACGTCACCTCGTACCGAGGTGGCCGATGTGATGTCCACGTCAACCGCTCAATCTCGCGAGCCGGACGAAAACAACACCAATGAAATTGGCGATGACGAGATAGAGGAGGGAGAGATGCTGGATTGCTCGACTTCCTCCTCCTCCAGCGCACCTGAAGATCAGGAGGGATCGACAAAGAAGGAGGGAATAACTTCACCCGCCTCCTCACACTTCTCTGACGAAGAAGATGGCGATAGTGGTGAATACGACAATTCCAAGCTGCCGAGTTTCTTTTCAACAGGCGTTGTGGAGTCGAGCGATAGTCGTCAGAGTTCCATCTTTGTTCATCTTCCCGACTTCGAAATCGGTTTTGTCAGTGAAAGGCCGCTTTTACCCGACCTTCCCACAGCCGATGAATGTACCGAATTTGTGTGAGTTTTCTTGTGTGGTTTAATAGGTCAAGGGTAAATAGTTGAGTGCTATCCCGCCGCTTGGGCCTTCTCCTGAAAACGTTGAGTAATGCAAATCTGGTGACACCTTTATTATCAATGTTCCAGAATAGTTAAAGGTCTAGCAGCTACACCAGGGAATATCGGAAGGCACGTGGTTATTCTTCCGCATCAACTGTGGCAATATTTGTTGGGTCTATTGAAAGCACTTGCGGAGCAAAAATGGGTTTTATGTGACGTTTGTTCACCACCAGCTTACGGATTCAACAAAAGTTGTGCAGCTGGCGGATTTCACTAAGTCTACCTGTCGCACCAATTTTGTGAATGGAGTTGATGAATGATTATGAGGCACTGCTTTGGACTCGACACTGATTCACAACGGGCTCACTCCATATCGATCGCTTTTTGCAGGAAAATGTCAAAAGTAATACTTTCGTAGAAGGGATTGCGTAAAATATCTGCGGTATTTTAAGGTTCTCTAATCATGGGCAATGTTTTCATGTATGGTTGTCTCTTGAATTTCGCGCGGTCCTGGCATATTGATTAGCTGGGGTGATAGTAATTATCAGGCAAGGCCTGAACAGGACGTAATGTGGTACCGTCTCAGAAGTGTAGGTATGTATTAATCACCTTTAGGACATTACTTTTGGTCTTCCAAGGCAGGCGCGGTGCTTTACAAGGCCATAACGGCGCTTTTATTTTCTTTAGAGAACGCTTAAAGAGGAAGGGTCTGTTAGGCGTACGAAGACTCGCGACTTCTGAGGCGTCGGAACAACAACAGAGAGACACGACGCTAGTGGAGGTGGTGCCGACAGACTCCGAATTGGGATGGAGCTTTGAAGAGGAGATGCGGTGGGCTCTCAAACGGGTGGAGGCTGCTGGGCAGAAAGCGAACCCACTCCAATTTAGTTTTAAATCCCGCCCCAAAATCACTGCGTAAGTACTTCGCTGTGTCGTCTTTCGGTCAACTTTTTGGCTTTGTGTGACCATTTTGGTATGGATGCATTTTTCAATCTTTGCATTTGATACTCTATTTCGGTCGGACTTGTTTAAACAGGTCGCTGTGTGTCAGATGGGTGGTAAACGCGTCATTCAATGAGGTGCTTCTTACTTGTAATTGCAAACTCGTTTAAATACCTCCATGTATTCCGCATGATTTATTTATCACTAATCTATCTTTCCTGCCATCCTTTTTTTGTGATTGCATTGGGTCTTGTTATTACTGCCCCTGTTCGCAGTATATCTATCCTTGTCGAAAGGTAAATGAAGTATCTTTGCTATCGCTACTGCCATTAGCGCTCCATCTGCTTCAATTGTTATGTGGAACCAGATATAGGTTTTGAAGCGATCCATTCCTCATTTGTTACTGGCTTATGTCTGAACAGACCTTCTGCTCCGCTTCTTCCTGATCCACCGACAGTACTATCAAATGAAGTGGAGAATCAAGACTCTGGTGTTAATGAAACCTCGACGACACAAAACGGTTCAAACAATCCTGAATCTGTGAAGCGCGTTGTTAAAACCCTTCTGGGAGACTTCAAGCCTTCGCTTCCTCCTCTTCAACCACTTCTAGGATCACGTCACGGGCAGACAATTCCTGTCATCATGTCGAATCAACCTCATCCCCTTCTTCCACAACCCCATCCCGCTTCGATTCTCAAACGGGACAATCCCCAAGTTAACGTGCTTGGAGACCCTCCTAAACGTCCTAAGCTGAATCAGTTGGATGGTGAGTCGTGCTCCAAAGTCCAAGAGACTGGCAAAAACTAGTGATTTCACAGAACCGTTCAATCTCCACGTAGGGGTGAAAAGCCTCCTTTCTTCGCCACTCGACGCGCTCCAGGCTCTGCTAAAGGGCAATCTCGGTGCCTCTGGTGAGCAGCAACTGCGGGAGGAGAGTGAAACATCTGGGCCTCCAGCTCCCACAACCCAATCGCCAACCAACTCCTCTCCTTGCCCTACGGAGATTTTTGACGGATATAGCTACTTTAGTCGCCAGGAGGAGGAGGAAACCAAAACACAGGAGCGTACATCCACAACAAAAACACCACTTATTACTCATCGTCAGCGACAGAGTATCATAAAGTCTGCCACCACCAATATCGCTACGGCACAGGGGAGGAGTAGCAAGTTGGCCACGTTTGCAGATATGCTTGGTATGAACGAGCCTCCCGCCCCACTACCACCGTCGCGACCACCGCCACCACCCACGCCCGTGCAACCGACAGTGCCGCCGGTGCCGACGGCTGCCACCACAGGCATCCTCGGTGCTGGTCTCGCCCCTGCGGCGTGGCTAGCACCGCCTTCGCTATGGCAGCCTCCTGCAGTCATACCTGCGCAGGCACTGGCCGCTCCTTCCTCATCCACTGCGGCTGCTGCCGCCTTGGCGGCTGCGGCAGGCGGGTTCAGTCCCGCAGCATTTGTGATGCCTACAAACATGTTCGGACCTATGCTGCGCCCTCCAATTTGGAGACCCTAGGAATCTGGCAGGTACGCAAACCTAGCTGCAAACGAGCCTATAAAGGTTAAACTTAATGACTTATGGGTCTGTTTATTACTCCGTTCTCAAATCGCTGGTGTTTCACTTGGGGTTCTTCTATTGTGTTACTGTCGCCTTATAGGTTTTTCCAACGCTGAATTACTTACCTCCAATAGGTTAAGTATTTTTGGCAATCCAGGGCCGCGCCAGCGTGGTTCATTGGTTCCTTGTGGGGCATTATCTAATCGGATTAAGTTGGGCTCTTTTGAGGAGCTGAAGTTGGTCGATTATCTGTCGTTTGCGCAATGAATTGTACTGTACATCTGAAAGGATGGATTTGGGCGTAATTCTTGTTTGTACGATTGAGCCTCTTGACTGGTGCGTGTTCGCCGTGTTGGGCATGAGCTAGTAGATTTTTTTACATGCTAGTCGTGGTCAACTTTCGCTGTTCCCTGTTTCAATTCCGTTAAGACTCGATGCACCATTCACAAAGTAGTTGTCGACGGCTTTGGTGGTTCAGTGATACTCCGGGACTATCTGCAACATCTTCGGGAGTTAGCATTGGTGAAATCGCTTGAATTAAATAGTGATGGGTCAAGCATTCGGGTGTCCAGCTCGGCTTGCAATTTCATCATCTTACAGCTGACAGTTCTCGCAAACAATTGACCCATGCAAGCTAGTGACTAGTCTGTCTTGCAAACGTAAGATTGTTTAATTCATCAAAATCTGTCATTGATATTGTAAAAGGTTGTGCTGGAAATAGTTTAGGCGTGAACACATGGGTTTGCGTGTTCGCCATCGGCGTCACATATATGTGACACTGCAAAAACAATTTGGTTAAGTCTGAAACAGTAATATAGGATGTGTGATCACCCTGGTCGCCGGGGCCGGACATATTGATGTCGTGTTAAAACAGTAGAATGTCTGGCCTGTGGTGCTACATTTTCCGTTGGTATGCACTCTGATCACAAAAGCTTTAATCAATGAGACCAACAATTAGTGGTGATGTATCACATTAACTGTTCTATTTCCTCCTAGATCGGGGTCACCATCCAATCGGCAGGCATATCGCCGTCTCCCTTGGTCGTGAATTTAGATTTTTTTTACTGCAAGATTTTGTAACCACAGGCTTTAAACAAATAAAACTCTCGTTGCGAGTCCTTCTTTTTCATCTAATTTTTTAAAATTAATATCCTTGTACTCACCATCTAATTATGTAGCTTAGATTACCACCTTTTCCTCTCTCCCTCATTGTGTTTACTTAGTTGGTAAATAAATAAAAGCCCTGCAGAACGGCCTCTTCTGGTGTCTGCCTAACCTGCACTGTGCTGGTTGGAATTATTACTATTACCATAATTTGCACTGTTATTACCGTTGCCTTCGGAGAAGCATGATCTCTGATTACGTTGATTTCAACGCATTTTGTCTAATTTTCTCCTTACTCTTTGTTTATTACTGTGATTCGCCTAGTAGTGACCACAGAGGTGCAGGGAAACGAAAAGCAGCGGTGGGCACGAAATGGAAAGAAAAATACAGCCATTTTATCAAAAGTCTTCCTTCTTGTATGCCTCCCTCATTTTGTTTTCACTCTCCTTTGCTGGTACTAGTGGGCTGAAAGTTCTCCTCTCTTTTTAGATGGGAAAGGGTTTTTCGTGCTCTTCTCCAATGTCCTCATCGGAAGTAACCTTCATGTGTTCTATTTTCGATTTAGAGTCCCAAGTCCTCATGTACGAGTAGTTTTCACTCTATTAGCACGTTCTCCACCGGGATCTGTATCGGAGGATAATGGACTGCCACGGCCCTTCCCAAATCTGTCTTGTTACTTTTTAAACCCAACCAATGTGTTAGCGACACGATTTGGTACGACCAGTTTTCACAGTGGTGTCAGGAGATGCGTCATACTTCTGTGACACCGGGCTCAGGTAAGAAAATTGGGGCGTCACGTATACATGGTGCTTGTAGCAAGTGAGTTGAGGAGCAGTTTCCTTTCTAATTTCATGTCTATCGGTGCTGAAAAGCAAGTGCTCAGTAAACAAAACAATTCACAGAAGTTCTTTGGGCTTGTCCGGTTATCGAGGTGTACAATAATCCCGATGATTCCGAGTTATTTACCTATGATTTTCCGCTTAGTTCAGTTTTGTAGTTTGAAGGGAGCGCAGTTTGCATTGGAAGCCAGATTGATTTTGGTGCTCTGCATGCGTCAAGCGCGGCATTTCCGATCGTGGAACTTCAGTATAGAATGCTTCAAACGGTTCTGTGTTTGTTTCATTCGAGGTTTGGTGTTAGTGGAAACGGTTCCCACCATTTACTTAAACTGGTCAAATCTGTCCGAATGTTACACCGCCAAGTTCCCCTTTCCTATGGGACCTTGGAGTGCTTTTTTTGCGACTGAGTCCTCTCTGGTTACCGCAGATTGCAGTGACATCCATAATCGTTGGTAATCATAAATACCAAGCTGTTTATTACCCTGTACTAATTAATGGTGCCCCGGTGTTGTCAGTGGTCACGGTTGTGGCAAGGAATCGTGATGCGGTCAATCATCAAATAAAAAAGGCGAGTTAGTAAATTTCGTTTATGTAAGCTTGTTAACCTAAATCACTTTTATTGAACAATTGAGTAGAAGGTTTCGATTCGTGGCTGGAGGGAAGGTGGGTTTAACGTCTTGTGGTTGTTACAGTCGCCTCTTTGTGAGTTTTTGTAGAGAATAGATTGTTTTTTAGGTTCTCAGCATATTTTGGATTTGTTCAAATATGCCTGTCGGTATTGTATTAGCTTGAATGTATTAGCCATGAGCAAGTATCGCTGCTTCGTGCTCAGGTCCGGGGTCGTTTATGTCGGGTCATACTGTTGTAGCCGCCAGAGCCACTGTTGTAGGTGCAGTATGAACTCGGTATTGTGCTAAATTCTCATCGTTCCTGATGCGGGTAATCTGTTAGCTTTGGTGCATGTGTAGATTCGATTCATTAGAGTTGGGTTTCGTCAATCTTTGCGTCTTTGGATTGTCTCCATTCATCTAGTTGTAGGGGGCAATTAACGATAGGGGTTTCTCCTTGCTGGCTTTCTACTTGATCGTGGGCAGTTGGTGTTTAGGTGGACTAGTTTCTGTAATGATTAGGATTTCAGTAGTATATCCGAGCGGTGCCATCGCAGTCCTTGTCACCTCCATTGTGGTTGTATGCGCCGCAAAGGGGATTGTCGTGATTTTGTAACGCAGGAGGTGTTATTTGGGTACAGCCAGTCCCTTCAAATCCTCGATAGTTTTCAGTGTGGACGGCCTAATGAGCTTTATGGCAAATTTGTGACCAGGGGCACTAGAGCGACAGCTTGTCAAGAGTTCTAGAGGGCTAGTAGTGGCCTAGGATGCCCTTGTGCATTAGCTTTTGTAGGTGTTCCGCTATTTGAGAGCCATGGGTGAGTTTTATCATGCTCACTTTTTGCGGTCAGGCATATATTTGTTGGGATTAACTGCACTGGGGTTACATGAAATTTTGCTAAGTTTTGCAGCAATCTGTAGGTTCTGTTTGGTTCCGAAGCCCTGGGATCTCTCCGTGCTTTGTGCTCTTGGCTCGTTTGCATTCCACGATTCTCCGGGGGCGGGACTGGTCGCAATAGCCTCGTCATTCTACGGGATGAGCTTTTTCCGATGGCATGCGTCTACAGGTTTGTCCTGTTTATTTAACTTCCTGAAGTTGTAATACTCCCTGATTGTGTGATATCCAAAAACAAAGGTCTGGCGCAAGCCGATTAACTTGTTTATTTGTCGAATGAGGCAAACTTTTTGCTGCTAATGCAGTAATACTAGCTTTATCTTATATAATTAATGATGACCTTCGTTTCGTTATTGCGACAAGAAGTCGTGCCCATCACGGGGAAGAGGTTAACGGAGGTGGTGTTGTTTCGTCGCCCTCCTGGACGTCTGTCAGGGCCTGGTTTGTCCACTAAAACCAAGATAAGCAGGCTCTGAGGGATCCGTGGCTTCCTCAAACCGTACCTTAGGTGGTAGTTGCGAGACGGCGCGGTCGGTCACGTTAACTTGGTGCTTAAATGCAGTTTGAAAATTGTGTAAATGGTTTATTGTGCATATTGAGGGCGAAATCGTTTTCTCATTAGAGTGACACTTGCCAGAGATGTGGGATCATCGATGCCCTTCGGAAAGTCAGTCTCAAGTTGTTGAGGGTGCAATAAACAGCTCTGCGGTCTCCCACGTGACTGAATCTTTTTCAAAAATGAAGTTTCATGCCGGGAGAAAAATTGTCAAATCCGTCTGCAGGAAATTTATTGGTGAATTGTTTTACTGTTCCAAGACTCCACGAGGAAGTCTTTATTCGGACTTGATTTTTAAATCGTGCATTACTTCAAGTAATCCCTCCAAAGAAATCTTCGGAAGACGCACTTGAGAAAGGAACAGTGCCTCTTGACAATGCCCATAAAAGAATATGCGGTCGATGTGGTTTGTAGAGTCCTGCAACTCTTAACCGACGGACTTTTCAACAGGTTGAGTTTAGGAATTTCAGCTTTTTTCCTGGAAAAAGCCAAACTCACCTCACTCTGCCGTCTTTGAATGGGCTTTCTGCGAATCCAGATGATCAGGCCAATTAGTAGCCCGAGAATAAGCATTTGGACTGGGATGACAGCGATCAAAATTTTCCTCCTCACAATGGAATCTAAAAGGGGGAGTAGGGTGGCTAAACCGATGGTTACCTAGACTAGCGTGAGGTCATTAATGCTCTCCACTTTACTTCACTCAGTTGATGTGAATATGAATATGTTTATTCAAGGGAAATTCATTCCATGTGGTCATGTTGGTAGGCAGTATCCACATTAAGTGCGATCTCGCCGACATTACCTACTTCCATTCCAGTCTATAGGTTTTTATTGTGGTGTCAGCCAGGAACGTTCTACATATGTTTTATTGCATTCACTTCAGCCGATGTGTTTTAGACACTTTTTGGCACAGCTACTCATCACAAAGGGATGAGGAATTCAGATCTTTGTGAATCCAGGCTCGTGTTGATTTGGCTGTACCCTTTGGGCTAGGGGTGGTCATTAAATGGCACCTCTTGACAGGTAGGACACCGTTGGTCTCGGAGGAGGAGGGGATGCTTAGGTCGTGATTTCTGAACCCCTTCTCGCATTTATTGCTACTCAATGAAGCATGGCCTTGTCTGCTCGTTTCAATAATATGAAGGCGGAGGTAGAATAGATAAACACTAAACCAGTAACACCACATTCTCTAGTATGGTGATGCATTACAGGTGTAAACGACTTATAGACTGCTTGATTAGAAAATACTTGACTCAATCTCACGTGAAATAGTTATCGTAGCGACTTACCACATTCGCTTCGTAGGCTCTAAAAAAGGGACGAAAAAACAGGGACGAACAAACTCTGCGATGTTGTTTATAAGTTATGCAACTTTTTCGCGTCTGAGTTACGTGCTTTTTGACTCGATCGAACGCAAACGCTGTTGTCAATCCACTTGCCACTCCATTCACTCAATGTTTTGCATATTATTCTTTGGGTCTCCTCATATGGGGTTTCCACGGTCTCTGTACTTGCGCCCGACGATATGCTCTCCTAGCTGTGCCAGTAGCCTCTCAACCCTTCTACACGGCGGTAATACATGCTCTAACCTTAGTACTATGTCCTCTCTCGTATTCAGGGAGGGGAGTGAAAGGCAAACATCTGAAGCGACACATATCGTGAAGCATCTGTAATAGTGCCTTGCAAATCTGTCTAGGGTACCTGTATGAAGATGTCCATAAAATGACCACACGATATTAGCTGGAGAGAACCCAGATCGATGTGGCTGAACAGCGCTGAAGTGGACACAAATTGTCAAGGAGCAATCTATGTCAAAACGTTTCCACACGAGTTATGTTAAACTCCATCCTTTGTTATTACAAATTTTGGTTGGTCAGAGCTCCTACAACTGGCCATTAACATGCCATCCCATCCTTCAATGCAGTCCTCGAACAGAATGAATTGCCAAGAGGGGTCAGCGATGTTGCGGCCAAGCGTCGTCTCAGTTGCACGCAAATGTGATGGCCAGGGTGGTTGGATCGTGGATGCTTTTCCTCACACCATTGGCTACGTTATGATGGTCGATGCGGGCGGTTAACCAAGGAGTGGGGAGCTGTGTAGTGTACCGATTGTTTATCTAACTCCTCGTTTTGGTGTCAAGGCAACTTAAGGGCTCACAATTGTATCTCTGCTGCGTGACGTGGCCTCCGGGGCGTGCCAATAGTCCCTCAACCTTTCTGTACTTCGGCAGTACACTATTCTGCCCAAGTATTTTGTCTCTTCGACTTCAGGGAAGATCCAGGTCATTGCACACCTTTTCTACACATCCGTCTCACATTAATTGGTGAAGTTCTGATCAGAAATAGCTTCGGATGGTACGAGACGAACTGGTCGGGGAGAGTCCCTCAAGTCCACCACCCAGAAAACTGGGAGGAGGGGTGGGTAGCTAAAAGTTTAAGGCCAGACGTCTTTTTTTTTGATGAATGGGGATGAATCAACCCTGAGGCGTGGCGTGTGAGTACTGACCGGCTCAAAATACTGGCGACCGAGTCAAAGACCGCACCCCCGTCTGGATCACCCGGTCGGCTTAGTCATGTATACTTCAGGCGGTGGATTAGAGTGTGCCCAAACAGTCACAGCTAATTAGAGAGATGAGCAAATGTGTGGGCTTCAAAATGAAGCCTGTGAAATCGAACATGGAGACGTCCGCAGGAGGTCATTTCGAACAGCACGATGGTGGCCTTTGAAGAATCAAGGGGACGCAAGCCAAGACACAATAAGGCAGCATTAACAGAGCAAAAGTTTGTATTCCAGTAACTGTGTATCCCTCTAATCATTCAACCAGTCAGTCAGTCGGTCATTAATTTATCTATTCAGCCATGCGCACACTCATCCAGTCACCTATTGTGTGGATTACTTGGGGTAAGGGCGATGATTTGCGTGATCTTAGGCTTGACTGGTGGAAAAGAATCTGTCCTGATTGGAAAGAATGACGTGGGATGCCTCGAAATCCTCTCTGATACATCTCTGTGAATCAAACGGTAGGAATTTGCTCCCTGAAACAGGCGGGGAAAGGTCATGGATCTCAGGAAAGTTAGGGGCTTGAGCGCCTTGTCGAATTATTAATCCTTTCAAATCTCCAACCCTTCCCATCGGCCTAACGACCTATCCGTCCATTCACATTTCCAGTTGGGAAGAAAATGCCTCATGCTAATTGCACTTTAGAAACAGAATAACGGCAGTCACCTACTGACCAGTGAAAATGTCTTCCCAATGGGGGTTCACTACAAAGTTATTTGACGTTTGTATGACAAGTAATGGAATTTTCTTGGTATTTCACCACAAACAGGGTGGGCATTTCTTTCTGTCCAAACCACAGCATGAAAGTAGTTATTGGAACTGAGAGAGAGAGAGAAAGAGGACTTACGTTGAGATGACAGCCGTTTTCGCGCCATCGCTGCCAGTCTCTGTCGATACCAGAGCTGCAGAAACTAATTTGGGGACACCACTGGCAGTGGAAGCCTTGCACTCTTTCTCCAAGGCAGTCTGTGCAGGTCGTCTGCTCCACACAGGCTTGACGCAGAGGGAGGCAATGGAAACGAGGGTGATGGTCGTATTTAAACGAAGTGCAAATCAGTTTGTTGTACCTCTTCTTATCAGAGCCTTGACTGCTGTCACTACGATACTATCTACGTTTGAACATGCTCAGGTGTGAAGAAAGAAGCAGGCGTCGATTGATATAATAGGCCTTAACAACCCAAGGTAGTTTGTCTTAAGCATCCATCGGCCATGGATTGACACAAACGTCTCTTCTCCAGCATAACTTTGAATGAATACTGAAGAAGCGGAACTGCGGATAGCACCTCCGTGAACACCAATAGTGGCCTGAAAGGGATTGCCTAGCGATCCTTCATTTACAGGTACTGGACATGAGAACTAACACACAATGCCATGGAAGCCTTGTTGGCTAAATGCAGATAACACCTTAAAGATTTTGCCGCTAAGAGGCTGAGCCATCGTGGTCATGTACGGGGACATTGAGAAGGCTTGGCTGGTAAGTTGAGTGACTTTGTTTTGTCTTGTTTTACGATGTTTCAGAAAGCCCATTATCTATGCGACAGTTCGAGCCACCTTGGCAGTGTTGAATATTCCGGTTGGTCTTTACCGGAGCGTATGCGAGGAAGTAGGAGACTCTGACCAAGTAATTGGCAAGACGTACTAATGAAGCATTTTTTGCATTCAGGTATTTAATTCGATTAGGAATTCGAGGTTCCACTTTAATGGCGCGATCGGGGATCGTCGAAAACCACTGCGGATACATGATTTGGTTTATAGAGTGCTCAGACAATCTTGCAGTTTATTTTACCGGGTGAGTCGTTCGGGTTGCTCAACAACTTGGACCGTACGCTGATGTCTCAGGCCGCGTATTCTGCTAGCATCTCTCCTGGCAACATTTACGTTAATATATTGCGCGAAAGCCGAAGGGAACAAACGAAACGGTTCACTGTCTAAAATGATTTTTACTTAACAATGGTATTTTCGGAAAAAATGACGATCTTGCAGAAAAGCGCAACAAGGTTGCGCGTTTTGGTAGATTGAAAAGTGAACCATTCAGCAAATATTTTAGAATATTAATAGAAGTTAGAAATAAGTAATTTAAACACTCAAAATGGCATTTCCATTATGATTCATTATAAAATTGATTTAAAAATATGAATTTGTTTTACTAAGCCATCAAATGTGCCGCAATGATGAGAGTGGGGTTCAACCGTTTGTAATCGGGGAGGAGAGGTTGCGTGTACACGGGGCAAGAATGGCCATTAAAAGTGGTAGCCAAAGGTGTCAATTCTCCTCACAAGAAGCTGCCAAAAAACCCACACTAGCCTTCGATTCTTTTCGATGGGATCCGCATCTGAGGTCGTGATGCATGCCTTCAGTGCTTGCTACAATTCGCAGTGATTATTTGGAAGGAAGGAAATGCCTCATTTTGCTCGTTCCTTGATGCTTTTTTACAGTCGGTAACAGAGCTTGAGAGTGAGTCCACGTAGATCATTTCTAGTTACACTGACAGAGCCTAGATGCTCACGATTGGACAGCATTGGAGGTGAGAGTAACGTGATAAGGAGGAAGAGATGCAAAAATGCTGCAAGTCCCATCCTTTGTCAAGCAACTTGACTTATAGATCAGCTCTCCTAGGTTTAGCGATGGCCTTAGGTAGTAGCCTACACAAACCTCATCTCTCGATCCTGTCCTCGAGCAGGCCGGATCCCCAAATCCAGTGGAATTACAAAGAGGACCAAGTGACGTTGCAATCTTCTATCGTCGCGGTTTCACGCAAATCTGACAACTGGTAAAGTGGATGGTTTTTCCTTGCACCAGCGACTGTGTGATGGCGGGGTGAGCGTCGAGAGGAGATTGACCATGTAATACCTTGAATGCTTTTTTAACGCTGTATTTTGGTTTCGCGGGCGTTTAGGACTCCACACCATGTCTGTGGCCCCTCAGCCCTTTGCCTTATTTCTAAATCATTTTCTGCTTCAATGTTATGCCTTCTTTTAGCTTAAATAATGACTGACTGCCATAAATCCTCATCAACCGCACGTGATAACCCTAAGTTAGTAGCAACCACACTTCATCACTTATTACAAATGGGTTTTAGTTCCTCATTTCTATGGTAAATGGGACTCAGCATCAAAAATTATTGAATAAGAAGGTGTTGTCACATTAGAGATTGGACAGATGGGCCTAATTTCTACTGTGGATATTGGGTTTTGTGATTGAGTAGAGACTACCTTTAACCATCAACTTGATTAGAAGATGGTGGGATGTAATCCACAAGAGGACTCGGAGTTCGTTATTTCCAGTATTCGCCATCGGTTGTTGATGGTCTTAAATGGCTCTCACTTGCAATTTGATAATTTGTGAAGCTACGTCTCGGGAGGGTTTTTTTGTTCACCTCTAAAATAGGGGGAACATAATAACCTATTCCATGTGCCAAGAGGGCAATCAAGTAGATGACCATTGAGCCACGACAGGAGACGCAGGGACGGCGTTTTTCTGACACCTGTCATTTATGCAAATCCAGCCCTCTTGATATCATTAAGAGATTGTAATTTTGTGCTTCCTTGTGCGTGAATTTCAGCTTAATGAAGTAAAACCACTTGAGCCTTAAAGGTGGAATGCTTGTCCATTTCTTCGGAATGCGTCGAAAGGCTCCATGTTGAAAATTGGCTGGAAATAACCTACTTTCATCCTTAAGCTCTTCACCTAGCCAGCATTCCTGTTAGGTGCACTTCATGAGGGCCTCTTAAATTCCCGTCATCATGATGGGGGGTTACGCTAGAGTTTATTCAGGGTAGCTAGTCCAAATCCCCTCCACCGCGCCGTACTTCAGCCTGATTTTATCCTACCTTCCGCACTTATCTTAAGTTTCCAACCAGTTTTTAGCACCAGCACATAAAAAAGGCGACAAAGGAAAATGACCGGCTTGTGTGATTCGTAAAAAATGTAGGGTTCTTAGTTATGTTCGCTAATAATTACCTCCAGAGGCTATAATTCCAGCTTTGCCTCCTGTTGTACAAAATATGCGTTAGGGGATCTAGGACGGGAAGCAATGTTTTGACAACACCGACAGTGACGTTACGATGCAGAAGCATCCTTCAGTAAAATGCGTGTTTAGTCAAGTTGATGGTCTTTTTAAATGACCTGATGTAGTTTAGGCAATGTTGGAACACGTTTACCGATTGTCCTGGGAATTGCCAATGCTTTTTAATTCTATCATTTTATAACTCGAGTAGACAACTACAAGACGTCAATGGAAGTACAATCTCCAGGGCTACATGGAAGTTTGATAGAATTGCCCTGCGTCATGTGTGATGCTATGCGATTTCCACATCGATGGCATGGAGCTGTGTCCATTTCACCCAAGGCACTAATTTTTCACCTAAATCCAAGCCTACATCCTCTTTAAGTCCTGTAAGGTAGATTTATTAATAAACAAGAAAGTGTTCATTTTTTAAAGTGGCTACTCACTTGGAAGTGGTGTCATGGTGACGGTGGTGCCAGATCGAATGAGCTGCAGTGGAATGTTAATCGTTGCATACTCAGCAATCCTTCTTCGATCCGCACCTTGGACAAAGAACAGTATAAGAGATATACACTTGAGAGTGCTTAATCTCACGCAACTCTTTGCGAAAGATGACAATCTTTGGTCCCAAAAAAACAAATAAAAATGCAACTATTGCAGGCGGATAATTTGTTAATCAGAAATGGCGAGAATGAGTATTTCACCTTCAGATTTTATAGCGGTAAGGTATTTGATGCTGTCTCATTTACGATAAGGAGTTAAGTGATGAAGTATTTTATGCTCTCATTAAGTGGTCTTATTTAATTGAAATTGATTTCGAACTTTCCATTTTACTAACGTTTTTGAGTGGCGTAAAATAATTGAAACTCATTCCTACCTTCATAAAGATAGGCGTCCGAGATGCCAACAATGACATCCCTTTGGAAGCTCCCCCTTTTTTCGCTGTTCCATTCGAGTGTACCACTCATGTTAATGGATGGAGTCGTGTTCACAGGGGAGCATCCTTGCAGTTTGCCATTCAGAAGGTGTAGGTGTGGAATCTTAAGCC
Organism: Taenia multiceps; assembly: GCA_001923025.3. NCBI lineage: Eukaryota > Metazoa > Platyhelminthes > Cestoda > Cyclophyllidea > Taeniidae > Taenia > Taenia multiceps. The sequence goes on along the minus strand of CM010311.1, from coordinate 76,364,191 downwards.
GCAATCCATGCAAGTAAAACTAATCCAAATCTCACCTTATCGTAAGCAAAAACGATGCTCCCGTTTTTAAAAAGGCATACAGAAAATGAAAATTCGCCAACTAGAGAAGCAAGAAGTTGATAAAAGCCCCAAACCTACGCTCAGAACAATGCATAAGCTGCACGTTGCTCCAATTGGCAATGAAGAAGCTAGCTTTAAAGGAGGAAATAGTTCCAATTTAAAGGCTTACGAGTGGAGGCATAGGTTATCATTGAAATGTCGCAATTATGAGAAGCATCAAAGTCTGCCATTAGAGGCGCAATGTATTGCGAGTATGTCAGTTGATCGTGGTGAACGTTACCCAAGGAGAGAAAACCTGTCACACAAAGTCGAGAGACCATTAACTACCAACAGTCAACTTGTTAAGGTGCATATCCTACATTCACTCCAAAATGACTAAATTACACAACGAAGCTTTTGTCGGCATTTTTCGTTTCTGTTGTAATAATAAAACTTTTCCTGCCTAAGCATTTTAACGTCATGCAATTGAAAATTGACTTTAAATAATATAACTGTTCGGACAACCATTCAAATGATAATCAATAATTTCTAAGGTCAAAAAGGCTTTATTATACATCTATTCATTAAACTTCGACCAAACACTTTTCGTTCATTTATTGTCTTAAAAATAAGTAGTTTATTTTACCTTTTTTACTTATGCATTTCGGTTAAAGTAACGTCATTGAATATTTTATCATCCTTAAGCTCATGAACTACAACTTACCACCTGTAGCCAGTAAAATTTTTTGAATAGGATATCCATGAAACATAAATGTGAAGGCCAGTGATAATTTCTAAGAATTATCATGATTTCAAAGTGGATCTACCAATGCAACGCGGTTACCGTTCAGCAAGGCTTCGTGTGTCTGTCCACTCTTAAGCAATGCCTTTTTCAGAAAGTTGAATGTTGCGGCAGTGTGATTAGCATCGGAATGCACATAGGTTCGGTAATAAGCATAGGCTCTCTGTGAAACCAGATTTTACAGGGAAATGGAATTGCTACTGTGCCTGGGTTAAGGTTTTTCTCTGCATGACAGAAGTTGTAGCCTTTAAAGAGCTGAAAAGCTGAAGTTCAAAAGCAAAATCATTTCAGTGTATAAATGGCCACATGTTGAAATCAATATCATACCACCTTAAGCTTTCCTGCCTACATTTTTGAAATCAAAAGCCTAATAAAATTAATAAACGCGTGGTGCGTGAACTTTTATTAGCATAATATAACTACACTTGAAATTAGTATTGAAATAAAACATGCCCTTCATAGCACTAAATTACCATTTTAAAAATCACATATCATTTCCTAATACTTAAGGCACATTTATTAAGTTGTAAATAATTTACTGATGCCTCGGAATAGACTCTTACCAAAAATGAGCAAATATGCGTACACGTTAACATAGAATGCCATTCTACTTGACGCTTCTAAATTGGCCTATGCTTTCAAGTAATTCAAACAATCGATTGCAAAGTGATATTTTTGTTAACGCATTAAACGTGTTACGCTTAAATATGTACGAGCAATAAATTTGCCGGGCGATTAAATTTTGATGGGTCGTTACATTTAAGATCTGCCAAGCATCCGCGGGGTCAACCACATGGTTTGAAGAGTTGGCCATTTGCTTCATTTTAGGACAGTTTTGCTAAACTATTTTAGCACAGTTTGATGTTTTTGATAAAGTATGCAGGCATACTTCTTGGGCAGAGCGCATTAGTGACATTTAAGAGAACTGAAGGGTTTTTAGCATGATCTGGGAGAAAGGCTGTCCAGCGGACCTCCTAAGTTGTCAAGTACTTTGTTTGCTTGACCGCCAGTTTTGGAATCGTTGACACAAGTGGCCATATTGCCCTTGCCGGGTTGACTGGCCAGCAGCCCCTTTAACTCTGTTTGCTGACCTAGTGTTATGTCTTCTTTTGCTTCCAGTAGCTAGCATAGCCTAGAGGTTAGGCCACCCAACGGATACCCCAAGTTGTTTGGTACCAAAACACCGAGGGTTGAACAGACGAAACACCCTTGCATACTCGCCCAGGAAAATGAAATGGTTTTCATGAAAACATTTATCCACATGGTTAATAGTTTGCTCATTAAGTAAGTCAGCGTCATGTCATTGAAAGTAATGCTTCGAGCTGGCTAAATGAATTTACTTATTTTTGTGTCTATTATTCAAAATTTTCTGTCTAATATCTGCTGGCCAGGATTGTGGAAACAATTAAGTTTGATTACTTTTCTGCTAAAGTATTAATGGAATTCTGCCTCTTACTTAATTGTGAAGTTTAGAATGTCAAATTCGTTTGAAGAGTTGATATGGTGAAGTGTGTTTAATAAGAGGTAAAGACGATCCCTATGGCATGGTGGAATTGTCTTCATCACGTCCCAATTGTGCACACAATTCTGCTCCCTGCGTCAACAATATCCCACGTTGTCAAATTGCACTAGTGTCTCTTGAATACTTGACGTTGCAAATTTCAAACAGCAAGAAATGTCTAGTATCAGTTTGCAATCTCTACTATGCTCTTTATACTTTCCATAGTCAATTTTTAACAACACTGCCCCCTTTGTGGACAACTGGAATGGTTCCTTAGCAGAGCCGATGTTCCTGCCATTTGATGAACCGAAACAAAACATTGACCAAGCCCATAAATTTAAGTGTCCCCTTGCCTCCATGGTTGTTTAAAACCAATCACACCATAGGTCCATGTCACCATATTTCATCTGCAGTTGGGAAATTTTTGAAATACCTTGCCATTACTGCTCCTCCTATTTGTTAGCTTTGAAGATGAAAAGAATTCGCTTCACCTTTACTATTTCACCGAATTCAAAGCGTTTCAGGAGGTGATTGGAGTAGGAACTGGGAATCACCGAATCATGAGAAACGCCAATGTGTAGTAGTGTTTTGAGATTTCCTCGAAGAGGAAAGAAGGAATTGAGCCTCCTGGTATGACCCAGAGGCCTGACCGCTCGACGAGGGTTGGACAAGTGATTAATGCATTACAGTAATGCGACAACACCTTTCGCCACCCAGTCCCAGCCATGTCTTCTACATTGTTGAACAATTTTGCATTGCGAAAAATTCGGGGAATTGACTTCACCTTTCTATTTTAATACAAGGCGTCGACTCACTCTCATGTGTCCATCATTTCTTCTTACGGATTTTGTTTTTAAATTTCCGGCACATAATGTCAATCTAATAAGTGGTCCACAGCGTCTCCTAAGGGTGTGTGTTAGGAGCAGTTGTAAATGGGTCTTTAAGCATTAGCTTAATTTTAAAACACGCCTCACATTTATTAGATTGCTTAGTGTCTCCAAAATTCACGGTTGTTTTATAGTGAAAAGATGGCAATGAGCCCTCACCTTAGTTTCCTTCTTCAGCTAGGGTACACTGCTTCGAGCACAGCAGTACAGTCCATCCTTTCCCATTTACGTGAGAGAAAGGCACTAGATCCACTTATATGGCCACCTGTGCGGACTTCTTTTTAGTCTCCCTAGACGCAACCCTCACGTGGAGGGTGAAGAGCTCGCCCCCCAATTGGCACGTCTGATGACCTCTTCAGGGCCAACTTATGGGCCACATTGGTGGTCTTATTGGAAAGCTCTGCTCCAGTGGAGCAAAGAAACACTTTGTCTTTCTAATTGAACACTGCGCCAAAAAGTTAAAGAAGGTGGGTAGGCATTGTGTTAGGCTGAAACCGCGATGTCGTTTAGTTGAAACCAAGTTTACACGAATCGGGATCGGCTTCCCTTCAACACCATTAATGTTGCTCAAGGTACCACCGGTCTATGAGCACACTCTACACATCGCATTCATTTTGGCATTTACAATCCTCTACAAATTAAGCTAGTCCTTCAGCGTATGGAAACGGAAGCTATCTATCTTACATACTCGTCTAGCTTGAGGTAAGTTTGTGGTTGCCTACAACATTCTGTCCACCTTTTTTGTGTACCAAAATCTGTAGCCGTCAGAGGTTGCATGCCCAACCGACTAAACCTTATCATTCTTCACATTGACACCTCCCTAATTAGCGAAGGAGGGTGTCTGTGCGCAATCTCCAAGTGGGCACCGAGGGGCCAGCATAAATGGGCATTAAAGGTGGGATTTTTTTAGCGCCTACAATTACTACAGGCTAATCCTCACAGCCGGAGGTGGTATTTATGTGTGCGCCTGCAAAGAAAAAGACCCTAGAATGAAGTAACCTGCGCTTTTAATGACATACTGAACGTTTATAAGTGATAATTAGTAGTGACGCGTTGGTGTACTTGTCAATGCGATGGGGAGGCTCGATGACACTCATTAGTAGTCATCGCCTAGATGATGCTGTCGTTTAATTCGTAGCCGAAGAAGAGGAGTAATCGAGATAAAATCTAGTCTTGGACCTGCATTCATAGAAAATTAGCATGAAATATTTCGAATCATACCTTGCCATTAGTTGGATGCAACCATAGTTTCACCCTCCCCTCCATTGGCCTTTGAATTGTAATGAACTGTTGTGACCCAGAATACCGGTTCACTAAGCAAGTGAGCTGCCTTTTAGATGCGTTTACGGCATAACCCCTCCAGGTGACTTTCCTTCCAACCTTGTTGGAATACTGACTGTGCTGTAGGACGATGGTTTCTGTTCGACTGTCCGAATATTTGGACTTTCTAGTCGCCCGCTTTTTGGCTACCTCATCGGCGGCACGAGGCTGTGTTTATACAACCTGCACTATTAATTATCTCGCCCTTGTGTATGGTGTTAATAAACCCTCTTTCAAACTGCCACACCTTGTAATGTAGCTGAGAGCGATTCGAGTGCCGCGTTAGTACTGATGGCGTCACTCTTAAACTGGACTGAAGAGTGTCTATTGAGGGAGGACATCTATCTCACCCTCAGGCATCGCATAGTAGCAGGTAATGAGCTTAAAAAACCGGAATTTCAACATTGAATTACAAGTAAAGAGCGTCTAGATGGCGGATATGAGCGAATTGCAGAGGTCGAAACCCACGAAATGCATCAATGGCCTTTAAAGTGAAGCCGGAGAGACACATGGAATGATCTCTTGACGCATCGTATGCACCTTGCAATGTAGTCAGGAAGGCTTTGGGAGCTGCGTTGGTGGTAGTAGTGGGGCTCCCGACCCGTACCAACGAGGTCACTTCTAAACGTCATTGAAGGGAGTGCATTGAGGGAGGACATCTATCCCAACCTCAGGTATCGTATAATGGCAAGTGATAAACGCGTGGAATCGGGATTCCGGCATCCAAATAGATGGCCAACAATAAGCTCAAGAAGAGTGGCATAGCTACTTAACATCCATAATGTGAATTGCAGAGGTCGAAACTCACGAAATGCATCAATGGCCTTGAAAGTGAAGCCGGAGAGACGCATAGAATGATCTCTTGATGCATCAGACTACCCTCTAGCGAAACTGTTTACTAGAATCATATCTACTTCCGCTGTGTATTCAACTGGACGGGCTGGTTTAGTCACTCGCACAATATTTATGCCGCCTTGGCTTCCATCTCCTCAAGTCTTCGCTTTGCTAAGATGTCTCATTCGATCTAACATTTTGAGAGCTTCATCCATAAAACTACCTTGATAATTAAATGCCATCACATCAACTCCATGAGATCAAAAAAAAAGTACATGGGCACCAAAGTCTTGACCAACTCAAATCTGACAACCTACCATAATTGTCTGGGAACGATGGAGCGAACAGGAGGGGTCTGTTGGGATTGGGGGCAATTTTCGAATGATACACTGTCCATTTATCACGGTGATATCCGATTGTGACTCACGACAACTCCAAGGGCAGAGCAATTATAAGTGTTTTAATGGCTTAAAGTACCTCCATATCTCGACGCTCATTAACACAGGCACCCCAAGTGGCCGTTATTAACCAGGGATTGGGACACAAGTCTCTCTCTCGCCCTCTCTCTTTCGCCCTGCAGCCGTCTGGAAGTTGGCTGTTTGCATGTTTTGTCACTTCATGCTATCTGTGCGTTTATTACTACATGGGACCATAAAAAAGTGTTTACTCGGACGCGCCTCCGAGGGCTTATTGGGACGGATTTTGAACTCCGTGGAGGCGCATGGGTGTCCCCAATTAAATCCCTAACAGAGTAATTGGACTGTCGAAAAACTCATCATTATCGCCGTAAGGTAAACAATTTTTTAAAGAATTTTAACAGAGAAGCCTCCTCGATAGGAATCAAGAGCTGAACATAACAGCAAAGCCATTGTTGCTCCGAGGCGTAAGAACGCCGTCATCCTTAGAGATGATTTTGTAACACTCCAAAGTGGACAAGCCCGAGATTGGCTTCATTCCAGGCTGTAAGTGGAGGCCGAATCACGGAAGACCCAAAAAACCCGGGACTAGTTCCGTTAGAACACTAAACATTCAGACTCATGCATTATGACCCACCTCAACATCTCTCATGTCGCTGTTGGAAAACCGAATAGAAGCTTTATAAAGGAGGGTATTTTGAAAAGGAACCACAAAATCAACTGATTTCCCGACACCTCTTTGTAGGAAGAATGTAAACAGCTTTTAGCCTCCTCGGGTAAACAGAAGAGACTTAGTGGTTACTTGGATGTAGCGAATTGAAAAATACGACAGTAGTCACAATAACTTATGAAAGAAATCAACTTCCACCCCTCCTGCATAAAGGTGACTTGAGTATAGCCTATTATATCCCATCACTCCTTTCCAGGATGATTCTTCTCACTAAAACCCAAGTTCTGACATTTAAGAGGAGACTAAAAAACGCTGGATATTTATCCAACTCTCCATTGTACACCTATTGTTTTCAGGGAAGTCTCGAGACAGTACAGAGATGGTTATGAAATTTCTTAAAAAACTCACAAACTTTTGGTTGACTCATTTCCACATAAGTAGTATCATAACAACCAGGATTCGGCTAGCGTCTGTTTGCGGTTATTTTCTCCAAATAGGGGTTGGAAAACAAACTTTTTTTCTTTGCCCTCAGCTAATGCAGCAGACAATCCCACTTTGAGCGCGACTGGAAGCCCCTATGCATAATGACTATTTCAGACCTCTTTCAGAGCCTGTTTCTTATGTTCAGGGAGTTTCCAGACTTCAAGACATGTCCCAACATTATCTCCGAGATTGAGGCATAATTGCTGCAGGCTTTCATCCCTCATAAATGTCTGGTCTTACTCCAAACAAATACGAAATACTCTTCATCTACTTCACATCAACATTGCTTTGAAAGTATTAAAATGGGAGAGAAATGATTTGAGCGCTGAGAAATAAACTTTTGATGGTTATAATGAATGCATGGAGATTTCAGGACACAAATCAATCACATTTGGGGACAGCGATGCTGAAATTCAGTCACGTCTAAGCAAGTGCACTGTGCAGGAAAGCGGGTGGGAAAGTAGACACCAACGGGCAAAGTTACCCATGTAAGCTGGAAGCTCAGCCAAACACGTGGAGCTAGTACAAATCCCAGGGGACACTGAGGTAAGTGCTACCGCAAATTCCCAATCTGGAACAAGTCAGCATCACTCATATGAGGGGAGGGGTGCTCAAAATGAGCAATAGATTTTGCTGAAGCGCTCTTCTCCAACTCTAGACAGCTGAAAGGCTCCAAACTGGAGGAAGGGCTTCAACCGGGACAACGCACTGTTGTCGATGTTCTCATTCGCTTAGATGTAATGGATAGAGTGACTACTGAAAAATACCAAAAAAAAACGTGTTAGTGTTCAGTAAAAAAAAGCTGTCAAGCCTTTTCCCAATTTCAGAAATAGCATCTAAACGCAACACCTCTTGCAGCCGGATTGCGTTGTGCGTTTTGCCGGTTGTGGAAGTTTCGGTCGAGCCGCAAATCCCTTTAGCCACACAAATCCAAGAGTGCCACTTGGCATTTCGTAAATCAAGAGAATCCGGGAGCAATGGAAAGCCATAATACCTCAATAGCCTAGCAACTCCCTTCGTAGGGTCTGTGGCCATCCATACGAGCTGCGAGTGTACTTCCATGCTTTCTGGTTGCAGCTGATCCTTTCAACTGTGTTGTGAATTCCAACACGACTGGTCCTATTAAGTAGAACGCATTCCGGGGAATAAAGCTTCCTTGAGACAGTAGTATAAATGTCAAACCTTGTGATTGGATTGAATGGTCCTTGGAGGTCAGCAGAAGCTGATAAGTGGAGATCAACAATGACGTCTTCACCGATCCGATGTTTCGACGCATAAGGGCTGGGTTTTCAAGACACTGGCACCGTCTGTGAGAAAAAAAACCTAGCTTATCGCAGCCCTTCTCCAGCAGATGTCAAATGTGCGGCCACAAGAGCATTTCAATGACACGGGTCAAAGTTCAAACAGGTGGAAGACATGTGGAGAAAAGAGTGTGAAAGTGGCAGACCAAGGCAGAGGAGAACCCTCGTGCTCTGGTCAGACTGGACGACCAGAAACGCGACTTTTCGCCTTCCTCCACGTAATTGATAGCGCCTATATATAGGGTAATTGGCATTTTGACATTCTGGACGATGCTTCGGTAAGAATTTTACTGTTTAATGTTGGTTTTATGCAGAAACAGATCTAAATTCATTTGTGAATGTTTCGTCTGTCCTTCGCCCAGCAGATCACACAACCTCGATGCCTGTCTTAAGTCTACGGAGCAGTTACTGCTGCCGTCTTGGTCGCTGCAAAATCGTCTTCGTTGACTTTCTGACTGAGTGAAGGCCCTCACCTCCAAGTTATGCATTGAGGAAAGAAAACACGAATCTCTCAGAGTGCTCACGAAGCAATGCAATACTTCGATTGTTCGTTTAACCTCCCGTTTTGGTTACGCGGGCACTGAAGAACACGATCACCTCATCTCCTTCCAGCAGCGTGGCCTCTGGTACGTGCCAGGAGTTCCTCAGTCCATTTATGCATCGATGATACACATACTGTCCCAGTATTTTGCCTTCCTTCGTCTTCAGAGAAGCCTCGAGGCCCTACATTTGTGGCAGCAGAAAACGGATCCATCTCCAAAGCACAATTTCCCTGATTTGCAGCCATGAATGCGGAAGGAAGGCATACGCTTTGGATGGGAGAACCCGTGAAGAACCCCAACGGGAGGGTTGGAAATGACGTCTGTCTTCACCAAACACCCTGCAGGAAGGCTATTAAAAACCAAAGCAATACAAGCTGTAAATCATGTGGAAGTGTTTGTCACGGGGCTGTCTAGGATACTTGTATAAAGATGTCAATTAAGTGAAAACGCGATACTTTTTCAGCCTCCTTACTAGCTGGATAGAATTCAGATGGATGGTTGGATGGCACCGGAATGAGGACAAAGTGGCAAGGAGGAATGAACGCAAGACCTTACCCACACGAAACTTGCACATTCCCCTCAAACAGGACGAAACTCCAGATTCAGTGAAAGTGCTTCGAGAAATCGTCTCATTTGTACGCCAATTTTGATGACAGTCGTGATTGGCCGGTGAGTGTTTTTCCCACAGCGCCAACTACATTGTGATGGCCGATCTGGAGGTTGACTAAGGGGAGCTCAAAAGAGGAGAGAAGGCTATGCAATGCTTCGACTGGTTTGTTTGCCTCTTGATTTTGGTTTTGCAGGCACTGAAAGGCATGCCTATTGTACTTTCACTGGGTTGCACGGCCTCGGAGATATGCCAGTTGCCTCTCAGCTCATCCATACGCAGATAATCTACATTCTGTTCTAGCATAACATCTTTCTCCGCCTTCAGACGAGTCTTATCCTAGTCAGCATTGAAATAAAAGTCTGGGAGAAACGATACACAACAAAAGAAATGCTTTAGTATGCAAACGGCTTAATAAACCTCTGTTGAAAGGGATTCGGGTGGAGGGGAACATACTTACAGTGAAGGTCTATTTCTGGCCACCGAGGTAACTCGCATCATCAGTAGTTTGTCAATCCAAGGCACCACATTTCAGTCTCGCTGCTATGGAAGAAGACCTTTTGAGGCTTAGGAATGCCTAGTTTTGGACCAATGCAATATTTATGATGCCATTAAATATCTCCCATTCATGTTGGCGGTGTGTGTGCGGCTAAGTAGACTGAAGAGGAAGTTAAAAGGGAGGGAAATTAGTTTTGGCAAAGCTGCTTAATTGTGTCTGTGGATTTAAATCACTTCAATGAAGTGAAAAGTGGCAAAAGTCAGGCCTTTGAGATCTGGCATGCAATCCTTTATTCACCAACGCCTGACTTCCTCCTTACGTGTGATTCTCGAGGTTTGCTTGTCAACGTCACGTCTGTTTATGTTGCACTTGTATTTATGACCACTTTGAACACCCTATCACTGGTCTCCGAAGGTCATTCTCCATTTTACTCACTTGACAAGGCCTGACTGTTGTGCGTTTACTTGCACCACAACTTGTCAAACGGTGATCACCGAACACCAAAATTGCCTATTTGTTTCAGGCGTTTTTCCAAAGTGATGGTCTGTAAAATTTGATTTACCTGTCTGTCTCCTTCAACTATCTTGCATAACACTTATCTACCATCAGAAAGAGGATAGTAAAGTTCCTCTGACGTTTTTTTCTCAACAATTGGTCGATTGTTTTCCAAACAAAAAAAGTCTTGGAATCTAGACCCTCCATACGAAACAACTGCTTATTCTGCACTTGTAAATCACTCACGATGCACTGATAGAGCCTGCCGTCCGGTTCAATGGCTTATCACCTGTCCGCCTTGCCCGTCGTTGAGATTTCACGATTCAGGAGTCTCTGTAGACGCAGAAGAGGGTAGAGGTGTCAACGAAAAAAAAAATTAGCTTAACCGGTAAGCACAATACCGTTCTGTTCCAATTCCATAGCCTCCTCAGTTGGATGGATAGAATGTTCAGGAAAGCCACACCAACGCCGTTGGACACTCTTTGGCACCACGTGAAGCGCCCAAGTGATCCTTTGAAGTGACTGAAAATATCCCACCATTGTCAAACATTTTTGACAACCCAGCTTGGAGGCGAAAGTGCTGTTCATTGTGGTTGCCAAAGTAGTCCGCTATGCGTATGATGCATTCCTCCTTCAAATATCTTGCGCTAAGCTAACATCATCACTCTTTATTGTGTAACGTCAAGAAAAAGGCCATTCAGCACAAGAGAAGTAATAATGCTGCTAGAAGGAAAAGCCTAGACGCACTGAAAACTCTCTGGGACAAAATATTCCCATACACACGTCACGCATTATTTGTTCCACTACATGAGTGATTTAGAGATGTTGTTTTTTGCCCTGGTGAAGATAAAATGCATGCAATTGTTTGTACCTAACTGATAGTTTAGCTCAGCAGCCAAAAATATGATACACAACACCATGAAAACCAACTTCTCTAGCCAGCCGTATCTACGTCTACTTAGCATGCGTCCACACATTCGAATTCCATCCGCAACGGCTACTCACCATATTTACCATCAACAAGTATAGGTGATACTGTTTCAAGCCAGATTCTTGGTGTAGATTTCTGCTACGCATCGGTAGATGAAATACCCGTCGGAATTTCACAACAGTAAATGCAAACCTCGTGACAGATCTGACACCATCGGTCCCTCCAGGTGAAAGTAAAGGCGTCCTGAGCATGCTTAAACGTGCTGTCATCTGTACCGGTTATTTATCGCTACCGAATAAAGCATGTCCCTCTTCTAACTCCTCTGTTCGTTCCGAGGGGTATGAAGGCTGGGGTGGAAGAGAGAAACACGCCGACGGACTTTCTACCTTAAGTTCTACTCCCAGCAGTAGGGAACCCTGTAGATTCTGCGTGTCCCTCCCCAGGGCGAATTTTAATTTCTTAACTTCCGTAACGAAGTGACATTTGACTTGTCAGAGAAACACGCTGTTGGTGGTCTAGTAAAAGTAGCACCTCCAACACCTCATATGACCTGTCAAACAGGGTGAAACGTGTTGACTACCTTCAAATACGGAATTTGCTTGACAGTGCAATCGGTTGAATCGTGATTTACCATCTTGGGAGACCCAGTTACCCTTGTTGGTTTAATGACAAAGTTTAGCTTAGTTTGGCATTCAGTGTCGAACGTTTAAACAAGGAATGCCAAAGTAGGAACACTGTAGAAAATATGTCACCACTTTTATCACATAATAAGCATTCCTGGGCATACTTACCCACTAAAAACTTGCCATTGTTGCTTTCAAACTCAAAAAACAAAACTCAACGATCATGTCTGTTCAGATTTCTCGTGCAACGCCTTCCTGCAGAGGTCATCTTGAAGGAGACAATAGGTGCTTCAAACTGATGTTTTTTTTCCAACTAAGCCCTCAAAGCAGAGATGGAGTAAACGCGTTGAAAAAAGGAGGGGAGTGACGACTTTTTCCCGGGCCGATGAAAGCAAGGCAAATTGGCCGGCATAAAACTGTTTTGGGACAGGCCCATATTGAGTGCAGGCACACCTTCGCCGCCACTTCAGACAGCAAGGTGGTGGCGGCGGCAACAGCAGGAGCTGACTACCTCGGTGTGCAGCGCCAGGAAATAAGCCACAGGAAGCAGTGAGAAAGACACGCTTCCATGGCAGAAATCACAAAGGCCACGGAGTAGGAGGTGCTTAGGCGGCCTGAACCTACCCGCTGGGTTGCCGGGTGCGTTGAAAGTCAAGGTGTTGTTATCAGGTGGTCCTTGTAGACACGAGTGGTAAGCATCTAAGGCTCCGCCGTTGTGCTTCTGCTCGGAGGCATGAGAGCTGAGTAGTTGTGTGGGAGCCGCCTGAAACATCTTGTTGAAACTCGGAAGGGGTGGAAAGTAGCAGAAATGAGACTTTTCCACCACATCCAATCAGTAAAATGGAGACATCTTTTGGTGTTTCGGTTTGACCTTATCAACACAGCCTACTAAGTGTTCCCTCCCACCACGAAAGATAGGAAATCCGATGCTGGAGAAGGCAAAACGACTGCTTTTCAGTGTCAGAGAGTGGGGAAAGTGGGTAAAGTCGCGCGTGAAGTTGTCGAGATTTGGCTAGACTGTGTGGTTTAATTGTCGTAAATAGATTATCTGAGTGCATTAATCAGAACTTACCTCGCCTTGCCCGGATAGAACCATTTTTTTAAAAAAACAAGATTAGTAAGTACACTTTCTTGGTTTATTAAATCACTTCTTAGAAAAAAATTAATAATAGTCGTTCATGGGTGGTATCCGAGGCAATTGTGGGAAACAACAACCGCCTGTATGGGGCAAATTTTCACAATGTGTGTACCTTGGTGTGTGAATAGGATGGAGACTTCAAGCATAATCGTCCAGATGACTGGATGGCAAATAACCGTGGCAGTAAATCCCTGTTTAGCTAACCGTGCTACACTGAAAAAAATCGCCTCTCTTCTCATCTGACTCAAGAGCTACGCTTCCTCCTCACTCACCGAATGGCTAAGGTTCCAGGCGAGAGTCATCCATGGATCTATCGCGACGACGCGCAGAGACTGGTGTTCAGCGCCATTTTTTTGGCACTCCTCTAGCCCATAAAAGTGTCCCATTATTTATACTTCCGGAGTCCGACGACAATTATGGGACAGAGACAGGAGGAGAGGACGAGAGCTCGGTAGATGCGTGAGAGTGGGCGCGAAGTGAGCGTGGATTAACCCGACTATTAGATAAGGAAATTCGAGCCTCTTCACATATAGTCACACTCAAAAGTCGTTCAAGGCGAATAAGGAAAGGGATGGCAGTAGGGTTGTACAAACCCTTCTACGGGCATTCCTACTCACTCAAATTGTCAGATGCAAGGGTTTCCTGAGTTTGTTTCAGCAAAAATCTGCCGTTAAACAGAGAACGCGACGTTGTTCGGGTTCAGAAAGTGGTATCATACATGTCACCAGGCTTATCAGCTATGTCAAGGGAGTCAATCTGTTCCTGTGGCCAATTTCCAGTAGGCTTATAGGGATAAGGGGTTGTTGCAGGGCTCTCTGTTGGTATGCAACTTGGTAGGTGCATCAACACTGATGACGACGGCCAAAATTTTTCACAGCGCCTTTAAAAATCGCATAGCTTTAGCTGGTCACCTAATTATCATAAAATGTTCGCTTCCCCCTGCATACCAAGGCTTTTTGTAAACAAAAATAGCACTAGCCATGTTTACGTTAACAATCTGATGGCCAAACTCAAATTGCTAATGAAGTTACAAAATTCTGTTATTAATGTTCCGAAATGCATAACCTACCTCTTGGATGTCAATTCATCCAAAGAAAGGTTTCAGTCAAGGAGTCCACAAGCATCCGAATTCCCTCGTTTACACATCAAAGGGGAGGAAAATGTAAAAGCCTTTGCTTGCACACCTCCTAATGATGCATGAATGTTTGCAACATCGGAATATCCGAACAATTGCTAAGTCCAGGCCATTGTGGTCACTTTCAGCCACAAAAAAGAGCACGGGAAGCACCTGCTAACTACACTGCCTCTAGCAATCCAGCACAACCTTATCCTTGTGAATATTTATGCCTACAGCAAGCATGAAGCATCCCCTGAATCGGTCGCATGCGATTATCTAAGGTGAATAGGACATCGTATTCACCCCAGCCTGGGCTAAAGCACTCCGATTTCTCATGTCATCTAGACCACACTTTCCTCTCAAAGCCAATCACCACCAAGTGCATCAGAAAGCATAGTCTGAAGCCTGTGGGAAGTTTGGCGAATTCTAGTAGGCAGAACTGGCCTGCAAATTGATCTTGTTAAGTAATAAGAAGGGATATAAAGAAGCTATGAGGAGCGCAAAAACAATATGGCAAATAGCGTTATTAAAAAGCAGTCCATATGCCTGAACATTAACGCTGCGGCGAGTTCAAACGGGCTCTAATTCAATGGGGATAAAAAAGAACCTTTGGACTTGGTTATTTTACTATTCCACCATCTATAAAATCAACTTTTAACAAGTGAATGAACTATGCCATCACTCAGACAATAAAGGAAGCAAAAAAATAGTTCACTTAGAATGGTGCAATAAAAGACACGTGAATTGTAAAAGGGAGCAATAAAGGGGGATAGCAGAACAGACAAACCTTCCACACCAGCAGTTCTTCTGCGGAAACTCATAACCAGATATTTTGCATTTATACTCTTTTAATGGGTAGCGTTATAAAGTGCAAAATCTGGTCTGTGCTATCTCAACAGAACTAGGCTTGCATTGAATCCAATGCCCAGGCAAGGTGTCTTTCCACTAGCAGCGCTGCCGGTGATGATGGTGATGATGACAACAGTAATCACCAGATGGAAAAAAAAGAGAGGGCTCTTGAAGGCTTATCGACACATGTTTTGGGGGGCAATCGCCGCCAAAAAACGGGCAGGTAACAGACCCTAAGGCTTTACGACACGTGGCGCACGCACCCACTGGCCAATGGAACTTGAGTCCGCCTCCCATTGGTCCACACGGCACATGGCCAGATAGGCCGACGAGGTCGTCCTTCGGGCTGCGTGTCTAAGACTGTGCTGGCTGTGTGCGTGATGCAAGCATAATGAACAAAAACCCTTCAAAACCAAAAAAACACACCATTGATGAAACCCACCACTTCCAATGACGTTCTGGAGGCAGCAGACAGGGGTGTATCGCTTACACAATTGACTGGGGATGGTTTTTCATCGCAAAAGAAGTCAAACAATGCTGTAATATGAAAGTGTATCCTTCCACTTTCTCGACACTTCTATGCAATAGGGCCTCAACGGTGTAATTGATTTCATTTGGAATCTATTCAGTTTTGGTAGAATAATTTTTGCAGCAAGTAATCATTTAAAAAGGCCTACATTTCCGTGCTATATTTAATTGCACTTGAGGATATATGCATTTTCGAGTGGGCGGATTCGCCACAGTGTCCGTGCAGTCACGTACTCCGCCTCGACAGTCACACATAGCAGACTGAATCTCCACCTGTACTTGTTGAAGCGGTGCAAAAGGATTTGAAGGTCAAAAGTAGAGGCGGTGTAATCAGAGCTGTAACGAGCCGCTTGACACGTCTGATGGGATTAAACCTTAGTGGAAGCCTCCTAATTTCGAATAGCAAAGTTACATCTTGTGGAATGCATTGGCTTTCATCCTTAATGCCCTCTGTTGGGAAGTTCTGTTGGCAGTTGGACTGGAGGGCTCTAAGGGCCAAAAGGCTTAAAAATGAAGCGATGTGGTAACTTATTTAAGGAGTATGAATAAGTGTGCTCTTAAAATCTTGTGAATTTATGGATAACTAGAAGACTAAAATTAGGTGCTTATGTAGTCGAAGCACTACGAAAACCACCATAAAGTCCATCAGTCCAGTTTGACCTCTTAACTGTACTTTTGTTGGCACTTTCTTGAAGCCTTTGAGAGATTCCCAATCTGCGTTTAGGACTTTAAGACTGTCAGTGAATTAAAACTTGTCATTTAGGACAGAAATTCACACCGAACGAATTCACCAAGGCCGTCAACCAGCCTTAGGGTCAAGCATCAACATGAATGTTGTTGATCTCTTCTCGTAAATAGTAAACAATATCGCACTGACGCCAGTCTGCCCGGATAAAAGGCAACCCTGTGGTTTCATGCATCCCAAGTAAAACCGAAAATGGTAGTGGTAGTAAGTTGGGTAAAGCATTTTCAATGCCTCCAAACAACCAACCGTTTTGTCCAGAGAAAATCCATCTAAAATTAGCTAGTTGTAGTGAAGTGCTCTATGGGGAGGTTTTTTCCCAAGTGTTTATGCTCACTTCCGGTCCCTTGTATTTGTCAGCGTTTTGATACCATCGCGCTGACTATCAATCCCAAAACACAAGTACCAACAAATGGGCTTCCCATTACAGAAAAGAGGAGGACAGGTGGCTCAACAATAATTTTATAAGAAGTCAAAATTATGCAAAGCACAATGAACAGAGCGATTCATGTAAGCGGAACGATGTGTAACCTACAGAAAACAAAGTATCGCCTTTCAATGTAACAGAAAGGACGGACAGGCGTTCAGAGAAAGGTAAGGGGGAGAGGGCCTAACCTAGACCGCGTCTAGTAACCACTATTGTCTAATTGTAGGTCAAGCTGCTTGAGGACAACATGCAAGCCTTGTTAAGTAGCTACGGCCTTCGTGTGATCAAGGGGAGGAATGAAGGAAAACGATGGCTTACCCTAGACTTTTGGTACCCTCCGGTTTGTACAGAATCACATGGTGCGACGATGTGGTTTCACCACACTTCCTCAGCAGTGATATCGGAATCGCACCCTGACACGAGAGGGGGATGGCAAGTAAGATGAAGATAGAGAAAGCCATAAATCTGGGCACCCCGCCGTTTGCATTTATTTTAGTAAGGATCGACCAAATCCAAGTCACTTTTCACGATCAAAATCGGACTATGACACCCGTAAACCGTTTAACTGCAGGAAGAAATATCTTGAATTTGCTAGGTTGTATTCACTTCCACTTAAGCCACATTCGACATTGCTCTCCCACCTTCATAACTTGTTTCAGATGATCCAACAACGCTGAAATCGTCTCAACCACCCGCGGCACGGTTTGGACCTCTAGTCCATTTTCAGTTCTAATGTGGCCTGGTAGATGAAAACATCTCATTCCGCGGCAGCATCAATTCCCAGCCGACGAAACACACTTTCAGTTAAAATCCCTCGTAGCTTTCTCACAGTGCTCATAAGACAACATGAAATCTTGCACAATACCAATCCATCAATGGTTTCACCCACTAGCCCATCAATCTACAACATTCCCATGGCGAGAGCAGAGGTCAGAGGGTGTAACTACCTTGGGTTCGATGGATTTGACCATCTCCGCGATGGCCTGAAGGCCAATAAAGTTGGAGGCGAGGATTGAGCCGAAGCGGGTCACCCGATCATCAACACATAAGCCCTAGAGAGGGAGGAAACGGATGATGGAATTCAATAAATTATTTGTAAGTTGGGCGAGGCAACCCCAGTTGACTTCAATTGTTACAAGCCTCTTAGCCCTTGCAAAAAGGCAAGAAAAATTACCACCCTGTGTGTATGAATGAGGCCAAAGACTCACTGCGCTGTTTCCTCAACTCTTGGCTTTATTGCTGCCTTATGTAGGTAAGTGACACAAGACTGCAACCTGGAGAGAGGCGCTCACTGGTTGACCCTATCTGTCACAACTGGAGCCACTGCGTCAAATGACGCTTAAATACTTTTTCACGCATTAAAATAATTATGATCGCAATCTATGATTCTTTTCAAGCAAAACATAAACTTGCGGAGAGCACCACTGCAATAGGTAAAACATTATGTCTCCTAGTCCTAGCCCCCTGACCCCGTCCCACTTCTATTGTCCAACCGTCTATTCTGTTTGGCATGTGATTGTCTAATGGTGGGAATACCGTACGAACTTTTTGGTCACATGATAGCCTCGACACCTGGTCCCATTTACAAGTACAGATCTCCAACACCACCTTTGGAGAGGCTCCCCTTAGGGCAAAAACGGGGTGCTACAACCATGTGGAAAACACATTTTTTAATCTCTACAACAAATGAGTCGAAGTTGGTTCTGCTGTTGTAAGGAACGGGAGTGCTGGGTTTGAATGATTAGTGTGACAGTTACTTTACTTTGTCTACCCGGGTGAGCAATTAACCTGTCAATCCCCCAGAGTGAGAGCGATTGTACTGAGGATGGGATAAGGCCCGGAGGAGTACAACGTCACAGGCCGGAGTGGAACTGACGAACCTCAAGACAATGCGTGTACTAACGTAGCTCGGCCCACACCACAGAACAGTACAGACAGGCGGGTGGGCAAGTGGGCGGACAGGCAGTCAGGCAAGCGAGCGGTACCCTTGGCCCAAAGTTTATCGATCTGGTGGAGGGGGAGACGAAAGCGGAGAGGGACAGAAGAAAGGACGTGCATGGGGTCTCTAAACGCACACACGCACTAGTTGCTTGTGCACGGGTGTGTGTGTGTGTGTGTGGTGCATTGACGCATGAACAACAACAACAACAACGCCAGCAGAAGCAGTAGCACCAGCAACGCATAAATCAGGTGTGTGCACACGCTCGTGGGTGCATGCAAGTACGAATTCCTCCTCGAGGGGCGGTGTGAAAATGCATGGGTGCGTGATGCTGCTGCTGCTGCTGCTGCTGCTGTAGTTTTATCCCCCCAATTATCCAAAAAACCGATTTCTGACTCGATTAAGAGCAAGTTGGATTTAATACCGTCCCTTTAAAAGGCCTACAAGCCTTAAAACCAACATGTCTCTCACCTACGGAAAGTCTTCAAAATCGGGACGCCCAAGCGCCAGGAGGATGAGACAATAGCTTTTGAACAGACAAGGGGGGAGTGTTTGACCCACAGCAAAGAACGAGTTGAATGAATATGCAGGATGGAAGATGAACCTAAACGCACAGATACGTATGGAAAGCATCGTGAAGGCAGTAATTTAATCACAGATCGGATTTCAGAACTCCGGTTTGGGAACCGAACACTCAATCACATCGGATCGCTTCTCAATAAAAGTAAGGCAAAGATCAAAACGAGCCGTGAGACAGTTAACTCAGACCAAAGCCTAGCCAGGCAGAGTTGAGGACAAATTGGATCTGAATTATTAGCAAGATCACAAGGCTCCTAGAGTGGTTCATCAAAAATGAGCAAATTGCCTTTGCTCAATGCGAGAGAAACGCCAAATTCAAAGTACAAAGTCCATTCATCGTCGAGCACAAAAATTCAGTTCATTTCGCAAGGATTGCTTCAAGAGTGGAGCAAGGCTAACTATTTGACCTCCAAGGCGTAACAACTGTTGGTAAGTGTAAGTAAAATGTTCCCTTCTCGATCCATCAACGATGAATTCACCGGGGTTAGCAAAGGTACATTCCAAGAACTATCTCAAAGGCTAATAGAACGTGGTGAAGGACATTTGCAGTGAATATGCAAGCTATTTCATAGTTTTTATGCACTGACTCGAATTTTTGCTTCTGTTGCACTGCTGAAGCCCTCACTCTTTGTCCGTGCCAAATATATGTGACGTTGGGGTTAGCCTACCCTCTCCCCACGCCGCCTACATGATATGCGTTCCTTGTCGGGTCATGAATAACTGGTTTTGCCACCCTGTGCTTCAAAAGCGGATTGGTTGAGTAAAAGAGGCGCCAAAATAGGTGGTAGGTAATGTCCTGAAGTGGGTTACACATCTTGTAAACATTGGAACAATAAAACATCTGAGGTGTGGCGCTTAAATCCCCAAGGAAGCAGCAATGGAGAAGGAGTTGAACGAACTGGTTCATCGAATTACACATTTTTGAATTGGAAAATTTCCCAAATAGCTCATTGGGAAGCAAAACGAGCGGAATTTTCTTCACACACCACTTTCCATAGAATTAATACGCAAGAAGTGACAAGTCCTGCTGCATCTCCTCAATCAGTTTAATGCAATTCACCCAGTAATATGAACTCGATGAAGTGAGAAGGGAAACGAAATACATCCGCAAAATACTCGCCAATACCAATGAAGGAAAAATATCCTTTGGTGAACCGAAATAATGACGCAGAGCTTAATACCAGACTCGTCCAAACACATTGACTGGATACACAACTCTGGATGGCCGTCAACAACATCATCAAAATGCCGTACGGTGCGATTACCTAGGGAATATTCTAAGCGCGTTAGAGGAGAATTAGTGGGGGAAATCTACCCCAAGGCCTCTAGAGATTCCGTAAGTTTGAAACTATTTGGTAAATACGATGTCTATTCATCGTGCACACGCACCTATTGGCGATAAATTACAACGGTTGCATATCACATCAGGAACTACGCGAACGCCTATGTCTTCTAAGAAAATGCTGATGATCTAGGAGAAACTGATGCATTTATTTGCATGATTACAAAGTCTTAAGAAGTGTCCAAAGAAAATCGGAGTAGAGGCCTGAAAGTTTGTCGATGCCTCACAAGTTTGTTATAGGTGTCACATATATGTGACATGCATTCATTATCAGTTTCGCAGAACTGTTTGTGTCAAATTTAGAATTATCCCAGTTCAAGGATTATAATATTAATTGTTTCGATTACTTTAACTGTAGTGGCTGACTTTCCACTCAGACCCAGGTAATGCCAAGTTATCCAAGTAGAGTGAGCAAACAGGATCTATCGTGCTGACCAAGTTTCAAAGCTTTAAAAGTGGCTCGTATGAAGACGTTAATCAATGGTGGATGGAAGAAGGCGGTGAATTTTACTTCATTTTCACTTGACAAATTAATACCCGACTGCCCATGAGAAGGCAATCTACACCGAGGATAGCAGGAAATGAATGTAGTACTACTTATTGGGGGAAGTTGGAGAATACATGCACTGGTTCGTTTCCTGTGAAAACTACCCCAGAAGAACAGTCTGGTTCAAAGGACGTCAAAGCAAAAAAACGTCTATAAATGTTGCCAAAGTACACGAATTTTTCATGCATATACCAAACAAGAACTTGGTCTGTGTAGACTGCTGGTAGACTTTAAATCAAAGGCGCTCCGCCATCTTACACGCGCTTCAGACACTCTTTTCATTGCTAACGATAGTTGCTACCACCTACTACTTCAAATTAATTTAAACTTATGGCAAGCATCAAAAGGTAGTAAAATTGTAGCCTTATATCCCAAACACTCACCGCCAGATCGGCAGGGGAGCCAGGAGTCACTTGATCGACCAGAAGGAAGGGCACGGAGCGGGACGGTGGTTCAGTGGAAGGCCGAGTGGCGGTGGGATCAGTATCCATAGCTTCTGCGCCTACTCTCGTCTTTGAGAGCAGACGTGCCGAAACTGCCTCCAACTGTTTCATCACTTCATTGTGGTCTGTGTTGAGGCCTTAAAGTAAAAAGGGTGAAACCTATATACAGAAGGAAAAGACACTTCGATACATAGTGACCGTCACACCTGAGTGGGATTCAAAATTTAATCTTCTCATTTACCACCGATGACACATAAAGTGTGCTCTTTTGAAGGTGGCACCGTTATAAGCATACAGGAAGGCTAAGAGACCAGTGGCATAGGCGGCACGAGCAGAGCTCCATGCTACCGACACAAGAATCAATTTGTGGGGAGGTTCAAAGGACTTGTACATCACATATAATTAAAGTAGTCATTTAACCGCGTAGCCTCTCCATAATCGCCCTTCCATCTGGGCCTCAGCGACGGTCACCTGTGGCAGTGAATCCACCCACAAGATAGATTTAACTGCAATCAAGCCTCTCGTTGATTACGATGGGTTCACCTGTCGCGAACACTTTGCAGACCGAACTGAGGTTTGCTTAAAAGTTACTAATTTTGTTCTGGTATGAGAATGCTCGAGATTTTTGGGAAATTTTACCCAAAAACAAAAGAAGTCAGATGAAATACGACGGAAAGAGCACTCCTCCTTTCAATATTGTGGGTATTTTAACGCTATTCAACCAATTCTGCGGATTCTTTCAAACTTCAACTCAAGTTTTCACACCAAGGTTACAAACACATCTTTTGTGGAGCGCTTTTATTCATTTTCACCGAAAGTTACTCACAGCACACTTGAAGGTAAGAATGGTTTTCAAAAGTTGACGCAGTTTCAAAAAACTCTTCTGTTTTGAGTCGCCACAAATTCTTCTATCCACAATGGATGTCCTTCTTCTACATCATTTAAGCACATTATCCCACCAGAGAAATCGGGATCACTGTTAGGAGGGGAGCAGCTTTGTTGGGAGCATATAGGACTGCGAGAATGGGGGCGAAGTGAGCCTACGTCTACGCCACCATCGTGGAGGTCAAATCACGGGAAGCTGAAAAGACTCGTCCAGCAGCATACGCATCACAAATAAGTGGAATTCTACTAGAACATCATTCCCACACATTGGAAGAGGTTTTCTCTTCAAAGAGACGCCGCAGTACTATTGAGCGTTAAAGTAGTCACGACGACATGAACTTATCGGCAGCCAGTAATGAGGGGGAGAGAGACTGAACTAAGTGAAGTTTAGTGAAATAAATTGAATGCAATGCGTCTTCCGTGTTACAAACAACGAAGGAAGATGGAGGAAGGAAATCGGAATGTAACATTGAAGATTTGTCAGACAAATGTTCCTACAGAAATCAATTAACCGAAGAAAAAAGTTTCCTTCAAAAGAGCTTTCAAACAAAGTAGAACAACAACAAATCGGAGTTAGTATTATTTCATGGGTACTGTAGATTTCGGTACCGCATTGTAGAAAGGGCAAGAAAAGGAATGGAGATGGTACTATCCACAACGCAATGAGGTGACATACAAATAATTCGATTGCGTGCCGTTCTCACAGCGACCACGTCGATGTCGCTGCGTGGAAATCCCTCTGAGTCCAACAGGGGGCCATGCATACCAACATTTCTGTTCTAGGATAGAGAAAATGAGGTGGATTAACTGTCAAGTCGCCCCTGGAGGAGCTTAACCAAACATCGCCTATCCTCCACGATGGCTTCTTTGGTTCAGTACACATGAAATTCTTGATTTCGAGTCAAGAGCTCGTTGTGCTAGCATAACCACAATGCAATTTTTCCATCTTATTCATATAGTAGTGTAAGGTCAGTTGTATTTTATGAATAGTTTATCAGCACTAAGTACTATCAATAGTTTGCGAAGGGAGCTTTGTCTTTCACGAGGATTAATTTACCCCCACTAAATGACCCCACCTCTCAGAACCTGATTTCAAGGCTACCAACTACTGGGCACATTCTCGAAATGGTTGAACTTATGCCGGGAAAATTATTCTAGAAGTGAATGTCTCCTGCCTTGCATTATTCTTGACTTTTGTGTAGCAACGGTGTTTTAGACTGTGACTTCCTATGCTTATCGAGTAAGGAAACCGGGCATGTCATACTTGACAGCATAAATTATGTTTCACTATTCTGATTGGCTCGAGGTTTCCGGTGAGAAATGCATAACAAACAATTTTGGGGAAAAAAAACCGCAGAAACTTACCCCTTCCAAAACGGCGGAATAGGTGTTAATTTCGTTAACAATCGCCTGACGTCTCTTTTCCAGTTCTTGAAAAAGAAGCATATCCGCTGAATTGTCAGCCATCCTTGCGTCTAACAGTGGAAGAGAATTAGTTTCGAAACAGAATAGTTCCAAATCACCGTGAAGATAATGCCTCAAATTATTCTGATTGCAGCCCATTGATATGATGAATACCACAAACACGCCCTTCCAACAGTGACTGCTCCTGGCAAGAAGAGGTCCGACTAGCATTTACTACAGCTAAGATAACCGTTTATAGCCTCCCATGTCTTCATTTGGCAGTATTTCTACACCAAAACGTGAACTGCCACAGTATTTAAATGGACTAAAGTACACAATCTTCACTACCGAACTCTGTTTGATTGATCCACTAAAGATAGCCTTGTAATCTGAATTTTAGTTGTCAAACTTGCCACAACAGTAGCGAAACAAGGGTGGTTAGAAGAAAACTGAGATAGAAAGGAAACTTGAGAAGGTGAACAGTAGTTGAACATAAAAACACGTTTATTTTCAATGCTAAAAAAGTGCCGGACATTAAGAGGGTTTACTCTAACTCAAAAGTTGGGAAAATGTGAGCGAGGGAGGAGAGACCAGAGCAGACGATGGTCTTATCCAAAGCACCAGCCAGAGACTCGACTTCACTTGCAATGGCAGTCAGAGGAATGAGACAAGTCAGGAGAGCGTCAAGGAGCGATGAAGTGACCTCCTCCATCGAAACAGGACCCTTCAAACAACAAGAAAGTAGCTACTCACAAAGTATAAGTAGATGAGGTTAGAAAATTTAGGCGAATACCCACTATAAACGCCCACCTGTGCAATCAAAAGTTCACTGACTAGACAGTAGGGTCATTTGTCACAACGTTAATGAAATTCACAGCACGAAATCCACGATTCATGGGGTGAAAATGGCCCCACCAGCTCACCAATTAAAGCAATTGAAATAAAGTGGTAGGAGCAAATTTTGATGTGGAATCGTCCTTAATTGTGGCGGCAAAGAAGAGTAAGCGTCAAGCGGATTCCTTTCAGATAGTGTGAGCTTATGTAGCCCCGACTTTTGCCTCGACCCTAAGTGGGTTCTCCGCATGATTTGCTCTCAAGACGAAAACTACCTTAACTACACTAGGTGTCAAAGAAACCCGTACTTCACCCATCTGTTTCAAATGACAAGTGCACAATTTACCAATGGCAAGCTACACCACTAATTTTTGTGTACCTCGAATTGTCTCCCCGCTCTTCCTTAGTTACCACCTTGGTATCAGCTCAGTTTCTCGAACTACGATTTCAACACACCGTGTGGAGATTCGCTATTCCGATGCACGTTAGCAAAGTAAATTGTTCTTTGGAATTTTAAAGCTGTCGGGGATAGCACTACCTGGTATTCACAAAATTTTCTTTTTACGCAAATTGACCACCTCATCGACATTTTGAACCGTCTGCGGTATTTTGCTAGTCCCTCAACGGAAAGCCTATCTCAGTTTGAAAATAAGGTGACAAATCTTGAAAATGCGAGGTTACAACGTTAATCCAGATGGAAAGTAAACATTTCCTAACCATTTTAGCTGTATTTCAAAAACACAGGTTAAAATCAACTCAAACTAGTGGCTGCAAACCGTTTTGGACCTAAAAGAACAAGACAATTCAAGTATCGACAGAAGTACTAAGAAGTCATGTAGAGTAATTTGTCTACAATTCACCACCAAAAGGATAAAGGTAGTAGTGATGATCTCACCCGGTACTCGCCCATGAGCTCAGCAGCGCTGGCAAAGACATTGGAGAGGAGTTGAAAGTGTGCAGCCAAGTCCAGGAGGGAGTACTTCGAGGTCTCAGAGCGGACCAGTTGAGCTTCTGCACGGCGCAGCTCATTAACGCGCTTCGCTTCCGCTGCAAGATTCTTCTCTGGCGCCGCCTCCACCGCCTTCTGCATTCGCCGTGCCCGCACCCGCCATTGCTGACGGTCGCGCTCCGGTAAGGTCGACCATAGCGCCTAGATACGCAAGAAGCTCTCACTACCACGATATGGCCTAGTGCTGAGGCAGACTTTCAGATATGTGCAAGCACAAACAGCATGCACGGGATGAGTCAAAGAATGAGTACCAAAAAATCGCTCTTCTAACTAACTATTCAAAGAGGCGGATCAGCAGCACTTGTGTCTCGACATTTCAAAGGCATAGAACTACTTGCAGCCAGTTCAAGCAGTGAGATCCATCGATGAAGTAAGCAAATGGATCTGGGAGGGTGAAGAACCGAATGACCCGGTTTTCTCCACCTTGGCACAGATAGAATAGCTTGAGCTGTAAAACCCCTCTGTTGAGTTCACATACACCATCAAGGATGGAACCAGGATGAGAACTCAAATAAAATTATAACTAGGGCCGAGAAATGGCAGCATATCAGAAAGTCGGTCTGTTGGAAGTGGCGCAACCGATCCCTCAAAACATTAAGTCCGCAAGACGGCGATATCCCTATGCAAATGAACACCTCTTTTGCATAATAAAGGAACTTTTTTTCAAAGAACTGTTTAAAATTTGAGCGTTCTTGGGACAATGAGGAGCTTAGAACTTCATTCACTTGTAAGAAGTAAAATGTTATTTTAGGAGCAGCTGGTGGTGGTGAGTAACAAAAAGCGGAGATTTCCTTTCACGAACAATCAACACGTTAAAAAGCAAATCGAAAAGTGTGCCATCAGTGTCAGAGCTTTAGGTCCTGACAATCGCCTAGCACACTACAATTTGAACCCTGTTATTTGAGATTTCCGTGTCACCCTCAACAAGTTTCATCAGCCACTCTTAAAATACGGTATGATGGAGAGAATTCGACAGTCAAGTGAATCGCACTTCAACAAATAAGACACGAGGTTGTTCAAACTACTTAAAATACCGCCGATAATGGAGATAACTATTTCGCAACAGAGAATTCGAACTCGCCCTTCATAAATGTCATGCATAGACGTATTCCCACAGATATAGTTCTGTGATTAAGCCAAATAGGGAGATCTTTCCACCGATTCTTGGTTCCTCATCCGAATGTACTATACCCAGATGAGTTAAGTAGCTGAACCCTAGAAAATTACTGTCGACATAAGAAAAGTCAGTGGTCAAGCGAATCCACGAGGCAGGCGCTGAGACTAAAAAAATCTACGAAAGCCAATGTAAAAGCAACACCACCCCCTTGTGTCAAGCAATTTCAACTTTCTTAAAAACGACCCAGCTTTTCTAACCGCAACAGTGTATCCCCTGTAATTTCACATTTTTGTTGATTTTTGACCTGAGCTTCAAAAAATAGAGGTCAACAAACCTTGTGAATTTTTCATATGACGCTACGTGCTCATACCTCTGAGACGGTCAAGCACAGTGGTTATGTGAACCATTTGAAGCATCCCCAAGTTTGAAAGGGGATTTTAGATAGGTGTAATGTGTTGAGAGAGTTCGACCCCATTGGTAAATATAGCAAAATTTTGAGTTTTATGGGATCAGTTTCGTTAGTCCTCGAAAGACCCTACAGACCCATCATGAACTCAAGCGATCACGTCACCAAAACTTTAAAGCAATCAGGCAAACAAGTAAGCAGTTTCAAAGAGGTTAAATTAATTAATCCAAGCGTATTTGCCCAATACTTACCTGCCAACGTCGATTCTGTGACTTCTGATCCTGCCCCCCATCGTCGTTGCTCACGCCGTACTTCTTTTTCATTGCCAAAGTGAACAACGTGTATCCATTCAATCTACGATACGTCCTCAATGTCTGCGGTCGGAAGTAATATTAACCGTTCGTAGAGGTAAGGAAAAAATATCTATTTAAAAATAAAACTATAAGACTCAAGATCACTTCTCTCCAAAAGCAAATTGACCATTAAAAGAAACATCAAATTAATATCTACAATTTAGGGAATACGTACTAATGACATTCCAGATGCAATTAGTAGCAATGAAAAAGATTTAGCGAATAAGCTTGATAGAAGACATCTTGTAATCTCCGTAAATAATATTTGAATTTAATAAGCACAGTTACAATGAAATTGAAACGAACTTCAATGTCCAAATCATCAACACCACTGCTTTTCATCTTTTTTGACAGAGGTCCACTCGCACTGCCGTTGACCTGATCACTTTCCAGAGCAGGAAACAGCACGCTGTTCGGAGGTATTGGGTCTGAAAAAAAGATTCCCGCATACGACTTTTTTTTGGTCATGTCCTTCCAAAAATTAAAAACAAATAAACTCACCCTCCGCTGATAGACTAAACGGCGGAAGGGAAGGGTCAGTTGGGAGAATGGGTCTTTTCCGTGGAGAGGGCAGGTTCTAAATCCAAACACAAAAAGAGCTAGCGAAAGGGAAGCGATAAAGAGGAGGATGACAGACAAAAATACAAAACGTACTGCATTAAACTCAGGCATTTTGAAGGCGGGTGTACCACCCTCCCGCTGCCAAGAGGAACGGGAAGAAGAGGGCAAGGGAGTGAGGCCCTTTCCACGTCCACGCTGCCGGCCAATGCGCCCGCGGCCCCGAAGTAGAGGAGAGCGAAATTCCGTACTGCCTTCCGCACCCTCTCCACCAGTAGCAGGAGAAGCAGAAGAAGAAGAGGGGGGAGGGAGAGAGGAAGGCGGGACGATCCCACTAAGACCCACCACTGCACCGGGGAAGGGCAGGCTGTTGGACGGTTGCTCAGGCACCTCTATCTGTCTCAGACGACCGTCCTCCCATACCAGGGGACGCGGAGTCACACCGCGCGAACGCACTGCTCCGTAACCCCGGCGGTAGATTGGGATAGTACCGCGCTGCAGTTGCGCATTCGGGTGTGGAGCTGTGGGAGTGTTGCCTTGATGAGGCGTGGCTGTAGAATCCTGTAGTTTAATGGTCATGACGATTCGTGGCTCGACATTATAAAAATCTTGGCAAATAAAGAACTGGATACCAGACAGTTTGAAGCATGAGCAAAACCTCGGGGGGGGGGGGGGGGCAACAAAATGAAATTAAAAAACAATGAATGAACATGTCGAACTATATGTTTAAGGTAAAATACGGCCTTTCAGCATGTAAGTCTTGCAAGACTAAGGTAAAAGCTGAAGTCTATACCACTATAATATTGGTTCACAGCAGCGATAATGCCTAAATATATAATATTTACTGTTTAACGGACAATGCGGAAAAAGACGCTTATTTCAGTTAAACTTCCAGCATTGCGACAGTGTCAAATATATGAGACGAGACCATCGGGCTTATGGAAAGTCGTGAATGGAAATCAGGTAGCAAAAGTGATCATATACGGTCGCTCAAGAAACCGTCAAACTCATAACTAAGAAAATGTTTCCACAGAACTACCAGACACTAGATACATTTAGAAAATCAAGTCACACTAACCACTACATTTTGGATCTTAGCGAAATGTAATAGTAAATGCAGAAAAAAATTCACAAGAAAGACGAACAAGCAACAATACTTTGGAAAAAGGGACGTGTATCAAACGTCGGGACCGAATCCTCAAAGCAACGAAGAGGATAAGACAAAACAATATTGCATAGCCTATGCAACGTGGGACCAATACTAAGACTGCTTAGTTTAACCCCTGATGTCCTTTTATTAAGATGGCAGCAAAAGATCTTTCAAAATCACACTAACAAAAATTGAAGCAGCCGTTAAAAATCTGCGGTAATGATAAAAGCAATGTATTTGTAGCTTTACGTGAATAAAATGACGTACATTCATATCTCAAGAGACGAACGGTGAATGATCAAACGGGCTACAAATTGCCCATGTTGACAAATCAGTGTGACGACCTACACGAAAAATGCTCAGCAGAAATATTCAAATTTGGTGGGAGCATATTATAATATTGCTCTTTTCATTTTCACAACTAGTAGGCGCAAGCATAAGCATTATAATTTCGAAGAGGGTTGCTAAGGTGGGAGAAAAGACAATTTTCGTTAATAAAATAAAAAATTAAACTCCAAGTCGAAAGAATCCATACTATACAAAAGCTTAACAAAAGCTTTGTAAGGTGAAGTAGTGCCTGTTGGATCCAAAAATGCATAAATTAAATACTCATGCGATACAAAATCTCGGACTTCCCCACTTGTATTAATAGCAATTTCTCGAGACTCAACAATTGTGTAGAGCTAAATTCGCTTTCAAATTGCATTTTGACCCCTGTAGTGCGGAGGCATCGAAGCACCTTATAATTGGAACAGCATTGGGCCTTGATCCCGCCCCACTCAGAACAGAGCACCGCAGACTAGGTGCAACTGTAATGTAGCGTCCCGAGACTCCCTTTAAGGTAAAAGAAGGTATAGTACTGGGGTAGAATACATGTTTTCTGGAAACAGAGGGCTTGGAGGCTGTTGGCACGACCCAAAGGCCGACAAACATGCTCAGTACAATATGGCCACCCAGGTGACCGGAACCGGCGGTTCAAACAAACAAAAGTGTTACAGTAATGCTCTGTTTGTTCCGGCTGTCGATTCCAGTTTCGAACTGGAGTGCCCATTATGCCCTAGCCGGGTGAGCTAGCATCTGAGCCATGCCAGCAGCTGAACATATGACTTCTGCCCCAGTCTCATGCCTCCTCTCGCCTTCAAGGAAGCCCCAGATCTTTGCATCGACCTACCAACCCACGGCACACACCCACCGATGGAGGCCAGGTCGAAGCCCGGTTCACGAGAACAGGCGACACCCTATACCCCGAAAGGCTGCAGGCGGACTTGGGAAGCCGACTACGCCCACACGTGTCCTGCCTCCATCCATAGAACTCAGGTAAAGACTTCCGGTTTATTCATAAATGGCACAAACGGTACAGCACCATTAAAATGAGAGAAAAAGCTAGGCGGGTCGCATAAAGCATTGCACGCTTTAACGGCACCAACGGTCATGATCGCAGACCGTAAAACCTCACACCTTCATATAGCGACGTCGGCTTGACTGCCCTAGAGGATGGCTACAAAGCAATGCATCGTACGCTAAAGGGGCAGATCGGAAGACAACGCATCAGATACACATGCAAGATCACCACTCAGAAACACGGACCATGTTATCATCACGTACCTTACTTTGCGTTCGAACACTAATTTTGTGCCCATGGAAATCGTATTCGTAGTTGTGTCCTCATCCCAACACCTACAGCGAAATGAGATAAAGTAACAGTATGACAGAACACCAAAAAGATCAGAAAGACTAATTGTGAATCATTGACTCAAGGTGGGGCAAGGTCCTCATCATAACACACATACCCTTCTTGGTAGAAGTCGACCCCCGAACCCACCAACCGCTCGGCGTGACCAATCTGACGGGGTATACCAACCCACGTGTGCCCACATCTGGGACCAACTTAAACAAGCGGCCTAAAGGTAGACATATTGTAACAAAGACAGAAAATAAAACTTTAAAAGACTTTGTATAATTGTTAGGGCTATTTTTGAATTGTTTAGGCAAGGATGAGTGTTTAAAATGTTTCATACTCCTTTGACCTGATTTAGTAATGTGAAACATGAACTATTTATCAGTTAAATGGAAGGGAAAGCTTATTTTCTATGCGCCTACTTTCCATTTCCTCCAATTACCTTTAAATCGTCAAGAATCATTGTCCAAGACAATAACAATGTCGCAAAGCAAACAGGGAGCAATACAGTCTTGGTGGGGAAAAGAAGGGTGGCTCCTTCCAGCCTCGAGGTACAAGATTTGAACTATGTTCCCACCATTCCCTTTAAAAGCACGTTTAAAGAAGCTCAAGCATGATGCAGACATTCGTCCCTTCAGGCATCGTCCCCGATGCTATCCTTATGTGTTGCTTTTAATAATGCGGCCTTGCGGTCTTGTTTCTCTCATAAGTGCGTAGACTCCATCTTCGTATCCGACCAGCGTAGCATCTTTGTAGGTCGTATCTTGTTGTGGTGGATGGTTATTGGCTGTGCCCGGAGTTGTTTTGTAGACGAGGTAGTTCGTAGATGAGGGAACCTACACACGAAACGAGTCTGCTCCAGGGGTGGGGTAAATAGCTTGTATATTAATGCAACAGCTCCTTTGCAGAAGATGTTAGTTCGACTGTGTTCAAAAGTGACCTTGTGTAATGTTAAAATTTCGTCTTATGACGTCTTTTAGGCGCACTACGTACGCTGGGGCATTGTAAGGTGCTACTTATGTGTTTGGTAGGAAGGTATCAAAGAGAACTCTCATTTTGCGATTGTGAGCACTTTGAACGGCAATATATAA
The DNA here is from genome assembly GCA_001923025.3 of Taenia multiceps. Taxonomy (NCBI): domain Eukaryota; kingdom Metazoa; phylum Platyhelminthes; class Cestoda; order Cyclophyllidea; family Taeniidae; genus Taenia; species Taenia multiceps. The sequence continues at coordinate 76,332,105 of CM010311.1, read as the reverse complement.
GTTAATGCGTGGACCGCATCCCTGTATTTAAGGGAAGTGCGTCTTCAGGATGATCACCATTAGGAAAAGCAGTCAGTAGTCAGGTCAAAGGGAGATTTGTTTCTTCAACCTCTTTGCCGCCTTGTGAGAGTCCAGATATTTTGTGTATCTTTGAGATCCGGAAGGCTATATAGAGTTCAGTAAAAAGTCGACTTTCGAAATCAGGACATTGATCTACATAGACCAATTTATGCACTCTGTGCCGACAAATCCGCTGATTGAAGAAGAATGACGCCACCATTTCGGTGTCTTGTGACTTTATTGGTTCTGCCTCGGCTACTTTCGGAAAGTAGTCAGCTATGACCAGAAAGTATAGGCCTTCTCTCTTTGTGGATGATGGTGGGCTTATGGAGCCTATACCCACTCAGTCTCTTGGGAATCCAGCAGGCATGAACTGTGGGTTGAGGCTTCTTAAAACAGAAATTTAGAATCACCACTATCTTTTGCCTGAGGAATGAACTCTTTTGTAGTGAGCCCATACGAGGATGTTCGAAACCTCTTGTATACCGGAGCTGTGCCGAGATCAGTGCTCTGTGGTCTCTCCGAAGATGTTTGATACGCTGGCTCAAAAATAGCATTTTAGCCACAACATTGTCCGTTTCTGATGCGACTGGTACAGGGGCCAGCGCATCCACGCTAGTAAGCTCACTCCACTTTCCCTATTGGACTGTGGCATCATTGCTGCAGCTCTTCGCACCAGCGTGCAAATGAATGGTCATAAATCCTTTATTGTTTTTGATTAGTTAAGTGCTTGATGTCCGAAGCACCCGACGATTCTATACATGGCGACTAGCTCACTTTCTGTTACACTTTTCTGCCTATTTTTTTGTTGACTCTGGTACTGGAGCAGGCGATGACGTGTTCTCTATCTTCTTTGCCCCTTTGTGAAGTAAACCAGCCACGGCTGCATCACTAAGGTGCTCGTTTCAAAGTTTGGTAAGGCTAGGGTCAGCGCGGATCAGAGCTGTTGCTTCAGTTCTTTAAACGCTTCATTATGCGCATTCCCCAGCCTCAAATTCTCTTTCGCCTACTTTTCGGTTAGTTTATGCAGGGGGCTGGCGATCTTAGCAAGACCTTTAACGAAACGCCTGTAACAGTTTAACAAGCCAGGGAAACTACGGAGCTACGTCTATTTGGTCGATGTTGTTTTGTATGGGCTTTGGTGACGGCTATCCCAACTGACGGGACTGCATTTCCTAGGAAGGTGACCGAGAGCTAAAGGAAATGGCATATTTTAGAGTTCAGTGTCGATCTCGCAGCTCGCAGGCGTTCCAACACCAGTTTCAAACCTGCGTAGTGTTCTCTGATACTTCTACTAAAGTCGAGAATGTCATCGAGGTAGATCATGCAGTATTTTCGAAATAGGCTAATCAATTCTATCTGCACTAGACGTTGGAAGGTAGCCGCAGCGCTGCAGATTCTGAAGGGCATTGTCTAGAATTCACATACCTCGTCCGGTACTATAAAAGCCGTCTTCGCTAAATCTGGTCTCACCGCTTGTACTTGGGAGTATCCAAACTTTAAGTCCAGTGTGGAGAACCACTTTGATCAAAGCAGGGAGTGTGATAAATTGTTTACATGGGGTAATGGGAACGCTTTCATCTTAGATACGGCGTCCAGCTCTCTACAATCGATGCATAATCGTGCACTACCGTCATTTCCCCTTACCAGTGCTGTCAGAGAGGCAAAATGTGAACTGGGTGGTTTTGTAGCCTCATTTCGGATCATCCCTTCAACCGGACGTTCTGCTTCTGCCAACAGAGGAGATGGTTTACGTCTTGGTGGCTGCTAAATGAGCCTGAATTTGCCGGTGTCTATCGTATATTTAAACATGTTTCTTCATCCCAGTTTCGCGCTTTGCTATGAGCCCATATTTGCGTTTCTCCCCCCCCCCCCCCCCTATGAGTGATTTGAGTTAACGTGGGGCAAAGGTCACCTAGCCTTTTCACTATTCAAGCTGTGGTATCAAATGAGGCGTTGCAGATGTCATTTGAGCCTCCTTCAGTTCGTAAAACAACTGCGTTGGCTTCTAGACTTTGTTTGGTGGAGAAGGCGTCTTCCGCAGGATCCAGGACCACCTTGGTGTTATAAAGAAAGCCAACACTAAGTATAACGCTCCAGGCTATGTCAACTTTAAATGGCATCGTTCTTTTATTACCATCTGCTAAACATAATCTTGCAGAAGGAAAAACAACCTGAACCTTAATGCGGAGGCTTGGTAAAGCCTGCAGGTTTACAATTGACTTGGCTGCAGCCAAGTCAAAAAGAAAGCTGCATGAACGCTCTTCCACTTTTTTTGGGACTCCAATGAATGATTGCAAACCACTTAGAAGTAGATAGGATGGGGAAAAGGCCAGCTCATCTGATTGTGGATCGTAGAGCGGGGAAGTCGGCTGTGAATGTGTAGGGTATGGAAGTCAGCTCAGCGTCAAGGAGAGCGATGTCACACGTATTTCCAGCCTCTCTTTGGTTGCGAATTCAACCAGCTGGCTGGAATTGTTGGTATTTGTGGCTTAAAGTTTCCCAACCATAATGGACAGTCAGACTACACCTCTGAAATAAACGACCGTTCAGTTAGCGATCTCATTGGGCAGTGCGCCTTGGATGACAAGTTCCGCTAGGTGTTGGAGGTTCCAAGCGTGGTCCTCATCATCCTCCCCAGGTTTTTTAGTGGCAACGAAAAAGGCTTTGGCGAGGATCTGCAGTTGTCGATCGATGACGAGATGAGGCGAAGTTTCAAAGCACTGGCCAGTGACGGAGTCGTCGGATATCCTGGCGTTCATTGCGGCCGAGAACAAATCTTGGAGAAGAGCTGAAAACCCCCTTTACCGCTGGGATGGTAGAGTTGGAGGTTGAACTTTGCAGGTTGCACCTCCTTGAATGGGGAAGGGGATCTGTCAGCGCCGCCACTAGTGTAGCACTAACATCATTCACCTCTTCTTCGTTGCCACCACCCCTGAAATGAGAAGAATAATTGTTTTCCGACATCTTTGTTATCTTGAATAAAAGCCCAGCACTAGAGTCTTAACGGGGACTATAAGGGCGGGTTCTCTCAACGTCGGGGAAATCAACCTTCGTTCTCAAACACGAGATTCGAGTTATGCCCTCACCCCTCGCCTAAGAGGTTCATGAAAAGAAACATAAGAGTTACAGTACCGCTAAGTTACCATTTCGTGTAAGGTGAATGGAACTTGAAACATTGGCATGCATGTATCACCTTACTCGGTCATAATTTTTCGCCATAATTAAAAAATGTCCACTTGTTTAAAAGGGGTTAGAGGACTTTTCGCCTTTGAGGTAATTTTAACAAGGAGCAAACCTACCAACTTTGCTGAGTGGAAAGGTCATTGACAGGGCACACTTTTTGTGGTGTCACGTGCCAATGAGATTTGGTGGGTCCCCTCTCACACCGCCCTTGTGAACCAAGCCTGTTCAATTTAAAACTTTCCGCGGTTTACCCGGCAGTATCTGAACTTTAGCAAAAATGTTCCCTTTGTGTTTGTTAGATCCCAGTTTTCTGCAAATAGATTCCTGTCTGTAGCTCACCCAGCCAACACAGCCGCTAGCCTTGTATTATGACTCCGTTCGCCTGCATTAAAGACTCGAAGGACCACACATTGATAGAAGAAGGATATAAGCTGCTGAAACAGTAGAAATGCCGGTTAATATCAGGGACTTTTCAGCCAGATGTAGCCATAGTTATATGAAGCTTTGGTAAATGATGCGGTTGGCTCGTATGTGATCTACTTACAGCACTGATTGTAAGAATTGTGGTGCTTAAAAGCTATTTGTAGGTGAGAGACGGGTGGACAATTCTATCGTGGTCGCAGACGCAGGGACTTCCTCTCAGGAGTCAAGAGGACCCTCGTCGTAAATACACGCCTACCGATGTAGCGTCCCGAGACTTCCCTTAAGGTAAAAGAATGCATAGTACTAGGGCAGTTCGAACAAACAAAGTATTACAGCCGCTCATTTCTGACAGACTTACAATAAAGATGTCTCGTAATACTCTACCTTCTAATAGCAGGGCGAGTAAAAAGGAAGAGAAAGAAAGGGAAGATCCCTCTACACTGACTACATTGCGGTAACGTAAGACGGAAGCTGAGTAGGTGGATCGTTAACCACGACAGTTAGCAGGAGTGAAGGTTTCACGGCGATGCCAAGGAACCTTCACACATTTTCTAAAATGACTGTAATGCTTTGTTTGTTCGAACTACCGGTTTTGGTCACTTGGGTGGCCATCTTGTTCTAGCCGGTTGGTCGGCCTCCGGGCCGTGCCAACAGCCCCCAAGCCCTCTGTTCTCGGAATATATATATTCTGCCCTAGTAATGCGCCTTCTTTTACCTTAAGGGGAGCCTCGGGACGCTACAATGACAACACATAATCCATGATATTATTGCTATTTGTATTTGTGAAGGTTATGGAGAGCTAAGACACATTTTACCTAAATTGAATCGCACATTTCAATGATATCGCAATACTTTCGAAATTTAATTCTCGGTTCCGATAATGAGCCACATTGGAGTTATGTCATTGTGCTTCTGCCGAGTAGCCTGTCTTCCAAGACATGTCAATAACCCTGGTTCCTTCTTCATGTAGATATTACGTGTTATTATGGCTTTTACATCTTCAGACGAATAACTGAGCGCTATACAACAAAATACACGCTTTATGTCCGATAACCAAAAATAAAAGGCAGAAGGGTTAATATGTTTGCGTTTTGTTTTCAGATCAGACCGCAATATACGCCCTAGTCATATTGTTTTTAATAATGATGTAACATATATTAGTACCCCATTCAGGAAATTGTACGGAGATTTATGTTTGTGCAAGGCCATAATAACTTAAACACAACTAAATATTGTTGGTAAAATTACATTAATAGCATTATATTTTTTTAATTTTTTAAGGCTGGTTACTTTTAACCATTTACTCTTCTGAAATCGAACTTAATTGTTAGGCCAGCGTAAGCTATTTCAATTACATTAATTATTTTATATCTTAAAAACTATAAAGATTAACAAGCTTTTGGATGCTGCGAGTACCACCTCAACTTATTAATATAAACAAGGTTTGTTTAAATTGGCACGTGTATAGGCCTTCCGTCTCGTTCCCTCACTTCGCTGAACATTGGTGTCTCGGTGCGATCCGACATGGGGAAAGAAAAGACGCACATAAATCTGATTGTTATTGGCCATGTCGATTCTGGAAAATCGACTTCCACGGGCCATCTAATCTATAAATGTGGTGGAATCGATAAAAGGACTATTGAGAAATTTGAGAAGGAAGCCGCTGAGGTACGTTTGCGATTTGATCTCTGCACTTCGTAGATGGGCAAATCCTCTTTCAAGTACGCTTGGGTCCTTGATAAGCTCAAGGCTGAGCGTGAGCGTGGTATCACCATTGATATCGCACTCTGGAAGTTCGAGACTCCAAAGTACCTCGTCACGATCATTGATGCGCCTGGCCATCGTGATTTCATCAAGAATATGATTACAGGCACCAGCCAGGCAGACTGTGCTATTCTGGTTGTTGCTGCTGGTACTGGTGAGTTCGAGGCAGGCATTAGCAAGAACGGTCAGACTCGCGAGCACGCCCTCCTCGCTTTTACTTTGGGTGTGAAGAAGCTTATCATCGCGGTCAACAAGATGGATGCGGTTGATTATAGCGAAAAACGCTTTCAGGAGATTAGTTCTGAAATGAAGGCATATATTAAGAAGGTTGGCTATAACCCGGACACCGTAAATATCGTTCCAATCTCTGGTTGGGTCGGTGACAATATGCTGGAGCCCAGTCCCAACATGCCCTGGTATAAGGGACCTACTCTTCTTGCCAGTATCGATCTTCTCGAACCTCCGACTCGTCCTGTGGACAAGCCACTTCGACTCCCTCTCCAGGTACAAGGTGTTTTTTTATTAGCATCTATGATCTAGGACGTGTTCAAAATTAGCGGTATTGGCACTGTGCCTGTTGGTCGTGTCGAGACTGGTATAATGAAGCCGGGAATGATCGTCACCTTTGCTCCGGTTGGAATCTCAACTGAGGTGAAGTCTATCGAAATGCATCACGAAGCTCTAGCCGAGGCTGTTCCCGGAGATAACGTTGGTTTCAATGTAAAGAACATTTCTGTGAAGGATGTACGCCGCGGCAATGTTGCAGGGGACTCAAAGAATCATCCTCCTCGCGAGGCCGGGGAATTCACAGCCCAAGTTATCGTCCTTAACCACCCCGGTGAGATTGGTGCCGGCTACACTCCCGTTCTTGACTGTCACACAGCCCACATTGCTTGCAAGTTCGCGGAGCTGAAGGAGAAAATCGACCGCCGAACGGGTCAAGTCAAGGAGACTAACCCCGCTAAGATCAAGTCCGGTGATGCGGCCATCGTCAGGATGGTCCCCAGCAAGCCGATGTGTGTCGAGGTGTTCTCTGAATTCCCGCCTCTGGGGCGCTTTGCCGTTCGTGACATGAGATCGACTGTCGCTGTTGGTGTCATCAAGGCTGTAGTCTTCAAGGACAAGGAAGCTAAGGCTACAAAGTCCGCCCAGAAGGCCGCCAAGGCAAAGAAATGAGTTGTTTTATACGTCAATAAAAGTTTAGTGGATGTGCGATTTGTTATTGTGAAATGGTTTGAGACAGGTGACGTGCTGAGGCTGGGGATTTGGACTCTGGGGCATTGTGCCTGCTGCCGCTAAGTTGGGTTGCCAGGCTGTCTTGAGTACTGGCGCGTTGGTCGGGTTTCCATTCGCTCAGCGTGTTGGGGTTCCGTGGGGATGTCAGTTGGGTGCGATTCGCGGTTCGTTCCTGAAGGTTGACGTTCTGGGGCTGGTGGGCGGTAACGTCGTGGCCGGCTTGCTTGGTTTCTTGTTCTTTGTCAACGTTTTTTGGCGTGTCGGCTCCGACCCAGCGATGTCATCCTTCTGGTTTCAATACACAGCAAGCAAGCCTTCGGTTTCGAACCAGAAGCGCGGCTGGCAACACTTCTATTTCATGCTAGTCGTGGCAGCTCTCGTCGCCTCGCCCCTGGTCGGCATGGCCTGCGCGAAAAACCGAGGTGACGTGTTCATTACTCATCTCTGTGGGGTAGGACAATGGTCTTTTGTGCGGTAGATAAGTCTGATGTTTCCGTGACCCCCATGGTTTATCGACCAAAGGGGACTCGTCCCCCGAATGCGTAACCCCCTTCTCTAGTCATCATTGTACTCTCGGTCGTGGATGCCTGGCATGAAAGTTGGAGCACTTTTCAAAGCTCCAGCATGCATTGTCTGCTCACCCTTGTGGTTAAAACTATGCTAAGTTGCTTAAACTTTTTTTCAACGTGGATTGTAGCCACAAAACAATTGGCTACCAACTCTCTCCCTTTTATGTTGAATTAATCGAATTTAGAGGAGAGCAATACCTCTGAGTCGCCAGATTAAAAAATTAAACGATTTAGGCTTAAAAATTCGTAGCATAGTAAAAGGAGTGTGATAGTGGTGGCAACACGCCTATGCGTTATTGCTACCGTCCACGGTTGGCTGAACCACAATCGGGCATTTAGTCACCCGCCCATTTGGAAGCTCCCGATCCCTTTATTTTTTTTACTTTCTCCTTCTTCCTCACTGCAAACTCGATACGCTCCACGAGTTTGCCACTCACAAGGTCAGTTGGCTAACCGTGATCCCAGTTCACAGTTGCCACGCCAACGCCGTCATGGCTGCCTGGCTGGCTGGAAGAGGAGCGTGCGCACAAGCATACACACACGCGGTGGCCATGCTGCATGCACGTGGCGCACGGCATGACTCGCCAACAGAAAATCGATAAAATCGCGTGAATGCAACCCAGTGCATACGCATGCGTGCGTGTGTACGTGCGTGAACGTGTGCCAGCTTAGTCGTGCGTGGATATGTTCACACACGCACCACGCGGCGTGCATGCCATCTCAGCGTGCCAGCCAGCATACCAAAAGCGGGAGGTAGTTGTGACAGGCTGGTGTTAAGACCTATCGACATATTCGTTTATTAGGTGGAACATTGCTTCTTCTAAGGCCTGCGCCACACCATGGCAGCTCCATGAAAGGAGGGCTACTGGTCACCTCGGGGTGTACGGGCACCATCAGGTATCATAGGGGTGTACTGTATTTTCAGACATCACTAGGCACCAATATCTGGCACAGACGCTTTTGATGTGGGAAGAATGTCACCAATGTGTAATAGTTATTATTTATGTGTTTTTCTACCTGAGCGGTCGTTTACTCCTCCCACTGCATTCGCCTACCTTGTACCCACGTCACATAATTAGGCGCTTAAAATTAGAGCACTGACAGGCTTTAACCTTGACCCAGGGAAAAGCTAGTCCCTGGTCCTATTGTGGAAAAGGCGAGAGTTCAACGCTTATAGTACAGCACGATTGGTAAGCGCTGTTTTGATCAAATAGAACATTCGAGAAGGTCGATCCAATCTCCTATAATGGTGATGAACACAGCGTTTCTATTGTAGCAAATTGACGTCAGCTGGTTATGAACATTCGGCTAGCTACCTTATTATTTATCCCTTTGACGTTGAAAAACTGCGTTCATGCATTGGGCCGGATACCTCGTTTTCTGAGGCTGACGTGGCATATGTCTGTGGCCGTCTTCGTTATGGTTCTACTTGCAGTGACAAAATGAGGAAGCGAGATTTTCATGCCAGAGGTATAGTGCGAGCAGCGATAGAAACCGCGTTAACGTATAGATGCGCCAGTCCGAATAATTTTTTCGCGTAATCTGTATACGCAGTATGAAACAATCAGTGTGACCTAGCTGTAGACCCCGAGTGACCGAATTAGTCACCAGAGGCGTGATTTTTTCACAAAAAGGGGTGACAACCGGTGACCGGAACAGGCGTGCTTTGTGGGGCGGTCTGTACATTGGATACGAACTCGGCGTGAGAACGACAGGACCGTAGGTCCACACGGATTTCAACTAGCACCGTGACTACAGTGCCGCTTACACACGTAGATATGAAAAAGCAGAATCCTCACGTAATTTAATTCGGGCATTCTAGGGATCACTTATGCCTTGAATTACTCATCGAAATTGGTTTTTTGGCGAGTCTACTTATATTGGATAAGTAGCATTGATCACGACTTAGCTGCTAGGTCAGTGAGATCAATCAAGAGGATAAAATTTGTAGGAAATCGAATAATTACTGAAATTTATTGATGGAAATTCAAATTCTATGTGCATGCTCTACGGTGCGCCTATTGAGATTTGGCAAGAATGCGAGTTTTTAGGAAGGGAAGACATGCTGTACCAGGAGGCAGACAAGGATACTTTGAAAGAAGGTAGGCACAAATGAGCAGCAGGAAACCTCAATGAATGCTGCCAAAGAAATGAAAGAATTGTCGCTTTCAAGTGATCACGCAGAAGCTAGGAATTGAAGTAAAGGTGACATTGCACAAATAAATGCAAAACACGCCTCATCGCCAAATTAGGCTTCTTTTATCCCTGAATTAATCCTCGCCCTGCACCTGTGCAAGTGTTGTGCAATTATATTGCATCATAATGCAAAACTTATTGCTATGACTGAAAGAAAAACGCATAGTCGTTGAAGCAATTAGGCTTAAATTCACTGTTACACGTTCACACATTTCGACTATGCAGTCCGACGGATTAGGTCCAACGGCCACATTTGTAAAACACCAATTTTCAACATTTTACACAATTTTATGCCACATCTGTTGCTAACGCACAGCTTGCTGGTCACAGGGTCAGCGGATGACCCGATGTACTTGCTGGCCCAGCATAGTTCTACAAAATCCCCTGGTGCGAATGTGCGCACAGAGTTCACACGGTGGCGTGACATTTCAACAGAGATAGTAGTTTAACCCAGGCAATAGTTATAGAATTGAATCATATCCCAAGTCAGAGTGACATAAAGCATGTATTCTTTTTTAGTAAAGCATGAAAATAAACGACTGTTTAATGTCGGGTGGAAAACAGAAGGAAGGCCCATTCATCAACTCGAAACACAACGAATCCGTTGTCTTGGTGTGTGACGTAACTAAAATATGGAAGAATATAGATGGACATACAAAATTAAACAAAGTTTTTAAGAGGTTTAGCAGAGTTGGTGTCAATAAGCCGACACTCATTCCTCCAACTGGATTTTCACGCAAAAAAAAGTACTTGTTGCCCTTAAGATTTGTCCAAATTCAGACAATTAAATGGAGACCAAACTACAGTTGATTTGCTGGTCTAAAACTTATTAATTGAAGTCTCATATTAGTAAATAACGTCTGAAAGAGCGTTATAGATGGGAGCAGGTACTAGAACTCCTTGCTGTACAAAGCCAATGTCACGCAATGGCACAAATTTTAAACAGTCTATGCACGAAGAAGTTTCGTACATATCAATCTCAAACAATAATTCAAACTGAAATGCCTAAAGTATTTGTTTAACTCCCGATTTTGGAACCGCGAGCATCTGGGTGGTGTCGTTCCCGGGTTGGGTCAGTGACCTCAGCCCCCATACATCGGCGACAAGTATATCTCCCTATATTTTGACTTCTTTTGCCTCTAAGATTGACTTAGAGACGATAAATTGGTGGTAGTGGTGGTGGTGAAAAGCAAACGCCATCCCAAAGGGCAACTACAGTGATTTCCATTTCCGACTGTTAAGCCTTAGGGAGACAGCAACAGGGCATATGCCAGAGGTACAAGAATCTGTGACGATCCCAAACAAAAGTGGTAAAAATGACGTCTACATTCGGCGACTACTTGATCCCGGGCTTTAGTAGAATGTACTAGCCGTGAACCATCTGGGGAAGGTCGCTGCAGAACCGTCTGCAGTATTGAAGTGTCAGTTAGATTAACAAGTTGTACCTCCACGTCCTTACTGGCTGAATAGAATCCAGATAGGCAGATAGATAGATAGATAGATAAATAAATAAATAAATGAATAAATAAATAGATGAATAAATATGGCTGAGCAGCGCTGAAGTGAGAACGACCCCACCTTTATGCCGCTATTCTTGCTACGAGCCGTGGACACACAAGGTGGGTGCCCCATTCCCCTTTCACCTAATACGGTACCCAATTAGGATGTTACGCCAGATCTGGTAGATTTGCCAAGAGGTATTATTGACCTCGCGGTCATCTATCTCCTAATGACTGGTGTGATCTGTTTGTGGTTGCCCTTCCTTACTGCTCCGACTACTCAGTGTTGGTCGACAGGAAAGGCTGATCTAGGCAAGTGACAGGGACGACACTCAAGAGAGGAGAAAGGCTATGCAATGCTGTAATTAGTTGTTTCTTTCTTCGTTTCGACTACACAGGTGCCTAGGGCATGACCTCCGGGCAATGTCGGTAACCCCCAGTCCTTGTATGTGTCGACGATGCGGACTCTGTTCAAGTCTAATGCCTTCATCCGTCTTCTGGAAAGTCTTGGAGGACTACACTCAAAATTATTGCTGAATGAGACGGCAAACCATAAGTCGAAAACGTCACAATTCTGACTAGCCGATGTGACATTGCTCTATTTGTTATCCAGCTCTACGAGGTGGCGAGCTGGACTTACACTTTCGGCACAGGAAAGGCACAGTGATTACTTGCTTATAATTAAGCAATATGTGGACAATGAAAAAAGCGGTTTACCAATTTCAAACACTGTTCTACCAAATGATAAAGTGCAGAAGTATTTTGGTCCAAGCCAACGCCCTCCATTCCATCATGCTTTCCTCTCAGAGTGGGGGAAAATGACTCGCACAAATTCAAATAAGCCAAAACAGAAGTTGTTTCAAGGGTAAATGTCATGACGAAGGCAGGAAGTAAATGCATTCACAATAGGCCTATCTTAGTTTGCAATAGAAGTAATAGCATCTGAGTTTCTAACGGTCCTTTTGGCCTGGTAATCGTAGCCCTCTCAAAACAGACTGTAGCTTACCTGCCGAAATCGCGTCCCACTACACAGTGCCACAGAGGACCGTACTTCTCGTCGAATCGCTTCTTCATATATGCTGCAACGTCTTTACGGGTGGCACACCGCTTCAAGGCCTCCTCGGCCAACACTGCGGCGTGATTGAGCATGTCCTCGGGCATGCAGAAACACTTGACAGTCACTCGAACCTCCCTGTCCGGTGGGCCCACAATGGGCAGCATCGACTCCGACGATGACGATCTCTTAGCTTTTGCTATCTTATCCTTCCGCATTGGATATCTTTTCACTCTCTTCCACTGTAGAAGTGTCGGCATTGTGGTGTGTGCGTAAAAACACGCACGCGACTACCCGCATACGTCGGTGCTCAACAAGCAAATCCGAATTCACGTATGCGTGGCCTCCTTGTTGTTGTTGGTGTTGGTGTGGCTGCTGCCGGTCAGGCAGAAGTTGTGTGCGCCTGAGGACACTCATTGGTTGCTCAAGAAGGTGGTCAACTTCTTGAAGGTTTCATGGGACCTTCTAGGTGCACATTATGAGCACTGCAAAGAAACACTCACAATTTTTTTTCCAACAAGCTTGTTTACTTCTGTCATTTATGAACGCTAGAAGAGCGCTCGTTAAATGGCACGATAAAAGGATTCGAAGGAGGAGGAGGGTAACTGGAAGCATCCATGCCACCGATGTGGCAGTCCGGGATTGAAGGGGACGCTAGGACCCATTACCAGCTTATACCAAATGCTGCTGGCCTCACATTATTTTATGTTACAGCCCGAAATGTTCGGCTAGTAAAAGCTGGCTTGATTTTGCGTTCATATTAAATCGCCGGCGTTGCCACATTGAAACATCCCAAAAGTAATTGTTTTATAAACACGGAGGGAGACCGGTCGGGATCAAATTCCAGAGGGGAGGAGGGGAGCTATGCAATACCTTGATTATTTGTTGAGCCCTTCGTTTTGGTTTCACAGGCACTTAAGATTAGGTCAGAGGTCCCAGATGTTTCTACGTTGGAGGCACATACTCTCCACAAACGTCGGAACTCTACGCTACAGACAAATTCACCGAGCACATTAAGGCAATACTGCACTAAGTTTTAAAGCGACATTAAAAGATAATAGCTATGAGTTCATAAACAGTTTGGAAGCAAGAGACAGCAATAACCAGACTGGATTTCCCATAATAGGGATGCGATTCTAAATTAGGCGGAGTGGATCTAGGGCAAATATAAGTGAGGGCTCTGACAACGGTTAAATTCCTCAGACGAACAATGTGTACTCTTCTCACATCAATAAATAATTATTGCTTATGTGTTCCAATGACAACACGAGGTCATTAGGTCAAGTTAAAGGCGGAGCAGCAGGTCAACACTCACAATAACCCCCCTCCCAGTCAATTGGTCCCAATATTTAGCAACACAAAAAAACACCATAATTCACTTCTTTTAGAATAAAAATTGGGGAAATTTTAAAGTAGGACATTTGTATTTGAGAGACGGAAGCATCAGCAATTTAAACAAAAGGTGCGCCAGTTCTACCCAGCTTTAAAGATGTGGATTGTGAAATCATTCTTTTTTGCATAGAAGAATTTTTCATCCTTCACCGTAATTGCACTACAATTAAAAGAAAGCTATTTTTTGGCAAATCAGATTATAGCAAAACTTCTCAGAATCCGAAGTGCCAATTCCATCTAAGTGAAATGTTAAAGCTAGACTACAGATGCGATCAGGAGAAAAGATGTGTTACAAGGATTCCCACTTTGAATGAATTTTAATGAGGCATAAAAGTGGGGTTGCACAGTGTTACCTAGCAAAATCAGTTCCCACAATTACTTGCCAGGGCCCTTCAAAGTGGTCTTCCATTTGGGCCTTTATGGAAATGGCGATTTCCTTTGCCTTATCATTATTCCTTGTGGCGTCGGCAATAGCTACCAGAGCACCTGCGGCGAACTCATCGGTCAACCAGTCGCTCATGTTGTCAGTGCTGTCGTAGAACTTACTCATGTCATTGCATTTTGAGTGTCTTTTTGGGATTGACCAATCACTGAAGGGAGGTGTGGACTTTGAAACAATAAACAGTGAGGCGGGACGAGTACCATTCAGGTGGGAAGCCGGTGTTAATGATTGTGGTAAACACTCCAGACTTCGCAGGTATTTTCACTCCTAACCATGTTCACATGAGGTGGTGAGTAGACATGCTCCTTACCAGGGCATAGGAACCATGTTAAGGAAGAGATATCTTATATCCGCCGCGGCATTAAACAAGGAAGCCCAAAATGTCTGGCACTTTTTATTCAATTTTGGTTATTTTTTTCATCATTACCACAACATAAAAGATGATGAGAGAAGGGTTTCAGCGGTCCGTCTCTCACCAAAGACATTACAATATGTATGAGACCAGTGGAGCATCCATATCGGAAGGGCATAGCAAGGTCAGAAAGCTAGATGCTGTACTGCATATTACAAGCGTAGAAACGGAAGGATGTGGGGAGTTAAGTAGGCGCTTAAAAGAATAGTCATTCTCTTACAAAGGCTTGACAGACGAATTTTCCTGACAAACTGAGTGTCGGTGGCAATATGGCAGGTAAATTCAAGTCAATGCATTCCAAACCGTTGTCATGATGTCTTCCACATTGTAAGGATGTTTCTCAGAGTGATTATGAGTATTTACTTCAGGTGTGCTTGATCTAAATGACTACTTTGCTGCCATCCTGATAGCACACAGAAGAATAGCCATCGATAGCATTCAAGACGTTCACTTTGGTCAAATGATACTAGGCTTTGTAAAAAAATGTAAAGGAGCCAGCTCCTACTTTTTGTGACTCGATCTTTCAATACAAAATCGTCCTAATGGACGTCAGTTGCAGCGGCTTCACTGAATGACCCATTTAAGGCCGAGCATCAAAATTCACACAGAATTACCAAAGAACTATGCAAGGATATTTATTGCATCTCTATGAGTAAGAAGTAGCCAATTTTTGAGTGCAAGCATTATTCAAGGCTAATGAATACTGAACTTGGAATTTAGCAGTGTCGGAAGCCTCGGCAACCAATAGGAATGCTGGATCGCCTTAAGGCTAACAATCCGGATCAGTTGTCGAAAACTAGTCAAAAAGCCCTATGATTTATGCAAAACTGATGGGATGGCTTGCAAATATTGTTAAAATAGCAGCCAAGTACTGGTAGATACGACACACTTTCTAAGAATGCCTAAAACTCACCATTGTAGGATTGCAGTGGCAACCCTGCAGGTTCGTTTCGCTTTAATAATAAAAATTGAGTGGAAGTGAGCGGATTCTTAAAACGTCTGTAGCGCTCTGAGGCTTCCCTGAAGGCAAAATAATACGTGGTACCAGGGCAAAGTATGTTTTGCTGATACACAGAAGGACTGTGGGCTACTTGCACAGCTGGAAGGCATTTGAGTGAAGCCTTAAGTGCCAGCAAAATTGAAATGCAACTTAAAAGGCAATCAAGATGCTGCATAATCACCGCCCTTCTCCATTTGGGCGTCGCCCCCAACGTCCCCCGCAATCGACCTCCCAGATCGACTATCACAACGTAGTTGGGACTGTAAGATAAATCCCACAAACTACCTACATCGGTCACCACATTTGCGTGCAGCTGGGCAGATGTTCAACCGTAACGTCACTAAACCCTCTTGTCGATTTCACCGCATGTGGAGATTGTTCCTGTTACATAAGTGTATTAGAGGGAGGGAGGGGGAAATGTGGTGGACATCCCGTATATCCACCGCTTGCCGAAACAATACCGGCAAAAATCAGAGTTATTTACTAAAGAATGGGTATTAAGATAGTTTCGTGGGCATAAAGTTACGTATCTGTTCCTCTTTGCCAAATTGCGACTATTCCAGTACTGCCCAGCCACCTGAGTTCCACCCATAAAGTAGAGGTGAAAGAGGGATCGTATGCCAGACAGCTCTATAATGTAGACGTCACTTTTAAACCTTCTGTCAGGGATTAAAACGGTTGCAATCAGAAAGAGGAGGTGATGCCCGAGTGGAATGCATGCGTTGCTGACGCAGAGGAGAGTCCCGAAGCCCCAGGGAAAGTGAGGTCTCGGAGCTTACACTGTCCATATTACAATTTCGCGAATTTCTGCTGACCAAGAATAGGGAGTGATCCTAGACGTGATACATCTGCCCGTGAGTACTCCATCTCCATAATCAACTTACTAACTCAAGCCATTTCTTGAAGGGAATTTTCTAAAATTACACTTCCAAATCGCCCAACAATTAGGCAAGAAACTTCTGCACCAACGCAATCGGGTTACATTTACTTTGAATTCTTCTTTATTTCCCTATTTTCCACCAAAAAAGGCATTCTGAAGTTGTAGGTACCTCCACCCAATCGCGGTGCCTGCACTTCCGAATTCGCTAGCCTTATCACGATCAATTTGAACGAGCCAGCCAGTCCGCTAGCATTTCCTTCGACTCTCAAATTCACTTACTCAAACACAGACATACCACACAGCGGTGATTTGTCAAGGCAAACACACACTCACCCCCACGCGTTAATAGAAAGGCGTCACAAAGTGGTTGTATTTACACAAAGACACAGTGAACGAGACGAGTGAAACGATGGCTCTAACAACAGCGCAGTCGTGAGGGCTCTAATTAAAGAGGGTGAAGGAAAGCAATCCACTTTCAGCGGGGGAAAAGGGAGGAACGAGGGTGTACAAAATGGAATACGTGTGTGTGTGGGTGTGGGTGTGTGCGTGCGCCCTCTGCGTTGTGTTACCTTCGCTGGCGTCTACAAGTCTGATCGTGGAGTAGTAGCTAAAAGACGACAAAAAAGAAGCCTCCAACAGTTTGTTGACTCGTCAACAAAAAGAGCAATTCTTAAAGAAAAAGGATAAAACGTTGCGTATAGGGTTTATGTACTACTGACCTCCAAAATGAATGAAATAACAATGCATAAAATAAACGAATGAGGGGGAAATCACAAAAATGATTAGAATTTTGGGCCTATAAAAGTGTGGTGGGATAAAATGACGATCTCAATGCGCATTTTGGCCAAAAAAAGTAGTCTATAAAAAGGGAGAGGACTAACTTTCAGGCTTTGGAACGGTCTCCGACTCTTCAGGAGGTGGTTGATCTGAAATAAAATTTATTTTTTCAGTGAAATAATAAATTAGCAACCCAACCGTCCCTAAGGCTGCTCAACCACGAGGTTGGTTGAACCAACTAAAGACACTGTGAAGGAGTTATCCCTGTTTCACTTCGACACTAAAATAACGTGATTCAAATTGCCAAGAACTAAATGGAAAGTCTACTTGGACTAGGGGAAACGAACGATGTCTTGCGATCCATGGGAAATAAGTCAGGTAGAGATTACTCACACTACACAAAACTTCTAAAAAAGTAATCAAACAAGTTTTTTTGCCTCTTCAGGCATACTAAACAAAACGCTTCAATTTCATAAAGGTAAATTGACGGTAAACTTTTACCTCCTTCCACTTGAGGAGCTTCGACAACCGTAGCATTTTCTGCAGTTGCATCTGCAATAGAAAAGATTCAATCAGCATTTGTAAATCTGCCCACCTTGCTGGAATTATCTAAGGGAAAAGATCATTTTTTTGCACAAGCGTGTGGATCAGGATAAAAAAAGTAGCCAAGTTTTCAGTTGTACACGCAAAACGTAGGCAACGATGAATCCCAACACCAGATCCAGACCACTCAGTAAGGGGCATGAAGGTCATCCGAATCCGCTAGTTAGGGGGAAGATAAGATACATTCGAAAAAAGTCATTCCATCTCCATGAGACAGGCAAATCATTCTGCGGAAGAGAAACCGTTTTACTGCCACAAATAGTAAACACCATCAGTATGCAGTGTACCCATCAAAGCTTCTCACTTCTCACACCACCTAACACCCCTTGTGAGCCAGACAGTCGGTAACGAAGTTCCCTTCGTGGCATGTTAGGCGTCGGGTTTAAGTAACTCCAGCATTCAAGACTAGGTTCCGAAGTGAGGGGTGTTCCATCCGAAGCAGACACTTAATACGCCCCAAAAAGGAGGCCATAAAATGTTGGCCAAAGTTTATGGCTGCCCAAACTGGGAGGAACAAATCTCAAAAACATCTAAGGATCTAAAGAGCACTGTTAATTAGAGAGGGAGTTAGAAATCGGGGAAAGCAATCGGTCAGAAGGAAGCATATGTCTCAGTGGTTGCTTTTACAATGTTTATCAAAAGAAGTCAAAACAAAATACTTACTACTAGCAGCCTCAGCTTTGCGAGCGGCCTCAATAAGGAGAACCTTCTTGAGGTCGAAGAGACGCTTGTAGGTGGTGAACCAAGTCTCACCCTTATGTCCAAAATAGTCCAGTTTCGCGTTCAGCGCCGCTATACGTTCCGTCACTGTCACCAAACGCACCGGAGGGTCCGCTCTGGGGTCGCAATTTGCCAGCAATGAACGCGTCTCAATCAACCACGTCTAGGGAGCGAAGAAGAGGATGAGAACTAGGTTGCCTCTCCTCTCGTCTTTTACATGGCGCAAATTCAATCATGCATATTGCTCAGCCGGTTCCGAATGCTTCGATCACCATCTTGGTGGTACGGCATTCAGTTTGCTTAGCCCTTCTACACATAATGGTGCAATTCAGTTGTTCTTCAAAGTATCCAAGTTAGCAGCGATAAGAGAATAAAAAGCTTGATTTTATTTACTAAACAAGACGAAGGAAAAGTATCTACTGACAATGGATGAGGGTTGTCTATTGGTATGCGGCTGATTGGAGTGATGGCAGACCTCAAATGCTTTGAAAAAGGGGATGGAAAACCCTTCCACAGTGTGCATATGGAGACACGCGAAATAATGTTGCCTCCGCGATCTTGGAAACTGAATAGCACCCAAATGAAGGACGGGAGGAGAGTAAAAAAAGACGAGGGAACAGAATAATAGCCCTTGACTGACAGCGATTTCATGAAGTTGTGCAACACAAAGTCTAAAAGAATTTCACATTAGCACTCGAATTATGCATACTGATGAATTGGGTACCAACCAGAGAGTAACACAGCAATTAATCACACCAATTGCGCCTAACTCACTACCGCGCAACGGATGAGGAGAGCAAGCAAACAGCCTAGACTACGTGATACGTAACACCATCCCTATTTAACTCCTTTCCGTCTCACATAGTGAGTAGTAGACTTGCTTTTATCCAATTTTTTTACTACTTTTAGCTAATTCAATCGAAAGCCTTGTTCTAATACATTTCAAATAAGACAATGGAACGTGGTGACCAATTGGGTCACCTTGACTCCTCGTATCTCTTGGCGATGAAGATGTCTCAAAGCAGAAATAACTTCAGCGATGGGATGCCTTGTAAATTAAGTGCGAAACGACCGATTCGTAATAGCATGCTTAAGTGAGGAACAATGAAGTCGTTTACCAGATCATCGACTAGCTCATCTCGTACTGGTTAATGCTCCTCCTTGAATAAGAGAGGTGGTCAAATGCCATCTGCAAGACGTGATAGCCAACTGACGGTTTGGTGGATTCGATGGATACCTGTGAGTGAAGTGTGCTCGGACGACTCATCGTCCTGGTAAGTGCTACCACTGGTTTGCCGCCATCCTCCCTGCAATGGTGCTACCTAGTATGGCGATTTTGACACCGAGGATCCCAAAACCACCATATGCAGGATAAATAGCCTTTCAAGAGAGGTCCGAACATTGCATTGTTAAACAGTGCGTCTACCATCATCCCTTTCAAAGTCTGCAAAAATTCGCAATAAATTATG
This sequence comes from Taenia multiceps, assembly GCA_001923025.3. Lineage (NCBI taxonomy): Eukaryota > Metazoa > Platyhelminthes > Cestoda > Cyclophyllidea > Taeniidae > Taenia > Taenia multiceps. The sequence goes on along the minus strand of CM010311.1, from coordinate 76,312,423 downwards.
CTTTCACAGTTTGTTAACCCCAAATTAATTGATCCACATTGCCTACACGTTGCGCAAAGCACAGTGTGTAACATACAGGAAGATTTCCGACCTCTCCTTGCCCTCCTCACCAACGGAAACGCACCTGAGTCTCAGCAATGAGTTTCTTCAGCGCCTCAACCTCCTCATGGGTATAGATGGGGAGACCCACTTTCTTCTCCTCTTCCTCCTTCCCGAGGGTTTCGTTGAGGGCCTGGACGAACTCTGAGGCAGTGACAGTCTCATGTGCGCTATTGGCATGCATGACAATACTGATGGCCTGCGCCTTAGAAGTCAGCAATTCCTCCAACTTGGTCAGGGCTGCTGGTAGCTCTGCAAAGGCCTGAACCCGCCGCTTGTAGGGATCCACAACCTCGCGTAGCCTGGTTAAATGCTCTTCCACCACCTATAGGACACAAAAGTACGCTGTTTATAGCGATTTAGTCAATGAAAGTAGTGATGACTATTCGCGCGTCCCATGAGTGACTGCCATTTTTGTTAATGACGCTTCTCTAACAATAGTACGACTTAGCAACCGTCATCGCTTTGGATAACAGATTCATTAGTACCGTCACACAAGAATCGCTTTAGCATTCGCACTCAAGTCCAGCTACATAAGTGTGTGAAATGTCTCTGAACAGTTTACAATACTTGGCTGAAATTGAAACACTAAAATGGATTTGGTTTGTAAAGAGCAGTTCCATTGGTCAGTCGGATGAGAATCCAAACTGTGGTGATGGACTCTCCCCCGATATTCCAATAACAAACATTTTATCTTCAAAAATGAATAATTTTCGGAAAAGGGACACCGGAGCATCGCACTACTTCGAGCCTACCGACCGTAGAACTCGCAACTCCGGCCCTAATCCACCTACCCAGCTCCAATGGAGTCGCTTGTAGGAGCAAAGGAATTAAATATTCTTCACCAATTCTCTCGAATAGAATGTAGACAACGAAACTAATGCATTGTGGTTCCCACGCACCTGACTGCGCGTGATAATTGACACAGTCAACGCTCCCAGTACTCTGACTCCTCCGTGCAACTATCATAAACTACTTGGTTTCAAGTTTCATAAGCGATTGCTTGGGTGGAATTACGAATAATTACGCAAGCGAGAACATGGAGTCCATGATTCCAAAATGAGTAAGCTACTTTATGGATTATAAGTAATACAAGTAACAAATTGTAGCAATGGAAAGCATCAAAGCCTTACTATCGCTTTAATTACCTTGGTGGAATTGCAACTTACTTGCGCACCAGCACCTGTTTAATGAGCACAAGAATAGGGCTAGTACAGAGAAACAAAGCCATTTACCTAAATCCAAATTGCTAGCATTGGGAGAATCCAATTCTATCATTTGTAAACATGATTGGTCCATTAAGTACTGGTTTAATGGGGTTGAATATCAGCCACGAAATGGCGCCGAGACCAATCGTGTCTCACCGTTTTATCAACTTGAAGAGTGCCAGAGCATGCAGAATGTAGCACCGCTATCCATTTGAAACTGCTACATCGTGACTCCCTACATAGATAACAATGAAGTCACCAAAATCTTAGGCACAACTGGACACTGTCAAAGTTGACACGATGCCACACCGTGACGCAAATTCACCGCCCCACAGTTCTCTCCCTACAAGGGGCGCCGCGCAAAAGAGGGTATGATTGTGCGTTTGAACGACAGCCCTCTCCTTCATAGTGCTTGTGTTTCAAGAATGAAGAAGCACATGACCAGGTTCGTGCCAGGCCAGAAGGAAGGAGAGAGCAAAAGTACCGATCGGGGAGCGTAGTGTCCTTCCTCATCATACCACTGAGAGATCTCATTAATGGTGGCGCTTAGCTCCTCCAATTCTGACTCTGTGGTGTGATTGTCGAAAGCAACCTCGATGTCGCTCAGCGTTGTGAAGATTGTCCGTTCCAAATTGTTCTTAGCCTCGTTCAACAAGTCGCGCTCATTGTCGGCGGCGTCATATTCCCGTAGACTGAAAAAGAACGAGCACATTGAGGGAGGCAGTGGAATTAATGCCTCGGAAGATGATTCAACCGTCCCTACCATATGATTACGAAGTGATGAGAATGGCCCAATGACTGGGAGATATCAAGTCTAGCACTTCAAAAGGCTGTTGACATCCAACCTATACGGTTGATAACTGAGCCCAGAAGATCAAAAAACATCAGCATTGGTTAAATCTGCTCACCATAACTAATTTCAACGACCGAATAAAAGGTCAGGTCTTTACGGATATGGCACTAAAACTTGAAGTTTCTTTCAAAGCTGCGCTACATTCACCACAGTCTATCAGCAATATGCACATCTATATGCAAAGAAACTATTCTTTTGAGCTAAAACACACACGTTTTGATAATAAGAGCAAAAGATCTTGCGATTAGAGCTATCGAAATAGAGGCCACATAAGCGCTCTCAAAGATGAAGAATGAAAAATCACGTACATGGCCATCGATGCACCGACAGATTCCACTGGGGGGCTCACAAGATCAAGGATTTGTACTTGGAAGGGCAGAGGATGAGTCAATGTCTGAAGAAAAGAAACACTCAAAATAGAATTCAGCTGAATTGGGCATCGGAGGCTCGTTGCTTGACAAGCAGACCTCACCCAGCCGACCGTCAGTTATCAGCACGAAGTCATCAAATAAGGTGACGAAGTAAGCACATGTTAATCCTATGCAAAAAAAATAATAAATTTGGAAACCTTTATTTGCGGAGGAGTCGTGGTTGCATTGGCTGATGTCGCGTCCGAATCGTTCCCCTTCAATGGCTGGGTCTTCATACAAGAACGCAATAAAACACAACAAAAGTAAACACAAAACTGAAGCAACGGCAGGAAGAGCAAAGCATGGCCTTTTCCCACTCACTAACCTCGTTATCTCCTTTCGTTTGTTCCACAGCATCAGAAAGCTGGGCTTTGTCCTCCGATGCCTTGCCTCCACCCGATCCAAAGAGATTTGAAATTCCGTCGGCGAATTCTAAGAAAAATAAATACTCATGTTAAAAAATACGGGCGTTTTCTTTGGACTATGGCGGCAAACAACAGCTAGAATAACAAAGCTTCTTCCTTGCTAACACAGAGCTACTAAGAAATTTGAAGCATAAGAGGCAGAGATAGAAGAACCTTCACGAAAATAAGAGTCAGAAAAGATGGACAAAAACGGTAAAACAAGTTCGTCGACAACTGACTTCACTGGTGCCTCCCATGATCGAATAAAATACTGCAAACAATAGCTACTTCCATCAGCTGAATAAAACACTTTAAATCTACAGCACAAACCATCGCGCAAGTCCAAAATGTGAAAAATGTCAAGCTCATAAAAGAAAATAAAAACAATTCCCTGAAATGTAAATACGTATGTATGGAAGTGAAAACGTTTCCGATCGCAAAATTTACAAGTGAGGTGTAGGAGAGAGAGCATGCGACACACTTGACTTACTATTTATCCAGTGGAATGCTACAGAGCCAAACAACAATAGGCGAACACTCTTCCAACAGGTACAATGAAGAGTGGTATGGTCACACAAGCAAGAAAAGACATCTTCAAAGTTGCAAAACTTACTTTTAAGAGTAGAAGTCGTACCGTCGCTTTTATTTTCCAGTCCCTCATGGGTCATGATGAGGTTGACTTCGGAGAGCTGGAGGATACCGCTAGCATCCAATTCCAGATGAGTTTTCACTGCTTGAGGCGAGTATCCACTCGCCTCAAATTTCTCTATTACTTCTTTCACACCCAAGATACTCACATTCATAACCGCCTCGGCTCCATTAAGGTATCTGCAAGATGGAAACGCGCGTGACGAGAGCGTATCCGTGGACAAGAATTTCAATGGAAAACTTATCGCTAACCAACCTGGAGAGATTTTCTGGGACCTCGCCGTAGTGAACCTGGAAGAAGATGTCTTTCTGCGGTCGAGGGAACTTTATGTTGCGCTTGTGTGGAAAGGGATTGCTTGCAGGGAAAAGGAGGCGGGTGACAAGCTCGCCTTCAACAGAATTCGTGCCATTGTCGGTAGAGATGCGTGGTAAGGTGACCTGCTCATAGAGAATGAAAAATGAGCTCATCACACAAAGTAGAGACCTCATGAATGGGTGAGGGCGAACTCACAGCCAATGGATAACGATTTGACCCACGAAGGACGATCTTTTTCACCAGAAAACCGCGAGTATTGGAGGCCGCCTGGTAGATCGCGCCCATGGCTGCTGCCTCGTCCGAATTCACATTCTTTCCCAGCGTCTCCCTTGAAGAAAAGGAGGGTCAAAATATGACTTGCATAGCAAGCGCACTGATAGGCTACAACTCCAGCAAAGTAAACTTTCAACGGTGCCTTCAACAGACGACAACTATAGCCTATAGTGTACATAGCTCGAACAGAAGGAAAGCAGTTGGCATGCAATTCATCCAGCAAAAACGAAATAGCAGAATACGCTCTACGAGAGCATTTTATACTAATTTCATATCTTGCAAACACCATTCAAAACAAACGTGAGCTTGAACCATGATTTGAACAAGAGAGATGACAATTAGCAAAGGAAAGGGCGGTGAAATGATGAGAGAAGCTTACTAATTTGGCGTTGTGGGGCAAAAGAAAACAACCTTACTTTGTTTAATAATTTCTGCCTAACCAAAGTAGACCAAACTGACTTATTTGAGGTTCAAATGTGGATGTAGGTCTTACCCTAGGACAGCGCACGGTTGCATTTAGTTTAGCGAATCGCTATAAGGCAAAATATTAAGCAAAGAGAGGGCGAAATAGATTCACAATATGCGAGTGGATATTTTGGCTTGGAAAGCAGCATTTAGTGGCTCCAATCCTGAAAGCACTTCCTGTCTCATTTTCAAGTCTAGCAAAACTCAAAGCCTTAGTTTTTGAGGGTACGCGACAGCCCACAAGAAAACCTTAAAAACACAGTATCCAAAACAAGTGCCATTACACTCAATCAATATGCTCTGTCAATCCTAAGATGCTGCCACAATTCATAACGCAACTCATTCATGGTGCCTACCTACAATGGATAAGGACATTAATGCAGGAAAAAAAGACGTTACAAATCACTCTACATTCGAAACAAGCAATAAACCATAACCTTGACGACTGAAGGACATAATGGCAACTATCAAAGAGGTGACACAAAGGACAGCGGGCAAGGAATGAAAAACAGGACAAGTTATACAGTCAGGTAAAGAAAGGCAGCGGAAAATTATCATGGCTTGACCCAATTTAAGCACGCTCAAATAGATAAAAACAGTTGAAATGAATCTTATTGCAATTTCATCACAGCGACCCTAATAGGAATGGGAGACATAGATCAAATGGTAGCTAGACTCTAAATCCAGTTTTGTTGAGATAATTTGACAGGTGGAAGCTGAAGTCGATGGAAACTTGGAGACGAGATTGACAAACATAATTTAAGCATGAACTATGGTTCTAAATAATACAGGAAAACAAAAAAAATTACAGAGGGTAGAACCCAGAACTGTGGGTGAATTCAATGGCGATGAAGTGGGAAGGAAAAGAAAGATGGCCTACATTTTGGTGGCAGAGAGAATGGCCAACTGGATAGTGGGAATACGTGAACCACCGCCAAAGATGATGACTTCACGAATGTCCGATAGTGTGGAGGCGACAGCTGCGGGGGAGGTGGCAGCCGCATCCATTGCAGCTTGGAGAATAAGGGGCACCCGAGCCACGAGATCTGCACACATAGCCTCCAATTCCAACCTTGAGACCTTGATACGTAGGTCTAGGCCGTTGTAAACCTCTTCTACCTAAGATACAGAATAAAAGCGATGGTGATAAAGGCTTCCTACCAATGGAGAAAAATCCTGTCAAATATACGCAGACTGAGCCTCATAACACAATGGATTGATATAACTCTTCGACTTGCCATGCAGCAGGCGACAGCTTTGCCAATTTTCTACCTTCTTAAAACCAGTAAGTACCTGCTTTTTAGTGCCGTCACCAACTAACGAGCAGAGAAATTCCTAAGCCTTTCCTCTCGACCCCTGTGAAAAGCGTGAAAACATACTGAGAAGGTGGGGCATTTTCTATTTGCCCACTCTTTAGAAGCTAGAAGAGAACACCATCCCAATGGTATCGTTAGACACAACGAACTTGTAACTCTATACTCATGCCATAAAGTGATGGATTTTTGGACCGTATGGAGAGCCAATTATACGAAGTTTTGTTAGTCAAAAAGTTCTCATAATCCCCCTCCTGCTCCTGCTACTCACTAAGAAGAGATAAATTAGTAAGTCAAGCTTTTAACTCCTCCCCTTCAATGTTCCCAGTTTGGTGTGAACTCGCGCAAAGTGGGAAGGAATTTACAGTGGAAACAATGCCTGTGAATAAATAAATGAAGGCCAATGGGATCCGCACGAAGATAGGGGCTCTGAATGCATATTAGCTCACAATTAATAACTTAGCACTGGCGCCTTAGATACTCCTCCTGACTATACCTATAGTGTGCACATACAAAGAATACCTAATTACATTATCATTCAGGGGTAAATACGGACCTCGGTCCATGAGTAAATAAACAAAGATGCCAAAACGTTAGTGTGAACAAGTTTTGGACCCTAATGACTTGTTTATCTAAAAATAACTAAATGAGCAAATCTTCAACTGTCTTTCCATGTTTTATGCTTGGATCAGCAAACCACCAATATTTTTTTCAGGCACGAGAACTGGCTAATAGTGTTTGCAATCAACATGCATGCAATCAACAAATAGGGATATTCATTTGAAGAGAGGCCTAATTAGTGAGGGATTATAGTGACCAAGATGTGTATGCACAGCCTAAAATGCCCCATTTACAGTGCTCCAACAGCACCAACACACCCAAAGGAATAGCCAAATCTTGGAGCTGAGAAATGCATTATACAAAAATACTACTTTTAAATAAAAGTACAATTAATATTTTACTTATATGTCCTGGGCGCTAGAAAGCATAACCCTTATCAAATCTTTCCTCAAGTGAAGAAAGGACGATCGAGGGACTTCAAAACCTTCTGTCACCTGATATGGACTTATCTTAGCGGCATCGACAGTCCTAATACAAGGATTACATGGCAAGAAGCCAAAGAAAAAACAGTAGTGTAAAGCAGAGAAGGTTATGCTGAGTACTTTTCAGCGATTCAGCTATACGATTCGAAGCCCCTGGAGTGTATCGTATTCCTGCGAATTGAACCAAATAATGTCCTTCACATCGGCACTGGATTCGATGCAACATGCTCACCACCGGGATTAAATATGTTATGGCCGCACTTTCCTACATTCGTCCCTACTCCCATTACATTTGCCTAGGAGCGAAACAATTGGAACGGCGAGGAAAAGCAAAATGAAAACTGGCGACATATGATAAGAGCAAAATCCAAGGTACCAGCAGCAAGCAGGCTAATATTTATCCCCACAAAACACTAAAGGAGGCCGCAGTAGACGTTAGTAGAAGGTAAAATTTTAAAGCGGTGCGATCACTGCATTTGAAACCAACTCGGCCAGGAGCAAATAGAAATCTACAAAAAACCTCATATTATTGGGTCCTACCAATAAGCCCCCAAAAACAACTTGTATTTGCTTTTTTGGACAAAAAAGAAAAAATTTACCGATGCCTGTATCTCCTTATTGGCACTGAGGATTTTAAAAACACGACTGGCCTCCTGTCTGAATTTTGCGACGGCACGAGCGTTCTTACTGATGTCGGCATCAAGGTTGTGCATCGCCTTGAATCGACTTATCAAGTGAGCCTGCAGTCGGTCGATGAATGCATTGGTCCCGAGGGTAGTGTCGCTCCTACGGTTAATTGTTATCGAAAAAAAGAGAATAAAATCAACTTTAGTAATTTAAAAACGTTTGCGTCGAAATCGACATCAAAGTGATGACAACAGCCTCCAATAAACTTAAAATAAAAAAAACTGCTTGTTAAAGCTTAAAATCATGATTTACGCTGCACCAAGAACGAAGACGTGAGGATGTTCACCGGACGGTTCACCCTTCACCTGGACCATCTGATAAGCTAAAATGAAGACAGTGCTACGCTTTAGACTAAGCTAGTACACAGTACTTAAAAAGGATAAAGATAAGTGAAATCCAGATGAATATACTTTCACGAAAAGATAAATCACTTACAAACGAGAGTAGCAGATGTTGCTGTCGCTCCAACATCAAAGAAGAGGTATACAGGTTTTTCTTCAGCCAGCTTAACTCTTGGACGAATGTAGTCGAGTGCGACAGCAACATTATCATCCATGAGCTGAATCACCTCGATATTGGCCAGGTTCGCAGATCTCAGCACTGCACGTCTTTCAGCTTGAGTAAAGTAGCTGGGTACAATGATCACGGCGGTTTTTATTTGGGACTCTGAAGGCGAGAACAAACACACGATGCTAACAATGGAAGAGGATTTCAGCAAGAAGGGTAGGGGGATTGGCTCACCTGCAAAAGCTTCAGCGGTTTTTCTGACATACTCCAGAAACATGGCTAGAAGAGTCTCAACAGTAAATTCCTTCCCACTAAGAACGGATGCATTTGAAATAATATAGGCTTACTTGATAACAAAGGCGAGTTGACGGGATTCAGAGCTGAATGTCAGATTGTGATAAGGATATCGCTTTTGATATTCAATCACAGTAGGATGGCCCATGGTCTTGCCAATAATAGACGGCAACTCCGCGAATACAACAGTTGGATCCCTAGTTGCCTACTCGGAGAGAAAAAAATTGTGTAAAAAAGTTGCTTGGCGTAATCACCATCAAAGAACTTAAAGGATAATGCTTAAGTATGTCACCTGTAGCGGGAATTTGATGAGGAATTAGATAGGGGAAGAGTAGTTTCATAAAACGATAGTTTTTACTTCCAAGTGATAGACACTAGACGGTTGACAGGAAGAGAATATTATCAAAGGAAAAAAGAGTGTGAGCAGTGGGGCAGATTATCAAAAAAAATAGAAGTACAACAAACAGAATACCAAGAATGCACAAAATCGACCTAAGAGAATAGACAGAGCACTAATCAAAGACATACTGACCCAAAGGAGAAAACCCACAATAACCAAAGGTAAATAAAACAATCATGGATTTTTAAAATGCGATCATTAGCCGATTACTGAGGAAATACTCACGCTGGCTACCGCACCGTTGCCAAATAAGCGATTACCTTCCTTCAGTAACACTAAGGTCTGAATAGTGCGCTTTGATGCACTGAGAAATGAGCTTATTAAAGGAATTTACCTGTCCAAAACAATCTCCATCGGGACTCCAGGCTAAGAAGTTGAAGTCAGCCAAAAATAACAACATACCCGAACAATGGCTACTTTAGTCAAATCTGTGCCAAGATCAATTGCCATTGTCGATATCCCATTGCAAAATGGCAAAACAAATAAAAGACAAAGAAAGATGCAGAAAGACATATCGAAGTTTAACAGAGAGTACAATTCCGACTCGCTGATAGCGCAGCCTATTATAATGTGTTAAATTGCGGTTGGGCTATTCAAATAGTCACTATTACATTAAAAATATAAACAAACTAGGTTCTTTTTAAAGCATTTCTTCTTTCCGAGTAGTCACACTGGCTAGATGGCTTGCAAATTATTTTAATAGTTAAATGAACAGGAAAAAACTATCTTTACACTCTCTTGGAAAATTATCGTAAGAAGTTTAAAAACTTGTATTTTGTGATGAAATCCAGTGCATACTTCCTTTTCTGTTGTGAACCTTATTTTCTACATTGCAAATAATTTCCCACTCAGTAGAACCAATTGCTCACCTTCTAACCACATCTACCCTCGTCTTGTCGTGGCGCCTAAATCCTTCCTTGATGCCGTAATAAGCTGTAACACCACGGAGGACGATTTGTTATAAAAACGGCAAAATAGGGAAGGACTATCTTAGCTGAATAAAGTTAAAAATTAGTGTCAGTCACACTTCCTATACCGAACTTCGCCTCTGGTACCCATCCCTGTCAATTCTTGTGTTATTGATCGCAACATAGGAGGCACTTGAAAAACGGCCTTTATTTCAGTTAGGTGGCATCTTCTTTTAAGCGTGGTAGGCACTTTCACAATGAATGCTTTAACTTGCTCAAGTATAAGGTTGCTTTGGTTGTTAGTGTTCCCTGTGTTATCGAGGCCATTAACAAAGATTGGTCGAATTCGATCCGCCCTGTTAGGGTTCATTGTAAACTTAGCCGCCTGGAGCGGCTTCTCTTTCCCTCTTCGTGGCCGTAAGGTCTGATAATAGTGCATAGAATGCAGGACACTTATCTTCATGGAATGGCTTGGCTTGTCGCTGCTACTGGTTTAGCATTCTGAGGCGCCCTGAAACTGTGGTTAGTCAATTTAGTAAGTAAAAACTCCCTACCGACTCTGTGCTCTGAAGATGCACCAACCCCGGATGCTAATCATCCCAAGGTGCTAGGTTCGCAATTTTTGGCAAACCTCTGTCCTGCTCAACTAAGCGACCACCCAACAGTGATAACACACTAAAAAATAAAAATATGACCCTACCTTGTAAGCCTTTACTGGAATTTTCTTGGCATCTATACGCAATGGACTCTTCAACGGTCAAAGACAAGGTACTTGCACAAAGTGAAAGAAAAGGTAAGGACGTTTTACTGTGCCAGAAAGAAACAATATCAAGAGTACAGAAGAAGAGAGAGTGAGAGAAGTTAGCTGGGAACAGAAGGCGCAAAGGACCTCGAGAGTTCGTCGAACATGTTGTCCTAAAAAGCGTTAGTGTTGGAAGGAAAAACGAAGGTATCTTACCATTTTATCAAGTGTTTCGACGAAGCAATTCGATTTGTCACAGTCACGTACTTGCGAAATGTACCGATTCAACGACTAAGACGGAAAGGCCAGGTTATTAGGGCATGACAAACATGCTCATGCTCTCGGCACTTTACTGGTCAATAATACAATCCGTGGGGAATTCCTCAGGGATGACGACCACAACAACGAAATAAAAGGAAGTAACCACCAAGGCCGTTAGAAATCTATACAGATGCTGACAGGGCCGGGAATGGCACACCTACCTTACCATGGCAGTTCCGCAAAACCAATTTAAAATCATGTAGACATAACAGGTGAAGTTTCACAAAAGCAAGATTAGAACGGCACTGGCAGTGGGGTAACTCACCTCAGTAGGCTTCCCGGTGTTGACGGATACTGAAAGCATGTTTAGGAGGGAAGCGCTGTGACTCGGATCCTAAAACAATCAACAAATACAAAGTTGAGCGGCTAGCCACCGAGAAATCCAAATATAACACATTTACGGATGAATTGATGGTGAGGCAAGGTGGGAGCGTCGGTTATGCCGCTTCAAGAATCTCTTCAATTTTGGATTTTGAAAAGGGGAAGCTCAAAGACGAGATTAATTTAAAAGCATAAAACATCCAAAACCGCTAAAAAGTACGATGAGATACTATTTCAACAGAAAAGCAATGCACATAAGTGATGCGAAAGCAGAGATGAATATTTTGGTTGTGAAGAGCGCCCGAGTGACGGTTGGGAGCATTTCCCATCGGCAATGCTGGGTGGTTTGCGGTCAAAGAATAATGCAGTATGAAGCATATCAACTATTACAAAGGTAATTTCTGAAGAATTCATTGCCTTGTGAGGAAATAAAACCGAAAGCATGCGGCATCTTCATTTCAAAGAGTTGAGAATGGGATACGATAATGCTGTTGGGCACTTGGTCGGAAACCTCCGATTCAAAGCTAATGTATGTTGAATAAGGGATGGAGCACCGAAAACAAGCAAATGGAATTCGAATAACATGACACACGTCAATAAAGACAATTTATGGTAGCAAATGCCTGGCAGAACTGATGCAAAATTGCGAGAGGAAGGAGTAAAAGCAGTACAGTACAGACTGACAACAGAAAGTGTGCTAGTTGAAAAAGGAGAAGTGGGCAAACTGACAATATCGAGGGCCTGACGAAGGAGGGACTCGGCCTCCGCATGGCGACCCAAGGCGATTAGGGCGATAGCTTGACCATTCAACAGAAGAGTGGAAGGCTTGTTCTTTTCCTGTAATTCCTGGTAGATGTTCAGGGCTTCTGTCACCTTCTCACCTCCCTATCAATGGCAAAAGAATATTAAAATGTGGAGAAGGGAGGATAACGTAGACCAATATCGATGGGTCTCTACGCACTGCACACCGATTCACCGGGGCGGAAATGCGGGAAAGTAGAGAAAGATGCTCAATGGAAGTGAATAAAAGCCAAAAAACGCAAACTCGGACCGCCGAACGTTATCGCTAAAACGGATCAAATTGAGTCAACCCAGTAAATTGTAAAGACTACACTCTCCCTATTACTGTTCCAGCTGATAATATCTAGCTTAATACTGAGCTATCAAAATTGGCGTTCATCAAGATCATCATCACACTAATCCCAGTTAGTAATAAGTTAAAAGAATCAAGCAACCAGACGTATGCATGGGGAACAAAAAAGAAAAGCCTCTTGCGCATACTCAAGACTGTGGCGGCAGAAATCAGCCATTGTGCAGTCACAGAGAGCCGATTACGATGGAAAAAATCACGGGTAAGCACTTGGCAAAAGTCACCTTAGCTAAGTATAATTCGGCAGAAGCTAACTGGCACACCACCGAATCTTCATTTTTGGCTTGCATTTTGAGAACGACTTTTTCAGCCAAATCGACCCGGTTCATCATGAGAAGGCAGTGAACAGACATAGCATCACTAAAATCAGAATAGGAGAACTAACAGTAACCAAATGCAAAGTATCACTTGATAAGCAACCACAGGGGCACATTGATGCCTCTCCTAAACTCACCACATTAGATCAGAACTTTGGTGAAGAACCCTAAGAGCCTTTTCGGGCATCTATAAAAAGAGCACATGGCAAATTATGTAAAATTCATACGTCTAGATTCATAAAAATAGTTGCGCCGATAAGAAGAGCGGTCGCATTGTTGGCGGAAATGTTTTCCATTAAAATTGCATTGAGCTTATCGATAATTTCCTCCCTAAAAGTGTAAGAAATGAAAATAGAATCCACTTGGAGTGGGCACCAGCTAGTTGTTTGGCTAGGAGAAGAACAAGACGATATTCCGGAAGCTCGTGAGACTCTGGGACTTCGTTTACAACCACGTTGTACTTCTGCTGTGCGATATAAGCTTGAAATGTAAGGAGATCGACCTGATCTCGAAACTCCGGTGGAACATTCTGAAAGAAAGAACCATAGAACACAATGAAAACTTTTGAAAATACAGTGCCTTAGGATATAGAATATGGGGATAAGTGGGTTCCAGCTGTTAAACATGTATGCTCGCATCACGCCAAAAAGATTAAAATAAAGGGAGACAAATTTGACGATAAGAAAGAGGATACGTTAGATAATTACTGAAATTCCGTGCAGGAGTTTCAAGCATTCCTGGAAGTTTTCAAGGGCAAAATTATCTCTTGCGTCTTGAATCACGGATTCGGTATCCATCGGAAAAAATACGTGGACCTGAAATGGCCACACGGGCTGGTATGCGCGAGGCCTAAATTAGCCCACTTTAATGAAAGCGAGACTCACCGGAACGAAATTGTAAAACATAAAAGTTTTGTGAGCCCTCAAATATTCGAAAACTAAACATATCAATGATATGATTAGATCATGGCACATGCTAAAATATGTGTTTACTTAAAAGGTTTTACTTTAAGTAAACATTTTCCATGCATTAGTAGGTGCAATCAAAAAAGAGCTGCCATGTACATTAAACCTACATTTTGCGGACCTCTCCATGGGAAATGTTGCTCAGATATTTTTAATCGAATAAAAATATTTTTTGTCTTTTTGAAATACGTCCGGGAAACTAGACTGCTTACCTCTTTAAATACTTAAAATAGACTTTCAATGAACCTTGCTGCAATTGGAAATGTTTGATTAACACATCTTTTTGTTTCTAATGCCCCTAGGTGCATAAAGGATACCAGTACATTTCATACCGCTGAAAGAAGTACAGCTTAGGCTTACCTAAGCTACCACTTAGTTCGGCTCTTGCCTATTTGAAATGCCGTATTGTCTGGTCATCTTTTGATGTCGTTGTAGAAGCACATTTCAGAATGTGTAACTTAATGATTAACGTCAGAAGTTAAACCAATCAGAAGGAAAGAATCTTTGGTGTTTATTGTCTGTCGTGATGGCTTCGGTGCCCAAGTTCTCGAGTGCTGTAAAGGAGTTGCGAATTCTTTTTTCGCCTGTTAACGCATCAAGTGCGGGAATAAGGTGATTAACCTCGTTATCTATTTCGTTTTCCAGTGTAATGGAATTGTTTGGTGTGGGTTGATGTACTTTCCTTTAAGATGCTAGACACGAGTTGAGAAGGCATTGTTTATTTACTCCTCTCCACATTCAACTTGGGTTTTAGATCTTGTATAGTACGCTCTACATTTTACATTTATTTATGAGTTGTTGGTGCTTCATATCGGATCTAAGTGTGGATGTATCACAGATTTCCACTCGTGTTTATTGGACTGATACTCACCAGCTGTCTTATCGTAGTTCTTGTTTCACTTTAACGCTTCATCCATGCTGTATATTTTTATGGCAGAGATGACTATCCTGGGCCAGGTACCCCCACTTATTTAAAACATTTTCTTCTGCTCTTATTTCTTTAGGGAGTTCATTGGTAAGAACTATGTGAGTATGAGGAACAACAATCCTGGTGTCAAGTTTATGCTACGCGAAGGCAACTCAGTTAGCCCTCGCATTTACGCCAGATACGGCTTCGGCAAGGAGTCATTTGTTTCGGTGGACAACGCCTCTTCAACTGAAATAATGAACAAGATCTCTAAACTCGCGACTGCTTAACTATACTCTATCTAGTTGTACAGTTTCCATGTTCCAACCAATTATCCTAGAAGATGATTGATGAAACAGACGGTATGTTCGCTTTGTCGCTAAAATGGGGGATAAATTGGTTTAAAAGGAGTGGTGTTTAATTATGAAAACACAGGTAGTCTTATTGATTTCAAAATGCGGTGTACGGTTTTGAAGTAGCGAGTTTGGATTCCTTGAATGCGTTCTTTGCCCTTGTCCGATCCAATCTCCATGTACATATGGTAAAGGTCAGCGTGGCGCTAAAATTAAAGGAGGGCATGCCCAAGGTGGTGGATCGAGTAGCAATAGCTTTGATGACTAAGAAATGCGGGTTCTGGGATATTTTCATTGAAGGATGCAACGCTTCTTACGTGGAGAGTTGGCTCCGGATCGGGATTGAATTTGTCACCGGATTCGGGGATCTTCAATTGCCAGACATATCTTCGATTCATTGAGTACACTCTCCAGCGATCCTTTGGAAGGTAAGTAAGAGTGTACCTGAACATGCTTGCAACCAAAAAGGGAGTGTGCTTTCTGATAAAGATCTTAACCATGCTAATTTCTTGAAGTGAGAAGCGGTAGTTGGTTACCTCATCGACGGGTCCATCATCGTCGAGATGCTCAGTACCGACAAGAATTATGTTGTCAGGATCCTGGCACACCGAGTTCCAATGAGACCACCCGAAGGCCATTACTGGGCTCAGGAGGGCCATTTGCTCGTACAACCTCTGCTCTGTCAACGGATTCTAGCGGATACAAAAAAATAGCCGATTATCTTTCATCACTTCCATCCAAACCGTAATAGGCTTTTACAGGGGCATGGATAGTACTGTAGATCAAGCATTGCTAAGTTCGTTTGTTGTAAGGAAATAAGCCGACAACGATTATTACCAGGGCCTTATTTTATCCTCGGCTTTGTTCGTTATGGTAAAATAGTTAATCTTATCATAGGGCTGAATGAGAGTTCTCATTAAATTCCAAATTATATTTACGATCCACTTGCTACGCATGCCTTCACGACCATGTTTAAGAGCATGGTGGTCAGTTATGACGCGTCACTGCGTTGTTAACAGCGATTAGCCACGGTCGATTGAGGTCGGTTAGGTTGACACATCATGCCCAAAAATGCCTCAATAAGGTCAATGTCCCATGGAATGCGTCTTAGCATTTGGGCTGCAAGCGAAGCCCAAGGTTGAGCAAACTCTGAAGAGCAATGCTACTTGGCCACAAGTACGGGTTGCGGCATGCAGCTATCCAAGTCTGAAGCATCGGTAAGTAGAGGATGTTAGTTTATAGTATTTATTGCTTCTCGACTGGGGTAGTTCTTTGCAATCCTATTTTGCACTCTTCAAAATCCCAAGTGAAAATTCTCGAAATTAGACTGAATTTAACGCGTTGCTGGCTGTTGGGTCTTTTAAACGTAAGGAATGCACGTGAACTTTGCCTTGATCCAGAAGACTCATCTTCTGAAGTTTCCTTAAGCCCATGAGCAAGCCGATTTTAAGGATGTATGCATTTTAAAACACTTATCCGATCGCACTGGAAATTAACCTTCTCAATGCATTCGACACGCGTGCCCGAGTCAGGTCGGGGGAAGATATTCACCCCTGAGGCCGTGAGCACACAGATGAGCTCGTCAGGCGTGAACCACCGCCCCGTGAGGTGCTCCAACTCCAACTGTCCACCAGGCGCATTGTCTGTCACAGCACCGGTGGCGAAACCAATTCTACTAGCCCGCGGTCCTGCTGCTCCTCCACCGCCGAAACGTCGGCGTGTAGTATTTGGTGCAGCAATGGCGGCCTCATCAGCCGCTTCATCGGAGGCTGCGGTTGCCACTCCAGCTGCCTTTGCTGCCGCTGCTGCCTCCTCTTCTGCCATCTTCACGGGGTCAAGGATGGCCTTTGGGTCCTCCGCCACAATGGCCACCCGGTCGTCTAGCACATGAAGGTGGACCTGGAGGGGATAAACAATCCATACATTACAGGATAAACCTTAAACTAATTATATACAAGACTACAACGGCTCTTCATATAATCTAGCCATGAAGAGCTAGGGTCGCATGGTTTCGTGGCAGCGAATACAAAGTAGTTAGAGGACGCACTCGAATACAAGCACCAGTGATGGTGATGAGGCACTGGTCAGCCTCGGTCTTGTCAGCGAGAAAAATTTCATCTGGAACACCCATTGAGTCTAGGGGACCGAGAGCGTCTGTTTGTACCGGTATCTGTTGTGACGGCAGTGGTTGGAGTGGAGGGGGCGCTACCGCCGCCCCTGCCTCCGCATTTGCAGCAACCGATGTCACCTCGCCGCCCTTCACTGTTGTCACCTCCGGTTGTGCTGTTGCGTCTACAGATGTGGGTTGCTGCAATGATGGCGGTTCTTGAGGCACCAAGTCCGTATGAGAGACTCGTCGGGGTGGCTGTTGTGCCGTATTAGCCAGTCCTGGCGAGGTCTAACCAATGAAATACTAAAGGATACTAGTATTAAGTGGCAAACGGGTGTTTATAGGGAGTTGGCTGGAATGATTACCCGGTAATTAGACTAGTTGAATTAAGTGAAATCTATAACCTCGTTTTTCAGAGCATCAGGATGGGAGGAAGCTTGGGAGAAAAAAAGAAAAAAAGATTCATGAGTAAAGTTACCGAGGAATCTAAGGGTAAAGGCTCCATGTCTTCGTCGCTCGAGTTAGTCGTTGCCACCTCAGTCATTTGCGTTCGTGCCTTGACGACTTTCCTGGGGAGCGGCCTCATCTCCCAGTACTGAAATGCATTAAAATGAAATGGATTTAGGATTTCAACATTACTAACGACTTTTCCCTAATGTGTGTGAGCACTACCTGAAAGGGCATGTTCAGGTGAAAGTCCTGGAAGACAGCAAATGTACCGAATACAGCCGTTATAAAGGAAATTTCATTCAGTTCAGGAGTGAACTGACTGATGACAATTCCATTAGTTCGCCATATCAAATTTTCAGGATCCCAACAAGCTAGCACGGGCTCCTCGGGGATAATGAGACAGTCGGGTAGGCTGAAGGCAGCATAAAGTGACCATCAGGGGGACCGATTGGTGGCAGAAGTGACAGTACTTAGATGGCATAACATTTAAAGGCACATTTACCGTAGCTTAACCTCCACGGGTGGATTCGGCTCTGGAGCATCTGTCTTCCTTATGCTAGTTGCAGATGGGCGAACTGAAAACAGACATTTCCACAGTTAGGTGCAATGACTCGACACCAATGTAAGCAAAGAGTCTGGTGATAGACACTGGTCCCTTTGTACTCATCAAAGCGGAAGCATAAGCTTTCCGAAAAGATGTAGTTTAAGGCAGGAAAATTGCTAATTCCGTTTAAGACCTCTAATTTTATCTAAGTAAGCTTCCTATCCATTTAATTATGGAGTGAACCTAAGTCTAGTTGTACAGCAAGTCCATGTTTAAGCATTTCGTTTGTGACCTAACATTAGCCTCCTCTTAAATGTTGATGTCACCAGCAGTAGTAAATTAGTGGTTACGATAACCTTCCAGGGTAAAAAAATCCTATGCTTACAAGACAAAATTTGTTTCCAGACTCACAATCCATGGGAGCATCAGCATCAACTGCCACGGGTACATCCGCTCCATCGGTAGTGGCGGTGGCGACCTCTCCTCCCTCCGCGACTGTTTCCTCGACCCACTCTGCTTCTTCCTCTTGCCCCTCGTTTGCCTCCTCTACCTTACCTTCTGGCCCCATCTCCGACTCTGTCTCCTCATCCTCCAGTGGAACCGTATCGACTATATACTCAAAGGGTGCAAGGAGCGGAGGTACAACGCAATTGGTCCACCGCCAACCGCGACCCATGCGCGGCTGCCGTGGAAGTTTGAGTAAGTCAAACTGGAAGACGCCACCTACCACGTGGTAGTCGCAGAGGTCGATTGCGTCCTCCGGCAAAGGGATGGGACTCCATAGTGGCTTGGCTACGGACAACCGCAGGGCTTAGGAGTCAGATGGGGCTTCACGCAAGCACACATATCTTTGTCAGTAACAAACATTTGTTTAAAGTCACTCGATAGCGTTTTTTTAAATAATTGGATCTAGAAATCAGCTCTCACAAGCCACGCCACGAGGTCCTCAATCATTCCATACTCTTACAAGAAAGAACCACCCAAATCATGATGCCATATAACGTCTGAGCAAAGGAATACAATCATTTAATATGAGTTTCATTTTATGGGTTATGAGGTGAAAAATGTGTTTCTCCCCTAAGCCAAACATTTTTTCCATAATATGCCATGAGAGAATCAAAGTGTGGGAAGTTCTCTAACTGATGTATTCAAGCGCAATGGAAATTCCAATTTACTTGGAGTTTCTACACGATCTTCTTCCGGTATTTCAACCACCTCTTCTTCCTCCTTATGCTCTTCTTCCTCTGCCCCTTTTCGCTCCTCGCCGAAAATGTCGAAAGAATCCTAGTGCATAGAACAGCATAGATTGTACTTGGCATTAAAATTGTCTACATTTGCTGCTAAAATAATGCAATCACATAGTGCTTTACATGCAAAATTTTGTTTTACAGAACCAAGAAAGACAAATCTCCATAGTGTATAGATTTTTTGTACAGTATTCTCACTGTGTACAAAGTGCTATAAAACCAGAAACAAACCACGGAGGACTTTGCATTGATTTTAGTGGTGTCGACCCCATCGACAGGCTTCTCTTTCCTCTCACCTTCACCTGCCGTTTGCTCTCCTTCCTTCTTGTCCTGCTCTTCCTGCACCTCCGACTTCCCGGACATACCTCTTTCCTTCTTGTCCTCAACGCCTGTCGACTTTCCACCCAATCCCATAGCCGAACCATTCACCTCGCCTTTTCGAACACCATCGACGGTGGCAATAGAAGAGGTCTTTTCTTCTACAAAATGTTGCACAGTGAAGCTTAACTCACCAAGCAAGTTGACTCAGTTCTGGATACAATAGTGATTTAGTAGTTCAAACAAATATGATTTAAAAGCCACGCAAGCAAAGAACACGATTACAATCTGTCGAAAACTGGCCAAACATATTTCATTGGCACCTTGATCCTACCTGAACTGTTATACACTCTAGGCCGGTATGATAGTGAGGTCACAGAATATGTGTCAAATTTCATAAACAAAATTCGAAAGGCACAATCTGATAAGGTTAGAAGCCGAGGAATGCTGAATGTGATACCCGTCTCCTCAAAGGTGTACCGCTTTATTCTAACAAAAGAGTAAGAAACATAAAATAAACCTGGGATTTTTTGAAAGATTTCCCCATATGCACAAGGAGAGCCAATTATTGTGCCAATACTTCTGTAAATTAGCAGTTTCCGGATCGGCGAATTGACTGGCTTTGGTCAGGGTTTCAACACACGCCCTGTTTACCTTCTCTTGAACAAGTTCTCGCAACTCCTGCATGACCTAGATGAGATAAATTGCTTACAATATAGCTTTCCGTAAACAAACTCTACGATATCTTTCCAATTCAGAGTAGTTTTCGTCCAAATCTGCGATAAGAGTTTGGAGTTCATCAATGAGCTGCAGTGAGGAGGCCACTTAAACAAAGAAAACGAAATCTACCTTCATGGCATTTACACTATCAACCATAATATCATCCATGGAAATACGGTCTTCATTTGTTCGCCAAAGACTCATGTAAGTGTTGATCTCCTTTTCAATGATTGGATTTGGCAGACCATCACAGAGAAGGTATCTGTACCACTAAAACGGATAACACAGGAATGCCACACTTACAATGTAGTCGTCCGCCCTCTCACGTTGAATTTTGTCTAGTGCTTGATAGTGCCTCGACAGAAGCTCACGCGTTTCATCAAGCTCTGCTTTCCGAAACTTTAACTCCTTTCAAGCAAAACATTAGGAGTAATCACTACATATTCACTGATGTGTCTGATTTACTAAGCACGCCTAGGCAAGCAACAGCTGTGTTTTTAACATGCCTAATTCTCAGTAAAGTTTGTAAAGTAAAACTAGTTGACACGGGCTAGCTGACTAAGCATAAAAACCAAACGACTCAGCATACTAGCTTCCAAAATTGCAGAATTGTTAACAGTGTATGTCTTATAATGTTTACCGCAATTTCCAGTGCACGTTTACGTTGGAGTTCAGCCAGTTTCTCAGCAGCCTTTGATGCTGCCTCCTTTTCAGCGATGAGTCTCTTCTCTAGCTATCAATCAGGAGTTTCTTTGAGGACCCACCTTCCTCAATTTTCCTAGCTTCTTCCTCCTTATGGGTAAGCTTAGGCATTATCGCGTTAAGCTGGTACACAACCTTGAAAGTAGTAACGACGCTGCCAAGCCGCGGATATTACACAACCTCAATGGACCACCTCAACAAATATTACATATGAACCAGAAGTAAGCTCAAACAGTAATTCTGAAAAAAACTAATTTGTCTATGCTGGGTGGGCTGGCCTCTGGGTTATGCCTGTGGCTCCAATTCCTTCTCTTCGCTGAACATATATATTCTGCGCCGGTAATGTCCCATTCCTCTCCATAATAAGGGATTTGAACAACAAACTTGCAACTCTACTTGAGTTCAGTTTGCCAAAGATGCAGATTCTGTTCGGGTATTTTCGTTTCTCGATTTCTGGGAAGAGTTGAGGAGCTACGAAGAGTTTCTTCAAAGGATGATTAGCTATTTTTCCTGTGTCCTCCTGCATGACTAAATTGTTATTGATCAATCGCCAAAAAATTTCGTTGTAAGAAATTTTAAGGGTAACTAAGTGCTATGCAGCTTATGTATGCAATCGCGCGTTGCGTAGCAAGCAAAAGCATGACTTTTGGATATTGTGTTTTAATTTTATTTGTATACTGCTCTTAGTTGCAAAATAAATTGATTGCATTGGAATTTACCATTAGCTAGAACTTTTGCATTAAGTGCACTAATTCATAAGTACTGAAAAACAATAGGCATTACTATTTTATTATGTGATTTACTACCAGTGACTCTCCCCCCAAAAAATAATGCTTTTTGGGCAGGAGCTAATGGACCTAAAACCTTCATCAATGCCTACAGCATAATTAAGATTCTTTTGCCATACTTGCTCTTTGAATGTGCGTCAAGCCAATGGACGGTGGGCGCTGCAGTAGCCCATATTTTCATCTGGCTATTTCATTTCGGTTAGTTCGACGTTCAGTACGATGATGACGCTGCGAGCTGTCCCTGTTGATTTTGCATCCAAATGGACAGAACTCGGCGACGTTTGCTTTAAATTGATCCGATGTGAATACGTTCCAAATATTATCTGGCACAAAAGTTTTAGCGATGTCTATGCCTTGTGTGTATCCCGTCCTGATCCTCAATCGCCTAGATTATATGATGCAGTTACGGATCTGTTAAAAGACAGATTGGAAGAAATTTTGAATGAGATTGCGAGTGTTGATGTCGACGCATTGCTCACAAGCTATAACCACCATTGGGATGTCTTCCGCCGCGGGTTACAAGATCTGGACAATCTCTTCAAGTAATTGATCTGCTCGGCTAAATTTCATATTCAAGGTTTTTCAATGGCCAATATGTCCGCCCTAGAAGACCGTCAGAAGCTGACATGTGTTACAGTGAGGCACTACCCACAGCTGAGAAGCACAACATGGAAATCTTACAGCTTGGACTGTCGTTGTGGAAGTCTTGTTTAATCGACTCTCTCAGTTTTCGACTTACTGCGTGTCTTCTTGCGGAAGTTTCAAAGTAATTTGCTTTTCTTGATTTATGGTGATTAGTGATCGTCTAGGAA
Organism: Taenia multiceps; assembly: GCA_001923025.3. Classification (NCBI taxonomy): domain Eukaryota; kingdom Metazoa; phylum Platyhelminthes; class Cestoda; order Cyclophyllidea; family Taeniidae; genus Taenia; species Taenia multiceps. Next base: position 76,289,828 of record CM010311.1, on the reverse strand, counting down.
TTGCTTCACATCAGGATGGCATTGTTCCCTGCCTCGAGTCCTTTCTTCGTGTTGATGAGCTGAAAGGACTTACAAAGGTTTTTTATTTTCCCTTAATTTGCTTATTGGGCTATAGGTTGCGCTAAATGTGTACTCTAGTTTGTTCGAATGCCCTTTGGTAGAAGAATCTCGGATCTGCTACTCTAATTGGGCGTCCAAAGCCATAGCGTCAATGTCTTGCACGGACTACATTTCTGAGGTAATTTCTACTGGATTTTGAAGCATAATTATTGCGGAGATTTTGCGATATATAGTCTTATTGATGAGCTTTGAGTAATACATAGGAAATTGGATTTGGGTCCCTATTTTGGTTTTTGACGGTTTTAGTACGTATACAACCCTATCAATTCTTGTGCTTTTAATCGGTGTCTGGTTGGCAATTTATCTTTTTGTAAAAAGAGATGACTAGTATGCTTTGTTACCCTTTTTCATCTTTATGTAATTGGCCTTAAAATATCAATGTTTTACTCTCGATGCAGGCCTTAAAATTTCTCAATGAAGAAACGAGCAGGGCGGACAAATACTATATGCATTCACGGGATCATTTAATTGGTCTATTTCACGAAATCGTCGTTCATCAGCACCTGGAATTTCTCAATTCTAACGTTTCTGACTTCATACAAACGGAAAACAAAGAAGGTGAGCTTCGATATAACTTTATATCTAGCATTTATTTGCGTCTCTTGATTTAGCAATTGTTTTTAATGGGTAAGCTCACCAAATCTGATTTGTTCCCTATTAATCGGCAGCATTTAAGATAACTTATTTGCTACGGTTGAGCTGTTGTATTTCGGCTTAGTGCTGCGCAAATCCTACCTGCTCCTTGCACCAACTAACCAATGTGCTGAGTTGATCAAGTACTTCGGTTTGCACGTGAAGGATAAGGTCAATGCTGTTCTTGCCGGTATACCGTCTGATCGTACGGTAGGTTACTGGATTACATCACTGTTTGATGGCATTTGAATGGGAGGAGCATAAAAAATTTCCTCCTCCACAGCTGGCTCCAGCGTACTTCGTTGACAACTTGCTCCTAGCAAGGGATCATTTTACGGAGCTCATTGACGAAGTTTTTGACGGAACATCTACGTACCGCAACGAGATGGACAGGGCATTTGAGCAGGCCATAAACTCTGCCACTCCACCTAAGTCGCAAGCTTCGGGGGCACCGTCCGTCTCAGTTTTTTCCTCTCGGTAAGTTTCTTCTAACTTCCTTTGAGTAAATTCTTTCTTTGGTTGATCGTGACTTTAACTTTTGAAGGAATACGGTTCGCGTCGCTCAATACATCTGCCGCTACATGGACGATCTGTTGAGACGGACAGACAAGCGTTACTCAGACGCTGACCTCGAGGATAAAATCTCTGCCTCCATTGTCCTCTTCAAGTACATCGAGGAGAAAGATGTATTCAAGCAGGTAGAACTTGAAAAACGGCGATGAGTCTCAGCCAGTGCTCTTAGCCCATCTCAGAATATTTATGCTCATACCTCCATCTTAGTTAGTGCTATACGGAGAACCATGTATTTTTTTCGACTTATTCGGTGGCAACTTGGTTTCTTTATGCGTGATTGCCTTGCTGATTTGTTCTAAATATGCATAGCATGATTAATCCAAAGGTCATCCGTGTAACCTTTGAGGACGAGAGTGCATCAAGCTAAGGCATTATTATTCGTCTCGGAAATACTTTTCATTCCCGATTTATGTTTTCATGTGTCTTAGTATTATCAGAGGAGTTTGTGCTTCCGCCTACTCTTCAATCCTTCCACCCTGCTGGAACTGGAAGAGTCGACGATAACGAAGCTAAACACGGTGTGTGGTTATGAGTTCACCTCCAAGTTCCACCGCATGTACTCGGACATTCAACTGGCCGAGGGAATGAATAACAACTTTCGCACATACCTGCGCGAAAAGGATCTCTCCTTCCCCTTTTCACATCACTGTCACGTGCTCACGGCAAGTTTCTTTGCGGATATGCGACTTATTTTCATGTCTTGACATTGACGTTCTGCTAATAATGGACGCATCACTCGAACCTAGCCCATGCAAAGTCCTTTATGTGCAAATGGATGATGCTTTGAATTTCCAATGGAATTGGAATGTTGAGGTAATTGAACTAGGATGAAAAGCTACTTTAAAAGTAAACGGCTGTCTTTGGTTGTGCTTCGTTGAAATAAAACCGTGTATTTACTTCATTTTTGGTGAAACATGAGTAGACCTTGGAATATGTCCCTGAAATTTCTTGCTTGGTTGCGTTATCTCACTCTTAGCATATTCGTACTGAAACATTTAAGCATTCATGGTTTCTAACTTCTACCCGGCTAAACGTAGTACCTGGCTCAAGGGTAAAATATATTGGCAGGTCAATGCGGTTAAGGACAGTTCCTTCAGATTATAGATGAAGGGTCGATTTCATGAAGGTGGCATGCTCATCGCCCTTTTATGTGAATTTTCGGCTTCGTTCAGAAGCCATAGTCCTTTTTTAAAAGATTTACGAAGGTGTTCGTTGATCAATACAATTATACCAATTTGAGAATCTCATGAGGTGTGATTTTCTTTTCATAGTCAAGGGCTTACTGCCTAATGACTATGAGTTATAACTAACGATGCCTAAATAAGTGGGAATCCGAAGTAATCAAGCTGCAAATGAGAAATTGGATGCAGCAAATCGAAGAATTATTCTTTAACAGGTGAGTGCTTGGCCCATCAACACGAAGAATAGTATGGTCTTCACCCTGCCTCAAGAGTTGAGTGACTTCTTGAAGCAGTTTGAGGCCTTCTACTCTACGGCCTACACTGGACGCAACCTGTGTTGGGTGCTCTCCTCCTGCACCGCAGAGGTGCGTCTCCTTTACGCCGATCGACCCTACTCTCTCGTCATGACGGCGCTGCACGCGGCCACCATGATGCTCTTCGAGACGCACGACGTTGATCAGATGACTCTGAGTGCTCTGCGCGCCGGTCTTCTGGGCGATGCCGGCGCTGCGGCTGTTGCTGCCGCCGAGGCGGGGGGCCACGACACCCAGTCGACTTCAGAGGACATCGTTAAAAGGGCCGTGGCGCCCCTCATTGATGCGGGCTTCCTTCGGCTTTTGTCTTCCGATGGACTTCATCCTACCACTGCCTTCGAAGTGAGTTGATGGACTCACATTTAAGCCTATTTACGCAATTATTCTAAATGCATATTTTCAGATACATTTTTAAGGCTCTATTGAGATGCTGTGCTCCTTTAACTCATTTTTACAGCCCCCAAGAGTTGCCTAAAATTTTGTCATTCTCTACACATCTTTGAATCGCCTTAGGTGAGTTCTGTCTTGTGCGGCTTGTCTTTCTTCTACAGTAGTTATTGACAATTCTAATGATTTGGGTCTCATTCTCTTGTGAGTTATTCTGTTTTCATATGCCGCATTCTATGATTTGGGATAATTTTTAAACCATGTTCGTAATTCTGGTCATTTGTAGGAAAATTGGGGTTAGGTGCTGAAAACTAGGCACATTTCGTGCACCACGCGTAAATACAATGGATTACGCAAGATGGGAGAGGACAATTTGTACTGCTTTCATGTCGTAGCCCAAAGGTTGAGACAACTTTTCCGTTGATGGTGAAATAAGGTCCATTTCCACACGAGTTCTCTTCCTTCCTAAACAGGATTGTAATCTCCTAGTCATCCATGGTCCGCCAACTACTTATAACTTCACCCATTCTCTGGAACCGTCTCATCTTGTATCGTTACTACTTTGCCTTCAGCTCTCGTACGCTCAAACACTCTTGGGATATTAGCGACTACTGCCAAACTACCAGTCCACCCGGCCGTTTCAGGCTTTTCTCAACTAGGGTTTACTTCTGGTGCCTTGTTTCCCCTTTGTGGACCGTTGCCTTTACATCCCCTTTTATCCTATTTTTAAATTGGACAACGCATTCAAGTAGTGCTTACATGGTGACTGTTCCGATAAATAATTAGAGGACGAAGAGTGGAGTGGACAACATGAGTCTGGAGCGAACGTTGCAAACCAGTGACTAGACAATTGCTCATCTCAAGCATTTGCATGAACTACTTTCTACGACACATGAATCATTAATAATTTTTGCTTACCTGTGTCGGGTGTTGCTTTCTATGCCATTGTTTCAATTTGCGTTTGGGGTGAATTTTTTCCTTTTGCTGTCGGTACTTTCAATTTCCATTTGTACGGTTTGATTTTCGGTCTGATTGCGTTCCAGACTGCGATTTTTGGTCAAAGCAGAACTTACCAAGGTTCGTTTGGCTTCTTCACAGCCAAAAGCCTATCTTCAGTCAAAAGGCTCGATCATTTAAGCTTTTGAGGGTCTATCTGTTTGATCTCTAAGCTTACTAACTTAGGAGGCTAGATGTGACTGTGTATCACATGCCTAGTTTACTGAATCCCCTTTCGATCATACACTTTCCCATATACCTTCCTGTTTTTGTGTGCATTCACATCTCATACTGTTAGGGAGGAAACGGCACTTTTTCCTATCGTTGGTGTGGGTGTCGTAAAACTGATACAGAGGGCTGCTCTTACGCAACAAAGTAAACTCCCAATCACTTGTCTCTGAGACCTAATATTTGAACAAATCGGGAGTATTGCTTCCTTGTTGCCTGAAATTCACCCTAAGCTTGTGTGGATTCTTTTAGGATGACGCAATCGTGGCACTAAATAGGAGCTTTACAAGTCGGCACACCAAACTGAAGTTCATATATTCTCCCCAGACGCTTTTGAACACTGCGGCGGTGAGTTTTGTGTTTCTGTTACACACGAGATTTGAACAGTCCTCTTGAGTCTCACCGTCGTTATCTGACTTCCTAGGAGGAGGTGGAGCAAGTGGAGAAGGAGGTGGACGAAGACCGCCGGTTCTTCACTCAGGCTGCCATCGTACGCATCATGAAGGGGCTCAAGACATGCCAGCACACCGAGCTTGTCAAGGGTGTCATTGCACTGTCCAAGGGACGTTTTCAGCCCCATATCTCCCTCATTAAACGCTGCATCGAGACGTTGATTGAAAAGGGCTACATTGAGCGCAATCCTAACGATCCAGACCAATACAACTATATGGCATGAATTTGGATCATCTCACTTCTCCCCCCACCCCACCCCGTGATATCTGAGACAGCACTGTTACGAGCAAATTGCTATAACTGTTATTCGTAGGTCATTTTACGTACATTGCAAGCCTTTCATTCATAATACTCCAATTCACGAGAAATTTGGCGAGTATAATGTTTTGTAAAGTATACATGGTGATGCCACGTCTATTGATGTATGGATTGTAGGTCCTGCGTGTGTTTGGGTTGGTATTTTTCCCACTTGTGGTTAATAATATCAAGACCTCTGTAGAAGAGTAATCTTCGACAACTCGCCTAGATAATGCCTGGTGTTCTGACGCGGTCAAAAGTGTTACTGAAGTTAGTTTGTAAATAGAGGTCGAAAGAGTTTCCGCCACGGTACCCCGTGGAGTAACCCCTCAAATCACATAGCGTAGGTGTAGTTGATGCTTTTGGGTGCCCTTTTAGGAATGCTTCACTAGTAAGCACAGAGCCAAAGCTACAAAAAATGGCGTGGGGGTGTGTACATTGATTGTGTGTGCTCATTTTAGGAAAAATTTATAAGCAAACAGCTTAACTAGGACGTAGATTAATAACGGCGATGTGTAAGGCATTTAGTCGAGAATACTACTAAAATATCAGTGCAATTAAAGACCTTTTATATTCAACCTCTATTACCCATAACCGGCTTGGTAAGTAAAATGATTACTGCTAAAAACCCATCATTATAAACCTATTAAGGCTGGATCGGACATCATCCTCTGAGCAAAGTGCCTAAAGCATCGGAAGAACTCAGCAATATGACTGCAAGACTTTCAACACATCCAAACAAATTTTTTTTCGTTTTCATAGCTAAAAGCAAAAAAAATTGCCTTCCTTACTTTAAATGTGCTATTGAAAAGTGTAACCTACTGGTGCCGGTTTATTTGTAATGCTTCGTGGAGCGGCTGTAAATGATATTTCGCTCTAATCTCCACAATCTATTACTTGGATCACTGTTAGATATCGATGCTTCACAATCATTTGTTGTCGCTCTGGATATTTTTGTACATACTTATTCGTATCTTGGTCGCGACAGAGAATGAGTGTGCTTCCCCAAATGACTACAAAGAAGTTGGTTTGTTTTCTCTCCTGTTTAACGCCTATGACTTCATTTTACAGAATTCTTAGATTTTTGAACGTCTCTTTTTGCGAGCGCAAATGGTAATCATCTTCATCCGCTCATTCTTAGCTTGCATACAGATATTTAACGGTGTTTGTTCACGTAGTTTTTGATTGAGCAATTTCGACCGAGACTTCTACATAATCTTTTGTCTCCCACTTTAACTTTGCATAACATGATTCTGTTTGCTGTATTTTATGCAGTTATTCAAATATTCTTTGCTTTGTTGCCTGTCATCACAAATAAAATAACTATTTTTCTTTGTAGAATGTCCGAGCTATGTATTGGATTTGACTCAGCCTGGAGCCTTGGATCCTCTCATTAACTGTACAGTAATAAACGGCAACCTTGTTATCATTGGTTTGTCGAACACCCAATGTGGTCCAAACGGTCTCAGGCTTCCACGACTTTTCCAAATTTTTGGTTCTCTCACTGTAGAGCATTCCGGTTGCAACGGTGATCTTTCCCATTTTCTGCCAAATTTAATCGCTATCCACGGAATTTTGCCTTTTTCGGGTCAGGTACCTCTTGAAGACAAATTCGCTCTGCCCTCGTATCCTCTTCTCATCCACCACACGGCTCTCTCAGGCATCGGTCTGCGCTGTCTTCAAGTACTGGGGAAGCGTGGAGTTCTGCTGATAGACAACCCGCAAATGTGCTACACAGACACTGTCGGTTGGCATCTTCTTACTCCCTCAGTACCGCCCTCTAAACCCCTCATTTCTAACGGTAGTGTGGCGAGTCGAAATGGGGGTGGTGTTTTTGGGCAAGATTTGCTGCGTAAAGAGGGTCTTTTTGACTTGTGTGCTAATGCTTGTCCTGCAAATTGCGAATGGGTTACTGTGAACAACCTACCTCGGTCCTTTTGTTGGTCTCAAGACCACTGTCAGCGCGGTAAGTTTCGAACTGTTTTCTACTTTTTATGTTGGAAAGATGCGTTATATCTTCTTGTTTTTTGATTTAGTGTGCACAGCTAAGTGCCGGGATGCGTCATTGAGTTGTTCGGTCCACAATACCAGTGAGTGTTGCCATCCAAATTGTTTGGGCGGCTGTACAGGTCCCACAGCAGGAGACTGCCTTATTTGTCGAAATTTTCATTACAATAATACTTGTCTTTCCTCTTGTCCGGATGGCTTATACGAGGTAATTGCATCACCACAGCACCCTTTGGTAGTTTTCGTTCTTTTATTTACTAATTAGTGCCCACTAATGGCGCAAAATAATGCCCAGCTCCGATTGTCAATAAGAGAGCTTTGAGCTTTGATCAAATTTCGAGTTTTATCGGATCATTTTTGTTATTTGCGTCACAACTATAATTTTCTTGTTACAAATTCTGGTTTTATCTGGATGTATAGGCATCATCAGAACCACAAACTTTACGTAAATTTGTATAAAATCGCCATTAGATGATGCAAATTCTTGATTCGATTAATTGCTCTGGGTTGCAGAGCAGTGGATCACGCCTGATGCACTTCATTTGTGCTTTGTAGAAGTGTTAAATTTGCATTCCAGGTAAACTGTCGAGTTTTCTCCTTTGCTATCAGCTTTATGGTCGCTACTGCGTGACCAGGGATGCGTGTTTATCGAAGCCTGTTCCAGAAGACCTCTTCCCTTGCATCCGTCAACGTTCAGGCTTTCATCCCACTGGCTTTTCTGTTCAAGGTAGAACTTGTGTTCCTGTTTGCGACAGTGGTTTCCGTCGCTCACCCTCTGGAGAATGTCGTCCATGTGATGCTGACTGTGAGGAAGTTAAAAGAGGTGATTTATCTATTCATTTCAATTTGCCTGTCGGTAGGCTATGAGTTCACTGAGCTCTTGATTGTTTGGCAGACTGTGGCGACATCGTCATTTATCAGCAAGCTGACCTAGCTTCTGTAAAGGATTGCCTCAGTGCTCGATCTGTGCTTATCAGTATCCGAACAGGCCAAGGTATGCCTGAACTTTCTTGCCTGTACCCAAACTCTCTTTCACTCTGACTTGTTTTTCATCTGACGCCTTTTTGAGTAGACGATCTCTCGACCTCCCTTGCTGAGGCCTTTTCTAGTCTGCGTGTCATCTACCGCTCCCTGAGTGTCATCCGCTCAGATGCTCTGCTCTCTCTTTCATTTCTTCACCGTCTAAAGACCATTCACGGTACTGAACCTATTGTCAAGGATGGTTTTGTGACTCCTGTTGAATCGTCACATTCTGCCATGTACGTTTGCACAGTTGCGCAGTTTCCTGATGTTTTCTTGATAGGATTACTGTTCATGAATCACGTGGATCTATGGTGCATAGGGTAGATTTTTAAATGGGATCTGAGAGTGAAAACCTTGCAAAGACTGGTACACCAAATGTAGAAGTAGTGCTTCTTTTTCATTCAAGGCCAATTTCGCTCCTTTGATAGATCACAAACGGGGCGAATTCACTAACAAAAATTTTTTGCCTACGAGTTTCAATGGGCTTTGCTTGTTCTCGATCATTTTGAGTTGCGAATTTTTTGTTATTTTGTTACTAGCTCAGCAGCTCCGTAAAGCATAATGCTGTTTACAATATGCATTCACCTGTCACTGTCTAATATAAATTCCTTTTCCAAAACCCCGACTTTCGTTTCAGAATCATCCTTATTTAAATTAGAATCGACAGAAATCCCCGAGTCTTTTGGAATCTTTTGCTACTCAAATTCCTATTTCATTTGATTTAATTATGCATCAATGGAAAGAACACCGAGTTACTGCCTTTTATTATTACCCTTGTCAATTTGTGAGTTGATAAAGTTTCCTCGCACACCTAACCGCCTTCTCAAAGGCTTTTATTAAGCTGCTTTCATATGATTCCATCGGTACCTTACAGCACCGCCCTAGAGATCACATGGAATGGGAATTTGGAGGACCTATGGTATCTCCCTTCGGGCTCACCTAAGCTAGAAATCCTCTCCGGCAGTGTGGAATTCAGCGTCAATAACCGCCTTTGTCCGGATAAGATCCAGAGTTTCCTCAACGACAGAGTTGCCTTTGTGACGGGACGAGAACTCACTCCCTCTGAACTCGATCTCATCAACACCTCAAACGGCGAATATGCTCTATGTGAGCTGACTAAGGAAAATGGGGTCTGGCCAATCCACCGTTGCAGAAGTTTTAGGTTGCATTGTCAATTTAGGTAACACAAAGCCTCTGAATGTAACCGTTGTCGAGGAATTGCAGAATAGCGTCACGCTGCGGATGAATCGTATGGCATGGAACGATCCGAGGCAAATCCTTCCCGCCATAATCTCTTACGGCAGAAGGTGGGCTTGTTTTTTTTTCTCTAGACTCTTTCAGCCTCCTATCATAACCAAAACCTTGCCTTCTGTTGTTTGCTTTAGTGAAAACCGCTTTTGGGACTCGGATATCCATGATCATACCTTCTGTGACAGCGCGTAAGCCTTGAAACTTTCTTATTGCTGACTTAGAGTCCTGTGCACTTTTCACTTATGTCAACTACGGCTAGATGCTATTTAATTGTATGTCATCGGCCGATAGTGTATGCTAGTGGGTGATTGGTATGATCATGCGATTCCTAACAGTGTGGTGCTTGAGATTGGAATGCCTATGAGCTATGTCTAGCCGGTACAGGGACGATTCAGTCGGAAGCACAGGACATTTATTCAGACCACTGTAAATCCGATGGAGATCATGGTTGAAGCTCTTACGCTATGAATGTGTACTTATGCACGATTTTAGTTCTGAAATCGACTCTAATGCCGAATCTTTCTTATTCTGCTTGTGTTTACGCTTTTTTTGGATTTAGATAAGAATCTTTACAGCACATAATTTGCCATAACAACTACCTTAGATGGTTATATTTTACAGGGGTCGGACTAATCCTTACACCGATCGTTTTAGCGTTTGGTTTAATGATCTGGGAGAGAGTAGGTTTTTTTTGTTCTGATTCCACTTCCCTTTTGCTTACAACATGGAAGTTGTAAGGTCTACCTTCTGCCATTGTGGACGAATCTAGTCTCAGGCTTATTTCCATCTTTAACTGCCTCTAATGGAGTACTGTAGATGGGCTGTTTTCCCCGTTGAAGATCTTGACCAGTTGGATTTTTGTTTTCGGACACGGTGCAGGCTTAGCCATGATATGTTTTACTCTAGGTCTTTGGTAAGCCTCACTTCCCATCTTTGTCCATCGCCACTCTTCATGTCTTAACCGAGTGAATCGGAAGGTATTTGTCTCTCCAAACACTGAAAGTACATTTAACTATTTAGTTACCAATATGTCATCCCCGTTTTCTCTCCTTCCAGGTGGAACGAGGTGGAGTTGAACTGCGGCCTCCCCCAATCGCCCTCATCATCACCACAGGGAGTCTCGCCATCGCAGTTTCGAGTCGGCTCGTCGCCATCACGCGGTTCCACCAGTATTGGCAGCGGAGGAAGTGGAGGTGGTGAAGAGGTTTTAACTTGTCTCCTGGACAATCTTGCTCCTGCGACCACCTACTCTGCTTTCATCACAATCGCTACGCTAAGCAAACACGAGGGTGCTCAAAGTCGACGCTTCCACTTCACTACAAAACCCGCAAGTGTGCACCCCTCCCTCCATAGTTGCAGTTCTGTCCTCTTCCTCAGTTGTATGATTGAAATGTAGCGTCTAGGCGATTTCTGAAGGCGTATAATTCTGGTATGTATTGCTGTTGTGATAGGTTTGACATTTATCTCTTCCTCTTTGGTCTTCAATCCATTGGAACTAATAGGCTGGCTAGGTAGGGGCATTCTTTATTAGTTACATTATAAACAGGGTACAGTGGTCAAGATTCTGCACCTTCAGAGTGCGCTTCCAACCCAAGGGGGTTTGACAACTGTGTGACGAGATTCGTGTTCACCAAGGCTGCACCTGGAAGGTTTATTCCAGCCGACATGTATTGCAGCTGTCGAACAGTATGATCAGGGTCATTGATATTTCCTGTAGGACTTAACGTTGCAGAAATTTGCCCATTTCATAACTCAAAATTTTCCTTTCGCCTTCAAGGTCCGAAAATTACTGGATTGTAGCATTGTTCTTGCATGATTTGATAAATAGACAGGGATGTAGGAGTTTGGCGCCTTTCAGTGTGAGCGCTTATGTTTCCCATGAAATGTATCCCTAAATTTCATTTATTTCACACCATTGACAGATGGATTTCATCTACCCAAGATTTTAGTCTCAACCGCAAGTAAATATCATATAGCTCGTTAAGACTTTCTTGACATACAGAAGGGATTAGTGGCCACGGGCACGATTTGGAGGCCAGGTCGCCCGGTGGAGGAAAAATGACAGATCCCCCAAATGATGCGTCACCAAAACCGAGAGTTGAACAAACGATCGACGTATTACACATAATTCATCTTTTGTATTGGTGAAACGCAGAATCATTTTATTCAGTCTAGGCGTAGTCTTCGACAGAAAATTCGAGGACGAATTTCGTTTTTTGTAGCGCCCTCAACACCGACATTTTTGCGAGCCATATCAGCGGGTCCAACGAGTATTCAACTCCTGTGGAATCCACCCAATCGGCCAAATGGGAAGATTGTCGAGTACCGTATCCGCTACCTGCAGATGAAGCTGGAGAAAAATGACTTCCTATCTCGCGATGCATGCTACAGCAGTAAGGCATCAACTGCCAGATTTTCCGATTCCGATCTGCGGTAGTTTGACTTGCTCTTGTTCAGTCACAATCAACTGCTTAGATTTTGCTGGCTGATGTTTTCAGCCATTTTGTGCTTTGTGCTCACATCTAGCTCCTTAAAATGCTATTAAATAGAAACGTCAGACTCCGATTTGTAGTGGATTTAATCTGTCCTCATCTACTTTCGTCTTAGCTCAGTTTCTTCATGCCAAGACTCGTTATGTGGCTGACGAAAACGGATAATTTATGTTCAGTTGCCTACCTTATTTCTCCAAATGCTCTGTTCCAGAAGACGCGACTAATTTTGAATCATGTTCTTGAAGTGATGTCAGGGAGACTTAGACATTTAGCATTTAGCGCCTTCGTATGTACATAAAAATAAGGGACTTACCGGTCTGCTAAGTGCATCGCTATCAACCGCGGTTTCATCTCAGATTTCCGACACGATTGGTCAAGCTGTATTGGTCAAGGAAACGGGACATTTAACGTTTGATGGTGTGGGGAGGGAAGAAGAGCGGTAGTGAACTTGCCGTCTAAGTACCCATGTGGTTGTAGTTCCATTTCAGCACCACGCTTCCTCTTCCTCCACAACCCTTGACGAGACGAGCGGGAAAGGTGGTGGTCACTCGTTGCGCCCAGAAGACTCCTCGGTGGACGCGGAAGTGGCCGAGGAGGAGAAGGAAGAGGCATTGGAGGGCTGCGACGCCTTCGGTAAAGGGACTGGTCCCTCCACCTCCGCTCCTTCCACCAAAGGTCTCAAACGCTCCGAGCTGTTGTTGGAGGAACTGCAACGGCGTGAGATGATCCGTTTTGAGGATGAGCTGCACAAAATCATCCTCATTCCCCGAGTGTGAGTCACTTGATCTTCTCTTTTCGCTCAGCCTCAAGCTCTTTGTGAAAAATCTGACTCAGTAACCAATTGCTTCACTTTTATTTTGACTTTAGTAGGATTTGATAAAATCGTGCTCAAAAATATTATTAATTACCACAAGGTCTGGTGATATAGATCTCAAATTCAATCTCTGTCTGCATTTTGAGAAAGTTTTTTGTACACAGAAGAGCAAGACTGATCCTTGCAACTTAGTCACAAGTGTCAAGTTTATCCCTTCTTCGGCAGTTCTTTAATCATTCCACACGAAACTGTGGGAAATTTTTAACTCAAGACTGTGTAATGCAATTGACGCTGTGCTTTTGGTTTTAAATTGTTTTAATGCACATATTCATCTTGCGACTGCCAATGTTAATCTGCCACTATTCACCATGCAACGTATCGAGGCCCTTTGATCTTACATCTTAGCAGAGAGGATTCATGTTTTGAAGCTCTATTTTCCACTTTCTTTGTACCGTTTGTGTTATTCAAGTCCGTTGGGCGTTCTTCGGACCAATAGGCTGCATTTCAAATTTCACCTCCGTTCGGCCACCATTTGTTTTCCTTGTCCAAGTTATGCACTGGACCTCTAGTATATGTCTTCATTTTTTTTGTTGCCGCGCTCAGTTTCTCACCACCACAATGAGTGCTTCCTCCCTTCGCTACCATTTTTAAATGACAGTTTTAACATGCCTCCATATGCACTGCCCGAGACGTCGTTTTGATCCTGGTTCTTTGAGTGAACCACAACACTGAGAATTGGCTTTTAAGTAATATTTACATCAATCGTCTATTAATTTCAGTTTTTTGAGTGGGCACTGTAAGGGGGCTATTAAATGTCCATGTATAACTCACTACTTACGTCTCCTTGTTACTTTGTTAACTCGTATGCAATTGAATACAGAAAGAGCAGGAGTGGGCAATTATTTATCAAGTTATGCCTTTGGTGTTGCGTTTAATAATGATTGTTTTTTTTCTCTTTATCTCCTACACTTTCTCCACCTTTAACTCATCACCACTTTTCACCAATTCCACTTCTCCTCCTGATGTGCGCGTGTTTGTTTGCAACGTTATGCTAATGATGATGCGTGGGAAATCATTCCTAAACTTAATTCCGCTGCTTTATGTGGCTGCCACTGCAACAGCCCCTACAAGAGGCGTAAACGCCGTTCAAGGAGGAGTCTATGGCAAGTTAACGCTAAATGGCGCCCACTCACTCCCTCCTCTCATCTATCCCTCCACCGTCCTCCCCCCTCCATGTGATGTTTGTGGTTGCGTTTGGCCAACTCCATCCACCTACTTACCCTTCCTTCCTCCTCCTCCCCCTCCTCCTCCCCACCCACTCACCTACCTATCCTCCCCCCTCTTTCCCCCCCTACTCCTCCCAACCACCTTCCTGTCTGTTTTGGTACGCGCATACACGCAAGCGCTCTGTTTCCTCCTCCTCAGTCACCTCTGCACGCTATCGTGTACTGAATTTTGTCCTTTCGTAGGTGGGAGCAAAAACGAAATAGCCACTTTTGGGTTGTCAGTGACTGACACTTGCTGTTTGCTGCTACTAGTACTGACAGTTTTGAGCGTTGCTATTATTCTTCCCTCCCCCTTACAAAGCATGTTCTCGTATGCACACTCCAGCTGCTCCCACTCATAATTTGCCTATTCGACAGCCTCTCATATGTGTGTGCTTTCAGTTATCTTGAGTTCGACAGCGACCTCGCAGTGGCTGCTGGTGGAGATGACGATGAAGGTGAAGATAAGGAGTGAGTATATACACATCCACAGAACTGGCATCTTCCAACCGGAACAACAGTGTACCTCTTCTATGTCTTTCTTTTCATTCACGGAACCCCACCGGCCTCTTATAGGCTATCCCTTCGTCTCCCTATCCAAACATTGGAGCCAAAGTCAGACCGGGTTGCATGATTTAAATCGCTTACTTGTGTGCGATCGTCAAGTTTATTGAGTGTTTTTTGTGTTCGTTGTCCCGGTGATCGAGGTTACTGTATCTTATCCGTTGTCCAAATGGCCAAAGCGTTTTCTCTTCCGCCTTTCCTTCCTTCTCACGTACCCATGCGCGCACATACCCACTGGTCGGCATGAGGCTTATATAAATCTTGCTTTGTGTTGGCTGCGACCTACTGCGCTTTTGCGATCGAGCAACTCTGCTTAACCGGGTCAATGACAGACACAGATTCGAGCTGAATTTGATGGTGCGTGTGTGCACACGCGCCTCACCCTTATATTACTGTGCTGCAAATGTTCTAGCAATCCATCTCCCTCTAATTTTTCTCCCAGCTAATCGGGCTACTCACCACACCTGACACATTTTAAGTATTATTGTTCGGTTTCGATGTATGTATGTATGTATGTATGCGTATATACACGAGAGTACATATTTTATATTCACGCTATATACCTGCCTACTATTAACCTATTTGCACTCTAACCCTCTGCAAACGGTTTCAGCCTCCTTGAGTTCGACAGCTTCAGTCAAGAACCCTTCTTTTATATGGATTTCGAGGAGGCGTGAGTGCACTACCTTTCTTCCCGTTTTCGCCCTCTCCTCTCCCTACTTCTCATCATTTCAGTGTCACATCCTTTCTGTTTCTTATTTCTCATTTTTATGTTGGTTCATCATCCTCACCTTTTTTATGTGTGTTAGTGTTAGATATTTGTCTCGTTCATGTTTACGTGTGCGTTCATTTGGACGCGTTGCATGCTCGCTAATTGTTTGCCGCAATTTATCGTCCATTTTCTGCTGTCAACTGCCCTCCTCTCTCCTGAGTGTATAAAGCAGAATCCGACCTCGCACACAGGGTGGGAGCTTCGTGCCCTCATCCGCGGTTGTTTAAACCCCTCCACCCTCCTGCTCCCTTTCCTATCCCTCCAATCCTCTCTCCCTTCCTTCCCTCCCCTCCCATTAGCTCCACAACTACACGCTCTCACCACACCGCACTACCTGATCCTGATCATCTGGTGTGCTTACCTCAATTTAGGATGCAGCGCTTCTACGACTACGCCCATAGAGACGACTACCTCTATGGTTACGGTTCTCATTTTGGTGAGTAATTGTCTTTTTCCAACCGGTTATTTGGGCACAACTCGACTTATTTCTGCAAACATTACTGAGCGATGGGTTTCAAGCTTTAACCTTATTATTGACTCTCAGAAGAGCTAGGAGTCTACTAGCTTAGGCGTAGAGATGGAATCACAGGAGGTCTTTCCCTCCTTGGATTAGCTTTCTTAGCGCATTTCGCGACAAGCTTAAAATTCGGTCATTACTAAACAACAGCCGGTTTTATTGAAACCACTTGAGAGAATATCAACGTGGGAGGGACAATATTTCATTTCAGATAGCTTTGTTTTTTTAATGCTGTGAACAATCCTTTCAAGGCCATTTTCAAAATGGGTCTTGTGTCATTATTGGTCGTAACGTAAATTTTGATATCTCTTCTTCCTTCCCTTTTAGCAGATACCTTCCTTCTATGACGTCTAATTGCACTGCCCAGCCAAAATGTTTGAAGTTGTTGTTATTTTGGGGTAAATTCTTTTACGGCCTTCATCAATGTTGTGGGTGGGTTATCACCAGGGCCACCGTAAGCCATAGCACCCTAGGAGTGGCTTTATTTCCTCTATACAGGATTGCTGAACATTTGACTGCACAAATGACCTAATCATGGGGGCTTGTACAGCTCATGACTGAGGGACCCGCATGGTGGAATGGTTCATCAAAACAAACTTCTCACTTCTACACTTTGGTTTCTTTCCCCTTTCAGTTCGAAAACGTCGTGACACGAGCGCAATGGGGGCCATGGCGCCACAAAAGACCATACGCGTTCCCGTCTCTCCCGAGAGCAATGGAGATTCCACTGGGCCGGTGAAATTGAGTTACCTGGTGACGGGATTGGAGCATTTCACCGAGTACCTCTTTCTTATTTCCGCCTGTCACGAACCTCATGATGAATATGGCAATCCGCTGCCCTGTGTAAGTAGCTTTAAACTGGGAATGTTATCACTTGTCAGTAGGCTAAAATGTCATGGATCTGTATTCACTAATATTTTTCATTGTTTTTAGACACCTACTTTTTATCTAACTGGATGCTCTGCGTTTAAATTTAGCCTAACTTATACCAGGAGTGAAGCTTTTTCTAGATGAAGGATCGTATAGGCGTTATAATGTCCATTTATTTTTATTCTTAGTGAGCTCTTTGTTATCGATGGGTTATTTTACCGTTGCTTCAGTGTTTGAATTTTCTCTACGTCTAATGTGGAAGAGGTACTAGAATATGCTTCTAATTGGCTTAAGTACCACATTACAAGAGGATTAGCGGTCAAATCTCGATTCTATTTTACATGCTTTTGATTTACTCCTCTTACTACTCGTTTTCTCGACCAAATTTTGTTTAGCGTAGTCACCGTTTTTGTGAATTACTCCTACTGTACTTTGCATCCCACTGACATCCTTCAACCCCTCCCAGACGAGTGAAGACCGTGATCCGGAGCAGGACGCAGGTTGCAGCCAAGCGGTGCGCATATCTCAGCGCACACAGGCGGTTCCGCACGCGGATGAGGTGCCTTCAACTAGCCTCTACGCTCTCACTCCTCTCCAACCCACCACCACCAGTAGTAGCCAGCCCCACACCAACCACTCGAGCGACCCATTCAGCAACCTCTCTCGGTCCGCTTTCAACACTTCCATTGCTACCTCTGCCCCTCTCACCCAAAAAGAAACTTCCACAAGTCCCGTCAAACTCTTCTGGAACGAGCCTAACAGTCCTAACGGGCTCATTCTCTACTACTGGCTTCAGTACCGTCGCACTGAGGCAGCTTCCACCACTCCAGAGGAGTCCTCTTCTGTAAGATATTTCTTTTTTTACTGTACTGTTAAAATCTCGACGAGGCACTTGACGATAATATTCCTTTCAGCTACCATGGTTTATAATCTGTGTAACACCCAAGTATTTGGAGGATGACGCGGCGATCAAGGCTCTAGCAGGTCTGCGTTGCGCGGCACCGGTGTTGAAGGAGGGAGCGGTAGTGACTACGGAGCAGGCGGCGAAGGCAGTGGAAGATATAAGTCCACAGTGTGACCCCACCGCCCGAACCGTCTTCACGGAGTTGGGATTTCTGCGTGCTGGCTTCTACGAATGGCAAGTCATGGCTGTCTCTTTGGCAGGCAATGGATCGTGGACTAAGTCGCACTTCTTCGATGTGCAGGTCAACGACGCCTTGCAGCCGTGTAAGTCTTACCGATTTCCATAACGGATAAAATTGTTTCAATCGCTATTCAGGCGCTGCTAGTAGATAGTTATGCCAGGAGGAAACAAATTGGCAAATTTTTTGGGGATTTTTATTTTTAATACCTCTAGATCGTCTGGCAATTACTCTACGCCATGGTGTTGCATATTTTGCCTAATTCTCAATTTATTGTGTACTTTTCGGACGACTCGAGAGTGAATCACAATACTTTTTGTTCAACAGCTCACATAGCGGCGATTTTGGTTGTCACTCTTCTGGCAGTCGGCTTCGTTATTGCGTTCGCCATCTGGTTCGACTACCGGAATAGGAAGTGAGTCCTCTAAGGCTTGCCAATGTCGCCTCAAATTGCCTTTCAATGTGTCATGAAGTTTAAAAGTGCACTATGCAGATGTTGACAGCTTGTGGCTAATTTCCCCCCTTGCAGACGAAGGATGAACGCGTTGAAGAATCGCAAGTCGGAGTACCTGGAGTCGCTGTTGCTGGAAAACTTTCAGGACGAGTGGGAGGTGGATCCAAAGGACCTGAGCTACAACGTAGAGGACACACTGGGTCAGGGCAGTTTCGGCCTTGTTTGCCGTGGCCGTCTCGCTCGCCTAACCACACCTGCAGCCGAATATCTCCACCTCGCACTCACCTCTACATCTGGAGACAGCACTAGCGCTGGAGGCGGCAGACCTTCCTCTACACACTCCACTTCAGGGTCAAAAAACTGGCTCACTTCCATCCTACCGAAACGCCTCCAACGTGGATCTGGTGCCAATGGTGATGCCCAGGGCATGGATGTTGCCGTAAAAGTTAGTTATAACCCAGTCGACGCGGTGCAAATTCGTCTCTTGTGCAAACTTTCTTTAAAATTATAAGCTAAAACTTTTGCTTTTAAATTACGGAACTATTTGCATCTGAAGTATATCGTTTTAGTAAGAAGGACGGGAAACCACGTGATAAATTGACAAGTAGGGCAATTTTTGGGTTCTTGAAATCCTCTCAACACCTTGCAAACATGATGTTAGAAAATGATTAATAATGGCAGTGCCGCTGTGGTGTAGTTACTAGGAGGATATTGCCTTATTCATGTTTAAAGATATCAAACCTGTCATATCTGCTGCGAACTGCGTATGTTTCTTAAAGCCATTTCTATTTACTTGAACCTTTTCTTCAAATTTGGAAAGTTATCCCATTTGGTGACAACAAAAGGGTCTTGAGAGCAGACGTTTGGAGCGAAACCTATAATATATCATTCAAGAAAGTTGACTTCTTTTAGAAGATCCGTTCAACAAATCGACGTCTCTGACACTTTAGTTGAGCAGATCCAATAAGTGTTTTTGGCAACCATTCACCTATTCACCTCTGTTAACCACCTTATTACATTTATCTCCTTAGTTGTTTAGTTATATTTTAGGTTTACTGGTTTGGTCAAGTGCTCTAGGATTAACTTATTTGAAGACTCGGAGATTTTGCCTTATCCTCACTAGATGGCTCTCCATCCACAAGTAAACACCCTTGGCTGCGGTTACGAAAGAATTCAGTGTGCACTCCTCGTGCTGATTACTAGACACTGAGGAAGAATTTTGGCATAAAAATTAACTACTCTCATCTGGTGTGTTGGTTGACAAGTGAAGAGGACTTATCCGCTGTAGTCAATCACGTTCAAGCTACTAATTGACGTTAGTAGTGATTCTGTCTATCCTTGCACTGACACCTTTAGATATTGTCGCCGGGATCCACCTACGAGGATGTTCGTGAGTTCCTTGGCGAAGCCTCCCACATGAAACAGTTCAACTGCAACCACATTGTTCGTCTACTGGGAATTGTTTCAAAACAGGTGAGCCTCTTTCGACAAGACATTTCTCTCGTACTCGCTGTTTGGGCTGATGTATCAGGTGACGGAGGTGTTTGTGCTGTTTTCCCTATGCCTTGCTGCGAGGATTTACGATAAGTTGTGGAACCACTTGGGATACGTTTATACGCATTTGCCTGCATTTATTACAGGGTATAGGTATGCGTCAGTCCAGTGGTGATCCTAATTGTGCTCCGTACTAGTTTTATGCTACTTCAAACTCTAAAAAATGTTGTCTTGACTTGAGGGGTATGATGCGAGGTGGTCTCTTTTACGAATTCATAGCTATTAAATCCCATCGCAAATGTTCGAAATGATTCTATTAGTGGGCAAGGCAGGAACGTCAGCTAGTCTTGGCAATGACGAACTATGCATTACCGTTAATTCAAACGATTTGAGATTTGTGCGTCTGAAACGACGTTCAGCAATGTCTAAGGTACTTAGCCCACGCCCCTATCGAGCCATGGGTTCTAACTGAATGGATGCCAACTGTCATGCTCCAGCGGATAAAGAACTGTCATCTCGTTCCTGACTTCAATCACATACGCTGTAAAATCCGCTGTGCGTTTTGTATTGCCGATCGACTGGGTGAGCGGCTGACATGTGATGCGAAATGGACTTTATGCCGTTGTATTGTATTACGGAGCGAGTGATCTAGAAGCGACTCACTCAGTGCTTGACATTGATAAGACACTGCCTCATCTCCAGAGGATTACATTGTGCATTTGCGCGGGTGTGTCTGTGTGTGTGTTGTGTGTTTAATTGAGTGCGGAAGGATTGTTTACTCTGAATTGTTCGCTCGCTGAAGGCCAAACAGCGATCAAAATCTTGTTTCTATCCTCTCCCGTCTTATTTCTTGGATGATGTTTCTCCAGCCTCGAAGTTATAACTATTCGTGTCCTAAGGCTGAAATAGAATTGGCCAGGGCTGCGTTTTCTGTTCGAAACGCATTATGAAAACCCAATTCGGAGCTGATTTGTTTCCGTTTGGACAGAGATCGACATTTGCGCTGGTTTTTTATCAAGCAATGTTATTCAGGGAGTTACTTAATTTATATAATGAAATCGCGTGAATTTGTTGCATTTCTCTGCCAGCATTCCTTCAGGCAATCTTCGTTCTCCCTTGCTACTTTAATATAGGAAAGTTCAGCAAGCATCTTCGTGACTTTAGGCAATTAAAACATCAGTTTTTCTTAAACCCAAGTTATGCTGTATCTTACTTTCCTGTGCAAGGATTGTGGGAAAGGGGACAGTAGAGTGGGCTCTTTTCGCCCCTCGAATGGGGAACGGTGGCATAGCCACTGACACGACGGTTTCACACCAACACCTCTTCGTCATCATAGGGGGGTTACCTTGAGAATGATTGAATGAAGATTTTACGACCATATAGATAAACGGAGAGTCCGTTACCTCTCTTTTTCTCCAATCTAACTGAGAATGTACTTTCACTTTGATGATGTACTAGATTGTGCTTGGAACTAGTGGATTACCCACTGCCGCCACTTCTCCGTGAGAACAAGCTTGTGTCACAATTGAACTTACTGCTTGAATAGCGGAACTGGCATCACAATTCTTTTTTTTGGTGCTATTTTTTCCTAAAAGGGATCCAACCGCCCGCCAAATTCCTAATACCATTTTTGGCTAGCCAAACTTACCCATATATTAAATGAATTCTTTGTTCCTCCCTACCTTTGATAGGCTGTTTTCGAATAGCCTCGATTGTGTTTAGTAGGTCGATGCTTTTCCACTTCTACCCCCCAATGTGGCCGCCATTCCAAACCCATCTTATCCGCCCATCCTTTAATTGTTTCAGGTTATGTGTCGCAATTTCTTTTTCATACTGTGCTATAAGACCGCCGATACACTTTGTTGCCACCCCTATCATTTTGCACTCCTCTCCCCTTCTCCCCCCCCCCCCCTTTGATTTGAGGATGGTTGTATGAGCAAGTCGGAGTTTCAGTCCTTATCTCCCTTCTTTTGTCTGTGTTGTGGAGTGCTATTAGAAGGGTGCCAATGCAGTTTGAACCAATCGCTTTGCACCGTTTATGACCCAAGTGTTAAGGGAGTCTGAGGCGAACTGAATAATGCCCTCTAAAGGCAATATTGCGTCTTATGGCAAGCTATCCCCATATCTTAGATCAGGCCGTTAAATTGAGGGGAGGTTGCTCTTTCTCTGAAATTTGAGGTGATTACATTGCTGTTTGAGGTTAGTTTATAACATTGGCAGCAAGGCAGGTGAGTGCAAAAACTGTCCTTATCTGGTGGACAACTGTTTCAATCAAACTTATTTTGGTACTGAATCATCTCCATTGTCAAAGGTATAAAAGTTTTTTTGGAACTAACCTTATTATTTGTCATCAGCTGTCGAAATAGCACCGTTTATTTCACCTTGCTTTTCACCGCTACTCCATCTGCTTCTGCCTTTACCTGAATTGAAGCTCACTTGCTATATTAATACCATTTTAATGCTATAAATGGCCGCTCACCTTATGTATTATAGAACTTCGACTTCCTTAATATCGCCTAAATTTTCCAGCGCTGTTCGCGTTCTTGCCTAATACTTCGGTGGACTGGCTGATTCAGGGGGTTTGGGTGCGTTGTATTCGGGAATGCGTCACAATTCATGTAGGGTGCTCTTGAAAAACTGTTTTCCTGTGAATTTACCCTATATTTCCGTTTTTGAGAGTCAGAATAATTCGGGCAGGTGGTTTGGCATTATCTACATCCTTGCAGAATCACAATAACTACCACTGTCACTTATGTGTGACGTGCTTTCGACCAGTTGTCAAAACAACATCGGCAACAAATTTTGTTGTAACCAAATTAGTCGAGTTTCAAACAGCAAAATTAATACAGGGTGCTCTTAATCCGAGTCACCTATTTATCCTTTTTTTCCAGTTTTTGTAGCAGTCAATTCTGGTTAAAAACGTGGCAAGAAAATTTGTCAACAGCACCAACACTCTTACATGTCAAACCGGCAGTCTCCATTTTTCACGAGTGAAGTTGTGCTGCTCATCGTTGTGTCGTAACATGTTAATTTTGATGGACGCAAACCTGGTAACTCGACTTCCGGTGCAATGCTTCAAGCACTACAGGCAGTTGAGCGGTTCGTAATCATTCAAGGATAGCAATTACACCTTGGTTATCACCATCCAAATAAACCATGGTGTTTCTTTTTGCTTCTGTGACTTCTGAATGCTGTTGAGTCCCTGCTTTAGAGCATCTAATGCTTATACATTTCTTCATCATCTCTGGTAATGGTTACCCAGCAAATAATTCATCCGTTGGCACGACACTTTCATAGCTTCTGTCCTGTTTATATGGTTGGTCTTTTATATCTTGATGCGGGTATGTAATTAACTATTTTAGGAACAGTTGGTTGACGTCATTTCAAATATCGGAATAAAAATTAAGTCTTTATGCACATTTCTATTTAATAAGATCCCTTCCTATGGATATTTTAGATTGACCAAAGTATGCACATATTTTGTCACTGCTGACATTTACAGTACCTCTGACCTCCTGGAATTGCTTGTCAGTGTTGTCTGGTTGACGTATAGCAATCGAATGTTTTCAAGCGTCTGCCGCAGTGTTAAAACCTGCCGACCTGTTTTTTCCACCACCATCGTAATTGAGATAATCATAAGGTTTCCTCACGTTTCTAGCTAGGAATGCTTGGGTGTTTGATTCTTGTCGTCGTAAAGATGCCTTCGCTTGTTGGTGGTCAGTAGCGGCTATTGGGAGGCGTGAGTTTCGCAAACGGAACTGCTTTAACCACGATAGGCGGTTGAATATCATGGGATCATTGGGGACGGCAACAATGCTTCTGCTTGCAGACTAGTAACAAGAAGGTTAGATGCTAACATACTAAACATCCATCCACTTCCCTCCCCCTCCTCCCCTCACTCTCCCAATGAAAGCATGTTCGTCGGCATTTGAAAATGTCATACCATTAACTGTTGAGCGTGCGCCGTCGCTTTGATGATTGCACGGGGACTGGTGCTTTATTGCTGCTCCGTCCTGCTCAAGTTTAACGGTACTTGTTCTACTTGCTTTGCACTTGGAAAGAGTTTTTAGGCCTGTCATGATGTGTTACGGGTGATGAATGTTACTTTGTAGCTTTCCCCTCAGGCCTTGAACTTGTAAGTTATTCGTTTTTAGATAGTTATGCTACTGGCAGGTCAATATTGTGGTTTGATGTGCCTTTTCCTCATTGCTGGAAAACGGCCCTGTGAAGCAAGGCTTGTAGCTTTGTTTTTAGCTGTGGCGGATAAAAGAGTAGGCCTATTTGTACTTCAATTACTGTGTGTATTGGGAATACTAGTACTCCATGTTTGTGCATTGCTTGCAGTTTATTTCACTTGTGTGTGCTGATGAATGAGGAGTATTATTTGTATTCAGGAATGTGCGGGTCTTTCCAGTCTCCCGCGATCTGCCAGCCTTTCCGTACCCCTATTTACGAACTCCCGCGCCTAATAATGCTTCAAGGGACATCTGGGTACTGAAAGTGGCGGGGTGCATCTGATACCTCTTTGGTGATTGGCCGATTCGTAAAAAGCCTAAGCTTAATAGAAGAGAAATCTAAATTTCATCTAACCGATTCTTCAGGTACTATCAATGGTCAATATTTAAAGCAGTCATTGGAAGTATTAGCGCCGCTCTTGCCGCTTGCGTTTAGCTAGTTAGAGGAGCCATCCTGACTATTAATCGCCCTCGACGTAGGTGCTGGTCCGTCGGCAGCCGATAGTTGTGATGGAGTTGATGCAGCATGGTGACCTAGCGACGTATCTCCGGCATCGAATGGCGCAGGAGGACTACTCGCAGGGCTCCGTGTCTCCCGAGTACGCCATCAAGTGGGCCGCCGAGGTAGCCGATGGTATGGCCTACCTCGAGTACAAGGGCTTCGTACATCGCGATCTCGCCGCTCGCAACTGCCTAGTCGGTGTTGGACTCACCGTCAAAATTGGTGGTATGTCTTGGAGTTGGTTGGTTTAAATCTTTTTGTTAGAATCAGTGCTGCCTTCTTTGAGTCTTCGAAGTGGCTTGCATGCACTAATCCGTCCCCTTGTGGCTTTTACTTAAGTTGTTTTCATAAATATTGCCTATGCATAACGTTGATTCCGTATAACTACCTCGACGTCCCAGCTGTATTATTTATTCCTATCTCCTTTGAGGCGACTTTGTTGCCCATTCTTTACATCTATGGTTGTAGGCAACGGTCGTGGTGCAGGTACGCCTGATTGTCTACATTTCTCTGTGCCACCGTAACCTGTGGGCCTTAAGACCGCATCGTTTAAATTACTCGCCTATAAATGGACTCTATTTTAGCTCCTTGTTCTAATTTGTAATATGCATTTTACATTCAACACGAAATTAGATTTGAAGGAGGGCTCTATGCCGCGAAAACCAAAAAAGCACTTTACCTGCTTTTGTAATGTCCATTTCCGCCTTGGATATCCAGCGATGAGTTCATACTCTCAACTCCCAACTTACTGTGACCGATGGGTCTCAGGACTGCTGTGTTTAAGTAGTACGTGTGTGCTGGCGCCGTTGCCACGTAACCTTGGTAGAATTGCTTTGGACAACAGATGGGATTGCTTTGGCCAAAATAGAGCGTTAAGTTCACATTCCCACGTGGCTACCGCCATGGTCCCAAAACCTCACTCAGAACTGCTGTGTTTTAACCTTGATTTTTTATTCCTCGGTCAGGACTTTCACTTCTTCATGAAAGTGAAATAAAGTTGTGTTTTTTTTTGCTGTAAGAATTGCCGCATTCAAATCCCGCCAAGTTGACATCAAACCCACTTGGTATTTTCGTTCTTTTTTGTTGGAAAGCGGTGGGCGCCTGAAGTAGCCATAAAGCGGTCATTTTGACCTTCGCCGAATTGTTGCCACCTTTTCCTACCTGTTCGAATTTTAAATCGTTCTGAAAGGCCTAGTGGTGTCAGACTTATTGGCGGTATCTGCTTCCACTGGTCGAAGCACCAAACACTATTTCGGTGTGCTTTATGTCTATACGTGTCATTGAAGGGAAGTCGAGTGTAATAAAACTTGGATATACTGTCTTCAGTAATGGAAGGTGCCATTTTTCATGCTTAGGATGGTCGCTTATGTTGCATAAACTACTGGATGGAAATTTACACTGATCAAAGGAAAGAGCAGTCACTTTCGAAGCTGTCCACTTGTGTTAACTCGTCCCGATTATAAGCGCTGGCCAGGTTTCAGGTGAACCGGCGAAATCTTTGGCAGAAAGAAACAATTAGTCTTAATAAACGCATTTCCTCCTCTTCCTGTGCCATTTCCGACACCCTTTTGATCGAATTAATCGGATGATAATTGCGTTAAACCGCCGCCTCCGTATGCCAACACCCTTGCATGAGAGAATAGGGAAGGAGGCAAGAAGTGCCTCCAGAAAGGGTCAAGTGAGGTCTACCTGAACACGATATCAGCGCTGTGTGCATGTGTGTGGCGGTTATCGGTGCTACATAGTTGAATCTGTAATTGCTTTCAAGTGTCGGTGTTTTATACATAAAGCATTCATGGTAACCTGCGATTGTTTGCCTTAAAGCTCTTGTAAAAGAAGCTCCTGTGGTGGTGCTGCATGCTGTAGTAATTGCCAAACGTGTCCTCTCACATGCCCTGACAATCCACTCACAGCTCTTCCATCAACTAGTCCGCTCACCAGACACCACTAACCAAGATGAAAGCAGGCAGCAACCGGCGTGCGTTCGTGCGTGAAATGATGCGTGGCAATAAACAGTTACTTGTAAGTGAGGGAGCCAAACTTGAAACCGTCGAAGACCCCTCGAAGCACAACGCCCACGCCTCACATTCCAGGTGTTCGGTTAGTCGACCGTACATCCTCTCTGTGGTGAGCGACGGCACAACAGTTAATTCCATGAAATGGCTGCCTGATCCTGCCCTCCTGATGGGCGCATGACTAGGATGATTCCTTTTGTGTCATCCACGAGCATGTAGAATTGTGGAGAGTTAACTTTTTGCCTTTTATCGGTATCAAGGGAAATAAGAGTTTATGCCTTTCTCGCTGAATCCTACCTAACCGAAAATGGCCGTTTCACTGCGATTGCGCCAGAGAAATCGCCAAATCCTAAAATCTCTGCAAACTTGGCACACGTCTATATTAATCTACTTCAATTGGCACGCTTTTCTTTTCGTACGGCAAAACACAAATTGCGTTTACTTTTAGACTTTGGGCTTACACGAGATGTGTCCGGCCACCTCTACTACCGTAAGGAGGGCCGGGCGCGTCTGCCCGTGCGATGGATGGCGCCGGAGGCTCTCAACGAGGCTTACTTCACTTTTAAATCAGACGTCTGGTAAGCCTTTGCTTCATGCTTCGTCTCACGTTCTAACCTAATGCATTGTCGGGTTCAGGTCCTACGGTGTGGTGTTGTGGGAGATTGCCACCTTCGCCGCGTTGCCCTTCTCCGGTCTCTCACACGAGGAGGTGATCGCTCTGGTGGTGAATGGTGGACATCTCGGAAAACAGGGCTGGCCGCCCAAATTCCCGGATATTCTGTGAGAACTGCTTTCCCTATGGGGGGAAGGGGGGAATTTTATTAGTCGAGATTTTTGACTTGATGAAAGCAGGAAAAAACAACTTTTTAATGCTTACTGCATTCTATCATGCAGTCTTTTGAAACTACATTTAAGAACTTAATCCCGTGTTTAAACAATACCTTAAAAGTTTTGTTGGCATAAAGCCCTTTGCACTGCTAAACTAGCCTTGGGCACCCTGCCTCACTTCACTGCCTTTGTGTTCGACGTGCATCAGCTTTTCCGAGCATTCACCATTGTTATCGTAACATTCGCCTATTGTGGAATTTTGTCACGAGACATCTTAATTATGCATCGACCAGGAGCGCAAGACCAGACAGCCATTTCATGAGAAGTAAACGTTGTGCCGTGGATCGCCACAGACAGGTGCACAGTCAGCTGACCGACTGGTCGAACATCCGGAGTGTGCTAGCATTGTTTACTGTGGCTGTGCTTCGAAGCGTCTTCTGCAGATGTGAGATGACCTCGGCAGTTTGGCTTCACTTACAAGACACTGCGTTCACCATCACTGTGTCCCCTACATGTACGAACGTACGTTGGTTGTCACCTGTCATCTTGGTTAGTAGTATCTGGCGTATGGACTGGTCCATGAAAGAGATGTGGGCGGATCATCAGTGCATGTGAGGGGGCGCAGGTGCTTTTTTGCTAGAACTTTAAGACAGACGATATTGGTTTGACGTGGACATAGCGTCGCATTTAATTACTTTTTTTACTGATAGGTTGGACGTGATGCAGGCCTGCTGGCACAGGGATCCAGAGTGTCGGCCCTCCTTTGGCACCATTATTAGCATGCTGGAGCCCTACGTGAGCTCAGTGTTTCGCACTAACTCTTTCTACCTCAACCAAAACCCCACTACACGCCGACAAGAGGTTTCGCATGTCGATTTTGGGGGAAGGGGCGAATCCATGGTGAAGGGTCAGGAGCCACTCCCCGCCGCTGTGAAAGAAACTTTGATGGGAGATGGAGACCGGAACAACGTAGAACCTCCACCCTCGCGTTGAGCCTTCTTTACTTCCTATCTTGTGTACACAGTACGCTCCAATCCACTTTTGCAAGCAAACCCAGCCTCCAGACTGTTTTGCTTTCATATTGAGTGGGAGGCAGCGACTACTGACTGGGTTGCATGCGGGCTCCGTAATTGTCGGCATTCACATTTGGGTCCAAACAACCGCCCACGCGCCGACGTCGTGTGACCCTCATTATAGTGTGAGCAGTTCAGTCCTCAATGAAATGTGAGCTTTTCCTCCCTGCTTAGCTCTCCAACGGTTCCGGTTCTTCCTCCTTTACCTTCAGTGGCGATTTTCTTTTGACTGAAGGTTGGTATATAAAGCGACGCATCTACTTCATGGTAGAGCTAATTTGAGTAGCAGTTCCTACTGAACTGTTCTCCTCATTTTGATTGTTTGGGTTTCTGGTGCTGCCTGTTTGATATTGACACATTCCAATCGCTTTGTCGGAACCATATTTATTGAATTAATCTAAGGAAAGCTATTCGCAGTGCTTTTACTCGAAGCTGGGCCTCTGTTGATCCGTTCGCGTTTCCAAGACGCATTTGTTCTAATCGAATTTCCTTTGGGCATTACCCCTTTTAGCACAAGTAGATCGTGCTTGGGATCGCTGAGAGCCAAAAAGGTACTCAGAATAACTTCCTGAGGTTGGTGACCGGTGGAGGACTGGAGTGGAAGACAATTATCCCGAAGAGGATGGAGTACATTGTTAATTAGTGAGAAAATGCCACGCTACTGGCGGTGCTCTGAAGCTCCGCTTTCATCTCAGGAGTGTAGTAGGGTGTATATTGAATGCGTAACGGGTGCTGGGGTATCTTCAGGCCAGACGCATAAAATAGCGAAGTAGGGATTCAGTGTAAGTAGGACGAAAGAACAGTCTTATCCCCTACGAAACTATAACTCAAGTTTTACGTGTGTCAGAGACGTGGTTGCATCACTTCCTCAAAGCATCGAGGAATATGCCCTCCCAAGGCGGAGTGGGGGACGATCGTCTGAATATAAAATAAATTACAGCTCCTGTTGTTTGCTACTTCCTTATTGGATTAATATGATACTGCAGGCCCGAATTGCAACACTCCCCACCACTAGCCACACCATCTACACCCATGCAACACACCACGTGGGCTGTGAATCGTGACCCCCATCAATCGTATGTTCACCTCCATGTCATTTCACGTGTCATAATCAGCAATAAACACTGAAAGGAGGTATAGAAACGCCTTCACGTGAAGAGCTTTATTGGCCAACAAAAAAAAACATTGTACAATATAGCTAAGCGGTTAAATGGCAAGTAGAACATTTTGTAGAAGCGCAGTGCATAGGTAATCACGCTTTTAGAGTCGCAAATATAACAATTCACCGAGTAATTTCAATCGCTTCCTAATTACTTTAAACAATTGTAAGAGGCAGTGGCACAGGAAAGGCAACTCACTGTGGCAGAATAGCAGCAACACGATTCAGCGCACGGTAGGATTTTTATTTGTCAATGAAAGACACTGCGCGACACAGCAACCAACTTGCTCGTCACCCACATTTACAAGCTAGGGGAGCGAGGGATGGTTAAAAAAAAGCAGAAACAACAAATAAAGGGAGATAAAGTTCGCACGATCAGGGTGAATGCAAAGAGCGAAGAGCAAAGGCAGAGAAATTATCGGCCCTTGAAAAATTGCTTTCGCAGTTTCAGCAGCTTCGAGCCTGTCTGTCTGTTTGCACTTGAGGAATCGATGCGACCACTGGAGGATGTGGAAGTAGTAACTGGGTAGGTGGCAGACTGGGGAGGCGTGGGATAGCTCATATTGCGCGGCTTAAAGACCATCCTCACTTCACTGGATTTGGAGGACGAGAAACCTCCACCGTGTCGGCGGCACGAACGGGATGTCCGATGTCCATCGATTAGCCGCGTGGCTCGTCGTTGAATCTCAGCCGGTGTGATTACATCCGTCATAAGGGTCGTCCGACGATCTAAGGTGCAACGGTGTAAGGGGGATAGGGGTCTGCAAAGACTGTCATATTTTGCCGTCATAATGGAAAGTGGGTGAATAAAAAGCGACGAGATGGCGAAATGCATTCTTTTTAGCTGCTGAAATGAGGTGACTGAATGGTGTGAAGCCTGATTACCTTAGTGGGCAGCACGCAGTTTAGACATTTAGTTATTGACAACGACAGGCTTTGCCTGCCGGTTGTGTACCAATCGTTTATTCGCACCACACTTTTACGAGTCACCTTATCGAGTGGGTGGCTGTGTTTCCCTTTCTCGAAGAAGTTTGACGACGTGTAGCTGCGTGAATCATTTGCCTGTCCTGTTTACTCGACGTCATTCGGATCATCAGTAGTGCTTGCAGGAGGCTAAGCCAGTACCTCAGATACCTGTCACGTCTTGTCGAATGCGACACTTGAAGTTGAACCTTCCAACTTGACTTCAACAGCCAATCTAGCAATAATAACCTCAACGTAAGCAGCATAATAAATGACAAATAGGCTTTTAGACACCTTCTGTTACGGGACTTGAAAGTAGGTAATACAAGCAATGTTACAGAGCCTGCAATGAAGGTCAGCGACCAAAAGGTTACCAGGCGATGAGTGAATGCCCAAAAATGGCATGCAAGTGGTGTGTGGATGATCCAGACAGGTGTGTTCACGTGAAACCGATACCGTTTGTCCTAGGGCTCGATTGAAGGACGTGTCTGTGGCGCCAAACGTGTCCCATCACGCACACTGAAAAATCCGTTCACATCCCTTCCACGAACTAGGCTGTACACCAGACACCACTGATCAAGACGACAGGCAGAAACCAGTGCGCGTTCCTACGGGGAGTACAGTAAGTGAAGGAGCCAAACACGAACTCGCCGACGTCTACTCACATCTACAGTAGACTCCTCAGAGCACAACCGTCACACGGTCATGGCATACCCCAGATGTTTGGTCGGTACATCTGCTAGTAACGATCCACCACACAGCAGTTACCCTCGTGAACATTCCGTCAGCACGTGAAATGCCTGTCTAATCCTGCACTCATGGTTGGCTCAATAGGCGAATCTGCCCGTTGCAACGGTGAACACAAAACACTCTTTGAGTAACGGGACGGCTTGTTGCTTTAACCAATACAGACGATTTATATGCTTTGCTTAAATGAATGAGTGGTTGCGAGGCCAGGCTTCTCCGGGTTGTAGCATTTTTTGTAACGAGAGGCGAACGGATCATGTTGTCCCAGAATCAAAGCAGCTGTCGAGATCAGCGTTTTGATAGTGACGTCGAAATGAAACAGGCTGTGTTCGAATGATTCAGTTTTAGTAGCAAATCCTTCCGTGTTGAAGCACTCGAGGCACTAAGTAAACGCTTACATGAGCGATATGAATGTACCAAGGGTCATTTCCTTTCTGTCTTTTCTACCAATAAATAATTACTGGTTGGGTCCAAACGACTATCATGATTATTATGAAACGGTTTGGGGTAAGTACTCACTCTCCCTCTCAGTTTGCTGCTTGGAGGAGGAGCATTTGATAAAGTGGTTGAGCCGCTGCGAGGTTTCCGCCTCCAGACGCGCGTACATCTTAGCCCACGTTTCTTTCCGTCGGGCACCGTCAAGATTGCGGGCTTCCGGGAAACAACGATAGACGTGCTTTTTCCACAGGTCATCCATCAGACCGCGGAATTTCTAGAGCAGGCAAGGGAACAAGTAATGATCTTGTCCATGTGGTTAAGCGCATCAAAAGTGAATAGGCAAAGGATACTCTACTATTATGTACCCGTTTCTGTGTCAAAGTGACATTTATTTCACGCGTTCCTTCCCGGTGTTTCAACAGTTCGCTCACCACGTCGGTGGCACGAATCAAGCATTGAATGGATGGCAAATCACCAATGAGTATGAGACAGTAAATCTAGCCTTTTGGTGCGCAGTATTAAACGGTTTTCATAGAAAAGGTGATTAGCACACAAGGACTTACTATGGCGCATAAATGAATCTCAAGTGACGCAAACCAGACAAAGTTGTCCAAAACAATTGCCAGATAAGCCGTAACAGATGAACCAATTAAAAGCTAGGAGACGGAGCGATACCACCAGAAACGAATGTACCCTCAGTTGCCTCGCAGTGATCAGAGCAGAAAAGTGATCGCAAAAAGTAGAGAGGATTCAGACATCCTGTTAGTGATTTGAGATC
Organism: Taenia multiceps; assembly: GCA_001923025.3. Lineage (NCBI taxonomy): Eukaryota > Metazoa > Platyhelminthes > Cestoda > Cyclophyllidea > Taeniidae > Taenia > Taenia multiceps. The sequence goes on along the minus strand of CM010311.1, from coordinate 76,257,243 downwards.
ATGCTCGTGCCATCCATTCCAATAGCACTCGCGCTCCCAGACTGTAATGCCCTACATTTCGAGAGCCACTTTGATGGCGATAGTGAGCAAGCATTTCTCCAAGGAACAACAATTTCCACTACATCGGCTTGATTATTACGCCTAAGAGGTCCAAAGAGGCAGAATACCCAAACGAACGGGGAACTTCACAAATCACGAATTTCAACTCGTGAGTAGTAACGAAGCTAGATGGGATTTGAATGAAACTGAACATTCGGTAACAATTTATTGAATAATTAGTGGCATTGAGTGTCGCACCTAATGCAGCAATACGTGTCCACCTTTGGTGGGATGATTGGACAACATTGAAGCGACAACAAAGTAGGTGGAAAAAAAAGATGAATTGGCTCTGTGTCTTTCGGTCAGATTGTTTCGATTTTCAGATTAAACAAGGAAGAAACTAACATGCCGACAATGGATTCACACCTACAGAAATGCGAGCTAAAGTACCAATTTCAACGACCGATTGATCATACACCCTGGCGGCTGATAGTAAGTGCATCACGAATAATTCGGTATGACCTGATTTGGTTCGGCGACATTTCTTTTTTCAGTGTCCAAACATAGTACTACCTGGACTACTGTTTAGCTTATGAGACTAATATCCAATCAACGACACCAAAAGACGATCAGTTGATGTGGTGGATAGCCGAGATTAGCAGCGCGGAATGTGGTTAATTTGTGAGGGTACGAAGCCCCTAATGACAAATCTGATAGACCAAACTAGTGAAGCAATGATTGGACTAAATAAAACACGTATTCGATGTGGTTCAGTGAAGTCAAACGTAATGTCAGACCAGCTTTTTTGAAATCATAATGTCGGAAGACGCATTCAGTTGGGGGTACCTGGGCGTGCACAACACTGTGATGCTTGAAGATAAGGGTTAGAAACAACCGCTACATGAAAGTACAAGGAGTGGAATGGTTGACATTGGCCTCCAATGATAGTATTTTGAGGGACCTATGAAACTTCCATTCTAGTGTTTACCAAGATGAACACAAAGTAGGCGGAAAAATTGGTCGATTTCAGTGTAGGTGATTTCAACTGACTCAGGGCAACATCAAAAGAAGCGCCACATTGGCACATTGGCCATTTGCGTTGACATCAATCAACAGCGGTCGCATAGGTGACATCTAAAGAGTGCACTTGAACGGCATGCATGCATGATGAGCGCTGTGATAACAGATTCTGGCGAAAATGGCATCAACTAGTAACAAGTTTGCCACAAACGAAACGCACTTGGTGCTTGTATTCAAAATTAAAATTGAAAATGTGCTTACAACCACATCTATGTACCCCCAAATTCAGGTAGCATAACTGAACAAATCCCATTAGCGCAAGCCTACATGGGCAGCAGAAAAAATAGTAAAAAACGCATCACTTAAAGCTATACGAATAAGGTCAATAGATTTTGCTTAAAGACCCTCAAACTAGTCCAGACTAATACCATAAAGAGCACCGCTTTTAATTCGCGCATCTTAAATTAAACATGACCGATGCTTCTTAAACACACAGTTCTATCATAGAATAAATAAAACTAGCCTGGTTAAAGCAACGCATAAATTATAGGCAAAACGTCATTCGATTTCCAACAAAGTCACATAAACTAACCGGGAACAACGGAAAACGACAGCGGTCTAAATTAAAGTACCCTAAATAAGACGATTTAGACAAGTTTAAGCAAAGCAGTGGCAGCTTGAGTGGCATTAAAAAGTGGACTTTGACTCACGGGATTATGCTTTTCAATCCGGAGGAGATCCTCAGGCGAGGCATCTTGCAACGCGCGTGAGAAGAGTTCGTAGGGCACCTCACCTACACTATCCACAAGCGAAATGTTCTTTGCCAGCACTAACAGGCACGCCTCCACCAGAGTCGGAGGTTCAGTTATGCTACAGTTTCCGCTGGAGGAGGTAGAGCCCTGTTTGGTTGCGAGCCCCACTTTCCTTCTCGCCCGCGGCGCCCAAAGAATTTTGTCTGAGCGAAATTTTAGATCACCGTAGCCTGCGAAGTCATCAAAGGAGGTGGTGTCTGCAGTGAACAAGGGAAAGGGCAAACACTAAGAGCACTGTAGTAAATCGGAAGTAAAAATACTCATCACTTGGGTAGCAGTTTGATGCGCACTTATAGGACACCGGATTCACATGAATTCGATGTGGCCAATTACTTCAGCCACTGCTGTGAGGAGATTATGATCACCTCGGTCGAGGAATGCAATTGAAAAGAGAACTTTATCACGTGTAAACAAATACTAAAATGGCAGCATATGTGATGCGAAGCATCAGATATGTTCGTAAAAGTGATTAGCACCTTCAATTGGGCCATATCAGTGCAAACAAACAAATCCAAGAAGTGCCGAGATCAAGAAGTTTAGCAGTTGAAATAGCCAGGACTCGTCTGGTTCGAAGCACAAACCGTTAAAATGAATCAAAAACCGATTGCAATAAATTAAGCAAAAGTATTTAGTATCCATTCACAAGGAGATCTTTTAGTAGACTTAAAGCTAGGGCCCAAAGAGGGATGTATTTATCAAGTCGAAGAGACTTTTTGCAAGTTTAAAACACATCAAAATTTTAAAACCTTATTTAGCCTACCAGAATCTTTCGGAACGAAAACCTGTTCCTGTACATGAGGACGATCGAAGGGAGCAGAGAGAGAGGAAAGGATCTCCTGTTTAAATGACGGGCTAGGATGTCGTAAATCCGTAGATTCCTTTTCGATTGCCAACTTTGGTCGTTTCTTAACCTTTTTTTTGACTGGAGCGGTCATGCTCATGGCTTGTTCGAAGGAAAGACCAGAGGAAGCGTCAAGGGACTGAGAAACAGGCTCAGGAGAAGAAGGACGCTTGCGCAAATTTGATTGTCGGTGAAAAGGAAGCTGCGGTTCTGGTTCGTTTGGCGACATGGGTGGTTCCTGCTTCTCCTTCATCAGCTCTGAGATTTGAATGTTTTCGCGCTTCATATGCTCATCAAGCAAGGCCTTCCATTTGATCACAAGACTGCGCGCCCTCTGACCAAGTTCACCAGGCTCGGATTTCAGACGACGAACAGCTCGTCCGACACCGGACTTTGACAACTCGCTTAGGGTTAATGTGACTTCATCAAGCGTACGGAGAACTTTGAGCTTCTATGGCAACCAATCGATAAAAATTAGCGTTGTATTGTGTACGAAACGTGCCAATTTATAAAATAAAAAGCTGAGCTGAAAAATTCCACAAAATGACCGACGACTTCAAGGGAAAAGTCCTAGGGAACAGAAACCGCAATAATTCATTTCTGAATAGGTACACAGAGGTAAAGAGTGTAGCGATAGGACATGTAGACCTTAAGTGCAAAATAAAGCAGTCAACCGGAAAATCTACCATACTTTATGCATTTTATCACAAAAACAATGCGCGCCCTATGACAAATTAAACGAATTTTACAATAAACCAGTAAAATTAATTACTGAAACAGAAAATAGACATCTACCGCTTCATTATCTACAGAGGGGTCACCAAGTGTCCCCGTGAACCTTGAAAGAGCTTCCTCAATATCTGCCGCCATGCAGCAGAAAAGCAATCACGACCAACCACCAGCTGATCACTCTAGCGGCAGTTTAAGTTAGTACCTAGGTCCACATAAACAATTGAAAATAATTTTTAATGCTTACCAAAGAAGGCAAATGACTGAACATATTTAACAGCAGCCTTAAAACCAAAATCCTTCTAAACAACAATGTGTTCATGTGTTATGGTCCTATGTTCCCCTAGTATTCTAATGCAGGCAATCGAGTTAAACAAGTAAAAAAACGATTTTTTTGTGTCATATTACTTTACAATTTTGGTTTGCTTAATTCAAATGGATCTGACTGTCCAGTGGTAAACATGCACATCAGTTACGTGCGTTTGCCAGCATGGTTGGGTGTACAAACTTATCAACATTAGAGCGTCTCAGGACTTCCTTTAAGGTAAAAGAAGGCATAGTTGTAATACTTTGTTTGTTTGAACTGCCGGTTTCGGTCACTTGGGTGGCCATATTGTAATGAGCCGGTTGGTCGACCTTTGGGCCGTGCCAACAGCCCCCAAGTCCTCTATTTCCAGAATACATATATTCTACCCCCAGTACTATCCCTTCTCTTACCTTAAAGGGAGCTTCGGGAGGCTACAATAGTACTAAAGCAAATTACATGTAATTTGACAACCAAGAAATTGGGGGCTGCTGACATGGCCTGGACGCCAGCAAACTAGCTAGTACATTATGGGCACCTAAGCCCGAAATCGGTGGTCCGAACAAGCAAAGTATATCAAGCATTGTAATACCGTAAAGGAAGACTCGGGACGCTACATACATATCTTTATAATCGACGTAACGCGAAAAGGATTTTCTCGGTTTAAAACGAATGGAGTTTTGCAAATCTAGCATTTTAGGAGCACAATTTTTGCACTCCAAGGCTTCCCTCATGGAAAAAAATGCTTAAATGTCAAGTGAAATATATCTTTTTGCCAAACAGAAAAAATTTGTGGCTACTGGCTTGGTCCAGACGCAATCTCACTTGGCCAAGGCTAAAACGGCCATCGAAATGCCTATAACCTAAACTGAGTGTTAAAAATTGGCCGAGGATATCATCTATCTTCCCTTTTCTTTTATGAGTTGTCTGTGGCGTCCTCCTTGATAAAACCCTTCGGTTGAAAATTGCAACGTAATCAGCGCTGAATAAAACGCCCACGAGATAAGTCTTGTCGTTCATAGAATGCCTATGCAACTAGGTATCTACTTGACCGCAGTCGCTGATCACTTCTGGCGACTCTACTAGATTCGGAGCTTCGGCCAGTACAAAAATAGGAATAAGGGGCAGGCAATTCTGCTAAGCATCACACATATCAACAGTTATACGTTCAAACACTGGTGCAATGCTTATTTTCTTTACCTTTGCTTTGTAGACGAGAGGCGGGAGGACATTTTTCAATCTGATTTTGGACGCAATTGATCCTCTTAGGTGTCAAAGGCCCCTCCGTCGTGCTTTCCGCTTGCATCATACTAATGATGTTTCGGGACACCCAGCCTTCTAATAACAGGGTTGGAAGAAGGGAAGAGGAGGAAAGGGGAGATCACTCTACAATTGGTCTAAAACCAAAACCATAAAAGGGGAGTGCGATGTTCGACACAGTTTTGTTAAACTATAGTTCCTTGGCTTTTGATATTGTCAACGTCTTACTGAAGGTATAATTAAGAAAATCTATGACGAGAATTACCCTGCTGCTTCTTCACCAGTGCTAAAGCAATACTTTTGTTTCTTTAGATCCACACTTTTAAAGATAGACAAAAACACGACACGAGTTCCGTACTCAAGGTACAGAATAATTACACTGACGCTGACGAGGCCACTTAAAAGCCGATCAGCGGTAAGCTGTAGTTCCATTGATTTATTTTAAGCAATCAGGAATCTTAGGAACAGTAAATCATCTTGTACCAGGTGTAATAAATGGTCTGTTCAAACTGCCGATTTTGGTCACTTGAGTGTCCATATTGTACTAGCCGGTTGGTAGGCCTCCCAGCCGTGCCAACAGCCCCCAATCCCTCTGTTTCCAGAATATATATTCTGCCCTAGTACCATGCCTTCTTTTACCTTAAATGAACTCTCTGGACGCTACATCGGCGGCAGCGGAAAGCGGACCCGACTTCGATGGATTTCTATCCTAATCTATACCACTTCCAACAAACTTTGGCGGTGCGAAAGAGAAGTGCATGTGCTAGGGATGGGACAACCCCTCACATCCCATTACAGAAAGACTGAGATCGACCTTCATCTTCGGCACCTCCCTTCCCCTCACGTTACGCGACACCAGCCGTGAACTCCAAGTCTAGTGCAACTGCCAAGAGGGATCAGCGACGTTGTGGTCAAGCATCCTCCGTAAGCTCTCTCTCTCTTCTGTTATTGGGCAACTCGCCTCCCTCCCTCCCTCAAAATGCGCATCGACAGATGTAGAATGTGCAGGACACCATTCGACAGCATCGTTTGTTGCTTTGCACACTTGGATGGCATGCATTTTCTTCCTATGAGGCCCGATCGCCCCACTTGCTCAGGGTTCTACGAAACCCTCGCGTTTCTCCTACGGCCTCAAAAAAGCCTGGAATCGCAATATGTGTTGTGCTTGTCTCGACCAATTCGAAAACTTAGATTCGTACCCCATTACATCGCTGCGACATATTATCGTGGGAGAGGAGGACTAAGAAATGCGCGTTTGCTTCACCGAGTGCCTGACTGAACCAGTTCGTTGCATCAAAGGCTCAAAGCATAATTTTAGGTTACCATTACGAGTTAAGCTTATTTTTGCATTGATGTTGTACACGCCTGGCGGTTGAGGTCGCAGTAATGACCTGCCACCAAATGACCCGCATCGTACATGGCAGCTCGCCCGCTGCAGACTGATTACAGCCTTGTAGCGTACTATTTGCTCTGCCCACAGTGCCAGCAGATAAGGCGCCATGTGTCAAGCAGATTTATCTCGTCACAACCATCCTCTGGTTTCGTACACACCACTAAGGCGTACTAGAAAAGAGCTCATGAATGCTCGTTAAAGTAGAGTACAACAAAGTTGAAGGGTGAAGGTGAAAAGTGAGAACTCAGAACTTTGCTTTCTACCTGATCAATCGAGCTCATATAAAATTGCTGTTGCCTTGCGCGTACACGGGTACGCAAATGGAAACCCGCGCACGCATCACACTCACGCGGGCTTGCCACCTCAGCACCACACCATCGTGGAGGAGCCAAGACCTCACACGCCACCTGACTTGTGTGTATCTGTGGTGCTAGCAGAAATAAAAGGTTTGGCGACCGAGCTCAGAGTTGACGTTCTGACGACACAATTTCGCACGTCATGCGGTGAGTGACTAGAGAGTTCATGGCAGCTTTTGTCACTGAACCGAATGAGGAATGGACAAACAAGACGACAGATCCAAACATTTTTGCTGATGCTGTCTTTCAAAGGAACAAGTTCTGTCTCTGAGTTGCATTTAGTATCTCTCTAAGTGTACGGATTAAGTGGATATCAAAAGTATAAGGCATTCGTGTTAAAATATTAGTGAGGAGAAATGAAGGGTGGGGCAACTAATAACATGGGTTCGGGAAGACTGCAGTAGTGCTTAGAGAAATTGTAAACTAAATCAGAAGGAATGATTCACATGTGGAAACATACCTCGCCATTTCATTTCACAGTGTCACTTTCAAAGTTAAACTGTTGGATGTCTCGTCTCAGTCGTAAATGACAACGTGATTTTCGGCTTTAATTTTTAGTCGAACATGCCCTGTTGAGAGTTTGGTCGGGTTCCGCCACGGCGGATTACTGTGCCAAAATCACCCATCATCCCAATTTTTTAACGTGTTGGCCCACCAATTTTAATTTACCGCATAAGATGCTTTATTCTATGAGAAAGGAAACGATTTTGCATTTGGTACATTCATTCGATATCAATGTAGTTGTAGCAGGATCTTCCCGTTCTTCCTCTTCCTTCTTTACCACCTTGCTGTTAGAAGGCCGAGTTTTTCTAGACATACCTTTATTTAAGGTGAAAGGCGAATACAATGATCCAAACTACGAAGGTTGAGTCTTCGACGCTGGCGATGAAGTGAGCTCGTTAATGACCAGGTTAAAACTGTCCTCCCGCCTCTCACCTAAAAAGCGCATTTAAACACTGTGGCGTCCCGAGGCTCCCCTTAAGGTAAAAGAAGGCGCAGTACTAAGGCAGAATATATATATATTCCGGGAACAGAGGACTTGGGGGCTGTTGGCACGGCCCGGAGGCCGACCAACCCACTAGAACAAACAAACAAAGTATTACACAGCCCCTCTCTTCTTTCGAGCGTCGTCCCCGACGCTCCCCTTCGTCCGCCTCCCGTGTCAGCCATCACAACGTTATCAGTGCTGCGAGGAGCACCCACGAGCTAACCGTCCCAGTCGTCGAGGTTCGAACGCATGTGTTCCTGTAGTGCCATCCATTCCGCGTAGCACTCAATGCAGCAAATGCGCGCCTCTTGGCCCTCCTCTGGGCTTGGAGTCCAGGGCCAGTGTCGCTTCAATTGTTAATAGCTTTCCTGTCGAACACGAGGGCGAGGGGGATGTCGAAGATGAACGTCGATCTCGACCCTTCTGTTACGAGACCCCAAAGGTTCTCCCCTCCGTAGCACATGTACTTCTTTCACAACGCCGACGTTTGCCAGAAACGGCATGGAGCAGGATAAAATCCATCAAAGTCGGGTCCGCTTTCCGCTGCCACCAATGTAGCGTCCCGAGGCTCCCCTTAAGGTAAAAGAAGGCGCATTACTAGGGCAGAATATATATATTCCGGGAACAGAGGGTTTGGGGGCTGTTGGCACGGCCCGGAGGCCGACCAACCGGCTAGGACAAGATGGCCACCCAAGTGACCTAAACCGGTAGTTCGAACAAACAAAGTATTACAAACACCATAATTATTACAGTAGTACCTTGTTTGTACGAACTGCCGCTCTCGGTCACCTGTGTGACCTTATTGTGCCAGACAGTAGGCCGGCCTACGGGCCGTGCCAACAGCTCCAAAGCCATCTGTTTCCAGGATGTATATTCTGCTTTAGTGCTATGCCTTCTTTCACCTTAAAGGAAGTCTCGGGACACTACACTAGGGGTGATAGCCGGAAAAGGGAGGCGATTACGGGAATCCCGCTAGGCTCAATTGATAATGGTAGCGTTTTTTGGATAACGCAAAAGTTATGTAATTAGTAAAGGCAAACGACTAAAAAAATAATGGTTGACCAAATGCTCGTCATTAAAATCAAGTGTTTCAACAAATTCAATCTTATAATATGTGCTTAATCGCAGCACATGTTAATACTGATGACTAAGTTTTTTGTTTAAATTTCTTATTACAGCCTTTTAAGCTGATACTTCGCAGGAAACTACGTCTTTAAGCCGTTTGACTTATAGGGCCAGGATGCTATCTTTAGTTTACCTTGAGTGCTTACTATTCTTGCATTGTGATTGGGTGTTGTGCCGCGGCTATTACGGTTGCGCGCTCACGCGGTCGAGTAACGGGTGCTTTTCGTTCTTGTCGTCGTTTTGCTTTGCTGTATTGGAATCAGTTTAATAGGCACTAGGCCACATTGTTGTTGCACTCACCCTATAGGCCGTCATCGATTTTTAAATGGTAAAGGGCTTTTGGATAATTTAGATTATTTTCATTCATAGGCGCATCTCTTTTAGTCTGTAGCTTGTAGTATAGCAGTGTAGAATTTAAAAAAGCCACAATGCTCTGTACTATTTGATAAGGTCGTTAAATTTAAACAACCTGGGAAATATCTGGCAATCTTCTAATGCAGTTTTCGTCGGTTGTATATTTGTTCCACTTTGGACTTTTAGCCAGTAATAAAGCGAAGGGCACTACAGATATTTTGGGTGCACATAAGCTTTCTTTGCCTTATAGGTTGATGGATTTCATGGGTTTTAATTCGTATCGCATCCTCACAGTTGGCACTTGCGGACTCTTCTTCTGTGCCTTGATCTACTTCCTTTACCAACTTTTGCATTTGTACTTTAACCGCAACATCCTGGTGGAGTGCTGGTTCTGTCGATCTCTCTCTACTGTCAAAGCGTCCAATAGCAATGCCTTCTTTTGCGTCTCCTGTAAGCAATATAATGGTTTTACAGACGCAGGCGACTACAATCGTCCTCTCCCCGCCCAATACGATGCCAACCTAAATCCTCACACCTTCATATTGCCCCGTAACTCGACTGTCAATAACTCAAAATCGAACATCCTATGTGGTTTGTGTGCTCAGCGGCAGGCCTATAAGATTGATCAGTTGGCGCGCTTTGAGCCATCGAGTGAAGTCAATTGGGACCGAGAGCTGAATCAATTTAAGAAAGAACTTGAGAGCCGGTGTGTGCTATGTCCTTCATGTACAATTAAGGTTCATAGGCGAATAAACCAGGTACTAAATCGACTTTATCTTACTACTTAATAAGTATCGATTTTGATTTGGATTTTAGAATCTTAGACGGCTAAAATATCTTGAAGTTTTCGAGTCAGGTCTTGTCTTATTTCGTAGTTACTATAAGTGTACTTTTCCTATCCCATTCTATCTCATCATTAATCGCTGAAAGCATCTTTATTCTAATGCACGTGTTGCGCACCTACTATTTGCTCTCTTTTTCAGATTGATGCAAAGATCCTACCGGAAGTTTTGTCATGGTGGCGTAACAGAGACCACAAGGATTCCACCATCGATTTCTTGCCTAACGAGCATCTTCGGAGTTCTTCGATCTTCTTAACTCTGCTGTACATTGTTCTATCCGTCGTGCGATTTATCACAACACTAGTCTGGTTGTCTTTCGGAATACCGCCTCTCCTCGACTTTCTCCGATACCACTTTTGCCATTCACATACTAGCTCTTCTTTTAAATGGCTTTTCAAGGAAATAGCCTCACATATACCTCAACACTATTGTGAGTACATCACTGACTGGAGGTCTGCCTTAGCACTCCAACCCAATCACGCTTTGTGGAGATATTTTCTGTGTGCATTTGGACACCTTGTCCTTCTACTGCAAATCTTCAACCCCACAGCCAACCCCATCTTCGCTCTCCTTGACTTCATACTCGTCGTTCTCGCCGCCGACTTAGTCATCAAATATCAGGGCCTTGATTCCATCTCAACTCTCATCCTCTCAGCCCTCCTTATAGTTGCCGGCAGCGGTGTTTTCTTTTACAATTGGCTCTCTTACAGGAAAAGAGGCGTCAGAGAGCAGAATAGGAAGCCAATCACCTTCTGGCCGTCTCCCGCTTCACCTCACAGCAAATCATTTTCTTACGGTGCTGCGTCAGTGGTCTCCTCCCGGCTTCCCAAGTCTAATGCGTCGAGAGCCCACTTGCTCTCACTGGATAGACTCTCGCTGCACTCTCCATCTTCCCCCACGGCCTACTCGACCATCTTCTCGCCTCCTACCCTAGTCAACTCGCCACCGCGCTCGCATATCTACGCTTCAAACACGGCGTCCGGCTATGCCCACCTCCGAGAGGGAGGCGGTGATGGTGATGATATAAATGAAGTGATGAGCCACTTCACTAGTGTGAGTCAGTGCTCGATGGGTCGGAGGGGGCAATCGAAGCGGCAACATAGAAAGCGACGACAGCAGCAGCCGGTGGGCCTGCTGCGGTGGATTGTGCACCTCCTCTTCGGTCGCCTGGAGAAGTGGGAAGATTTGAGAGTGGAGTTGGTGTGCCTCCTAAATGCTGTTCTCGTGGTTGTTCTCTTAATCCTTATTTGCCACCTATTTTACTCTATTATGCCTGCTCTGTGGAGCATGAAGTTGTAAGTACCATTTCCAAGCAATTTAAGCTATTTTAAGTAAGTAAAAACTAATCTTTAAGTAGTTGTTTTTGGTGTTCATCGTGTTGAGGTTGCTCGTAATTGTCGTGGTGACTTGTATCTTTCACCACTATTTAGGACTACAAGTATGAATTTTGTTAAGCCCTCTGCGTGATTAGTGCTTCACCGTCGAATTACTCTGCTGCGTGAGTTAATAAGGATACTCCAAGATCTTTTCTTGTAGGCCAGTTCTGCAGCCTTTCTGCGAATCAGACACGTGGAGGTCGCTTCAACCGTGGTTCTTTGGCACAAGGTGCCACTGAGTCGTTCACCTGTAGCTGCATAACTTAGACGACTCGTAGATGTCCATGAACAGCGGTATTTTCAAAAAATAGGATAAGCACTATGTTCACTTACTGCCTTAATTAGCTGATCTCTAGGATAGCAGGATGAATGTTGGCTAAAAAGGATCTGAGAAATGGATGCGTTCAACAGCTAAGAGGTTGTCACAGGCAAATATTAATGCACTGAAATTGCCGTTTTCGACTGTGAATGGAATCTCGAAGCTCGAATTATTTTATTATGAGTATTGGCGATTTTATAAAAGTAGAAATAACTTTTTACAGAAATCCCGATTTCAAGGGTCTAAACATAACTCTTAAGGAATGGGAGGCTGTGATGTACATTTTTTGTTTTCGGATGCCCCGTAAATCGGACGGAGCCATCTATTCCTATTACCTGCAAAAGTTAACATTACCGCCACAAGTGACCAACGTTTTCCCTCCGAGGATGTGAAGCGGAGAAAAAGGGGTAAAACAGTTAAAGTATTGCATTGGGGGTACCCGAAAGCAAACTCTGCTCAAAGAGACCATCGTCCCGGGTTCTGTAATTGAGTAACAAGCACCAGCGTGATTGGAATGGTGCGACTGCTGTGAATGGATGAGTCTTGGACAACTTTTAGCAGAAGGATCAAAAGGGACGTCCAGCCTCGGTGATTGGCTCAATTCGGTAGTGTCTGAGGCGACACCATTGTGAAGCAGTCCACGACAATCATAAGGATGCTAGATTTGCAGGCATTACCCCCTTCACTTCCATACCGGCTGCATGAAATCCAAATAGGCAGGTATATTGCAGGATAATAGTGAATTGAGAACAGGATGGTAATGAAGAAGAGGTGCTAAATGCTAGCCTCGTGGGGTAGCTTTCAAGAAGGCCTTGTCGTGAAACGTTGTTCACGTAGAGCCCCTGAGGTTGGAAGGGTGGAATATGCATATATTTGGCACACTGGCTGCTGAGAGGGTTCGGAGGGCATAACTCTGCGAAGGTACAGTGGAGGGAAATCCAAATGTCGAACAGACAGCCAACGTTTTACAGCTCGATCTTCAGCAGGGAAAAGCCAATAAATTCGATTCATTTCACGGCACTCATCACAGATAGGATGAAACTTCGAGTAGCATGGAACTGACAGGTTAAAACGGCGCAGAGAATTAAATATGTAACGCTCCCGTTCGGCGGGTGGCTTCCGCAGCACTTGCTACATTGTAGTAGTGAAAACATTCGTTCGAGCGATTATATTGCCCTGCCAGCAGCGCACAAATGGTGTCTGCCACTGAAGAAGTTGACACTGAACTCGCTGCAAACCCGGTTCCCTAGTTAAATAAAGACACACTCGAGAACGTTGCACTGAAACTTCCTTCTTCGGACAAAAGAAGGATTTGGTTGGCTGTCAATCAGTCAGAACAGAATACACACATTCTGAAAATAGCCACCCGACTGGTACAATATGGCCACCAAAGTAACCTAAACCGGCAGACCGAAGAATCAAAGTGTTACACGTGGCATGGCAAATGGGCCACACCAATAGTCTCCCAGTTCTTCTGTGCGTCTGAAAAATATGTGTTCTTACATAATTTTTTTCGCTTTATTACAGCTCTAACGAACGGTTGGGCGCTGTTTTTATGCGCCATAACTTTGCCTTAAAATATTTAATTTCCATAATAACAAAATGAAAACCAGTTCCTGGAGAAGGCGATATGAGTAAAAACAACGGTAAAACTTTTTTGAAACCAGCTGACTGTGCCTCACTTTGGTCAATATTAACAAGCCGTACATACCTATACATTTCAATTTGACTTCATGCAAGTGAGCCTTAGAAGGGAAACAGGCTTTGTGAGCAAAAATGCACAGAAACTATACGCCACTAATTTGATGGATTGAACCAGCGTATATGAGTAATGTTATTTGTTTCATCAAAACCTCAAGTCACCCCGTAGAGCATGCAATTACGTGCTAGTTCCCGTCGATTACCGCTGCTATACTAATTCGGAGCCAAAACATTCTTTTACATTAACCAAACCTAATCTTGCTCACATACCTAAAGCCTAATGATCGTATGGAATATTCAGCTGATATGTTTTTCAATAAGCTAAGAAGAGCTTTGGACCGTTTAATTTACGTTCCTTACCGATAAATGGATGATCTGCGACCTTGTCAATGAATGGATCTACATTTCAGCCAATGAATATTTGAGTCGACTGTGAATTCTGTGTATCTCAACGTTATACTTCGGATATGTGCTGGTTTAGGTTTTTTTGTGCTCATATTTCGTCTCTACCGCGCTCTCGCATTATCTTGTCGTCCATTGATTCCTGATTATGCTACTTAATTTCGAAAATTCACCATTGATGGTCTGTCGCAATGCAAAGCATCATATATCTGTCAGCATTTCCTCTAATTTATTTTGCTTTTTAATAATTAGCAACGACGTGTAATGTATTTTTGAGCATATTGTGACATTACAATAGTAATTTTATGTATATTTTCAGCAGAAGGATGGGTACTCTATGCTTATCCACCTTCATTTCTATTGTCATTTTGTTTTCAATTTGAGCGCTGCTACAGTTTTCGGGTATTGAGGCGTACCATCTCCATTGTATCCATATTCTTGCTCGATCATTCATTCATGCACCCAACCCTTATAAATTCGCTGCCCAATAAAAACTTAGAAGCATCGGTTTCCTTCCCTTTCGAACTTTATTTTGATCTGGATGTTTTTGGTTATTTTGTAGTGATACTTGCTTTGGGATGTTTGACAAGACTGTTGTTCTGAACATTGACCTCTCAAAAAATGAAAATCGGAATGAATTCTCGTATATTGATCTTGTGCGATCTGAACTGGTATGCTTAATTTCATTCTTGAAAGTTATGTCATTTTGCTTCGGTATTGCACATAATCACTTTAACATTTTTTGAATTAGGTCCTAAGCTTGTAAGATTTTCTCGGTGCTTTAATTGGTTTTCATACTGGTAGATAGGTTCTTTGGAATAGTGGTTGATGTTAGTGCTCTTTTATTTTATCGGTTCGTTTGGGTGTCTTTGTCATGTCTACGCAGTATCGTTACCATTTACTTTCCCCCTCTATTTAGGGATTAAATATTGACATGAATATGCCAACCGGAAATGAGGACACTCGCATGATAGAACTAGCCAAGTCTTTCGAAAGGAAATACGTATGTTCTTTTTCTGTTTTTGCTTCACACTCAGCTATAGGGCAATATGGTAACAGTGACAAATAAAGGTAAACGGCGCCGCCTTCGAGTAGACGATTTCATTGATCTCGGAGAGGGCTACGATTCCCAGGACTCCTTCATCGACGACTCTGAGGCAGTGGAATTGATCGTTGCTCCCACTCTCAGAACCCGGCATGGCGGGTTTTTCGTCAATGAGGGTTTTCTTGAGAGCATTGAGGACAGATCAATGGACATTGAACCGCCACCTTCTGCACCCAAACAACTAAAAATTGATCTCTCTCCTCCATCACCCAAACGACCCAAACTCAAAAAGGACAAGTCCAAGTAAGTGCAGGTTCTCTTCATCCTAATTCTCAACCCTTCATTAGGCAGTTGTTGGAGAGAGCTGTGAAGCAGCTGGCTGCACCCGCTGCAGCTACTGTGTCTACGAGCAGCAAGACTACGAAAAATGGACTCAACTCTCTTGATGCTGTGTTTGATTCCGTGCTTTCTGCTTCTACGCAAAATGAAGTGAATAAATCGTCTTTGACAACTCCTTCCAATAGCAAGGCACCGTCGAACAATAGGACGACCACATCGAAACCTCCAACGCCTGCAAAACAGCAGCATCAGCCGAACCCCCCTCCTTTACCGCCTCTCTCTGAGGATTTGCGGTCTGAGGTGCAGAAGATTTTGGCCGTGAGTCTGCCCTACTTGGATCATGTTCCACTTCCTTGGTGAATTTGCAGTTCTAAAAGCCTTTTTTTTGTTCAGTTCAAGCCAAATTCTGCTCAACTTTTATCTAAGTTACCCCTTCCGCCCCAATTCGACAATGAGTTGTTGAGGTTAGTGATTGCGTTAGGTTTGTTTCCACCACAGACGTTTTACCTATCACACCGCTACCTTTTTAACTCAGATTTGACGAACTGATGGTTAAGAAGAACTTGTCAAAAATGACCAAATCCGCGGTTTATGCGCATATTGCGAATCAACTGTGCATGAAAAGCAAGACGCTAGTTGGGCGGTTGCGAAAACTGAAGGAACTTAAAGACGACTCCTTGCTGGAACCTATGCTGATTGCTCTCAAGGATGGTAGGTCGTTGACCTCTGAATGTCCTATAGTATAGTCCTTATCCGCGAATTTGGTAATGTAGCATGTGGTTTACTCGTCAATAGGGAATTCTTTGGTCTTGATAATTTACACCTTACTTCTGCCTTTCAGCCGTGTCGAAGATTATGCCTGACATCCTTTCTGCCTACAATCGTGATTTGGTGAACTATCAGGAGCGTCTGAGTACGTGGGAAAATGAGTAAGTTGCCTCCTCAGATTTAGTTTGATTGGGTGCGAATTAATCGCCCTCTTTTTCGACGTTTTTTTAAACCTGAGTATTTTTATTGCCTATTCAGCATTGTTTGTTGGCGTTATTGTTGAAAAGTATGCATTGGGCTTCTGTGGTAGTGTGCAATGAACCATCTTCAGTCGTGTTGGCCTTTTGACGGTAGTAGAGGGTGTTGTCGAAAGTGTTGGGTATGGACTCACCACGGTTGCACTCGCACCAATTTGGCATCCGTCTTAATGAACCAAGCTTATTAATTTAGCCATCGTCTTTTTGGAACGCCGGTAAACTGAACTCCAAGTGCAGCAATTCAGCTCTACACTTAGCTAATGCGACATGCCATTGCGACGAAATCTCACGATCATTGTATTGTTACATCCGAGTTGCCTCTAAATTTCCCATTATGTCCTGTTAGACCGCACGAATGCTGAAGTATGATTATGAACGGTAATGTGAATAGAACTCCACGTCACCGTCATAGCGGCAGATTTGAGGGTGATCGAAAAGGCCAGTGTGTGATCTCAAGTAGCACTCTACTACGTAGCGTTGGGTTGCGAATGTCTATTTATCCCATGGATCGTATTTTATCTAGGTCTGACTAACCAGAAGTATGGCATCGCTCACGGCCTCCAACGCTTCGGCTTTTACCGTTTTGTTTTTTTTTTTTTTCACACTGATGCTAGGAAGCTAACAAACCCCGAAGCCAAACGTCCTGGTGCTCCAAAGAAAATATTCCGGTGGAACTCTGATTGTCGGTAGGTCAGAATTACAATTTGAGTTACTTAATATCCTTCACTTTGGTCGAAAAGACGTGAATGCAGGAGCCATTCCACACTTTCGAGAATTGGTTTCATGGGCATTTGTTTCTCGTGCGCGATGGTTTAGAACGCAAGCTTATTCCAAATACCTATCGAAGGTGAAATGACTGCATTCTGTGTGATGAAAAATCGACTTTGCTATAACGCATTGGCGATTGGTGTCCTGTATTTACAAGATATCCAATAACACATTGGAATAGTTTTTATCATATTGGGCAGTCCGGAGTTTACATCGGTTTTTAAGCCCCGTTCTTTTACTTGTCTTCCCTCTGGAATGAATGTTGGATCTTGTGTCCTCGACTTATCAATTTTGCTCGTTGGGGAGCTTTAGCCACGTGGGTGACAAACCGAACCAATTCCTCGTTGCCTTGTTGCACCTTAAAGTACTCCATTCTCGAGTTCATTTAGGCGTTGTTCTTTCGCAAACCTAAGATACGAATCCGCTTGGCAAAGGAGCTCTTCCCAGCATTTTCATTTGCCTATTAGAACAGCTAATGATGTCGCAGTATTTTTTTTTGCTTGTAGATCTCTGCTAGAACGAATCGTTGCTTTCCGTATGGAAGCAACCTTTAGTGCGACGGGTAAGTGCCACGATGAGGATCAAATGAAGCGTTTCTTGCACACGCTTATCCCCCTCTGGCCTGACAATTGGATCTCCGTCGCGTACGTTTGGCCTTAAATTAATGAAAATTGCATAGAATTTTGTCACTTAAATTGGCGCCGCTTGCATAGCCAATTAAACTTTTTTATCTTTGCTGTTCGTTTGCTCATTTTGTAGAGCCCTTTGGCGAGCGGGCTCGTCTACTTATCAATTCGTGTTGAACAAACTGTAAGTTTGGTGTCTGTTAGATGAGCAATGCGGCAACTCTTTGCCGGCTCATAGTCACTGCCACCTCCCTACCTCACAGAATGCCTGGTGCTTCGTCGGTGGTCACATCCTCCGCTCCTAACCCCTCAAAGGCGGTAGCACCTGTCGTCAGTAAACCCACCGGTGCTGTCAGTACCTTTGCATTTCCAAACAAGACGACAGCGATGACTGCTCTACCGGCCTCAGGGAACAGGTCTCCGGCCACCTCGAAATCGTCAACCTCCGTCGCTGCTGCTACCGCTCTCCGCACCACTCAGTCCCCTCTCACCCCAATGCTCGCCACCTCGACCGCCGCTAATGCGCGTTACGTCTCTTCCTCCAATCCGCAGCAAATGTTTACTCCCCTTGTCAGCAGTTCTGCTGCTGGTACCGGTGGAAAAGAGGGCGGTATATATATGTTGCAATTTGCCCCATCCTCGCCTCCTGTCTCCGCTGCTACAACAACCAAGAAGGAGGCTCCCAAGGCTGCTGTGGTTGCCCCTCTGATCGACCTGACTGAAGTCCACCGGGAATCTTCACCCCAATCACATCCCCTATCTCCCACTGTTATCACTCCCTCCGTCTCCTCATCCAACCTTAGTCCACCCAGTATCGCCGCCAAAGCTGTATCCCCAGTGGTGACATCCCGGCGAGTCGCCTGCGTCCCGCAGAACCCCACTTCCGTCGTGCCCACCGCTCCCCCTGCTGTCCGTGCATCTGTTCCTTCCGTCACTGTCTCCATGGGTCAGATCCTCAGTCGCACCCCTATTACTGTCTCCCAACAGCAACAGCAGCAACAGGTAATGTGTGGCCTCCGCTTCACCGCACTTGAGGAGAAAATTCAATGCCTTTTGTCTCATTAACGATATGGTAACTTGGCAGACGAACTCACTTGAATTTTAATTCTTGATGGCTGTTCGACTTGCTGAACCTTCTTGTTGTGGAAAAGTAGCACCAAGTATTGGAAGTCCAGACCACCTTGTGACCAACCTTGTGTGTAACAATCCACATACCTTACATACTTCAAGTTAAATTTTCACATATAATGTCTACGCTTCCCTAATATACTTACGTCAGCCTGTAAAGTCCTTTTTTATCCATTAAGGCCAGCATAAGTCTTCAAGCGGTGTCAAACATCATATCAGCCTTCCAACAGCAGAATCTTCAAAAGCAGCGTCTTGCTGCTCATGAGAACGTGCGCTACACAACTGCAGCCGCTCCCATCCTCATGAACCGTCACCATCAACAGCAGCACCCAGCAGTGCAGGCAACCGCGAGAGTGGTGTCGGGAGCACCGGCACAGGCCTGGAACGTTGCCGCCTCTTCGGTGTCCTATGTCCCCTCCGCTTCCACCCCCTCCTCCGTCTACTCTGCGCCGATGATTCATAATTCAGTGGTCTCTCGACCACCACAACCACAGCAAATTCGGCAGCAGCAAATGCGTGCGACTTTTACTGGCTACAACAAACTCACCGAGCCCTACCTCAGTTGGTCACGCCAGTACGACCTCGCGCAAGGTTATGTGCTGTTGCTTTCTACCTTTTTTGTAGTCTGGGATGTTTACTTGAAGTCTCTCCTTTTCCTATTAGGCCTTGAAGCCACCAGTTAGTTCATTGCATAAGATTGAGGGTTTCTTGGTACTACTCATTCAAGGAAGGGTTTTATTAAGACGGACAGTTTTGCCATCGCAGCAGCAGTGATTTGTACAAATCGGGCTAGTTGACCGACCCATCTTCCAGAGTCTCGGTGGAGGGTTAAGCCATGATCAAAATATTCCCGCCAGAAAAACCGGTGGCGATGAGACATCCCCACAACATTGTAAAATTTGGAGCGTGTCCATCGAGTGCTTCACACTTAATTTGAACGAAGCACAGGTAGCATATTAGAAGCGTCTCATTTGGAGATAAATTTCAATGTCCCTTGAATACCTATTGTCGAGATATAGACCTCTTCAACACCTTCCTTTGAAAGTCACATGCATCACTATTACTTTCAACTCGGGTCAATTTGAGTGACTTTTATGCTGAATTATTTATTTGTAGGTCAGTCCAATGACATCAACCGAACTGCTGATAGGACCGGTAAATAAGTGGAAAGGGTAAGCTCACTTTTGCTATCTAGCATCACCCCGGAATGAGGGTTGTTTAGTGGTCGGTCGTGCACCAAATTAGTTGTGTCCATTTCCTCTCCCAGTCGTTCCCATTTCATACCCCCTTCACCCAAAAATCAGCCTGAGAACAGCAATTCAGTCCACACCACGCTTCCACATGTTTCTGTTTTTGTTGTCTTTTAGATCCGTGCACCGACGGAATGGCAAAAGCATTTATGAAATCGACCTCGTAGTGTGCAACCAAAGCAACTCGGTGATTACCCTTTGAAACGTGTACAATTCAGCATGCAACTGTCATTCTTCTCCCCCTCCTCCCCGTAATATGTACCGAATGTCTTTTTTTACGGTAAAACCACCTCCTGGAAAGGCACCCCTTCCAGGAAAACTTGACGCATTCGCCAGTGGGTTGTTGGACGAATTTCGATTGTCACGGCTCAAATATGTTCCATTGCAAGTTATTCTGCTCAATAGAATATCCTACTTCTACGGCATTGTTTTTTTGGCACAGGAAGTGACCCCCCTGACTCCAAAATTAAGGAGCAGGTGTAGACTTCGTGATTCCCAACTTCTCTAAACACCGGCATGTCTGATGTCGAGTTGGTCTGTGATGCGATGTAATCCATCCTTTAGGTGCACCGTTTCGGCGATTAAAGTGAGGATTAGCGAAATGAGTCCGATCAGCTGCCGATCGCGATGGTGATGTGTGTACTCGCACCGACTGTAGTCGGAGGATATTCACAAGATGCTTCATCAGTCCTATTTTCAACCATTAAAGCATCTATGGTACGTAGCACTCCTTTACTTCCACATCCAGGAGGACATCCGACTTCTTGAAAGAGCACCATTTATGAGGATCCTCTCCATAAACAGCATAATTGCGCATATCTCCTTTGCTTAATGCACAAATGTGCATGTATATTGGTGGATACAAGATGAAATGGACAATGGAGCGAATTTGAGCACTATTGGAAAGCAAGGCGGGGCCACTAGAGGATGACTTGCGGCTCGTGGATTGACGCAGAGATGAGGTTGTGTGGAAGAACCAAAACACCGTTTAGGAGGACTTCGTCATTCACGTGGACATTTTCGCCTAGAACCGTACCATTTTCCAAACGCGTCTAGACAAGGGCAAAGAGGATTCTTGTTAACAAAAATGTAATGTTTACCTTATAGTGCCTGTTACAATCCAGATACTGCGCTACCAAACGAGCTGGGTCAAGTGCTTCCATCAATGGAGCATCATCTCCACATCCCTTTTAGTGTGCTCAACTCAACCAATCTATTGAAGACACGGCTGAACACTGGTGGTGGATGAGGCATTAACTTGTTTGCTGAGAAATTTCTGTTAAGACGCACTGCCCGATTCGTTTCAACCTCTTTTTTTTTTTACTTCGCACAGTTCGTCCCTTCCAATGGCAATGTGAAACGCTGTCCAAGTAATTTGTCTGGAAATTCCAGACTATCGTAGCATGCCTTTGCCTCTACCGGCGTGGGATGTTTGGCCCGTTCAAGCACTACTACATTGAAAAGGAATGAGGCTCTTGCTTTATGTTGGAAGAATAGGTTTCGGTTACATTCGTATACTAGGCTCACTCAGTGTATCTAACATCGCTTCCTGTCAATAGGTCATATGCGACATCATCTAAGTGAAACTTTGTAGTTATAATGATGGGACTTCAATGGGCGACGCTTTGTTGAAACGTGCCAAAAACTGCTTCGTCACAGAGGTTTTAGGCCTATAGTGGCTTGTCATGACAACTGTCGTGTTTTATGAAAGACAGAAAAGTCAAAATTTTTAATTACTATTGTACATGGGGAGCATTGCCACTATGATATGAGGCATAGTATTGAGGTGAAAAGACCCCTATAGTCGAGGGGATGCCATTTGACCTCTGATTTTGAGGTGCAGTCCGGGTCACGGCTTTCGAGGGGTGTGAACACGACCCACACTCAGATTACTACCCTGTCACATAATGCACATGAGAGTGAAATCCTAGAGTTAGCACCGGTACCGAATGCATAATTCAATTTGTCCTAAGAATTTCGCTAATTTCTTCAATTCATTACATATACCCTAAAAAAGGGGCGTATACCCTATTAAAGTAGCATGATTAACCGGTAGCTAAAATTAAATAGTTTGCAGTGAGGGAAAGCGCCCAAAAGTTTCACCTGAAGTAGTCACGTTGGCGCGCAGGATGGATGTCCTGTGGTGCAGTAATAAAAATTGCTTCCCAGTGGGAGCTTGCCTTGAACAGGACAAAGCAGTACACGTTCTGCTTCAAGAACTCCCACACACCCACCTAGGGAATGGGGGATTAATCACACACACACACACACACTGCCACGTAGTTCATAATTAGAGCACACCCATTACCAAAATCTTTCACATACAGCACGATGGAAGGGCTGATTGCCATGATGATGAGATCAAGTAGCTTTGAAAAGAGGTTGATGAAGTTCAGTGCCTATGTGGAGTAGTCTACCACTAGATTTGTCCTGTAGGCAAAACTTCAAACATCTCAATTATTTTTGTGCTGCATCTGTGGAATGTGTATCAACCGAGGTTTATGAAAAACGTCACAATTAGACAGAAACAAAGCAATCGCCACTCCACCCCCTGACCGTTGCGTAGACCGACAGCGCATTCCAGCGACTACATAATTTCCTTGGAGCCTTGCAGGGCATACAAACACAATAAAAAGGGGAAAGTTGAAAGGAAGTTAAACTGTTAGAAGACATGACGTGCTAATAACTTTTGGAACAGATGCCACACGCATAGTGACCCAAGCTGGAGTCTATCCAACATCATCATGGTAAGTTCCAATGTCTACCAGATGAGAAATGACAAGTTCGTAAGGGGCAACACAAAATTCCGCAAAATGTGCAATGAAAATTTTGGAAGACCTGAGAAAGAACAATAAATTGGCTTGATAAAACATACACAAAGAAGAAAAAATGATGCACTAATTAATAATAAGCCACCTTACCTAGTAAACAAGCAATGAAGAATAGGAGCAGAAAACTAAAAAATTCCTTTAGGCAGGAATCTCAGCGAACCCATTAGCAATGCTTCTCAGCAAGAAGGAGCAAGCAGTGTTCGGTTTCATTGATAAACGATCAAGCAAACCAAAAAGTCGCTGCGTCTTACAGCAGTACGCCATTCTAAGGCAGTGATCGAAGGCCAAATAAAGTGGCAGCGGAAGATCAACGCAGCACAGAAAGAAAATAATAAGAAATAGAGAGTGCGCTTCTCCTGGAGTCTGATATTGAAAAGGGGAGAAGTAGTGGACACAAGTAAATGATGTCCAGCATGACAGTAACTAAATGCTTCACAGAAATTCGTTTAAGAGTCTCGAATAGGATATTAATCTAGGCGCATTTAACACTGCCATTTGAGAGTAAAGTATGGTAAAAAAAATGTAGTCTTTTGGGATTTTTTGTTTGTTTGACTGCCAGTTTCAGTTACGGTCACTTGCGTGGCCATATTGCCCTAGCTGGGTGAGCTGACCTCCAGGCCATGCCAGTAGCCCGACCCCTTTCCGCTTGCCGTAAATATATATGTATGCAATGCCTTCCTTTGCCTTCAAAAAAGTCTCGGGACATTGCAGTAGCACTTAGGAAACACTTTTGTCAACTCTGGTATACAGATTGCTTGGTTTAGTTGAGCACAGGTTCATACATATCCATGCAACTACCTAAAGTGCAATTAGTGCCTGCAGCAGGCATAGTTGGAAGTTTCACGCTAATGGACATCGCAATCACCAGACCACTTCAGATAAGGCACGAAGACACAAAACTCTTTACTTCTTAAGGTGAACAATTGTGTACCCTGTATTCAAAACAGCCGGGATCACATTCCTCCTCCGTTGATTAATTAAGTGGAGCGAAACCACGGCTTAGGTGCTACAGTTCGCGTTAATGTTGGTTCTTTATCGGAAAAAGCTACTAAATCCGATTAAATGCCACTTAAATAACTGCCAACTTAGGTTATGCTTTAGACACCTTAAGATACAGCATCGAGTTAGAAATTATTACAACAGCCTCTTGCTATTAACTAGTGTTGAACTTAACCAGGGTTAGCGCTGACTTCCACCCACAATTGATGCGTAGCGAAAAGAATTAGAGGAGCATTCATAAAAAGCATAACAATGACTTCGTGCATACAAACACGATCCTGAAGGGGGACAAACTCATCACAATAGCTTGACAAAAATGTTACGCAATAAAGTGATCAAAATTATATGTTTACCACTTTTCCGTCAGCAAAATATTTATAGTTAAATACTTTATCACAGGAGTAGGGCTACATCATCTTTTAAACAAGTTATTTATCACCTGTACGATTACATTTCTTCTAAACTTTCAATGCAATTGACACACTCTAAGGATTTACTGGTTGAAATATTCAATGGTGAACCAAAAACAAGGACTCCCAAGATCGTATAGCAAAGGGTCAAGCACTGTAGAGTTTCTTATACATTTCATTAATGCAAATAAAAAGAGTGAAATTGGCTGAGTGCCTTTACTTACCCATTGCCCTACATCTGAATTCCATCCAACAATGCTTCCCTCGAGCCGAGAGTGAGAACGGACTTTAGCTCCACTGAGAATGGCGGAGTCCTGAATTCGCACGCCGTCTCCTATGCAAACATCAGGTCCAAGGGTGACGTTGGGCCCGATTACACAGTGGACACCGATTTTCACAGAGGGATGCTGAAGGTTTGGTTAAAATAGGGCATTAAAAAACCCCATCCGAGTTATTCCAATTATAATACGTAAGCATCCAATAAGTTGAGCATCATTCAGGGAGTAATATTCATTTTGTGAGTAAAGAAAAATTATTTAAGCTAAACATACAATGAGGACGTTTCCAATAAAATCAGGAGGATCACGATGCTCAAGACGCCCTTTGTTTCGTAGATGCTCTAAATACATTTGCGTTCCGAGCAAGAAATCTTTAGGGTGTCCTATGTCCATCCAAATCCCTATAAGAAATAAGGTATGTAAGCTATCTGCCACGAGTTGTTGAGATCGCCATGGTTCTTCAAAATAATGCGACTCACCATCAATTTCAATGCAATATAATTCACCATCGTCAACCATTAGAGGAAACACATCTAGTTCTAGAGAGGTAGGTTTTAACTGTGCATACATAACAACAAGCTAATGACAACTTGCCTCAATTCTTCGCAACACGGAGGGATTGAAAACGTACAGCCCTGCATTTACTTTGTTCGCAATGAAATCCAGTGGCTTTTCAACAAACCTCTGTACAGCACCAGATTGATCATTAAAGACAACTGCACCAAATCTGCGGGGTTCTTTGACTTTTATTACCTTAAAATAAATTATTAAAAAGGGCGTACTGCCATAGTTCCCTCCTTTCCATGTAATTTATGAAACTCCATTAGTTTCTTAAAGGGATATTGACAAATTATGTCACTATTAAGAACGTAAAAGGGCTCCTCTGATTCGCAGAGCAAGTGCGCCGCATTGGCTAGTGGTCCACCTTAAAGCTACATGGATACAAATTTCCCATACCTGTACCAAGAGGTTCGGATTCGTAGGAGAATATCACATCAACACCAGATTTTTTGATAACCTAAAAGTCACACAATGAGCTTATGACAACCATCTTGCACATCCTTCGGATCTCGCTTTCCAAACAGGCAGCTTCTTCATTAATTGCGAGAATAACAGTTTTGATCCCAACCTTTCATATAGTAGCATAAGGCTTACCTTTACCAAGGCCTCTATTTGATGCATCAGCATCGGTCTATTGCAAAACTCAACTAACGGTTTTAGCACGCTTAAGGTAAGAGGTCGTAACCGAGTGCCGAAGCCTCCTATGAGAATCAGGGCCCGCATCCCACAGTACAAATTGCAACGAACTTGTAAAGCGCGCAAGCGACCTATTAGATTTCATCAAATGTAATTTAAACTATTTAAAAAAATTGTATCACGTGCACTGTTTCACTTTCTCACATACCTCTTTAATTTCACTTAAGGTCTTTATACAAAGATCACCAAATCAATGCCTAAATACATACGAATTTCTCCTAATGGATTAATCATTAGGAGTTTGTGTTTGATCGGGTATTTTTTGCCCCTATAAACATTAACTTGTCCCAATATCGACAATTTGTGCCAAAGCTATGCTTAGATGAATGCGTGGCGACTTAGTTAATTACTTATTTAGGTGGCACCATTGATAGTCGCGCCTTTTCTTTCCTCCATCAGAGAGCGTATAAGTCATCCTGCCCTCTAATTTCTCCATATATGGATGCCTTTACAATTGCTAATTTTTTTATTGATTTGCCTAGGAATATTTACTAATTTTGCGCGTAGCGTTTCGAGACTTATCTTAAGGCAAAAGTAGGCATTGTAGCTTCCCGAGGCTCCCCTTAAGGTAAAAGAAGGCGCAGTACTAGGGCAGAATATATATATTCCGGGAACAGAGGACTTGGGGGCTGTTGGCACGGCCCGGAGGCCGACCAACCGGCTAGAACAAGATGGCCACCCAAGTGACCTAAACCGGTAGTTCGAACAAACAAAGTATTACAAGCATGGTACTTAAATAGAATGTATTCCGTAAACAGATGGATTGAGAGCTTTTCGGAATACCTTGTTTGATTGAACTGCCGGTTTCCGTGACTCGGGTGGCCGATTTGTACTAGCCGGTTGGCCGGCCCTCGGGCCGTGCGAACAGCTCCCCTCCCCAATCCCTCTGTTTCCCCAATATGTATTCCGTCCAAGTACTATGCCTTCTTTCACCTTAAAGGTAGTCTCGGGACGCTACACTGTTGACATGGCCCATAGGCTGGCCAGCCGGCTAGTACAATATGACCACCCAATTGACCGAAATCGGCAGTTCGTACTAACAAAGCGCTACATTGATATCGAATGAATGTACCGAACACAAAATCGTTTCCTTTCTCATAGAATAAAGCATCTTATGCGTTAAACTATTATTGCTGGGACAATACGTTAAAAAAATGGGGTGATGGGTGGTTTTGGCACAGTGATCCGCCGTGGCGGAACCCAACCAAACTCTCAACAGGGCATGTTCGACTAAAAATTAAGGCCGAAAATCACGTTGTCATTTACGACTGAGACAAGACATCCGACAGTTTAATTTTGAAAGCGACACTGGAATATGAAAGTGCGAGGTATGTTTCCTCATGTGAATCATTCCTTCTGATTTAGTTTACAGTTTCTCTAAGCACTAATGCAGTCTTCCCGAACCCATGTTATTAGTTGCCTCACCCTTCATTTCTCCTCACTAATATTTTAACACGAATGCCTTACACTTTTGATATCCACTTAATCCGTACACTTAGAGAGATACTAAATGCAACTCAGAGACAGAACTTGTTCCTTTGAAAGACAGCATCAGCAAAAATGTTTGGATCTGTCGTCTTGTTTGTCCATTCCTCATTCGGTTCAGTGACAAAAGCTGCCATGAACTCTCTAGTCACTCACCGCATGACGTGCGAAATTGTGTCGTCAGAACGTCAACTCTGAGCTCGGTCGCCAAACCTTTTATTTCTGCTAGCACCACAGATACACACAAGTCAGGTGGCGTGTGAGGTCTTGGCTCCTCCACGATGGTGTGGTGCTGAGGTGGCAAGCCCGCGTGAGTGTGATGCGTGCGCGGGTTTCCATTTGCGTACCCGTGTACGCGCAAGGCAACAGCAATTTTATATGAGCTCGATTGATCAGGTAGAAAGCAAAGTTCTGAGTTCTCACTTTTCACCTTCACCCTTCAACTTTGTTGTACTCTACTTTAACGAGCATTCATGAGCTCTTTTCTAGTACGCCTTAGTGGTGTGTACGAAACCAGAGGATGGTTGTGACGAGATAAATCTGCTTGACACATGGCGCCTTATCTGCTGGCACTGTGGGCAGAGCAAATAGTACGCTACAAGGCTGTAATCAGTCTGCAGCGGGCGAGCTGCCATGTACGATGCGGGTCATTTGGTGGCAGGTCATTACTGCGACCTCAACCGCCAGGCGTGTACAACATCAATGCAAAAATAAGCTTAACTCGTAATGGTAACCTAAAATTATGCTTTGAGCCTTTGATGCAACGAACTGGTTCATGCAGGCACCGAAGTGTGGTCATACTGGAGTAAATAATAACGCCTCAAAACCGCGTTAGACCATCCAAAAGCAGATCGCTTTGCCGATACACATCCACTGGCATCTTCCAAGATAAGGGATACATTGTATTTTCTTTGACAAGATTAAGGTAAGT
The DNA here is from genome assembly GCA_001923025.3 of Taenia multiceps. Taxonomy (NCBI): domain Eukaryota; kingdom Metazoa; phylum Platyhelminthes; class Cestoda; order Cyclophyllidea; family Taeniidae; genus Taenia; species Taenia multiceps. Next base: position 76,229,010 of record CM010311.1, on the reverse strand, counting down.
CTGGCAGGACCTAATGCGCACCGTTGACAGAATCGCAGCAATAAAAGGAGTATCGGCGCGGCCATTTACACGCCTGCTGAATATATCAATAAGGTGAAGTGCAAACCCATTCGGTTTCGAGAGCCCAAGCCGTTCCAAGCTGAGCACATCTCGACTGCCAAGGTTTTGGTTCACACTGCTTTTCTGCGAATATGGTACCTGAGGAACCAGCTAACTTAAAACCGTCTCTTATAACTGGGATTTTCGACTGATAATTGCAAGTATTTTGCGCTCTTGGAGCTGATTTATGGCACCCCAGCAACCCGATAACTGGCGCCAGCCCGCACGGCGTAAACAGGTGGTTACCCGTATATCGCCTCCAACTATTCAAAGTGACAATCGTAGCGAACATCCACAAGCAAAACTAGGTCAGTGAGACATTAGAATCGTTACCGAACGCGCACCTAAAGCGACCACTAGGTGGAACTCTCAACGCCTGTGCAAACGCAGATCTGACTGCTTTGAGAACCCAGTTCAGGTACCCGACGCACGCTAACACCACAGTTTTAAATATCAAAGAAAACATCAAGAGCGGCGCCTAACCAAAATAGATGATAGAAACACCCAACCTGATTACTCCCTCAGTCGAATAAAGCGTAAAACAAAGGAGCCACTATTGAAGCAACCCAACAATTCATATTTGGCGCTAAGCCTTAAATCAATCAACCGATAAAAAGTAGACAACGAGACGGATGGCTTTTCAAACTATTCATATTATCCAAAGATCTACGACAACAAAGGGCGAAAATGTCACTGGTTCGGAACTACCGGGTTTCGGCACTGGTAAACAAGCACTGGGTTGGGGCAATTATATTCCCCAGAACTTTTACGAGTCTAAATCCACGCCCGATAACCAACACCTAGAGTCTGATGGAAGCCAGCGCGAGAGTGATAAGAACGGATAGAATAAGGACAGTGGAACCAGTCAAGTTGACCGTCTTCATATCGAAGCCGATGGCGTAATCCCAGGCCTGCATAATATGATTATTAATTACTCATATACCACATACCACTTAATGAAAAATCAGACAAAACATACCAGATGCCTCATTCCATTAGTATAATGGTAGACGAGTGGGTAAGCAAGAAGGCACTTGGTGCCGAACACAATGGAAGGCCCAAAGCTGAAGCTGTTGACATAATCCAGCATGGCATCAAAGTGGCCGGTGTACCAGAAACCAGCAGTGCCAGCACCCATCCAAACTAGGAAGATGTAGTAATTTTACTGCCATATTCGAAAAGGTGTTAAAATAAAACAGGATGTAGGACGCACCAAGAGCCATAGCGATGCCAGTAGCACGGTGGAGGAAGGAGGTACGCATGCAAAGAGGCGGTGAGTAGATTGTTAGGTGAGGCGACCACGGACGCTTAAGCTTAATGTTCCTTTCCCAGTATTCCTGCATTTCACTCTGGGCCTTAAGACGCACCTCCTCACTTGTGCTGCCCTTATAATGTTTGGTTGTGCTCAAAACCGGAGTAGTACGAAGAAGGAAGGGCTGCGAAACCATGGAAAGGTTTCGTGCAACCAGACCACGAAAAGGTGTTGCATGAGCACGCAAAAGAGCGCTGAAATATATATGTACAACTTAGTGCGAACCAGAGCTATAATGAGATGGAAAAAATAAAAGTCTTGTGTGCGAGTGCTACACACGAACAGGAGCCAGCGTCGAACATGTAATAATAAAGACCGTAGGGCCAAACATAAAGATACCACTTTCGAAAGCGATCAACATCAAAGACGAGCATAAACCCTTAGAGAATATTGTAAACGCGTGACGAGAAAAAGAACACTACCCCACTAAAGCCGACATGTTTGACCGCGCCCACTGAGCCTGAATGCAACTCAATTACACAGCCAAACAAAAGTAGTTTAAGCAATTATGTAAAACTTAATTCGTAGAGTCTTGTATTTAGTCGCATGGATTGCAAGCCAGTCCCTTGATATTTTAGCTTTTTAAAATGTGAGGATTCTGTGTTATGGCTATCGAGCACAAACATCTAGTTTATCAAAGTACGTGCTTTTTTATGAAAGAGATAATCGGTTTTAGGAAGAGAGTTATAAAATTACAAACACCAGAAAATTAACTCAGATTATAAGCTCTCATATTTTTGGCGAAATGATTTTTACCCACAGTTTAAGTTTTACCGATTAGGTCAACTTTTGGCATTATTGCTAGTCCCGTATTAGTTCTAAGCACTTTCTGTACACGATTTATTTTCGCAGCCGTGTGCTGCTGTAGCGTCTCAAGACTTCTTTTAAGGTAAAAGAAGGCATAGTACTAGGGCAGAATGTACATTCTGGAAACAGAGGGTTTGGTGGCTGTTGGGACGTCCCGACGCCGGCCAACTGGCTAGTATTGTAATGCTATGTTTGTTCGAACTACCGGTTTAGGTCACTTGGGTGGCCATCTTGTTCTAGCCGGTTGGTCGGCCTCCGGGCCGTGCCAACAGCCCCCAAGTCCTCTGTTCCCGAAATATATATATTCTGCCCTAGTACTGCGCCTTCTTTTACCTTAAGGGGAGTCTCTGGACGCTACAAGTACAATATGGCCAGACGCTCTCCTTGTTTGGTCTCCCGTATCAGCCATCAAAACGTAATCAGTGCTGCGAGAAGCATCTACGAGCTGACCGTCCCAGTCATCGAGATTCCAGCGTATGTGTTCTTGCAGTACCATCAATTTCGCGTAGAAATCGGTGCAGCAAACGCACATATCTTAGTCCTCCTCTCCCATGATAATGTGTCCCAGCGATGTAATGGGGGTACGAATCCAAGTTTTCGAATGGGTCGAGACAAGCACAACACATATTGCGATTCCAGGCTTTTTTGATGCCGTAGGAGAAACGCGAGGGTTTCGTAGAACCCTGAGCAAGTGGGGCGATCGGGCCTCATAGGAAGAAAATGCATGCCATCCAAGTGTGCAAAGCAAAAAACGATGCTGTCGAATGGCGTCCTGCACATTCTACATCTGTAGATGCGCATTTTGAGGGAGGGAGGCGAGTTGCCCAATAACAGAAGAGAGAGAGAGCTTACGGAGGATGCTTGACCACAACGTCGCTGATCCCTCTTGGCAGTTGCACTAGACTTGGAGTTCACGGCTGGTGTCGCGTAACGTGAGGGGAAGGGAGGTGCCGAAGATGAAGGTCGATCTCAGTCTTTCTGTAATGGGATGTGAGGGGTTGTCCCATCCCTAGCACATGCATCTCTTTCGCACCGCCAAAGTTTGTTGGAAGTGGTATAGATTAGGATAGAAATCCATCGAAGTCGGGTCCGCTTTCCGCTGCCGCCGATGTAGCGTCCAGAGAGTTCATTTAAGGTAAAAGAAGGCATGGTACTAAGGCAGAATATATATTCTGGAAACAGAGGGATTGGGGGTTGTTGGCACGGCTGGGAGGCCTACCAACCGGGTAGTGCAATATGGACACTCAAGTGACCGAAACCGGAAGTTCGAACAAACAAAGTAGTACAGTTGCAACCGCACTTTTTTTACAAATGCATCACTACACATAAGTGGAAACAAAGAACTTATGTTAATCCCTGTGTGTGCTTTGCACCTAGTGTCTTCTTTTGGTTATCCACCAGGTCTTCAGGCCATGTAGGGAAGCAAAATTTATATGGTAAGGTTCCAAGTGCTAGTGCGGCTCAAATACATTTGAAATCCATCAATGCATTCTTTACAGAAGGATTGGGAGCCTAAGAGGATGACTTTTCGACTCTATGTTATGAAGGAATTTCATACTCATGTGTATAAAGTTGCTGCATATTTAACTATTTAGTTTTACCATTATCAGGTTTTTAACAATTTAGAGCTGACTTTCAGTGCTTTTCCTTCCACTAATGTTGAGGCATTGTTATCAATTTAATTCACATATTGTGCATGGGAATTGACGTCATGTAATGCTCCATTTTTTGGTAATGTCGGAACTCCGGCACTGTACCTCTACCACCCCGTGATTTCCTTGAAGGCAAATGAAGTCATAATAATAGGGCAGAATAGATGCGTTCAGCAAACAGAGGTGTCAAGGCTGCTGGCATGGCCACACACGCGACCGAAACCGAAACCGGAAGTCAAACAAACAAAGCATTACAATGCCTCTTCCATACAGGCTGGCCTCCAGCTGATGCCATCAACCCCCCAAGCTCTATCACACGTCGACAACGCATATTTCGCTTATGTATTAAGTACATTTTCGTCTCCATGGAAGTCGCGGAGCCCTGCGATCGCATTATTCAATGTATGCTTCAATACGCTCGAGCCTTTTGTACCATGTGGTCATCTTAAGAATGGTTGTAAGTTGACAATTAGCTGACGTAGGTCCATTTGTTATACAAATTAAGTTCTTGAATCACACAACTTACAATGGAGCTTGATTCTAGTTTCCCAAATTTTCCCGGCTTGTGTGCGTAAATGAACTCTACCCGATGACAAGAATTCAAAAAGCCTTTCGCTTTTAATGAACCTACACCATTGAATCACGTTTGTGAGGCTTTAGTTTTACAAGTCGCTTATATAACAGGAGAGTTGATAAGACACCTTCAGGCGTCATTGTTTATTATGCCTGATTTCGTCTGGCGCTTCCCACCACATTGCTACTTCCCGTCTTCCCAAAGAGCTTTTCAAAAACCCCAACTCAAGGTTCCCTTTAAAAGTCTTTGGGGTGGCAATATAAATTCTAACTTTTTTTTCTTAAAAACTTCACATATCAAAACCATGCTAGCATTTATGCACCAATAAAAAAAATGGAGGACTAGAAGATTTAAGTGGAGTATCATAGGGGCGTGTTGTCGCTGCGTTTGCTACTGTCGGATCCACTGCCACCGTAGAAACTGGAACCAGTGCTCTTAGTGCGCTTGATCAGCTCCTCAATCTTCGGCGAGAACCGATAGACGTAGCGCTTGCCCGCAGATTTCTCGATGATTTTCTTGTCGTAGTAATAGCGCAGCCCACGACTCAGCTTCTCGTAGTTCATCTTCGGCTTGTTCTTTCGCAAGCCCCATCGACGAGCCACCTCATTGGGGTCCTTCAACTTGAACTCAGCGCCGTGGCCCGTCCAACAGATGTAACGTGACGAGAGAGGGTCACACAACTCATCCAGCAGGAACTGCCACAACTGAATCTGTCCGCCACTACCACCACCACTACCCGGCACCCGTTGTGACTGCTGGTGTGAGGGCGAGAGTGGAAGAGGTGGTGAGGAAGAACCAAAGGAGCCAAGCCAGGGATCTCTCTCTTCCCCCTCCCGCTCTGCCTCTCCCTCTGGGTACTCGGACACCATCCATCCCAGACCGGTGGGCGTCGAGGGTGGTGCCTGTGGCGGTGGAAGCGAGAGTGCAGGTGTGGCGGGTTTGTAGTTGGTGTCCCATTCTAGAGAAGGTGATTTACTGATTCATTTTACATTTCAAACGAAGCGGTCACCTCAGTAGGATGCAAATCATAAAGAACACTGAAATTCTCGATTTCAGGAGTCTTAAAAACGCCTTTGTCAGTAGTTTGACCCTTAGCAAATATGGTACTTGTTACCATCCAATCAGTCATATCTACTTTCGCTAAGACGTGGCACTTCGAGATCTTCGTAATGAGGCATGTAGCGCTTCACTTTCATTAATCACCTTGGGGAGACTTCTTTAACCATTATTAGCTTTAGGACATGTTACTCTATATGTTAAACAATTAATGCAAACGTCAAAAAAACAATGTACCCGGATTTGCCTACACAACACTAATTTGAACTTTCGGGGCCTTATTTACCCAAAACCGCATGCCAAATAAAGGCGACAGTCGACCTGTTTGGTTGTAGGAGTAAACGTCGGTCGGTGAGACTCCGGTAGTCCCAAGGAAGCAAGGCGAGGGATTGCTAGCACTCGAGGCAGTGTTTCTCGATGATCCCGACACCCAGCTGCTCATTTCTGAGCCTGGTGGCGGTTCCTGTCGCTGCTGCTGAAGAAGATGATAATTTTGAGAATGGTGAAGGTGGTTACTGTGGTGCTGCAAGCTTTGTTTTGGACTGTAGGGCGGGGTCTGCAAGGGTGTTGTGGGCATTCCCGTCGTGCATTCCTCGTAAGAGTTCACCTGGCTCGTCATCACGAATGGCGGTGCCGAAGACTGACGCTCTGGTGCCTCCAGACCCTTGGGGAAAATCTGTTTATGAAATCAACGCCAGTTTAGCTCCAATATTTACAGAATCCTTGACGTACAAGTCCACCACATTGCTTTTCTCATGCCATTGCAGGTAGGTTTTGCTGAAACTACCCGAAAATCTACCTGTTTATTAATTGTGAAAATAATTTCTTTCGTAATTCAATCCTTCACTGTTGGCACTGATTTCATTTTGTCAAGTGTTTTACACAACTTCGTGCTGAATGATGACTCACATCGCCTAATTCGACGGATAGGGGAGCAGAGAGGTCGCCGGTGTGGTTACAAGCATTCAGTGTAGATCGGTTGGCACTCAGACAACTTCTGTTGCCTTTGCTCCCATGGTTCACCGATTGAGAGGTCACCTTGTTGCATCTCCAGCAGACGACGGCGTTGGGAGTGTGAGGGGGACCTAAAAGACAGTAAAAATCAGATTAGATTACCGGCCAGATGCTACTCCTAAACACAACAGAGGGATGGAATGGTGAAAAAAATGGTGGCAATCAGTCGAATGTTGCCCACTTAGCAATGGAAGGTAATCATTTGAAGACCTACGTTCATTTTGGTGCTGTTCTTCCCCTTCATCTGAGTCCCGATGCACAGTGATTCTGCTTTTGAGACGTCCGTTTGTACACCTTGCAATGCCACTGCCCCGTTTGATTCGGTCGAGACGTCGATGATGTAGACTTTGAGTGGTCGCCCCTGACGCAACCTCCGCCTTCTCTGCCTCGGTCTCTACACCCAAGCCAGCAACGAGAAGCTCAGCCGAGAAGTTGTAACCTCGTCCTCCCGCCGCCTCGTGCCACGACTGGCTGTCAACCGGCGTCTCCGCCGTCTCCAACCCACCTGACTGGTTGGTACATTGGGGGTCTCCCGTCCAGGACCAATCTATACAACACGACATTTGCATAATCAGGAGATCTTGTGCCAGTGAATATTGCTAAGACTTTCTACTCTGGGTGGCTGCAACATTCGAAAGCTCCAGCCTTTCAAAGCACCAGTGATTAAAATTTTTATGCTATGCCTTCTGCTCCGACTACGAGGTGTGTCGCTTTCATTGGCCAGTTGGATAGGTAAAGGTTAAATTCGCTGCTTTCAAATCATGACCTTCAGTTAAGTTACATCGGCATCAAAAGCAAGTTAGGTGGACTTGGCGTAAATCCCAATCGAAGTAGGTTTTGCCGTTTTTACATGAGGATCTCCGATTAGGAAGTGGCTGTTGCTGTGACTAGACAACTGCAGAGCCTCGTTCGTCATTTGGCGTGTGCATGCCTGCGCTTGTGTACAACAAGAGCCACAAAAGCGTGAAAATATGTCACAATGACTTGCATTTTACCAACACCAACCCACCTGTGCTGCCTCATCATCATCCCTCAAGGAAGCGGGGCAGCGCCAACAGTGATGGTGACACGTTCGTGCAGCTGTTCCGATCTCCCTCCTCCTCCCCCCCCCCCTCCGCCTTCCTCCCCTCCTCTTCCTCCCTTTTCCACACGAAGAAGGTGGGGCACCCCAATCCACTCCCCTCCGTACTTCAGCTACACTGTATGGAGTTTTACTTTGAACTTTTTAGAGCTCTCCAGCCCCCTCCTCATGGCTTAAAATTTAAGTGCGATAAAATTTAAAACTTGTGTCTTCTTTATGGGGGTAAGGGGAGGAGGTTTGATTGAGTGCTGACAGGAGGCGCTCCTTCATGCTGCAGCAGGAACAATGCGAGAATCTCGACGCTCTGGATTCTGCTTTTTTCGTTACCACTTTCGTATAAAACGAAGACGTGTTTCTCTAATCAGTTTTAATGTCTGGAGTGAATGCCTTCCACCCATTTGTACGTGATGTATATCCGACCGCTATCTTAGCTCCGCATTAAATTGTCTAGAAGTTTGATTTTCTCAGAATGGCTTAGCACAATATCTCGTAGGTATCCACAAAGAGGCATTGCATCGGTATGGTTCTCTTTGTGCCGTTCCTGCCTTGAACTCGCATGAAATGCTGATTGGGCCTGATTAGACTACTCAAGCTTCTCCTCAGAAGTTAGAATTACCCAGTTGCCATTGGCTGTGAAAGGTCCTCTTAAGATTTGTACAACGCTTGCGAAATGTGTAACAGCAGTAGAAATATTTAATTGCAATTCTGTTCCTGATGGATGACGGGCCTGTTATTCTAGAAGGGAAATGGGAATAGCGCAACGCGTACAGCACTACCTCCAGCAATATTTGGTGTGAGAGGAGGATACGCGAACCGGGGCCTTGAATAATGGAGAACTGCAGAATCTTTACATGTTCACGCACGTCATGGAAAGTCGTCGTTCTTAGAAATGGTTGCTGAGTGACTGACTTATGGAGGTTAAGTGGGGAAGGTTTAACACTAAACAATCTACCCATATCCAGGGCGTCCTTCCACTCTAGGAAGGGATGTATACGAAAACTGTTTTGGAGACAGTGAAGACAAGTCAAATTTACTTCCTACAGTATAACGTATTCCGACTACCGGAAAACTAAGCCATAAGACGGTGAGCTCAAAATGGGAGATCCTGTCTTATCCACTGTGCTCCCCAGAGCTCCAAGCAACGGTTAACACCATTCAATTGTAGCAAGATAAATTGGGAAACAACTGAAGCCAGTAGTTGTGATGTTAACAAGTCTTAAAGAAGAAAGTGAGTGAGAAATAAAGGAAATTTGATCAGGCAGAGCAAAGCAGAGGCACCCTAGAATGGTGTGAATTCCCTGTATGATGGCGATAAGACGAGCCGCCCGACCCTTCCGCTAGCTACCTCCACTTTGGGATGGGCCCGCGTGGATGAGTGAATGATAAATGTCCACCTTCGAAATCATCACAGCACAATCTGAATTCATCCCCTTCCCCCTTTCCTTTCATCGAGGAGAGTAATAAATTAGCATCACAACTACGACATAAATTCTGCCTCAAATGCAATGACTGATTTCCCCTCGCAGCTGTTAAAGAATTACACCTACACAATCCACACTCCGAGACTGTCCCACAGCCCTTTCCCGTGTAGCAGATTTCACTGATGCCTGCTTTACACCTAACTTACGAAAGAGGGAGGGGACAAATGCTCATGGGACTATCTGAGCTGCAAAAGACGGGAATCAGCAGTAGCACTTTGTGATCGTGATCCTTTTCCCCTAGCTCATTAATAAGGGAATACCTGCGATATTTAAACTTGATTTATTTGCATACATGTTATTTAAAGAAGTAAAAACTTCTCAACCTATTAGTGACTGCCTATCATCCAACTTTCGTGAGTAGCCCCACCGACTAATAAAACGCCTGTTGAAGGTAGTTCCTCAATGAGTAATCCAAAAGGGAACATTCACTTCGCCGATATGCTAAGATGCGGGCAGGATTTAAAAACATCCGAAATTAAACTCAAAACAACCTTATTATCTACTTTTTTTAAACTGAGATAGAAGTCCCCTTCTCCCCTCCCTCTATCACCCCGGCCTCGACTCCAGCTTCCTTCCCGCCCCCCTCCACCGTCATTGGGCGATGGTCTAGCCTAACTGATCGCATTGTGACTAAAAAAAGTTGACTACGAAAAGTGTGTAAATTTGAGCGCTTCTGTTGCAGCCCCAAGTGCTCACTCATCACATGCATACAAGGGCGTGTGCTCGTATGGTGTGACTAAGTCGATGTCAATATGCTTAGAAAACAATGAAAACCTCAATTTTAAAATCACCCTTACGGGAGAGCCAAACATTCTTTTGGGGCAGAGTAAATGCTGATGAGGCGATTTACAAAGTCTATCGGAGGCACATCTTGTGTTCCATGACTCTTACAAGCCTTTGTGTTTACTTTGTGTGTCTCGATTTGTGTGTGTGTGTGTGTGTGTGTGTGTCAGCTATTCTTTCTTCTACGCCGAAGTGAAACACGAGAGTGAGCCAACTTTCGGAAGGTTCTACCATTCATAATTTATTAAAAGCGCAAGCGCACATGCGTCTGTGTTTATAAGCACCTAACAACCACTTTCTTGTACATGAGGTGGCCCAAGTCTCAGGCTTCAGAGGCTAAAGAAAAGAATCGTTGTGATCCTTTCATCTTGATCGAGGTATGCATGGCCCAATGTTTCTAAAGGGGAAATTAACCGTACAAATGGAAAAGAAGCCTTGTTGCTACCATGCGGAATGCCGAAAAATAGTGGTACAGACAAGTAAAGCCGAATTGTTGATGTCTAATGAGGCTTGAGCAATTTTTTATACAGCTAAGTTGTCACTACAAGCAGGGTTTTGATAAAAAAAATAGACCAATAAGTATGTGAATAAGTACAGCCTCTTATTCGATCCCAAATAGATTGCTTGGTTATCAAGTTTTTCGGAATGGACATCAATCAAGGTGAACAGGAGAGGTGTTAAAATCAACCTCAATTAAGACGATTGTTTTAAAGTTATTGATGACGATCTAAACACACAAACACACGCACAGACCATTTATTATGATCTACCCACAAACAACGCTGAAGTGATTAGCAATGGGTTGTGTATGTTAGCACCACAAATCATTTGGCAGTCTCAAAGTAGGCTCCACTAGAACTGCAGCTCGTGTTTCCAAGGCAAGGACCTCTTGAGTATCTCTAAGAAGTCTTACGAAAATTCTAAAGATCCAGTGCCGGAGTAAGTCATAGCAAGGAATGAAGACCAGCGCCAAATTTATAGAGGTCGTGACAAAGGCAAGGGGCAGTAAAGGGGTCGAGATACTCCTTCCTAGAAGTCACGGAATAATTAGCGGCTAATTTGAGCTCCGTACATATCTTTCGACGCTTGGAAACAAACTATAAGCAGAAGGACTTGAATGTAGAATGCATAATCCCAGAGAAGCGATCATGAACTCCAGCCATTAGGTTTAGCTCCATGCGGTTGCCTTGATGGCAAAACAACCACATTCGAAGATGGTCACACTTACAAGTTGAAAAGAAAATTAAATGGAGGGGAGAAATCTTTATTTAGGGCCTAAATGTTGAGCAGTCCTAATAGTTTGTACTCTGTGGCAAAGGGTAAACCGCCCTCTGAGGAGTTGATTATACGAGGATCACATGGCGGAGTGCATGGCCACAAGGCATGGCACAAAAACAGAGGCCCCTTTAGTGTTTGTTGAAAATAGGCGGCTCCAGGCTTTGTGGTGCAAAATTTAAACAAGCCACGATACACTGTGACGCCCGTCTCCACTATTGTGGAGAGAGAGAGAGAGATAGAGAGAGCCATCGCCACCACCGAGCCTCGCCAGGCCCACGTGTGCGTGAGGGTACACGCGTGTGCAAGTTGGATAAATCATGCGGAGGTATGTAAACGCAGTGAGCGAGAGCGAGAGAGCCAAAGACCGAAATAGCGAGTTTGCAAACAATCGATCCTTCCAATGCCTTGATAAAGTCGTCTGCGGACGCGTATAGTGTGGATGCAGGCACACATACACACACACACACACACGTGCGCGTCTGGACTGACTCCCTATGCAAGTAACGACGTCGTCGCCGCCACCGCCCAGAGAAAGTACACCCTCTCAAGATGATATGCAATCGTGAAATATGTGACATTGTGCACATTGTGACACCGGTGATATATATGCCCTCACACTTAGAGCTTTCTGGGTCTAATCTAATCAGACTATCAACCGAATTGAGGCCCAGAGGGGTGGGGACGGTGGCATTTATGTACTTTTGATGTATGGACACCAACGTGTTGGTACACGTTAATCAGTCCTGCATTTCGTCTCATTCTCTTTCAAAGAGGCTGACTGTGTTGAGGTGTTAGACGACTATACCGTCGCAGACTTAAAAGAAAGCGAGCGTCGCAAGCATTGGGAATTTGTGGCCTTCTTGTGAAGAGGGCCTTTTAAAAAAAAACTGCTTTTTAAGAGTGCTTTTTTAGGGCGAAACCATTGTCCATAAATAGCACACAGACTGCTTTGAAGTTGGAACATCAGAGAACCGTTGCCATTTACGAAACGGCTATTACCTGATGAGTGGAGACGGGCGAGGATAACATCCGCCACTTGTTTGTAACAGAAAGGAAAAGATCCAAAGAAACTCGTGAAATCAAAATTTTAAGAATAACTTTAAAAAGAAAAGCGGACGATGTTGTGACTAGACAGACTTGTAGACAGAAAATAAAATATGGTGATTGACAATGGTAGTTCAGTGTGTTGAACCTCATTTCAATAAAGCGACTTTCAATCAAAGACCCAAATTTTTCAGAATTTGCGTTTGACACAATTTTTGAGCTTCTAGGGGCTAGGCGGCTAGAAATATCAGACTACGCTAAAATGAACCTGATTGGATGGCGGCAGTGCTGGAAGGCTACATCACTTCATGGATGAAAATTCGAGGTTCTTCGTTTTATTTTATTTCTCAAGTTTCCACCTCAATTAAATAGACTTGCATGGACAACGTGGTGCATGAATTTGTCTGACGGTAAATGTCATCATCGGCGTTTGATTCGTTAACGCGTCATCACAGACGCGTTCACTTTTGATGGCTCTCGCCAATTTTAATAGCAAACGCTTTTTTTCCATGAAAAATTATTGTTAATAGATAAGAGGGAGACTTCTAGACGTGATGCTTGCAAATTTATTTCATTTCTAACACATTTTGGCTCGGATGCTCGCATTAGAAGGGAGGCAGTTGGACCCAGAACACGCTTAAACCTGATACCTCCATGGTCCCCTGTTTACCGCTAATGCATACGGCATGCCTTCGTCCAACTCATCAACTCGTCTCAAGAGTATGAGGACTGAGGTGGAAGAGAAAGTCATCGAGCCTATGACACACCTTTTCCACTAAGCCTTTCAAACAAAATGTACTGATCACTACGATATCGCATTTTTCAGGTACAGCAGCAATGAAGTCGTCTTCTATTAATCTTCTGTAAATCCATTGACCAGATCGCAAGTATTTGTGCAATCGAGAGTTACTGATGCTCACTCAACTTTAAAAAAAGGTATGAAGAATTAAAAACTCGGAACTTACTTGTATCAAACGAATAAACGTTGGAATGACACTGTTGGATCTGCTTAAAGGCGTGGGGCTGATTAAAAGCCGTGTTAAGTGGCCAGTAGTAGCCCCCCACAGAGGTTGGATGGAGACCGTTAGAAGGAGAGAAGGGAGTTGGAGGAGGCTGGGGTTGCAAGGCAGGCGGCAAGAGCTTTGGAGATGGTGGAGGTGGGGCAGAACTCAAGAACGATTGATCTGTCGGCAGTGGTATCGTGGTGAGGTTGGACGGATCGTATCGCATCGTCTCATTCTCCTCCTCTGCCTTTCCCATACTCGTCCTCCCAACTGCACCTGACGTCTGGGCTCCTAGGCCCTCACCATGCAGTACCATGCCCATGTCGAATTGCCAGCAACTTTGAATTGACAGCTAAAACGTACATAGACACAAACAGATAGCCTTACAATCACAACACATGCTTTATGTTAAAGAAGTCTACTGATTGTAAACAACCAGTGGGCGAAATGAACAACGATAATCTATACTACCCCTAGCACAAGGCCTATTAAAAGGGTGATGATTAATTTTGAATGATAGCTCTCATTCCTGCGGTTCCATATCCACACTGAAGCCTAAATGTGGGACAAACAGGTCTTAGAGGCAGTGGTTGAGAGAGAGCGATTAAGTAACTCACCCTCACCCACACACACACACACACACAAATGTATACTGTGACGTGCATAGATGCACGTATGTGCACTAACTCGCCAGCGCATATCGCGGTGGTGTTTATCACTGACATACAAACACGCAGACGCCTGGGTGCTGGAGCCGTGTGCCAGTCAGTCCGTCAGTCGGTCGGTCGGTCTTAGTGGCATTGGGTCAGGATATGTCGCTTGGACCCTCCTATTCCAATCATGCGCGCGCCTCAAGGCTAGCACACGTGTGTGGCTGTGTACGTATAAGTGTTTATTGGCTTGGGGAGACGTATCTTAACTTCAAAGTACTCCGACTAAAGTCTTAAAAGAAAGACGCGCTGTCGGCTGAGCGGTAAAATAAACGTGCGAAGTGCAACAACATTGAAGGTGCAGAGTTCACACACAATTATCCTCCTACAGATGCCGCTCACCAGTCATTCATGCAAGAGGTGTTGTGGAGATTGGCAAAAGCACCGGTGATTTGCCCGTCTTGCCTAGAGCACATCAAAATGATTGACAGAGCCACTCAAGTTCGAAGTGTGTGCGTTTTGCTGAAACTTGATTAGTTCTCATGATTAATTATTTACAAATACATATCTCACAGTTCTACGAAAGATTGCGGATTCCTCATGGAAAGGCTGACCCGGTACCTATCAAAGGCAAGCACATCAGTGCAATATTGTGTTTAAATAGTCACGAAGACCAGGTGTCAGAAGCGAATATTCAATCCGGAGACAAGAACTAAAAAATACACTTCATCCTGTTTGCACTCCATCCCACTGTAGCCAAACCCAACTCTCCTTTGCTAGTGTACAAATGATTGCCATTGTCGAGAGCTACTTTCAGTAATTCCCGAGAAAATTCACGTTAAATTTCATTTATGAAGCCGGTTTATTTAGCATTGACATGACTGTTAAAAATGCGGCAAACGCATAGTTTTGCTTGACAAAGTAAACATGCACTATTACAAAAACAGACCATGCAAAACTTTGGTCTTTCAACAGAAAATACCCTCCAAAACATAATGCAATGCAGAGCATGCATATTCATGTAAACAAGGTGTGAACTTACAGACATGTTCAAGTGAAAGGTGGATTACTTGTCTGGGCGTAGTCGCAAGAATTGATGGTGTGAGAGCTGTTATATGTCAGGATTGGGCGCCAGCACAGCGGTTTTAACCCCCTATAGGTGAGCCAAGTGCACTTTGACCAATCAGATCACAATGCGTCCGCCTATTAAACCCATTGGGCGAAGGCAACACTGTCCCAACGAATCAGTGAAGACGCGGGGATAACCCACCAGGTGACACTCTGGATTGGGAAATTGGGCAATGCGGAAGTCTCATCTCCGAGTTGCCAACTTGTGATACAAATGGGATCCGTTGCTAATTATACAAGCTGTTTTATACCGCTTGCATGCTAGACATAAATGACTGTAACTCGTGAGATTTTTGGCGTCACAGAATTACAAATAGAGGCATGTAATTGGTCATATAAATCAAGTAGGCCTGATGAGATGCCATCAGTGTGGAAGACAGGAGAGAAACAACTGCCTAGAGGATAAATTTACAGCTTTTTGATAGCGTTTAAAATGTCTCCAAAGCTTCGGTGCACAAGAAGGCCTACAGAAATAGCTGAACTATTCTGACAGCCTACTTTTTCTTCGGTACTAAAATACTAATCTAAGCAAGATTTTACGCGCTGTGATTCTGGAGTGAGGTTATTTTTCCTAGATTTTTTCGCAAGCAATAATGTGACTTTGAAAATCCTAATCTTTCCCATCAAGGTGCTCCTTAACGCCTGTGGAAAGCTGTCTTCTTACGCAGCATGGGTTAAATATCAGAATTCACAAGTGTTCGCGAGTAATCGCGGCGTCCGAAAGTCAGGCAGGCGACACACGCGCTGGCTGAGTCTTTAGAAGAGTGAGTGCTATTCTATGAGGTGGTAATGAAACCACCATGGCATAAAGTGTCAGCAGTAGACATACGAGTAGGCAGGCGTCTTTTGAGAGCCTGTACTATTCTAATGTCTTTCTGCCTTCTTTATGCATCCAATCACCGTAATGCAGTGTTTGAAGCTATTTCTAGATATTTGAGCGTTCGACTTGTACGCTTTCGTTTACAGTAAACGTCATCACCACCTGCTCTTTAATGTCCGCACCGCTGCTGCTGCCTGACTGCTTGATTAACGGTGTCTGGACTAGCCCAAGATATGAGTGCTGGTGGCGATAAATCGGACACACTTGCTACTTACTACCTTTGCGGCACCAATAGAGCATCATCCCATTCCATGTGCCCAAGAGAAAAGTTCTGATCGGGGTCAGGAGGAGGGATTCCCAAAAAGCCCATTGCTGGAGGCATTTTTTTTAAATCAGCGTGTTGGAATCCAGATCGTAAGTAAATAAGCGCAAATCTCTTGCTTTACCACAACGAATGGTGCTGAATTCAGCATGATATTTGCAAGCCATTAGCTAAGTGCCTTGGATCTATCTTAAGGCATTGCAGTTAAAACAAAAGGACGGCGACACCTGTTAAAACAGACAAGATTTCATAATTATGGGTTTAAATAACAACAAGCCGGAAGCCCGTTTTGAACTCCATACTTGAAAGGGAAGGGGGGAGGCGCTTAAGGAGGAAGGTGGTGTCACCCCACTCTCAACACGGCATGCTCGTGAGTTGACCCAGAACTGCTCGAGGTCAAGCTGAAAGCGCAAATCTCTCTAAATTTTTTTACTTATTTGAAGTGAATTAGTTATGTTGGGGAGTGGATCCAAGTACCATAGTCTACCAATGGTTCGTTGAAGAGATACACCCCATTTCAACTCGCGATCATGGTTGAAGTGAGTCGAAGAATTTCAGATGTTCAGGTTATTAATCATATATTTAAGCACAAAAAGGGGTACAGCAAATAGGCATGCTAGTATTGGCAGTATGAACAGGAATAACTCGGGCGTTTTTTGTCTGCAATGATGTTATTTAAGAAGGTGACTTGCCAGTACCTCAAACTAAATATTTTACTAATAAAAAATAAGTAAACAGCAAGGTCAGACTGCAGATATGCTCAAGAGGGTTTACATCACGCAGTAAGATGGGAATTTTAGGAAGAGGATGGATTTAATGGACACTAAAATATTCTGGAGGGCCTAGAGACTTCCCTGAATACGGAAGAAGACGTAATATTTAGGTTGAATATCTTCAAGACTTAGGACTACTGGAATGACCCGTAGGCGGGCTTGCAGGCCTAAGGTACATCGGTGGAGCACTTGAGTGGCCCCTTTACCAAGATTAAAGTAAAGTAAAGTAATACGTAGCTACTTTCTTTTCATTTCAGCGTCATCCACAGCACTTGGTAATTGGCATCGTAAGGAAACACCTACGAGCCAACCATGCCTGCCATCGAAGATACCTAATTGCAAAATTACCAGTCCTTCTTGGCACATCCACTGAATTTAAAGTTGCATTCTGTTTGAGAACTGCATTAAAAGAATTGGAAATGCGCTAGCCATCACATATGTCCAGGGGTGATTGTAAGGACACTGACCTAAAGGCTGCGTGAAGTCATAAAGCACGGAGTAGGGTGTTGCGTCCATTCCTCCTTGTCACTTTATTCGCATCTCAGTGCTGCCCGACTATGCTTATCTGGGTTCAAATTAGCTGACGTATTCACTTAACTGAAAATTTTATCCAAGTAACTCAGACAAAATCTTAACAAACTTCTTGATAATTCACGGCTATTGTCTCTTTAGGATTCCGAGGGAATGCAATACGGAGATGGTTGCTGGAGTTGTGGACGTCCTTTTGGCCCCTTCAGCCTAAATATACCTTCATCTGCAGTACTAAGCTAAGGCTCATCACATAGCGGTAAAAATTTGGATAAATCCTTCTAGAACAGGTTTGCTTCCCGTAGCCCACAATGTAACGCCTCAAGACTTCCCCAACGGCAATACACGGACAGAATACACATAATTGACATAGAGTAGAGCTTAAGGTTACTGCCATGAAGTTGAGAAGATACTTAACCTAAATTCCACTCCATCTAGAGCTTTGTCCTGATAGAGGAATGCCTTGCGGAAGGGATAATGTGTTAGCCATTATGTATGTCCACTTCTTGTCCAGAAAAATACTAACCCAAAAGCGGAGTTACATAACAAATGGTGGGTTTTAACATAGTTCCCTTGGAATAGGACCTCGCGGTCATTCCACCCCATCACTTTGTTATCACCTGAGCGCTGCCCCTTTATATATGTCCGAACTAGCTTCCATCTCAAGTAGTGGAGAGATGAAAAAGTATCACGTAGTTACCTAATCGACATCTTTGCAAAGGTAAGATTGACAGCTCTGTAAAGACGTCTTACTGATGGTTAAAGACTTGTGTCGCTTCAGTTGATAATGGCTTTCCTGCAGCCCACGGCCTGAGGTAGTTGTCGAAGGTAGACATCGTCTTTTCGACCCTTTTGCTAGGATTCATCCCTTCCACGGTCATGCTAAGGTTAAGGATGGACGTCCTTTAAGTATCGGGTGTAGAGCCCAAAGACAATACAAAAAAACACGGGCAGAACCTATAAATTCGACACACAAAAGCGGTTTGGAGCTACTGGCATGGCCTGGAGGAAAGTCCACCCGAATTCATCGAAACCGGAAGTTAAACAATCAACCAATACATTAAAGTTCCATCATTAGAGGTGCATACGGGGAAGATCAATTCCCAAGGTATGGCTTATTATCAAGGTCGGCTTTCAAGCGTTATTTGGATTTACTTCAGCTTGATATGACAAATACACACCCTGCAATTTAATTCGTAAGTACAGCTATTGTGGAAATACTCATGATGATTAACATCTTCGTGTTATTTTTATGTCTCAGGGTTGAATACAACTTCTCCAGATAGTGGCGTGGTTTGGACTGCTGAGATGTAAAGTGTTTTACTAATGTGGACTCCTCACTACCCACAGGTGGTACTTCAACATTGGTGGCTTTACAGGAAGGTCAGATCGATGGTCTTCTACACCTTTCCTCACCCACTCCAACGACTGGAGGAAAGAGTTGAAGCTTTTACTGGTACGAATCATTACAGCTTCACAAAAAACCTCAGAAGGTAAGGGTTTATGAAGCTCCGCGACTTGATTACCCCACTGGTGCTGCGTTCTCTGTAACAATAAGTAACCTCTTTCCAGACCATTACACGTTGTAAAGTTCAGCGTTTCAGAAAGAGGAGGCGCCAAAAGACAGAAAGCCAAAACTCATTCACGAGTATTTGGCAGTGCCATATGAACTGAGCCAATTCTCTATCCTTGTGAGTTAACTTGATAACTTTCAAGGTTGTCATCATGAATCCAGAAATAAGAACTCCAAGACACCAACTTGACAGTTAGTTAAGCCTCCACCTACAATGTTGGCTGTAAACCAGATTGGCAAAATGAATCACACCTTCTGTCGTAAAAGCACAACCTGTCAAGGCACTATGACCAATAGGGGAAGAGGGAGAGATATTTTGGGTGTTCTTGCTTACACGTATCATTTTACTGACAGTTCACCTTAGATTATTTGTCTGCCTACACACATTGCACCATTGTCGAAGGAGGCAACTTATAATCTCAGTTACAGCACTCTCACGCACCAAATGCCACAAGCCAACCAACTGTGCATGGAAATCAAACCTGCCGATACAACACTTGATGGCGCTCGGTACGACAGCATACCAATTGAGTGTTCAGGAGGACCAATAGAAATTTTTCATTGCTACTTGTTTTACAATTCAAATAAACCAAAATGAGCACGGCCTTGAGTGTCTATGCGAGCAGGCTGATCGCCGACATCGAGGTCGCTCTCACTCCACTTTACAACACTGTGACCTGGAACATCTTCTGCCTCTCCTCGTGCACTAAGTCCCTTCGAATACCACACAGCGTTGAAAATCCCGACGCCTCAAATGTCACTTATCTCGGGAAAACAAAATCCACTTTATTGACAGTGACTGAAGCGTAAATGACATGCCGACTGAAGAGGTATCAATCACGCATTCAAATGCATGGGTATTCCACTTCAAGGTAGTGAGTGTCGTGCTGACAAGAAAGTCACTCCTACCCTACGGGGCAACGAGACGTCAGATCTGAGTTTGCTCATCAAAATCCGCCTCTGCCTTCTTCGAGTCAATTCTGTAGACCCACAAACGATGACCTTGACAAGCAGTTGTGGCAGTTAAGATGAATCAACTGCTAGAGGTTTGTGAGATGAAAAAGACATAAACAGCCTTGTCAGCACTACGTTTAAGAACCTCCAATCCCAGAAGTCAACTCCAACTGAAAACGTTGGTAGGCACACTCTTCCAGCACAGTTTCTAGTTGGGCAATAAGCAGTTTCTTTTAGCGTTCTCCTCCATGTCAAGCCTCAACGAAGCAATACTTTGTTTGCAGTTCTGACGGTTGGAGGAATAGCAGATCCCTACATATCAGACCTTCTGGGTGCTGATAGCAAAGCCTTAGGACTCTCAACTACCTTCAGTGGCACCTATTTCAAGATTCGTGTCCACCCTTGACCGAGAGTAGAAATAGCAGAGGTAACCAGCATGCCAATCGAAAGGAATTAAGCGTTCCATCTCCTTTCTTCCTCCCCCTCTACCTGCACAAAAACAGCTACAGCAGGGACAGAAGGAGTGCATGAAGGCAGCAAAACGAACGAGCAAGCACACATGTGCGCCAAAAAAAAAACAATTTTACACAATCAGCTGGATCTCTGCTGTACGTGCGCACACACAAAATCAAGAGTAGAGGAGGGGAGAGAGAGAGAGAGAGAGAGAGGAAAAGGGGATAGAAGCAAATACAGACGGGATGACTTGCGTGCGTGCTTGTGTGTCCAAGAGCAGAGAAGATGGTCCAGCACAATACCACGTATCATGTACACCACAAAAGCGCGACAGACGTGGATTGTCGACAGAGAGCACAATTGTGGCTGCGTGTATGTGTACAACATTAGTGGAACGAGCAAGTAAGTAGGTAAGGGAAGAAACCGGGAGGCTACAAGTAAAAGTGGAGTTACGATTGCTGCTGCGTCTCAGGAGATCGACGACCACTGGAGTGCCGAGACCGTGTCGCAGCGTTCTCCTCGGTCGTAGATAGGGGCACCTCGGAGATCTGTGGTGTTGGCCCTGTCGCTGTCTCCCTCACCGTTGTCGCTGATGGCGTTACGACGGATTCCAAGAGAGAACTCCTTCTATCGCCAACGCCTCCACCACTACCGCTGCCATCCTCCAGAGGAGCATCAGTTCCAGGCACCTGACTAGAGAGGTAGGCGGGAATCAGCTTGGCGATTATCTCGGGATTGGCTTGTATCTCTGCAAAATCAAACACATCTCTGTTAGAAACAAAACCCATCATGCTTTTTAATGTTTGAGTATGCAAATTGGAAAAGAAGGAATCAAGTGTCACTTATTCCAACCCCTCCATAACTTTTACGGCTATACCGATTTGTAATTTAGCATGGATGATTCATCCTTGTATTCATTCTCTGTTTCAATGATTGGCATGAGCGGCGAACCTAAATTGTGCTGATTCGAATGTGAAAAAAGACAACCACGTCTTTGGAAGACTCTAACTGAGACCAAAGTCGTGTACAATGATTAGCTACAGTGGTTAAACTATAACATCTTAGAAGCTGCCAACGAAACCAGGGGCAAACGCCTTAGTCACTTGATCCACTTTGAAGGTGGAAACAAAAAGTGGTTTGAAGGTACCGTTCGCCCCATTCTCTTATGATCGATTCGTGGATTCGCGTTGCAATTTAGCCACTTTAACAGTCCAGTGAAGCTGGAACACAATCAAAAAACACAGATGTATATATCCTCAAGCCTTGGGTGGATTTGAAAGGTTCTTAGGTGATGAAAAAACTAAACTATATGCTTTTGGGCACAACAAAATGGATTTTTTCTTCAAGACTGGGATGCTTTACAACGCCTTCAAGGGTGAATTAAGTGATGCTACTGCAGAAATGGTCAGTTTTCTTGAGAGGTTTGGATAGCGAAATGGTTGCCACTATATGAAGCAAATGCACGACCATCCATAAGGGAGTCAGGCCACCGCTACACTAGGTTTATAAATCATGGACAAGACAGGCGTATTAGGCAGTCGAGCCTAGTCAAACCGACAGAACTCGAGACGATGGGCTTGGAGGGTTGTCGTCCAGATTCACCGTGGTTTCTACGTCTTGCGAACCGTATTATGCAATGGAAACACCTTTTTTTCAAGCAAATTAACTAACGGAGGTTTGATCTGCAGTGGTATAGTGAAAAAGATCAGAGCACAATTATGGGGGAGGAAGTGATTAGTGCATACAAATGTTTAATAAAGCAATTACAGAGTCCCCTCTTACCCAAATCAAATTGAAATTTATTTAGGTTTTTGGAAAGTACTTGATTGGCTAGTTAGGTGGTGCAAGTATTGCTACCATGTTGGAACAATGAAATACATAGGCTGTGATAAATTGACCGCTGAGACAGACCCTCATATGACACGCGCCAAGCATTTCCCCTGTTGGCATGAGTTACCAGCACTAAACTCAAAGATTTGGTCCAATAGAAATGCGGCAGGAATGTTTCACCCTGACTCAGTTAAGTGAAGGTAATTAAGAAGGGTAGAGCTTAATTTGATTGACAAGTACACACACACACACGCGCCGATCAAAAGGTAGACAGATTATTTCCATCACATACGTCTACCATGAGACAAGACAGCGTTTGTGAGTGTTAATGGATTTTATCGGACTGATCACTAGTAATAGTACTGCCACACTGTCACATATATGTGACGCTCCGGACTTGCATGCTCGAGCTCAGTATCAGAAATATTCAAGACGCTTTCTTCATCCGTTGGTGATGATGGCTGCATCGGATTGAGTGAATTTAAAAAGCAATCAAATAGAGATGCGGTATTCTTAGCTTTTGTTCTTCACTATCGATTAAAATAGTTGGCTCGGAGGTAGTGGTCGAGAGTTCTCCGAGACGCTGGTAGCCAGTGATAAGCAATTAAGTAGAACATCCACTGTCACAGAGGTAGTTGGTCCACCCAACTGCCAGCATAACCAGGGCATCCAATCAAATTCATAGTTAGAAAGTCGGTTATAGTCTGTAATAACTGCAACGAACACACACACGTACACACACACCCTTTTTCAACTGAACTGTAGTAAACGGCTTGAAAGACACATTACCAACACCTCGTTGAAGGGATTTGTATAGGGTGCCATGGTAGCCCCCATCAGTTCCCCAACAAGTTAGTCAAGAATATGACACAAAAGTATCTTTCCCAAATGTCATCCAGTCCCTCTAAAAAACAGCCTCCAACCTCTGCTTGGGATATTTCTTTACAATTAGGCACTGGCTAGAACGTCGAGTTCCACCAGAAACTCAGAAGAATCACACCTCACTTCCCTGAGGCCACTCCTGGTCCGAGGAGGATTGGCTAGAAGGGGTTTCATGCGCTTTAGCAAAACTGTGCGCTCATTCTATACAATTTTCAGAGCTTGTTTACACCTCTCGCTCGATGTGAACCCATATTTAGACCCTTGTTTGAGCTGGTACCAACATAAACAGTAACCACACCAAGGACACTTTAGCTGACATGAATAGCGACCATCTAATGGGCGTAAATAGGTGTTCTAGACGTCGTGTCGAGAAAAAAGGTCGGTTTTGCCAAACAGCCTTGCTATGTTTGTAAGGCAAGAGTGTCAAAGTCCAAAAATCACTTTCTAAGAAACAGTCTGACTCACTCCTCTGGAGGAAATGTAAAGTAAAGGTAGGGGTCCAAGATTGCCTCACAAGGCATTTCGGGTATTGGTGAATGTTTATTCGAGGAGATTGCAGTCAAATGTGCTGCGTACTCAAGAAGTGAGGGGAAGAAGGAACGGGAATGTATACTAAAGCACTTTAGCACAAACTGCTCAAACAGAGAACTGTCATTTCACTCAACGGAAATTCAGCATTAGCTCGCACCAAAGTTGATAGAACAAATACAGGTAGAGGTTTTTTTGCAAAAAGAAGAGGGCTTAAGCTTGCAGAGAAGATAACACTGAGCAATAGCAGAACAAGAGAGGGGATGGGCATCACCTTGGATACATTCACCAAAGCACCGCCACCTCGGGAGCCATCACAATCAGCAGAGAAGCCGGAGAAAAGTGTAAATGTAAGTTAAATGACAAATAACAATCGTGAAGATATCTTGCCCTAATCCAAATAAGTCAATGGAACGAAAGTGACAAATTTCAAAGATTAAAAAGGTTTCTAAATCACACGGTCGTTTCCCGATCACGAGACTAAGCATGAGGACAACAACAAAGCGCGTTTCCACTGACATGCAATGGCCAAAAACGATAAAATGAAAGTTGATAAACCACCTCCTGACACAAAAAAACAAGGAATAACCGAAATTGTCACTAACTTCAAAAGTGCAACGGCTCTTAGGGAGTGAGGATATAAATGAAGCAAATCACATCCAACTGATTGGTGTACACTCAGGAATGGGAAGAATTTGTGTAAATAGTCAGCAAGAGACCAGGAACTACAAACAATAGCCAAATGGAATAAGAATTTAATCGGTAAGAGGCATTTGCCACAGGGAAAGGAAAGGGCATTTATGACGAGACCAATTTAGTCTTACCAAGACGACAATCAGGACAGATACTGGTGCCACTTCTTCATCTCAGTACAAGTAGGTAAAAACACGACAACAAATAGGCCGTTCACGAATTACTTGATAAGCCAAATAACGAGAAATCACAACCAGAAAGTTCGTAACTAGGGTGTAAAGAAGGCGAGTCTGTGGGTTGGAGAATAAAGAGGAGAGAATTAGAGGCACTACAATGTGGCAATTAAGGTTTGCCTTGAAAAAACCCACCGTGGCTAACCCCAACACCCTCGACAAACACGCGCGGGATTGGTATGAATCACAAAAGCCTCCATGGAAAAACATTGCCAAATAAGGCCAGAGCTTTAAATAACCAACGACGATGCTTGCGAAGACTAAAAACAATTTTATAGCTAACATTGGAAACAAAAGCGATGTGCGGGTTAATTAAGACTTGCTTTCGAGTTATAAATGAAAAGTCTATTCATGATGCCGCTGGTAGTTTCACTAATGAAAGGCGTGGGCAAAAACATTTGAGAGGCAGTAAATAACGACACCCGAATAAAAAGTGGAACAAAAGATTGATCTACGAAAAAGACAAGTGTAAAAACACAGAGACACTTGTGTTCACGACGAATTAGAGGTTCGATGGAAATCAAAACCCACGCACAGTTAGCTAGAAATCCGCCCACTTGACAGTGCAATGACATCGCTGTTCCATATCAACAATTTTTCGCAGTGCAGAAATGCTTACGCTCGCTGACAACTTCCCTCTTGCTCCTCCACCTGCATTACCCACTTTTGGCAAACCCAAATCCCTCACCCATGGCAGCACGCCTCCTCGTAAAGGGATGGCTGGACAGACGGATTGCATTTGAAGTCAAGCCGACGTCAGCGCCCCGCACGATCAAGGCCCGATTGTGCAAAATGAAAACGCTTAAACCCTCTCACCACAGTACTTTGCAATCAGCGACGTCATTACAAATGCACCATGTAAATTAGGTGTCGGAAAACGAGGGACGCCTTCGTGCAACGGTAGTAGGCAATCACTGGAAGAGCATTGCCCTCTGCCTTCCAAATGATGATTTGTTCCTATCAATCCAGAGGAGGCAGATGGTGGAATTGAGCCTACGCCTCGTGTAGACACGCCTCAACACTAGTGCAATGCTCACGCACAGGGGAAATGTGCACCTCCAATCTCCGCAAACATGCGGACATGCTAACACGACGACAAACACCATTCCAACAAGACACGTAGTCGACTTGGTGGTAAGCCCGTAGGCAGCAGACGACAACTGCCGACACAATGACAGCTGCATGTTTGAAGTTGAGCCAAACACCAGGACTTCGTAACATCAGGGTTGGGTGGAGCAATCGAGGTGCTTTAACGCATCCCACCACGGCATCGATCATAGTCACGGACAGCGAAGAGTCAGACCTTTTGTGTCTTACTATCTTCCCTCTGTTCTCCACTCTCTTCCCTTCTCCTCCCTTCTCCTTCGTTCTCATCCACGTGAGACTTCTCTTGGTGCATTCACAGTTCGTCTCGATGTCGTCCGAGGTCACCTTTGGTAGGGCACTTGAGTGTAATTTAATCCAAGCAAACCGACTCACCCGAGCAGTTGACTCCACTTCCCACCTTTCTTGTGTGACTAGTTCCGTATTACTGCCATCTGAGGAGGGACACCTGACTACTCACGACTTACCTACTTCGTTCTGGCAATTTAAACACAACCTTGCTTGCCCAAACTCAAAGCGACACGTGTTGAATGAACAGGCGAGCGATTGAAAGACTCCCACACAATTGGACAATAGAGTGCCGCGTGACTCCCTGCGCTCACTCGTTCGCTAGCTCGCTCGAGTGCGTGTTTGTGTGTGTGTGTGTGTGTGTGTATGTACGCATAATGAGGGTGAAGTAACTTGTGCACACGCAAGGTGGCGCAACCACTCGGGTTAAGTCAGGTCACACGATCGAGGGGACCCATTTGCATGGGTCACACGTAACTGAGGTGAACATCGAATTGCTGCCAACTTCAGGACATTAAATTGTGGCGCCACATTCATGCATTGACGGTAAAAAAGATGCAGTCACGCAGTAATCGTTCAGTCACTTTACACCCGATCGTCCACGAAAGAGGAGCCGCTGATACACGATGACACGGACCTACTCTGTTGTGTGCTTTCCGCTACCGAACAGTTCTTCACTGCGTGCCTTCACAATGTTCACTGTTTTATGGCGAATGGAGGGTACTGCGACGCATCCATCCAGTTGCTGGGTTATTAGAACGAAACAGGTATGCGGCTGCGTTGTGCTTCAACCACTCAATGCGTCAGTGCCATGTGAGGTGGGGGAAGATACGGAAACAATCTGTGTGGTTTGGTTGGACAGTGGACGCTTGAAATGACGTTGCCTTGAGGAGCACTTGGGTTTTAATACTGTGGCATCAACAGCCAGTCCTGAGTTGAAGAAGAGTTCCATTAACGCTATTCCACATCAAGTTTTGAAAAGCAACTAAAGTTCAAGATACGTTACATACAGACGTGGTAGAGTGAATTTCTGTGGATCAACCAAAGGGGTTTTTCTCCTGTCACACTATCTCTCCTCCTCGAGGTTTTTCGAAAAGTCCCCTTCTAACTTCCAGTCAAGTATCAAAGTGGAGAGAGCTAGCGTGTGCTAGAGTTGTAGAAATTTGGCAGGTGAAAATGTGACCACGATATGTGGAAAAAAAGCCTTGCTAACCACAATTTACGATCTTTTGGGCTTTTAGAAATAACAATCACATAAGCTGAAAAGACCAGTCTGACCAAGACAATGATGTCGCGCGACAGTTGCTCCTTTTCAAAGATCAGACAAAGTCGAGGTGATTTTTGACAAATAAATACTTTGATCATTGCAAATATGAACAAAAGGATTTTAAATCACCTTAATCCAGATAATGGTAAGTGAAACGCAAGATTCGAAAAGAGCCATGTAAATGTTTTCCAAAACATTGCAAAACATTCCTATCCCCTAGCCGACGCAGACATCTGGAATCATTTGTTCCAATTTTTGGAATGTATTTAGACATCTTTTGAAGTGCTCTTGGGACGCCTAACGAAAATTGTTTAATGCACAAATTTGCTCGAACTTCCAGATGGAAGTGAAACTACTGCTTTTGAGGCGTCATATTTCATAGTTATGATAGCCGTAGGAAGAGTTGGACAAGCTGCACTACTACGAAGCGATCCATCTTAGTTGTCAGGGCGACCGTTTATCAGAGAAAGGGTTTCAACTGTAAAAAAAGAAGGTAGAAACCTAGCGTGAGAGCAACAGCAAACTGATATACACACTGAGAGTTTAACTCTGATATTGGAGGAAGATAATGACAAGGATGGATGACCAACACTAGTAAATCTAACGACGCACAATATGACCTTCCCGCATGAATACCTGAATCCCCTTGACTAGAAAACGCATCGAGAGAAAATATGCATAATTCAAGAACCAGATCTATTGTCCACTTTAGATTAAAATTCCTTAGAAATCTGGCTTTAGTGGCCGCTTCCAACGTGCATAAACTCGACACGGTGAAGATATGTTATTTAAGGTAACACAAGAAGCTACATCGAGGGAATGGGGTCGGAACTGCACCCCAGGGCCAAGTGGGATCTGATCTAATTTATAAGTTTCACTGCTTTATTTAATCCAATTCTCGACAGCAGCAGCCCTTTGGGACTCCCAGAGGAGTTGCCTCAGTGACACAATTCAATTTTAGGCGGAAATTTCGATCGGAAAGAAACAAATTAATGAGTGATATTCTGTGAAACATCGATATCCACAGTCTTCGTGACAAGAAATTAATTGTACGTTCTTAAGACATCTTCTGAAACAGTATGAGAGCAATCAACATTAACTGTGATTAAGCCATTCACACACAAGTGCCTATTTGTCAATGGCTACAGCGGGCACCAGCAATGAAAGCCACATCCTTTTCGTGGAAAAAAAAAACAACACCGATGACTAGATGATTTGCACATGATTTGATATGAATTTTTCTCAAGCTACCATGTTACCCCTCATGTTGGTTGGGGATAATTTCGATCATGCTATCAGTGTACCTAGTCCACCAATCCTTCTTTACCGGAGTGATATTGGATTTCAACACTTTTGAGGTCACATAAATATTACACTTGAGCACTAACAAGCAACCTAGTTGAAAACGAAAACATCTACAACAAGCAGATTATCTCAGTTAAAAGATGAATAACAATTTAGACGGGAATGGATAAGAGCAGGATCCCTCATGGGGATGGCTCAAATGACCATCCCTCAGTTCAGTTTTGCTTTTTTTCACTGTACCAACAGACAGCAACTATTGTTACTAGTTGGAACTCGTGATACAAGAAGCTCTATTCGGCAGAAAAGATTATCAACATACATCAGTGGTATAGACTTCCTCGTGGGTGCAGTAAATTACTTGCACTAGAAGCTAAACCAATCCGGGTTCAGTTGTGAGAACATTAGAGTGAAAAGGTTTCTTATGAGAACAGAACAGGAGCAAACAGAACTAACGCAGGCAACTACTTATGCTAGATTTTGATGGGGCTCAAGACTACATCGGAAAAAAGATATTGCATTGAGCTGATAGCAAATGATATCTGAACGTAAATCGGTTCGCTCCTACAAGAGTTTGATTAAAATAAGTAAAAATAGAATTGATAGCGTTCACGGGGAAAGTTTGAACGAATTCGTCCCTATTCGTTCTGGTTACAATTACAACTGATTGGGAGCGGAATAATCTCGTTTTTCGGGAGAGGTGGTCTTTGTAAACCAGAACAGTTCACTCCTTCCATTCAAGAAAAGGAATGCCACATCAAAAGAGCCGTCCTGTGATCTTACCAGACTAGACGGTAGAGGGAAGGGTAGCAAGCAGTAGCGTGGGGTGACTTACCATCGGATCTGAAGTTGAAGAGTGGAGGGAGAGGAGTCTTGTCGGGGAGAGTGACGCCCTCCTGCCGGAGTTCGTCAAAAAAAGGGTGCAGACAGGCCTCGAGGGGTCGCAGCCGCTTTGTTGCTGTATAGTCCAGCAGCTTGGCCACTAACTGGATGGCCTCCGGCGAGGTGTGCGCTCTGAACACCTACAGCCCAAAAACACTTAAATAGTCAAGGCCAACACCCCTGCTTACCCTCGCTCCTCCCTCCTCAACATAATGAAGTACACGAATGCAATTCTTGAAATAGACTTCAGATCACCTCAACTAGAGCAATCACATTCGTTCACTATTCTATTCATTACATCGAGCACCATGGTGACACTCTCTGTAACATTTGTGTCTTCAGATAACTGTTCGACTCCCACCACCCGCATTACGATTCATGCACTAAGGGTACACATATCTAGACTTCCAGCCATTCTTTATCATCAAAACTGAGGGCAATTGTAGGTTCTCTCAGACCTGTGACTAATCGCCAGTAAGGAGCCTACTTGAAAATAATGGATCAAATAGTCAAAACTAAGTGTTTTATTCCTGAGTCACATTCAACATTCCATCGCTTGCATTGACAGTGGAGGTGGATGCAACCACGGACAGGAATGTTAAGATCAGAATTAAGATGAAAACTTTTGGGTTGCGATCTCTGTGTTGTTTGTACGTACACGTGGCCTCCTAATTTCCTTATTAAACAATGTTAAGGTTGTACGTTAAATGTTGGCTCAAAACCTAAAGCGACTGGCATAAATTACACCTGAGGGATGATAACGACAGCTTGAAATAAAAAAAGAACAGAAACAGCACCCGCTATTCTGTTCATCAAGTAATGAGCACCATAATCGTAACAACCACTACTCCTAACCACGAAATTAATAACACCTATCTCGCATCACGACCTGCATATGTAGCCTAGCTTTTTCTGACGCTGAAACCAGTCCTACAATCTTCAATAGATGAGTTAGTTTGAAACAAAAAAGAATACTTGAAAACACATTGTCCAGTTGGAATGGGACACATAAAAGAGTAAAAGCAGCACCTGCCTCCTTGCTTCCCCCTTCTTTGCAGTAATATGAAGAAGGCGACATCCATTCTCACCCTGACATTACGCCTTCAAGCAGAAGAGGATTATCAAAGGTGCTTCTGCTACACCCAGCAAACCATTCCTCGGATTAACCGCAACATCGATAGACAAGGGGATTAACTAGATGTACCGAAAAAGGCTTACAAATGCCGATAAAACATTAAGTGAGCACCACAATAAGAATAGACACCGAAGTTAGGCTCAAAAGTGTTTGATTTTTGGGAGACAAAACTTCAGCGTGCATGTTCTGGAAATCCTGTTCCCAAAACTAGTGCCTTGATGGCCATGCACCGTTTCAAACTCTTCATCTTGGCAAATGCACCGAATGCAGAAAACCAAAGCGACCGATTCAGCATCTTGTGTGTTCGAACTTTCTGTCTCGGCTACTTTTGTGAAGTAGTACATCATAACCAGAAGACGTCGACTTCCACTCCTAGTGGGTAGTAGATCTACCTTCCTAATTCCGCGGTCCTAAACATTTGGTCACAATGACTGTAGTTGTACCAATGAAAGGGGTTTTGCCTCGATGACATTAGTGTCTAATAGAAGCTACCGCTTTACGCGACTACTAATGGTGAAGAGGTACTTTGACGCAAAGAAGGATTTCAGTATGGTAGTGGACGAAATCAAAGCACCATGAATGGCGTCAGCAATAATAGAAATATTTTATCTACTACAGCTACTTCTGTTCCATCAACAACTGCTTCTCAGAATGGTTCATTTGTCCTACCTACTCTCTCCGTCCGACGAATTAAGTTGCTATGGCAATGAAAATGAGAAGTAATCCGGAAACGCCTCTAAAATCCCAGATACGATCAGCAGTAGCAAAACGCCCAATGCCTTCAACTATCAACTACAGAAGGAAAGGGTTTGCATTGCAGTTTCTTCGTAGTCGTAAAGAATGGTTCCAGTCAATGATTCATGACTGTCGTGCCTATCGTTCATACAATGCGGATCCAACACTCACGTGGCTCCATCCGGTTCAAATGCATGAAAACGGTCATTAGAAAGGACTTGTCATTTGTTTTGTCCGTCTAATAACAGCTCATTCAAATCTTTGACAGGCCAACTTTGATATTCCCCTTATTAGCAAATGGTGAGTATCGCACGTTTTAAACGAGCTAAAAGGGTACAATTTACGACATTCGTTGCAATGTCGAATCAGTATTCACCTTGAAGACGCTGCAAACATAACTAATAAAGACTGCAATTCAAATGATTCGTAGGAAAAAATTGAGGAAAAGGGCAATCGGTAGTGAGGACAGAGGACAACACAAGACGAAGGGTACACGACAATTAAGGAAAAAATAATTGCCCAGCAAACCGAGGGACTGCGAAAGAGGGAACCAATCGAGGTTTAAAAAAGGAGATTAGGCTTTTGAAGGGAAAAAGGAGTGAAAACAAACAGTCTGCACGTGAAGAAAGAAAAGAAGTTCAATGCTGGTCTTAGAGGGCTGGAGGCAAAAACGCCTGCTACACGAGGCGGATGCGCGCTGCATTTGCGCACCACCACAATGCCCGTAGGAAAAAAAAAACTGCACAGGGTTGGATAACAAAAACCCAACCCATCCTGCGATTGAGGACAGGAAAGGCTACACCAAATATTTTACTCCACCGACACTTGAACAACGGAAGGGTCAAAAATTTCCGCGGCATAAAACAGATGAATGTGTTAAAGGTTACATTGCAAAATAATGTCCAAATAGCCTTCGGGAAAAAAGGCCTCAACGAGTAGTAAAAATAACACTAATAATAACTCTAGGGAATTGTTCAAGTGACTTAGTAAATAAGTGCCTGATTACATCCAAACAAGTTACTATTTTGATAACATTTTACAAATCTATGAGAAGAAAATGTCCTCTATTT
Source organism: Taenia multiceps (assembly GCA_001923025.3). NCBI lineage: Eukaryota > Metazoa > Platyhelminthes > Cestoda > Cyclophyllidea > Taeniidae > Taenia > Taenia multiceps. The sequence continues at coordinate 76,196,675 of CM010311.1, read as the reverse complement.
ACTTCTAATATGTAAAATATCTCTTCTGGGCGGGGCACAGACGTAGGTGGTGCCTGGAGCAAATATGTGCAAACAAATTTTCGACTACGCAGGCACGGGATTTCTCAGTTGGGAAAGAAAACCAGTGACATCCAGGTCAAATGATTAGCAGGCCTGGAGGAGAAAGTGGAATAACTCAGCAAAAACAAAACCTGTGAGAACAAAGCAGGAAAAGAGTGGTAAAGCGCATGAATATGACGAAAGCAACAGCAACTCATAATTCGATTAACTTGTAAGAGCAGACACTAAAAGGTAAAACAATTTGCTTGACAAGAAAGCAAAGATTCAATTTCGCCCATCCAGTGTGAAGGCAGTGAGCTTCTTGCAATTTCATCTTCAAAACTTGATGTGGAATAGCGTTAATGGAACTCTTCTCCACCTCACGACTGGCTGTTGATGCAACAGCATTAAAACCCAAGTGCTCCTCAAGGCAGCGTACTTTCAAGCGTCCACTATCCAACCAAACCACACAGATTGTTTCCGTATCTTCCTCCAACTCACATGGCACTGATGCATTGAGCGGTTGGAGCGGTGATTTCGTGGACTGCCCTCAGCACAACGCAGCCGCACACCTGTTTCGTTGCAATCACTCGGCAACTGGATGGATGCGTCGCAGTACCCTCCATTCGCCATAAAACAGTGAACATTGTGAAGGCACGCAGTGAAGAACTGTTCGGTAGCGGTAAGCACACAACAGAGTAGGTCCGTGTCATCGTGTATCAGCGGCTCCTCTTTCGTGGACGATCGGGTGTAAAGTAACTGAACGATTACTGCTTGACTCCATCTTTTTTATCGTCACCTCAGTTACGTGTGACCCATGCAAATGGGTCCCCTCGATCGTGTGACCTGACTTAACCCGAGTGGTTGCGCCACCTTGCGTGTGCACAAGTTACTTCACCCTCATTATGCGTACATACACACACACACACACACACACACACACACAAACACGCACTCGAGCGAGCTAGCGAACGAGTGAGCGCAGGGAGTCACGCGGCACTCTATTGTCCAATTGTGTGGGAGTCTTTCAATCGCTCGCCTGTTCATTCAACACGTGTCGCTTTGAGTTTGGGCAAGCAAGGTTGTGTTTAAATTGCCAGAACGAAGTAGGTAAGTCGTGAGTAGTCAGGTGTCCCTCCTCAGATGGCAGTAATACGGAACTAGTCACACAAGAAAGGTGGGAAGTGGAGTCAACTGCTCGGGTGAGTCGGTTTGCTTGGATTAAATTACACTCAAGTGCCCTACCAAAGGTGACCTCGGACGACATCGAGACGAACTGTGAATGCACCAAGAGAAGTCTCACGTGGATGAGAACGAAGGAGAAGGGAGGAGAAGGGAAGAGAGTGGAGAACAGAGGGAAGATAGTAAGACACAAAAGGTCTGACTCTTCGCTGTCCGTGACTATGATCGATGCCGTGGTGGGATGCGTTAAAGCACCTCGATTGCTCCACCCAACCCTGATGTTACGAAGTCCTGGTGTTTGGCTCAACTTCAAACATGCAGCTGTCATTGTGTCGGCAGTTGTCGTCTGCTGCCTACGGGCTTACCACCAAGTCGACTACGTGTCTTGTTGGAATGGTGTTTGTCGTCGTGTTAGCATGTCCGCATGTTTGCGGAGATTGGAGGTGCACATTTCCCCTGTGCGTGAGCATTGCACTAGTGTTGAGGCGTGTCTACACGAGGCGTAGGCTCAATTCCACCATCTGCCTCCTCTGGATTGATAGGAACAAATCATCATTTGGAAGGCAGAGGGCAATGCTCTTCCAGTGATTGCCTACTACCGTTGCACGAAGGCGTCCCTCGTTTTCCGACACCTAATTTACATGGTGCATTTGTAATGACGTCGCTGATTGCAAAGTACTGTGGTGAGAGGGTTTAAGCGTTTTCATTTCGCACAATCGGGCCTTGATCGTGCGGGGCGCTGACGTCGGCTTGGCTTCAAATGCAATCCGTCTGTCCAGCCATCCCTTTACGAGGAGGCGTGCTGCCATGGGTGAGGGATTTGGGTTTGCCAAAAGTGGGTAATGCAGGTGGAGGAGCAAGAGGGAAGTTGTCAGCGAGCGTAAGCATTTCTGCACTGCGAAAAATTGTTGATATGGAACAGCGATGTCATTGCACTGTCAAGTGGGCGGATTTCTAGCTAACTGTGCGTGGGTTTTGATTTCCATCGAACCTCTAAATCGTCGTCAACAGGAATATCTCTGTGTCTATTTTCGGCTACACATTGGCAAATGGCAATTTCTGACTTACCGTGTGCCTTAATAAATAGAGATGAGCCTAGGAAAACGTCATATAAAAAGTGAGGTTTTATTCTCTTTAAAATTAGCCACAGAAGACGCAGCCTTTCTGGATATCGATTGCTGAGACCGCACACGGCAACACAAGCGGGCGTGTCGTTTCCCTCTTTATCCCTTCTACACAAAACCGCTTAACATTTCTTGTTTAAAGTTTTCGCATCGTAATACTGTTTCTAACTGGTATTACCTTGCGTGCAGTATTTATGGGAAATTATTTACGCCTAGTTAAGCAATTCTAAGTGGAAGCATTGCGTGAAAAATGATTGATAGCCACTCTTAACTGATTCTACTGTTCATGGACCACTTTAGAAAAACTGCAGCTCCCATCACTTCTTTAGCAATTGAGAGATTGAATGAGGAGGAGGGATAGGGACACCTACCTTGGGCCAAGGATGCGCCTTGATTTGCGGGAACTTGAACTCGCGATAGTCGGGATTCATGTCGCGAATCTGCTCGTGGGAAGGTGTGCCAAGCACCTTGATTATTTCCACCAATTGGTCCACACCGCTTTCTCCAGGGAAGATGGGCTGACCCAGAAGCAACTCCGCAAATACGCAACCGGCCGACCACACGTCTTTAACGAGAAGCAATGTAGGAATGAGTAAACAAATCTACTCTTGAGATGATCAAGTCAGTATAAGGCAATTCGCAAATCGGAACGAACGGAGTAATCCTTGTAACAAGTGATAGTCATCATGTGATCCTGGACCGCACCTCATCAATTTGCGACAGTAGAGGGAGATGTTTAAAGCAAAGCTAGATGATGTTGCGGAGCTATTTCTTTTTGTCTGGTAAGCTGCTAGGAGAGATTTTCGACCACTCACCGTGCCATTCCCATGGGAAAGTGAGGTAGAGCTCTGCTCATAGCACCTCCTGCACGGCACCAATGGAACTACATTCGGACCACCATGCGTTGTAACAAGGCGCTACATGGGTGAGTTTGCGCCAAACTAACGAATAGCAATAATAACAATTGTCACAAACGGTTGGCGAAAGCCCCAATTTCCAGTTCCGAATGATTTATTAACAAAGGCAGACCACATTTGAACGGCTGAGCGAGGCTGAAGTGGCACCACATTTAAAAGACTACATTTTTAACCTGTCAAATTGGCTTTGCTTATAACCAATTAGTGGAATAAACACCAATTGACACATTGAATGTGGTAGGCAGAGAACGCCATGCGGATTTAAGCAATTCTATGGAGATAAATCTCAATTCAGGATGTAAACTGGGCGTGATAGGTGAATCCACTGAAACATGCGAGGTGCAAAGTACTGCAAAAATCAAAAGCCTTTTCACAGTGAGAGGAGACCGCCGTAGCAAACTTGTTCCCGTCACAGAAAACGTCAAGAATGAGATATTACAGTCCCTCACGATTTGGTCTTTAAGGCGGTGGCATCGGACAATGCTCACGTTATCCACAGCCACTATTATTCCAACCCTTTCGTACCTCAGTAACAAAGCCATTTCCCAGACTTTTGTAGCTTTATATAACAGTGAACAAAAAAAACCGAACGAATGCCAGGTCTAATACTGAATGGGATGGCGTATGGACTGAAACCTGGCTGATTCAACGCTACAGGGATAAGGAATACCGGCGACTTACAAAATAAGTGACAAATCGCACCAAATAAAGCGAACTTGTCGGTGTGCCGAATAAATTAATCACCAAAGCCATAGAACAGCTAAATTACGCTCATATCGGCGGTTGGCCTCGTGATGGTGAAATAGGGCTGTGGAACGAGATTTTGCGGGCGACTGTTCAAGTAATACCATTTGGGGAAATCCAGTAAAACGTGTAGGGCAGATTCCTATGGAAGCCTCTCAGACGAGGAAAGGCGACCGGTGACAACCAAGCCCTTAACAAATAATTACCACTGTATATAAACAAGAAAGCAACGTAAGGAGGTATAAACAATTTGCGCCAATATGTTGTCAAATGTCCTCCTATGACGGAGCTAAACAACACCTGCTTCCGGTTCATACGCCATCCATTTCCCACAGAGCCTGCGTGCCAAATGGCCAACTACCTCGTCAGAACAAGTTGTGAAATTGGTGAGCACCACTACGACTCCACAAATTAGAGGTTGAAAGATGTGCAAGCGCAGCCAAAAGATATTAGACTTGATCGGTGCCTAGAGCCACTCAAACCATGTAAAAAATACATTATTCACATAATGTGTTCTGATTGGCGTGATAATCATAAAAACCTTAGAATGTTACTTCCATCTACAGGTCTGTAGCGTATGCAACAAGGATTAGGGCTGGTGCTTACTCTTGAATAGTGTATTATCGACGATTTCTTTCAAACTGACAAGGCGTCAAAGGTGGAAAGAATTTCACTTCATTTCCTAAACTAGTTACGCAAGATTCTTAAGTAGCGTCGTGTGGGTTCCAATCTCCTGAGCTAAACAATTGTAAGGTACCAACGACTGACAGCTCCTGAGGAGGAGATTCAAAATTAATTTAAAGCGACAGTACTACTATTCATGTATTTAAAATGGAGCAAATTGGTATTTTAAGGCAAAAACCGCAATATAGCTTGTTGCTAGTACCGGTATTTCATTAAGGCGGTACACATGATAGCATTGCACTGCACGAGAGGAAAATGAGGGATCAAAACGTAATGCAAATCAGCATACACACACATGCACACACACACACGCCAAGGTTTGGAACCAAATATGCTCTCGCACACAAACGTATCGCTGAGCGACTAGGAAAAAAAGATCAACGCAACACCGAATATACCCTGAGACTGGGACAAAACGCTCGAGGAAGCAAAAATTGAAGCGGAAAAAATACAGTTAAAGGTGGTGGAGAAAGATCGAACGTGGAGTGTGATAGGAGATCCGCAGTTTTATACACAAGTCCACCATAAAAAGGGGAAAGTACATTCAATAGACCGCAATTTCGGCTTGGTCACGTAGCAGGAGTAACTAAAAGTTGGCGGGCCAGGATGTAGACAACAAAGGAAAGAGTCTAATGTAGTTGAAATGGAGCCAGGATATGACTCAGAGACCAGCTTCGCACAGCTTGGAGCTCAATATCGTAAAGAGAGAGAGTCAGTTAAACCCTCTACCATGCTAATGTGAACTAAGGGGAAACGAAGATGAGACTCACCGATTTGACAAGTATAGTTTACAGCACCGAAGATGAGTTCGGGCGCACGATAATAACGTGAACAGATGTAGGAAACATTGGGTTCACCCTGAATGAGGACTTTGGCGCTGAAAGAAAAAGGTGAGAGGTAGCATCAGTTTCCGTGCTAGTGCATAGCTCTTAATTGCAATCAACTAACTCGAAAACGGGAGGATTCATGACACTTCAAGTGGTTCGCCAAACACGTACTAGTAAATAGCAATGCAATAAGAGTTCGTAACTTCCTGAAAAGCTAATCACCACAGAGATACCACTGTCCATTAATAATGTTTGGATAATCACAACTGCAAGTGAACCGACAGTAATTCTGAGCTAATATTAATGAGATGGTAAAGGATAAGGATGAACGAGACTTCACGATTGTTACGTCTTTAAGGTTTGTATGCTGTTCACTAAGGCAAAGACGCAAAGGGGTTATTGAGAAGGAACAATTATCAAGACAGATGACCTGCGAAAATACATTTTAAATGGCCTTATTAGAACTGACATACCATCCACAAAGTGAGCCGAAATTCCCTAATTTAACCTGAAGAGACAATCGACGTATTTTAAGTTTAACATTTGCGCTCTCAAATGGCAATAAATTTTTTCCATTACTGAGAAAGAAATTGGAACATTGCAGAATAGAAAGTCAAGTACAGGTGGGTCAACGGAAGACAATAATGACAGGTATTTGTTTAATAGATTCTAGGGCAATACAACGCCGATGTAATTCCTAATCAGATACTAGTAGGAGAACAGGACACGCTGCGTGTCTAATCTACACCCTACCTTCCAAAGTCACAGAGTTTGAGGACTCCAGTAGAAGGGTCAAGAAGAAGGTTTTGGGGTTTGATGTCCCGATGGCAGATCCCCTTGCTATGGATATAGGCGAGACTGCGGAACAATTGGTACATGTACAGCTACAAGTAGAAGGCAATAAGGCCCTTGAATGACAAGTAATTCAACCAGTTTTTCAAGTTTACAATGCAGTAAGGAAGCGACAGCAGTCTAAGGTGGTCGGATGGAGCGATAGGCTTTGAGGCAATTTTACGCCCATAACAGGAACCAATTTTACGTCTTCATTTTATTTGTTTTGAGAGGTTCAGCAGCTCCTTGAGCCTCAGTGTCGATCCACAAGAAGCATTTGCTGTTTACAATTCACGCATCATAACATCCACCTCCTGCTGCAAGGGTTTTCATTGGTCCCCAAAGGTGTCCGCGCAGTTGTATTGGTCAATAGGGGAAGAAGCTCACATTTTAAAATTGTTGGTTGCTTTAGGAAAGGTTAATAAAAAGGCATGAGAAAGTGAAAGAAATCTGGAGATGATGCTCCCTCCCAGCAATTAAGATGATGGCAGAGAGCTTGAAAATTCGGAAATTCCGCACATGGCGACAGTGTGTAGAGGTGACGTAACTCACTTTAGCAAAGATCATTGGAATGGTTTCCTTCTGCCGCGTATACCGACGTGCAACTCTGTAGACTGTCTCGGGAACAAACTCGAGCACCAGATTCAAATATACGTCCTCTTTCTACCGGGTAAGGAAGCATATATAATGCCATCGTACTTTAGAAGAAGGGTGTGTACAAAGCAATATGTCACAGATAAAAACAACGCGGTGAAATGTGTGTGCGTGTACATAACTGTCCTCGAGAGCCTCTCATATTATTTCTCAAGGTATTTTTAGCTCATTTATTGTGATTTTAGGACTTACAAGGGAGTAAATACAAAGCAAAAGGCTACGAGGAACTTCGGATGCACGATCTATCGCCAAATAAAGCAACTTACTGAGAGAAGTATTTACTAGCCATAAATTTGACAACACATGTGGTCTACTAAGAAAAAAAATCCAAAATCATAAAGGAAGCGTCCAGGTTCCCATTGAAATGCGTGTGCGTACGAGATTTATCTCCTTGTTTTCCAATGAATGGGGTAAAACAAATTCACTCACTCGTTCACCCATGACGTAGAAAAAGTACTTGAGTTTCACAATGTTCTGGTGATCCAGTGAGCGCATGATTTGCAGCTCACGGTTCTGCAAAAAAAAGGATTTTAACAACACCATAACGAGTAAGCCGACTTAGAGTGGGAAGAATCGCCAGGACAGGGGTTAGGTACATAGCTTTAGACAAATACATCGTTCAATTATAAAAAAAGTAGAGCACACAAATTGGTCGTGTCTAAAGTTGAGTGAATGGCAAACCTAACCATCAATCACCGGCCTAATGGAAAGTGTTGTGAGTTTTGGAAAAACTATTTATTCCACCAGTTATTGATATTGAATGCGCAACGCAGGCACTGAGCACAAGAGAAGCAAACAATGACTAGCAGTGTTTTGAAACGAATAAGTTTTGCAAAGTCCAAAGCTACTCTAAACAAGTGCGAGAGGGAGAAAGAGAAAGAAATCATTAACAGCCTCAACAGCTACTATGACACAGTTTTAGAACACACTCCCTATGCTCGCTGGAGAAAGGAATAACAGGCAATCTCCTTGGGTGCACGCAGCCAGCTTCGCTGCGGTAGAGGACAAGCGATCCAACTGCCATTGTGGCGTCATTTACCTTAACCAGCAGGTTTGTGTGTGGGTACAGTGGTGTGTGTACTTCAAAAGTAGGATTAATCACTGAAAACTTGGTCACATATCCTTAGGATGGGGAAAGCGAAAAGATTGAAAAATGCACAAAAGTTCGGATATTCAAACAACTTCTCGCCGTTCACAGTGCTGCACAAAACAACCGGTGCAGCCTTGGCTTAATGTGTTACTTGGGGAAACCAACCTTGAATCGTCGATCCTGAAGAACCTTTTTGACAGCAACAATTTCATTGGTGTCACAAAGACAGGCCTGATATACCACACCGAATGAGCCATTTCCAATAACTTTGATGTCTGTGTATGATATTTCCTGTGTTTTGTCGCCATGGCCCAACGTGGCAACAACAGTTATAACTTTACCTTCTTTAGCTACACACGAAAAGCAAAAGTAAACGCTAATTAACAATCAAAACGTACAAAAAATTGCAGAGGAATAACGGGAACAAAATGCCAATTATCTTACAAATCTACGGCACACTTTCCCATAAACAATAATAAAGGATCATATGTCGATAAAGAATATGATGAAATTATATCAGCACAGTATTAATGTCAGGAAACTTAAAGTCAGTGAATAAGCAAATTTGCAATGCCAACGATTGAGAAAAACTGAAAACGAACGGTTTATAGGAACCGTAAGCAAACACAACAGTTTTGCTGCTTGACTATTATGCAGCAGTGATTACAGAAAAGCACGAGCAAAAGACAACTTTTAAGAAATGGAGTAGGGAATACGGAACTAGGTGATTCAGAGATCAACCGTCTTTGAGATGAGAGAGTACGAGCAATCAAAATTGATCTAATAGAGATTCTAAGAGTGCTTACTGATGCTATGCAATGAAAATGATATAAGCGCAAACATTGAGAGAGACAATGATCAACACCAAAAGAACTCAATGAAAAGCGAAAAAGCAATCATATTCCAAAATTTAAGTGACGAAAATACATCGTTTTAGAGACTACAGGAAGCCCTTATTGCCAAAACAAATAAAAAGCATATTAGGTACGAAACCCCAGAAAACTTCTAAAAAACCGACTAAGTTCTTGACCTTTAAAATTAACAGCAAAATCTAAAGCCTTCAAAACATTAGATCCAACAAGAAACGTTGAGAATTAAAGAAAGAGCAATCAGAGCATATGTCAATGCTGAAAAAATAATCGGTAAGGGAGGGGAAAAACCGGAGCTCATAAAGTAAAAGATCATGTGGTATTGATAGATTTGTCCTACATGTATAATGACACCATGAAGATGACTAAAGAAGAGCTACACTGTAATGCGAAAAGCGCATACGATAGATTGGGAAGGAAGCATAGTCATAAGCGTAAGACCGGAAAAACGCCAAAACGACTCACCGCTCATTCTGAGATCATATTATCCGGTAACGTACTACCCGCCTATTAACGAAAGGCAGTTATTGAAATATTTGGTGAATTAAAAACAAACGCAAAGATGTTGAAATCAAAAAAGGCTAAAAATGAAAGGATAATCCAACTAATGTTGTTGTTGTTACATTAAAATAAACTAATTGACAATTTTAAATGCCTTAACGCGTTTATTTAAATATTTAACGTATGTTTTTAGAAACCTAAATTTGCTTACACCTTAATTTACTATGCAAAGTTTGTAATGCTTATCTATTTTTGTATTTTGCATTTTGTTATTTATTTTGTTTGAATTAACAATCAATTTAACAACATCAGCTGTACCCAATTGCATTAGCCTTGAGCATTTGCAAACCTTTTGACTTGGTTGTTTTCTATTGGGGTTTGCCTTTTCTGAGTGCCTTCTGGTCATTTCATCACCTTTACTATTTTTGCGAATTTTGCTGCGGAGATATTTTGCATTTTACTGTTGATGCACTTACGGCATGTAGAACACATCTAAAACACGGAATAAACATAATTGTTTGGTTCTATCCGGTGCGATTGTTCCACTGTCTATATTTTTGTGAGGAATCTGTCGATGATGCAATTTTGCTATAATTGTTTGCAGCCTTTTTTACTGGGGCTGTATTGTACTACCAATTTTTTATAATTTGCAAACACTTGAGGAGCTTATTTTGTGATTAGTTACTAGGTTCTGTTCTGAGGGGATCACATTTTATTTGTGAAGCATTTCCATCGCTTTAATGTATTTTAAGCAAAACTTGTGCTCAGAATTTTGTGAGAACCTTGTGTCCGTACTTTGCGCTAGTTCTTTTCCAGAGCCCGTTACTTTTATCATTTTGTTTTAGTTATTTGGCTGTCATTCTAAGGCAAAATATGTTCAATCGATTTAGTACTTATCTATTATTAATTCAAGTCAGATTTGTTTTGGGTTTGCATAGGGAAATGGCTTCCAAGCCGACTTTTGACTTTGTTTATGCATACATACATTTGGAATTCGACTAACAAAGACACTGAGTTCAGAGTTATAAGAGCGCTTTTATTGGGTTCGTAATCAACTTTATGCACATTTTGGCTGAACCGGAATCTGTCGGTGCCTTTTACTTTATAAAACTACAATATCACTAGCTCTGTTGTTAATTTAGCTTGTTTTTTTGTGGTAGATGGAGGTTTTGGCTTGTGAAGAAGCTTCTTTTACGTAAAGCCGTTTTCTTCTCTAGTACTCTTCAATAGACTCGAATAATCGATTGCAATGCTTATAAGAGTAACGTCTAAAAAGCAAAATGTGCCTATTTTTTCTGTTTGTACTAGTGTAGTAGTAGAGAATTTCACTCCTTCCCCTTAAAATAAATTACAGGCCGTATCATTTCACAAATGCCCTTTTTGAGTCCCGACTGGAGGTGTCCGGGTGATAAATGGATTAAGTCCTCCGAAGCTGGCAACACATGGGAGAATGCCAAAGACTGGAGGGAGAAGGTCTTCGCCAACATGAATGACGCCGCTCTAAAAAGGTTACCTTTCCATATCCTCTTATTCCTTCTATTGCAGGATTTATCGTCAATCCCTTACAGATGACCGACTTAGCACTGAGGATTTTGAGTCAATGCTGGCTAACATCGTTTGTTTTCAACCGCACATTCGAATCAACTTGTACAGTACCCGGGAGATTGCAAATGTCAGTACGATAACCGACGCTCTTCTGAAGTTGGATATGAAATCGGCTATAAGGGATGTACGACGCTTTAATTATGTGTGCAAGGTAACACTCCTCGCTTTACTACCGTTTTCTAGCTGGTACGCCGCTTGTTGGCTGATAGGTTGCATACACTGACAGGTCGATCCCAGCTCTACATAATTGAACTGTTGAAGGTCATAATGCATCAAGGTAAGGCAATTTTCTCAACTGCTCACGTACTTTAGTGCTAGGAAGTTGCAATCAGACCCTTGTCTTTCGACAATTGCTTGACACATTGCGGACTAATTTGGAGCGTCACGAGTATGATCACATTGGAAGTTCGCAGTTGTGGGCCAATCATTGGGAGTCTCTCACTAAGATGAGAGCAACTCTGGACGATTTCGACATAAAACAAGTTTGTTTATTTGATCTAAGTGTCTTTGTTTGAAGCGCCTATTCTACATGATTTTGCGACAGTTAAGGCCTGGGTCATTGTTTGAAACAGTGCTGCACATTGCAAATTTTTAGCAATTTTTTGCTATATTTCATTTCGGTTAAGCATAACTTCTTCAATTCTTTAATGATCCGCTGGAAAAAGTCTTTTTAAAAATCAGACCGAAATTTCGAATTATGAAAACGTAAAAGCGTAGTCTTTTATGTCATAATTTTGATAAAATTTGGAATACCTACTTGGTTTATTTGATCGCCTCCCGAAAGGAATAATTAATACCATTCTGTGTGGGTGTCTTGGCATGCTGGGTATGGATGGGAATCCACAACCTGGTTAAAAACAGTTTGCATGTGAATTAGTACAATTAGTGATTGGAATTACTGCCAACATGGTTGTACTACCCTGAGGTAGACGACAGTTGCTTCAGGGCGGCATATGACTCACATCGAATATCCCAGCAAGGGCGCGTCAGAATGGCGTCAACTTTCCTAGCTAAGCGTATGCCACCAAAACAGAGTTACTTGCTCCACTAACCCTCGTTGGACAAACACTTCCTCAAAGCTGCTGTTAGAAATGACATCAGTTCTTGTGTGAAACACTGGTATCCCCATTGAAGCACCTCCTATGAATGCTTGTTTACCTGCTGTATCAAGTAAGCAAACAGTAAGAGCTATTCAGGCTGGGAAACCGATCCAAAAATGGGTATTTCGTCCTTACTTATCCTGTACTTTCATCCAACTCACTGACCATTTGAGTCGTACAGTGCGGCTTCAGAGTCTGCTATCAGCGAGGTAGTTGAATTCCAGAAGTCTTACTGGGTCTACGTAGTCATTGGCTTTGTGCTTCAAAAATATTAATCGGAATGCAATGCTTAGAGCAGGATAATGCTCTGTTGAGATTGCCACTTACGTTGTAGACCCTGACAAAAAGTGATGGTAAGCACAACCCCCACGTGAGTTGCATTCGCGATTCCGACTCGCGGAGCGAGAGTGGACAGGCGCGACTGGAGAATTTGCCGCTTGAATGCCTGAAGCGCATTGTGGCGAATGTAAATAGTCCTGAAGACCTGGAGTCGGCCTCATTGGCCTCACCCACTCTGGCGCTGGTAGTGAATGACGAGGTGCTTTGGCGTCGACTGGCCACTCGCAGCTTCACACCCAATCAAATAATGTCGGTACAATTTGGTCGTACTAGCTGGAAAGCAGTGCCCGTGGATAACGGAGCCCGAGACTGCAACTGGCGTCGCGCCTACATCCGCCTCCTTCGCCGATTCGGCGAGCAACAGGTCCACTCCGCCTGTCTTGGTATCTGTGAAAACTGCTCCTGTCTCTATTGGATGGTGAGTTGCTTCTTCGACTTTTATTTATCTTTTTCATTTTGAATGGCTTAGCTTTCCAACTTGCTTGGGTGAATCAGAATCAGCGTCTGTCACATTCAGTTTTGGTTTCCTTTCTGTTCGACTTGGCGTGTTGTTATATGTGGCCGACAATATCCGTTCTTTGTAATCTATTTATTAAAGGCGTGACCGTTCTGTAGACAAGACATGGCGACGAGATCCTCAGTCTCGGCGGTAAAGTGAGCATCTATCAAGTTCAGTCCTATATTCCACAATTTAATTTGTTGTCATTGGCGAGGTTTCTGGTTTCTCGTGCGTAGCAGCGTTCCACAAATACCGAAGGTCTCGGATCCACGCTCTAGTGGCAAACAAAGTATTCATCGAGAGTTCTTTTCTGCGGTTATGCAAACTTTCAGTCGTAAGGATCCTGTTGAACTCCAGCTCTAGTGGTGGGATTGAGATGGGTATAGCTTCATTTCACTACCATACTCCTCAATTTCACCACTGTTTGGGTTGTCATGGGGCGGTGAAGTGAATCGTGGTCGTCTGCCATTCCACCAGCATGGTAGCCGAAATCGTGGAAGACTAGATAAGTTCGCGTAGTTAAAGATATGCTTACAGGCAGTGACAATCATCTTATAACACTTTTTAGCTCTTAGGTCACCCCTGCTATCGACAGGAAAAGGCGCCGAAGGTGCGACTGCTCTCTCCAGAGGACTTTATCGCGCTTTTTGCCAAATGATCTTTCGTTTACAGCCCCTTTCACCTCCATTGCTCGCCTCCTCCGCCTTTTTATACGCTTGACCGCCTTTCGCCATTGTTCGCTTCTCACATCCTCATGACCGTATTCCATTGACATTTACTTTATTTTATTGTTTTTATTTATTATTTCTATCTGCCTTTTTGGCGCCACATTGAAACATTGCGCTCATTTTTATGCCCCACTTCTTTTGGACAAGCGTGGGTTTTGGAGGAAGGCACGAAGTAGCTGAGCCGGCCAGCATTATCGCCCCAATATGCCTGGAAATCGTTAAGTAAGCTACTATTTTGGACGAAGTGATGGCTACGTAGATTGTGTAGACGTCTCGACCGCATCTACCCGTACTTGCCCAGACGATGGCCTCGGTAACCATTCCTGTGAGTAATGAGTGCGTGGAACACTCCATCCAGCATGAATGGCACTTTTCTGTAGGAGTAGCGAGTACAACTCTTCAGGAGCATTCACCGCTGTTTTCACAAGACACCACTTCAGTCTTGATCAGCATGGAAATGCTGAATTCTGAGAGCTGATTTATAAGTTGCGCTTTGGAGCTGTGCCGTCAAACCCGTTGATTTTCACCATTCAAATTAGTGAATGTTTTCCAGCAAATTCCACCGACAGAGCCTCGCGACGTTCTGTTTTATTCTCGATGCACTTGTATGATTGGATAATGGAACTTGTCACCCTAGCCTCGAACCATAAAAGCCAAGGCAATAAAAACAAGGTTAAGCCGTTACGTCTGGCGGCATGATTGCCCATGGTGTAGGAAGACCAATCGAAGTGGGTCTAAATGTCTGTTATGTGGCTTTGGCATCATGTGATCGTTGACATCCAATTTCCGATTGGAGGCTGGCCATCCATTTGGTCGGTGAAGGAGTCAGCGCACGTGTCACGTGATTGGTGGGCAAATGCCTTCCTTTCTCCCTTGCCCACATAAGTGAATGCAATACCGTGTGTCTGGATCTCCCAAGTTCACAATGATTAACGCTTTGTTTGTTCAAAAACTCTGAACCATGAATACAATTGGTGGTACAGTGAAAAGTTTCCATTTCACTCTATAGGTCATCGTACATGACCTCGTTCACCTTAGTACTCGAATAAGCGGAGATTTTGGGGTAATGGAACTCCACTCATGCATAGGATCGCTAAACTTTTTTTTTTGTACTCAACAGTAAGTAGTCCTTTCCACTGAAATGCTGCATTGTGTCTTCTGAATCGACCTTGGCCCTGATACCGTTGCCACGGGAGGAGGACGCCGACATCTACAAAGACTCGTAACAGAAGAGTCAGCAGAACTGAGTCACTTTTTAAGGTAACCATCCCAACGCTTTGATGGAGGTGTGTGCGATTCCAGGAGACGCTCATGCATCAATGTTCTAGAAACCCCCATTTCATCGGTCAATTCTCGAGCCTGCCAGGACGTCACGTTTTGGAACATCCATTCCGATTGGCGGATATCACGTGCGAATGTACTTTAAGCATGCTAATAAGCACTACCAGGTTAGGGTTAATCAAATGCCATAAATACGCCAGGCTGAAACCACCCCGCATCGCTGATAGGCCTTGTCGTTCGCCTGAATACCTACTTCCAGCTCATACCAACTGGTGAATGGGAACGTCTCTGTCGGAAACCTTGTCTACTCATGGGCATTGTGCCATTCCTCTGTGACGAATTTAAAGCACTTTAAAACTGAATGTGTGTTTATCCATTTCTGGGGGCAATATCCACTATCGCCTTCACCGCTGTGTGTACTGTCGGTCAGGTTTGTGATACATGAGTCAATGGAACCAGGGGGCGTAACCAAACTGCAATAACCTGTCAACTCATCGTGATTAGGACATTTACAGGTGAGAAAATCGCGGTGGGTATTGCATATGTGAAGTTGAAGTGTTGGTTTGGCAAAACTTTTTGCGCACACTTAGGGATCAAAGTGGGTCCCCTTGGTTCCGCATACTTTTACCACGATTGGCTGGTTTCTTGATAAAAAATGAGCACAGATGGCATTGCATTCGATGGAGGTGGACACAGTTGTACTTCGCAGTGACATTTGTATGTCAAGCGCCTTCAGAACATTTTTAGGGCTTCAGCAGTTACAGTGGAACCAACAGGATTGATTCACCAAGGGTCACCTAAAAAAAGTAGTCAATTGGAGGCGCTTTTTGGTGAAGATCACATCAGAAATAAGGTTTTAAGGAAGATAGGGAGACTTGAAGGCGATTTACATAATGGACTGGACGATAGTGCCGATTTCGCAGCTGTTTCATTACACAGAGATGCACAAAAACTAGAGCAACAGTCCAATCCGCGTAGGCAGAGGAACTTTTCCATGAATTTTGATTCCCTTTCTTTTGTAAGCACTAAAATTATGGTTTTGTAGAACAGTCGCGAATCCACACTAACTGAAGCGTCAACTCTCCATTCCAAGTGTCAACTTTGATGTGAGTAAGGCCAGTATACCCCTCTACCAGTGGAGAATACACGTGATCCCCCTCTCTATTCTTTCGTCAATCCCTGTCACTTTCCCCAACTGGATGCACTAGTCACCTATTTGGTTGGAAGGCAATGTGATAAGATTCGAAAAGAACAAAACAAAACGAAAACAACTGCTGATAATGTTAGAAGAAGAATGAAGAATTTGGGCTGTGGGCTCTACTAGCCAAGTTGATATAGCACTGAGGCCGAAACTGCGGATCCAGTGGGACCAGTGACATTGCAGCCAGATATCTTCTCAGGTGAAGTGTTTTGTCCACTCCACCGACTAAGCCGTGATGGTCGACGAAGGGGGTTGGCCAAGAGGAGCTCATAAGAGGAGAGAAGGCCCTAGTTGTGGGGGCACCCAAAATTCCGCCTCTATATTTCTGCTGGGTGGCATTGCTCTTGCGCCGTGCCAGTAGCCCTTCAACCCTCCTCTACGACGTCTTCTTTCGTCTCCACAGAAGTCTCAAGGGTAGCAACATAACAGACTAAAGCTAGCTACTTTTAAATAGATACGATTAAGAATTCTTGGCAGAATTATATCACCTTATAGGGAGCAAACTAAGTACCAAACTGGGTAACGATACCGTTGCGATGACACATTCGTTGTCAAGGTGGCGATGGCAAAGGCGAGGCACTCAGCAACTAAAAATCTGCATTGCCAAGCTTATTTTGAAGGACAAAGTCGCCCGTAACTCCTTCTCCGCATCACTTGTTCATCAGTGTTAAAATATATGCTGGAACCGGTTGACGCCCTAACTGACACCAGCAGGGCCATGCCTCATATTCTATTGAATAATTCACCATCTTGGAGGGGAGAATGGATGAGGCGTGGGAATGATTAGCACAGCGCTGACAGGTGGAGGAGTATCAACAAAAAGGAAGAATCAACACCGCAATGAATTTGATGCCTGAGGAGATGGAACGCGCTACTGACATATGAAAGGCCTCATTCCCTGTGGTTCCTGCAACACAAGTGTGACAGATGCACACAATTAAGGGCAGTACGTCAAAAATTTGGGCTGTTTTGAAGAGAGGTTAAAGGATGGGGATTAGGGGGCAAAAAAACAAGCCTTCCATAATGTCAAAACACGGAATCACGTAGTTCAAATCACGTGATGCAACTATCATGGGTAGGCAGTGGTTTTCTCTCGATCAATTATCACATCTTGATGGTCGCATTAGGCTAGAACACCACAAGGCATCCCTGAAGCCGAATGACGACATAAACCTCGGACGGAACATGCATTACCGACGTACAGAAGGGCCTGGTAGCTACTGATACGGTCAGAAGGCTGGGTTGTCTGGCGAAGGAATAATAGCGGAGTTCAAAGCGATTTAAATCCAGAACCGAGAGTTAACTAAGCATTATGTAGCTCCCTTTTCGAGCGTCTACCTTGGTGCTCCCTTCGGTCAACCTTCTGTATAGATCATCACGATTCGAAACCTCCAATCATTGAATTTGCTTGCCACTGAGACGATTTCTTGGCATTTCAATATTGGCCTGTTTGGCAATAGGCTTGTGGAAAGTGTGTCTACCGCTAGACGTTGGAACACTGGGATAGTTCAATGAGTGCTAGGTTTTGTGTCCGTCTTTTCCAACCCCGTGTCTATCTAGGTTCTATTCGCTAATAATTTCACGATGAACGCGTGTGTGGAGGCAGTGTGGATGGAAGGAGAAGTAGAACAGGTGAAATAATCACCAGCATGGGGTCGATTACAAGGTTAGAATACACAAGCACTACACCTCCTTTGGTTTTGAGCTTTGCACACGAGACTGCACGTAGGTGACGAATTTTTAAAGGCTAGGCAAGTCAGCAGTACGAATTATTTCCTTATTAGCAAAGATTAATTCCCTCAAGTAACCAGCTAGACGCATTGGTAACTAGGGCGAACTCTGACACAGACCATGGCATTTGTCTGGCAGAACCGATCGATACACGTGACCTCCAGCGGTTTGTTTTAAGGCCGGAGGGGGCTAACTGGGAGGATGGTGCTGTGCGATGCAAATCAAGTGAAGGGCCCAAAATTCCCTATCTACCTGCCGCAGAGCAAGTTGGAGGAGTTGGAGGCGACGGCAAACGCGCTTGTCATCTGCGGCAAGGGCATTCTGGCCACCGACGAGACACCGACCACTCTGGGTGTCCGTTTCTCTTCCATTAACCTTGAGAACACTCCTGAGAACCGTCGGAGGTATAGAGAACTCATCTATGCCACCGACTGCTCCATTAAGAAGTACATTTCTGGCATCATTATGCATCCTGAGTCTCTGAATGAACAGGCCTCTGATGGAAAATCCATGATTGAATTGATCACAGTAAGCTAAATTACGGTGGTTAAAATTGTGAAATTTACCCTTGTGGGAAGCAGCCATATTCAGACACCACAATTTGACGCTTTCACCATGGATTATCAGGAGTTTAAGAACGAAAAATAAGAAATGAGTTGGTGACTTAAATGCCCCGACTTTCCACGACTAGAAACAAGCCTTTTGGTGGTTTCACCAGGCCAGGTTTACTCATGCCTTATGAACAGTAAGAGGCATTTAATTCCAAATAAATAGCAACCTATGAAGCGGGTTCACACTATCCAGGGTTGTTGTTGGAATAAAAAACTTTTACACTTCGGAACTCTGCTTGACATTTACGAAGGCAGCAGTTTCACTGGTAAGGGTTAAAATAAAAAGTAGATAGAGAATTACAAATCGAAACCGTTATTGGCGGCTTAATTCGGATAATTACAGGCTCTGAGAAATCTGAAACTCTCCAGTCTCGTCCAAGACATGATATTGCCTCTTATCCAGGTAGACTGTGAGCAGAGGATTTCATTACCAACTAATTTCAAATCGTTCTG
Source organism: Taenia multiceps (assembly GCA_001923025.3). NCBI lineage: Eukaryota > Metazoa > Platyhelminthes > Cestoda > Cyclophyllidea > Taeniidae > Taenia > Taenia multiceps. Next base: position 76,177,665 of record CM010311.1, on the reverse strand, counting down.
AAATGAATTAAGGCTATGTATGGTAGGTCGCAAGACTGATACTTCCGATTATGGCGCATGACGACTGACGACCTTGCAGAGGTCAATCTCACCAAACCGATGAATGCTTTCATTGAAAGCAAGTTCAGTTTAGTTGCTACCAACATTTCTCTCTTAAAGTGACAACATGAGCTGAGATTTCTTACCCACTTAGATATTATACTATGGAATAAGCAACTAAAAATTTTATTTCTTTGCCTCATTCTTCTGACCTCCGATGACGGGTTAAAGATTACTAAACACAAAACACCCCGCTCCAAAATAAATTAGCCACCCAATTTTATCAGGGATTGCTACTGATTTACAATTAAGTAAAAACCTTATTTTGGTTTCTCGACCTCTCATAGAATCGACGCATCATCCCGGGCATCAAGGTAAACAAGGAGTTTGTCTTGCTCCCAGGCACCTTTGACGAGTGCACCACAGAGGGGCTGGACGATTTGGCGCGGCGCTGTGAGGAATACCGCCGGCGAGGATGCCGGTTCGCTAAATGGCGCTGTGTTCTCAAGATCTCTGCACCCACACCCTCCCATCTCGCTCTCATTGAAATCGCCAATGTGCTCGCCCGCTACGCCGCGATCAGCCAAGTGGTTAGTGGGTTGATGTGCTTACGGGAAACACCTTACTATTTGTTGGGAATTGCCCTAAAAGTTCAGTCTGCTAATGTGTTGCATAAGCATGCAAAAACATTTCTGTAACACTGCCCTCCCAGGGCAACTTAGGCACGGTCTTAAGAATCTCAACTGCCCAAATCTTGAGCAAAACTTCGAGATTCAAAGAAATGGTACACCTAGATGACGATCTGGACGTCCCAGAAAATCTCTCTTGAACAACGAATTGCGCTTGTCAAATAAGTACTCTCATAACATCGCGCTTCTCCCCTTACAGGCCGGCTTGGTACCATTGATTGAGCCAGAGGTGGTTGCTGAGGGTAACCACAACATAAAGACAGCACAAAGAGTCTACCAAGACGTCCTCTCTCACGTTTTCAAAGCTTTGCAGGACCACCATATTTTCCTGGAGGGCCTTCTCCTAGAAACGAATTTTGTTCGCGCTGGGCACACCAACTGTTGTCAATCCAGCATTGAAGAAAATGCAAAAACTACTCTCGAGGTCCTCCAACGCACAGTACCTCCTGCGGTCCCTGGTCAGTACACTCAGCATCCTCATTTGAACTAGGGACAAATACTATGCCGTGTTAAGCCTCGGTCGGCAAATCTCACCAGAAAATTCATCTGTCCTTCAGGTATCCTATTCTTATCGGGCGGTCTCTCTGAAGATGACGCAACAATGAACTTGAATACAATCAACACGATAGAAAGTAGGAGGCCATGGTCTTTGACATTTAGCTTTGGGAGAGCCATGCACAACGCAGTTCTCTCCGCTTGGAAGGGCGTGGACAGCAATATCCCCACTGCTCAGTGCGTCCTCATGCGGCTGGCGAGGGTAAGAACTAAAACCAATTTCCTAATTACCTTATAAAAAGTAACCGAACGCAGGTGTGATGGTGATGCCACAATCCCACCACAGTGTGGACATAACCTTAGGTCACCAATGCACACACCCAAGCAATGAAAGGTTTTCGTGGGGAGGGCCCAAGTGCAAACCTGACGGGGGCTAAATGCAGGATGATTTTTCACTTTTAGCATAACTCTGAGGCATCCATGGGCCGCTATCAAGGCGCGAAGAAATTTCCTACCGGAGACAGATCATTTTACGTTGCCAGCTACGCCTATTAAACCATTTACGTCCATCTTAAATTTAAAAAACAATAACCACCCAGACACCATTAGTTTTAACAAATAAACTCTCCCAAACACATCTAATCAGCTACGATAAATGGATGGGCAAGATAAAAGTGAAGAATTTTTCATTTTAGCAAAACAGCCAAGCTTCGATGGGGTTCTACAACCCTCCAAGGCGAGCCATAGCAGAGAAGCTCCTCGAAAAAATCGCACAGTGCGCTTACTAGGAAAACCCCAAACCACCCCACACGAACGGGACAAATAATTTCTAGGGTGTTGGACCCAAAGTCAAAAATAAACATTCCTTTGGTTTTAATGTAACTGTGGTTGAATATCCATCATAGTAAAGGAGAAATTTGGGACATCACCAGCAAAACAAAAAGCTTAAGAACAGCCCCAACGAGTATCTGAGGGAAACTTATTTCAGAATGAAAGGAGACACCAATTTCGGCAACATGTGACAAGCAAATACGCCCAAAAGGACACTTTATTACACAAAATTACTTCTTCTTAGATACACCGACAGTGCGACCGCGACGACCAGTAGTCTTGGTATGCTGACCACGCACACGAAGACTGAAGCAAAGACACAAAAAGTGCTCTTAAAGTAACGTTGATGGTAAACCAGAAGCACAGCAAAATAAATGGCAAGGTCTCCATATTACGATTCAAATTAGGCGTAGTAAACATACCCCCAGTAGTGTCTCAGGCCGCGATGGGCACGAATCTTCTTTAAACGCTCCAAATCCTCACGGAGCTTACTATCTAAGCCCTGAGCAAGGAGCTGTGTGTGCTTGCCATCCTCGATATCCTTTTGTCTGTTAAGGAACCAATTAGGAATCTTATATTGACGGGGATTGGCCATCACCGTCACAATCTTTTCAATTTCATCATCGGTCAATTCACCAGCTCTCTTGCGGATATCGACGTCAGCCTTCTTGCACACAACGGTGGCATAGCGACGACCAACGCCCTTAATCGCGGTAAGGGCGTAAGTGATCTTCCTTTGACCATCGATGTTAGTGTTCATTACACGGAGAATGTGCTGAAACTTCTCGGGAAGCATTAAAGCCTAGAAAAACCAAACTAAGAATCAGAGCCAAACAAACCATCCTTGATCGTGATCCTTCTTGAATGTAGTGCGCAGCCCGAACTATTGGTTCAAACAAGCAAACCTTAAAACCTAAATTAACAAACTAAGCATAAATTATGCTTACTTAAGATGCCATTTGTAAATGTTAGATGCAGTTTTATGATTCTTTCCAAAGCAAATCTTAGGAGGTCAATATTTAGCCCGCTAAATTTTCTTAACTCTCTAAATAAGAATTCTGCTTCTCCACTTAATGTGTTGAACTGTTCCCATTTTTAGATTTCGTAGGTGGACTTTTGCTGTTGGATCTTTGCTTTTGCCAAATAAATACAAATACCTTAGCAATTTACATCAAGGGATTTGAGTCTGCCCTTGATTCGTAACGGGATGAGAAACCACTGATACGACTCAGAGGCAACATAATAATAGGAATCTACTACCAACCTCGGCAGTAAACGCGCTGCTTGGTCACTACAGTTGCATCCTTAATCGTAAACTACTAAGAGACGATAAAGTTTACCAAGCTGTTTAACTGTGTAGCATTAGTAGCCCTCTCCAAAGACGTTATGAATCACAATATTATGACGGAGCCTAAATACGCAGAGTAATGAAGGGTTAATAGGTCTCTAGCATCCCCCAACAATCATGCTGCAAAGCTAAATTGTAATTTGCAAAAGTCGACATGCCACACAATTAAATACAACAACAAGCACTTTAAACCATTGCACTCATAGTCGGCAATTTTGTCGGATCTCAATAACCCTGCTTCCGTACACGCTAACTGTCCATCGCCACACTTCCCCTCAAAAACTGACAGTAGAAGCATCAGTCTGTGAACCAGAAAGTAGTTCATCCGATGGAAGACAGCACCGACATCCACCGCTTAGGAACCGTTTTACAACTGACAAGCCCCGTCCAAAAACACCCGCTACCACCCCCAACTTCCCGCCGCGTTCCAAGAGAACACGATAATCGGGCAACCATGTGACCTCATTATGACCTTACACGAGTACATCACATACCCAAAAAAGCGCAATAACTAAACTAGAAAAAAAGGACTCAGGGAAATGCGCATCTAACTGATCTTGACCCGGAGAAGCTCTGGCCGAGACTCACTCAATAATGCTTTGTTTGTCAAGTTGTTTTATCTAACAGAGTTTGTGCTATGCGAACTCATATTCACTCTACACTCACTAAACGCATTCAGTACAAATCGGCGATAGGGTGCACACAACACACACACACACACACGGACACGCGGAGAGAAGCATTAAAAAGATGAGATGTAGTAATTGGTTGATCGAACGAGAGGGAAGGATGTGATAGAGCATGAATCTATATACACAGAATGCAACATGACCGCCGACAATAGCTACACATCAGCGGTAATGGAGGAGGCCTCCATTGAGGCGTTTGCCGAGGTCACAGCTTCGGACTTGGTTACCACTGCCTGTGAGGGCAGTGTGTGCGTCGCCTGGAATGCAGCTGGAGGGTTGATAGCGGAGGCGGCAGTGGTGGCGTAGGGAAAGGCGGGGGCGAGCGACGGTGGTGAGGAGAGAGGTGCGGGAGCTGACGCAGTGCCGATAGGCACCAACATCGGACCGAACACCTGAGGCTTTGAGGAGGAGGGCAGAATGATTGTCGTGGGGTCGGCAGTGTTAGGACTGGCGGTGGCGGCGGGGGAGGCAGAGTAGCAGATCTGTATGGGGCCTTGCGGCTGCAGGTGGTGGGGATCGCCGGAAAAAGCAGCAGCCGTGGCGGCAAAGGCTGCCGTTGCCGGTTGTGCCTGTGGGTGGATCTGGATCTGCGGCAGAGTGGAGGTGATTGTCGTGGTCGCTGGCACCAGGGCTGTAGTCACACCGCCAGAAATCGCTGCGGTTCCGTCCACCTAAAGTGATCATATTCACAGATTACCGCCACTGTTACTCTTCTGTTGAGCACCATTCTTAAGGGACTATGCTTAAATTTTACGGGGCTAGAGCATTGACCTGGAGTAATAATACATTCACCTAATTGATGAAAAGAAAAAAAAAGCTAAGAAAATGTGACATTTTAAAATTTTAGCATTTTCAGTCAAACCTTATCCAGAACCAAAAGTTCCCATTGCAGTGATATGTGCAGTTAATGATTTCACAGTGATGCTGATGATCAGAGCTCTTGGGAAGTTACTTAACTGAATATTTGGCTGTTTCTTGCTTCAGTCAATTAGGAGTAATGAGAACTTGAGATTAATCTGTCGATTATATTTCGCCAGAATACAAAATTAGCGAATCTTACAACAACTATGAGAACAACTACTTGAACAAGCTTCCCGTGCAAACGAGTTTGCCAAAGAAGTTGCCTACCGTGCTGATATAGATGGTTCCGCTCGCATCGAAAATGGACGGCGGGGGTTGAGAACAAAAGTCTTCGGAGACGGTGAGACCTGTAGCAACAGCAGGATTTGGAGTGGAAGTGGCCCTGGCGGCCTCCGTATTACCCGGCGATCGCACAGCAACAGCAGCCGCTGAAAGAGGTGTTGAGTTGGCTAGGCTTACCCCTTCCCCTCCTCCAGCATCGCGAGACGTATCTACTGATGAATTTGCCGGCGTCTGAAGTTCACCGTCTTGGGAGAGGAGGGACTCGCTTGCTAAAGTAGGCAGAGTGGATAAGAGCAGGGATCACTTCGGTATTAAAATTTTAAGTGCACCTATGTGCTACAATGATGCCTTTTTCACACCTCTAGCCTCACACTTGCCGTCTCAACTTGAATGTCACTATGACTTTGAATCGACAAGTCAAAAGGTCATCACAAATTCTTTTAAAATTTGTGTAAATTTTCACACAAAAACAGGAATCGTGGCAACTGAGTCTCAGCTTTTAGGTTTAGAAACTGAGATGAAAAAATGGAATGCAGTGAAAAAAATAGGATAGTTATTAATTGTGAGAAAAACCATTTGAATTAGAAGAAATTGCTGCGACATAACTAAAGTAAACCATCATTATGGTTAGTGAAAAAAAAAGTTCTAGAACAAACAGGAGGATAGTGAATGGGCACTAAGTGGAGCAAGGAAATAACCTTGGGACTTACATTCAAGGCAAAACAAGTAGACAAACTCATTTTCCATGAAGTAATGAAGCCAACGGAAAGGGGATGAAGAAGCGTCGAAACGGACTTACATTCGGGATGGACCACTGATTCGCCAGAACAGACGCCGCTACTCTCCTCGGTTCCAGCACTTCCTCCAGCATCCATGGCGAGAACTTTCCTGTGGCCACCTGTTGGTGACGCTTCGGTGGCACTGGGATCACCAACGTGTTTGACTCGAGCTCCCTGGGAGGGAGTGGCAGCAGCAGCAGCAGTGGCAGCGGGACCTATGGAATCGGTTGTGTGATTTACCTGCCTCCGATGGCGCCGCGAATTCGCCGAACCACCCGCCGTGCTGTCGCGAAGCGAAAAGCGGAAGGGACGGTCCTCGGAGTGAATGCGACTAAAGAGGCATCAAATCAGGCGGTGTTAAAGAATGACACATGAAAATACAATGGTGAATTTGACTGTTTGCCCTCCGTAAAAAACGGCACGCTAATGACACATGACCATTTAAGGGGATGAAGAACGATCGACCTCTTTGAAAGCAAACCAGATAACATGTGATTCGGAAATCATCGGAAGCTTGCTTAAATGCCTCACCTTTCAAGGAACGGCAGATTCTGTGTGAAATTAAAATAGCTGTGAAATTTTTCTGCCAATTCAAATGTTTCATTTAATGGAGGTCACTTGGAAAGTCACGAAGAGTGCCTCACAGGTGACTCCGAAAACCATGATTGCCCATTCAATAGGCGTTGAAGAAATGACGGTCTTCGAAAGTCTCCCACAAAAACTACCTTACATCGTAATTACCTTCAGTGCATGAATCATTGGAGCCATGAAAAGTACAAATTATGCCTCATGATATTGGCTCAAGCGAAAGGGTCCTCCTATTGTTACTAGCTGAATCGAATTTAAGACGCACTGATGAGCTAACCTGAGCAGGACAAACATTTCGTTTTACTCGGTATAGTGAGACTGAATTCCCAATTTGACACTAGAAATGGCTACTGAATTTGTACTAAAGTACCTTTTCGTGCTTTTCAAAGCTTGGGTCTTAATCTACATTCCATAATGCATCGAATTTGACCTTCTAGACCATTCCAAGCATTCAGAAAGTTTTTTTGCCAAGCCACCAAAATACAACTTTCGGTTTACTTAAAAACACGTAGAAAGGTAGAAAACGACAGGAGATCCACATTGATGTTAAACTTTGCACTGAATGAGGCGCATTGGAGCATTCAATTAACTCCAAGCATCGATGATCGCAAACGCCTTGGAAGAGATGCAAGACTTACATGTGAGTGGAGAGATGGTGGGGTTGGCTGAAGCGGCGATCACACACATGGCAGCGATAGGGCTTCTCACCAGTGTGCACACGCATGTGGACGACGAGACGAGCAGCACGAGGAAAGCCCTTGGAGCACACTGTACACACGTAGGGTCGTTCCCCTGTGTGCCGCTTCACATGCTCATTGTATACAGCAGGCTGAGAAAAGGTCTTTGTGCACACCGAGCATCTGTACGGACGCTCACCTAAACACGTGAACGCATACGTTTAATCCTTTCACACTTAACGAGCCTCCCCCATCCCCTCCCAAGTCCTTCAGGACAAAGAGTAGGTGGAGACAAAGAGTAGTAGAATGTTATTTGATTCACTAGCAAATTCTACTTAGCTAGCTTTGTCAATCTCCTGATCCTTCTGAATTAAGACAACTTTGACGGACAGAACCTAAAGCTACATGATTTCCATTTCGACCCAAGACTAACAAAATACCCGCAACCACCCCACGGTGATCGATATGAAAGAATGACCGTGGATTTGATCCTATCCGATTCTGAAGCCTTAAAACGTCGTCTCGGGTGACTTGAAGGCCAAATATTTGGAATCTGCGCAGAACGCAGTTGAGAAAGCCAACTTTTACTTTATGAACTACCCTGTGGAAATTGTAAATGGCTACCCATTGTTGAATAGGTTTACGTATTCCAACAAACACTTCATCGTCCCTCAACAAATGACTCAAATTGATGAATAAATTACTATCACTAATGAACAAGGCACTGAGGTCTTGGCTCTAGTCAAACGGAACAAAAAAAAACTGAAGCTAGCCCAAAAAACGCTAAGGTTAGGAAACTGCAGCATGAACGTGACCTCTTCGGCATTCCGTTATCAATAAACAAAGACCACATGCCCTTTTGAACGATTGGTAATCGGTCGTATCGGCAATTAAATTCCAAAAACTATGTGAAGACAACACGTCCTGGAAAATTGCATAACGAGTAAGCTGTGAATAAGTATGTTTAACTTTGAGAGGATGGTCACATTCATGCGTTTAGATTGGATTTACCTGTTTTGAGAGGTGAACCACTAGAGTAATGTGTTTTTGAATGATCGATCGTCTGTGACAGATTGATGTCTGTCCATCGTCTCCTACACAAACATGTCACGCGAAATCGCCCCAAAACAACTAAGCATGTAACACGTGATTATCCATAAAGTCAATGGAACGCTAAATGCACTGTTGCAAAATAGCCTAAAGTGCTATTAAGGTTAAAATAGCGAAAAACTACATTTCAGCAATTTGACGAGTGAAAATGGAGGCTGTTCCCATTAAAACATAAAAAATCGTAGGAATTAGAATTCGTACAACTGCAAAGCGAATACACACGAGGTGCATGTACATGTTCTGTGATTTAAAATAATCAATTGTAACCAACCAGTATGAATGCGTTTATGTCGATTCATATTGGGCCAATCATTGAAGAGGCGACCACAGAAGCAGCACTGATAGGGCTTCTCACCCGTATGAATTCGCTTGTGCTTCTCCAAGTAGCGCAACACCCTAAACTCTTTACCACAATGCAAGCACTGATAGGGGCCGCCACCAGTAGCCCCACCACTACCACTGCCACTATCACCTTCATTTCCAGAGGCTGTCTTCATTACTACCACAGCTGTAGGTGTCGCCGCCACTACTGGTGTCGTCGTGCCGGAGGTAGCAGCGATAGAGGCAGCAGAGATGGGGACAACGACGCTGTCAGTGGACGTTGTTGTGGAGACGGGTGATGAGGAGGGCAAGGGTTCAGTGGGAGCCGCAGCGGCTGTGGCGGAGAGGAAATTGAGTGGGGTGCTGGTAGAAGCCCCAAAATCCCCAGCTACGGTGGTAGTGGTGGAAGGAGCAGCAAAGATGGCGGAAGGTTCGTCGGCGCCCACTCGAGATAAACATGCCACCGGATCCGGCTTCATATCGACACATTCGAGGCCAGCAGCTGTCTGAGGTGAGGAGGATGGTAGATTAGTTGCAGCTCCTTGCGGGGGAAATAGTATTTGCGCAACTCACAAGAATGTGCCCATTGGGAGCACAAGCGGAATTAGCGGAGACGGCACCAGCGGTTGTAGTTATGAGCGGTGGACAGGGATCACACGAACCATCAGGTTTTGAAGACGTCGGCGGTTGTGGTGATTGTAAGGCAGCAGGATCGGAGGGCTGAGGGGTAGTCTGCAGAGGCACGATGACTGATTGTGCGGTGGAGACGGGAGCGATGGGAGTGACTTGTGATGGTGGTGGCCCTAGTGTACCCACCACGGCACCAGTTGTGGTGCCTCCATGTGGACTGGTTATTGTTACTAGCGTTGCTGCCCGTTGGCTAACAGCTAAAAGGGACAGAATTCCAGCCGTCAACCTATGCCGACCAGCATTTGATGCCGCCGAAGTCAGAAGTTTACCAACGAAGTGGAGCAGGGTAGGGGCAATCTTAGTCCATTCAACGGACACACTGAACTGACAGGTGTGGACGCGCACACATACGCACGCACGCAATACCAACGCAGAAGAGAATCAATAGACACACAACCCCATAGCCAATCCTCTAGCGAAAGGCAGACACACGCGTGCCTGTCCGCGCTGGGAAAGGGCCAGACAGGCAAGGGATGAGGAGAATTAACAGACGAGGGCACTATGACTCTGCTTCTACCTCGCCACATCCCAACCAGTAATTAATAACAGCGTTTTTAGTACGAAGAACGACTGCTCCAAGGCCTCAATGGCCACGCGTCCTGACTCAGAATGAGTAGTTACCTCATGGGGTGATAATAAGTTAACCTTGAAAGGCTACATAAAACAGAAATAAGCCATGCTAGTGGAATTTTCAAGGTGAAATAGATGCCTCTTGCATGAATAATGTTAATAGGGGGGAGGGAACACTTGGAATCTTGCCCATAGGCGAAAAGTTGTCGAAAAAACTAGGCTCCAAAAAGCATCTATTGCATGAGGAAGAACGTGATCTCACAATGACGTACATTTTGTGGGCAAAGCCTTGAGTAGCTGCCGTGTAATCTCGAGTTAGCAAATATGAGGCACGGTGAGAATCGATGCCATGAGTGCGATAATATTCGAGCATCAAATGTGCCTTCAGATAGGACAAAATTGGCAATATGAAGCCCGGATAGGATCTGTATTTATGCTATTTTTCAGCGGTTGTAATACAATCGACTGCTAGTGAGTCCGGCGCTTCAACACAGAAGGCAAATAGTGAAGTGCTGATGCTTATTTCAATCTTGCGCAAAAAACATTAAACTACATTCCAGCCTCTACACCGACTGTGCAAGGTGACAATCATTCCCCCAGCATTTCAAGCTCTTCAGGTGTATTTCATTAAGGTAGTGTAACCCGTGCTCTCCAAACTCTACATTGGCAGCGGAGCGATGACGACCTGCCGTGTTCTTGAAAGGGAGTGACACATGTTCTGTACATGGTGACAGATAAATTGTGCAAAACGTGATTGCGCGTGAAAAATGCATTTAGCGTGGGGATTTAGCATAAAACGTAGAGTCCTAATATTGCTAGCTTTCGATACCACCTTTTACCCAGGAAATGCGCGAAGTATGAACAATAACAAAGAAAACCATGAAGTTCCAAAGTTTGGAAATGATTTGAACAGAAGGATGAGAACGGCATAGACGGAGAACTAATTAAAAACATCCACGTAATTTATCTAAGTTAAATGGGCTTAGTTTTGTGCAAGCGCTTTTATAAAATCCAAACAAGTAAAGGAAACAACCCGATTTTCAAAAGGACGTTCAAACAATATCCATCAATCTTTATTAGAGAAACCGGAGAGATAAGCCCTTAACTTTTGAAACATACTTCCCGTGGTGGAAAATGAGAATGCTTCCAAAATTTGCCCATAGGTGCTTCCAGCGCATTTAACTTACTATTTCGTAGGTTCAAAGACGGTACCAGACAAGATCCCGCTCAAAACAGAATGAGACTGCGCAAAGTTTTGTCTGAGTTAGCACTATGATGCCACGCTGATCTACGGTGTTCAGCGAATAAGCCCACAAACCACAAATGCTGCCAGCTATAGTATCCAAGATAGATTGCAAATAAAGACAAATAAGGAAAGAAAAATTCGGAACAAAAACGTTGGACACACATCAATTTGATCATTATACTAAAACACCAAAACGAATATTGAATTGCAGGTTACAAATAACAATAACATGCACTACTACTATTGTTAAATCTGCATGCTTACTCTTGTCAATATCTTAGGCATTTTTATTATCGGATGATTGCCCAGAATACAAAAGAAATCAAGAACTATGCGAAAATCCAGACTCCAAGGTTCTTCAAGTGCCAAATTTATTAAATGAGTAAAGCAAATAAACTACGCCATGGATAGACATTTTGGAAATTTACCAAATTGATTAAGTTGGGGAAAAAACGGGATCGCAGCGTAGCTAGCCGAGGTGACGGTGCGGCTGGGGAACTGCAAGGGAGAAAAATCGAATCATGCACATTACAAAATCGAAGCGACCGATCAGATTATAACGAGCTAGCATATTTGGAGGCCATCTACTTAAATAAACAAAAAACAAAGAAATCCACAAAACAAACGCCTAGTATCATCGTTCATACCGCTTCACAGGATGCTAAGAATGGATTATCAGATACAATTTCCTCCGATATTAAGGGAGCTCCAACGAACGATTGAGCACCTTGAACACCAAAACTCTTGGCCGGTATGGCTGTACCAACACACTGCTCCTGTCGCAATCTAGTAAATAAAAGTAAGCAAAATAACTTGTGCAAACCTTGATGACAGTGTGTCAGTGATGCGCTGCTGCAAAATTGAAGATTCTTTAAGCGCGGCCGTGAGCTTAGGAGTGCTCATTTTAGGGACTAGATTGGTGGCCTCCCTTAGCTAAAAGACTCAATTAGTAATTATGCGTCTTACGAGGCGCTCGAAAACCGAATCTGCGTCAAGCATTTGCACTCAGAACAAATTCTGATGATTGGTTGACCTACAGTAGTTAAAGAAGCCGGTGACCTCAGGCTCATATAATTAAACAAAGTCAAAAACTAATTCTTCTTACCAGAACTAAACATTTTTTGTCCGATAAACAAGTAATTTACAATTGTAATAAACATAGTATTACAAATAGCTTTTAAAATTACATTAACTATCTTTTTTTTGTTGGCACAATTAATAGTGCACTGAAAAATCCTCGGAGCGGAAAAGTCACAATGCATCAAAAGGCATATTTTATCGCAGACCAAAGCAAAGACTATTTTTGCGACTCAGAAGTCAACCAAACCAGCGATGATACACTGGGCGGGGCAACAATTTGCTCTTTGCCAAAACCAAAAGTTAATGAACCAAGGTATGACTTAGTGCTTCTCCTCTTCTGAGAGTCTTGCCTGGTGCCTTATTGGTTAAGATCATGTGGGATTCATCATCCATGCACATCAAAATTCCATGATGCTGAGGGGATTCTTGACCTCTCTATCTCTAATTCCTCTCGAAAAATCAACCGGATTTTTATTTGCTTGGTATGGAAAGTGGATTCAGGGAAGAAAAGCACTGGCACAAAAGCAGCTTTTCTGCCATGGAGGGCTAGATTTAACAGTTTCATTGGGGGGTGATGTTTCGTGTGGCTTTCACTTAAATACAGCCTAATAATATCTATCGGGTTTCCATTTAGCTATTCGAGTTGAGGAGGGTACGTTGCGCATTTATGTATTAGACATACAAGTACGACAAAAAACTTCGAGCGTAAACTGATAGTAGACCAACGTAAGATATGTTTGCGAGGCCAATAGTCTACATGCTCGTGTTGCATAAGTTTTAATAATTTTGATTAAAGCACCTGTGTGTCTATATTCTATTGGATTATTATTGATGGCTACCAGAGCCAACCTCGTTAACACAATAGACCGTAATATCATGGAGGTAGAGTGAACATTATCGTGCATAAAGGTTGGGAGATTATAGTTCTGGACAACACACCACGCCTCCAAATGGATAGGTGAACCTGTGGGCGATGAATGATCCCATCCAGATAGGTTGAGGCAAGACCGTTGCCCACCTTTCCTTAAAATGTCGATTTTACATTATTCTTAAATATTTTTGTGAGAACAAATTCAGGAAGAGCGTTAATAGCATGCAGCTGAGATCGGGGAGGAAGATTACTAACGCACGGGAGGGTCGGAAGGCTACCAGAATGACCCCGAGGTCATGCCCCAGCCACTGAAGCGGTCGCGTAGTTCAACACCCAGCTCCAAAAGCTATGAACTACAATTATGCTGCCCTAGGTAAAAGGTTAACCGGTAATCTGCCAACAGTACTTCATCTATCCGAGGTTCTCCTGACACCTGGACGAGGTGGAACAGTGCGGGCGCATAATTTCCCCATTTCTGGTTTACGATTTCGGACTTCTTTGGCTCCTATCTCAATGGATCCTTCTCTGAACTAAAACAAAGGGACATAGATGTAGATGAAGAATTCACACTGTGGAAAGAATTGAAGTATTCGGCAAAAAACTAGCCTAAAAAATCAGGAAGAGGATGTAATGCTCTAGTACTGCCACAAATCTAGCAAACATTTCATTGAGGTCAATTTCGAACCACCGAAACTCGAAGACGGGGACTTGCTGGACGTAAATACCGTTTTAGCATTCATCCAGTGAATCGCCTAAGTTTCGGTCATTCACAGCGACTTTAGATTTGGTAACCAGCCGAGGTATTTGGACTTCTCTTTCATTTGGATGAGGTTCGCTTACGACTGCCAACATTGTAGTGATCCAGGTCATCCCTAAGGTCATGGTAGGGTTTATTTGTATGAAATGCATGACATGTGACCGAATGACCTTGCATTAGTCAGGTGGTTAAACGTCACTTTCCCCATGTTGGAGGTAAGTGGGCCCACCTAAGCAGCATAAGTCGATAAGTGATAAAACTTCATTTTCAGACTTTGGGTTATTGCTTGTTGGGCATCATTATTTGATGTTAAAAAGTACGCATTCCAAAGCTCCGCTCCACTCCCTTAGGCACCCCCTCCCCCCCCCCCCCCGGCGCTCATCACCGCCTGGTTGGTGGTGTAAGGAATTTCGTCCACGAAGCGACCGCACCGGCCACTGGATTCGGGTGCAACTGGGAGGATAAACGCCCGCCGCATCACTGTTCCCTCTTGGCAATTCTACCGAATCTTGAGTTTTCTTCTGTTTGGGAACTGTAACAGGGGAAGAGGAATGTGCATGTCCGTCGCCAGTCACTGGCCCAAAGGCCGAGTCATATGACGAAGGATGGGTTTTAACAGAGCTTCGTGGAGGTAGGGTTTCAGCTCTATTCCTCCTTGCCACTTTATTCTTACTTCAGCGCTGCCTAGCCGTATCTATCTCCTTCATTTCAAGTCGGCTAGTGGAGAGACGGGAAAGGCATCGCGTGCTCGCCTAGTTGACATCTTCATAAAGGTACGGTCGACAGCTCCATCAAGAACTTTTCCAGATAGTCACGGCTAGTGTCGCTTCATAGGACAAGGGAATGGGACATTTGCCGACGGCAGACATCATTATTAATCCTTCTGTTGGAAGTCAACAGGTTTACCCACCTCCACCATGTGTCCTTCTTCCCTCAGATCAAGGCTTATTACTCATTAGTAAGAATCCGGACAGTTATCTTTTAAGACTGGGTTCGCTTTCCACTGCCACCAATGTAGCGCTTCAAGGCTCCCTTGGAGACAAAGGAAGACAATACGCTGGCAAAATGCACACAGTTGACCTTCAGAAGGGCCTGGGAGTACTAGCACGACGGAGGCACAATGGCGGGGCACTTTAGTGACCCCCTCACCAAAACCGAGAGTTTGATAAACAAAGTGGTACAGCGTTTCCTAAAAGATTTTTGGGAAGACTGGTGCACTGTGTTCAAGCTTTGTGCGATCTTTATAGACAAGTGCTGCAGTGTTGTGAAGATCCAAAACCTTCAGCAGAAACTTATAAACTCAATGCAAATAAATTGGCCTGGATCCTATAAAGTAGCCGATGGATCCTAATTCCACTTTCTTACCGCAGAAATGCCAAGAAATTGCAGTTCAATCCTTTGCAATTAGCTCTCACTAGCTCATAAAATTCGAACTAACCGATTAACTGTTGCCTCTTCCAAGATGCTGATCACGGGGATCCACCCACTGTAGTACACACTGATACTTGCCATGAATGCTTCATCTACACATACCCTCTATTCTCCAGGGAACTGCTTCTCGGTCCTCCTCGTGGCTTCTCATTCCCTCTAGAAGCCGGAAACGAACCAATACTTCAGATCGGAGGACCTTATCGCCTGCGTAGGGAGGACCTGAACTACTACACTATTGCAGCCCATAAGCAAACCCGATCCAAGTGAAGAAATCCGATTTCGCCGGCTGATTACAGAGCCCAAATCTCATATGATGAAGCTGCCTACTGTTGAAGAATTAAACTTTGGCGACTCACTGGAGAGGAGCTAAAAGAGTGTCTCGGTTTGGTAAACGTCTAAATTTAACATCAGGGTACGATAGTTTGAAATAGGTCGCCAAGATATGCTTACTGCACGTCTCTGGAAGTGACGATTTTTGCCACTTTGAGAGTGTATAAACCTTACCCTGTTTTTGTTTTGGACACGCCCGCCCCTGGATCATCCTTCATCCTTTAGTGCTACTCTGTCCGCCTTGTAGATCATGGGGGATTCCAGAATTCCGACCAGGTATACAGCACATACCACCACCAATGACGCAGACACTGGCCTTCCCGATGATGCAGACTCATACCATCAACTTCATGTGGATTTGACCGCACAGGACTTTCCGATTTCACGACCTATAACACACCCTTCGAGCTACGCAACGGCGACTGGACATCGACGTTGCATCAGCCTCTCACTCGATTTGTACAAGCCGGTGCGACTACGGATGATTCACGAGGGCATTGGGGTGAAGAAGGCATTAGCAGGGCATTTCTTCATGAAAACAAACACAAGCAAAGCTCGCAAATGACATGCAATACAGGGCTATTATCAAATAAAACAACTCGACCCGTGTATTGTTACTATTTACTCAGGCAATCAAAAACTATTTTCTAGCAGCATGTAAATAACGATAAGAAGTCGTCAGTTTGAATGAGGCAAATGGGATTAGAGGTAGTTAAACCCAGGACTTATTTATTCTCGAAAATGGGTAATGAGGGGGAAAAAAACAGACGAACAAAAAAAAACTAAAAGTAAGATTTTGTTCTACATAATTACAAGTTACAAGTGCGCCAAGTAATGCGGACTGGCTGGCCTCATTGCCACCACTTGGGAAAGAAAACCTCGTAAAAGTAGAGCCGTCCATTGAACGCACACAAGGTGGCTCAACTCAATGCGAAATGAAGTATTCAGAGGAACCGATTTTCACGCAAATGAGGCTGTTCTGGACGGTGAAGAATGGAGTTGTTGCGAAGGGACTCACGAAATGCCTTGATGGTTAGCCGAAGACCCTCCCCGAGTTGCACTTTTGGCTCCCAGTCTAGAAGGCTCTTGGCTCTCGCTATGTCCGGTCTACGGCGTTTTGGATCGTCCACAGCCTCTGGACACTTAACTATCTTTGAGGAGCTTTCTAAACGCAAATGCGGCAGCGAAACTGAACAAAGAGGATATTTACAAAAGGACGTAGTTTTACCGTTCAGTGATTTTAATTTAAGCAAAGAACACAAACGATCTTTTGTCCACTAAGTCGTAAGACTGTAAAGCTCATACGGAACCCATTTTAAGCAGACTAAAACTGCTCGATTGATTTAACGCAACTAGGGTGACGTTGCACCGTAAGAAAAGGACATTAAACATACCTGTGAGATTCTTAACAATGTAAGCCAGTTCATGAATGCTGAATTCATGGGGGTTGCCCAAATTGACAGGATCAGTGACATTTGAGTTCATGAGGCGGATCAGACCATCAACCAGATCAGACACGTACATAAAAGAACGCGTAAAACTGCCATCACCATAAAGCTGAAATATAGAGAGCAAATAACCGGTAGAGAAACACGTGGCTATTAGGCTTGCCCATTGAAGACGAAAGCTCACACAAATATCCTGATCGGAGAGAGCCTGTAGAATGAAGTTGCTGACAACTCGGCCATCGTGGAACTGCATGCGTGGGCCGTAGGTGTTGAAAATTCGAGCCACACGAATAGGCACACCCTCCTATCAAAAATTAACATGACATAATAACTGTTTCAGCTTACCCTTCGGAGGTAGGCATAGGCAAGAGATTCCGCGGCTCTCTTACCCTCGTCGTAGCAGGAGCGGATGCCAGTGGGATTCACGTTACCCCAGTAAGATTCCGGCTGTGGATGAACAGTAGGATCTGTCGAACATTAAGGGATCGTTGAGGTCTATTAAAGCTTAACGGGGTGCACTAAACAGCAAATTACCGCCGTAGACTTCGGAAGACGAGGCAAGAAGAAAAGTTGCGCCGGCTCGCCGCGCTAGCCCTGAATCGGAAGGTAGTCATAATGAAAAAGCGCCCACTCAAAGTCGAGAATGGCGTCAAAATGACAAACCAAGAAGATTGATGGATCCAAGCAGATTAGATTTCAATGTTTTAATCGGATTCGTCATATAGTTTGGAGGCGAGGCTGGTGATGCCAAGTGGTACACTTCATCAGCTAAAATTAAGTACATTTGAGTCTATCAACTAAAAAAACCATAAGAGCTATAAAAGCACGTTTAATGCAAAAGAGCAAAACAAAAAAGTAATGAATTTATTGGGTCATTTAAACAAACCTTGTAAGTAAATGGGATTGGAAACATCATGCTGAATGAATGCAAAATGAGGATGCCCATTCCAATGCTCAATATTTTGCCTGTCTCCAGTAAAAAAGTTGTCAAGTACGGTTACAAAATGTCCTTGGTGCATGAGCCTGTCGACCAAATGCGAACCCACAAACCCTGCTCCACCGGCAACCTAGGGATTGAGGCGATTTTATCCCAGAGCATTAAATAAACTCACAATAATGCGCTTCTTATAACGCTTAGCATTTATTCTATAGTCTTCTCGATTTGATTGCGACTCTGCTTTTTTGAGACCAGGCTTCTGGGCCGAGGCATTTCTCAAATTCGAGTCTTCGGGTTGATTTTTTGGTGTGCCATTTCTAAAGTTATGCGACAGAAAAAATCCCACTTCTCAGCAATAGACATGCGCTCGTCCGTTAATATATCATGCTGCCTTGGGACTGCAACGATATTTGGATGTTTGACCAGCGATAAACCCAATCCGAAAAATTTCCGGCCTATTACGACGGCACCTAGATCTGTTAAGGGACGAAAAATGACAAACCCACGACAATTATGCCCAAAAATACTATTTTCTGGACAAAGCGCATAATCCGACTCCAAGCTTTCGGCTACAAAACCTTAGATGTCGACATGAATAAAATGCCGTATTGCACCCCGAGGTTAGCACGGTCTGTTTCGTAAAGGCACCATGCGTTAGCCTTGAAAATATGGCATGTACAAATTGACGCTGCAAAAATCGCACAATTTCTCCTTGGCAAAAGATAATTATATCAACACAAACCCTCGGGTTTAATGCGAATTTTTTTGATGTTTTCAATCATTGCGACTGCTATAAATTGGACCTTTATCATGCGAAATAAGGATAAATTAAAAAACAATCGTGCTGCTGCAACCAAATTACAGAGTAAGGCGTTTCGTCATTGATTTTAAATAGCTTCTGTTTTATTTTACCGCAAACTACGCAAAAAGGCTTGTCTCATGGCTGTATGTGGGATGCAAGCCCTCGGAGCATCCAAAAGCATGAGGTGATTGCCATTTTCCGTTCCTGACTCCTGAGAGGAAGCACATGTGTCTGCAGCTGCGTTAAAATTGTCCTCGCGCCTCTGACCTACAAAACGCCTTAAAACACCACAATTTTTACAACTTTAATTGGATGTATATATACACATATTTGGCATGCACTATACCATGGGACTGCTGGCATATCTCGAAATTCAGCCCACTTATCGAAGTCCTAATGGCGCGTACCTGGTCCGGCCCTTATTAAAACCTAATGTTGGAAAAGTCATTGCTACTTTGCACTTTTCATGTGGATGTTCACCGTAGCACAATAAGTAACATGAATCGTCTTTAAAATGATTTTTGCGGGAAAAATACAAAAATCACATTGAGCCCAGACTTATAACTTTCCAATCTTAACGATATCTAATAGCACTAACAGTGACCCGTCGTCTCTAAACTTCGTCATATTGTAGCGTCCCGAGGCTCCCCTTAAGGTAAAAGAAGGCGCATTACTTGGGCAGAATATATATATTCCGGGAACAGAGGACTTGGGAGCTGTTGGCACGGCCCGGAGGCCGACCAACCGGCTAGAACAAGATGGCCACCCAAGTGACCTAAACCAGTAGTTCGAACAAACAAAATATTACAATATGCTTGGATTTTAAAACTAGGGCTTGAAAGTGTGAGCCAGGAATTCATGATGACATTTACCCGGCACTCGCGTCGCAATTCGTAGAAATGATTTCGCTTATCATGGTACTACTATTTTACAAAATGGTAGCATTTTCGCATCATGTTGTAGAGCCGCAATTCCATTTTCAATGTCAAAGTATCAATCATGGCAAAAATAAATATGTGGTGTTTTAGAATGAAAGCAGTGCACCTGCGCATTTGAGCGCTTTACTGCTAGATGCACCATTGAGAAACAGCGGTTGTTAGCCTGTCTTCACGAATGCAAAACACCTCCTTCTAAGTGTTTGTAGCTAAATCTACCTTTTTTGATGCTTTGAAGAAAAAAGACTTGACCGAAATGGCACTAGAGTCTTAAAGAGCTGGGCGTACTTATGAGGAGGTTGTGCATTTATTCTTTCTTGAAAGTTGCCTGTAGAATAGCCCGTTAGCGGTTCCAACTACATTATCGTGACACCATCACAGAAAGTACTCCTGCTACTTATAAACTTCAGTAGACTTTTTTGTTTGCTGAAATCGTTTTGGCTTTACCTTTTATTCTGCTTTTCCCCTCATTTAATTGCCCGCTTTTATAAAAGACAAGTCTCAATATGCCTAAATGACACCGCTTTAATTGTGATTTTGTTTAAGATCGCGTTTAAGCAATGGCTTTTTAAATCACAACTTTGCAAAATTTACCTATAAACGTGCACACTCCCTCCTTTTGACGCTTTGTCTATCACCTGCTCAAGTGTTTATTTCTCTTCATTTCTTAAGCATTTTGAATTCGCTGAATTTTTTAAAAACGTATTAGGCTGCACTTGGTACGCTTTTAGTTTTTGACCTGGCATAAGTGCAGGCAATACGAATCGTGAGTAACTTTGCTGTTGCAGTCATAGTTACAGTAGCTGCAACTAAATGTCTGTTAGAGCGAGGTCTCGTGCTGTGGCTAGCAGTTGTTCACGTTGTAGTTCTCAAGTAAGACAGAGAAGTGGCTGTTCACTCGATTTAACCAAGATCACACCGACTCCATTCCGTGTGAAGGTGTGAGAGAAACTTTCAAGGTGTGAATTACAATCGAATCCACGATTTCAAGAATTTCCTGTCATTGAAGTTGAAGTGTCCGCAAAACTCTCCTAATTACCTTTTCAGATGTTTAGGTGACTAATGTTTGGGGATTCTTTCTATCCTTGTAGTTAGAATTGTGCCTTTTCAAAGTTTCTTTGGAATTAATCGAGCTGTTCTAATTTGACTTCAAAAGTCTGCTCGAAAGCTATTACGCAGTGTTCATACTAGGCCCGTGTTAAAATAATCTAGCAGTAAAATCCGAAGTGGTTTGGTGAAATGGCTTCAGACCTCCTTATTTGGGCTGACAGGGAGAAGGGAGGCGAGGAGAAGGTGGGAGATAGGCCAAGAGTTCGCATACACACGCCCTTACCTCCCACCCCTCGCCCTGTCTGTGTCCAATAGTCAAGGCGTAGGG
This sequence comes from Taenia multiceps, assembly GCA_001923025.3. NCBI lineage: Eukaryota > Metazoa > Platyhelminthes > Cestoda > Cyclophyllidea > Taeniidae > Taenia > Taenia multiceps. The sequence goes on along the minus strand of CM010311.1, from coordinate 76,156,481 downwards.
CAGCTACAGACGAGGGTGGCGGTGGGCGTCGTTGTCTCCTCCCTTTAGGTGACTACTTTGGTTCCGGGATCGCCCAACACTAAGCCAGCCTCACCCACTCATCCAGTCACTTGTCCACCCACTCACTACTACTTCTACTACTACCACGACTACTACTACTACCACTACAACACTACCTCACTCAGGCACAACACACGCACAGACAGAGCCCTCTGATCGATCCCCTTGTAGCCAATCGCCACAATTGCGGCAGTCGTGTTGCTATGACGCAACCAATCAACAGATGAGTTGGGCTTGGGCAAGCGAGCATGGGCGCTTCCCTTGCGAGAGTGCACAAGAAATGCGGTGAAGACAGCGCTTTTCACTCCGCCAAGGCAGAAGTCACTGCCTGGACGCCACAAGGTAAGTTGGCACCGCTTTTTTTTGCCTCAAAATACATGCGCTCTCGGGTGTGACTACCTTTCACTGTGATTTTGCATTTATGCAGGGCAAGGAGGTGGTGAGAAGTGTTGGAGACGAAATCAGTAAAATGTTGGGCCTGACTTCAAGTCAGTGATGAGTGTTTTCAAAGGAGACACGAAATGATACCAAATTGGAGGAATGGAGGGGAAGGGGGGAGGAGAGGATTGAGTTCCAATCCACTCCATGTAGACAGAATAGAGTTGATTTGGCGAAGATTATTCACAGGTCTTGGCTGGTAGATGGATGAATTGATAGACAAAACAACTGTTAGGCTTGAGAGCAGAAACCGATGTTGGTCGTGACCCACTGACCTAACACGGCTCTGCCCTCAAATGATGAGGTGAACTGTTTTGGGGTTTGTGTTGGAAAGCCATTGTTTTTATGGAAGACTGGTGATATGTTGTAAAGCTCCCTTACCACACAGCATGTCGCAGTTTTCCCTAAAAACATTTGGCTGATCTGCAATGTGAACGCACGACTTTCAGGCCAATTCCTTCTTGTCCACCTCGCGCTCTAATCGAAGATAGGGTCTGCTGCCAGCTCTGTGCAGCGAACCGTCGAAACCGAAGGTGAGACGAATTTCAACACCTCGAAAGGCGTGAAACGCAAAACCGGGTACCGATATACTTCTCTATTTCATACAAATTTAATGAGGGCGCAAGTTCAATCTGAAAAGTCCTTTTTAGTTAGCTTTCAGGAAGAACTTTATCGCTCCTGTTTGAGAACTCCACACTCCTCAATGAAGTCCTTCATCTCCCTCGGCAAGTTGGGCACATTGAGGAGCCAGGCGAGAGCCTCTCTCAAATTCTCATCTGTCAGTCGGGAGGCTATGAGTCCGGCGTACCTTAAGAAGTTCTTTTCAAATGCTAAACTTTTCCTACCCTTTTCAGACTTTCTTGCGTCTGTAATTGTATCGGTGTAGAAGAAGGAGTGTATCCACCCTCGAAGCCGTTTGAAGGGTCGGAAAAGATGCATGAAGAATTGGAGAAAGGTGTTGCGCATTGTTGACTGCCAAAAGAAGGCGGTCCAAGCGTGCATTAGGTTGCCCACCGCCTCACAATCACTTAAGAGATCATGAAAAGTGAGGAAAGTGAGTAAATTTTCTAGAACACTCGATGTATAGACAGTGTGACGCTGAGACCCATAGATGCGGTCCGTCATGGCGAGGGTGATAATACCCTTGACAATCATGGTCACTGCTATGAAGGTTGCATGCACGTAGACTACACGCAAGCACTCTTGTATACGAAGGTTTTTCTCTTTCAGACGTCTCAAACTAGCATAGAGGAGGAATTTTGAGTCGGTAGTGAATAGCAGACAACTGATGATACGCTCTAGGCGAATGGACATTTCACGAAGTTGAAAACAGGCTACCAGGATTACAACAGCTTGCACAATTGCATCACAAAAGAGGGCTTTGTGAATCATGTAGAAGAGGACAAGCAACTGTGGCCACTCGGGGTCAGGGAGACAGACGAGACGATCTCCGATCACCCAGATACCGTGGACGGTTGCTGCGGAGACTGCCATAAAAGCGCCGACGAGAACACACAGCATGTTGAGCGCGACGATACTAAAGGTCGTGCTCCTGCGTTCGGTGTGTAATTCAATGGTAAAGACGTGGAGGAGGCAATGGGCCAGGAGTAAATTGGCTCGAGTAGCGGAGAGAAATGCATTTAGAAAGGAGTAGTACTTACAGGCTTTGTGGCTAGTCATAGTCATTTCAATCGCTGCCTTGTTCATCCAGGGCAGTCCACGAACAAGTATGCCACTGAGTAGGTTGTCGGTCACGAGAGAGATGAGAACAAAGGTTAGGTAGGAGAGGCCAAAATCACGATGAAAACAGTTGCGTGAATTTATGCAAATGAGGACAAGGAGAAAGAAGAGGTTGCAGAAGAAGGCGGAAAATACCAAGGGGAAGGAGATGAGTATGGTAATGAAGACGCTACCGATTACGGAGGGCGAGACCATGCTTTCGTACATGCCAATCTCGTGGAAAAAGTAACCCTTGCATTGTAATAGCCCATTCGCCCTTAATTGATAACATTCTGCCATCGTTTTGAATAACTTTTGCCCTTAAAAATGTGGAAAAATTGATCTAACATCAGCTGATTTCAAATTGATGCAATCAAAGTGACCTCAGAGCTGATTTGAAGTCGTGGGATCGCCCAGTGGAGGTGGTACCTTGTAAAGAGTTAACTAACTATGCCACTGGGGCAACAGACACCATGACAACACTTCCTGATCTTACAAAACGTCATGCAGCAATAAAAGCTACAATCCAAGCCCACACCCGGGATGCCATCATTTGATGAGCGACTGAGTGGAATGCACTGCTGCCTCAGTGTTCCCGGTGGCCACGACGGTATCCAGGACACTGGAGTAGTCATGGCACAATGGTTAGGAGTTAATTTAGATTCTAAGTAATGAAGGCTACTGCGAGTCTAGCGAAAGAGGGCAAAGCGAGTTTTCAAGTAGAATTAATTCCCAAGGGGAATGGGCGAGGGGTCTACTGGGTGTTCACTCTGAGAGAAGGGCGTGTGCCTTTTTACGGTCTCCAAGACAATCAGTTGAAGGGATATTGCGTTTTCGGGACAAAAATCTTCGCAGTCATGGCAACCGGTGGGCAGGAGGACGTGCTTGCCTCAGCGCACGGCTCTATATTAGAACAGACCTGATGCATTTGCCTCCGTCGCCTTGTCTCTTTGGGCTAAGAGACGAAAAAAGGAGTAGCTGCACCTTACTGCCTACTGTAGTGGAGGTGATAGTGCTCGCCCTCAAAATCGAGGCATTCTAGAGGCTGTGAGGTCTCCTAGACACGTCATCCCTTTTCGACCTTTGTGATTCACACAGTCGAGGCAAACCCTTAGGGGTAGGGTGGAGGCAGGCTGTAACTTATGTTTAATAAATCCAGAGTATTCACAAATACTTCGTAAAATCAAATCAATATTGTTAGGGCTGTTGACTGGCGACGAATCTGTGACACCCGTGGCCAGCGCATAACAAAGAACCTGTCCGATTCATTGGGAATGTCACGCATGCGCTAAGTCATGGTACCAGCACTTTAAGGTAAATCAACTGCCATAGCATCCACCTTTCGTAGTCACAGCCACGATATGCGCGAACAAGGTTACCGATAAGGGCGGATGAAAGTAAAAAATTCGTACTAGCGTTCAACCATCCACAATCGAATAGTGTGGCACCTGGAATTCGCTTGTATCGCCTTTTGGATTCTGACAAATTAGGCCGAGGGATGGTGAGGGCAAACTCTATGTTACAATGAGGAGAGGGAAAATGACAAAGGTCTCTGAGGAAAAGGAGCACTAATGCTACGCATGGTGTATGATGATTGAATTGCGAAAGCGACAGGATGACTTTTCCAGTGTCACTCAGAACGCAAACAATATGCAGAAGTAACGACTTTACCCAGTCAGGAAGGAGCTGTGCCAGTCAGGGTTTTCTACTCTCCAGCAGCTAGGTTCTGTAAACTCAGGAGACGCAGTGGCCGTAAACAGCCGAGGCGATGAGAGGGGTTAGGAGGACATGTAGGCATAGTAAATATCAGTCCGTGCACTGGCCCCAGTTCCTTCGTCCAAAGCCAGGGTCAAATTCCAGTTGACCTGGATCGTGCTGTTCACGATTTGGTCGGTTCCCCAAGCAATAATGCAGATGGCAGTCATGTGCAACAGATAATTCAAACCTATAGCCAGATGCCACACGTGCATCAGGTCACAAGTTAGTCGCTTCGTTTGCCACCGGGTTGTGGTTGTCAATTTGCCTCAGAGACGCCGATAACAAACGAGTGGGCACAATCAATGGATGCCCCTTACCTCGGAATTAAAAGGTAAGCGATCCCTGCCCGCCACTATGTACAACGAGCACCGTACAGAAATCCAATCGCGTCGCGCTTGCCATGGGAGGGAAACGGGGACATCGAAACCGGCAACACCCAACCAACACCCGCCCACTTAAGTGAAAAGCGAACCTTGTTTGTTAAATGACTGCTAGTCACACCGAGGCTTATTCAAGCTGCCGAAGGAGCAACCTGACCCCCGACCCGCCCATCGCCTCTCCCCCAAGTTGATGCATTTGCAGGAGGTGGCCAGACGCGACTTTAGCTTTGCACATCTGTTCATCGACTTCGCACAAGAGGGGTGGAGACACGCGCCATGACGAACGAACCAATGCCACAAAGATGACTCATAAAAGCGTTAAGTGCAACGTCACTCCCCTACCCCCTTTACTTTAATTCAACCAAACTGAATGGGAGCTTGATTGAGTCGTGGCACAAGCTACTCAAATGATACTTATCAATGGAACGAGAGGCTGCGTAGGGAACGCCTCAGTAACCTAAAGCTAGACGACTAACTTAGACGTTTTCACTTTATTAAGTAATTATCGAAATAAATAAAATCTAAAACGCTTTTTACAGTATTAGCAAAAAATGAGAATCAGGGAAATAAACTTGGAAATCATTTTCAGAAAAATCAACACGGAGAAAACTCTCAAAAGACATGAGTCAATTGATCTTCAATAGGAGGGGTGGAAGTTCATCAAATAACAAGTCTTCACAAGAACTGCCATCATCTAAAATTATCCGCCAAAAAATGAAATTAGTATTTTGCAAAAAGCCTTGTAAAAAGCATTTTTAAACAACATAAATCCAAACACTCAAATGAAAGGCATACCACTTTGGGCCATTGATGTTCCTCCGGGACGCCAGACACACGAAAGTGCACTGACATCATCAAACAAATCTTCCACGTAACCACCCAACACAAGTGCATCCGAGTAATCTACCACGTTAGTGCAAAATTAAAAATTACCATTCTCTGAGGGTGGCAGATACGTTTCTATCTCACAACAATCAATGTCGTTTCCTGTAGGTTCGTCGCCATGAATTCCCGGCATGATTGCATTTGTATCAATGACGTTAAGCCCTCTCTTCTTATTCAAACCACCAGATTTAGTGGAACGCCCAAGCCGGCTACGATACTCACTATTTTCGTTGTTTGTCGGGAACAGCATGCCTTAAATCGTTGAGCACCACAAAACTGACGCACGCTCAATAAGTCACTTTGCGAGTTTTCGAGGCATTAAAACAATTGCACTTGAAGTAAGAGGGGAGAGTAACAGAGCATAATATGCACAAATCGTTACTATTCATAAATAACATAATTTTAGGTTTGTTTTGCAGATAAGATTTGATCGTTATGCTTGACGGTGGTATTTAGCCATTTTAAAATCCTTCAAAAATAGGTTATAATTCAAACCTGCTGGGTAAATCGTATGTAATAATGTTGGTGTTTATATACGCTTTGTAGCTGAGAGGCGGAAACACAAGATCCACGTGGTCGAAAGGGAGCTCGCGCGTTCTCCCGAGCCGGAGACTAACACCCCGTAGACTGGACGTTCGCACCTACCTATTTCCCCTTTAAATAAAACTATGCCTAGAAAAGCTCGGCCTTCTGCCAGCAAGGTGAAAAGGGACGAGGAAGAAGAACGGGATAATCCCGCTACATCGTTTAGTTGCGAAATAGTTATTTAAATCATTTAGAGTCAATGCGGAAGTATGCAACACTTCCGGGTGTAGAAGGCGTGCAGCTTTTAAAGTCGCCCCAATACTTGTGAATAAATTAGCCAGCTTCGGCGATTCGGGGCTACTAGTTTCCTTCAAAGCCATTTTTTGACCATTTTTTTAACACGATAGCATCTGACACAAGTTACGAATTGTGTCGATGCATACCACTTAGCCACATTTGATGGGAATTAGTGAATCAGCTTTGCATTGATTGCAAAAGTCGCCTTAACTGTGGGCTCACAAACCAAGACCCCCTTTGCAAACTTTTCCTAATTATTAAATGGTGCGCCTACACTTTGCACTGTGAATAATCCAGTGCTGTACGCTAAGACGTAATCCTGCCTTCCCCTATTCGAAATCGCTCTATCAGTTTAACGAGGACGCAGGGGATCATGTAGTCGCACAGGCGCACAACACAAAGAGACTGTTCAGGTTTACATTGAATTATACTGCTCCATGTAGATCTGACCCCAACCCAAAGAACCGCCCTCTGTCAAAACTGCATTTCTCACACATTGTCGGTTACCAAACCAAGGATTGAAAACAAAGTATTGCAATAGACATTGTTGCCTTGCGTAGACACCTCCGAATCAGCACCTTTTCTATGAGTAACCGATAGTGCACTGCCTTTGGGGCATCTATGGCGCAAGGATAAACAAACAGCGATTTATTGCAGATCAAAACTTTATCCGACTGTTGTGAAATACAAAGGTGTCATTACAAACTGCCAAGGCGTAGATGAAACGACGTGAAGTGGAAAGCAATGAAAACCTCATTTGGTAAATGTAAATACGTATCAAAGTTGTGTCGCCCCGAGGTGACGAAAGACAGGAATTTTGCGGAATTCAGGGTTGCCTACAACAAATTAGAAGATAAGCATGAAAAGAGTGCAGAAAAATCTCCACCAAAGCACACCACGAATGCGAGCCAACGAACAAACCGCAAGGTTCAATTTCCGACTATTCTTCTGCATTTCCTGCGATTGTGGCTGCATAACCCTTTAAAGGTAAGTCTCGCTTACTGCTTTGAAGTAGGTGAGGCATGGAGTATGCAGTGGAAGACAAACTCCACGCTGGTATAGCAAGAAACAATTTCTCACATTATTTTGAGTGGTAAATCATTTTTTACGGCCGGAAGTTTGGCTTGTCACACGAAGTTGACATGACATCGTTCCCTCTTAGACAGGCTGTTCGGTTTACGGTTCAGAAGAGTTTAAGACACAGTCCCATAATAAACACAATGAACATTAAAAAGTGCTGAAGTGGAGATGTTTTGACTACCAAGTGTATGATGCATCCTTCAACAAGTTTACTTTTGGTCAACGATTAAGACAAAGCGATTTTCAGCCGCAGGAGCTTCAGTGCCACTAGGACTGGCACTAAAACAGCCACTAAGAGCCAAGAGAGATACAAATCCTTAAAATAAACTGACAACTACTCTCACCGAAGGAAAGAACAAGTCAAGTGAGGATGAAAACTTACAGGATAGTGGATATCACTAAAAGGAAGGGCTTTTATTTTGGCCTATTTTAATATATGGTTGGGAAGAGAAAGTAGCCGAAACAAAAGTTGGACCCTTTAACAGGGAAATCCAAGCTTGCCCGTGTGACATAATGACGAATCAAAGAACCCTCTTTAGTGGCATAGAGAACCGTAGTTTCTCACGCTTGCAAGATAAGAAAGGTCTTCCAAACAGAACTAACCTTGAGCAGCAGAGGGTGTAAGTCCACCGGCGCCCCTTTGCCCACCATGAATCTGCACTGTTTGGCAAGGCGCACAAGATGCACCGAGGAGGTCACACCACTCCTGATAGGGTTCTTTGGACAAACGAGGTGACACACCCGTTTCGCCTTCGGCCAAGGCGACCAGACATAGGGACGTCCAAGCGGGAAGGCAGGGCGCCTTACACGTCTGCGGCGGCACCACTTTCACAGGGAGGGTAAAAGTGATTGGCGAGTACTCAACGTCACCCACAGTTGCGGTGATACTGGCGTCCAGAGAGATGGCTATGCTCACCTCCACTTCGTAGCGACACTGAGTGCGTGAGAATTGGGAAACGGTAATTGTGGATTGGATTACACCTTCTCATCCGAGTTGGGGCAAACTGTTAGATTGGTGTGTGCCTGGTACTAACATTCAACATCAAGATTCGCGTGTCGCCTTCCTCTTTACAATTCAACACATGTTAATCCAAGAAGGTGCTACTACTGTATCCAGCACAAAATCTGAAGCGCGGTTGAAGTGTTAGAAAGTTCATTGGAATGGGAGGTTATTGTTACAGGAAAAAAACGTAAGATACGTGGGAAAAACTGAATCCCCACTCGGTGCTCTATTGACGCAACCTTGATCACAGAACGCAATGCGCTTACACCAACTTTTTTCATCAATCCAAGTGGTGTAGTTAGCTGTCACTTTTACACTCAAATTGACGCTCTTTCTGTCAACGAAGAACCACAAATTGCGTGTCAATTTTGCTCTAGCGATTTGCAAAGCCTGTAAGTACAAAAGGGAGCAGCGCCACATTCATTAGGCCAAGTTTATACAACCAACTCCACATCATCAGTGTCGTGATACGCAGTAGTAGACTTTAAAAACTTCACCGGAAGTAGTTCATATGTCGTTGAAGAGTATTTGCACTTTTAAATCAAGTGCTTGAGTTATGAGCGCCCCCAACTTAGAGTAGCGTGAACCTCAGTCAGAACTATGAGACACAGTAAAGTGAAATACATGATTTAAATAAGCTCTCCCAACCATATTAAAATGCAAATTAAATGGCCTTATCCTCCCAATCTTCTGTAACTGAAACATTTCACTTCTCCTGGATTGCTGTGGTGGTTTGGTAGCGCAAACAGTCAAAGTACGACACTTCCGTAACAGAACGGCAATGATAACATTTGACTAGATAGAAGTTAGATCATTTCACCACTTGCTACTTCATACGAATCCTCTGGCTTTTTCCCAATCTGCTGTGATCATATGATTTGATTAGCCTCAGCCTTAGTGACAGAAGTAAAACCAACATGTTGGTGTTCGCTTTAACTCTTAAGCCTTCTTGAATTCTCACAATACTTTGAGAAGTCAAAAAATGCCACAAGAAGAACAACACAGTCATAATAATGTGAACTTTCAATGGGCCAGATCCGTTATTTTTAAACGGAGCCAACCTTCTCAGTATTACCAGACATTTCCAAGTTAACCTCGACTGCTTTTCCAACCAATTGCGAATGTCGCTGGTGATAAAAATAAGACATTTTAGTTCTAAAGAATATCCGCAAGGTATGGCAGTCTAAAAAGACGGCTGATTTCCAAAAGTCAGTTATTCAATGGAAGAAATAAACTCATGTTTCATGGGGTTCAATGCCTCCTACGACACAATTCACCATGAATAACTGAAGGAAAATTGTGGGTTAATGAAAGGAACCAAGAAAAATCTATATGCAAGGAAACACCCGTTTACAATCAAAAAATCTTTCAACATTCTAGCACAAATGTAATCATGGTGCCTAACCAAACAAAATTAAGGCTAGAAACAAGATGACCTGTGAAATGAACTTAAGCGATGAGGCTAGTGTGAAAAGCAAACTGCACTAACTTACAGAAAAGAAGGAACCACTTGTCGTCCAGACGCAATCACTAGGGGAGGCACAAGGCAAGGGCAATTCAACCGAATCCGTCACAGCATCACGAGTTACCGCGGGCCGAATAGTACCAAAAAGGACGTCAGAAACCTGACTGTCGTCAGAGGTGCTAATTAAACTGGAATTCAATTTCACATGCCTTAGCAGCTGTAAATCAAACAATTGAAAGTGACATTATGTAAAAGGCAATTTTGGAGCACACACTTAGCGATCTGACTAGAAAAGTGACACATGATTGAGCAACAAAGAACTAAAGACGTGTTTTTGCTTTGGGAAGCATAAATCATAGGGGATCGGCAGAACCGTAAACAAAGCAAATATACTCATCTACATGAATTATAAAATAGACAGCAAAGATTATGCAAAAGAACATGTAAACAATAACTTACGCGATAACAAATTGAATCTATATGCATATGTTCTGAAATTGAGGAAGAGGAGGTAACTGTCACACAATCCCCCAAAGTATAGCAAGGATCTTTTGTAGTAAACTTTAACGAAACTCCAGGAAGGGTCCTTTTCAGAGTATTAATTGTAAATACATCAGGCTTTTTCATCCCCTTGTCCATAATAAGAGTTGCATCAACCTGTGAAGCAGAGGGTACTGAGGAATGTATTCTTATTTTCACTTCGGGTCCATTTCTACCAGACTTAAGTGTCTGTATAATATCATTTGGAACTTCATTAAAATCAACGGGAGAGAATGCAAAAAAGGGCGATTTGGCGATAAAAACTGTGCGGGAACCGTTTAAAGCAGAAGCTGTCACATCGTATTCAATCGTAAGGCGGTAAGATCCACTTAGATTGGATAGACTATAAAAATAGGCACTGTCTGCAGGGGTTAGTAAAGCATAGACTCACTATCAATGGACGAAGGCAAACGTAACTCAAAAGGGAAAGAATAATAACCAATGTGAAAACTTTCTGGAAATATAAATGTAAGTTAAGTTGACGCACCTTGAAAACAAAATACTTCAACTGGGTACTGATCGTAGCACTTTTTAATCTCATTGCCTTGAAGCGTGCCTTGAAATACAGCATAAATAAGACAAAGGAGACCCACACTTTAAATTGCATCTTATTTGAGCGGTTATAGTATTCACATCCAACGGTTTTAGTTGGCGATAGAAAACAGCGCTTAACCTTTAAAACCACATGAAATCCTACCCATAAATAACATCGCCGGGTTTGTAAAACCTCCGATTTAAGATTACCTCGATTCCATCCATAAATACGCGCACACACATCGCATAATGATCAGCTGACAAAGAACCAATTAATTCGTTACCTTGTAAGTTGGGACAGAAGGCAAATTTTATTGTTAGTATCTAAGTGCAATTTAATATATGATGCTAATGATCTTTGGAATAAAAGCTTTTGTGTAATTTTAAAAATTTAAGTTATTGCACTTTCGTTTCTGCAATTTTTAGCTCAAGTATTCTGGACGCTATCATAATTTAATTCATCTCCTCACATTTTAGTTTAATTATCTTGAGAAATGTTTCTTCGCTACATTCTTGTTTGGGTTTATTTTCATATCACTTCCATTCAATTGTGTTATTCGTAAATTATTGGGTAGGTGATGATAATTTCATACCTTTTATGATGCGTCATTGCCAAAAATTTAAACTGCTTCGTTTAAATCGTCTTCGCTAATAACTTGCGACATCCAAGCCATGTAGACTTTTTAGTTTAATTTAATGTTTCGACTAAGCAAATGGCACAAATTCAGGTTGTGAGCTTGTAAATAGATGCCAAATCTTGCAGCAGCACCCCGAGAGTCACCTGGAAGCAAAAGGTGGCAATAAGAAAATGAGGCTACCAACATGGTTCAAAGGCCAGCCCACTCCGGTGATGGCAGTATGACCATTTAAAGTCCCTGTGACCGAAACCGACACTCAAACAAACATCAAAATTTTTACGCTTGATTTTTATTGGTTAAAGCATGCATAACTTACAGCCTGCAGAACTCATATTTATTCTCCACGTCTTCATCTTTAAATTTGTCCTAAAAATTTCGCAAATTCAGGGGAATTTGCACTCATACATGTGTCAATTAGGATGATGAATGCTCTTGATAGGTTGGGATTTAGCCTGAATCTAATAACTGAAATACTGCTGTGATATATGCTTCCTAAACATACTAATTAAATGTTACGATACAGATCGCTGAGAGAAGGCCGCCCAAATTAAACTGCTGCTTCATATTGCCTTTCCAGACACCTAGGTACGATGGACAATTTTAAATGCCAGGTCAAATCGGCTTACTAAAAATGGTTGTAAAGCTTTATGGACAAGTTACCGGATAGTATGAAAAGTGTAACAAGTTTACTCCACCGTTTATTGCTTCTAGTCTGATCTCTGCAATGCTGCCTAGTTGTTCTCCATCCCACCGTCGCTGTGGCAAATGTGTCGGCAACACATAAAGAACAGAATGAGGGATGACGGCGGACAGTAAAAGGGGAAACGAATCGGACTGCTACAGTTGCAATGGATGTCTGCTTCGTGCTTGGCTGGGCTCCATAATGCCGGCGCAAGCGTCAAAAACAAATAGTAGATGTCAAAACCGTCATAACAAGTACCACTTTTAGAGGTAAAATTGGCATTAGATAGCGTCGGGCCCCGTCTTGTTCATAGTTAATGCAAATGTAGGAAGGAAGTGTAAAAGAAGGCGTTACTAGGGCAACCTCCCCTAGTTATGGTTGTTTATGCCCCAAATTTTTTATTGAGATCGTTGAGACGCATAAATCAGACCAACAAACTAGGCGGTCTGGCGAGGTAACTTGTGCATTCAAAGAGAACAGTCTTTTGCTGAAACCTTCCCAAAGAAATAGAACCGAAATTTCCCGGTATTGGCAGCATTGTGGGGTATAGTCTACAAAAGAGATGTGTGGAGAATAACGTAAACCTTTTATTTATATGATATTAGTGTGTTATATGGCTGCAAAACATGCACGGCCTTGAGACTTCCCCTGAAGGAGGATGGAGACATAATACTCCGACAGAGAAGGGCTAATGGCATGACCTAGAGGCCAGGTGCAATAATGGAGCCCTACAAAGCCCCTTGGTGAAACAAAGAGGGGAACAATTGGTCAAAGTATTGCACGCAAAACACTTAGGAGATGACAAGGATTTACGAGGGTAACCTGACCTATGGATGCGCAAACCGGATTGGGCCAATAAATGGCAATGTGCAAAGGCAGTAGATTGTTGTAACAAAAAAATATCATGTCATCCAGTCCGACAGCGACAGCAGACTAACTTTATATTTTGATTTACAGTGTTAGGGCACAACGTGACACCACCGCTACCGTTTTCTCACCCCGATTTCGCAAGGGGTTAAATCCTGACAATCAAGCAGTGTTGATACTGCCTAACGTGATTTTGGCATCACTCCTCACAGAAGTAGAGAAAGCAGCAGCAACAGCAGGCACTTCTGTCATGATGTTAGGTAGGGCGAGGGGAGACGGTGGAGGAGGGGAGGGGGGAAGGGGGAAGGGGAGAGGAAGAGAGGTAGGTGAGGGCGGGACTACCGGGGGGAAATGAATCAAGTCCGACTTCAACCGCGAGTGATGCATCCTTGAATTGCGTGACTGTCGCCGTTTTTGGGCCAAGAAAATGGTGCTACATCCACCACTACAAATACCGTTAACTGGCGGTGAATGTGTTTTATTTTCTCCCCTTCTTAGCACAGGGTTGAGAGAGAGGGTTGGGAGACGGCTCGGTCGGGTTTCGAGGCCGTAGGGCTTAACTGACTGGGCGAAACATCCTCGTTTTGCTGTTGAAAACTAGTGATGCGGTTGAGACACATTGAGTAAAGCCTGTAAAGTCAAGAGCTGCAAATTATGGCATAGGGAATGGTTGAAAAAGTGTAATAGTAAAGAAACATAGGATAACCCATAATTTGGGACAAAGACAACCTATTCATCCCCAGTGGCAGGCCGTGATTTGGAGGGCACAAGCTCCTTCCCAAGCGGAGGAAAAACAACTTTCTTTTACTCAAGTGAACTATTCACCGCATTCTCCATTCGCCCACTTGACCATTTATCCGCGCCACTCTCATATTTCCTTTTCCCAGTTGGATAACTAGAAACTCTAATCCATCAGCATTCAAAAACAGCACAATTTGATGTTCATGGGACGTATTAAAATAATGTAGTCAATTCGAGCTTTGTTTTAACACACACAAATTGGTCAATTCACCAAGCAATCATTTCGAGGCTCTTAACAAACCAATTTTCAGCCATTTACAACCATTTTGATGGGTGATTGACGCTTGTCCATTATGACGTGTTTTGACATTATTTTGGAGGCATAACATTGTTTCCCACCACCAATTCCTGTGGTCCGAGTTTGTGAAAGCTAGAAAGTGGATTCGGTGGTATGGACAACCTCACATCACACGTCACGGATGGAGGCAAAGCGTCGAGTCGCCTCTCGAAACTGCATTTAGGTCAAATTGTAAAGGTTGCTGGGCCAGTACTACAACGTTATTCGTCCTATGGACAAAAATTGAGGGCTTGAAAAGGTGTTGAAGAACTTTTTGCAGCTCAGCTACATTTACCTCGAAAGTTCAGGTGTGCTCATCCCAACTTGGGCCGCATTTCGATGGAGCGTTCATTGTAGTTTGAAGCATCTCACTGCCCCACTGATGGAGATAAAAATGGAAAAGAATCATCCCCACATTTTCGAAGGAAAGCTTTTTTTTTATTTTGCTGAGGATGTTCTAGCTACCTAAATTATCCGGAAATCGGAGCGGAGGAAGTGCTGCGTAAAAGAAGCGTTTACTTTAAATTTTAATCTACGGAAGAATAAATTAAGTCAATCCATAGCATCTCGAGCTTTCCCTGATGGCGAAGGAAGACCCGAAACTCGGGTCGCAAGGGTCTGAGAGCTACCGACATGCCTCAGAGACAAGGTCGCCCCAACGGAGGTTCAAAGAGGCACATGACCAAAATTGCGACTTAAATGAAACTTTAATTATTACAAATAAATATGACTATATTACCTAAAGTACAAAACTGACAGATTTCGCCTTATCAAATAGGAGCAGATGTTTACTTCAAAAAAGGAATCTCTTAAAGTAAAGGGTTTATTTTATCAATCTGTGAGTTAATGAGGTCAAAAGATCGCCTGTCACTACTCGTGATTTCAGTGAAGTTGAAAGATGTTGTGATATACCTGATCAAGTGTAAACGCACACATCTAGTGGGTGGAACTGAAGGCGTTGAATTTGATTTTTGCCAATGCCTTTAGGTCGCAAGCTTTAGGATAGTGCTAAAAATCTCAACCGCCAACTGTGCCTAGCGGATGGGAAGTGTACAATTTCCCCTCGAAACACGGGAATGTCGTATAACTACTTAGTGTACAATCTCATCATCAATTGGGTGTCTTCCGACCAATGGGAAAGGAGGGACGAGTAATTGCTCACACCATCGCAGCGACATCATTATGAATAATATTTTCACAGCTTTCAGAAGCACCTTACACAAATGACACCTCTTAGACCATGGATTCTTATCCTCCTCGTACTACCAGCTCCTGGTATGTTTGTGTGCGTGTGAATCACTTTTGCTGTGAAATAACCTGCAGATAAAACACTTCCGATTTTTGAATGCCACATTCTTCATTACTGTTGCATGACTTTTTAGAATTTCTGTAGGACTCTCACTTTTTTAAATTTTGATGGGGGTCAAATTAGGCTTGATTGTTGAAAGGATTTTGACAACAATAGTCATACTTTCATTTGACCTTCAAAGATGAAGGTTAGGATTTAAACCGAATGTTTAATGCAAATAAGTATGCTCACCATAACAAAGAGTCATGCTAGACCTTCAAGTTAAAGTTGTGCATTTTTATTGCCTGTTTATTGTAAAACAATCTTGTGCTACAAAAACACAATGTGGATTAAAAGAGACTTCAACTATAATTAAATTCCCACAAAATACTGGCTGACTGGACCCTGATCGCCTTTTATCTGGTCAGGAACTAAGATCAAGTTACTTGGTCTCAAATATGCTCGGTAGAATAAGTTAAACTGTGGAACTGCCGCAGCTCAAAATCCAACTACCATTTCCACTAGCCCCATTGCACAAACGTAAAATGACTGCATGTAATGTGGTAATAAAAAAGAAGCAAAATTTTATTTTATCCGAAAAGAAATACTACTCAAAGTCTAATCCTCTGGATTTTAACCGAAAATCACACACTCTGCGACGTTCCACGGACGAAAACATAGCTACTTTAAAGTTCATGTTTTGCGGCCCTTCTTCAAAAAGGCTATAAAATGTCCGCCAAACAAGTTGTCCAAAGAAAATGCTTTGACGAGGTAGCCAAAGATAGGATTGTTTTGTCGGCGTTTTGCAGAACGTGCAATTTTTTCTTCTCTGCTTAATTAGGGGCGAGACCACAGCAATGGACTTACTTCATGACAATGGAAAAATAGTAACGATTCCCAAAAGATAATGCTATCGCAAGGCTAATCAAATGAATTTGCTTGGTAAGGCATGGAATAAAAACACGCTTCTATTTCAATACCTAATTTCTGCCCAATCAGGGAAGAACAAAACAAAGGAGTCAAAAGTTAGTACTGAGGTAGCGCAAGGATGAATCCTGTATCGGCGACGCAGTAAAACAAGTTGAAAAGTATATCATATTCTAAAGTAATTCTAAAGTAAATAGCTTTTCAATCAAAAGCTGGGTAAGATTTCTACTTATTTATTGCATTTTAGGATCGGTGTGGATGGCAGCTAGTGAAAGAATTCACAATGCCATCAACGGCTCCCGTGTGGAACTGCCCTGTGATTTAGACGTACCCTTCACCAAATTAGTGCGTACTTTTACCTTTGTAATGGAAAGTAGGCTTTCATTACTCTGCATTGTCTAATATTCAAGAATTATGTAGGCATGCACATAAGTTGAACCATCGCCTTAATAGCTGAACGTGGTCGACATAATTCTCTTCCTTCTGTTCTAACTAAGTGTTTTTCTTTAAATTTCAAGTTTGTACTTTGTGATACCGAGAATTTGCTGAGCTACATTAATATTATTGGATCGGTTGCAATTATTTTTCTACAAATACTAGGGACATTATTATGGCGTTCCTGGTACTCGAAACCGCATTTAGTGCATCAGAAATGCATATGCGCACCTGCCTCTCCCAACCGTTTTTCAGATTTAGCAAAAGAGGGCTATGCGTAACAAACATAGTCAGTTTCCTACTTTTGTACTTTTGCCATTTTTTGCACGCCGACTTAGTTAAAATCGCGTCATTAAAGTGGGTTTATCAGAATTTGGACTGCAATCTAATTTATTTTTAATAAAATAGTAAGTACAGCACCATTCCAAAGCCTAGGAGCGGTAAATAGAATCCCTGCCGAAGCGTGCACCTAGATTATCATGACTCAAATTAACTTTCATTTTTCCCCACTTTCTGGGAACACTATCGCTGGTCGCAGGGTGCGACCTCGGCATGAGATGTTTCACACACAAAATATTAATCGGTCGTCAATCGAGAACCGCATAATGGCAAATCTTGATTTGAATACGATTTCCACGCGCTGCAGCCACTACGCCACTCCGGTTGATATTTACTTCTGGATTGATTTAGAATATCAAACCTAGAAATCTATCCCTACCGAAATTAATATCCTATTTCACGGGGATGAATGGGGCAAACATCAGGACTGGTACCAACGTTTATGGTGCGATGTAACCTTAACGGCTTTTGACATGGCTTCGACAACAGATAAGGGTACTGCTTACACTCACTGACCTGATCTGTAGTTTGACTAGCTGTGATTGCTGTAGAGTGCCAAGACCTCTATTCTCATTGTTTGAATACTATCCTTTAAGTCCTAATAAACACTTTTCCTATAGTCGCCTGTTTTGGCAGCAAGCAAATTTCTCAGCACGTTCTAGAAGTGTTGCATGAGAGGCACTTACAGTCTCGTACCCTCACTACGTTTATTGTTCAACTAAATGTTTAACAAAACAAATATTTTTTTCCTTTTACACGAAACCCAGAGGGAGAAATGGAGAGGCTGTAGGTTTGTCGATTTACTCCCTCCACTTTGCCCATTCAAAATAACCCTGTCCCGAACCGGTGGTGACAGGGTTGCACGTCTACAGCCCCTCTCAAGGCGCCTAGTTTTTGTCTTCGAGGCGGTGTTAAAAGAACATCACGCAATCTAGTATGACGCCAGGTTGGAAATAAATTCGTATCAACATTTGACACCATAATGCAGGTACTGTAAATCCTGCCAAAAATTCGTGCCTTTCTCTGCAAACCCCGAAACGGCAGCAGCAATTAAATTTTATTGAAGCGGACTCCCACCACCTTCGTCCATGCCACTTCTACAGAATTGAGCCTAGCAAAGGCAAAAGAAAGCACAGCAATTATGTTACCTTTTTTCTACCCTCAATTTGGAGTAAAACATGATGACTTTAATGCGTCGAGGGTGGAAGAAGAACTTGTGGGCGGTATGGCATCCTTGCATCTCATTAAATGCTCACGGGTGGTTTTCTCACATTACCGCCACTTCAAGAAGGCCCAACCTCCAAGCAGGTGGTGAAAAGTGGCCTTTGACGATGTTTGACTCTCTGAGTTCCTTTTATACGCGCTAGAAGACTTTCCATCGCACCAAGATCGATCTCACCGAGGTGTTAAAGAGGAGTTGGGCAAATCCAGTTATTATTAAGGTTTATAACCGGTAGACGAAGATCTTAAACACCGATAAAGTTTTGATGGTGGACAATAAATTTTACCTATAAAATTACTTGTTTACCAATAAAAAGTAGCATGTGAAGGACGCCTCTAAGGTCTGCATGTTCAGAGGCTGCTTTGGATATTTCGAGAGTGCACCTTTGGGGCATTTTGGGCCAACATGAACTGGTTTTTTTCCCTACAACAAAGAGGGCGAGGGTGAGAAAGTAATTCCTCAGCTTTTTGGCAAGGCATATAAGTGTTGCATTGTACTGAAAAGTTGTTGTTAGGCCCATACTGGTTGAGGCACCACCGTCCATTTGGCCTTCCATAACAGCTGTAGCACTCGCCTCAGACATGAAGTCATGAAACTTCTTTTCTCATCTATTTAAAATTGATCATTAAATCTGCCTAGTTTAGTTGGCTAAAATGAAATCTTGGTTAGGCAGTCGGTAGAATAGCAAGACGAATAAAAACGGTCGAACGTTAATGTGTCTCCACTAGGTGGAGGGAAGGCGGTTTCCGTGCTGCCTTCTTCGGTTAATGCGATAGTGAAAGGGAGTGAAGCTGCGCTCTTCTTATTTTTTTTCCAGGAATTGGATGAAATGTCGTGGATCAAAGGACCGCGTCAACTTCTTTCTCTTGGCATGTACAAGATAACCGAGGATGAGAGAATTTCAATCGTACCGCCGGTACGTCTTCTTCTGTGTCTATCCACTTCCCTATCAGTTCCTGTCAAATCCCCAAAGGTCGTATAATTAGTCCCAGACATTAACACAGTGCCCTTTTATTTCATGCCTTAAGTGGATCTGTAGAGGGAAGCTATGCTTGCTAAGAGATTCGGTTCGGTGAGGAGGTGTAAGATTCGTTTCCATAAGAATCGACTTAACAGTTTAAAAATGAATTTAAATGCGAATTGAAGAAGTAGGTTTTGACTAGGTGCTTCAAACTGGTTTGGAGAGAGAAAAATGCTCTTACTGTTTCCGGTGCTGTTAGCGAGGAGAGAGAGCATTTGCAAAACGCATCAGCCCATGCGTTGATCCGCTTCTCCCGCCTCTCCTCTTCTTTTTTTTTTGGCACCCAGACCCTATTGAAAAAACGAGGCTTCAACCTTCTGATTTATCCGGTTACAACGATGGATAATGGAGTCTATCGTTGCTCCATTGCGATTGGTGGTGAGACGCACTCCAAGACCTACCGATTGAATGTTCTTTGTAAGTATTTTGTTCCCTTTTTCTTACTAGCCTGTGAGCCTCGGATGGAAAATTAGCCAGGATTGGTTTTATTATCGATGTACGGAAGGGTGAGAAGACCATAAAGTACCGAGTAGCTTGTTGTAAAATGAAATATTTTTCAGTAAAATCACTTTGAGCGTTTAGTTCATGTTGCATAAGGTTCTGCTTTATGGTCTAGTCCTTTTAGAAGAAATAGTGCAAAATTTGGTGTCATGTCATGTAAAAAAGTTTGCACCATTTGCCAACCGATTTATTGGCTTTGAAGTGAGGAGTCGAGTAAATAGACCTCCAGCAGTCTGATAAATAGCCACTTTATGTCAACATTACACAGCAATGGGTTGACAATTTATGGCGATTCTTTATGACATCTAACAATAAGCATCTCTGTGAGTTACAACTTGAGGAGGGGATGATGAATGATCCCTGCTAACACAATCGTGTCCTCTTCTCCCCCTCTTCCCCCCCCCCCCCAGTACCCCCTAGGATCACCAAAGCTCCCGGGCTAATACTAAAGGTGGTGGAGGGAGACGCCCTGCAAGTCTCCTGCTCTGCTGAGGGGAACCCGCCTCCAATGGTGACATGGCTTATGGAGGTGGCCAAAGGAGGCATCCAAATCCTGCCACTGCGCTTCACCAAAGACGGCTTCGAGTTTGCACGCGATGTGCTCAAGGGCCTGGGCGCTGGTAAATCGCGTTTTAGCATCTCATCACATCAGGACGCAGCATAGACCAGCTCTCTGAGGCAGTGGTCAGATAAGAATGCTAATGATTGTTTAGTGACAATGTTTATAGCATATTGACACGGTAAATAAATAAAGATAAATTTTATTTGCTCCGCACTCAGAACAGCAAATGTGCATTTGGTAATTTGTGAACCCGAGTATTGGACGAAAAAAAAAAACGACTTTGCTCCCGTGCGTTTGTCTTGCAATTAAAGCAGAAAAGAATGTGTGCCAATCAATCAAAGGAACTTGTTTTAATTTCGAAGTAAACTAAGATCCAGTCACTTTAATTTTTTTTCCATTAAAAGACTGGTTAATCTCAGTTAAAGTGACCGGACAAGTAAATCTTGAGTGTCACCATCTCTACTTCCTCCTATTGGAATCTTTAAAACATCGCTTGATTAAATAAAATATCTTCAGACTTTTGCATAAAAATGTATAAGTTTTCCTATTTTTATTTGGCACTCCGAAAGCAGCCCCCCAGGAGTTATCAAATAATCGTAATTCACTAACCTAGAACTTATGGCCCTCTTCCCATTTACCAATAAGCGCCCTCACTCTTGCCTATTAGCTGCTTAAGGAAATACCCAATTTTCCATGGGAATTTTCATTTTCAGTGATGCATCCCACAAATGGCCAGTTAAGGTAATGAAACGAAAGTAATCTGAGCTTTGGTAACAGGATAAGCCATCCATAACTTGTGCTGTGGTTCACACAGACGCCCTAATATGACACCGCGACCTCATTTTAGACTTCGTTGAAATGAACGGCTACTTACAGATATCGCAGATCAATCGTCAAATGAGTGGGACCTTAGCCTGCCAAGCGGTGAATGGAGTCGAACCAAAGGCTATCCGCAAAATGCGCCTGGACATTCGATGTAGGTCGGCTTTTTTATTTATTCACAAAAATGAACTTACACCTTCACTAGAAAGAAGAACCCTTGGCAGAAGTGTAGCACTCTTTCATGGGTCTACTAGGTGCACCGACAATGCGATGGACTAGGGGAGATAAGAGAGAGCGCTTGGCTCAACCATAATTGGTCTCTGAAGTTAGTTTGATGAATTTAAATTAATGATAGGCCAGTCCACTTTAACTTCCGTGGATCCCTATGTCTAAAAGAGGTTTTCCCTTACTTATGCTGAAAGTACCTCCAACAGAACTCTTTGTATTTACTGAAACGCACCGCATGTGTCCTTCAATGGCCTAGTGATGCAGTGAAACTCGGGTCAAGATGTCTGTTTATTTTCTCGATGTTAATTTTAACACTATTTCTTATTTTAACAATACTTCTTGTTATGCTTATTGCGGCCTCTAAAGTGGAATCTTAAGATGTACTTAAAAAAGAATAAATTAAATAACTATACTTCCATTGGTAAACCTTCAACTAAGATCAAGCATAAAAGTGTTGAATTCATTCAGCTTTAATTTAAACACTGTTGTCTACTGAAGACCGTGAAATCTTTAGTAAAATAAGCCACACTTGACACTGTTTGATCACAGCATCATTTAGACGGACGCATGGAGTCGCAGTGAAATACGATAAAGCAGGCACAGTTCTCATAGGAGATATGAGCCACCTTGATAGTGCGGATTCGGTTAGCCAGATGGAACCGTTCAGTGGTCCCACAATGGTGACTGCGAGACAACAATCAATTGATTAATATACAATTTGTCCCAATGCATGGATTAAAATATTACAACTAATCACGGAGCCTTTCAATTACTAAATTAATTTTATGAATTTTTAACTCTTTAGTTCCACCTGAGGTTCACGTCGTGAATTCGTTGATTAAGCAATCTCTAGGCGGTGACACGGTCCTTCAGTGCCAAGTGAATGCTAATCCCATAGGGATTATTATTTGGACCTTCGGGAAAGATAGGACTCCCATTAACGCCTCCTCTTGCAGTATTCTCACCAACAAAGCCGTCAAATACTGTGTCGGTAGGTTTGTTTTGCTAAGTACTACCGATTTTTTAAATGAGAAGCAGGTTATTTAGTTGATTTACTACAAAACCTACCGTGGCGAAGCCTAGGGGATGAAGAGAAGGTGGTGCAACTGTAGCGTGTAAGTTGTGCTGGAAGGCTTATCAGGCCCGCAACTCATGATATGAATGCGAACCACAACAAATTTTCAATTGGTCATACTTCCTTTTGAAGGAACATACCATTGCTCATAAACCTTTAGTCAGCATGCCGCCTATCTTCTATCTCTTCCTAGCTGATCTTATGGTAGTATCAGATTGGAATGGCTCTTCTGTTATACTGCCCTACAGATTTTGATGCCTACTGCAGGTTCCTGCCTTAAGTGACTTGTGAGTGTCGTATTCGACTAGCAAAATCTAGAGGGTTATTCTTGTCACTTGGATTCACTTATCACTTGTCAAGCTGCTATAGTTGAAGGCGTTATGAAGTTTACTCAAGTGTCATAGGCACGTCTTCTTGTCACCCGTGGGGAAATTAAACGACTTGGTAACTTAAGAACGCACTTAAGCAAGCATCATTCAACCGATTAATCAGTGATAGATGTATATTTTCGCAGGCTGTTAGAAGTGCTTCCGTGCCCAGTTCTGGAGTGTGTAACAATTATTTAATAGACAATAGGGTGGCGGCACCGATGCGTGACAGGAGACACCAAATTTAAGCTCCTGGTGGCAATCAACGCATCATTTATGGCGTTTTCTTAAGGGCCACTTAATCATCATAACTAAAGGGAGTCATTTTTACCATTGTTTGCGGTTTGAACCGACCTTTGACACCGTCGGCAATTTTGGTTGCCCATCCAACCAAAGATCGGAGCGACGTAAAATGGTATGAGCTCTGAAGACTTCCATCCCGATCTTCATGTTTCGTAATTAATAAAACTCCTTGGAACTGAAATTCTTCTCAAAATCACCGACTGATTGTCTGGACGCCGACTTGACACCTCGTCAGTACTTCGATTTACCTAGGCTAGTGACTACACCTAGTACTGAGGGGAAAGAAACTGCTTCTTGTCTAATTTTGATTTCAGGAATTGGACGAGCTCATTAATTTTATTCTGGCAGTGTGTGGAGCGCGGTTTCAAGCATAAACTCCCAAAACCCGTTTACTAGGGAAACCTGATATTTTTACGTCTCCCTTGAGCTTTTTATTGCTTTCATGTAGTTGACTCTCGTCAAAAACACGAGGAGCGGTGGCCTTCGGTCATATCGAAGCTGCATATCTTGAAATTGACGGAGGAGGATTTCGGCGAATACACATGCGGCATGACCACGATGATGGGGAAGCATACGGCCAGCACGACTCTTGAGAGTAAGTACACATCGCAATTCACAGATCGCATAGGAAGCCGCGATATATATCATATTACATATAATCAAGATTGTTAAATGTTAATTAAACGTCCTTAGAGTGGGTAACTTTCAAAAACTCTTGAAAATATCGAGATAAGCGCCTTATTTGAACTGCTACAATATCCTTTAAAGTACCGTGACTCGTGTTTCTTTACTGCAGGATACGTTTCGGAGTCGGAACAGTCGATGCGATTGTTTAATGACCGTACGTTGCGTGCATGTACATGATTTGATGGCATGGTGACTCTTTAGTCCTTCGTCTTAAGGAGACTGGAGTGACTAGTACCACTGGTTGTAGGGCCCTGTGCCATGAAGGTCACACCACCGCTGACTGGACGAAAGCCTTACAAATTGATGACTGACAAATAACTCAACACTTAGCTGAGACCACCGAGAGTGCGTTTAAATTATCGGGTAACCAAAAAAGTCGGTGCGACTTTTGACACTGTCAGCTGCATGCTTTGGCCTGTCAGTCTCACTGTAGCACCCTGAGCCTTTCCCCAAGAGGAAAGAAAACACAATGCTGGGGTAGAAATAGCCCACCAGACCTTTAGAGGGGCTAGGAAGTCACTGGTATAGCCCTACGAAAGTAAAATGAGGTGCCCCGTCGACCCACGAACCAGACGCGCCGGAAATCGAAATTACAAGCAACGTCACTGATCCACCTTGTCATTTGAATTGTAATGGGAGATTCATCTTGGATGAAAACTGTACTATAAAGCGGGAAATGGACTCTCCATCACTTTCACCCATAATTTGTAAAAGACAGTCATATCTACCTGGGCTCCATCCAGCTAGTAGGGCGGTGGAGGCGGTAGCACATGCCCACCCCAATGGCGCCTCCAAATAGGTAGAGCAGGTAGTTCCGTAAAGAACGCTTCCAAATGGCTTATGAGTACGGCACCTTCATGTAGAACGCGAGATCAGGTTAGTTGTCGAGGTTAGACGTCGTTTTCAGCCCACCCTTAATGATACGTTGCAGGTTCACCCATCCATGGCATGTGCCTCTCTTCCGTCTAGCTGGAGATTAACATCAAGTAATTTAAATCGAGGTGGATGTCCTTTGGGATGGAATTAGCTCTCCTCTGTCACCAATGCAGCGTCCTTTGATGTAATGCTTGGGTCGAAAATGTACTTCTGATGTGGGGATAGGCCGCAGAGGCTACTTGGCATGACCCGATGGCCATGCCCTCCAGCAAAGATCCGAACTGGAAGCCTCAAGCGCCATCGAGACCGAAAAGAATGGACAAGCAAGCACCACTATTCCACTGTTATTTTAAGGCCTTGCACGTGGAAGATGGTCGGTCAAATCGGATGTGATTCAAGCATGTCTACTTCTCGCAATTATTTAATTTTTATTACTATAAAAGCCACACGGACTTTGGATGGAGTGGTGTAGTATTGGAGCCGGAAGAATAACTCTGGATTATTTGTTCGTTTCTTCCCCCGCCAAATAGAAGGTGAGGAGCGCGGTTATGGCACAATTCATTCATTCACCATGGAGACTACAACAGCCTCACAAAATCAAATGCATAGAAAAATAGGAAAGTAAGTAGATAACAGTTTGATTTTTTGCAGCTTTCTTCAATTTGCCTCTTCAGACGACCACTGCAATGTCTGCCTTGGAATATCAGTATAATTTAGACAGCTCCAAAGACTCAACTTACGGATATTCTCATTTACGGGAGAGGAAAAGACCGCCAATTACGAAGGTCCTATGTACGTTTTTAATTGCCATCTCTCGCATCACACTCATTGAATGCCTCATGCCTTCCATCATTACCACTTCTGTTATGTGCAATTTCAACTGTGAGCTAATTTGAAAAGGTCGCTTCGTATAAGAAACGCTAATGTAGAGCATTCAAGCTAGACCGAGTCTTTTGAGGTATATAAGAGGTCAACACGTTTTGAAGAAGTTAACCAACACTTCACCGACGTATCTGAACCCTTAACATTTAGCCTTAGTGCCAATTTTAAGAGGGTGAAAGTTGCAGAAAATGCTTGCGTTCTGTGAACCATTTCCTCAAACAGCAAGCTGGCTAGGTGTACTGTGCGCTCCATGCTCACTATGGGAGCATGACAACTGACAACTGGTTGTTTCTGAAATGTTTACACTTATCAACTACCTGATGTCACCGTGCTACCGTGCTTTAGGCCATCCACAGATAGATACACACTTTGTGCTCCCCTTCATATCCCACTTCCAGTTTTTGCTAAGAGCTCCATACAAAATTTTGGGGAGCAAGTAATATCTCAAAAAAACTGACAAATTTTTGTTGGCTGACGAATAATCAAACCTATTATAAAAACGAATAAGTAATTACCGTATTTTAAAAACAAGCTAAAATATTCCACGCTTTTACTCTTTTAGATGCACATGGGACTTCGGTCGCCATCCGAACAATGCCTGTGATAGGCATGATACTAGCCGTACAGTACATCCTGGGAAGATGAAACTGCCTCATTGCAATCCCCTCAATCCACTGCCTGTAAAAAAAAGTTGACTTATCTGAAGGAACGCATTTTAATAAATTCATTGCTTTCTCAAGAACACTTTTCCTCTCTTGCCAAGCGCCAGCGAATAAATTATTGCTACTGCAATGCTTTAAGTAGAACCTTGGAAGCCCTAAAGTAAAACACGATTGCCAATCTAGCCCAACAATAATAGTGGAGGCGCTACCTTCACTCGCCTTAATCACCGAGGCAACTTGCCTCTGTCTCGATTGCAATGTCACGAAGAACAGAAGTCTAGTCGTCTTTTAGTTACATCCTATGATCAGTAGAACTCAAAAACCTTGTCGCAATACTTGACACTTTGCTTGGGAATACAGAAAACACTATTGTTTGTCATGTGTGGATCCGAAACGTTTTGTACCTTAGGAACCTACAAAACTGTGCCTGCATCGCAGTGTTTATTAAAAAACATAAGCAATAAACTCCTTGCTTAAACTGTTCGTTGATGATGGCAAACAAAGTTTCCTGGTGCTGTCTCGACGCTTTACACAATCCTTGGTTTTGTTACTAGGGTTTCATTTTGACCCACTGTCCGCAAGCGCTGCACGACAGTACTATATTCCACCATTAAGCTCACAATTTCTCCAAAAGACAGCCTAATAAGAAGGCACACGTAAGGGCAGAGAAATTTCAACACACAAATGCCTGATCCTGCAGTTTCCACGCTTAGTCGATACCGGTGGCCTGTGAAAGACGATAAAGAGATGAAAGAGGACGTCACGCCAAAAGATGGGCAGAAATCTGTTGTTGGAATTGGACATTCAGCTCTTGAGCGGCATGTCACCTTAATGCCAGCGATTGAGATTCCAGGAGCCACATCGAATGAACCTCTGCCATTACATCTTCCTAATATACCTCCAAGGAGGGCGTTGACAAAGTGGGCCTGATGTAAAAATACCCAGATTAGGCACTCTGAAAATTGAAAGCATCTAATTTTCTATTTTTAATACCCAAATGCCAGATCCCTACCTAAGTAAGCCTCTTCATATTCATCTAGTAGGAAGGAAGGCGATACAAGGCCACATTCCCGAGATAATGGCCTTGAAAGCAATAAATATTTACGGAAGCTTCTAATTTAGTGATGGCAATGCAATGGAATAAGTGTGATTCTGCCGGATGTGCCTTTCCTCTCAGTGCAGCGTCCCGAGTCTTCCCTGACGTCGAAAGAAGGCAGATTATGTGTTCGTCGACGTAGAGGAGGGCTAGGAGATGACGTGGACGTGACCGTAAGCGTCCACGAGACCAAAAAAAGGCTTAAACAAGCAATCCAAGCGCTACACAGCCGCCCTCTTCTCTTTTGATCGTTATTCCCGGCGATCCCCTTGGTCAACTCCTCCTACCCCCCCCCTCCCGACGGCCATCACAACGCAGTTGGCGACGTAAAACATCTGCGGACCAGCCGTTGAATTGGAGTGCAACCGAGACGACTCCTAACTGCAACGCCATTGATCCCTCTTGGTCTTGAATTTTGTCCCATTTAGTAACCGTGCTAGTAGAGGGGGGGGGGATGTGCAGGCCATCTCGTGTGTCCAACAACGGCCTCAAAGCAGTCATCGAATAAGGGACGGAGTTTAACTGATCTAGTAGAAAAAAAGGTGCTGCATGTGTTCTCTCCTTGCCACTTTGTTCACACCACCGATATCCAGCCATATCTATGCGGGTTCTATCCAGCTGTTAGAGGGTTGAAGGAGGTATCGCGTACTCCGCAACGAACTTTTCGACACGGCTCACGGCTGGTGTTGCTTCATTTGTTAATGGCTTCCTGCAGAACACGGGACTGAAGTGGTTACCGAAGGTAGACGTCGTGCTCAATCCCTTTGTTGAGGATCACCACAGTTCCTCCCATCCGTAGCCTATGCCCTTCTCCCCTCAGGTTAAGGTTTACCATTTAACATTACAACTCAAGGTGACTGTCCCTCAGGATCGGACTTGCTTCCCGCTGCCACCAATATAGCGTCTCGAGGCTTTCCCGAAATCGAAAGAGACTAGAATACCCGGAAAAAAAATGTGTTGCCAAAGGTATGGAAGAACTGGAGCTACTGGCGCGATCCAGACAACATGTCCCACGGCAAGAAGTACAGAGCCAGGGCCTTCAGTGTCCATCAAACCAAAACGAAGCGCTACGCAAATAGCCCAAGCATTAACAATGCCAGGTCGACAACTCTAGGACCTGATCTGTCCTGAGCCTTAGTATCAAACTATTCCTAGAAAATTTAATGCGAAAATCGGTAAGACTAAGAGGCACTAAAAGAGCTGCAACCCAGAGCATCAATTTTTTTTTTCAATTAGTACACCGACCCACCACTAAATCACCTCTCCCAGGCTTTTAACATGAAAGGCTCCGTTCTTCTTTAAGCGCGCACCTCTCTCCAATCCCCGGTCCAGCCTCACCGCCGATGTTAAATTCACGCCTTGAAATATGCTTTCCTCATGAACCTTCAAGGCCAACTCAGGTGCCGCCTTTCCGACACAACTCGGTGGCTGTTCAGCAAAAGTAGTTGTACACTTAATCTTGCCTGAGAGATGACAAAACCATAGCCGCCGGCAAAAAGAATCACAAATAAGGTTCCACTTGAGAGGAGTCCAACTGATCATCCCAAGGGACCCATGCACTGAATTTGGTGGTAGGCATGATTTGAGGCGGGCTAGTTTTGCTTCAGTACTCTAAATCATGCAAAACATTGAGTGGAGGTCATGCGTGAGTACTGTAACTAATTTCGATAACAAAACAGTCGCTAGGTTACAAATAATCACATCTAAGTCTGGGGGTGAGGGAGGAGGTGGAGGAATGGCTACTACTCACCCAACCACTTTGTCTAGTTCAAAGTCACAGCAAAGCCTATCAACGCTAGAAGCCAGACGGTCCAGAATCTTAGCATAGATTTTAGTCATTTATCAATCAAATTGTCAAGGTGATGCACTGCGAGCGCCTTCAAAATGACACAGTGCTAGAGCCGTCCTTTGCTACAACTCGAGTAGACTTTAAGAAAGCGTGAATAAGACGCCACAATTATAATGCTGCCGTTATCATTTGTGCAGAGAAGGTTAAGTTAAAGCGTTTAAAATACTAATTAGATAATTCCACATTTAAGAAGACCACTCAAAATTTATGCCAAGTGCCAATATAAAACAACCCTGACAGAGAGCAGATTACTGTGTCTATGGTGGCGATGAAGGTGGTGAAGAATTGGAGGAATCTTCCTTCGCCTTCCCAGTGAGTAACGATCCAATTCCACGCCGCTCCAACTCCGCAGCTAGTTTGCCAGACCGATGCATGTCGAGGAGAATATCACATCCCCCAATGAATTCACCGTCAAAGAAGACCTGTGGGAAGGTAGGCCAATCAGAGAAGAGTTTGGCGGCCTCACGGACCTCGGAGTCAGAGAGCACGTCGAAGGAGGAAAGAAGAGGTGCACCAGTGGCGGGGTCCTGCTTGCCCAAGACTCCGTGTGCCTCGAGTATGCGGCAGACAGCGTTGGAGAAACCACAGCGTGGTTCCATCGGATCGCCTTTCATGAGGACCACCACACGAGTTCGGGTCGTCAGTTCCGTAAGGCGGTCGTGGAGCGTCTTGTCCAATTGCGGCGGAGTTGACTCCTCCGAGGAGGAACGAACAGAAATGTGCATCGGTGGAGCCACGAATATGGGTCGGACAGCCTGAAAGGATACACCCTCGTAATTTTTGCTCAAGAGTTCTGGTGCAGTAAGAGTAGTGGATTCCACGATTGAAACGAGAAAATAGTTCCGGATGTTGCTAAAAAGCTACTTAGATTTCAGTGTCCATTACCGTCATTAAATCGCTGGTCAGGACTCGGAGAAATAGTGATGTACCACTGGAGATGATACGTAATACTGCAA
Source organism: Taenia multiceps (assembly GCA_001923025.3). NCBI lineage: Eukaryota > Metazoa > Platyhelminthes > Cestoda > Cyclophyllidea > Taeniidae > Taenia > Taenia multiceps. Next base: position 76,126,433 of record CM010311.1, on the reverse strand, counting down.
AAACGATTACAAGACTTGGGGTTTTGGGCATGCTAGTGATTCAAACTCTAGCGAATATATTCCAGTGAAACACTCGGGCCACTACCTTCAAAATTCTTACTCTTAAAACAACATTATCGCTAATTGGTTGAAGGCATGAGAGAAGCGATGACCTATCTATCTATTTGAACAGAGACAGGCAAGACGGACCAAAAACCACATCAGTTCCAGTGTTATGGTAGAAACGCTACAAGTAGTGGATCCCACGGCTCTTGACTAGAGCTCAGAGAATGGTTTCTTAAGAAATTCAATGCTAAAGCATCAATAGACTGGGCAATATAGTTTAAAAGTTTTGAATGAATGCTACCTTCGGATTCGTTCAACAACACTCAATAGAGTGTCAAAACGCAACACTGGCTGTCTTATCTACGAAAAATGGAAAGATTGAACCTTACGTTAGAACAGATATCACTTTCAAAAAAAAAAACACTCGGATTTCAGTATTCAAGAATCATGAGGCCTTAAAAATCCGTTCCTCAGCTGCTAGAATTCAAGGGAGATCACTGCTTCAAGGACGTTTGCTTGTTTAGCACTGGCTCAAAAGCACGGAAGTTACTTGAGCTGAAAAATGGGCTTCCAGAATGAGTTGTCATGATGATGATAAGTTTGAAAGACCATTACCATAAACGCCAGAGTGCAAACAGGTAGTAGCAGTAGCAGCACCGAGGACCTGACGACCCATAGAAAAAGACACAAATTCCCGGAGTCCCAGAAAGACTCGTACATAGCCTTAAAGACAGATACTTGGATTGAAGTGGAATTGACTTACTGCCTTAAGGATACAGACTTTTCAAATACGATTGTTAGAATGGGAACATGCACCTTGGTTACAGCATAGGTAGGTAGCCTGAAAAGTCAGGGCGACGAAGTAGGATTTAAGCGAAATAAGCCTCATTAAATTATCACGGCCATAAACGTTTTAGTGGTCCCGACAACAATGAAGTGAGAAGTAGCGTCGCCCAACAACCACTTGGAATGCAGCACCTTCAATGACCATCCATTGGTCCTATTAGGATGCAACTCCGGTCCGCATTCCTAAGTCAACAACCGCCTTGAAGCCTCACCGCCAAATCTCTGCTTCGAAAGCAGAGACGTACAGGTCATTTGGGGCTGAGAACTGTAGGAAATGGATAGAGTTCGTGTGACATCTAGATCGGATCAAATAGGGCCAAGAATCTTAAGTACAAAAAACATGGAGAATCGTAAAACAACCGGATCACCCGCAGCCTCACCAGCCAGCTGCTTTAGGTACAGAGTCCAGATAGCAGTATCTAGGAGACCTAATTTCAGGTCTAAAAGCTGACAACTTTTAAGAGCAACTATTATTGACGCAAGAGAACTCAAAGAAACCAAAATAGTACCGACAGAGCCTACCACTAAAGTGGAATAAGAAATTACCACCAATAAAGTGTCTTCAGTTTCTAACAATAGTTCCAGCAATAAACTTTCTTCAGCATTTAAGGGTAAAAAGGACGCATAATTTTCTTTTCTTGCTTCCAATTTATAAACGTTCAGCGAAAAAAAGTAACAAAGATCCATCGGCCCACATTGTTTAAAACCATTAGGCAAGAAATTGTTTTGTAACTTCAGCTTCAGAGGGAGATTTATGTCCTGAGAGGTAGAAACCAATGAGAGCGCGACCTTGAGAAGGCCTTCAGCGCAACCTTATGGATGGGGGTTGACCAATCAGAGGTGCGTATCATTGCGATATGTTTACATAGGGCGAGAGTAAACGACTTGGAAATCGACATAATTGTCGCGCTGCTATGCGAGGGGAGGGACGTGAAAAGTTGGGACCTGCTAGGAATTGCCAAAACTGCAAAGTGATGAGCAATAAAGACACTCTTCGCCCTTTCATAGTCGATAGTTTTCGCCACAAGCCATCTCAAGGTAGACACACCAGCGCGATTCCATTAGGGAAGGTGGGGAGGGAGCAAAGACTAACAACGCAGCTCTGGAAATCGTTCATCATCGACGGTTAAGGACAATACTGACAGGGACGAAGAGTAAACCCACGAAGGAAGGCAACAGACCGATGTACAGCCCCAACAAGGAACTATCCACCTCATGCAAATAATTCCTCAATATTCATCCACAAACAAGTACACATGCTTACCTTGGAGGACTGAACAGGAAGAGGTGAGGAGTGAAGGAATGAGACACTTCTTTGGGTCAGCCTTGCCGTAGAGAGAGGCAGCATTCGAAGTCGCGAGAGGACTCTTAGAGACATAGCAATTCACCTGAAAACCATGACAGAGGCAGTGAAAATAGTTTTTTTTGCCTTGACTGCATGAAACATCAAACATTCAAACAACACAGCGTAAGCATGACTACAGTGTAATGGGTGATGCACTTCGGCATAATTAGTTGGAAAGAGGATCCAGGTCCTTTGAACTACACACCAATTTATCGCACACATGCATACACACAAAGAGGCGATCGGCTAGCTAAAAGGCTATAAATCATGCACAATAAATTATGCAAAAAAGGGGTTGGATGACTAGAACCAGAACGTTCCATGCAAAAAGTAGTCTGGAGGTCGTGGGCGGCCCTCTTTGAAGTTCAAACAACTGCTGGGCTGGCGTAGTTACAAAATTCATTGGTGGGAAACACACACACAGAGAGTGAGTTGGACATCGTAGAAGGGCATCTACGATACACATCAACGGCGTCGCTTCGTGCTAGTACGACATCTTCGACGGTGACTGCTACAAAGAAGCGATGGAGGCATTTTACGTGCCTCCTGTTTTAAGTGGTAAAGTGAATAAGTCTTCGACTTGAATGAACAAAGATTTCATTGCAAAAACTGAGGCGTTGACAAAGGTGAGATTGCTCAAAGAATGCGGCCCAATATTTACCCTATGAAAGTTGTAAACCAGACAAAAGGAGTGGAGCATAACAGTAAATGGCAGCAGTCTGAAACGACACACACAAAACACCAGTGACTGTGGTTGTCGATGCGATCTGAATGCCCTTGTAAATAAGAACAAGACTGAACCCTGACTACACGGACGAAAGACAAATGCTTTCGGAAAGCGGACTGGAAATGGATCATTAAGCGAGATTTATAAATAAAGGCATTTTTGAGGATTAAAAGGGGTCAACGTGAGTGAAAAACAGGAGCGCCCGATTCGCAAGTGACGGCCGTGGATTTTGGCAGGAGTCGTTGGTGTGGTGGCAACAGTAGTGGTGTGGGACGGAACGCGGGAGCAGCTGTTTCGACGGAGTAAAGATCACTTCCACCCATAGGTATGGAAACCAAGCCCACACAGAGGGTGTGCAAACACTTCGCGGCACACACACACACACACATACACACTAAAACTCATAACGGCGGAAAACGTGGAAGCGAGAGAGCACAGACACACTGGGAGGCATAAACCAACGGCGTTTGAAGGTCCCCATGAGTATAGGGGACAAATAGGACGAAACAAGGGGGAATGAACTGCGGGAGACGCATTACCAATTTTAGTAAATCCAAAGCTACATCACAACTCAAGTTTTTGGTTAGGTGGTTCAAACTGGTGAAAGCAGAGAGAGGTAATGGATCAAAGAGTCAGGAGATTTGAAATAAGGTCGTCTACAAACCACAGGACAGCATCACCTCGTTAACGCACGTCGAAAGCAGACACACCCAGAAGACAACGATTCATGTGATAAAAGGAAACCACCATAAAAAAGGCACGAAATAAATCACCCAACTGTTGTGTGTGTTTATACCTCCCCTGCGTGATAGGGTGGGTAATCCACAGGAATACACACACACCGCACTTAAAGAGTGTGCGGTTTCACTAATTTAACAGCACAAAACACCAGATGGAAACAATTGAGCAAGCATGTACAATACGAACGATGAGAAGAGCATAGAGCAGAAGACAGCGGGTACAGTAGTATATATATATGTCCTTTATTAGCAATATCAGTATTTTCAAAACCACTCGGGGCTGAGATTGAAACGTCCCACAGTGGCGGTGAAGAAAGCAGAGGGCGAGCGACCCCGTCAGCAATGATACAAGGGAAATGCCAGGTCACATGGGTAGAGAGCAAAAATGAAGAGACAGAGAGATACACAGTGCGAGATGACCTCGATGAACAAATGACACGCATACACGAGTCAAGCAATTGATCACGGGGAGTAAAAATAATCATGTCGGAATATATGACGGAGAGAAGCTGGGTTGTCGGAGTTGCGACACACTGCGATTTGGTTGAATGCAACGAACTACAAAATAGGAAAAGGCAGCCCTACGTATCGCTTGTTGCATAGCAGTATAACAGACTTGTGATGGTTCGCGCTTATGTAAATTCACATGTAAGAATGAGGCTAGCTAATCGCTGCATCAATTGAGAGCCCACTCGCCTATTAAAGGCATTCCTCGGAAAAGGCTTAGGTACAGATGCACCGGAAAAAAACCTCACCTAGCATCAGATAGAATAACCACAAAGAGTGGAAAAAGGTGGTCAGGGACAAAGCGTCCTGAAGCCTACCTGTGGTCACGTCCACCGGGAAGGAGTCTAGAAACAAAAAGAGGTGAGCGTGTCTACAAGGATTGTTGGTTCTCAGATTGAAAACTATTGCTAGCATCTCCATTAACTCGATGGAGACACTTCTAAGAGCTATCACCACTTGAGTTAGTGGATTAAATGCGCAAATTTCGTCAAAGAACACACAAGCGCAAGCAGCACATCTTACCCCCAAAAGTCCCCTTGATATAAACAGCCGAACTTTGCGCCTTTCTGTAATGGGGAAAGAAGTTGGAATTAGGGATTGGTGGTACTTAAAGGCAGAATTTTGAAAGACGATTAAGAACAGCCGAAGTGGCCCAAAAATTCACAACCTTTATCGGATACAATCAAATGATGCACGTAAATGTCACCGAAAGTCTGCTCTAAAGTAATTAACACATAGCGGTGATCGTGAAATGAAATGCAACCTATGAAACAGTACACAGAACACCTTCCCACTACCCACCTCAAGAGCTCTCAGAGAATTGAGAGGATAAACAAGGTCATTTGGAAAGCTGAACCCAAAACTGCTTCAGATCCCTAAACATTACCTAGATGGAAGGCAAATGGGAGTGGCTTACGAGTGCCCTTAAGAAAGTTGGTAGACCTCGATAACGTTAGCAGTAGATTTTAAATGAACAAAACAATTCCAGAAGCTGGTTTATGACGGGAGCAAAAAGAGACCACAATCTGTATTGACAGTAACGCAACGCATGAGACGTGAGAGTAGATGTAGAGAGGGTGATAGACAAAATACGCAAGGTGGGGAGAAAGGACAAGAACCGCCTACCTCCTAACTGAAAAATACGAACTGCTGGATGCTAATGGACCTTAAACACAATATCAACACTACTTTGCTCATGTGTAGCAAAATGAAAAAAGAAATAGAGCGAAATGACTTTCGGCTAACACACACAGAGAGGAGAGTGGAAGTGTCAATTGGGAAGAGCGCCTTCAGGTATGGAGCCGTTGTCCCCGAAACTGAGAACACTTTGACGACTGAGACTTTGTCGGCTGCCATGATAGCTGAAGCGCTGGAAGTAAGGCTGGTCGAGGAAGTCGGAGTACACGCTCTTCTCCGGGGGTGTAACTGCCACGTTCTCCCTCTGGAACTCCTCGGGAATGTATTTAGTGTCCATATCACCGTTCACATCCGGCTTCCACGGCGGTGTGATGTCCCTGTAAACCCATCAAACCACAGACGCATCAATAAATAGTCTAGAGTTCATCCTAGCTAGTCCGACAAGGCGGCTAATATGGGAGGGATGGAAGGATCAGTGAAGATCAACGAACTATGCACAACAGCCTTGACAAGTTCGTGAAAAAGAGAATAGCCAGACCGATTTGCCGTCCCAAATGCTGCCGTTGCAAAACATGGCGGACGCGACACATTAACAGCCAGTGGACGTGATGTGGTTTTAAAAAAATAAACAGACAGACGTAGGCGTTTGGCCACATTAGCATGCCGACCAGAAAAATAACAATTCAAACACAGAGACAGCCGCATCCGGAAAGAAAACTTGGTTAAGAAAGTAATTCACCAAGTCACCGCAAATCGAATCGCACACAAGGCGATAAATTACTAGCAGTAATCGGTGGCAATCTTTGTCCCCTTCTTGATACTGTTCCTTGAATTACCGTTACTGCTAATGCTCAGCGCCTTTCTCATTTGATTGTAACCTTTCTGTTTATCCTTATGTAAATGCTCCATCACTAAGATCAAGTCAAAGAATCAACGTCGAGTTCCATCCAGATTGGCATGTTGCCCTGAGCTATGAGATCTTATAAGTAACAGCACAATCAAAGTGATAAAAAACACCTGAATTTGCATGCTGATTCTTCTGCCTTTTAAAAACCGCAATTTACTTGACAGGTGAAGACAAGACTAATCCGCGTTTTGGCATCTGCAATGACTTAAATGCTCGTTAACAAACACGTCCACACATCCACACACACACACACGCACACAAGTGGAGTGGAGATTTGACGTGAGTGGAAAACATTTCTGCGGGAGGTCGCGTTGACGCATCACACACGCACATACAGACGCACACAAACACACACGCACACACACACCTACACCGAAAAAACGGCGCAACCATCCAGATTCCATGTTATAATTAATTAACCATGAAATAGGAATGCCTGTGACTTTAGAAAAACTCCCCTTTTCAAAGTTCCCATTTTTGGGGCTATTTTTGCAAACAGTCCTTGGAGCCGTCCCTCGCCAGGCCCATTCCGATTTACTGCGATCGCATTACCTGGACAGCAATTACGCCAATAACTACTCTAGGTCCAAGATCGAGCGGTCACTATAAATGTGGCTAAGCTGGCTGAGGGACGCAGACCCCCACGCAGTCTCTGGCATTTCCTGCTGCCAATAAAGACGTATGCCGTGAATCCTTTATCCATCGCCTAGCTGGTTGGGGATTTACTAGAATCTATGGCACTGGAACATGCAAACCATAGTCTATAAAAATAGAGGCATTTAACAAGCCGAACACGTTCCACCCATTGACCACAGTGTGAGTATGACACGTACTTGCGGATCAGTCTCTCCCAGGAGATAGACTCGAAGAAGGGATGCATCATGACTTCAATGGCATCTGCCTTGCCACCACCCAGTCGTTCAGCTGGATCCTTCATAAGGAGACGGATTAGGATGTCGCGCGCCACGGGGCTCAGGTTCTCCGGCACCTTTACACTCTCCTATAGAGATGAAATCGATAAGTCGGTGGGGTACAGCGAAAATAGCGGGGGACGGGGGGATGCAAACCTGGAGGATGAGTTCAAAGAGGATTTCATGTTCGTTCGAGTAGAAGGGCAGTCTACCGCACATCATTTCGTACATGACAACGCCTAGACTCCACCAATCCACGGAGAGTCCGTAGTCATTGTCCAGGAGCAGCTCTGGCGCCAAGTACTCGGGCGTGCCGCAGAAGGTCTTCGTGGTCGAGCCGAAGCCTATGTCCTCCTTGCACAGACCGAAGTCGGTTATCTTGATATGGCCGTCCTTATCCAGCAACAAGTTTTCCAATTTCAAATCTCTGTACCGCAAACCAATACGAGTACAGTTACGAAAAGTTGAACCAAGATTAGCGCGTCCAAAAAACATCCCATCTTCGGCAATTCGCTGAGCCATTGCATTGGACGAATGTCTCATCGCTTACGGCAATTGCTGTACCATGACAGGGCATAAAAACGGCTGCTTAACTTATTCAAAAGAAACGCATCAAACCCTTTAAACTGAGTATTGGAAAAGTGCATTTCAAGTAGTAAAAGTTGAATATTACCTTTTGAAGAGGACCACCATCCGCCTAAGTTTCAACCCGGTTCTTCGCATGGCTCAATTTTGATCAAAACCAAATGTGAAAAGAGGAAAATTGGTTGATGCTAGCAACATGACTAGTTAAACGCAGTTGATATTCTGACTCGATCAACAATGGAACCAGCATCCAAAATATGGAAATGGACTAACATAAACTACAAGTTGATATGCGACCGCAAGTTAAGGAATGCGTTTGAAAGCATCACAGATTGCAAGCCCAAAACTCCGCTGTATGTCATGTTTGGTGACCCGCCAATGATGGATTTCTACCCACGGGAAATACTCGGACTGTGTGGACTGCTAAAATCAAACTTCAACAATGTGCTTAATCGATCACTTTGTTTCGAATGACTGGTATTGCCAGAATTTGGTGATGATGATGATGATGATAATAATAATAATGATAATAATAATAATAATAATAATAATGAAAGAAAAGGGTTATGAACTCTGAAGTACTCTTGCTTAGTGACTTGCCTATAGACGATGTTCTGACTATGGAGGTACCCAAGAGCAGATGTGATTTCGGCAGCGTAGAATTGTGTTCGCGACTCGGAGAAGACATGCTCCCGCGAGAGGTGGTAGAAGAGTTCACCGCCATTGCAGTACTCCATAACGAAGAAGATATGATCCCGTGTGGTGAAGGAGTACTTCAATTGCGTCATGAAGGGATGGTGATTGAGTTGCAGCACCCGATGCTCTGTCTGGGTGTGACCGACCTCCTCTTTCTTCAAACAGACACAGGGAAAGGTGATGGGCATTAACGGTACTTGAAATTAGGAAATTCGGCATTAAGGTCGGCAATGTAGGTTGTTATGCTTTGTTGTCACGATCGTACTTGCACTCTCCGATACTGGTAACTAAGTCATTTTGCTGCAAAACAGGCATGCGCTAGACAGTATTGGCGCTTTAAGCGAACTTAATAACAGCAGCAGCACTAAAAATAACCAACAAAAGGCTGTTAAAGCCATACAGGACTTGGGATAAAGTGAACCAGTCGGATATTCTTAGAGAAGCAATTACACGAGGCCCCTGCATAATCCCTGGCTTGTTCGTGACAGTAGAATGAACGCGTAAATGTAGACATGGTGGCTCGGACACTACTACGATGTGGGTAAATCCACCCCATTCAATTTATTGTCGACACAAAAGGTAAGGAAATCAAGATTTATTGAATAAGATTGCCAAATTTCAGAGCAGGCATTCGCTAGAACACCCTCTGAGATCGTACATTCCAAAAGCGGGTAAAACGTCAATGTTTTGCGCCGTGTGCTTACCTAGACGGTGTCGAAACCAGCTCATCTACGTACATGGGCGCGTTTCCCCCGCCTGATAGGCATGATAGCACGCCTTACAAGCACACGTACCTTAAACCTTCTTCCTGAGTTAGAAGTGAGCAACATAATCACCAGGTAAAAAACAAGTTGATCCAGACAGCGAAGTAATTCCCTGATGCAGCGAAACTACTAATCCAGTTTAAATGGCACGATTAAACTTCAATAGAGCCTTAGTAGAGGTGCGATGGAGATAGGCACTGCTTTTTCTTGAACTTGTGGTTGTGCCGGGCTGAGAGTGATTTCGATGGTGTAGACACGCGAGGCCTCGAGGACATGCTTGCGCATAAGGTCACGATGCAAATTGACTGGTAGAGCCCGATTTGAACATTAACCTCGATAAAAACTAAACCATACGTCACAGACTAAAGACTTTTCCCACTGACCCCAAACCTATCATTCGAGAGGACGTATGCTTCTAAAGCAAAATTAGCATCAAAATGAAACAAAACCTTTGATATCCACAAATTCGCAAACGTTTTGGTCTTTATTAGGAAGAATCTTTGGTAACTGTGGTCAGTTTTAGACCCGAAGCCAAAAACGGCAGCCACACAGGAGGGGGCCTATCGAAGCAACACACATCGCCCACGTGTATCATGTGCCATTGTTAGTTGCATGTGATCGTGGGTGTGTATGTGTGTCGACATATTTGAGATTTCGAGGTGATAACGATCGTTTGCACCGGAAATAGCTCATGTACCTAATTCCACCCAGCCTGAGCTGCGTTCAATGAGCCTGGACAGAGGGCAAATGCCAAGAACATAGATCAGATGACATGAAGGCTACAACTTTGACGTCCAATGATAGAGCGGAATAACAAAATGACTGGCTTGGTGAATTTCAGTTAGCTTACATGCTAAAGATAAAAGTAGGCAACAACGGCAGTGTAGAAAGCTGAAAAATTAAAGTGACGTAAAACAAGGCTATCCTACCTGCACAACGAAACCTCACCTATAGTTAGCGATTGGTGAGTCGAGGGATTCAATTAGATGCATGGAGGAGCAATTTAACAGATGAGTTGTAGCATGCGTTACGAGATAAAAAAAAGGTGCAGAATCACTTGACGCGTCTTATTTCGGAGAGTGCCAAACTGCAAGAATGAACTGTGCCTACCAATTTGCACACCTTTAGCATAAAGTTACAACAGGGGAATTTCGGTAATATTTGATACAAGGTAAATAGAGTACGACAAATCACCTCAATTAGAACGGTCTTCTTAAGGATTTTCATAGCGTAGAAGCAGCCGGACTCCTTTTCCTTGCAAAGAACGACCTTGCCGAAAGTTCCTTTGCCAAGCACCTTTAGAAGCTCAAAATCGTCCGTGGAGTAACGCTTAGGTGGCCTAAAAATTAAGATTTAATCATATTAGGGCAGCGAAAGATGACATAAGGATATGAAACAGTCTGACCCGTTTCGAAAATCTACGTGCAACTACTTAAAACACGCACATAAACTTGGTCAAGGATGAGAGAATGATTCACCAAGCACGCAAAAAAGAGGTCCCACAAAATGCCCCACCTCTGAGGAAAATCAATGACGACGTCGTCAGCGAAATCAACTTTGAAAACACTGGTGGGTGCCTCATTTTCGGAGCGAAGTCGGTTGGCAACCATTTGGATGGCGCTGATCCACTCATCGCGTTCGACTTCGTGCTCAACGAAAAACAGCCGCTCCACCACCGTCGTCCACTGGAGTCCTCGCATAAGGATTGTGTAGGGCTTGGGCTTGTTCAGACATATTATCTGACAATCTCGAACGGTAAAATTATTTAGTGGTTGCTCTAAGTTGTCCTACAAGCAATAAATGAATGCCATAATACTTCCAAATTAGAAAGAGGGTTTCGAAAACACATATGGGAGGAAGGCATCAATTGTAACCTACATGGAAAATTCACTTTTGACTTAGAGAGAAAGTGTAGCACATCAAAAAAAGTACTGTGAGTGTTTAAAAATGAACGATGATTTTGAAAAGGCGTCATCCCAATGGAAGACACCGGTGATATAATGCATGCCAAAAAAGGGAGCTTCAACTTCGGCCTACAAAAGCATCACTCTTTTTATTGGTAAATTAAGTGAAGTATTTTTTACAAATTGTAGGGTTTCCAAGGCTGCAAACAATGACAATCTCTTGAACGAGAAGTGACGACAAGGCGAATCCAATTACGTGGCCTAGTTCTGCAGCATTTTTAAAGCCATTCAGGGATGTTCAAATGGGAGGTAATAAATAAAATGGACAACAAAAAGACGAGCAAGTGCTCCCATAAAACAGGTGAATCTTATCAAGCTTTACTGAACCTAATGGGAATCCAAGAACCACGCACAAGAGTAGCTCTAATGATGTATTTGTATGCCTTACCCTTGGAATATTTTTATATCCATAGAAAGTACCATCCTCTCTAAGAATGAAATATCGTCGGCGCCATGTTTTGATGTGTTCACCCCTCTTCATGAGCCAGCCCTCGCGAATGACTTTTCTGGTGAGAGGCAGGGTGCGAATTCGGAAATATTGCATGAGAGAGGCGGGATTGATAGCGAGAGCCTGTTGCTGGCCAAGAAGGTCAGTGGAGCCGGGCATCCCACCTGTCAGATGGGGCATAGAAATGGGAGCTTGGGGTGCAAAGTGCTCCTGACTCAAACCCGGACACGGAGGGCCGGCTCCAGGGACAAGGGAGGTGGCTGCAGGGGCATTTGAAAACTGAGGCGTGTTGCAAGGGATTTGGGACATGGAAGCGGATTGGAACTGTACAAAAGATAAAGGATCTACCGCCATTGATGTTGACTTGGGTGTTAGAGTTCCCATGGGCTGAAGCAAAGAATGGTCATTCAAAGTTCATACTATAGCAAGTGAAGTGTTTATTTTAACGCCAAACACATGAAGCTGAAAACGAATTGAAAAAACCTGCTTTCCGACATCAAAATTTTCGCCAGATAGTGGCCATATTAAATAGCGTTCTGATGTACAACTACCGGGTGCTACTATTGATGGATTCACTACCGCTTAATAACCACAAGTAAGGTAGAATTGAACAAATAAACAGGGATAATAATAAAGAATCAATTTAGATATGAATTTATGGGGCCATCACCCACCGTTGAGCAGTCTAGTGTTTCATCCACCTGCATCTCAACTCAAGTTATGTGGAAAAATGGCAATCAGAAGACCAATCTCCGAAAGCCCCAACGCGCGAAATAAATCACACAGCGCAGGTGGACCATGTGATTCAAAAGCGCGGCTGTGTGTTTATTCCACTCCCTAGGGCCTCAAGCAAAATGATAATGAAAGCAATTTACATGACAATTCGACGTTAGCAATTGTCCCAAATCAGTTGCCTTTATTTGCCTCTAGAGAAATTGACTTTTTCACTATAAACCTTACAGCACCAAAAACTTTAGCATAGTGTATAAATACTAAAATGCTTATTCACTTATTGTTTTTTGCTAACATGTGTTTATGCAAAGAAGCAAAATGCGTTATTAGCTACATAAATGCCTTACGAATTAGTTCATTACAGTATTCTTCTTTCATTCTTCGTTTCCCATTTACTACCCTCCTTCCATCAACTTCAGCTTATCATTTGAAGCACATGTTTCTACTTACTTTGAATCGATGGGCTACTGCTCAGGGTAAATATGCATGTCTTCATGTTTTATACGCTCTGCCCACTATCCCAGCCGAATCGCTGGCAAAGCAGCAATATCATTAGGTATCATTTTCGTTTCACGGAAAAAAAACTGCAAAACTGTCAGTACTTTGTACCTTTTAGCATTTTGTTCAAAAGTATACGGCTCGCAAAATGTTTCTTTAATTTCTGCAATGTCGCTGTAGCGTCCCAAGACTCCCTTTAAGGTAAAAGAATGCATAGTACTGGGGGCAAAATATATATATTCTGGAAACAGAGGGCTTGGGGGCTGTTGGTACGGCCCAAATTCCGGCCAACCGGCTATTACAATATGGCCACACAAGTGACCGAAACCGGCAGTTCGAGCAAACAAAGTGTAACAGTCGCTTTAGCTTCCCGTGACTTCCTTTAATGTAAAAGATGGCATGTTACTAGGACAGAATATATATTCTGGAACCAGAGGGCTTGGGGGCTGTTGGCACGGCCTGGAGGCCGGCCAACCCGCTAGTACAATATAGCCACCTAAGTGACCGAAGCCGACAGTTCGAACAAATAAATTATTACAGTCACTCTATCTAAGCACCCTTGATTACGTCCTTCGTGCAGAGTTAGCATCAAACTCATAGGTCTCATCTCACTTTATACTCCTACCCTGGATTATATGCGGATCCGTTCCATGCTCCACACCTACAGGATCGTCTCAGTGAGTTTTTTAAATTTGCATCGTTGAGCACTAATATCTCTCCCGTAATAGTCCTGGAGTACTAATGCTAGGCAAGGTTGTGGTGCAGTTTAATTAACACTTGTTTTTAGGCCGACAATTAAATGGATTGCTTTGGCTCTGTTTACATGAATCCTGTTAACATAACATAAACACCTAATTTGCAATGTTTTATGCCGCGGCTTACAATGACCTGATGAGTTCAAGTGCTGTCGACAAAAGTTTTAATTAGCCCACAAAGTTCTCCCGAAATTCGTAACGAGCCATGCCACTAAGGCGGAGGATATATTGCGGTAGTGCGGAGGACTGGGGGACTCTTCGCACGACCGGAGGGGCAAGTGTCCTGATCTAAGTGCAGGCCAAGGCGGTTGGGCTGTCGAAGCTTTGTGATGCAAATGATATTCGGATGCAGTGGAGCCGTAAAGATCTGCACTAGGTACAAGTAATACCACAAAGGTCTGCGCCTAGTTTTCCACTTCATCCATTCAGCCAAAGTTAGATGCGATGTAGCATTATGCTTGTTCATTTACCTCTCCGGACACTAAAGCACACAGCCGTTGCGATGCCACCCAGCGGACCCTAATCCATTGAGCTCTTCTGTACGTCGACAACACAACAACAACATAAGTCAAAGGCGAAATGTCTAGGAATCTAGATTCTTCCCACCGTTTCGATCAAGCACAAAGACAAGGTTCTAAGGCATCCATCTCTATTACAATACATAATTGTATGCTCCTTATAGAACCACAGACAAATGGACCATTATTTACTAGCTTTAAGTGGAGAGAAGACAGTTAGAGCAGACAAATGTCCTTGTCAGAGCATCCGCCGACTAGTAAGTTCTAGTAGGATTTGTTTGAGAAGATGGAAACCTTTGGTCATCTCTGCGTCAAGATCAGTTTGAGTGGCCTCTGTGGTCACTGCATGCACTTCTCTTTGCTTCACAGTCTCCACAGTGGAACCAAATCGGGTTACGTAGGAAAGGGAATTTCTGCGCTGCGATATAACGTGATCCTGTAAGTTTGAGTCCTCAGTGGCCATCGGATGGTTCGCATGAAACTCTCCTGATTAAATTGACCTGGTTAACAGTGTAGGTGCCTTTTTATGCCTTTTTTTCGCATTTGAGCTGGTAAAGACTTCAGGCCTGAAATTGCGATTTTCAGTCGCACTTTTAGGACACATTCAAGGCTGCTTTGCTCAAAGCGCCGCAGATATCCGTGGATTACCTTTCGCACTTAAAGGTGAAGTGATAAAATACATAAAATCTGTTGGTTGTTTTACTTTAAACTTTTAACTTTGTTTTATGCAGGGGGTAAGAGGCTACTGGATGCCAACGTTAGACTGAATGCGTTGTAGGTGCTACAATTTGGGGAATGCGAACGGTTCGCTACTCGACCAGTGTTGTCAAGGCTACTAAACAATGTAGCTGAGTAAATAATACACAAGTAACACCAATGAAACCCACATGCGTCACCTTAGCCCTCCATGTCGATTGCAGCTTGGGAGTAAAGTGCCAACGCGTCAAATACTTTACGCCCATGCGTGCATTCCATGAAAATGACCGGGTGACCGTCCCCTTTCAAAGAGAATGGCGGCCTCGATTCATTTACAAGACCTCATTTTGAAATTGGAGGTCAGTGGCACGGACGATGGGAGCCAAACATCGTGCTGGGTGACTGAAGGCAGATAAATGTAGAGCTTAATCGGACCCGACAATTCCACTATTGCCACGAATGTTAGCAGTTTATAAAGGCGTTTTTAGCACCCAGTTCCACAAACAAAAACTTTGATTGAAAATCTAGTGCAGAACAAATGGTCTTGTTTTGGGCATTGCAATTTGTGCACAATATGATTCTTTGTTTGATTTTTTTGTTTTGGTTTCTTTAGTCATTTACTCCTGCCGGGTGGCATGGCCTCCAGGCCATCCTAGTAGCCACACCGTTAACCCTTTCGTGCATCGACAATGCTCATTCTGTTCCATTTTTTGCGGCGTAATACGTTGGTTGGCTATTTGCCTCTAAGTTTTGATAGAAGAACAAGCCACAAGCCCCCTCGTATGTCGATTACATTCATTCACCTGGAGTACTATGCCTTCTTCCACGTTTAGGGGAGACTGGTGCATTGCAACAACATCGTGGGCTTAAGAACTGCTCTAACCGGCATTGATGCGTCAAAACGGTGCCACAAATTTCGCGCCTTAAACAATAGATAGAAGACCTAAAAAATACAAAAACAAATCTTTGCTGATGTGCTAAAAGACATCATTAAGCGACCTAGGGTGCCCATAAAATATTAGGTTGGGCAGGGAAGCCATGAGATGACCTGAGACTTACTAGAAGGGAAAGTTGCACAGTAAAACTGTTTCTAACCCACGGTACCTATTCTGCCCATGTACTGTGATTTCTTTCTATTTCCAAGAAACTTCAAGATGCTGTGCAACACGTTTCTTGTTTATCTACCTCTTGGTTTTCAATACGGACTCATGGTTGGCCACTTTACACTCACTGGGTAAGCTGAAACCTGGGCCATGCCAGCAACCCCAATCCCTTCTGCTAGCCAAGTATGTGTCCTGCCCGTTTATTATGTCCGCTTTGGTATTTAAAAGTCATGGGGCACTAAAGGTATCTTACCTTATTTTAACTTTTAGCGGTTCGTAGTGAGTTCCTTTAAAAATTTTCGCAACTAATAGGTAAGTTAAGATGCGTTTCTAATGGAGTTTATCACAACCCTAGCAAAAGTCCTCTTTATGCATAGAAAACAAAACATGCTACCCAGACTGCCTGCAGCATAACACACACTTAAAATTCAGCCACGGGTGGGCTATCGCTGTTCTCTATCAGCTTTTTGCACAAACCATGCATAAAGTGTTTAGTTCCACCAGATAGCAAGCTTCAAGGTCAGATTGTTGGTTCTGGTGCCCAGCTTCTCCTGAGCTCGGTCGGCTATCGTCATTGGCTCAGGTTGGTAAGCAGTAGAATGGGAGGGAATATGACCAAGGTCCTTCCAAATCTTTACATCGGGGGTAATGAAAATGCTAGGGACGAGGGCGAACTTATTGCCAACTGCATAACCCATATACTTACAGTCCAGAGCACCGAAGCTGAGATAAATAAGGTGGGAGATTGATTGGTAGTTCATTTCTTGCATGTGAATTATTTTTATGTTCTTGAGTTGAGTTTGAGCATGAATGGTTTATCCCTTTATGGCTTTGCATTATAAGGTGTCGTTTTACTGTGTGATAACCCTTTCCTTTAGTTACACTCCCTTAGTAATACGATTGCAAAATTTTGATTTCAGTTTAATATGCTTCTCTTATAGGCTCATTTTTTTAATCCTAGCTGTCTAAATACGAGTATCTTAAAGTCTATGTCGGGAAACCAGCCAGCAAATGTTTATTCAGAGTGATTCCTCAAACAAATGACTTCATCCATGCTGCACGAATGCAGAACGGGAATGTTCTTGTTCATAGGTGAGTCCCAAACCTGTGCTGCTAAATTATCACCATATCGCTCTTGTATATACCTCTGTCTCGTGGTGGATTTTGATTCTACATCGATTTAATAGTTCTCCACTCTAGTAAACGTATTAAATTGATTCAATCTAGCGCATATTTTCTTTGATTAAATTACCAAGTGCCTTGTTGTGTAGTCATGTTCGGGTAAACCTGACTGCCATGTCTTGCAGAATCATTCTACTTATTCTGCCTGGTGGGAAATTGGTATTCTGTATCATTTCTCCGTTGTTAGTGAATCTGGAATGTCTGCCAATGTTGCTGTGGTCGCAGCCTACCTCATGACAGTGTACAACTTGACTAGCAAGGTCGCCGTTTCAACACTGCAAGGACTGGTCCCTGCCGCTCACCCCGTAACCTCCTTACAGAATCAACTTGATCGTTTCGATCCAGAGACCTCTGAAAATCTTCGTGGAGATGCACCCATCTCCGCTGCGTCAGAGAGAGAAAGGCTGTTAGTAAATTTCGGTCCTTGGCCTCATATGGAGGTAGCTCAGCATCCCCTCTACTTCCTCTTCAAAGTTTCGAAATTGCTATTCGTTGCTTTTATGCTTAGAGGGACCAACGCTTCCTCAAGGCCGCTTTGGAGGCTCACGATGAGTTAAAAGCCTCGGGTGCGTTCCTCATCTCCTCTGGCGAAAGCAGGCCACGCCAAAGAACACCCTCACCGCCTCCAAACACCACCGCCAAACTTGTTTTACCTAAAGACAAGCGCACTCCCTCACCGCCTGATCCAGGTAGTATTTTCATTTCAGCGTTTCGTCAACCCTTGTGTTGCAAGGATTTCTCCATGACTTCAATGGAATGGCCTTATCTAAAAACAGTTTTTTCGAGGTTAGACATAGCTAGTAGGCTTTAGGGCATTGGATATTTTTGCAGAAATCCAAGGCTTTTTTTGTATCAACGTCCACACGCTCTGGTCATTCCAATCGCTAGGTCCTTCATCTACCGTTTTTTGAAAAGAATTACCTGTCTGACATTTTCTTTGCTTCTCCAATGGGACTTTTTGAAAACCTTAACACGGGTAGGTTTTGTGGCGCAGACTACTGCTCTTGAGTCATCCATCGTGTACTACGTAAGTTTGGTAGCTTTGTACCCATTTTTGTGGGTGCATTATTAAATTATGCCGAGTTGTTGAAGGTTCTGGACTTGTGCTTCTACTTCCGCCATGGTGACTTTCAGCACTTAAATTGACGGCACCTGGCATGTTTTCCTTCATGTCTTTTGCAATACATGAAGGGCTAAAACGTATACCCACTGTACACAAGCTTTGTTGTTTACGAACCGAGTAATTATTATTCGATTTATGTTCATTGATTGCGACAAAATAATAAAAATGGTCAGTTTACGAAGACTGTTGCCCATTAGGCAAAAGCACACTAATCAAATGAGTGATTGGTAGACAAGGCATTTAGTTTGGCCTATGCTCGAACATTACACATCATTTTGCGTATGCATAAACCTGTTGGAAAAGTCGGGGATAGAGTCCGTGCCTACAGCATTGTGATTCTTCTGGCTAGCGCAATTCATGCAGTGACCGGGTGATGACTGGTCGGCCCGCAGGGAATCGGTCTGTGCACAGTTGATGTTTTCACAAGATTGGTACACACCTGGAGTGATGAATGGGAGGAGTCAGCGATTGTATAATCATGATTATGGAGTAAAATGTTTGATGTAGGGAGCGTGTGTTTGCTTTCCATGCTGGGATCATTGTTGAACTAGCCCTTTCAATGCACTCAACAAACCGTAAAGTTGGTCATTATTTGCAAAATAAGGTAGTACTTTGCTTTGGTGAGAAAATCCTCTCAAAATTCACGTGTAGCGTTAAATGCCTTGAGGTGACTGATCATCACGGTTGCCCTGACGATTTAATCCAAATCGTGTGTGAAATCTGCTGTTACTCTTTGAGTGCCAGTAGTAATGGAGTACCGTTTAGAATGATAATCAAATGTTAATTACTCATTGGCTTCACTATTTTTATATTTCTACCCTAATGCGCGGTTAAGCAAGCATTTTGTGGTCATCTTATGCAACCCCACATGCTTGCCCGTCCCGTTTGTCAGGTAAAGTATAGCTATTAAACAATTCGTTTGTAAGTCTTGGGCAGCCATGAAATTAAATTTAAAATAATGCATATTTCCTTCTCCAAAACTATTTCTATATTAAGCTGAATGGTAGCCTAAGCCGTCGGTGATACAGGAGTGGGGTATTTCCACCACGGCTACCATCCCAATTAACAGTTTTCTTTGATCTTCGGCGAACTTAAATGCTGATCTAGCATGTTTCATACAACCATTCTCTGGGAATAAATAATCTAAATGGGTGCATTTCAAGGACGAATGTAAGGCCTTTCATCTTGCAAAATAGGTTCAGTCCCACAGTGTAGTGAGGTCTTATCCTTTTACAGATTTATCTTGCGCGGTGATATGAGTATAATAGAGCCTTTATTTGTGGCAAATATCAGCATACTTGAACCCGGATGGCGAGTTTCGTTTTGACGACGCACATGGCACGAGCGGCAAATCGGACGAGGATGGTTTTGAGCGCATCCCCACCTCTCCGGACGACTCAGAGAAGAGTTTGGCGGACGAGGACGCCATCGTCGGGTCCATCCCGGTGCCGCGACCAGGTGTGACAGCTATGGGCCTGGTTAAACACAGCGTCGCCGGTGGTGGTCGGACGCAGGCCTCTAATTCACGCCCTGAAAAGGCGGCAGCGACGGTGGATGAGGGTGAGATGATGTTCGAGATGACTGATGAGATCCGTATTCGATTGGATGCTGCTGCGGCTGCCAGTGATGGCCATGTACCGTCCACAGCTCCCGTCTACTACGATTTCACGCAGCGCAGGCGGCTCTCGCCATGATACGAGGATTGACATGCTCATCCCTCGTGTCTCCTCGCTTCCGAGCTCACCGACCAAGTCATCTTGCTACTAGTCGGCTCTTTCCATTGTCTGTGCGCTTTGAGTGCGACGTATTTGTGTGCGCCGATCTACTGATTTCTAACACTTGCTACTGATCAGATGCCGCGGCGTGTGTTGTTTTCTTCCCAGATATCGGTGATTAAGGGTTAGGTTATTTACTGAATTCGAGGTGTAATTGCAATTCTCAGTACAGGGTTCAAGTGTAATTACATGAACTTCAAATAAGCCCCAATTAGTTGTTTTGTTGTCGATGAGAAAGTTTACCAAGTGGGATGTGTACTTTTGCCGTCCAAACCCGTGTCCTCCATGGTAATGCCTGTGATCTCAGTGACCAGCGAAGCAGTTCTTGAACATGAGGCTTTAAGCAATGGTTTAGTCAGTATCTCTGGAGGCCTCATCTATGGGTGTATAAAAATGTACAGGCAGTAGCATTGGTAACCCAAAATTGGAAGGTGGTCGTGATTCAGTGCCAGCGGGAGTTTGAATTTGGAAGGTTTAGGGGGCTACTACGCGCTCCGTCATGCGCTATGGCTATGCTTCCTGCTTGAAAGGCGGGACCACTTATTTGAGAAATTAGGTGTAAGTAGATCCCAAATGCGGGGATCGCATGAACGTTCTCGCCTTTTAATTTAATGTGGTCATGATTTACAATTGCTGTAGACGGAAAAAGCCGCACAGAATTCTGTACTGAGAAGCTTCAAGGTGCATTGAATGGGAAGTCATGTATTGTAAATACAACGTCAAAGACTCATTTCCAGCTACGCCTACAAGGGGCATGCGATAACCGCGTAAGTTTTTGGTGTTTCTTTATAATTGTGGAAAGTTTACAAAAACGGAAATCGCCAGTACAATCCTTAAGCCTTGCACATCGTGATACAGGTCTAATCTGAAAGTCGCCTTTGGGGGAGGGCTTGTTTCTCAAGGCTTGAAAAGGGTGCAATTCCAGCCGTCAAGTCTACTTGAGATGCGATTGTGTAATACTGATGCCAACACAAGGCGATAAACACATGAAGGAATGTCAGCAGGGAGAATGTCGCTATCACGGAGAAAGAGAACGACCTAGTGCCGTCATCTTCCTTGTCCTCGTTGACTCCATGTGCCGAAGGTGGAGATCTCACAACTAAGCTTTGTGGTGAGCCATGAGGTTCGATGTCTTCATTGCCTTGGAGAAGGTGGATGGGATCGAAATTTCTTCCAACCGATTGACTGACCAGCCCAAGTTCCGTTATGTTAACAATGGAAGGGAGATAGCTCAATGTGGAGGAGAATGAGCACCGTACTGCTGGGCTGAAGTCGCATAGGCAGGCACTTGCATCTCACAGGCTGCTGGAAGCTACAATAGCTCGTTGAAGCAAGCTGCAATGAAAGTTACAGAGCTGTCACTTTAGAGCTATTTGGAACCTTGGAGTTTGTAGGGGAGTGATGCTGTTTATCAAACCTGTGGGTATGAATGATCGAAGTCTTACGAACTGATGACGAGAACTTAGTGCGGGGTGGAAGCAAAAGAGGTCCTTGCTGCGTCTCCGCTTCCCACCGAATACTTATAGACAAACCCCAGTATCATGAATGATGCCACAACCCACAGAAGTTCAATGCCCATCTTGAGTACACATGAGTTCCTCACATGGTTAATTATACAGTCACTACAAACTCTCTCCCTATTACTAGTGTTGTCAACGGTGGTGCCTTCTTTCACTTCTTTTAAAAGTTGTTCCCCCATCCAGGAATGAAGACTGTCGTCATTGACATCCCCCGTTGTGTCCACTGCATCTTCACTTTCATGCTCCTTGTGAACTAAAATTTGGGTCGAGAGACTGGCTGTCTTGGCGCTGCTGAAAGTTGGACGCCTTGTGAAGTGAGGGCAGCTTCGGAAAAGCGAGAGAGGCGTGCTACCAGTTAGCAAGATCCTACAAGTTATAAGGAATCCTCGCATCGAGCTATTATTGTACACTGCAAGGACACCATTCGATCGTCTTGCAGGTACCAGCAGCCCCTTTAGCCTAGGTCCATTTACAATTGTGCTCCACTACCCTAGTCCAACTACACTTCAAAGCATGACTCAACTCCCTTCTACTTTCTCAAAACAGTGCCTTTCTTATTGTCAGTCAGTTTTATGTGTGTGTAGAGTGCCTTGAGATCGCTGTCATGGATCTGTTTGCGATCCAACCTTCTTTAATCTAGCGTTTTGATTTTGTTGGAGTACGCTACTATCGAGCATAGGGGTCTCGTACCAGAAACCTTCTGTGACCTCTCGGAGCCCAAAACACCAAATTTTCATTCAGTACCTAGGAAACTGAATACCTTCCCTTTTGTCTACTTTAATAATCAAATTTGGGTAGCCTTTGCGATTTTCGTGCATGAGCTTAATAGGCTTCTCCATTCCTTCCAGAAGGCAAGAAATCACGTTTTAAAAATTTTATAATCATTTGGAGCGAGAGCGGCGCCTGGATATGCCCTACGTCTGTAATGCTCTAGGGTAATGACGGACCTCCTAAAGGCAGGAAATTTCCATGCAACTTACTTTGAAGGGAACGTCACAACGTTAAACAAAATAGGTTGATTAGTCTTGCTCAAGAAAAGATGGCAATGCGCCGTGTTGCCCCTGAAGACAAGCAAAAAGGTACGTTGAGAGCTTATTACCAACAAAAAAATGACGTCCGCATGTACAGACACGGAGGGAAGCACATAATCAATGAGGTACGTTCCTCAGGGGCGGAAAACATACTAGAATGACATTAAAACAGCCGACCTCAATTCCAGCTTGGCAGCAGGCTTACCATGCAGGCGCTTTTGAATGCTCCGTCTCGAGGGTCGATGACACTGCCAACACGTCGAGGTCAAAGAGAGGTCGCTACTCTCAATCAATCCCTGGGCGCTGCAAATGCTATTGCAATTAAGGCAGCTTTACACATCATAGGTTTGCCAACCTTTCTGTCTCTGTCTCTGTCTCTCTGTCTCTGACCTACTTGCACTTTAAAAATTCAGTTTAGAAATTTTGGTGATCCAACTATAATTCAGTGCATATTTAGTACCCTTGGTGCTGGATCCAGACGACGACCGAAAGACGTCAGTTGTCAGTCTGTCAGAATACACTCTCCCTCCTTGAAGTGGGTAAAGAGCGATGATATCTCGCATTCGTATAAGCTGAACTGGTGTTGCCGTTCCGCACTCCTCAAAGGGGCACTCCTCACTCCTCATTGCTTAGACGGCCTCTCCAGAGTGCAGAAAGGCTAGAATGGCATTGAAAGAGCCAACTCTCATTTTTGGATTGGCAGCAGACTCACCGTGCAGGCGCTTTTAAATGCCTCGTTGTGAGGATCGATGACACTACCGACACACCGAGGTCAAGCAGAGGTAACATGCATCTGCAGGCATTGCACCACTCTTAGTCAAATGCTACTGCAATCAAAGTCAAAGGGAAGAGCCTTAGATATCGCAAGTTCTTCACCTTTTCCATTTTACTTGCTTCTCTCTATCCATTCCCTTTGACTCACTTGTACATTTTTAAAATCCGTTTAGTATTTTTAATAGTCCAATCACAACTCAGAGCATCTTTAGAATTTCTGGCGCTGGATTCACCGACAAGCGAAATTTCTGGAGCCTCAATGCCTTCCTGACGACCGATTTGGAGGGAAGAAAGCAGAACCGGAAGATGTCAGCCGACGGTCCGTCGGAATACTCTTTTCCTCCTTGGAGTGGGTAAAGGGTAATGCCATCTCACATTCGTGTAAGCTGAACTGGTGTTCACGATTCTGACTTCTCAAAAGAGCTTTTTTTGCCTTATCAGGAATGCTATTCTTGATGCACCGAATTTAGTCTTTGCGGACCTGGAGGACGTCCCTCTCCTCATCACTGCTTAGGCGACTCAAACTTGAACTCCTTTGGCATCTTTGCCATTTAGAAGACTAGAAGTTGACTGTTTTACAAGTAATGCTGCTAAAGTTTGATGCTTTGGTTAGTTGAGTGACTTGTCGTTTTGGCTTCGAGAGAACTTGAGGTCCTACACTTGTGTCTCGTCTGGGTGGCCACACCAGTAGGTGCCAGCCCTACTGCACGTTGGCAACACATATTACGACTTCTTTCCCCTTCTTGGTACGATTTGAAGCGCTACAAAAGCACGTCAACCACCTTTCACTCGTGATTTTGTTGAGCTTTAAAGTCCATTCTAAGGACATGAGAAAAAGGAAAGTGTATTGCCAACGTACAGAATGGTTATAGACACTGGTATGGCCCGAAAGCCATGCCGCTCAGAGAAGATTTAAATAATTGGAGCTCCAAACATCCACGAAGCCAAAACGAAGAATTGAACAGATAACCAAAGCATTACATTCCCCTTTTCCCCTTTTGAATGCCAAACTTGATCCCCTCCTTGGACAACCCTCAGCGTCGGCCTCCACAACGCGATCCGTGGTGTGGGAAGAAACACTCATGGACCGGCAGCGCCGATCATCGAATACGAATGTAACCAAACAGCTATCCAACTGATCCATGTTGGCATTCCCACTGGGACTGGAGTTCTGTACTGTTTGGAAATAGTGGATCGGTGCAATCCATCGCGCCTATCCATTTCTAGTCGTCCTAACACCTGCCTCAAAGTCTAATCACTCGATGACGGAAGGCCTTTAGACAATTTCATGGTGGCAATGTTTAGGACTTCACTTTGCGTCCTATTCCTCCCCAAACCTGTCTGTCTGGGTTCCGTCCAACTAACAGAGAAGTGAAAAGGCGTCGCATCCTCACATGATTGACATCCTAATGCAAGTACCGTAGACATTTCCAGCTACGGCTGCTGTTTCTTCAATTGTTATCAACGAACTTACAGAACATGGTGCTCAATGCTTCTGTCAGGAGTCGCTCATAACATGAGGTAGATTTCGGTGAAGCTCAGCGCAAAGTTCTATTTCCCAACACTTTGAGCAGTCTTCAATTCGTCTATTCCAATTATCCTCTCTTTGTTGCCCAAAGAGTATTTTTGCTATGCATAATGTCTATTTCCAGTGAAAGCAGATTACATAGAATATCAGCATTGAAACCCTCTGATTAAAACTTTTTTGAGACTAAAATTGAACCTTGCTGAAGTCAGGTGCATGTTAGAAGGCGCTGGCAAGGCAACAATCGCACAAGCAGTTGGAAGAAACATGCGCCCGCCTTGATGCTCATGACATTTGAACACAACAATGAGTTGGTGGATTTTGAGAGAGCATGGAATGCTATTAATCAATCCTTGCATTTTTTCTGCAATTGATCTGTGATCCGGTAATAGGTTGTTTACCTTTGCGTTTGATTCCTCGGCCTGGCCTCAGGGTTATGCCAGTGTCCTCTCTCCGTCCCTCCGCACGTCAGTAATTCCTCCTCTGTAATGTTTCTATGGCTTGACACGCCTTCAGGAAAGACTCGAGACGCTACCGCCTCGCATTTTGTACTATTCACAGTGCTCTTTTGAACAATGCATCATTTGCCGTATTCCAGGAGTGTTTGTTGAACTTGGTCCTTCGAAAATAAGATGGATGTACTTGTTCAGTCTTGGGAGTTAAAAGACAGAAAGTTGTGCAGAGAGGACGCTTTAACGTCCAGCTATTTTATCGAAATTATTTTAGAAAGGTTAACAGCATATCGACTTCAAGTTGTCTGTTGCACGCAAGTTGAAGTAACGCCAAGCTTTCTTTCCCCTTCTCATTGCAAAAAAGAAAGCCTCAGTGGTCTGTGAGACTTGACTATCGTTGCAAACCTTATTCCATCGCTTGTACAGGCATCTTGTCAATCATTTCCGTGATGATCGAAATCTGACAATAGACTGACAGCTCAACCAATCAAAAGAGGAATTTGACATCCCTTATTTATCTTGTTTTTAATCGCACTGGTACATAAAAATAAGACCTGTTTTTTTTTGAGTAAAACCAAGTTGCCCTATTCGACAATGGCGAATTCTGGCCTTTAAGGATTATTTACCCAGACCGACTTGCCCATCATCTGGCAGATTTAAAGATCATAATCGAGACGTCTGTAGAGAGCGCCACCACGTGAAAAATTTTGGCAGAGGTGCTAAGTAAAATGCAAACTCGAATTCACAACCCTCTACAGGTCCCATTTTGCTGCTTCAAAGAACTGGACATCCAGCAGTGCCTTGACAAAGAATGAAATTGAAATCACTACCTTACCCTCTTAATCAGAACACAAAATACCAACTACATCAGGCAAGCTAATGCCTATAAAGACTCCACATTGAAAATATTCTTTTGCCGTTTGGTTCAAGCCTAAGTGATCCTTCATCAGCACCAACACACAGTCCCCCCGCGGTCCAGACTTCCAATTCATTGTTTATCGTGTGGATTACGCCGCCATATGCCACCTTCCATCCCTTCCATTACCACTTTTTAATACTTCGCTAGCTTTGTGGTTTCACATCACTCCACACTTTTTTCATATCACCAGATTAGAAAAAAAGTGGTTTGTGACGTGATAATGCCTGTGAGGGGTGCTGTGGTACCTGCGCAAAGTAGTTGTGTAGTACTTTGACCTCGCTTTTGGTGTTGGGTCACTTGAGTGCTCTCCTACCGTACCACTGTAGGCGACCTGGCCCCTGGGCCATGCCAGTAGCCCCACAGCCCTTCTGTACGTTATTGATACACCTTCTGCCCAAATATCAAGTCTCACGGCGCTACATTTGTAGCAGTGAAAAGCATTCCAAATTCCAAAGGACAACTATCCTAGCTTTGACGTGACGAAAGAAGAGAATATACGGCAAATGCGATAGTCTGTGACGATGTTCTACGGAAGAGCTGAGCTTGGCGTCCCACATAAAAGCCATTAACCGCCGCTACACCTGTATAAGGGAGTTGGTTAGGTGGATACACCACACCGCAGTGAAAAGAATTGGCAAGAGAGAACAAATGCGAACTCTTATCCCCACTAAACTAGTTTAAACCCTCTCCATTACTAAATGACTGGTTTTTGGGTGGGGTTCTTACGACTAGCATTGGGCCCACGAGGTAGGCAGCACATTTCCTCTTTCTCCAGTACGGCTCCCAAGCTAGGCACAGCTCCTGATCCACTACAATTGCCAAGAACAATTAACCAGGAGAAGAGACGTGGATGATTCTTCAAGGAACTGCTTGGATCGCTTGCATAACCCTTCGTATTGAACTTGCGGATATTTAAGGCTCCGCCTTGGTACTTCTGCCAAGCGACATGGCCCCGTCGGCAGTGCATATTCTGCCCCAGCATTGTGACCTTTTCGTCTTCAAAAAGTCTAAGGCCACCAAATTTACCTTTAAGTCGAAGCAAATTTGTTGATCTGCAACTACGCTATCGCAATAGAAAAACCTTGTCTAACTTTGGCGGCTTATCATTTGTTGAGTTTAACCTGGAGAGACTAAACTACATGCCAATGGTCTAGCTAGTACATGCCAAATAACTCGGCTTACTAAGGAAAGGGCACGGATCAGGTATCTGTATTTTAGTAAACGGCTTTAAAACTTGCGCATCGTACCAACTTCTCTCAATTCGATACGTTGCTTGGTGCAGTCAAGCCCATCACCCTGACATTAGAATGTCTGATTAATCATAAAGTTGATTAATGTGCTCTTGTATTAATTACGCATCTTTGAATGCTTCTGGTAAGCTATACTGTACCGTTTAAATTGCAATTAGGGGAGAAGTACATATATATTGTGGTGCATTGCATACCACAAGACTCAGCCCATACTTATGAGCATTCATTCTCAGCAATGGTGCACTTTTGATAGCATAAGCATGTCGGCTTTGGCAGATCTGTTGCTCTCTCCCATACAGTCTTTTCTTTGTTTCTACGCTCTGCTTCCGTAGGTGGATCTCTGGGTTGCCAGTCCGGTGGGACAGCCGTTCCTATTCTTCCCACGTACGTGCCTGGAAGGTCACAGGGTGGATCATTCATGCGTCTCATCATTTCGGCTTCATGTCTCTTTGCGATTTCCTCCTTAAATTCTGCTACCTGCATCCTGCGGTGTTGAACAACGCTGCTTCCTCGGCTGTAATTACAAGGGGAAAATATGAAGCCCACTTATGACCCATTAGCAGTACTATGCAGCTTCAAATTAAGGATAGGGCACAAGTTGTCGGCATAATGGTAATTCAAATAATAAAAAATGACGCCTATTCAAAACACACTTGTTTCAGATAGCAAAACTGAAGACATAGGCACAGCCTTGTAGTTAGAGATAAGCATTTATAGTGCTTAACAGTTCGAATTAAAACTTATCGGCTGACTGCAAGAGCGCAGGTAATGCACTGATTCCTACCATTGCTTCAATTCGTTTGTATTGCCCTCTGCTCTGGACAATTTTCCCACTCCTCCTCTTTCCAAGCTGTCTGGTGAGGGTTTGGCTGGATCAACACATTCGCTAGAATATATATTTATTGCATCAGATAAAGAGAACAAAATTCGCATTTGCATTACCTTGTTAAACGATATTAATTGCAGGTTTTAGAAACAATCACAGGACTAGTCAGTAGATTTCTTTTCTCTTATTTAGCAAAAACAGCGATCCGGCATGAGCAGATGCAATGATCTTGATAAGGAGGACAAACAAGAGGTATACACCGCTACGACGAATTAGTTTTTCCATGACATTATAAAGGTTCGGATTTTTTTTGTTTTCTGACATGATTTCTAAGAAAACCTACTAATTATCCAACAGCACTTTCTAAATATAGGTAAATTTAATATAAATTGAAGTTCGGGTTCTAGATCTTGGGTGGAAATTTGCCGAGGTTTTGAATTACCGAAGTTTGACTCACGAGAATGTTAGTTTTCTGGCCCTATCTTTGCCATCCTCATTGTTGGGCGACTAGCAAATTAGATATGCATTACATGAGAACTGATCGGTGCGCATATACGTAAAATACTAAAAGAGATTCAAGGCTTAAGTGGGTAGAAAGTAAGTTAATGGACTTGATTAATTCCACCTTACTTTGATCAGATTTACACAACTGACTCAAAAGATTCGTTTTGCGGCTTTTAGTTTGCTTACATTACGAAAACTCTTCTAGATAATGAAAAGCAATATTAATGGTAATAGTAACAATAGAAGAATCGCCTTTCACTAACCGGATCTTTCCTTGCATTGCCCAAAACGATTCGTTTATAATTTGGTACTAAAAACGGATCAGCAGATTTCTCCAAAGTAGAAAGTGGATAATACTGTTTAGCGAACGCATTTTTATCAAACGGGGCGATTTCATATGCTCTATTTAAAATACTCACGTCACTGTCTACGCGTTGACGTACAATTGAGTGGTT
The DNA here is from genome assembly GCA_001923025.3 of Taenia multiceps. NCBI lineage: Eukaryota > Metazoa > Platyhelminthes > Cestoda > Cyclophyllidea > Taeniidae > Taenia > Taenia multiceps. The sequence continues at coordinate 76,097,173 of CM010311.1, read as the reverse complement.
GTTTTGTACAGATAATCGGTAACATCCTTATAGCCTTCGTCAGATTTTCCAAGCCAAGGAAACGGCTACTTCAGCGTTATTCATAGCAAGCAACTCACTAGATGGGGCAATGCATTTGATATTCTATATTCTTCGGGATATTGCTTCTTATAATCATGCAACATAATTCCTTTAAAAATGAAGTAATTTATGATGTTACCACGTAATCTTGCCAAATTGGCTTTGTCGGATGCATCATTACCGCGGAAGGGACCGTATTTCCCCTGTAAAGCACGCTCAAGTTCCAACGACCGGTTCTGCATATCTTGATCATAAAGCAAGACTATTTGTTACCTCAATCGGACAAAATTTATTTTTACGCAATTCTTTGGGATCTTCTTCTAACTTCGAACTACAGTCTTCAACAGGGCCACATGAATTTGCCCCACAGTGCTTAAAGGGAATCATTGACCCAAGTTCACGCTCTGCAAAATCCCTTTCTCTTTTCTCTGCAGCTTCTTGTGACTTTTGAAAAAAGTATCTGCTTCTATCCTGTTGTGACTTTTCCTTGTATGGGTTCAAATCGCAAGCATATTTTACGTCACTTGGAACAACGCAACGAACAGAATGGCTTGCGTTTCTTGAGAAGTTCTGGGCGCTTTTTGATTGGTCCTTTATTTTGTCGCACAACATCTTACCCTATTCTGTACTACTAACTAATTATTTCCTTAGCGTTTTTGTAAATAATGTAACCAGTAATTTTCAATTTTGAAGATTTATTGTTATGTATTCCTAGAGAACTGATACAGTAAAAGAATGGTAGGCATTTATGTCCTTGAAGAAGGAATTGCGTGATTGCAACAACACAATATCCGATAAGCCCAACAATAATTCTGTCTTAATTCTGACAACTTTAAATTGGTACGTTTTAGGCCCCGCCCTAAATTTTCATGCTGAATAAAAATTCCTACAATTAATAAATTAAACTGCAACCCAGCGCCTTGCTATCCAAACTAAATTGAGGTGGATGCATAAGTACTGATACCGCGTAGCGTGATCAGAGTCCTAACATTCTAAACGGATTGACAAGCACGGACCTCTGTAACCACAAGGAGGCCACTCTCGTCAGCAAAACCTAAGCTAAACCATGCGAAATCCACTGGTGAGACTTGAATCCTGACACCAAACCAACAGATAAGAGCACCAAGACCAGGGAAGTACTTATGCCACCATTCACAAAGGCTCACATAACCCCGTAAGGCACCGACAGTGGGCGAAAAGGCGATGCTTGGTTTTATTAAGGCATAAATGTAACATTATTTTAGGGTCATAAAAATTTACACAAAAAACCAAAAGACACTAATCGATAACTGTGTGATCAGTGTGTCGATAAACTGGCACCTATCGCCTGTTCCTTGAACTATTAGCCGCGGTTGTCGTCGTCGTCGCCGCTGCTGCTGCTGCTGCCGCAGCCGCAGCTCTTGCTGCTTGCCGTCGAGTCGTGATGATTGGTTCAAAGGGGAGCTAAAAGTGGGGATCACCATCATCATCAGCATCGTCGATATAACTACTATCCAACACCAAATGACAAAAGGGCACAGTGAAAACGCGAAAACTTACAGAGGAGCTGCGATCTCCCTTGGCGCTGCCCTTTTTCTCTTCAGCCTCCGCAGGACTAGGCGGAGATCGTTTCTTGACCGGAGGTGATTCTGCACTGGGCGAAGGGGTATCATTGCTGTCCGTTGTCTTTGCAGCCGTCGTCGCCTCAGCAGCAGTTGTGGTGGAGGTGTCGGTGTTTGCAGTGGTATTGGTGAAAAGACGAGTTGAGGGGAGGGGACGTTTAGTAGAGGAAACAAATCGCTGTGGACTGCTCGTAGCTGTGGAAGGAATGAGGGAAGTCAGAGATGCTTTCTGAGTGGAGGACATAGATGCAGGAGAGTTGTCGGTCGAATAGGTACGCGTGCTTGATGGTGTTGTTGGCGGCTGCTCCTCCGTTATCGGCTTGGAGAGGCTGCATGTGAAACACATCTGATTAAGGGAGCATAAATCGAACAAAGCCAACTAAGGGACAGTGTGATAGGGTAAAAGAGTAACTTATTTTAGTGTTTACAGCCTCCCAAGGAATCGTACCGTTACTTTCTCGGATTGCTCCATACGGAGTGAATAAGTTTATTTCTAAAAGTGTTTGTCTCCCAAAGCCTTGTGGGAACTTAAGTTCGACATCACATCCTACATTGGACGCCAAGTCACTTCCGGAGTACGATACAGAGGAGAGGAATGTCAGTCGAAGATGACGACAACTCACGCATTTAGGCGGGATTCGATGAATTTTCCATAATCCAGGTAGGGCATCACTTTGTGTCGTGCGAGTTTCCGACACCACTTTTGCACGGGGCACCGTGAACGGGCACAGGCGCATTTGACGGTGTAACGACACGACCGATAGTCGAAGTCGAAGGGAATGGTCAACTCAACACCTGGCATCAGTTCCTGTGTTGTGCGGATTATGATGCGCAGTTTGTTGCATACTATAAAGTGGTCCAGCTAAAAGAAAGAGTTGATGGTGATATGAACAATCGCTCTTCAGCCGGTAGTCGAGGGATGATGAACTACTTACGAAGCAATTGGGAATACACGACCGACGAATGAATCGGGCATCGTTGCCGTACTGGAAGGTGTTTATTGCTACTGCGCGATCCCCAAAGTTGTGGTAGATCATGACATAGCGATTGTAGCTACAATCGGTAAAGCATCACCATGTAAAAGCATATCGTAAGTTGTTCCTAGAAGTTAATTGAGATCCACGAACTTTAGAGATGGTCCGTTAGTACCTGGGCTCTGAATTCGGCTTCCACGATGTCTGTTTGAGTCTTTGCCCGAGCAATTAGTGCCACTACCTACTCTGCCCTTCTACGGGCTCATAACAAGACCGCTTGCATATTACAAAGTGAAGGCAACAAAAGTAATCAAATACGACCGAAATGTGGAAACGTACTAATTAATGGGATCGATGAAATGTTCGTATTCCTCCAGAAGCATGAGGTTCCCACGGATCTCCGTCACAACTTCCCCCTTTCCAAGCCGAGCAGATGCTTCAAGACCCTGAAAGAGAGGAGTTTCAATTTGCGCATTACCAAGGGGACAAATAAACCTATAGGAAATAAATAAATAAATAAAGCTAAGTCATGATAATAAAGGGGTAGGACTTTAATTAGATGATGTTTTACGGGTGATAGGATGCCCACCTTATCGTTATGATCAAACATGACAACTCGGCAGAGTGGAGTACGGCCAAGACAGGTTGGAGGGAGCCGCTGAACACGCTCTCGACCGCTGGCGCTGAAGCGAGCAAACGCAAAAGTCAGACATGATGGCAATGTTAAAACTGCGCGAGGAGGGACATGCAACTAGCTGTAAAAACCCCACCAACACTCAGAAACTCCTGTCCCACATCAAATGCGGAACTACAATTCTCAGCTACTGGACCACACTCGATTGACACCTAAGTGTAGTAACTTGAAGTTTATCTAACCATGCACTCAACTACACGAGTAGATCCGTCTCAGCAGCGTTGTCCGCTGGCCCCCCTTGAATGGCAACAATAAATCCTAGGTACTGCAATGACTTGTCGTGAATGCGGCAGAGACTCGGGATACTACATTAGAATAGTTTGGGAGGTTTTCTGCTGTTGGTTAGCTTTTACTACTTATATCACCTCACGCTTTTGTCTTGTTAGAATGAACTTCTGCCCTTTGCTTTAGCCTACTAGCCCTTTTATGCTTTAGCCATAAATCCTGTCTTTTGCTAGTGTGGCTTATCTAGTCCCCAGGGCAAAATCAGAATGCTACATAACGACATTCGACTATGAGAAAGTACTAATTCAGGTTACAGGAAAACAAATATAGTAAGAAATCGGAAAGGCAACGAAACTAAAGTTGGAGACAAGAATTCTGGGTATCTGAGGGTGGCTTACAGCTCCTGTAATAGTACTTTAGTGTGGAAGCACGTTTGAAATACGCTCGGAAATTCATTTATAATTACCGGAACGTAAATTCACTACGTAAACCACAAGCAAAAACGGTTCCTGCTAAGCATTGTATTGTATTTCACAGTTCAACTAGACAACAGCAATAAAATTGTTCAAAGTGGGCACTTTCACAGTTCACCACAATCATTAAGCTGATTTCAGCATTTTCCAAGGTAACTCAGACACCGCTCTTCCGAAACAATGAAAGCGAAGGACAAAGTACTTACATGCGTTGCGCTACAAAGGCGATGAGATTTTCGGAGTAAAAGCTCACATCAGCTTCTTTGTAGTCCTTCGCCCAGGCGGAGCCCAGTGTGGAGCCAACAACATTTCCTCGCTTGCCCATCGATAGACGCAAGGGAGAATCGCCAAAAGCCGATATTCTAAAACAGAGAGGTCGCAGGGTGACTGTCAAATACACAAACACATTCAAAGAGTAAAGTGTGCAAGGGGGAATGTTGCGCAACATGCATGAACATATTGCAGCTAATGAGAATATGAGCCCCGAAACACAGATGGCAAGACCGCCTAGCGTCTTGAGCAGACTTTCAATACGAAAGAAGGTAAGGAATGGACGAAATACCAACCTCTGTTTCTTCCTGCTGCCTCCCACAGCCAAGCCCATAGGACTGGTGGTCGGAGTGGATTCTGCAGAAATGGTAACGACGGGGCTGGAGGGTGAGCGATCACCAGTGCTGTCAGCAGAGTAGATTTTCATGTGATGATGGTAGGAAAGTTGAAAAGGTGTCATCTGCCTCACTGGAGTGTCAGTCGGGGTACTGAGGGCGCTCGGAGTCTGTGAAGTGACAGTACTTGATGGACTTTCTTGAATCGTGGATTCGTTAGCCACACCGGCCTTCGAGGAAGCTGGCGTCGCTTCGGCATCGTCTGTTGTTAGAAGGATGAAGAAAAGCATCAGCCTTCAAACATTAGACAAGGTTCGTTTTTAAGGAAAAAAAGGGTTTGCAACAAGGTAACCACAGAACAAATCGTGACTGGCATAAGCCGATGAGGACAAGCGTTCAGATCCTGCACATCCATTCATGGTCCGGGAGACAGATACAGACAATTTTACATACATGACGTGGTGGTAAGGTCCTGCTTCCGTTTGGACGCTCTCGGTGGTGAAGGGATTCGACGATTAACATCCGTCGTCTCGTTATTCTGACGTTCAAGACAGTTCTAAAGTTTGAGCAAAAGAGTAGTTGAATAATAATTACACTTCGCGTCGACCAAGGACGAAAGACAAAAAAGACAATATTCACTATCTTATGGCGCTCGTCGGTGTTGGGGAAAGTGGTGTTCCGTGGGCCAGATGCAGCGTTGCCGCCACCGATGAGCCCAAGTTGGCGAGCCCGGTCCGTGGCATTGGCCAGAAGCTGGGCACCACCGATTGGATGTTTAAGCACTTCGCTTTTGCCTGCGTGGTGATGGATGAGGGAGAGGAGATTCAATTGCTTCGCCGACTCGCGTTGCTTCGACGCGGCTAGAACGCGTTCAACCACCTCAGGACGGACAGTGAAGGCCGGCCGCAGACACGAGGGACAGAGATAGGTGGAGGGATCCAATAGTTTTTCCTTGGGAGTTACTTTTTTGGGATCTGCTTCGTCTGTGCATGCTCCATCGTCGTACACTATCTCCATGCATTCCATATGTTGCAAATAACTATGAGAAGTAGAGGAATAACACAATAACAATTGTCACATTGAAATGTTGGATAAGGGCAAGGTATTGTAACACTTGGGCTTTGGTCCAGTTTGGTGATATCTCCCAAAAGTTAAATGTAAAAGGAAATTTTTAGACACGAATATATAAACGTCAACTTGAAGCTAATAATATCTCACCGGCAATTGAGGCACTGCAGCATTCTTGAGTCCCCAACTTTGACTTCACAAAGACAGTTAACCGTAGACCATATGGCGGGCTAAGGAGAAGACAAAAAACTCACAAGAAAACAAGAAATCAAACTGGCACAATGATGACAATAAGGATTACATTACCAAAAAAATTGACGTAACCTGAAATTAGGCGAAATAAAAAAATGAATAAAAACCAACTTTAGGGCCCGAATCAGCTGCAGATCGGCGAGAGCTCTGACCGGGAATATTGGCGGTTTCGGCGTCAGAGTCCTCTTCGTCTGAACTTTCAAGACTACTGAGTTTTGACGGTGAAACACAAAGGTCCTCTGGAACTTCGATTATCTGGACATGCAATAATGTTAAACAAGATGATTAAATAAAAAATACATCAAGAGAACATAACAAACGTTAAAATAATGATTCAGCACACATTTTCACAAAAATGCACAAGCTTATTAGCCCTGTGCTTGGGACCTTGATTAGCTGAGGTAGTATTCAACGACAACAGCCGCAGAGCTCGGCGTCAGACGAGGAGACGAATTTCTCGAAACTAATGCATACAACCAGCAAAATACAGCAGTTACTTCTACCATGCACTACCTTAGGGAAGGGCAACCCCAAGATAAACCAGCTCTGCTCAAATCCTATACCATAACAAAAAGGGGTAATCAAAACAGAAACGCCAAACTGAACGAAAAACAATGATGAAACATTAAACTCAAATAATTTACTAAAACCACTAGGTAGGTTGTAGATAGTGAGACGTTGGGAGCAAGATTTGCATATAACGTTTCATGGTCCCTGAGCACGCGATTCTTGTACCTATTTGATCAACGAAGTGAGACTAAAGGAAGCTAAGTCTCTAGTTATTAAGGGATGGAGAACTGACCTTCATATCCGATTCAAGATACACTCTCTCTCCTTCGGATTCCTTTGTAACGCTTTTACAGTACCGCGGCACTGAAAACAAAACCTGGTCTTTAGCAGGAGCTTGTGTCAGGGTCTCGGTTTGCTGTTGCTGTTGCGCCGGCTGTTGGTCGCCTTCTTGGACCTTCCAGCGTTGCTGTACAAGCAGAGTACCACCGCTAGCTGCAGCCTTGGCGTGCCATGCAGCGAACAACGCCTTTTTTGATGCGGAGAGGCCTTCGGTAGACTCATCTATCGAAGCCAAGACAAGAGGCACGGATTTAGTCGGTGGAGGGACGACTTTCGAAAAGGACGAGGAGACGGCATTCGATGATTTTACGCCTTTACTTTTGATGAGGGACCTTGATAGAGAAGAATCCTGCCCATTTTCGTCAACATCTATGACCACTGCCGTCCCAGACGTTGATTTAGGCTCAGCCGGTGGTTTGGCAATTTCAAGTGGTATAGTGAGAACAGGAGGTTTGTGGGTGAAGTTGACATCCATGAGGTGAGGAGCCATGGTTGGAGGTGTCAGTCCGACTGGCAGTGCGTAATTGTGGTCATTGTAAGGAAGACCAAAAGAACAGATGGTTGGACCGAAGGACACCCCAGTTTCCGGGTACAGGGCGTCAAAATCCTGAATTCTACGAATCCCATGTAAAAACGTAGGAATTGAATTTTAGGAGGAAAAATTACAAAGTTCAGAAACGGAACCCATCGGTGTCTTAGCTGAAAACCCCAACACTGATAAGTTTTTAAACACAGGTACACCCTTGCGTATGTAGAAGGATCCGAAATTGAAGGTGTGCAAGAAAAACACAGGAACTCTTAGAAAATGTGCACCTTTCTTCATTAAATTTAGTTCTAATTAAAAAACCTACTACAAACGGGATATTTAGGGGCATGGTGAAAAAGCTTTATGAATACAGACCGTAAGAAAAGCAAAAGCGATATTTACTTATGGGATTGAAGGGCGAAACTCCAAATCAAAGGTTCGCGCTATTGCATTACAAAAAACGGCAGGTGAGACAACAACAACAAGACAGCCCATGCTGGACTCCATTTATGAAACAAGAGGAAATGCGAGTATAGATGCTGTGCGCAAGAAAGACACCGATATAGTGGGAGAAAACTGTAAAAAATCATGCTTTAATCAAGGAAATTCACCGTTTTTCTTTGTCTATGCAGGCAGTAAGTTCGAACATTGGTCCAACTAGATGAACACCACTCTCCGGATCAAGATTTGCGAATCGTTGCTTAGCCGCTTGAAAGAAATTGGAGAAGGGTTTTACATACTTAAAACCCTGAAGAGGTGACGATGTCTCCTCGGCAGCAATGTCCATCGTACAGTGGGGGTTCGCATAAAAAACAGGCCGAGCCGAAGGTGTAGAAACAAAAGAATTAGGCATCCGATATAGTGGTATTAGCAAAACAACTTCAGCACATCCATCAACGAATGATGAAGGAACCAAACCGTGGCTTCCAACGGTGTTTGTAGGATACTAAGAAATCAACAACGCTGATTTCCTATTACCGCTTATTCGTTAAAGTCAAACACCACTTCTAAACACCCGGATATTAATCTTCGCGCAACATATCAAACAATGAAATTGTTCAAATCAGTTCGAATCTACATCATCTAAAATTATTGATGGACAGTTGTTTATAAAATTAGAGCAAAGTAATGGTGTCAATTCTTTAGCGAAAGTTTTCGCTTGAGAGCGTAAGGCCTAATTAATTATTTGGCACTCCTAAAAATCTTGACTTTCGACAAAGACTTTAGTAGAAAGGAATGGATCATGAGCCCTATTGATGAAAATCGATTCCATTATTACTCAATTTTGCATTCGATGATAAGTTTTAGGTTGCTTATCGACTAAAATCTTTGCTTGTCTGCAGACATTCTTTCTTCAACCTTGGTATTGTCATAAGATCTCAAGTTCATAACTGTGTAGTTGTTTTGTTCACTTATGTCTTAATTATTGCAAAACTTTTTGTGCATGGGTTCCACTGTTCAAACTCCATTTTTACCTTGTGTGCATTATCCAATTTTGCGTAGATTCGACACTGCGCAACATGAAGGCAGTTTTTTTCGGCCTTCTCTCACCTAATCATTCACATCTTGTGTTTGTTTGCTTTCCTCGAGCAGTCAATTAGTACCCCATATCTGCCCAAAAAAGTGAACAAGTTGTAATCTAGGCGAGCAGATTATATCATAGCAGGTGTTTAGGGGTTTTTTAATATAAGTAAGTAAATAGTTTTTGTATTCGGGTGAATGAGCGTACGACGCTTTATGCTGGACGTGATCGCTAGTCATATTCATTGGGGGTCACTAGTAGTGGAGGGAGTATGAACGCGTTCTTATTGCCACCCTTAAATAAATCCTTAACTCTAAAAAGCAATATTTGGGTAAATAACATGGTCTCGACTTTCCAGACCCAAGGTCTAACATAATTTGTAGTTCTTGCACCAGTGGTACTGCAGGTCCGTCTTCGATAGTACTTATAAAGATGAACCGGGTGGATGAATTGTTGCACTACGATGACAAGCGCTCCGATGAGTGAGGCGTGATGCACTCTCTGTGTCTCAAGGTAATGTCAAAGTGGACACTTCCTCTGAATACTTAACTGTCACTTGAAGGCAGTCTAGACTTTCCAGCACGGGCGGCTTTAAGCCAAAACTTGAAAAAAAAGTAGCCCAAATCCTGATTTCTTTGTTTCCACTGCTTCCAGGGAGGCGCCTTAACCTCACAGGACGACCAATCCTGGGTCCCAGTGCGTACTCTGGGGAAAAAAAAGTATTCAAGAGATAGCGATCACACAGCCAGTTAGGCCAATTTATTTTCATGTTTATGTTTACGTATCAGGACTCTTGTGTGCGTTTGGAGGTTTGTATGGATGCTACTGAGGCGATGCAGCGCTTAAATAAATCAACTACTTGTTTATTCCAATGTTTTTGCCCAAATGTGTTCGCCCATCCAAAAGAGGGAAGCTGTTTTGCTATCTGAAGCAATTTCAACAAGCAAACATGATCTTTCCCGTGGGGAGAAGTGGATACATGCATTTGTCGGTACTAACGATTGACTAACTGTTGTCTGTTTACTTCCCCATCAATTGGAAAGCCGCCTTTCTGGACCAATACAGTTAAGTGTTTGGTCGGAGGTAGGGGGTCGACAGAATCACGCCAAAAGTCCCTTTTGGCTGCTATTCACTCTCCCACTCCATCACTTTCTGTTTATTTGGAATCAGGCATAACCTGAACATATTTCGATCCATGTGAAAGGAAAACTTTGAGGCAACAATCTCCACAACTTTCAAAAACACACATTACAGTCAAAGGATTTTTTGACTTCAAAGGCTTTTTTTCGCCAGACTAGGAGGCAGCCAAAAAAGCGCCGAGATGTCAACAAGGTGGCATAGCTCACTACAAATCGAGAAGGCGAAAATTGCTCACTCATGCCCTAATAGTCCTCCATACGCCATTTGAGCGAAGTAGTAGAGCATCCCATTAGTTGGGCGAAACCAACGATGGGTGCTTCACCTGTGGTGCTTAAAACAGCAAGGAAGAAGTGGGCCATAATGCATCAAATGCTTTTGACATAAAATTGGTCACTCACCCCAAGGGCGGGGTTGGCGGTCTGCCACCATCGGCTGCACCATCAAAGCCGGTGGATTCGTTTAAAAATAGAGGTGTACGCGATTAGATATTCTGAGCTAATAACCGAGATTTAGGACCCAGTGTCCCGTGAATAAGTGTCTCCTCCCACAGCTCCATGCCTGTAAGATAGAGTTAAGTGGGGTTCATGGCCTGCCAAGTCATGCAGAAGTCGGGATAGATAAAAGAATGCACTTTAAGTGGTTAACAAACACATCACTGCACACTTGTGGGCCTAGAGCAGAGCGACCTACTTGAGCTAAATATTGGGTAAATATCCGAGGCTGTTAAGCCAGTTTTTCTAGCGGATCATTGTTTAGTAAATAAGTTTGATAGCCTCCAGCACTTATAGATATGAGGAGTCTTCAAAAACACGAAGGTACGCTTTTGTGGAGGTAGAAGGAAGTAAGTGCATCCTGGTATTTTGCAAACTATTTCTACTTCAGATACTGTCAGTCAAGATGGCAGGTAAAAGTAGCTGCTCCAGTGTGCAATAGCACGCAGTGACAGAGGATCTTGTGAACACAGGCGTCGAATTCGATTTCACAAGTGTCTGCAACAGACTTCAAACACCGCATCTCAGTAGTAAAACGTTTCAATGTTTCAACCATTTCGATGGACGTCGAACGCCTCAACGTTGATGCCGGTTTTGAATGTAGTGGTACCAAGTCCACAACAATCACGTCTGTAGACAGTCACCCAGCGCATGGAACGTGTGCCTTAAACTGGACGTCCGATTGAGGACTTAGCCTACCTCGGGTGTGATAGACACCATCACTGGTGAGGGCTCGTGATTTTGGCATTAACTATAAACTCGGCATCCAAACGACTTACCTCCTCTGATTAGCACAACAGAGCAACCGAGGATGGTTCGCACCCTCGGTAATCGTGGGTAAGGCGAAGTGTAGCAGGTGAATGCCTGAAATATTGAATCCAGCAATCGCGCTTTGGCAAGCGTCAATGTCTTTCTCGAACTCAACGGAGTGAAATGTAGTTTTACCGAAATCAGGGACAATACTGCCTTCACTGAACTCAATTGTGAAACCCCCAAAGGCGCATTCAGGCGAGCAACTCATTCAGCTTTCAGACAAATGGGACCGACCTAACGGCTTCTCAAATCAGTATTGTGACAAACTCGCATTAATCATAGTTTACACACGTATAGTGTGGCTTCAATCAGGCGTGGCGCCTAGTTTGCTGCCACCTTTACCACTGTCGTGGCACTATTTTGACACGTGAGAATCAGCTGATGACAAGTGACGTGAGTGGTGCAATCACGTCACAGGAGTGGAGTAGTGACCTGCCCTGTGCCCATAGAACGAAGGTGAGCTTATTAAAACTGGTTTTATCTGTTTTTCGCCTCTACTCTCCTTGTTAAGACCTTGTTTTTAAAATGGCACCTAAAGGTGTCAAGTGGGAAGGTGGAGGCATCACTAATGATAGCCGTTCACTGCGACGCACAACGCCAAAACTCTAACCAGTGGGCGCTTTTAACTTAAAAAAGCAGAACTCTATTTATGACCTTAAAGGGACTCAAATTTATTACTTGATGGCACAAATAACTAGACCAACGGAGGGGCAAAAGGAAATCACCAACCCACTTAGCATGGCCAAATAACGCAACCCATAAAACTGTCCACAGTGCTGATGCATATTCGGTAGGATGACGACAAACGATTGCATGCAAGTGGTATCTCTGCAATTTTCACTGTAGCTCTATCCAAAGAGCTACTAAAACTTGCAGCAGCTTGTGAGATGTGACTTCAGCCCAGCAGTACGATGCTCGTTCTCCTTCGCTTCGTACTATCTTCCTTCCACTGTGAACTCGGCAGGGGTTCATAAGATGTGCCTGGACTCGACCTCACGGGTCGGATTCCAACTTCTCCGCTCTACAATCGCCGAGGTTTCAGCTGGTGCCTGCGGGAGGCGTATTCCTCATCCTCCTCTTCACTACGGTTCAACGATAGCAGAACTTACCGCCTAGGAACGACTTCACCAATCTAATTCTGCTGTATCTGATAGGTAGATGTATGCACTAGGAAGTGAAGACTCTCCGTTCATGGCAACGAAATCTTGCGTGTCGAGAGCCAGGTGACAAATGAAAAGTGACAAGAACAACTATGAGCAGTGCCTCGAGTGAGAGATGGCAAAACAAGTCGTCTGCATCCGCATCAATTTGAAGACAAAGTACAAAGTAATGAAAGGAATACCTGGCAAATGAGTGGCTCCTATGCCCACCAACAGGTGACAAATGAAAGAAAGACGGATGGAAGGAAGGGAAGGGGGACAATACACTGCAGACAATCACCTCGTGTGTTTTGTATTATTCTCAAGCGCCTTTGTTATGTTGTTTACTTATTTTTGTAACAAGAAATGTCTTTTGTACCCCAACCTTTGTTAGACGATTGAATGCATCATGGGCTGTCCCCACACCATCACCCACTCACTGGTCCACACACCCTTAAGGGGTGTCACTTCAACTCCAGAACACCACATCCCCTTCTACGTGTGTGGTGGACTAGCGACACAACAGTTCATCATAAAGCTCTTCCAATACACTTCGCCAATGCAAACGGTCACGACTCATCCTCTTCCTCTCCCGAAACAGGCAGAACTTGGGCTGGTCAGTCAATCAGTCGGAAGCAATTTCTATCTCACCTATCATCTGCAAGGCAATGAAGACCTCGTACCTCACACCCCGCCTCGGCTCACCTCAATGCTTAGTCGTGAGGCGACAAGGACAGAGTTGAAGACGTGGACGACATCAACTCCTTCTCATTCATTCTAATGACGATATCGCACAAAGAGCTTGTCACCTTGCCCCGATATCAGCATCAGACAATCACATGCCAGATGAAAGAGACAGTTTGAGAATGAAGGGCTTCTAGAAGTAAACTTCCCTAAATGTGTCGCTTGCAACTGACTTATGGCCCCATCGAAAAGGGGACTATGGCACTTTATGAAGCTCTCCACAATTATATCTTTTTGTTCTCCGAAGCCACACCAATTTATTTACATTCAAGTACTTTCCCACATATTTTAATGGGATTATTAAAAGCTCTAGAATCTCTATGATTTAAGAATTTTTAGTAATCCCCATACTTAGCCAGGAAATTAAGTTGAATTTGTCCACCAATCAAGAGGTTTCTCGTCCCTCCAAATTGGATAAATCTAAAGCTCATGCTACGGGAGGGTTAATTTTCATTCTGAAGATTTGACACGATGCCTCTGTAACCAACTTTCAAACAGAACTTTACTGTCCTTAAGATTCTGCCTTCAGGGCCCAGAGATTCTCGACGGCCCTGTAACTTGTAAGTTGAATGCATTCACATAAACAACTGCCTCCTTATGGCCACAATGAAAGACTCTTTGCCTGAGATGATTTTGTTTTTCAAAATCGCCTTTCAATTACTTCTACGTTCTTTTTAATTTTTGCTGGTAATTAAGCGCATTCTACTATCGAGGGGATTGGCCAAACTTTGTCCGACATCGCTTCCCCACCCGACTGACTATCAATCACTCATCCTCTCATTTTGTGTCCACCCACAAAAGACCTCTATTGCTTCTTTTTTTTTACTTGTTTATATACACACTTTGAGCATAACATGACATTAAAATAAAAATGACTTCTCATTCAAATGCCCTTTGAAAGGCTTGAGGCCAGTTTTATGCTGTCGTCAGATGCGAGTTTGTTTGGGAGGAGACTCTTCTCAAGCCGTGTGGCTCACTTGTTTTTTGTTTCTTCTATAGTTATTTACATACACAGTGCTCACGTAAGGATACGCTCTTCCTTTCATACCCATAAGGCATTTAATTACTGCGGCTTTGACTCAACTTCTGTGGTGGCTAAGTTAAGGGGTTAAGTCTGGAATGCCACGCCTTCAGCGAGTCCTGGCCTTTGGCATTAATGTGACTTCTTGTTAATTCTCCTCAGACTTCATTGAGGGAGAAAGAAGGCGCAATATGTAGACAAGGCATGTTTCGTAGACGAAGAGAAGGATGGGGACCACTGGCATGGTACAGGAGGACATGCCGTCCATCTGAAGTACATATGTGGAGCTTTAAGTGTCCGCAAAACCAGGCAACCAAATTGATACTTGGCTCACCTCCCCTCTTCCGATCTTCTTCTTCTCCGACGTCCTCCCTGATCATTCTCCCGCGTCGGCAATGTAGTCGGTGGGGTAAGGAAAACACCGGCCTAGCCATCGGAGTTCCATGCATCTTGGAAGATATCTGCCTGCAACATCACTACTTCTACTCGACAATTTCACTGAATCTAGAGTTTTCTTCTAATAAGGAACAAAATTAAGGGGGGGGAGGAATGTGCTGGCCTAAAAGCAGAGCCGTTCAATGAAAGGAAGGGGTTAAAATAGTTCTACTGGGGGTAATGTTGCTGCTCATCTATATCTACCGGGGCTTCATCCAGCTGGTAGAGAGCTGAAGGAGGTGTTGTGTGTTCACTTCATTGACACATTCATACAGGTGCAGTAAACAGCTCCTTAACCAACTTTTCCAGATGGTTTTCTTCCACAACTACTGCCAGCTGTTAACAGCATTCCCGCAGGACACGGGACTGGGATCACTACTGGAGGTAGATTTTATTTAAGCACTCTGGTAGCACGCGCCCTCCTTCCGCCAAAGGTAGTGGAACCCCACTTCGGAGCATTAGGAAAGCCTCCACTTAACTTGTTGTGCTCAAACACGGATTAATGAACAAATATTCATCTTCAAAGCTAAAGACCTAAACATAGAGCTTAAAAGTAGTAGCTTTATGCTGCCTTCTGAGAACCTTTATGTCTGTTAACTCGTAGTGCACGATCATTATGGCATGCCTACTCTCTCCCTCTCTCTCTCTCTCTCTCTCTCCGTCTCAAGACAACGTGACTACCCATTGTATTATGACGATAAAGAGTGGGAGGGGCATTTCATGAGGCGGCGTTTTGCATGCAACCCTTTTATTCCGACCTCTAAATTGTGCCCTCTCTCTCTTTCTTGCTCCACTGCGTGTGTTCAGTTGGCAGAGCATGACCACCTTATTTCCTCAATAATTTTTTGCCTCTCCACTTCCCTTCATTCGATGGAAGAGCCTACTTTCCCACTTACTTTTATAAATCTCACCTTCCTTATCTCCACCCCTATCAAGATGTCATAAAGTGTCGGTGTTGCTAGACAGAAACACATTTGGCGTTCCATGAGGTTTTTCACAACACAAGGAACAGGAAAAAGGGAGATAATAGGCGTCACAAGACACTGTCACCCGTCAAGCAGTGAGTGCTAAATTCATGCCTCCAGGCCGTCACCTTCGCTGTACACCGAGCTCACCGCATGCTCACTTCCCACATGGTTGTGGTGTAGAATGACTTGCACCGAACTACCAAATGTGCCACCTATCTCTGATAGCTCTGCTGTGCAAATCTGAATTGAATGGCCATTTGTTTGCCTAGTTCGCAGTGATTTTCGAAATCATAGGCATTCATCACTGATTATGTCCATTGGTCCCACAAACAAATTCCTCTTCTGCGCACAATCATCACACCAGAGATCAGTTAATCCGCCAATCAGACGTCCAGCTTGAAGCGCTTGTTCCATGCGCCGGGCGACTGTCCACGGATGGGATTGTTGTGGCCTGAGTACCACCACATTCAAAATTGTCATTAACGTGGAGATGTTTAATGACCATAGCAATGGATGGAGCATTTAAAATTCTTACTGTTGAGCGGCTGTACTTCGCACTACTGAGGTAAGGCGCTTGAAGTCTTTTGTAGGTACTTGACAATTCGATTGCGATGCCTGTACTCACAAGAGCTTCTGTCACTACATGCTGTTACACGCTGGTACAACCACTTTTGCTTGTCACCTTGATTGACGGTGTCTGGTGCAGTACGTGGAATGTGCGTTGCCTACCTACCATTAGGTGCAGTACCGTCACTGTGGTGCCTTGTCTTGATTTCCAAACTATTTATCCACTAATTACCACTCCCGTAACTATTGCAGACTCATCGAACGCTGGTTGATGCCCTCCGGAGCCTAGCTACAAGCACATTGTAGGCAAACTCCGAGCCCCTACTGATCCCACTTTTAGTGGCTTCAAATTCCACCCTTAAACCCATCAACCGCTGCTAACTTGCGACATTTAATGGGTTGGACTTGAGATAGACCGGTTTCAAGAGGGTGCATTTTCTGATGGCATGAAGTACCCTTGAAGTTGGAAGGCTGGCATGACCTTTAAACTGTATTTGGGTGATTGGTGGAGAATCCGCTGTACTCTGCAAGTATCTCCAAAAATTGCCAATAAAAGTGACTTAAGGTTAAAACTGAAGTTTCTTTTGGTCAGGACCGAATCAAGTATGGTACAGAGTGGACAGCTCTTCAGTGCCGATCCAAAATAACAATTTTGACCCACGACCTGACTGTACTACAATAATGGCTTCAAATGCTCATTTCCAAGATTGAAGAGTTCAGCATGCACCAACCTCGCGACCCCTGAGGTGGAGACGTAATCCGAGCCCTTCCTTGCCCCTCTCCCCTTAAAAATGGCATCCCCAGGGGTGCAAAACCAGCACTGGAAGGTAAAAACAATAACTTTGTTGAAAGCTAGTTAACAATTATCACTGATCCTAATAACTGTTGCCAAATCACGTCTAATGCTTCCTAAAAATAGAGATTAAAAGGCTGCTGCTTTGAAAACGAATTTGCTAGCTCTGCTCACCGTATACTTTCAATGATCAGGTTGATTGCATGAAGTACCCTTAAAGTTGGAAGGCTGGCACGATTTTAGAACTGTGTACTTGGGTGGTTGGCAGAGAATTCGCTATACTCGACCACCATTTTTAAAAAAACTTTAGTAAAAGTGACTTTAGGTTAAAACTAAAGTTTCTTTTGGGGATCCACGATCAGGACCGAAACAAGTCTAGTACTGAGTGGACAGCTATTCAGCACCGATTCAGATATGCTTCATATTATGTGCCGATAGGTATGAAGAACTATTTTGACTCGCAATTTGATTGCAATATGTGATGTGCATTGTTAAATTGGAGATGTTTAGCACACGCTAACCTCCTTATCCCTGGGAAGGAAATGAATTCTACCCTTCCTCTTTCTCTAAAAAATGGCTCCTCCAGGGCTACGAATGCAACGGTGGGAAGTAGAAATGTTAAACTTGTTGAAAATCTAGTTAACATTTGACACGAAAGACGCTACTGTGAAAACAAATTTGCCAGCCTTGCTCGCCTCATGTGTTAAAACACCAGCTTGAAGGACATTAGCTAGGAGGGTCGTTTTTAGGCCTCTCAAATCTGCCACAGGCCTGGAGAAGAGCCATAGGTACACCCAAGCGGTGCAGGTACCTCTTCGCTCACTGTGCAGGCCAGATTCGTCGAGTTCCGTTTTTCTTTCCCCATTTCTCATGGAAGCTACATAAGGTGACTCTAAAGCGCCTCACCGTCGAGACGGATGATTGTGAAAAAGCATGTTCCGGCGGTCCTACACGATTCCTAGTTCAGTTCTACTGCAAAATGGAGCCAAGTTTTAAATTGGAAAAGGCGATTTAACCACGAAATTTGCACCCACAGGACTTGTCGCCTGCAAATAAAATCTAAAGTTGTTGGACATTTGGTCAAGAAAGAAGTCAATTACTAGAACCCTTAATTTCAAATCTAATTGCGATGTGAAACATTTCATTAGCCCCATGATGCCTGCTTCAACCACTCCGACACAGTCCTGTGATTTGGCTCAGCAGCACTTTCTCTGTCAGCGTCACATGTGTGACACACGTGCTTCCTACCGCCTTCTACTGACTGTTTGCAACACGATTTGGTGGAGCTCACAACACCCGCGTGGATGCGCAATGCCTTTTCCGTTCCAACACCCTAAGTGTAGCCTTTTAGCTCTTGTCTAACATGTGCGCTTGTCAGTTTCATGAAAGCTTTAAACACCTCCCATACTACGGTGGTCACTTTCCCTCTAAAGTGTCCTAGAACCATTAATTCATATCCAGCACAAAGTCTTCAAGGTGTATAATTTAGACTGTCCCGACAAAGGGATTCGCCGGTGCACCTGGGAAGATGAAAAGAGCTGGTTTTTGGAATTTAGCCAACCATTAGCCTGAACACAGAGTTATTAAATCTTCTCCCTCCCCCCCCCCCCTTTGTTTTTAAACTTACCTTAGTAGCACGATTTTGGGGTCTCAGTTGGTCCTAACTAAAGTACCTTACAGTAAACAAAACTGCGTCTCACAGAATGGGAGGCTAAACGGATTACCAAGCTGGTAAAACCCCGTGACCTTAGATGCCGCAGGATTATATGTTTACGTCCGTATTGTAACATCGGGCGCCGGAATGTTGGATAAAAAGTTATAATAATGAAGTATAGTTTCACTGTGTCTCACCTAGTCCCAATTTAGCTTGGTAAGGTTACACCTCGGTTTGTTTACCACTCACCCAGGTACCTCTTTATTGGCAAACATGATACGACAATTACTTTACGACCTCCTCCTGATCGGTTTGGGTTTCCCTTTTTTACAGGACAGACACTCATTTCAGAAGGAGATGGAGAGATCTTTTGACGCTTCCACGTCGAATGAAGTTCTGATTCAGACGAAGATGTCATTAATTCCGAATAACCATCCAGGATACTGTTCCGATTCGTTATTTCTTGCGTCTCGACTGTCAGGCGCAGTTTTGCTCCCTATTTGCCCTATTCTGAAAGTTAATGTCTCTTTAGAAAGGCGTTTCACTCTGAACTAAACGAATGCAATGCAAGTGGGATAGTTGACAGGGCTCTGGCCAGCCAAGTAAACCACTTAGTGTCAATGTGACAGTTTTGGATAAACGTTGGAGGTGAGTCAATACCTTGACAGGGGATGATGGGAATGAGAAGAATTTCATTGTGTCAATGATTGCTGTGGATGAGTATTGTTTTTTCAGGAAATGCCAAACCCATACCCAAGGCAAAATTCCGTAGGGATTTTGCTCTGTCAATTAAGCAGTTGAGTATCTCTGGCTCGGATGCCTGGGGTACATACAGCCTTTGAATATAAAATTCTTGGTGTTGGAGGGCTTAAAAACCTTCTTCGGTAAAGACTTACAAAAACTGTTGAAGGAAAGAATGCTCCCCTGTCTGCCTGAAGTTGTAGAGCACCGTCACTCATCCTGCACACCTAATTCTAGTTAGAAACCAGCCTCTGTGAGATCGATCTGTGGAGGGTGTTGCTTAATTCCTTGCATTCTTTTGCAGCCTCAAATCTGAATGTTTGCGATTCATCCTTATGGTGGTATATCCCTTTTAAAGTCTACCATGCTCATCTAATGAGTTCCTCCCTCACGCTGCTCAAGGGTACTTCGTTTTTGCCCCCAAAAAAGCTCTATTAACCGAAGAAGAGGTCTGTGTCGCCTCCTCTTTCACTTTCCATGCTGTCTAATGGAAGGCCTTACCGATACACCCAAATCCTGTGCTGCCAATTGCGGTGAATTTCTGAGCCCAAATTGTTTGCAATGAATCACCAAATGGATGAGAAATTTCACTGCAAAGTACATAGCACACTTTCTAAAGCCTGAAATCCACCCTCTACTCTATATAGTTAAGTTATGTCAAAAGCCAGTCACAACTACGTCAACAGGCTCACATGGCTCACCGAGGTGAGGTTAATAAATAAACATCTGCATATGAATTCAGTAAATTGAGTGGGTCATCGCATTTTTTTAGCAGAACTTTGGATTATTCAAAAAAAAAATACTGACGAAACTGTGAGTGGGTGTTTACACTTTCACCACATCTGTGAGAGTTAAAGTTGCCTGTCATTAAAGAAGTTAATTAGATTCTTCTCCAAAAATTCCGTTGCATAAAATCTGTGTGCATTTCCATCACTTCTTTTGCTCCTTACAGACAAAACGCCAAATTGGCATACTTTCAAAGGCAACAACAGACGTATCCAAACATGGCGACTTTGAGTAGCTCGAGGAGGTTCAAATATTCGTTCTTGATGGTCGTTGTAGTGGCATCTAGTCCCTGTCTCATGCAAGCACAAAGTGTTCCTGTTGACAGCGGACTGCAGATCCGGACACATGGAACAGTAGTGTTTCTTTCCTCTCTCTGAAGGCTCTACCGCCTATTGTTTGCCCTTGGTTGCGCATTCTTTTTCCCCTCACAAAGTCGTATACCTCATGACTGAAGGTGGGGGGAAATTGCCAACTTCTCTACCACTTTGACGCATTTGACAGATAGACCCTATCAGGCGAGTAGTGAGCCGTTTAGCACCTTGTTCGGGTGATGATTTTTGCATTCCCACTCTACCTTTTGGATGAGAAGCATGTAAAAGGATAAAATTTCACGCATTTCCTCTTAATACACAGAATTCGCTGCTATCCTACCATTTATTTCCCTCTCACTTAGCATTCCACTAACCATATTAACTTCACTTTGACGATGCAAAAATATGACGATTTAACTCTCCTAAGATGGGTGTAATAATTCGTTTGTTTGTTCGAACTGCCGGTTTTGGTCATTTGGGTGGCCATACCAGCAGCCTCCAAGCCCTCTGTTTCCAGAATATGTATATCCTGCCCTAGTACTATGTCTTCTTTTAACTTGAAGGAAGTCTCCAGACGCTACAATGAGAGCTCCACTTCTGGCCTGCTTTGTCATAGATTATGCCCTCTCCATTTCCTACCTTTCGAAACATAGCTTAATGTCAAGGCTTAAAGACGCACAGTGTCCATCCACCGTGGCAACATTCCAGTACAATGTATTGACTAAAATCACGAAATATTCGTGCATATTTGAAGGCGATAATCAACGCCACTCCTCCACTCGGAGCTTCAACTAAGGCGCATGGGGAAGTTGTGGTTGCCTTGCCGACTTGCGGAACAGGGAAGCGCTTGCGGCTCAACCGAATTGGCAGTGGACAAGCTCAAGGGCATGATTTACACTACTTTGCGCAGGACGGAATACTCACTTCGTTTTACTATTTTCTTGCATGTTAACATTCCGCCTGTCATAAAAAGACCGTTTTTTTCTCCACTGACTGAGTCAGACCAGCACACCATACAGTCTGAAAGCTCCCTTGTCAAAATTGTATCCGTGTTTGGAGAGCTGGAGCTGTACAAGCACACCATATATCAAACACAGTATGAATACTACCACTGCTACTATTCAAGGGTGTACACAAATTAACTTGACAGTGACACGGTGTTAGAAAGATTACTCAACGATTACAATAAAAGGCCTTATTAGCGCTGTTAAACAGAAAGCAGTCTAATCTCGTCAGTTATAGCGCCAGTTCATCACCTTCAGTCTGGCCAAATTGCTACTTTAGGCTAAGTTGAAAAGGCGTTTATGGTTATTTAAAATCGGTGTGGGATGTGAATGACCGCGACACTACTCCCTTTGTCCATTTCCAACCAGAAGTGGTCATTGTCCCCATCCCTCTCCGCCCCCCCCCCCCCCCGATAAACACCCTCTTTTTCATGCCACCTATTTGCGACAGTGTTTGCAGAATCATTTGCCTCACCTCAGCACTTTATTCAAGGCTACTTGATAAGGGAGAAATGAGCTGAATTAGGGATGGACAAGCACTGGGGAGGCTTTGACGATCATGTGAACTAACATGTGATGGCAATCAACCCATTCATAAACTGCAGGTGGGTAAACACGACAGCTTACTAGCATCTCCAGCTCCATATCCACCTGCTCCCTTCTTCTAGCCAGTACCACAGTGGAAATGGATTTTAACGCGTTGCCACAGCTCTTGAACCCCCACTTGACGGCTTCAGCTGGCAGCAAAATAACCATTTTGTAAACTCAACCTAAGGGAGGAGTCGAGAAGGACAATACGTGGTTTAGAGGGTGAATGGTAACTGAAATTTCACTAAACTAGACTAAGACCATGTCTGCTCCCACAGAGGTACTGAATTTTTAATGCAGCAACAATTCACCCAAACTGCCATGGCGACCAACCCGTCGGCAGCAAAAAGTGAAAGAGTTGCCTCTTTTAATCCCTCCCTTTGCCACTACCATCCAAAAAGTGTGCATTTTGGCGTGGGGGGCAATGCGGTGGACAAAAAGTGGGAATAGTGGCGACTTGGTGAACTCTCCAATCGCCAACGCAAATGTAAGGATAAAAGAACGATATGGCTACAGATGTAACTTCATATTTTATGAACCTTTAACCCTTCCTTAAGGAATAAACAAATGTTGGTGCAAAAATGTACGTTCTTTACTTCTTTTTCAACATTTGTATCAATGATGTAGGGAACTTAGAATTGTGCACATTTTGAGGCTATTTGCCTAGAGGGACAGAAACTCACCACCTTCCCGAATTGCCTACGGGTTCTCCTCTCCGTAACATCAAAGTAAAGAGGAGTTGTTAATCATATATTAGGCTATTCTTTGTTAATAGCTGCATCACAACTATGGCAACAGACGTTTCAATATTTACACGACCAGGATTAATGGAGTATATGTGGTTCGGCCTTGAAGTGGGTTACTGCATTAATTACCAAACAAAAAGTAGGGAAATAAGTCCTAATACTGAATTTATTTACACAGTTAGGTCACTCAGTAAACAAAGGGAGTCTCTTTGACTATGTGGACCGAGTGGAGGATAGGCTAAAGCTGCCCTAACACGGTGTAGTTCGGACAAATTCGTGGGTTCAGTGTTTACAACAACCATAGAAATGAAGTGATTGCTAGAAGACAGACACACAAATGCCAAGCATGTGTGTGTGTGTGTGGCGCAGTGATGTGAGTGTGGAGGGCACGCACCGCAAGTTGAGTATTTGAAAAATATTGAAGAGTACCTGAGAGATTTATGCTTCTCTGTTGTGAGCCAAGTCGCCAAGGCGTAATACATATGATTTGTCTTCTCCACTCTACTCCACTCCGCCTTATGTGTCTCCGACTCCCGCTCTCACTTCGTGCCTGCTCGCGCACGCAAGCGCCACCACGTCCGCACACCGCACACGCACCCTGCGTGGCATTGGTGGAAGTGTTTCAGCGCGTGATTGGGTCACCTACTGACAGTAATGCGCGGATTAAGCAAATAATAGAGGCTTACGATCAGCCGAACTGACAGCATGACGTGATGTTTAGTGCCCTAAGTGCTCCAGCCTGAAGCACACTACGGTGACAGAGGCAAAATCGTGAGGATGGATGCGCATGGGAAATTGTTAGGCAACATCACTGTCGTCACCCAGGCGCCCCTTGTGTGCCCTAATGGCACATTAGATGTTATTACTCGCAACAACGGCAGCGATCTACTCATGTACTCGCGATTCGCTCCACCAATCAACGAGATGGTGGAGAAGGTGAGCTATCCCATCTGGTGCTCCCTCGGACTGCCCGGAAGCATACTCAGCATTTACATCTGGTCTAGGCGGAACATGCGCAAACAGGGCAGTGTCGCGGCGGCCGTTTACCAAGCTGCGCTCGGATGGGTTGATCTCTTCTTCTTCCTTGTGCAGATGATGTGGTATCTCCACACCGCCTGGCGCCTACGAACCCTCGATCGCATCGTCATTTGCGAGGGTTTCGCCATAGCCAATTATCTTATTCAGTACGCCAGTCCTATGCTCACTCTCGTATTCACAGTGGAAAGGTATATTGCAATCTGTTATCCTTTTCGAGCGGGAGCTCGAAATTTTGGTAATAATTGCAAAAGCGCTTCTCATGTTGTCCTGGCAACGATATTTTTTTGTGCCCTCCTGGCCAGTGTCCAAGGCGTATTTTACACAGTCTCTAATGGAAACTGCGGTCTGCGGCCGGATTTCGAGCAGGAGGGTGAACCCGAATGGCTTTTCTACACTGGGTGGATTATGTTCACTGAACTCCTGATGTTCGGTCTCGTTCCAATTATCTGCCTCATTCTCAACATTCTCGTTATCCGCGCTTTGCACAGGCTTTCTCACGAGGAGTCGGGCCCCGGTAAGAGAGATCGCGGAATGCCACGTTTGCCGAAGAACAACAGTTGTGCTCGCTTCTCCACCACTAGTTCCGTATTTCTCCCCCAACTTGAGGCCTCGTTTAACGAGCGGCAGAGTAAACAATCAAGCACCCTCACCCTACTTTGCGTCTCCTTCTACCTTATCTTTGCTCACCTCTCTGTCGCTGTCATGGTTGTCCTCTACATAATCCTTCCCATGGGGGACATATGCATGACGGATGAGGAGATATCCAAGGATCCTGTGTGGCGGCGGCACTTCCGATTTTTTACTGTCCGCTCACTCATCGAGTCTTTCGGGATATCGCACTATGCAGCGAAGTTCTACATCTACCTGGCCACCAGCGCCGCCTTTAGGGAACAGTGCGCGAATGTATTATGCTGCTGCAAACAACACAATGTCACCGTGGAACCATCCTCCTATCAAGCACAGATACCAGCCAGTCTCACTAATGGGGATTCGACATTTATGGGTGGAATGATGCATTCCACAGCCTCATCCAACGCTTGTCGGGGACACTCGACACCTTCCATTTTCATGCCATCTAGGCGAATCAGTGCCTCTAGTCTCGGATCGCGTGTTTTTGGTAGTGGCGGAGCCGGGGATAGGCGGACTCCGCGGGTTCGACCTGCAAGCGGACTTTCGCGAACTGTGCTCAACGATATTGGTGAGCGGGTCCAGTTGAAACTCTCCTAGCTCCCATCCCCATATCCATCGCCATCACTACCAACACTTCCGTCCCACCCTGCTCTGCACCATCCCTCCCTTCTCTCAAGAGTAGAGATAACCACGTGCGTCCTAATGTACAAAGACCCCTCTATCCTGACAACACGCCGATACATATACTTTGCTTTGTTTGCAAAGTTGCAAGCGAAAGGGGTAATTAATCTGGTGGTATTTGTCAAATATGTTTATCTGACAACATTTATGTCCATTCCCCGCATGTTTAGGCAGCAGATGGATGGGATATTCACCTAGAGATTTGATGCAACAGCAAGTAGGAGGAACACGTCAGTAAGCGGTAATGGCCAAGCAACTTTTTGTGTCGAGAGAACCTGGACCAAGTGCGATGATCCATCCACCTCAGTGGCTTTGAAATCTCCTTCACTTTTATTCCATTTCTGTATGATTCTGGCCTGTAGCTATTTGAATTGGAAATTGCATGCGAAATAGTTGTGAGGGTGATCGCTAGCTTTATCACTTTCATCAATGAGAAGCGCGTTTCGTCGTCGCACTAGCAGCAGCTAATCAAGTATTGTCAGTGAGGCGGTTGATTTGAAACATCATGGGCTTCTCAACCACCCTGCACTACCACCCAGCGAAGTCTGCGCGGAGGCTGGTTCTAGCGTCTAGACAGGCTGAATTATTTCCCTTTTTTCTAATTTGGTGGTAAAATCATTACTTTTATTATAAAAAACTCTCCACAAAGCTAAGAGGCTCTTTCTGACTTCCCTTGCCACTGACCGGTGCATTGCCGGAGTGATTTACTGCCATGCTGTATCAATGTGGCACGATGTACATCATAGAAGGGAACGAAAAAGACTCTCTCTTAAAGGCACAGTGGATGTAC
Source organism: Taenia multiceps (assembly GCA_001923025.3). Classification (NCBI taxonomy): domain Eukaryota; kingdom Metazoa; phylum Platyhelminthes; class Cestoda; order Cyclophyllidea; family Taeniidae; genus Taenia; species Taenia multiceps. Next base: position 76,071,244 of record CM010311.1, on the reverse strand, counting down.
TAGTTGAGCAAAGGAAGCGCTCAGCTAAATTGCATCTTTTATTTTGAAAAGTGAGTGAAGCAAAAGCCCACAACAGCGACTTTCAAGCCTTGTAGTAGCATGCAAAGGCAAGGCGTAGGCATTGGGACGGAGACGAGGGGTTTTGAGGCCCCAAGGGCACAATACATTTCTGTTTACACCAACCGGAAGTTTCTGCTACTCCTCATTCGCCCCGAAGGGTAGAGGGGGCACAGCGTTTATTTCTTTTCACCTCCAAACTGTGTTAGCCAGCAAAAGCAATTGACTGAAAGGAAACCATAAAAGGTTTTCCTGTCCATTTAAGTGTCCCTCTGAATGAAAATGATTGGAACGATAGGCTACCATAGTTTTAAAAGAGGAATATGGGGTGTTTTTGGGCTCTATCCTCTGCCAACTTTTGAGAATTTCCGTGGGACCAAAATACTCGTCCACGGGAAACATGATATATCAAAGCAGTGGTGATTGCTACAGTGTATTTTTTTCCCCTCCCAACAACACAGTCAAGCAGATCACAAGTTCCATTTTTATGCCGCCACTGAGCAATTAAGCGATGATTGGGCAAAAAAGTGGTCGATTTTGTGATTCCCGGGGGCCAGACAGGAAGTTAGAAGCACGGACTTGGATGCTTTGACGATGAAAAGGTTTCCGCCTGGAATAGAGGCCATTAGAGTGTTTACAAACCCCTGGAAATTTAAATTTGGGAGAGTGAAAGCGCAGATCTGATGGTGGTCCCTTTCCCACTAGTTCATTCAGGACCATCCTTGTTGGATGGAAGGGCCTTGCAAGGAGCACGCAGTAGATCTGGTTCAAGTGGCCGTAACTGAAAAGCACATTCCCTTTGGAAATTACAACAGGCAGGACTCGAAGAAGGCCAATCGCTGGCTGTCGCTTCGACAGGATTCCGAGCAGCTACCAAACATTAAAAAGGTGGTTGAGTAAACAAGCTAACAACCAACCGTACTTACCTCAAAGGCCACTGAAGATGTACTTTGCAAGCCGTTTGAAGGCGATGCTTTGATTTCTTGCATCACTACTTAGAGGACTTCATTTTGAAATATCGTGAATACCTCAATTAGATGGACGCCTAAACTTCCTTGCCCGATCAGTAAAATGAGCCTGACTTGTAGAAGTTACTGGAACGAGGTTATTAGTTAATTCCTTTCTGTTAATTTCTTTGTAGAGAAATATTAACGGGGTGTTTACTCTTGCCTGGGTATGTTTGTTAGTGATATTAGTACATAGAGCGACAGGCAAGTTCACCCCACACAGTCTTGGGAGGTGAAGGGTTTCCTGCGCTTTACCAATTCATGGAGGCCACCATGAGCATGCACGAACTCGCTCTTCTACTGACCGACTACAAAGAACACCATACGAATGGCTGTTGGGCGGAACCACCCACATTTGTCACTCCAAAAGCGTTGACAGCTGGTGAGGAAGGAAACAGCCAAAAAAGGCAAGAAACGATGGCTAATGCTTATCTCCCCGTGCCACTTTTAGAATTTTAGACCCAACAGCTGATGCATGTTAGCTTGACCTCGATTGCCCTGTCAATTCTCCTCCTCCTGTCATGCACTAATGCATTTCCCTCGGGGTCATTTCCACCTCTGTTGAATTGGCCCAAGGTTTAAGCCTTTTCTGGCGACTTTAACAGCCAAACTGGTGTAAAAGTCTGCACCTCCCTTAGATGTGTTGCTCTTTGCGTCGTTGAGAATGAAGAAAGTGACAAGTGAATGTCAAAAGCCCATGCATAATCAGTAGGTAAGGTGCTCGGCGGATCCGTGATGTATTTGGCCGTTGGCACAATTTAGGTTCTAATGAAGCAACCTCACCTCAATTACTGGCTTTGATCAAGGGTTAGCGCCACTTGAATGGGCATCTGTGGCTCTCTTTTAATTAAGCTGAGAGCGACCAGAAAGTGCCCTTAATCTACAATTATCTCCACTTTCGAGGCATTTTAATGCAAGATGTTGAAAAGAAGGGTTCTTGGAATCAACTTAGGTGTGTAAAATGACGTGAGCCCAAATTGGCTATAAGAAAAACTCCCATTCATTCCCACCATTTAAACCACCTTTTCCTCCAAAGTTAGCGGCAGCCACGAGCGAATTCTTTAGTCCATGCGCGACAAAAGGCAGGTGTTGATCTCATCAAACCACCCCAATCTCAACACCTTGGACTGAGCAAAGCAAATTTTATTGTCGTGGTAGAAATAAATGCTAGAGTGGAATCAACTAGCGCCAGGGCCGTAGAATTAGCCAATGGATTCGTTGACTCACTCAAAGCACCAAGAAAAGGCGAACAGTGGAGCGCAGCGTCAGCGACCTTAATTTGTCCTGACATTTTTTTTGCACGATAATCACTATAATACCTTGAAGGAAGGGATCACCGTAACCTCACTGGATTTTCAGGCTATAGCCACTTTTAATGCGATGAGGGGACAGTTAACAAGATATCGAAAAGGTGCGACCAGTAAGTCAGTTCAGGCAAGCAGAAACTGTTTTTCTTTTTTTGGATTTAGCAGCTTAATGCGCTTCCTGCTTCTTTTTTTTTCATGCGAAGGTGATCAAAGCTAGGAGCAGGGCCTGGCTAGTTTTTCATGCTGTACGCTTTTTGACTAAGTGCGGACCGTGGCGCTCTGTCAAGTAACTTCATGGACTTTGGTCGACACGACTCAGTTTGTGCGACAAAAAAGGCAACAACCAGTAGAGTGACACAACTCTAATGCTCATAACAGTGCAAATTGATGGATTGGGGATGGGTAGAGTGAAAAAAACCGCCTCTAATTTTAGCCTCATGAGCACCTCACTTCCAACGCAGTCGCAATTTCGCGATGCGAGTGGTTGGAGAAAAAAATGTCGTGGCACTAAGGATACATCAAAGTTATTGCATTATTTTTCCACTGGTCGCCATATCAGGTTGCAAAAAAAACAAAGCTAAACATAAAGGAAATTCGGCAGCAACGCCACGAGTAGAGGAGGCCTTCACTCCTAAAAATGACTCCTTAAAATTCGCTCAGGAGATCTAACCGTCCCCAGCTCAGAGCACTGGGAAAACGGTCTGACTTTAAGAGCCAAGCAATGCAATACAGACCAGATTAATTTCTCTGATTAAGATTATTCCATCGCCTTGTCCACTTGCCGTTGCTGCCATAGAAGGAAAAGTCCCCTCCATGCGCTACTTACTAAGGCCATCTGATTTCGTTTCCTTTAGGGGACGTTTATGGGCAAATTTTGGTACAGTAGTGTCTACGCCAATGTAAGAACACCTTTTGTAGAGTGACATCTTATAATTCTACAAACTTCTCGAGTGCTACTGTTTTGGGAAGAGAATTCCCCCTTGCGAAGTTTATTTCCATATCTCGTATGACATAAACTATAGATGAAGATGTCCACCCGAATTTAGGTGGCAGAAATAAAACAGATAGACATGGATGCCTAGCGGATAAGGTGAACCTTTCTTTTCTCTGCTGGAAACTCATTTAAAATGAACCCTTTTTGAAAAAACCGAGCGTAGCGGTGAGAACAATGGAAGCTAATGACACGCAGATTTCGTTCCCTACGTGGTACCCGTTGCTGGGTAACTGAGGTTACCGTTGAAACCCGAGCGGTGGAATTCAACTTGATAAATCCTCACCACAATATAAAACTCTTCTGTTTTTTTTACGCAAGATGAATCTGAATTTTTGTTAAGCTAATCATACTTAAGAAAAATGAATTTTCGACCGACCATGCTAAATAATTGGTAATAGAGTGGAATAAAAAGCGTACTGGTTCATTTATGCTCTTTTGTACTATTGAATTCGAGTATTTCTGCCTAAAAATAGCAATAAACATCATTGATCAGACAGTCTCATTTTGGGCAATGAAAGGCAATGGGACTTTTAATTCTCTGCGAGTCTGTCGCCGGTGTTGACGTCGAAAGATCTGTGGCTGCCTTGCCGACGTCACCGAACTGGGCGGACCGACGAGATGCATTAAGGCAATTATTCCCCTGTAGATAAGTGTGCATTTTGTGAGTGTAACAGGGTTCTTCTTTTCTTCCTCCTCATTCCTTTCTACCTTACTAGTAGAAGACCGAGCTTTTCTGGGCATGGTTTTATTTAAGGGGAAAAGGTCAGGTAGGGATGTCCAGTCTACGGGGCTGAGGTATCCGGCGCAGGGGGAGAACACGCTAGCGGGCAATCGACCACGTGTATATTGTGTTCCCGCCTCTCACCTACAAAGCGTATATAAACACCGACATTCTTACAGTGAGGTCTTCCAATTTAGATAATTAGTTACTCTCGTTACCAAGCCGCATGATGGCAGCAAAGAGCGCTCTAGGTCTATCTCATGCAGTATCAGAGGTTCCAGTGCATCAGAGACCATTAATTCTGGCTTCTTTAGCACCATCTTAAGTGCATTCAATGCGCATCCAACTGATGCATCACGTTAGTACACAACAGCTTACTCCTGACCTAAAAATTTGTTACGGAGGGCACACGAAGCCTATGTTAATTTATTCTTAAAAATTAGCATTGTTTTTCCTGATGTATGCACGCAAGATATATGCCGTTAGCCTAGGCAGCATTCCGACTCCATGGAAGTCATTTGTCACGGATCCAAGGAGGAACGAGGTTTGGATGGTGTAACCACTTTAAAAGACTTTGTATGTGTGCCTTTACCTCGGCAATTCGGTGTATGCATCAGCTTGCAAATTTTTCTCCCCTCCAAGCAGTCGGCCTGGGCCAACCAAATGCTGATGTCGAGGCCCAACTGAAAAAAAAGCCAACGCATTTCCTCCTGCGCCTCTGTGCCCCATGATGGCACTCCACTCGTAGTAATTAGAGTTGGCGTCGCAACCATAGGTCCACGCGTCCATTTTGTCCCTCCGTAGATGAGCATATTAGTGTTGCAGGCTTTTTCACTGCTTGCAATTTTATTTGAACATATTTAATTCATGCACACTCCCAGTTAGTCTTCGAAATTGAAGTATGTGCTTTCAAATAACGCGTGGAAGGAAGTTTTCGCCAACAATAACTTTTCACAAAACAGATTTTAGGGGCTTATCTCTAGGCAATGGCTAGATAAAGCTTATTTCTCGTAAGTTGCTCTTTTTTTTTCGCAAAACAACCAAAGTGATTTGCAGCATCTGTCCTTCCGCCAGTCAAGAGAAAAGTATTTTGGGAAAGTTGCAGCCTTTTTGTTCATGGTTCTGGGCTTTCCAAGCTCTAGAGAAATGCCATTTTGAGCTGAATAGTCACCTCTATCTCTATTTATGCGTGTGTATTTAAAAAAGCTCATCAAATTTTTTTTCAGAAAACAAATCTCATTTGGAAAAGAAAGGGAAAATCTTTTGGAACATTAATTAGAAAAACTGGTTGTGAAATCCCACAGTGGGATGCCGCCGCCAGCCAGGTCACATGCCTCGCCTACGTAACTGGGCGGTGGGCTTTCCAGACGCCCCCATCGGATCTAGCTACTGACGCACTGCTTTCATCTCCATGAGAAAGTATGCAGGAGGTTATAAGTGGCTTGGAAGGTCTGAGCCCATGTGAACTCCTGCCACTTCAAATGTGTCAAAAGGTCACAGCAACTGCGCTGTGACTGGTGGCTATAGCGTCTTGAGACCTCCTTGAATGCAAAAGAAGGCATAATGCCTGGGCTGAATAGATATATTCAGCAAAAAGAAAGGAAATGGGACTGCTGGCATGGCCCAGAGGTCAGCCCACCTGGTAAAGGTGACCGAAGTGACCGTAACCGAAGTCGACATTCCAACAAACAAAGTATTACATAGCTGTTGAAAGATCATGTATTCCCATTATGAGTTTTTTAACAAGACAAACAGATTTAGTTAGACTGTTTGTTCGTTTTCTTCTCCAAAATGGATTGTTAAAATCGCCGGAAGTTTAAAGGACGTCTACTTTGTCCAACTCCCAAACCACGGCTCACAGAGAGCCCCTTTTTGCAGCAGACGCTAGTGCGCAATAGTTACACAACCTACGATTCTCCATTTTTATAAGTATTTTGAGCAGTTTCATCTCTTCTACAACGCGGCAACCTCGGACGAAACCAACTAATGCATCATTCCAACCTGAACTTTGATCTACAAGGTAACCCAATTAATGCGGCTGCACTAGGTAGTCACACAACGTGACAGCGGGATTACAAGCCTTTAGGACATTGACATGACCCAGGTGATACGTTTTGTGTTTATTAAGGTTATGAACATATGAAGCAAGGCATGCCAGCTACCTGAAACGGAAACATAGGTCAGCACCTGCGCCCAATTTCCTGATCAAAATGAGAAAGCACCCGTCTTTGTCAACCTTCAAAGGAAGCAACAACATTGGGTAAGCCTGATCACTGCACTAGCTCTACCTGAATTTTGACCCCCCAAGGTAAACAGCTCAGAACGGGTGTAACAACGCGATTACAGGCCTTGGGGACATCGGTAGGGCCCATGTGACACGTTTTGCGTGCTGTCAGGCCATGAAAAAACCAAAACACGAAATTAGATCAAGCCAGTAAATAGACAGTAACCTGAAACAGAATCGTGTTTCATGTGACTAATTCGTTTTTCCAATTGAAAATGCTTAGTTTACTGGGATGGGTTGTGAACCGACTACTGACTCCTCGCCGCCGGCTTTGTGGAGAGCGGCGATGGCAGTCGCCTAGAGGCCCTGCCGCAACTTTTTTCACCGTGCACAAAGTTGCCACTCAAGTGAATTCAGTCTCCTTTAATTAGAAAGTCCTTTTTACCACAAGGTGGGTGCGAAAATTCTGCAGATTCTTTTAAGTGTCAAGTTTATAACACACATGCATCGTTTTAGCACGTCGTATAACAGCCCCCTTGGTTGCGCACATCGTCAACCCACTAGTCAAAGGCTTTGAGAAGGCGACTATGAGGCTTCCATTTGAACAAGTACTGCTGAGGCTATTATCTCCTCTCCATAAAAGCACAATCGAAGCATTTCAAGAGGCGTCAGTGCGCTAGACTAAAATTTTCCCTGAAAGTCGGTTTAAGAGCAGACAATTTAGGAGGTAGATAGGGGAAGGAGATCGGCCACAGATAGCAAGCAACTGCATCGGGTGCTCGACTGTCCATTTCTTCCACCTGTCACCACCGATTGTCAGAGAATTCAGCGACCGGGAACGCAAAGTTGACATATGACTTAACTGGTTAAGCAGTAATGGAGGTAGGTCCATTTAATTCATAAATTAAGTCAAAATTATGACGTTTAAATAGTTCATTTCCCCTATACACATTTTGACGTGGTTGGGTGGGAAGAAAATTCTCTCCAAACAACAGTCGGGGAGAGAAAATCTCACTCTCTGTTAGAGAAGTTATTTGTTTGGAAACAACCTCCTTGCAATTCAATTATAGCTGACCTTGGAGATATTTTTTTTTCTCATTTTAGGTCCAGTTAATTATACAGCAGCGCAGCAAAATGGCTTCCGCCATTAAGTGGTATTAAATTAGGCCTAGACATAAATATTTTGACCCACACTATAATTTGGGAGGTGGTTTAAAAGATCCAACCCGTCTGTGTCAATGCATGCATGATTCTTTTTTTAAGTATCGAACCTCGCCAGGATTAATTTAGCAGTTTATTTTAAGACTTCAAAAGATGCCTATCCACCCTGTTATTCACTATCTTGGCTCTGCCTACCGCAGGTGAGTCAACTGGGGAGCATTCAAAAGGCCTGCATAATCCACCGCATGGGAGGTCACGTCTTACAAGTGGAGGAAGTTTTGAGACTTTCTCCTGTGTACTCCATCGTAGGACTTCGAAGCCTTGTAATGCAGCACCCTAAGTGTTTTCGAAGGACCGGAAGGTCGCTGGTAAGGGAGAAAAAAAGATCTCAGGAAACAAAACGGAGGGATTGACAAATGATGAGGACATTACAGTAGTGCTCTAAGCCATTCCTGAACACTCGCCTCAGGGTGTACGAGGGTTGACATGCACAGGGGTCGAACCCACAAAACTAGTTATTAAATTTAAACAAGCACTACTTTACCGCATCAACCTCGGCAAAATTCACCTGAAATTACGATTAATAGTGGATAGAAGCATGTGACAGCATGGAAAATCAGGTTTTCTACGAGATGAAGCGCATCAAAATGAACTTGCGTGGGTAAAAGCATGAAGCCTAGAGGGTGTTCTAAGTGGAGAGTGTTCCTCACGCTAGTCACTTTCGTAGGCACGGTATAAAGAAGAGGCCGTAAACGCTCTAGGTCACAAAGCTGACCACTAAGTCCAAAGTTCAATTGTAAGAGGTTTTCACAATCAATTTACATAGATCTGTTTTAAGAGTTCATCTCTTATGCATCCCAGCAGCTTGAACCATCCACCGAAGTCTTTATTATTAGGTCTAGGCGTTTTATTTTTTGGGCTTTTCCTTTTTGATAATTATAACAACATGACGTGTCCTCCTGCACCAACCCTAAACACCTGACAATGCATGTGTCAGAGGTGTTGAGTGGCATTAGGCCCCAACTATGCCGTAGATCTCATGAATTTAGTTATGCACTTAAAACAAATCCCGTATTTACCGTACAAATAGAGTTCCGTGCTATTGAGTTTCGAGGAGCTATTAATGAAAAGCACCTCTGGTTGCGTCAACCAAACAATGGACTAGGCGATACTTATCCTTGCGTGCGTGTTTGTCTAAGTAAACGGACTTGTAGTTAACTGATGATGGAGTTATCTCCTCATAAATCATGAAAAAGGCGCACCATTAAGCTAAGGTATGCTCACGGCTAGTGGAATACCACCACAGTAATAAATGTTTGATGTGTGCGAAGGCTCAAGGATAGGTTAATTGGAAATTGGCATCCACCCTATGCGAGAGTTTTAAGCGGCCAATCCACCCAAACTATTGCCGCTTTTCACAGTAGCCACTCGATTCCAAGTTATCATGCTTCTTAAGGATGATTTAATGCAAGTTTTGCGCGTCAATTTCTATAAAGTAGGAATTGCCACAATCCTCGTAACCTTCGTACTGTGTCGGCCATCCGCTCTATGCATCTCTATAATTCATTTGGAACTCCACACCTAACTGAATTCATCCAATACCCTTTTTTTTTGGAAAGCGAGGCAGGTAAAACGCGTCAAAGTAAGGCATCGGAATAGGCAATTAGGAATCTCTTTCAGGCCTCGTGCAGTCGTGTTATTTACTTCCACAGAATTGGAGGCTCTGGTTCATACACTCTTGCATTCGCCTGCTTTAACCATTGTAAAGTACATTAAAAACAGAGTAATATGGAAATCAAATAAAGCTGATTCAAAAATATTTTGTTGTGTGCAAAGGTTCCCACCCAATAGACATGAGTATGGAGTTATATGATCTACAATTAAGCTCAACTGGTCGAACTCAGCGCTTGAATTTTCAATGCAAAATTGCCTTATAACAATGTCGATTTTGAAGATTTAGCCTTCAAAAAATCATGATGCCATTTATGTACAGTGCTCGCTCACGTCGATGTCGGTGATTGCACTAACGCACTGGCCTCGGATTGTAGAATGTGCGTCTGAAGGAACACTCAAAGCAACTCCATCTTTAAAAGACCTCTCGCCTATCATTTTTATTCCAGCTTGACATTAATCGACAAACAGAACTGAAGTGGCGCATTTTCCCACCGACTTCGGTCCTGACAAAGGTATTAGCCACGTCTCACTCACTTCACAGCCCCCTTTAGACACACGTCCCCACACTCAAACCCCTTCCATTAGCGAACGTGATCTACCTCAATAAGTTGAGACTTTGCTGCTTAACCAGCCTCTATGGCTACAGGGTGGCTAGACACTAATAGGTGCTCCAAATTTAAGAAAAATAACAGCTTTGAAAACATTAAAAATTATCGAAGTCGAGCAAACAGCTAGGCTGTTTTATTTTCCCAATCTCCTTTTATTAAAACACCACCCACCGAAGCCCAAACAAGGGGTCTATTCTTGGCCAATTAAACAGATTGCTTTGTGACCCTTTGTTTACTCTGAGGCCACTCACCTAGAAACACGATTTAAAACACCTCTTCCATCTTGGAGAAGGTATGGTAAATGTAGTCCCATCACTTCCAGCTCCCCAAAGTGCAAGAAGAGCATGAATCATGGACAAGTATATTCCGCTTTCGCCTATTTTTTATGTCATTCGGATGATAATTTTGCTCTCTACAACAAACTGCACTCTAGTTTATGACCTTCATAGTAATTTTAGTCGTAATGGGGTGTATACAAGCAAAATTATCAAGCGATTTTGAAGGTGTACACATTGGGAAGACCAGCGTTTACCTTCTCAGAAAAGGCTCCTCTTAATGTTTAATTCAACTGGTAAATACTGCTTTTTTTCACAAGTTCTTCAGAACATTAATAGAATTAGAAAAGGTCCTGTTTTCTCTCAAATTATGGCAGTTATGGTTATTCTAACTGCCGATTTCGGCTACTTGGGTGGCCATTTTGTACTAGCCAGTTGGCCGGTCTTCGGGCCGCGCCAACATTCTCCAATCCCTCTGTTTCCAGAATATATATTCTGTCCAATTATTATGCCTTCTTTTACCTTAAAGGAAGTCTCGGGACGATACAATGGTAGTATGTCTGGTTCCGGTTATGTGTACAGAGATAAGAGAGTAAGCTTTCCAAGGAAGTCACCTTTAACAAGAGAAATCCAGTGTTTGGGACAATAGCTGCCTGATTTTTGGTCTGTTTTCTCAACTGTTCTCCCCAAGTGTCTACTCAAATAATTTTTTATTTATCAGACTCACTCAATTATTACTCTCTTCCTCGTAAAACAGAGCAGTCGTAACATACTTTTAGTGTACAGTTATTGTCGATTCCGTAGCGAAGTTAGGTAGTCCCCGGGAGGGAAGGAGTAAAGCCTTCATAGGCGTCCAACTTTTCCTAAAATATAATTCTGGCAAACGAGATGCATAATTGCCAAGCGTTGCTTACAAATCCTTAATGATTGAGAGTGCGTAAATAATTTTTTAGTGAGCTTCACAACACGATCGGGAACTGGCGTTCTTGCCGACTAATTGTCGTGTGCGTCGACTGTACCGAGATATAACAAATTGTAACCAATGGGGAGTTGTATTTTCAAACCTTGGTCATAAATCTGTTTTTGATTCCCTTTTCTGGTGCAAAATCACGGGCACGCTTCACGAGACGCAGCCTTCACCCACCCATGCATGCACAAGTGGTTTGCTGTCGCAACATTTTAACTCAAAACAATCTATTCCTTGCAAGATCAATTTCACCCGCTGGTAGGCGAAACTCCACCAGCAAATGGTCAACTAGATTGAGCATTCGAAAAGACTTTTCAAACTGCCACTTGATCACGCTTCGGTGACAAGTTGGAGGAATGGAGATAGAGCCAATCAGATGGCCGCCATAACTCGAGGGGCAGGATACCGGCTCGACAGTTGCCTCTCATTTACATCAGGCCACTCTTCAGCCAAATCACATAGCAAATACCTCACCGCGTTGCGTGTAAACTATCCACCCTCGATGTGTCAATCATCCGTGTCGAGGGTGTCACTTTTACACACTCAAGGTGACGGCTCCAAGGCTAACACGGGTTGAACTCCACTACTCTTCGGTAAACAATCAGTGAGTAAGCCCTAGGTGCTGTCGGGAGACCAAAATGTCCAATTGGCTAGCCACTTCTGAAAAGTGGGGCAAATAACAGAGATAAAAAAATAGGCTTTTAATCACAATCGTAAAAAGTAGAGGAATCGGCGGTTGAGTCAGGGAGGGATTCAAATGAGACTTCTGACTCCTCCTCCTCCTCCTCCTCCTCTTCATCTTCTTCTTCTTCCATTTCTTCGCCATAGTAGAGGTAGACTGACAGGCCTTTTGGTTTGCCATGGATGAGTGCAAGCTCGCATTCCAGCTGGGGTATCACATCCACCAGCGCGGCATCCATGAACCTTCGGTGCAATTCAAACAACTGACCTGAGTTAAGAATGCAAAAATAAAGAATCAAAAGAGGCGATCCAAATCGTCTATTCAGGTATGAAGTTACTATTCAACCTGCGTTGGTGTTTCTTGGAAGGAACAGAACCACAGGACCTCCCGAGGCAGTCACAGAAGCGATCGCCTCTAGGAGGTTGAAGAAGCTACTACAAGTCTCGCCTCCACCTGAAAACGTGAGACTAGACAAGGAAAAGACGGTGGAGAAGGAGTAGTTGGGTCCACCCCAGGGAGGCGATGCAAGAGCCGCTGAAAAACGCTGGCGTGTTTCCCGTAAGAAGGCAAAGGCGTCGGCGTGGACGAAGGTGATGCGTTTGTGCACGCCGTAGACTCGCGAGTTGGCTTTGGCCATCTGCAGCATTGACTCGCTTATATCCACCGTTACAACTGAAACCAACAAAGCCGGCGACATCAATCGACCTGCAATCGCCTAGTGAACTCGATTGTTTTTACAGCAACGAGAACAGGAGCTTCCTTTTCAAGGGCAAAACACCAGCATGCTAATATGCACAGCGCGTGGTGGAGAGAGACGCAGCACAGAAGGAGGACTTCTTGCAGCGTAGTAAATACCTCCACTCGGCGGATGAAGAGATACCGCCAGTTTGAGGTAAATCATACAATACGCTTGGTAAGTTATGTGTATGAAGGAATGAAGCCGAACGGTGGCAGCCAATAACTCAGATTCTCGAATCTTTAAAAGAAGTCGTTCTAACTTGGCGACTGTGAGAGGGTTAGCGACCTTCCCAAGTCCAAAACAAACAATGATAATATAAAATAAAAGGTTTTTTCAAACAACTGAGAAAACTCATGAATGGGACAAAGTTGGCAAAAAAAGCAGAGGCGGGCGCGGCGGAGTGCGCATGCGTGTATTTCCGTTCTGCCCGTAGGCAAAGTCGACAATAAAACGAGTGTCGACAACCCACGAAATATTGTCGCGCTGAGTGGGAAGAGTACCATTGTGCTGGTGGAACGCCTGCCAGGTCCCATTATGTGCATCTACTGATATGGCAATCTGATGCCTTCAAAATTACCTTTATTTAGTAATTCGCGAGGCTAAACGTATAATCTGGGGTGAATTTATAGCTCTTTCATGCTGCTGGAAATCAAAGAAATGGTTGGGAACTAATGCAAGCAAAAAACTAAATGGGGCTTAATCAAAGGGGGAGTCTCAGCAGAGGACGCCTTGACGCATCCAATGAAAGACTGCGGGGGCTATCAAGACTGCCCGACCAATATTACGCAGTTCTAGAACTGTTTCATAAGTACTATGTAATTGGAAGTTACTTTCTTGTAAATCATAAAGCTCTCAGCTATGGCGTACCCCCCAACATCGGAGGCTAGCTCCCTACCCTCAGGTCCTTACGAAGTCGCGTGACTCATGGTGTGGAGATTACGTACTTTACTAGAAAATATTCCACCAACAAAGAGGAGAGATTTAACTCACCTAAGCGTAGTGAGTGTGTACAATAAAAAGGAGGCAGAGAGCTTCGTAAAGGATAACACCGAAATTTCAGAGGAGAGACTGACAAGACAACTAGAACCTACAGATACCTGTAATACGGTGGCTGTTTGCTTAGCTCTCAGTTTTAAATAAAAGGTCCACTCTGGATCTCCGCCACTGCACATTCTCTGGGGTGGACTAGCCCTTGCACCACGCCAGTAGCTTCTTTTACTCCCTTGCATACCAGATATACATATTCTGCCCAAATAATGACTTATTTCGCCTTTAATTAAGTCTCAGGACCAGAAACAGAAAGCAAACAAATCCAAAAGGACAACCATTCTAATGTCTACCGCTGGGCGATAAACCTCAGTAGGACGGAGGAAGAGCATATGGTACAGAAGGAAGAATCTGTAATGATCCCAAACAGAAGGTCTGAAAAGTGACGTCTACCTTTGGCGACTACCCAGACGCTCTCTGTGAACCATCTGGGAAACTTTTTTTACGGAGCTGCCCTCCGCACCTGTAATAAAGGCATCAAATACGTGAAAGCACGAAACTTCTGCCACTTCTCCACTAGCTGGATGGAATCCAGAGAGACAAATATGTCTGAGCGGCCCTGAAGTGAGGGTACAGTGACTAAGAGGAATTGCCTCAAAACTCTGTTCTCACAAAACTATTTTGAACTCCTGCCTCTATTGAATAACTCTGCCTTTGAACTAGGCGTGATGGTGGGCACATTACCCCGTTCCTAAATCAAGGTCCCATACAGAGCAAAACTCTAGACTCAGCGGAATCGCCAAAAGAGATCAGTGACGCTGTAATCAAGAACCACCTCGGTTACATGAAACTTCGATAAATGGCACGACTGACTCGTGGATGTTTCCTTACACCACTGATTGCGTTGTGATAGCTGAAGAAGGTTGACCAACGGGCGCGTCAGGGACGAGTTTCAAAAGTTAAAAGGGGTCACTTAGGTGATTCGCCATTGTGCCTTTACCGGGTGAGCCGGCATCCATGCCATGCCGGTAGCCTCAAGCTCTATCGTACGTCAATTAGGCATTTTGTGCCCAAGAACTATATCTTCATTCGCGTTTAGGGAAGTTTCGGGACAATACATATTCACAAGGACGGTTCTCAGAATGCCGAAACACTAGAGCAATGGAGTCGGAAACTCAGACTGCAACTAAATTCTCCTCTTGCTACTCAACACATCTGATCACAACTGGCAGGAAGTGGAGGGCGACCCCTTAAGTTTACTGGTTTTATTACAGATTCTTGTCATTCAATGAATGAATGTTTACATGGATTCAACACTAAATCATGTTTCCAACTCGGGCCTGCTTATGAGCAAGCAGGAAGGAAGGAAATACTGCTTACCGTTGAAGCCTACAACCGCTAACTGAATGCAGCTTCCACCGATGCCGGTGAAGAGATCGAGAACGGTGTGAGAGGACGGTGATCCACCAAGTATATTTGCCAACCGCCGCGCGTGGTGCACAGCAATCACTTCCGGGGTGACGCTGAAGAGACCCTCTAAAGTGCAGCAAAGGAGGCTAAATCTTGCCGCTTATTGCTGACGTGTAACATCAGATAAGACGGGTAAACTCTACCCCAGCGATGCACCACCATCCTCCTCCAGTGTAATATTGGTTCGCACTATCTCTGTGGTAGTAATAAAAAGCATGTAGGCGCTAATCGCATGTATTATAGCTAATCAACGCTAATTCTTACAATCGGAACTGTACAATCTGCGTCCTTTTAAATCAATTGACAGACAACTTTGTTGTCAGCCCAGTCTCCGATTTACTCCCCTTTACCGCACACACACACCCAACAGTAGCGACGGTGTGAGTTTTCAAACCCACTTCGCTGATGGAGCACTGCGATATGAACAGAAATTATTAGATTTGAATAGGGATTTTGAACCAGGATTATGTAGAAAAAAATCCCTCTAAACCGAAAAGAAGCATACCTGTAAAGTTGTGCATGCCAGAATAAATTAATTTTTAATGCTAAAATAGAACATAGTGTTTTGAGCAGATAAAATCTTAATGGTGGCAAAATATAGCTATGTGCCATGAACGGAGTCAAAGGGCTATCGAAACTCGGCTCGAGGAATGATCTGGAGCGTGGCGGGACACTCTTGCCACAAATTCACTTCGCTGCTTGCTGATAATATCAAATGACCAAAAGGGCTCTGCAGCTGTAACGTGTGGCAACTTGGGAGAGCCAAACGCTTGTCGATAATGTATTCATTATAAAATATCCTCCCTCCACTACCTTCCTGCCATTGTAAACTCGACACCAGTACATAAGATGTCGGTCGATTGATCCTCACAAGCTTAATTCCAACTTCCCTAGTTTCTATCAGCGCCAAAGCAGCAGTATCCTTCCTTCAGTCTTTGGCTGTGACGTTCGCAGAATGTGCACTACCCCTCTTCATCTTCACTACGGTTCAACGATAGCAGAACTTACCGCCTAGGAACGACTTCACCAATCTAAATCTGCTATATCTGATAGGTAGATGTATGCACTAGGAAGTGAAGACTCTCCGTTCATGGCAATGAAATCTTGCGTGTCGAGAGCCAGGTGACAAATGAAAAGTGACAAGAACAACTATGAGCAGTGCCTCGAGTGAGGGATAGCAAAACAAGTCGTCTGCATCCGCATCAATTTGAAGACAAAGTACAAAGTAATGAAAGGAATACCTGGCAAATGAGTGGCTCCTATGCCCACCAACAGGTGACAAATGAAAGAAAGACGGATGGGAGGAAGGGAAGGGGGACAATACACTGCAGACGATCACCTCGTGTGTTTTTATCCCACCTCCTTCATGTGTTATACTATTTACATGATTTTGTAACGAGAAATGGCTCCTGTACCGCAATCTTTGTTAGACGATTGAATGCATTATGGGCTGTCCCCACACCATCACCCACTCACTGGTCCACACTCCCTAGAGAGGTGTCACTTTAACCCCAAAACACTAACACCTGCTTCAACGTGTGTGATGGACTAGCGACACAACTGTTCACCATAAAGCTCTTCCAACACACTTCGCCAATGCAAACGGTCACGACTGAAGTCTATCTGCCTTTTCTGCACCATGCAACTCGTCCTCTTCCCCTTCTGAAATGGGCAGAACCCAGGCTAGTCAGTCAAGCTGTAGGATATTTCAACATCATCCACCTTCTCACATAGTAATGGAGGCTGTGAGAAGATCCTTACATCTGGCATATGAGGCAACGAGAACGAGGTGAGGATAAGGACAATATCGACTCATCTCATTCGCCCTGATGATGACTTCCCCCAAATGCCTGCCATCTTGCCTCAGCATCAGCAGCAGACAATCATATGCTAGGTGGAAGAGAAGTTGGAGAACAAGGAAGGGATTAAAGCGGTTGCTAAAAATGGGCCTTTTTTGGCTTCTGGAAGCGGATTCCCCTCTAGAAGTGACATTTTTGGCGGACCTATGTTTCGTTGGGAAAAGATTACGGGTTATAATGGATGTAACGAATGAAACATTTTTAGGAATATTCACAATTACTTCGTTATCCTATGGATGGCTGTATTTTCAGCCGACCAACATCCAGTTGTTAACCCGCGTTACTTAAGAATAACGTTTCAGACCTTCCGATACCACGGGTGACAGCTCTCCGCTGCAAACTGAGCTCCAGTTGTCTAGGTTGTCAATGTGCAACAAACACATTATGTAGCTCATCATAAGCGCATTTAACTGCTTCACCTTTTCTGTATCTATTTTCCCCAAAAGAAATAACATTGGAGAGGGAGGCAGTTCAAGTACCATGGAGACAGTATCAAACTACGCCACCAAATGTCAGGAGAGGGATTTTAATGAAAGAGCCTTACTGTTAACCAGAGGCAGGGATCACTCAAACGTCCGACAAAATAATAACAAGGGAGCAGTGAAGGCAGGAAACACTCAATTTCAAACTTACTTAAATCAGTCAGAAAGCAATGATGATGGGTACATACTACGACCAGTGATGTTTTCATTAGCAATAGAGAAGCTGACCTCGATCGAACTGTATGCCACTGTCGAAACGGGAGAAGAGACGATAACGCTGAGCCCAGTACTTCTTTACCGAGGAAACGGTCTCCCCATCCTCGTATAGATGCTCCGGTGGGGGTTTTTGATTCACGTACTTGCGAGAGGACGCGGCACTTGGCGGCTTGTAGTGGAAGATGCAACTACGTCCGGAGGATAGAGATGCTGGTAGGAGGAGTGAGAGGAGATTAAAAAGTGTAAGGAATGCGGTACGCACGTCGCAACCACCACCACAGCCGCATAGGAAATTCCGATGACTGATTCAAAAGGTGTAAATTAAGTTTCACGGCCTATCCAGGGCTGAAAACAATAAAAGCACAGGAGTCTCAAGAGGTTTCAGTGACCTGGCCTCTAAGGTGAGAACAGCAGTGGACGCACCAGTGCCAGCTGTAGTCACAACGGATGAGAGGACGTCGAGAAATAATCCTGAAAAACTGTTAAAATGCATAGTTACCTTGCCTACACAGCTAGAAAAAAATATTATCCAATGGTCGCGGACCATCTTGCGAAGGGGCAGAATTAAATTTGTTCATAAATCAAGAGCATGGTGACTCAGGTATGAAGAGAGCGCTTAGCCTATGCACAAGAACTATTGGAATGGGCGATTTGGATGAGTAAATGAATAAAGTGGTGGAAGAGAGGCATCAAAGAAAAGCATCACTAAGTAACCACGATTTGACTCGATAAGCTAGAGTGGAAACTAAACCGGAATACTGCCAATCAAAAAAAAGAACTACTGCCTTTCATATAGATGCATTGGGAGATATCTAAACGGTATTTCAATAACGGCAATACTGACAACACCAAAAAAAGTAAGGAGAACTGATATCAAACGGAAAAGGCATCAATCCGTGTTGGTATTGCTTAATCGTAGATGGGCACCAAAAGAGCATCCTTTATTGATTCCAGTGCATTCTGGAAAAAAATTTACTGACAATGTAGTGGGTGGAAAACACACATGCGCCCAATATTCCTCCAACACCCCAGAACACACTTTCCTGCTCAACAACCCCTTAATTAACCATAGTTTAACATTGTGGATTGGAAACTCACACCCAGCTGAACAAAAAGAACGAACGAAGTAGTAGTGGATTGAACTTCTACAGCGAGGCAAGTCACATGAACCCTGGTACGAGATGGGCGAGGAAAGGATCGTTCTGACAAAAACAGACCCCGCGATAATGGACTTTCACAAATGCACTAAGGGCGCCAATCAACGCTCATTTCGAGAGCCCACAACAAATCGTCCTGCCTAATTAATGGGGTGTGGTGAATGTAGACAATGCAGTACTCAATGAAAGCCAAATTGAAAAGTGCTTTCTATTCAGCTACGCCTTGGTTAAAACATAGATCCTACTCAACATACTTATGCAGAAAGGCTAAGGCTTAAAGGTAACCGCTGTGAAAACAAATTCAACAAAACATTCCGATAGATATAATTATTGTAGGAATCCCCACTGAGATACAAGACAATAGAGGAAACACAAATAGCCAAATGTCAAGTGTGGGTGTCACAGAGAACTCAAAAAGAGCAGTGACCAGGGAGCTCTGAAAGGCTGCAATTAGACAGCACGCAAGAATGTCGTTAATTCGGCGTCCTCAGACATTACTGCTAAGATAAAAACACACGAAGCACCAGCAAATTGAAGGTAATTGGTAGCCGGAAGTTGGTTGGTGGTGCGGAATGGATTACCTACCCATTGTTTGCGAATTTGCAGCCAAAATACGTCAGTGTCAGGAAGACAGCCGACAAACAAAAGTCAACTCCATAGTACGAAGGGCCGAAAGCAAGCGGACAAGACTCAAAGTGCACCGATGTTTGCGATAGAGGCTCATTCATGTTTAAAAACCCCAGATTTCAACATCGTGAATTCCACTAGAGGTGTGATAGACTGCGGCAAGCGGCACAAAAAAAACAACCGTAAAAAGTATGAATAAAAAAGCTATTTACGTATAGACTCTGAGTTCCGATTTGGAATAGCGAAGATAAAAAACCATTTCAAACTGGGCGAAACTGCATGTACAAATGCAGCTGAACTATTATCAACACTAGCATTTAAATGGAAAGAGGGGACTCACATTGAATTGCCCACTTCACACTCCTTGGGGAAGCCTCACTCCACGAGTCCGGCAGTTGGAAACGCAAAACTCTTGGTATTTGAATCCTTAAAAACGTCAATAAACAAGGGTCGTAATAAGCCTGCACATGCATTGAATAAATGTAATCAAGTAGAGGACAGAAGGAACAAAGTGGACGTTTGGGAAGAGCTTACCACGGTTGACTTGGGCAAAAGCCGCACCCGAGGACACGGCAAACAGCTGCGAAAACGCAAGGCGCCTCCGAGATGGGATTGTCATCGTATCCACAAAGTGGAAACAGAGGAAGCGAAGCTGGTGAACGGACAAGAAATGGATGTTATGAGGATACAATATAAAAATACTTGTAATCTCGTCAAAACAGAGTCACGGGCCATGTGAAGGGATATGAGAAAATATATCAACAGATCTCCAAAATTGTGACTAATGAGTGAATGGATGATAAGGAAATGACGGGAATTCATGATGCGAGTAAAATCCCACATTCAGAGTCATCAAATTATAAAAGCTTCACAAAAAACGCAACTAAATTTGAATTAGCAGCCTCAAAATAATGCGTATAATATAGGCGGGATGGTGAAAATAACTTACAGCATTGTATTTCCGTTAGATAAGAGTAAATTAAAAAATTAATATAAACACACAAATTCACCTCTTCAAAAAATGCAGTGAGCAACAAAACAATGAAAATCGGACAAGGATATTCAATTACTACGTTGCTTACTGATAGTAACTTAGAATAGCAAGGCAACGGACAGTAACAGAGAGTGATCTTCAAATATGCCCATTCGTGTAACTAAAATGAATGGCGTCCCACGCACTTCCGTTGTAAAAAAAGCGATTTTAATCACGAAAGCTTGCTACTGTTTCCAAATAGAAATAATTCACGTTAAAATATCGATCGACAAAAATATCTGTGCATCTCTGGGCAAATCATGAGGCACATATTCAGTCCCGTCGAGGCGACCAATGCACATACAACAAGAAATCAGTACTAGAGATAGAGTAAATTGGGAAATGTGCATAGCATTATCGAGAACCGTATTGTTCGCAGGAAAAAGTGCCACTATGACGAGAAAACAGAACTTAATGATGGCAAATGTGGGTATACTCACCCTTACAGATATCAGTGAGACTATGAGCGAGATACTGAGATCCCTTGTCATTTTCTAGCGAGTTCAAAAACAGCGCGTCCAGGTCAGTAGTAGACTGATCTCTACAAGTAAACTAAAGCCATTAACACTCAAGTATTTACTACTGAAATATATCAGTAGAACTTCACTGTTCTTGTTGACGCCTAGTTGCCACGGTCCTAATACCGCTGCGAGAGGAGGTAAGTCCGTACTAATTCAACAAACCTAAATTTAGAGTGCCCAAAACTTGTAGGGAGCCCAAGCATTCGCATTTCCTCAAGAATTGACTCAACGTCCCCTTGATCTTCTGATTTTGGAGAGGATTTCGAGACCTGCACTTGTGGAATTACCCACTCGGGTCTTCGATCTTGTTTTGATTGCAGGGATAGTGAGGAAGAAGACTCCGAATCACTATCATCAGAGTCACTTTCACCATTTCGCAACACAGACAACGTGTATGCTAATGAATTGTAATACTTAGGAGACACTTTCGCTGATTTGCACCTTACTATAAAAATTGACATATAGAGGGGGGAGAAAAGGGTTGAGCAAACCAGAAGTGCTGGACTTCACAAAAATAGAAGGGGGCTTCGTGTCTTCAGAAACAGAATCGGCAACTGAAGGCGAGGGCAAACCTTGTTTATCATCAAAGGACACGCAAGATTCAGCTGGCATACCCTTGAAGCAATCCCTTAACGCCGGGCATTATCAAAATTCACGATATCTGTACGCAAAGAAAGCACGAGTGAAATATAAACGAGTTGGTAGTTTGTTAAAAGTGGAAGGGTAAGTGATGCAGACCAATTCCTTGATGTGGTTCATATCGAACGCCATTGTGTCAAGTTGTCCCACCTGAGAATTGAAAAAATACCGATGAAGTCAAAACCATGAATGGCATGAATTAGCATTGGTTACGGCGTTTCCAGCGGACAAGGTAAGAGTGAAAGTTATGGTTAAGCAAATTTTGTGAGGAAAGTGTTGTGCTCGCCAAAAAAGCAGTCCGCATAAAGCCCAAAGAGAGAAGCCAAGTAAACAACAAAAAACCACCTCAGCGTTTTTTTAAAAAAGTGGAGTATGCGATTTCAAGTTATCCCAGACAAGTCGTTTTTAAGTTTTTCCAAAAGTAGGGGTAATTAAAGGGAACAAAGATCAGATTTCAAAGCACTATTCAGCTGCAAAGCTAAATCGAAGCATAAAAAGGAAAGATAAAGCAAAAATGCATTCATTTAAACGAAAACAATGAAAATTGATACAACGTTGCATAATGCTTTTTATGCAATTCCTCCAGAAGAATGACATTAAATAAAGCCAAAAAATATCAAAACCGCCCAAAGAGAGCTTAAGAGCTTTCAAAGATACACTTAATGCAAGTGCCAAAAAATTCATAGAAAATGTATAGACGTGGTTAATCCTATTTACATCATGAAATCCACATCAGCTTCACACCGCTAGCTAAAATGCTATCAATTCTCAAAGTCTAGGAAATCATACAAGCGCTAATGCCATTTCAAATACGATAAAACCACAGTAACACGTTTAACAAGTGCGTAAAGAAATGCAGTAACGTCATGATGTTAACATTTAACCTATAATGTGATTATGAGCTAAAGACAAAACTGGAAATAGGAAGTTGCAATGAAGGGAGGTGAATAAATTGATCCGCGAGTAAGCACTTAAGAACAACAAGGAGAAACACAAACCTGCAACCAAATATCCTATATAGGTTCTGTTTGTCAAGAAAGGCGCAATTAATATCCGATTAAACAAATTGATGTAATTGATAGTCCGATTAAGCACAAAAATCGGAAATTACCTCCACTAGACATAAAGTTCATTAAGACATTTAACTTGTTTCTACATGAGGGCTTTGATGAGGTCAAATTTACCAGTTTCACATTAAGTCGCTTCAAAATACCACTTGGAAAATAGATCGGTTTGAAATATGTCACTTGCTGGCACTTTATGTGTGCGCTTTGTTCGCTTTAAAAGTCTTAGGTCCAAACAAAAGCTTAGGCTCGAAATGAAAGGGCCCTTGTTTGAAAACCGGATTATTAAAAGGTGCAGAAAATCCCAATCTGTGTTGTGCAGATACTTTGAATCACAAAATATTTTGGAATAGCTGGAAAGGCTACTTAATGTGAAGCGTCCCGAGGCTCCTCTTAAGGTAAAAGAAGGCATAGTACTGGGGGTAGAATACATGTATTCTGGAAACAGAGGACTTGGGGGTTGTTGGCACGGCCCGGAGGCCGACCAACCGGCTCAGTACAATATGGTCACCCAAGTCACCGAAACCGGCAGTTCAAACAAACAAAGTATTGCACAGCCCCTCACTTCTTCCAAGCGTCGTCCCCGACGCTCACCTCAGCCAGCCTCCCGTGTCAGCCATCACAACGTTATCAGTGCTGCGAGAAGCACCCACGAGCTAACCGTCCCAGTCGTCGAGGTTCAAACGCATGTGTTCCCGTAGTGCCATCCATTCCACGTAGCACTCAGTGCAGCAAATGCGCGCCTCTTGGCCCGCCCCTGGGCTTGGAGTCCACGGCTAGTGTCGCTTCAGATGTTAATAGCTTCCCTGTCGAACACGAGGGCGAGGGAGATGTCGAGGATGAACGTCGATCTCAACCCTTCTGTTACGAGATATCAAAGTTTCTCCCCCCCGTAACACATGCACTTCTTTCACAACACCGACGTTTGCCAGAAACGGCATGGAGCAGGATTAAATCCATCAAAGTCGGGTCCGCTTTCCGCCGCCACGAATGTAGCGTCCCGAGGCTCCCCTTAAGGTAAAAGAAGGCGCAGTACTAGGGCAGATTACATGTATTCTGGAAACAGAGGACTTGGGGATTGTTGGCACGGCCCGGAGGCCGACCAACCGGCTCAGTACAATATGGCCACCCAAGTGACCTATACCGGTAGTTCGAACAAACAAAGTATTACACAGTCCCTCTCTTCTTCCAAGCGTCGTCCCCGACGCTCACCTCGGCCAGCCTCCCGTGTCAGCCATCACAACGTTATCAGTGCTGCGAGAAGCACCCACGAGCTAACCGTCCCAGTCGTCGAGATCCGAACGCATGTGTTCCTGTAGTGCTATCAATTCCACGTAGCACTCGGTGCAGTAAATGCGAGCTCCTTGGCCATCCTCTCCCACGACAATGTGGTCCAATGAAAGATGGAGGTATGAATTCAAGTTTTCGAAATGGGTCGAGACACACACAACACATATTGTGGTTCCAGGCTTAATTGATACCGTAGAAGAAACGCAAGGGCATCGTAGAAACCTGAGCAAATGTGGCGGTCGGGCCTCATAGGAACGAAATGCATGCGATCCAAGTGTGCAAAGCATAAAACGATGCTATCCAATGGCATCCTACACATTCTACATCTGGGAACAGGAGAGAGAGAGCTTACGGAGGATGCTTGACCACAACGTCGCAGGTCTCTCTTGGCAGTTCCACTGGACTTGGAGTTCACGGCTAGTGTCGCTTCAGATGTTAATAGCTTCCCTGTCGAACACGAGGACGAAGAAGATGCCGAAGCTGGACGTCGATCTCGGCCCTTCTGTTACGAGATACCGGAGGTTCTCCCATCCATAGCACATGCACTTCTTTCACACCGCCAAAATTTGCTGGAAGCGGCATGGAGCAGGATAAAATCCATCGAAGTCGGGTCCGCTTTCCGCTGCCACCAATGTAGCGTCCCGAGACTCCCTTTAAGGTAAAAGAAGGCATAGTACTGGGGGTAGAATACATGTATTCTGGAAACAGAGGACTTGGAGGCTATTGGCACGGCCCGGAGGCCGACCAACCGGCTCAGTACAATATGGCCACCCAAGTGACCGAAACCGGCAGTTCAAACAAATAAAAGTACTACAATGATGCTTAAGCAGATTATATATTTTGCATTTAGGAAGGACTGGTGCCACTGGCATGGCTAAGAGGCCAGCCCATTCGGCGACGATACATTCGCCAGCCGAGTAGCCCTTGACCAAACCCGAGAATTTGACATTAAAGGGTATTATTATTAAAGATTGGTTTCTCGTTCGGTTCTAAGGATATCCTTCCTGTCATGAGATTGGTGTGAATCAAACCCAAGTACTACGCTATCAAAGGTCCTTTTTTTCGAAACCAGGATACTAATCAGGATGGGTAAATAAATCCATTAAATAGATGACTACGTGACTTTGAATAAGGATAGTTTTAAAGATTTTTTTGGTCACCATGATTGCACGCATGAGGAAAGCAAAGAATGTTATTTTGAAACCCGCTCCATAGTCGAACTGCACTTTATGCCGTACACGCCACCATGTTTGCTTCCATTAAATATACACTTCATGTTTTCCTACCTTCTTGAATTAGCTTACTCCCATACCGGTTAGCTGCATAACTCTAGCGGTTCTCAAAAGCAACTCATGAGAACCGGCATAGATCCTAGTATGCTTCACTGTGGGAGTACTTTAAAATCAAAGCAGGCAGCATATAGCCTTGAAATACTGATTGTGATGGTGGCAGCGCTATCTAAACGATGTAGTATTTAGTCAATCACCTTAACTACGCTCGACTAAGCGGTAACTTTACTGCAAATAAACCGATAATAGTTATGTGAGCGCTCACATTTTAAAGCGATAAAGCTAAAATGAATATAGCGCACACATTGGGGATGAAAGCTATAAAATGCAGTTTTCAATGGTTATGATGTTAGACAACTGCAACGACGATTCAGCAGCTCTTTACGAATCACGAGTTAAAAAAGTGTCTTGCAAGATGTGGGAAAGGAATCCGACGAGACCTGTGAGATTTTTACCACCCCCAGTGGAGATGGACTTTTTTTAATTTTTAGCGGGAACTTACTCCTTCGTTGAATTGATTTCTGCCTCACGGATAGACCTACTGCATAATGCCGCTTGTAATGGTCGTTTTGGAGGCGCAAATATGTTATGTGCTGAGGCTATTTCTTCAATGAAGATTGTAATAACGTGGTGTGTAAATGTGCTTTGTTGGTGAGAGGCGTGTGGACAATTTCAACGTGGTCGTGGACCCACGTGCTTCCTCTCAGGAGTCGGAGACAATCTCGTCTTAAATAAATGCCTACCGCTCTTGTCCTACAGACTTACAATAAGGATGCCCCGTAACATTTTGCCTTCTAATAGCAGGGCGGAAAATTAGGAGAAGGAGGGAAGGGAAGATCCCTATACAAGGATAGCTAAATTGCTGATTTCTTGCAAAGTTTTTTTGCAAAAACATTGCCATCTTATAAATTTGTTGTACTAAATTAGGAATTAATGCTTATTTTCCATGCCTCAAAAGGCACGAAGCTGCAATATGCATCCCTAAGGCGTTCATTAAAGGTACAGAGTCTTATTTTTTACTTGACAAATGGATTTAACACTTAAAGCCATCTTATACTTTAAAGAATAAGATTCAGTGGACCTTATGCAACCAAGCCTAACACTACTCCTCTAAAACGCATTCTCACAAGCTTATATGCAAACATTAATTGGATATAAGCTTGTGAGAAAAGTCCTGGCTTCCCGAAATCACGATGAGGGGTAGGGACGACCACCAGCCTCGTACATGGCATCACGCAAGTACAGTTGTGTCGCTTACAAGAGCTAAGTAGACTTTGCTCATTCTTAGCCGCCTAGCTTATGTACCGGACTTTTAAGTCACAAATAAGAGCACTGAATTACGAATATGCCAGCGACGCCAAGACCCAACAAGCAGCATACAAAAATAGGGTGTCCAACTTTTGAACTATTAGGTGCTAAAAATATCAACTGAAGACACAAAGTCACCTCCTTAGGTTAGATTTGCAATCCTATGTTGATCAGTGTAATGCTTTTTTGTTCGAACTGTCGGTTTCGGTCACTTGGGTGGCCATATTGCACTAGCCGGTTGGCCGGCCCCTGGCCGTGCCAACATCCCCCAATCTCTCTGATTTCAGAATATATATTCTGCCCAAGTACCATACCTACTTTTACTTTAAGGGAAGTCTCAGGACGCTAAAATCAGTTGTGTAAAATCTCGCCTTATATGCAGTGCCCATCAGAGAAGTCAAGGACAATATTTGAGATTCTAAGCCACTATTAAAACTAAATATTCGTCAGGAGCTTAATGTGACATTGCGTTAATCATCTAGACCAGGCCATTCAATGGATTGTTTACCCGAAAATTAGGAAAATCAAGAGGCGATTGAGCCTCAAATTATAAAAAGGTGACCCAATACATACCACTGCTCGATTGGAGCATTGTAATTCTTTGTTTGTTTGAACTGCAGGTTTCGGTGACTTGGGTGGCCATATTGTACTGAGCCGGTTGGTCGGCCTCCGGGCCGTGCCAACAACCTCCAAGCCCTCTGTTTCCAGAATACATGTATTCTACCCCTCTGCCCTTGCGTTTCTTCTACGGTATCAATTAAGCCTGGAACCACAATATGTGTTGTGTGTGTCTCGACCCATTTCGAAGACTTGAATTCATACCTCCATCTTTCATTGGACCACATTGTCGTGGGAGAGAATGGCCAAGGAGCGCGCATTTGCTGCACCGAGTGCTACGTGGAATTGATAGCACTACAGGAACACATGCGTTCGGATCTCGACGACTGGGACGGTTAGCTCGTGGGTGCTTCTCGCAGCACTGATAACGTTGTGATGGCTGACACGGGAGGCTGGCTGAGGTGAGCATCGGGGACGACGCTTGGAAGAAGAGAGGGGCTGTGTAATACTTTGTTTGTTTGAACTGCCGGTTTCGGTCACTTGGGTGACCATATTGTACTGAGCCGGTTGGTCGGCCTCCGGGCCGTGCCAACAACCCCCAAGTCCTCTGTTTCCAGAATACATGTATTCTACCCCCAGTACTATGCCTTCTTTTACCTTAAAGGGAGTCTCAGACCGCTACAAGCGTAATCCATACATTAAGCCTACGAGAAAAAAATGACACACCTTTTACAGTAATTGAGCAAATATAACTTGCTATCTAACTTCTGCATTCTTAAAGAACATATAAACAGGGGGACGAAATAAACCATTGGCAAAACTCTTGTATTCGCCTAATTTATGGACTGTACATCTATATCTGCAATTGATGCTAATCAATTATTATTTATAAACGAACTGCAAATGGTGGAATTAATGAAATGATACGTTGCAGTGATATCCACATTTTAAGCACAAATACTCCACGCAAGACAACAAAGATGACATTTTAGCTTTCTATGCCTAATCCAATGTTTGAATATTTTTATTTGGCCAAACATTGATTAATCTTGGTGACTACATATTTATTGTTTTAATGTGCTAATTCGATATGTGCAATCGTTGAGCTCCCCCCTCCGAAGCATATATCGCAGTTGTCACATTCTAATTTTATAACTCGAACATACGGCACCCAAAAAAATCTTGCGTGGCGAAAACACGTTATGCCTTTTTAAAATTCATCTAGAAAAATAAGGTTTCTGATATAATTCACCAAATTTATTTTTAGACTATTATTTGTATGTTTAGATATTAAAAATTATTCTTCTACTCCACACCCATCATGGAGGAACAATCATGCAGCTCAATAGACCCAGCTGCTAAAAATTTTTTAAAGAATACTTCTTTTTATGAGTTTGCAATGGAAACCGGCTCCGAACCGGCTCCCTTTGATCTGTTTAGACATGTTGAGAAAAGTGAAAATTTGAACTTTGTTCCCCATCAGACTGTGGAGGTTGACCTTGCAGTTTTATCTAAAAATTCTGCTAAAAGTATTCCCAGAGGCATTTATTTTTGGCCTTGTGAAATAATATGTTCGACTGGAGTTACAACTAAACTCAGGTGGTGTTGTCCACCAGAAAAAAGTCACTCAGAATCTACTGCAAAGGCCGAAAGCTATTGCGAAAATCATTCCTTCTGGATGCTGTTTAGCAGTTTATTCTGGGAATTGGTTCACCCGATTGGGTGGGCCGATTCGCATGGAGGATCATGGATTCATCCCTCCCAAGTATCGGTCATCGAGGCGCCTCGTCCTCCGCCAATCAAAAAACCAAGACATTCTTGTTCCACCGTCAGTCCTGAATTCATGCAGAAAATTACATCGCTCTCTGTTCCAAAAATTGTTTTTGACAAAAGAGCGGTATTTTTGCGCGACATTGTGAGCGTCGGCGACTATCTTGAATGTAAGACACTCTCTGATCCCTCTTCGGTGTGGCCTATCAAAATTCTAAAAAAATACGGTGGACGTCTTGTTGTCTCATGGCTTGGAGTCGATGTGCAATTTGTGGCCTCTTGCAAAGCTTATGTTTGCGATAACGTTATGAATGGTAAATGCGCGGATAATCCAGTGTTTTCTGTTTTCATGTGGGATCCTCGAATTCGTCTTCTAGGATGGAGTCTGTCGCACTCTTTGACATACAAGCCACCTCACGGACTTGCAATTTCCCCCATGGAAATCACTCCAGACTTTGTAAATTCTCTCTCCCCCATTAACGACATAACTCCCTGGAAGAGTCTCTTTTTGTTCGCCCCTGAACCTCCAAAGCACACTTTTGTTGTGGGTTCAAAACTCGAAGTTTTCGATAACTTAAGGCCCGAGGGTGCACGACCAGCCACCGTTACAAAGATTCTCTCCGATCGTTACTTCTTTGTACGATTTGATGCTCTTCCCGCTGACGGTTCGACAATGTTTACTGAACCTAGAGAGTTCATAGGACATGTAGGCATGCCTCAGATAATGCCTCCGAAAATGTGTGATTATTACGGACTTCGGCTGCTTCCTCCAGAGAACTGGCCTTCTGATAAACCCTTTTGCTGGCATGTTTACATCCGCATGTTGTCAAATTTGTCTACCACTTCGTCAAGTCTGCCTTCTTACTTGAAATTAACAAATGACTCCTATCAATCGCTTATGAAGCACTTGTCTGTTTCAGTTGATCGTTTCTTTACAACAGCTTCTCCGAGGTCAAAAAATCCTCAAGAATCTCAGCTTGATACCTACTCACCTTTACAAAACGTAGGCGCCTTTGGCACGGCTCGTTCCCGACGCTTGAAGACAGACGCAACTGACAACTCGGGTCTGTGGGCTTCGAGGGACTTTTGTCCTGGTATGAAGCTTGAAATGGCTCTTCCCTCATTCATGTGGGAGAGCATCCACCTGACACCGAGTGGCGATCTCGAATTCCATGAAAGTCCCATTTGTACAGCTACTGTGATACGTTGCCAGGCTGGTTTACTCTGGCTTCTACCTGATCTCCCTGAAAACTGGAGTCCTCATTTATGTCCAGAGCATCCCATAAACAAGCCTGTTGTGATAGAATCCTCCTCCACATCCCTCTATCCCCTGGGCTGGAGCCAAGCTAATGGTCATCCCTTTGTCCCTCCTGCCTCCTATCTACAACCTACTCCCTCGCATTTAGAAGACCCTCCAATTTGGAAAAGTCCTAGTGGATTAAAACAATCATTCCAGCAGATTGTAGGGGTTACCGAGATTAAGTCTTTTTATGCTGGAGCGGAGGTCTGTCCTCGCATATATCTAAATGCCTCGTGCTATACCGGACCGCACATACTTAAGGTGAGCTCTCTTTTTCTACTTCTCACTTCTTTCCTTTTCTACTTATTTCCTTTTAGTAGACTCGTTGCTGTGTCGAATCATTATCGCAAAATAACTCTCCACCGCATTATTAGCGTTTTGTAATTGTCTTGTTTAATATTCCTGTCGTAGTTAAGACATCCAATCCCCTGTTTGTATCTCCGATAGTGTATTTCCTACTATAAATGCATTAGTCAGCTCACTCATTTCAACGTATTCCATTTTCACCCCACTCAGTCGAAATTTGACTCGCTCCCGCGGATGTTCGGTCCAGGACCTGTAGAACGCACCTTGGTTGCGATGCTTTTTCGTCTAGCCAGTGCCATTGACAAGCCAGTTCGAGTGCTGCGCGGTCTGGAGGCTGATTGGGTGACCAAGCTCTCCAATAATGTATGCAGTATCAATTGGAAACGACGCAAGGAAGCTATGAGGTCGGAGGGCCTGAGGCGCTGGCGTTCAGGGATGGGGCTCACTGCACTCCGCGTTCGATGCCCTCGCAAGGGCACCCACCTCTCTTTGCCCTTCGAAGTTTGCAAACCAGCGCGCGCTGTCGACGAGTTTTGTCGACAGGTAGCTCTTCACTCCATACGAGGAGGGCTTCATTTGATAACCATTATGTACGGTTGTTTTTACCCTCCGCCTAGATATGTATTGGACTTGAGGCCTGTCCCTTTCTACTGAGTACGCGTCGACTAGATGCATCAGAGGCCTGTCCTCTCAAATGTAATGATCTTATCAAGTCTCATCGTGTGGCTAGCGAAAATTGTCCCCCAATGGTTCTCATAACCGATGATACGATTGTCTCTACGGCCTGCCTTCTCAACACAGAAATGCGTATTTCGAGGGGCAACAGTCGGCGTCCGCTGGTTGTTTCTTCGCGGCTTCTCACATCACGGTCGCTCTTACCCTCATTGCTGTACAACTGGAATCCAATTACCTCAGATCAGGACAGTGATACCCCAAGAGAAAGGGATACAAAGCCATTGAAGCGACCTAGGAGTCGAAGGGTGCCTCCACGAACCGCAAGTCGCACGACCGCTACGAGGATGAACCGAAATAACCAATTTTATTTACTTTTGAATGGGGAAGCCTCCCTTTTACAAGTAAATTCTTCAATTACGTTCAGAGCTATTAGCTTTACTCTTATTAGTGTCCCGTATCCTTCTCTCTATGTGCAGAGTGTGGAGGTACCAACGTTAACTAGTAATCCCATTAAATGGACTCCCTTGGATTTGGCGGCCTACTTGACGACGACTGATTGCAATGATCTCTCCTCGTGGCTGGCATCACAGGCTGTGGACGGCCAATCCTTCATGCTCCTCCCTCCCGCCCACGAGCTGCACACAGAAATGGGTCTTCCATGGGAGCTGTCAGTCAAAATAGCCCAACATGCTGACCGTCTCCGGCTGGCTTATATGAAACAGTACGACAAAAATCCCTCATAATGGTCAGCCTCATTCTGCCGTACTCTTTCCCTTGTATATCGACTGTATTTTCTCTCCTCTCCTCATTCAGTGTACAGAGATGTGTATGTGGTGGAAGTAGTACGAATGTGCTTGCTGGCAACGCTACCTCTTCTCCCTCTCCCCTTTCATATAAGCTAGGAATCAATGTATTATTCTCCTCCCTCCTACCCCTTCATTACTGATATGACTTTGCTATTTATCGAACCTCCCTTTCGAAATAAATTTTTCATCACATTGCACGCGAGGGCGGTTCTTCTTTTGACAGATTGAAGGGTGATTTGGGGGTGCTGAAGGTGACCCAACTCCTGAGGTATGCATCTTGGAATCAAGCCTGCTTTTCCTCCGCGACACGACTGGGGTATCCAACTTTACCCATTAAAGGAGCCGAGCTCAGTTGCTTTGCTTTGGAGTGTTCTCAATCCTACGCAGCTTTAAGGTCTCTTCGGCTGGATAAAGCGCTTGTAGTGTGGATGTGGTCCGCTGTAGGATGCTTCACGTGCGTTCGGTCTCCACCGGACGGCTCGGGTTAAATGCCCCAAAAATCGATAGAGCAGGTCCGCCTTCTCACGAAGGTCAAAGGTGATAGCTAAAAAGGGGAGCCAATGTATCGTGAATCCTATCAATCAGGATTGTTATCCATCTTCTACAGTGTTGGACAGAAGCCTCTTCTCAATTGGAAGGCGTGTTGTCAGTCGGGTAGCATAAAAAGACTGACTGACTCAGCCATTCGTTCTATCGTTCTTGATATCCGTGGAAATAATGTCAGCACCACGTACATTGAATGCCCCGCCTGCGAAAATGAGACTTTAGGCATTAGAATGCCCATCTTTGTGGTTCTCTTTAAAAATATGAATCGATTCTTCTCCTTCCAGATTGAAACTCTTGACTACAGTGGCTTTCCGAGGCGATTTCGAGCCAGCAACTCGACAAAGAATACACTTATTCGCCAGTTCTGTACCAACATGCCGCTGTTCCTGCATCCAGGTTGGAACACGGTGGTGTTTGATTTGAATCGTCTGATGGAGTACTGCTACAAGCAACGTCTACGTGAAGTCACAAGAGTTAGAATCAATGCAAATTGTCGACTAAGACGAGTCTACTTTTGCGATCGTGCCTACGGGGAGGAGGAGACGCCAAAGGACTACAAACTGCAGGTTTTGCATGGATAATGGAAGAGTGACGAAGCCGCTCACTCCAAATTCAATTCTGTATACCTGCTTCTCAAGGAAATGTCTCATTGTGTACCTACTCTTGAACTGAATCTCACGGTTTCTAAAAATCAACTACTAGACACTTCAGAGCTCTTTTAATAGCTTCTAGGAGTTATGCCGCATACGCTCAATGGAAAATGGTCCAATTGTCCCCTTCAAGATCTTAAGTTTCTCACTGCTTTTTAGTTGTCATAGTTCACGCAAATTTCTGTGATCAACGAAAAGCCAACTAATAAGAATTACAGTGATTGTCATCGGTTTGTGAAAACTTATTTCCTTTTTGACCAAAGGATGTAAAAATGTTGAGAATAGTTCCCTATACTTATCTCACACAAAAAGGACCCTAACTGAAGCATGAAGGTGCCTAAATACACATAAAAGTTGCATGTGGGTTGTAATTAGGAGTCATGTTTAGTAATGCGTGTGTGTAGAAGCGGTTCAGCGGGCACAGTTACACGCTGTGAGCTCGTCAAATTACCCTCGGTGGCGATTTTTACTCTCGGGGATTTATTGCAATTTCGCAAAACTGCCTACAAATTGGAGGAATTAGGCATGAGAACTTACGAAATACCCCCATTAAAATAGCGTGCAGTGTTGGTTTCATTGCGTATTTAAGGGCATTTGTGGATGTTTAATGAAGGTGGTTGGAGCTATTTTCCCAACCTCCTGTTTGAGCAAGTAAGCGCATAAATTCATCACCATTGAGCGCAAGCTTAAAATGTTAATTTTTTTGCCAAATCGATGAAAGATTGGCAACGTTAGCAGGTATTTGAGGCACTTTCAAGGCATTGCTAATTTCTCAAGATTATGCCTGACATGAATCATTCAGTGAAAGCAAGTAGTGCGAAGTGAGATACGAATAACAATTTCTGAATCATGCTACTTGCTATTAAAAGTAGCTAATTTATTTGAAGGAAAACCGAAAAAATTTATTTTGAATTTTGTATAAAAAGGCAAAATGAAAACGAAGACGACTTGTAAGTAGGGCGGAAGGGTATCACTTCACTCTAAACGAAAATTGTGTATCATCTGTAATGATTTCGTTAAAAGACAGTGTGGAAACATGGTCCACCAAAATAGGCCTCTCAAGGAGGTGTAGGGGATGAGGAGGGGTTCGAATTCAAGGTTCAAAAGCTTTCGAGTAAATGAGATGATAGCTTCAAGTCCCTGCACTTTCTAAACTAGAACACTTGGCCAAGCCATCCGTAAACAGATTTATACGCAGCTTTTAAGGTAAGCATAGGTAAAATACCATCAGCACATTACGCATATTAAGTCGTTTTCCACGATCACTTCAAGAGCTTCGCAACTTTCTAATGCTTAGATCGATACAAAAATGAAAAAGCACAATGCAACTAAATGAAGCTGAGAGGGCTCTTTTTGCGATTTAAATGTGCATGAAGGCAATACCAGAGTCAAAAATCAGTCCAAAAACATTAGTCTGTATCGTTTGATTGTAGCACGTCAAGATTCCCAGAGGAACATCACCTCCACGCCATACCGATGGGCGGAAGTACATTGGCTGCTTAACCGAAAGGAAAAGCCTCTCGCCTCTTCTGAAATTCAAACTCCAGCGACAGCTGTCCCAACGAGGTTGGTACTGTGCTGTCATCGAATTTGCGTGCAACCGAGACGATACTTGATCACATCATCACTAAGCCTTCTTGGCACTATCACTGTGTTGAGGGAAGTGGATATGTGCAGGCTATTGAGTATTCCCATTGCTAGCCGTAGATTAGAACATTTCCGTGTAGAGAGGGTTTCGCGTCGCTTTGCTTCCACTTCCGTGCTGCACGACCACGTCCATGTGGATTCCTTCCAGCTGGTAGACGAGTGAAGGAGGTACCTCGTGTCCACTTAATTGACATCTCCACACACTTACCGTGGGCAGCTCTGTACACATCATTTCATATGGTTTCAGCCGTTGTAGCATCGGATGCTAATTACATTCCTGTTGGACATGGGACTGAAGATTAGGAGTGGTCACTGATTCTCCCTTGCGTCACGTTGAGTTTTGGTAATCAGAAATGCAAATCAGGGTAGCTCTTCCTCAGAATTGAATCCACCGTCCGCTTCAAGACTGTTCAAAACATGCATTTTCAATGTGTAGAAAGGCTGGAGGGCTACTACCAATGGCAAGGAAGCCGTGCAACTCAAAGGAAGCACAACCGCGGAGCCTTAGGCTTCCGTGTAACCAAACCACAGTTAAGCAATCAAACTGTTACATAAGTACAGATTGAATGACGAAATTGTGATCAGAATTTCAGCTTTGACACAAAGTGATAAATACGCCAAAATTGAGGAATAACATCACACCTCATTGATGAGGTGACATTAACTGGAGCCATGGACAGACCTCAAGTTGGTGCCTGAACAAAGGGAGTGGCATGAGTGGAAAAAAACAAATGTTTTTGTTATATTTCCTCTTGAATAAAACATCACCTCATTGGGACTTAAAAGCCTGCGTGCCGAGTGAACTTAACCCTCTCTTACCAATCCAGTCAGGAGAGATCCTCGAAAAGCAGGCTCCTCAAGACTTGTCGCAATTGAGGCTAGGAAGATGCAATTTTTTGCCCAGTTCCAATTTTCTGGTGGAGTTTGAGGCATTCTATACTGCTCTCCTGATGGAATAAATCGACAAGTACCGAGAGGAGGCGTAATTCCCCACTTTAGTCCGAAAAAGTCATCCAAACCTGTTGCATTTGACTTGAAATTGCACACTCAACCTCTTTGTAGAACAAATAAGGAAATGGGAAGTGTTTTTGTTTCCAATTTCTGCCCAAATAGGAGATGAGCAATGCAAATAGAGGTGGATGGAATGCTGTCCTCCCTGTAAATTGGATGCATGGGAAGTGGGAAGTGGGAAGGCGCCACAACCCCTACATTGATAGGCTTTCATATCACCAGATGGAGAGACAGAAAACCACTGACAAGTGACGACTTCCACTGTAAAAGGGCGAAAGACCTGATGCCGTGACCTTAAGGTAAGGTGAAGAACAAAACGCAAAAGTACATCCAATGTTTGGATTTTGCGAGGTGATAAAGGAAGTCATTTTCGCTAGACCACAATCTCTCTCTGCCGCCCTCCGCCATGAGAATTGACGTTGGAAAAAAAGGACAGATATTTCCACTGAAAAGTTTTTACAGACATAAAGATATCTTGACATCAAGAAGGCGAGGCGAGGAAACATTTCTGGATTCTGGATTAGCTACTATCTATCTAGTGGAAGGTATGGAAGAGAAAGTTGGTTCCATTGTGAATCTCTACCTCAGGGAGGCAGTGGCTGGAGCCCATTGGATGTGAAAAAAAAGGTTCGAAAATCGGACTCTCGGGTCTTGATGGTGGTAATAGTTGCCTTCAAACAACAGCAAGTCCGGATAGTAAGTGTTACAGATCGTCCCAAGACTTACCTGAAGGTGAAGGACGTACCGCTTGGATAGAATATGAATTGCTGACATGTGGAAGGAGTTGAAACTACCGCCATGGCTCGGGAGCCAGTCCACCCAACGAAGGTATAATGCAGAAGACTCAAAGTAAACTCTCTGTCAAAATCAAGGCTTAAACAGACATTTAAAGCATTACAAGAGCTTCCTCCTCTTTCGAGGGTTGTCCACGTGGCTCCCTTGATCAGCTCAACGCAGTTGGTGACATAAAAAAGAGGACCAAACGCGTCGGTCAGCGAGTTTGCATGCAACAGAAAAGATATTTGACCGCAACGAAAGGAGATACAACAGCGGGGGTCCTAGATAACTCGTTGCCGAATCCGAGAATCAAGCCAAAAATTAACGTACTGCATGCCTACTTCTCTTCGTAAAACAGGAGAATGAAAAGCGTGTTACACACGTCTGCCTAATTTGAGGTATGCAGACAGTGGTTCGACTTCAATGAATAGAGAAAATTCATTCACATGACTGCAGAACAAAGATATGGGACGCAGAGGTGAGCTCTTCCTTAATTCAAAATTCTCCAATTTGAGAGTGGAATCGGTGAAGAGGTGGCCCTTCCCAGGTCATAAAAACGGCACGAACTCGCAGTTGATTACCGTCCATTCATGGAAAGAACAGAAGGAATATGAAGTGAATTTTTCCACGCAAATGGCAACTTTGATACAACTAAGCAACGGTTCACTTAGAAAAAAACATTGGAACGAATCGTACGACAACTCAGACACTTACTTTGTGAAGGAAAAGCATCGATATGCTAGATTGATGCAACGGAAAACTGAGCCGACTGATCCGAAGAAACAGCGAAAATAAGCTCACCATCCATACCAAATTCCCAAAATCCCTATGAAAAATTTAAACATTTTACAAGTCCCAGTTTGTGGTGTGAGAGAAAAGTAGGAGAGATACGACAGGATTTCCTCAGCTGAATAAATACTTTAAGGCGAATGTTAAGTTTGCTCAACTTTGGGCAAAACGGACTGAAAACAAGGCAAGAAACGGACATTTCCGCTACTTCTACCTCAGTAGAGGAAAAATGCTAGTGAAAGTTGAATAGAAGCAAAGTCCTTAAGCTTATCATTCAGTATTTCATTGGAGAAAAGGGGATGCAAAATGAGACAAACTTTCATCCAACTTTTGTTTCTCTTCCCTTCATTCTGTAAGGTTAAAAAAGGCAAGTTCCCTCTTATTGAATTACAAATCCGAAAGAAAAAATCGTCCTTAAATTGCGTTCAAATAACCCAAAGATGACAAACAAATCATGACAACGAGAAGACAATCACCATCCTCCAAAAGTGTAAACAAAAAAGTTCGCAGCATAAAAGCGACTTTTATTTGCGGATCGTTGCTTTGATAGAAGTGAGCTAGAGTTCGCCGGCGATGCGTCGGCGCCGGAGTTTGCGAATTTGAATATCGAGAATGTCGTGGGCAGAGCCCCAACCCGGAACGCCATCAGCGGGGCAGTTGGGCGCGGGATTCCAGGAGGAGCGGATATGGTAGGGATGGTAAAGTACCGGTGGAGCGCCCTCACGCAGCCGCAACATCAGTCGTGCGTAGTGATAGTTCGATTTCGACACGGTAGTTCGGAGACCCTTATGGATTCGTGGGACGCTGTCGCCTCGCAATACCAGTGCTTGTTCTAAAGAGCAAAAAGGAACAGCGGTAATGAGGAGCCATCTGAAATAAAAATTCGGTAGTCTCTTGAGAGGATGACGAATCGCCCCAAGTGAAATGGATGATGGAATGGTCGCAGAGACCTCTTTCGTAAAAATAACGGCAACAAAGAAGGCTATACTCAAGTTTGGTAATGCAAACTAATCCAGATTAAATAATAGTGGTTCGGACAAATGAGATAAAGTTTTACAGGGCAACCACGAGGCCTGCTATAAATAACATGAAAACTTACCAACCCATAAATTTGTGCAAAATTCAACGTCATGTTCTGTAACTGCCCTTTCAATGGCAGCTTCAAGAGCCTAAGATAAAAGCGACTTAATAAACAAATCCAAAAATAATAACGGATAATGTTGCCAGCGATATGACAAGCATACTTTTTCAAGGATTCGAGCCCCCTTTTCTGGTCGGAAGCCCAATTGCTGAAAGGCCTCGTCCACAGACAAGCCGCGTATCTACAGAGTAAAACTATGAAAAATAAGCATGAGGGTGAAAATAATGTGCTTAATTGGCTAGAAAATTACCATGAAGCCCAACAACCAGAGCTTTTTCAGACTATACAAGATGTTCTCCTTCGTATAGGTGACTTCAGCAGGCCGAGGTTCGACGGGTTCTCCGCCACCAGTCGTAGTGGTGGTATTTTCACGTGGAGGATATACGACTTCATTGTAGAGTTCCCACAATTTAGTCTTTTTCCCAGTGAGACGAGATGTCATTGGTTTGCCAGATTCAAGGCATTTACCGGTGGAAAACGGACAAAGATGCTGAGTTTGGAAGGCAGAGGAAATCGGAATCTTCCCCAAGAGGGAAAGAGAGGGAATGAACGGAAGGAGACGTCCACATTTTACAAGGGCTGGACCGCTCATTCTCGAAAAGGAATAAGAAATGGGTAATCCATATAAACTTCTCATCAGCTACTAAATTAGTCGCCTTTATTGAACTACCCATAATCTTGTCCACGCAAGTCAATTGTAAGTTATATGCAAAGAAACCTATTGAGTGTTACGCTAACGGATTTCGTCATAATTGAATGCAAAGCTTCAAGTGGGTAGGTTCGAAAATAACAGGGGTGGAATCGAAACAAATTACCATCATGCCTGCTAAAGACAGCGGGTTAAAAAATGGCTTGAGAACAAGTGTCTACAGCACTGAAACCCATTACCGTCTACAAAATACCTTAGCACTGACCTAGTGCAATACACCGTATTTGAGTGACCCGGGAGATTAGTAGTGGATTCGAAGTACTTGATAAATTGTCGGATAGAGCTAACAGCACTATACCTGGTTTTAAAACCTAGAATTTTGACGAATTAGGCGTTTTAACTCTGCAAAACTAGCAGTTTGAACCAAAAACTGTTTCTTACGAAGTCGCCAAATTGTGCATGTTCTGATCACTGCGAATGCCCAATATCCGTGAATCCAATCAAAGCTTTTCAACAATTAGGCACTATATTAATACTATTTCGTTTGAAAAGCATTGCATTCCTTTGCAATGGCTACGTTTTGGAACAAAGTCAGGACTGCTGTTCTTTTAAGGCAGATTTGTAGCGTTCCGAGGCTCCCCTTAAGGTAAAAGAAG
The DNA here is from genome assembly GCA_001923025.3 of Taenia multiceps. NCBI lineage: Eukaryota > Metazoa > Platyhelminthes > Cestoda > Cyclophyllidea > Taeniidae > Taenia > Taenia multiceps. The sequence continues at coordinate 76,031,605 of CM010311.1, read as the reverse complement.
GCGCAGTACTAGGGCAGAATATATATATTCCGGGAACAGAGGACTTGGGGGCTGTTGGCACGGCCTGGAGGCCGAACAACCGGTTAGAACAAGATGGCCACTCAAGTGACCTAAACCGGTAGTTCGAACAAACAAAGTATTACAGATTAGTAGGCACTGCCAACTTCGTAGATCCTTGAAGGTGATGGTTAACCGTTATGTCATTCATAAGCTTTTTTCAGTCCTACTCTTTTTGTAATTTGCGGGAACATCGAGGGCAGTATCCTGACTAAGTGGTATAAATCGTCAATTGCGCTGGTGGCGCTCAAGAAATAAGTCGCGACTAATTCTATCCCAGTCGCAAAGACGGACTGTTTACGTCAGTCTTCTTGTTGCTTTAGTTATCGTTATGCTTGATGAATATAGCTGTGCCATTCCGTGAAACAACTGACAATGTATTATCCAAATCACTGCCACCTCATAGCCCAAGCAGATTTACACAAGAGCCAGTGAGCTTTTAACAGCACTGACGTAGTTAGAATGTCAGAGAATTAAAGTGAGAACTGAAACAGCGGAGTGAAGAGTCAGAACTCAGGAGCATTATATTGCAAGCCACTCACCGGAAACGACTATATTTCTTCATCTGAAAACCCTCAAATGTAATCCTGTAGATTGAGGCATCAGGCATGATCACAGAAAATGTGATGCAACCAACAGCAATGCCAACCGCAAATCCAACTTTATTGCAGCAGCGCCCTCCACTAATCTTAATTTCTTTTAAAGTACATGCAGACTCTTCAAGAGCATTGATCGCAGCGGTAGGACTCTGTTCAAGATCTACGATCTGATGGCTTACGGTAGAATAATCACCACAAATGCGTTGAGAGTGAAGGTATTGGTGCCGTGTTGAAGCCACGCACGTGTGCCCCAGCATTAGCATATCGCATAATTAGTACGGTGGTAGAAAAGGCACAAAATAGTGTGGTTCTTTTTCCGCGGTAATAAAATATATGAAGCGCTTTCTATACATTGGTTTTACAGATCCAATAAATGCGGGTTTTCGTTCCAAAAGTCGTCCTTTATTATGTCGCAATTCCGCTCCTCCACAGCCATCTTCTTCGGCTAAAAGAAGGGGAGAATGCCAAATGGAGATACCACAAACGAAGAGGAAAAACAAGAAATGCCTGTTTAAGAAGGGGATGCGCACTGCCTCAGAGGTAGAGGCTCACATTCATTAAAATGAACAACCTAGGTGGCTCCAACACTGCTTCGTGCTTTCAAACCCATTTAACTTCAGAACGTCGTGGAGATCGAGCGGGCAAGAAGTTGAATAAGACTCACTTCTTTTCTGAAAATCACCGTTCCTTTACGGAATAGCTGTGGTTCGTTGTTGTAATTGATGCCGAATTCAGAAAAGAGGATTTCATTCTTATCCGAAGACAGTGTTCCCTGCAAATAAAAGGCAAGTCGAAGAACCAGCTGCCATGGAGACAATAAGAGGGAGGATTTCCTTCCAGCCGCACTGCAGCACTGCGGCGCAAACAATAGACAATCCCCATCGCTCTAGCAGAGGGTGTTAAAGACAAGTTGGGACATCCAATTCAGTGCGGATAAGAAAGAATGCTGTTGTTATGGGCCTACGGATAGTGGCGGGTGGGGCAAATGGCGTGAACCAGTCAAGACGTTGTTGATCAGTGTAATACTCTGTTTAACTGCCGGTTTCAATTTTAGTCACTTAGATGGTCATATTGTCGGATGGGCTGGCCTCCGAGCCGTGCCAGCAGCCTCAATCCCTTTTTTGTCTGCTGAATATGTATTTTATCCTTGTATCATGCCTTCTTTTGCCTTCAAGGAAATCTTGGGAAGCTACAATCGGACTGGTAGAACAATAACATGAAACTCTAACACGAGGAGATCTAGGGACGACATCAGATAGAGGACGGTATAGTGACGGGGCCCTTAGTCATCAGTGGTTAGGCATTTCATGATGTAGCCGTTACAGAGACAGTCGCAAGCCTGTGAGCCGGTGTCGTTTCTAGTCTACGGTACAGCGGTCGTTTCCCTACCTGGTGTGTAACAAAATCACGAAGAATGAAACCTTTCCGTAGAAACGGTGCACAGAATGTGCTCTCACGTAGCTAGGCCGCAGTGGGTACTGAGGTAGTGGTGAAACAGGCTGCCATATGCGAGTGTAACCGTACGATGGAACTATTCTGACATGAAGTAAACACCAGGATAGGCTTTGTATGAGCATGAATAAATTTCACACTCCGTCAACTCCAACTCCCCCTTTACAACCTCAAAAGCACCGACTCGGCACGAGCAATCATTGCATAAATGTGAGATACCTTCCTACTCAAACAAAAAAAAACAAAAAACAAAGGCTATTGAAGGTTTCACACGCCAAGCTCATGATTGATAACCTGTAAACAGAGGGCGGAAGGGCAAAGCCACAAAAACTCACACGTAGTCTCTCCTCAGCCGCTGCTGTTGTTAGGCCTCCACGCTGAACGAGGTTCCAGAAGCAGGTGTTGTACAAATTATTAATATGACCTTTTAAGAGAAAAGAACACAACATGTGTATGCTTAAGGTCGTAACCGTTCTCTCAACCATAGCAAGAAAGAACAGTAATTATTGGGTTCAATGCTGGTTCATACCATCCAGCGCCTGTCAAGACTTGTGAATATAAAGGAGTGGTGGTCAGGTAGAGTAAGAGGTAGAATATTGGAATGCCGCAAGGTAAACAAACTGGTCATGGCTTTGGTCTCTCGGATGATTAAGTTGTATGTTAATACAACGCATAAAGCGGGCTTCCAATGAAGCCTCCATCACCTTTGAAGCTGTGACAATCATAGGACTTGGTGACATGTTAAACAAGGTGGTATGATTTATGATCAAGTAGATGGAACATGATTGCTTCGACTCGCAAATGACACCACAATGCTCATGACAAATGAATGGATTATCGTGATCTGATCGTCACCGATAGGTAAGAATGGCAAAGTACTAGGCAGTGTGGCGATGGAGTCCAACAAGACTATTACAAATTACAAATGACAACTAAACCATAAATAATTTAGATGTAGTTCCTACAGCCAAGTACAACCTTGTGAGGGAATAAAATGGGGCATAAAAATGCAACTCTGGGGTTTATAGCGCATCGACAAAGTGCGATGGAGAGGAGTGATAGTAGTAGGAAAGGGCAGAGCCCTCATGCAAGAGAATTGTGACGAAACGGAGGGAGAGGTAAGTGCCCACTCATCAAAGTCATAAAAGAGTACGCTAGCACTAAATGCACTTGGTGGACAGTAGAAATAAACGAGGGACCATGAAACACGGTGGAGTGAGATTAGCACCAATCAAGATGATACAACAAGTGGAGCAGCAATTTCTCGTAACACAGAGTTCTGCGTACATCGCCTATGCCGTTGGCCTTCTAGGCTCTCTAAAACCACATAGTAACGGTTTGAGGGCATTAAAAAATGGTGAAGTGACGTGAGGTCATACAAGGGCGCTTAAGTGTGTGCCACAAACACAACAGCGTTTTTGGTGATGGTGCCTCATGCCTGCATTAAAAACCGCTTGTCGCCTCAGTGAACCCCTGAAAAGGACAAATAAGGACGCACGAATCTGCAAGCAGAGAGGTGACCTGAGCGTGGAATCCAAGCCGTGGAAAAGGCTCGTGTTCCTCCCTGCTAATACGTGATGATCTGCAGACCCTTCAGGAAACCTCAAATTAAAATTGCCTGATTAAAGTGGGTGTAAAACGTCACCACTATTGGTGTGTCAAAGAGAAAACGGGAGAGAGAGAGAGGAGGGTCACTTACAGTCGACCTGACGCCAGGCTAGGTAGTCGCGTAGGTTCTTGTCGGTGGGATAGAGGACAACGCGACCGTCAAAGGCGGGCGGGTAAAGCAACGGCGTGTCCACCATGTACTTGGGCCACTCGAAAACGTAGGACGAAGCGAATAGCGAGGTCACTGTGGTCATCAGTTTGCTACACATAACCAAAAGTTTCAATCGGAATTGTCAAAGCATCAAGCCAGCAGCCGGTTTTTTGTTCGAAGTGATTAGCGGAGCAGAAAAACGAGTCTGTAGTTACCCAGCCAACGTGAATAAGGTAACGTCTCTCAGCCCTTTATGTGAATAAAATGAGAATTGACTAACATTTGGGAGGCGCTATGTGTGAGCACGAGTGCTACAACTGCAAGCGATTAGTGTGTTCATACCTCCGCCTATATTAGGCGCCGATTGGGTTTCAACTAGAACAGAGACTTATTCGCCTAACTCTTCGTTGTACCTTCACAGGCATTCAAGACTCCGCCTCGATACTTCTGCCGAGCGGTCTGGTCTCCGGGCTATGCCTGTTAGACTCCCAGCCCCTCTGTATTGTGTCTTCTTTCGTCTTCAGAGAGGTCTCAGGGCGCTACACACCTTTATTTCGTTTGTTAACCAGGTGCAAAATGGCTGGAATAATAGCCGGGTGATAGACATGGTGCAGAGCTGAAATAGGCATGAATGCTGAATGCTGACGCAAGTAATTACGCATTCATAAACACATGAAGCTGAAGCATGAGGGATGAAAATAAATAGCTAAAAATCTGGGCAACGACTGAGCCTCCCTTTATTCATTCCAAATAGACCTTTGAAGTGTCGCCTGATCCCAGCCATGTCGATGCCTACTGGAGCCGAAAGTCAAGGTTCTCTGAATTCTTAGAGAAGTTTTCTAATTTCACCTAAAAGACACCGCACACACTCACACATACCAACTTTGGAATGCAAAAAACTGCGTAGTCAGAGGTCAAATGGCTCAAAGTGGTGAGTAAATGACGCTGGCTTTGTGATGGTCTGCTATATGCATTCTTAGAATATAAAGCGAAACATTCGAATGATTTCTTTGAGAAATTCCTGCGATACCACTGATGTGAGAACCTCAGAGTCCTGACAATGTCACCTTGAACGAGTCATGTACGGGTAAACATGGCTAGGACTAAATCTAACCTGTGTTAAACTTTAAGTAACTAGGTAAACACGCAATTTATAAAAGGCACGAGGCCCTAGGCTGAAGACCATACAGCGGAGTTAACCACTTCTCAGAACGAGATGGAGGTGCTTGCAACCGGCTAACCGTGAGGTCAAAGCATTCACATTTGGAGAGCTTTCCAAGTTCTGTAGGATAAGAACAATGTAGATCGACCTTGATGTGCATAGGCTGAGAACTCCGTCTAAACGCAGTCTGCATTAAGCTATGGTGTAATTGAGAAACGATCAAACCTGACGGAAGCAGAATGAGCTGGAGTTTAGTTGACCTCGTGTGTCATTCATTGGTACTTGAGGCGCATAAAACCACGCCATACGTCTTTCAAATGAATGGAGCATTCACTCTGATTCGGAAACCGTGTGGTCTCTACTTTGAAAAAGCGCCAATACTCTTGAAAACGAGGCAGGAAAACGGATTAGAGAACCTGCTCACCAGACGAAGGCATGACTTTATTTGCCACAAAAGGTTCCTTTCGCACTACTCACATCGCCCCAGCTACCTATTTGGCACTCGTATTAGGCATCCAGGGCAGCCCTAGCAGACATGCTCCCACAAGTGCCTTGTCTTCCATGGGAACTGCACTTTCGCTGCCAGTCTCTCCAAGGCAGGTACACCACGGTAAACTGTCCAAACACAGAACCGTGTTCGATGTTCACTCTTCCAAATCAGGCAGTTTGCGACAGGCTTTGATGCATCCATTTGCTACGCACTGATGAAAAAAACTTGTCACATGCAAGAGACACCAAAAATGGGCCAGAAGGTTAGGTAGTCACATGCTTTTGGTGGTGGTAGCCAACGCAACCAGCAAAGAGTATAATGGATGTAGGACAAGGACCAGGGGCTCAGATGTTCCCAATTTTTACATGAATTCGTGAATGCTTTGCCTAACTATTGATGTAGTAACGCTATGCTACGCAATTGCTTTAGGAACTCCCTACTTTGGCCTCCGTCTGGGTACTTAAGTCCCCGCCTTAATACTTCCGCTGGGTGGTATGCCCTCCAGGCCGTATCAACAGCTCCTTAACCTTTCTGCAGGTCGACACCACATATGCTGTCTCTTTTCATGTTCTGAGAAGTCTCGGGCTCCTCCAAAGACATTCCGGTTTAAATAGGGTGGAAATATTTGAGAATCCCACCTAATTGTCTGTACAAATGAGAACGACGCCTTGACAGAAAACAGGATGCATATTTGGATCCCAATCATCCCTGCTATGATATTCTATTTGGGCTGGAAAGATTAATTATGCATTATATAATGCTTGCTGCCTCTAATTACAATCGTTTACAAGAGGCAGATTAGTTATTCAACCTAGTGCATGACTGTTGAGCCATTGAAAAGTGACAACACAGGAGCATAACACCTCTTCAACCCACATCACATGGATCAACGCTTTGCGACCTTGAGAATAAGTAGATACTCCACTTCTACCTTTGTAAAGAGCTCTTGCGCGCTGCTACTGGCTACTCAAGTGTGCGGGAGAGGGGCGGGTAGGAGGCCTGAGTCGATAGACGCTCTCTCGAAGGCGAAGGCTCGCTTGCTCCGTCAGCGCAACTTCTGCCCCGAGCAATCGCATTAGCGGAGTTGATCAAGAAACCAATCATTACTTGATGCGGTGAAAACAAAACACAAATCACCTACAAATGGTACATGAAGTGAGACCAATTGTGACAACTATTGGTTATCAACTTGGAAACAACAACGTTGGACGAGTAATCGCCACAATGAAGCAGACCAGAACTCAAACGCCTCAGCAGTACACCAAAAGAAGGTGGAGACAGGAAGTGATTGCCCAATTGCACATTTTGATGAACATTCTGAGCCGCTGGATGGCTTTAGCAGGGTTTAGAGAACCAGGAATGTGCTTTTTTGACCTCAAAGTTTACTGAAGCGTAACATTTGGCTCCTCACTCCTTTGATTCGATGCCAAAGATTCAATGATGTCAGTTGCTAGGATTGGCATGGTTGATACAAGCGCCTGCCTCCTAGGGGAACCGTAGGGTCGTTTTAGAAGCCGCATCACAGTAAGGCATTATTGCAATTAATTAGACCAAAACTACGGCAACGGAATAAGCAGTGACCTCTAAAACGATTCCTCGAACAGCTTCTTACCTTAATTTAAGCATTTAGTACGCACCGCCGTTTTCGACTCACAGCGAATGCCATAAAGCGGACTAAATCGGACACGGTGAGGAGCCCAGAAGGGTGCCAACGGCGAAGGGATGGAGGTGAGTTATCTGAATTCGATCAAAACTCGTTTGCGCCCGCACCTACGTGGGTTATAGCATGCAGCAGAGCCTCTGCTGGCAGTACGAGTACATGTAAGAGGCATGTGACACCGTGAAGCACGGCCTCGAGGGATTGGCAACTAGCCAGGATTACATAACGGCACATGGAAATCGTTCCCATCGTAAGGAGAAAACACATGAAGGAATAAAATGAAAGAATACAGTACCTCTCTGACAAAAAAAAACATTCAAATTTACCAGAGTTATTTAATTAGAAGTGGGTTTGAGTGGTGAAGGTGCCATGACAGCAAATGTACACAGCAGATTAAATTGAATTGCATCGCGCTGAAGCGTACCAAACCATATTTAGGAGTTGATTGTGAGGATGAGGAAGCCTACGTAGGAATTGTTACAACGCTATGAGCTGGCAAAATTTCCTGTGACCTTTCGAGGGCAGAAAGTCTACTTGGATTTTGATTTGTCGGGAACAACCAACCAATGGGGGGAGGGAAGGAGGAGGGGGGGGGACGACTATGTGGATTTGAAAAGTGGGTAAGGCAATCAACCCAAAAGACGTTTGAGTGAAAACATGGTAACACCTTGGATGAAAGTGCTGATGACAGCCCCCAAGAAGCAAAGCCCAAAAGTTATAATTTTTCAGTTGAAAAAGATGATTTGGAGCACGATTTATGTCATTTTGAATCATACTGAGACTAGATTGACTAGCTTCCGCGGAATCACTGCAGTGCTCCATGGACATCAAAAGGCTGGAATCGGTAGGGTGACTCCAAAAGCTGTTTAGATTGGAGCAAAGTGATGGAAGAAATGACGGCGATAGCTGAGGAGTCGAAATACACGACTAACTCATCTTTCGACCGGAAACTGGCAGACAAGACTTCGGCCTAGTGGTTAGTTGCGATTCGAGGCCAGTCTTGTTAATAAGATCTCGAAAAGAAGAGCTCGACCCCTGCATGCCCAACCAGAACAGCCGAACCGACTTCACAGAAGAAGAAGACGCCTTACTTCTAAATTCTAACCAAAAATAATGCTTGCATGCTGGTATAGGAGTGTTCCTCACTTTTGTTAACAAGAGGCAGAATTGTGTCAATCGGTCACATCCACATTGAAGGTGTACAATTTCACGCCGAGTTGGAAAGAAGTCGACGGTTGTACTGAACAACCATCGACAAGCGATTTTTGCGCCAAAATCAACTACTTAGTGCAAAAAGGAAATTTGGCATCAAAATTGTTGGTCGTTTCGAGGTGTTGATGGGTCGAAAATGTTGATGAAACATTCTTGTCAAGGTGACACCGGCCCTGCATGTAAAAAGCCGTCAGAATCCGCATTCCTCCAACGGGGAAGTACCTCCCCAAAGCCCTCCATTTCGGCCCTTTCTCGGGCCTTTAAATCCCTTATTTACTAAAAGTAAGCCATTCTTCCACAACAGCGGGTCATATTACGGCCTCTTAGGTGACTTGAGGCTTTAAATCGACTTATGTCCCATTTAAGACTATTATTTATGAGCGCTTAGAAGGAGATAACCCTCAGTTAAACTGTGGAGGATTTCTGATTGTCAATCATTGTGATGAGAATGTATTTCCCATTAAGAACAATGAGTAGAATAGAGACATCCATGAAAATTGGACTGAGACATGAACGAGACGATAAAAACGAAACCTAACTCCACAGAAGTCATCATTCCACTTCACTAAGACCTTTTAAAACTCAGACTTTGTGGACCAGTTCATGCTAGCTCAAGCGATCACTAAAAGAGCAACGAAAGTCACCATTATTGCAGATTATCTTTATAAGAAAAAGTTTCGTCAATAAAGGAAACCGAGGATTGGAAAAAAATGGAGGCTAGTAAAGATATGCTGGAAACTTGAAGGCCTAAAACAAGTAACACAGGGCGATGCACGTACTTTAGAGGCTAGGGTAATGTTGAGGTCACGCGACAGATATTGCTGTTGGCTCAAAGATGAGAGTATTCATTACAGAGATGCTTTGAAGAGTGATGACTTTAAATTAAATTACGTAAGGGCAGCTCAAGAGGCCAAACGAAAAACAATTTAGTGTCCCAGTGACAAGCTAGTAACCAAAATTTGACGTCAAATCAGACTAACTGTAGTAGGTCAAGCTGATTAATCTCAAACGATTTCCCGAAAAGCCACAAAACAGTACCCACCTTGGACGTCGGTTAAATGAGTCGGTAGAGCGTCTGAAGACGAAGCTAAACTCGTCGGATTGACCGTAGGCGAGGACGATGTCACCGTGCTGGCGCATGACGCGCCTCGCCGCTGCACAGGCCAGCTTCAGTGCGCGCTCATCGTTTGGCTTCACGAAGGTGTGTTTGTCTGCAAACTTGTGGAAGGTCTGGCCATCCAGTCGCACCACTATCCACGTGTTGGGGAGACACGGCACTTCAGCCTCGTAGTCGCGCACGTAGGTGTACACTGAGTTGGCCATCTTGGTGCGGTTCAATGACTGGAAAAGAGGGAAGACTGTTCTTGCTACGATGAGGTGACAAGCGCCGGTGGGAAAAGATTTCTGCAACTGAGGAGGAAAGAAAATGTAACCGTCGAACACTTGTTGGAAACACGTTCAGCTCAGTGCTGGCAATCAATTCTTCCCTAAATGAGAGACATGTAGAATAACATCGGTTTTTTAAGCTAACCGTGATCAACGCGGATAATTGCCAAATTATGAATTGTACGTGTGAGTTCCTTTGAGGGCGCGTGTAACTCCAAAACTCCGCTTTAAAATCTGATAATCGAAAACAGATTCATCTTTACTTGTTGATGGCCTCGAATGGCCTCGAAGGTATCCTAGTCACGTCAATCAGCAATAGCAGCCAGAGTTGGCGGTCAACGACACCGACAAGGGCGCATAGACAATAAAACTATTGCTTCTACGGCAGGACAGTAAGAATAGAGAAATTTTACATACGTCTCTCTGCTTCCCAAATCAATCACAAGAAAGCAAGACAACTAATAAAGCGTTACCCCAACAGCCTAAGAAGCGATGTCCCGCCACTCTATTCAAGCTGAGATAGGAACCCACAAACAGCTACAAGGGATCCGAAGCAAGTACCAATATACTTCCAAAGTTGACCATGACTTTAGTGACGTGAGACACGTCCCCAGGCTTCAAGAACCAGTTCCAGCAAAAAACAAAGAGCTTTTCGAAGCACATTAAGGACAACGCAAGTGCTTAGTGAGACAACTTTATTTGATAGCAATGACAGGGAGTTAGTTGCACTTACAAGCGAAACGTATTTACTAAAGTCACAAAGGACAAAGGTTGACACGTGGGACACACAAAATATGAGCAGAGTAACGTGAGATAGAGGAATGTTAAATAATATCAGGCAAAAGGCTCCTTTGGTGGGAGTTCCGGAGCATCATCATCCTCAGATGCCGGTTGCGGCGCCAACAGACTGACCCTCACTGATGCTGGCTTAAAGAAGGCCGGCATGCGCTAAAACCAGAATAAGATAAAGCAGAGCCGGATCTAAAAAAATGACCCTGTCAACTCGCAGATCTCGAAGGAAATGCAAAACTACATAATCTGATGAAGACTTATGAATGTGAGAGTCGAAATAAAATACTGACTTGTATACATGTAAGCGAAAAAGCAAGATCCACCAGATTATAATAAAACGAAAACTGACTCGATACTGGCGCTGGAAAGTGGCCAACCGCGCACGACGAGCGCTGAAACGCACGCAAGCGAATGCAAGCAGAGTAACGCTGCTAGCAAGCATAAGGATGATGGAAACCAAAAAGATGGGATGAGATGCAAGGTTGTGGAAGGCGATACGAGCTCGGCGGCAAAAAGTTCTTGCGAAGGAGGACGCTTCTGAACCATCATCATTCGATGGCAGAGGCACCACCTGGAGTGAATCTGAGGGCTCGACATCCGAATCTTGCACAACATTCATCATAACAAACATCTCGTCGTCCATCATGTGCGACGGTTCTACATCATTAGCAACGACTTCAAAACATGGACATACCTTTGGGGATCACAATACGGACATGCGTTTCTCCCAAAAGTGGTTGATCCTGTTCAGGTTCTGTAAGATTGAATAATTAGTCAAAAAAAACGAAAGCATCACTTACGGTCATTACCATTCAGTGGAAGGAAAGAAACAATTCTAAAGATCATAAAATACATAAAATAACAACAAACTTTGATATGATTGGACCACTAATAGCATCGAAAATTGACATTGGACCATTTTGAGGCCGTTCGATTTCCAAGGGAGGCATATAGGTGCAACCAACATAACAAGCCGACTTTGAGCCATCATCTTCAAAATGAGTGCAACTCTGTTCACAGTCCGAGTTAACGTTAAATTCATCTGTTCGAGCATTGAGGCCGACAGACGAATGGCACCCAAAAACACAAGCCTCAGCAAGACTCACGTTACTCTAGAACACATTAAAATAAGCTTCAGCATACATGTGTATTACGGCAGTTCTCATCACATCTATGGCAGCTAAAAGGAGAAGAAAGAACCAGAGGCAGGAGCAGGAACAACCACACAACCATCATACTCAGTTAGCTCGCCGAAATGATAAGAGATGAGTAGACAGAAACGCTTTGAACGCCACTAACATGACCTAAACAAAACACAAAACATATAATTATTATCGAATTATTAGCAGAAATCTAAAATAGTTGCTTCAAACTTTTTAAGATGATATTATTGCAATGAAAGCGAAAGAAAATCTACACAAATTTTGATAAATGTGGTACCATTATACTCCTTATAAAATAAACCAAAATAAAAATGCTTGTAATGCATAGAAGTTTATAGGTAATGAAGTGCTTAAACAGAATATGCATATTTGGTGGAGGGAAAGGAATTGTGACTGTTGGCATTGCGCAGAGGTTGGCTAATCCGACGAGGGCAAAGTGGCCAAGCATGTGGCCGTATCCAAAACAGGTAGCTAAACCAATAACGAAAGTATTGCACTTTCGAATTCGACAAAGTACTACTGGTGTAGTACTTTGTTTGGATGTATCACCAGTTTCGGTCACTTGGGTGGCCATTGTATCATCCCGAGGCTCCCCTTAAGGTAAAAGAAGGCTCAGTACTAGGGCAGAATATATATATTCCGGGAAGAGAGGGCTTGGGGGCTGTTGGCACGGCCCGGAGGCCGACCAACCGGCTAGAACAAGATGGCCACCCAAGTGACCTAAACCGGTAGTTCGAACAAAAGAGCATTACAGCCGTATTGTTCCAGCCGGTTGGCCGGTCTCCAGGCCGTGCCAGCAACCATTGTGCTTTTCTTAGTATCTTGGGGCTTTGTCAACGACCACTAATGGCAAAGTACTAAAACAGAGTATACATATGCATTTTTCGCCTTACATAAGGCCTGGATGACATCCACCCCGTCGCATTCGTAATAAAATAAATTCACAAAGCCTCTTTACTAAAATCATGAAAATTTAACGAAGAGCACAGCATGTTACGCCAATGTCGTTAAAGAGAGAACTTAAACCTTAACAGGTTCCACTTCCTTCATTCGTCTTGAAATACGGGGCATGCAGACAGCGTCTCATTCGCTCTGTTCGTCGGGGACCATTTACAATATTGATCTATGGCTTTTATGTGCCCATTGGGACTTAAGTGTGGCTCTTTGAGGCTACTTTAAAGGCCAAAAATTTATGAAGTTCACACAGATATTTATATATGACGTACAGAAATGAGACTAGGCTAATGATATTGTGCGGATGCCAGTTTAGATGGCGTAGGCATGATGACCGGCAAAGTGCCACTTTAATAGAACTGAGAAGTAAACAAACAGTAAACATCTTACTCATTGCAAGTAATTTATTAGACTTTCGTGTTTTGCAAGAAATTGATGTCCTTCTCGAAGCCTTTTAACTTAGTTTTTTTAACAATTACTACAGTATCGTAAGCTTTTGGACGTTCTTTTTGGAATGCATGGTGGATTTGCTTTAATTTACAAGTTTAACATAGGATAGCTGCTTCTACCTTTCCCTGCCCATTGTGGTCGAAACTCGTTGGTGCAAGGGCCGCCATGTCTCGTGTGCTTCGGCATACCACCAGTTATGGCTTCGCGGCGCTTTGGTGGTTTGCTCAAGAGTTCGTTTCAGATTTTAAAAGCCGACAGTGCTTCATTTCATCGCATACCGTTGCCATTCAGCGAGAGATACTATGAAAAGAAATATGTCTTTCGTGGCGAACTTGATGATATTGAGTTTCCACCTGACCGACGGAAGCTGAATCCTCTTCCCCGCACCCCGATTTTAGCAAGTGGTGAACGGATAGAAAAGTATCCTAGAAGGCACTATGATCTTCGCGGTCCTGAAACCGTCAACCACCTGTTGAACCATTTCCAGTTTGGTATTCAGGTATAATAGCTGCTTTGTTGGCCTTTTGGTTCTTTTTTATCATTCACTTAATAGTACGGTAAAAATTGAAGTAGCGATAAGCTGCATTTGCTGCTCTAGTTGTACTACTTTCTATTGGGCACTTCGCACAAAACATTTCGTGTACCCTACTACAGTTTGATTGCACAATGGAGAAGCGCTTTGGCACTTTGTCGCTTAGTCTTACTTTGCGATCTTGACGCATATTTTTTCAGCTTAATATTGGTCTGATTCGATTAGGCTCTCGAGGGCGGAGAACTCTTGATTGGACACCTAGACATGATTCGTGCAACTATCAACCGGAAAATGGATGAGAAACGAATGTTTGCCATATGGAGGGTACCTGGACCGTGGAAACCGAAAACGAGGAAATCTCTCGGTAAACGAATGGGAGGAGGAAAGGGTAACTACCTTCAAATGTCGTAATCACTCACATCTAGCCGAAATTCATCACTACGTCACACCTGTTCGGGCTAACAGAATCATAGTTGAACTTGGCGGCAACCTTGACTGGCGTGAGGCCTCCCGCATACTAACCGGAGTCGCCGACCTCCTGCCTTTCGGAGCACGGTTTGTGTCTCAGGAGCTACTCGATACCGAGGCCAAGCTGGAATTCTACATTGCTGAAAAAAACGTCAATCCCTTCTACCCCCCAGGCCAGGCACTACTCAAGAACTACGCAGGTTGCCGATCCTTCATCAGTCCCTGGCACCTTGAGTGGGGTGACACCACTTTCAAGTGATCCAAACTGTGAGTCCCTTGCATCCCCAGCCTCACCACCTCTCAAAAAACCGAGAGCAGTCATGATAAAAATTATAATCTGAATAAGTGTACAACTGTACATAGGGTGGGAGATTAAGCTGAACTATCGCCCCACTTTGCCTCTTGTGACCACTACAATCCGGCAGGCAATCACGTAATAAAATAAAAAATATTAACACCAACCACACTTTGTCAAGGGGCATAAGCACCGACCGCAGAGACGGGAGGGCGAGCCTGAGGTGAAGGGACAAAACGAGGAGGATTCTTTACAGATGAGGACGCAAATGAAGGGGTTCGCGATTGTGGGGGACAGTAGCTTAGACGGTACGTAGCTCACAGCTGCCACTGAAGAGCAGGAACGGAATGAAATGAGGTGAATGGTTGGATGCATGAGGCCAGGAGGACGGTGGCACTCTCAAATTGGTGCTTCGGGAGGACTCAGGAGTGGTAGCGCCTTTTTTGACTCGATCGCGTCCATTAGTTCTTGCAGAGACTCCTTTCTAAAAATCAAACATCGAAAAGGCTAATCAGCAGAAGGGTGGGCCATTGTAACGATGTTTTGAGGAATCAGAGGTACCTTTTCTGATGGATCTTGAGTTTTGTTTCACTTATGCACACCAGGGCACGTAGCTTCTTTAATTCGCCAGACAGCTCACTATAGAGAACACTGTGTAGACGGTCGAAGTTACGCAATAGTGACTGTGCCTGTAAACAGGAAGGAAAATCATTTGGGAAAACGAACTGACCCGACAGTAATGCAAAATAATTTTCAAGATGATTAGTGTGATAGGCAATAAGCATACAAGACATTCACGCCAAGTGGTGCATCCACTACGTAAACAGGCTTGACAAGCTGTTAATGACCCTGTACAAACACTGACGGGTAATCATAATGGCGGTATAAGACTTGCAATCCGTTGTTTTCACACTCGTCTAGACTGTGTGACTGTGGGTACGAAAAAGCAATGGATTAAAATGAGAAATAACTTGAGAAACGCCGCAAAAGTACTTCGGTCTCGATTGTATCAGCCACAGGATGTTGAAACCGCACCGAGAGGTGAGGATCAACGAATTGCAACACTTCCGGAGCATCGAGAGATAAGGGATAATGCCGACTCTCTGAAGCATTGCTTGAAAGGGGATTTACACCATCCCTGTCCTCCTCGCTTGAATGACTTCGCCGATGCTGCAGTGCATCATTGACAACGGCGTGTGAATCCAAGGGGCTGTGACGCTTTTGTGGATGGTTCCGAAAATCGGAAGCAGTGCTGGCAGGAGAAGGAGAATTGCGTGGACAAGGTGATATGACTGATGTGCCATCGGATGATGACGGACACGTTGGAGTTCGCTCATTTTTGATCCTCTCTGAACCGTTCAGCGAACCCCTGGAGGAGGAATACAGTTTGAGTTATGGTTTTAAAAGTGGACGCAAACAATTGGGGAAACAAATTAAACGTCGTTTAGCTTAAAATTACCAGCTTCACGAAAGCATGTAGAACCGATCGCAGAACATTAAACTTTAGATCAAACAGGCAAAGCACCCTAGCTTTAATACCACATACTTATTGGACGCGGGGGAAGACGTACGGGATGCCGTTCTACCATCAACCAACCTTTTATCTAAAACGAAAGCGTAGAGGTTAAACTCTCAAAAAATTACGCTAAAATGCATGTACAGAGGATCCTTTAGCGTTCTCTGCAAAGACGACGGTGATGCTTCTAAGTTCAGATCGTGTCTTCATATAGCGAGAGTAGGGACAATTCGGGGAAAGCAATAAACCGGTCGAATGAGCAGCTACGTGCCAGCCTCACTCACTCAACGTCACAGCAACACATCGATTGCACCGCCGCGTACCCTGCGAACCCTGTTCAGACGCAGATGCATGCCATTGGTGAATGGAAATCACACATAGCAGGCGGTTTAGTCGCGTGATTGGCTGACTGGGTCAATACGCGAGGCTCGAATCAAAACAGCAGCTCCAGGGCGAGGTGCGCTCAGAGCAGATGAACTAAAGTGGAGTTGCACTGCGGCCTTCACGACAGCTAAGCCGGGATAAGCCTCCAGCACGCCTGGGGCGTACATCAGCTCAACTCGGGCAGCCTTATCTACAGTGCAACATTGCAGGGACACCTCTGTTTCATCAACTAATACTTGATTGTAGAGTTGATGAAATGCAAACGCCTGGTTAGACTACTCCAAAACCCCTGAGCTTAGATTAGCAACTGAGGACAATTACTACCGCACCCAAGCAAGTGCATGTGCACTGACAAGACAGAAAGCTTAAGAGCAAATATGCGATATTAAAAATGCGCAGTAACAGATTTCAAAAAAACGCACGTGTTCCCAAGAAAGTGGACAAGAGGTTGGCAACCAAGGGTTGAGAACGGGAGGTGGCATTAACAGGTGGAGTACGAGTGCTGGAACTCGAGGCGTTGACAAGGGACAACCGATCCCGTTTGTCGACTACGTGACTCAGAACAGACACGAGATTCCGAAGGACCTGATCGGGTTTTATTGAACTCGCCCGCTGGGGAGATGTAGCTGTAACAAAGGAAAAGTAGCAAGGATGAAAAGACGACTAACGATGGCCAAGATACATTCACTTGATAATGCGGACGCAAACGACATGAATCACACGGTTGTGAACCAACTCAGGGATACTAGAAGACGCCTGCACCATTGTTCCATACTTGGAAGACATGGGGCCCTGCAGCTAAACACGAGATTCGGTCTACGGCCACATCTCCATGCCCTAGAGCAACTACAAGGATACCTAACTTATCAAATGAGCATCCAAAAAACCTGCCCATATGCAACCGATGAAAACAGCGATCCACAATTCGAAAGGATGGCAGATAAATCACAAGGCCAAAACTGAGGTCCGATTACGAAGCCATTGAACAAAAGGAACCCATTGAAAGTGCGACTTAATAACTGCCGTCGGAAGAAGATTGACTTAGCCCTCATTTGGTGTTACTATGACTAATTGAATCAGACTCCACTTGCCATTGTAAATAAGCAGAATGCTTTTAAATAGCCGCATAAAATTCTAAGAGTTGAAAAGTGGGCGACTACATGAGTCAAATGACGATGCTTAAATGAACGAACCCTGAAATGATGCGCTACAGGAAACCACAAAAAACGTCAAAAGGGGCAGGAGAGACCATTATATATACCCATCCAAAGTCAATACTATCAAGCAAAAGTATCTTACTAACAGTGTTCACCGTAGCCTTGGACTTCAACTGGTTGTACTACGATGAAGCCGGTAACAATTTTACAGTGCTGAAACCCGCAAACCAAGAGTAATCAGTAAAAACGGACAAAAACTATACTTGCCGCACGACCTCATGACAACGAAGTGTTCCTCGAGACAAATAAACAAGAGCTAAATCACAGAAGCTATTCATGCTATCATCCCTTCAATCGGGGGCTAACCCGCAAGTAATGAGCCCAAAGACGAAAGCTTATCCAATTTACCCATTTAAGCCAACGCATTACAGGTCATTTCGCCGCCAACTACACAGGGGACCAAAAATGAATGGTAAAAGTGCATCAACAGCAATTAAAACAGACAAGGAGACAAAGTACTTTACTAAGCGCGAGAGTAAGCGGAAAGTGCTCATATGCTAGATATTTCTTCAAATGTAGTAGTTTTAAAGGCTGGAAAGCTCTTCTCACCGATAAATTCAGCGAATGCGCGAATAAAAAGCTATTCCCCACAGCGACCGTTGGAAGCGCAACACCCCTAGCGCATAGAAAACGTAAAGTGTACAGCTGAAATTTCTTAAGGAACAAACCTCACCTTCGAATTCGCCATAGAGCTGGTAAGGATTAGCCCTTGAAAACATGACCCAGTGCACTTGCGCGAACTCTTTAGTGCTAACACTTACATTGTTTGTCAACTTGTGCAGAACGTCGGTCAGATTTGGAAGAGCAGCCGTCCCTAGATTGAGTATCAGGAATCAGAGAGCCACCGTTATTTACAACTGGCAAGTCGCATGGGAACCGACGTTGGCACATATTGGCAGGATGTTGTCGGAGAGTATGCGTTGCCTCACTGCGAGGCAATGAGGGACTGGAAGACCGAGAAGTGGACGACTGTGGATCACTACTTGGCATTTGACCAGAGGATGCAGTCATCAAAAGCGGACTTCGAGTTGAATGTGAGGCAAGGACACTTGCTAATTTCGGTGGCATGTTTGCATGAACCTAAGGATTAAATCGGTAAAAATTCAGAAGATCACATCTCCAAATCTTAACCAACAGTGAGACCCTGTTAAAGCATCAAAAATTACCAAGGGAGAGAGGGAAGAAAGCCGTCCAGGTTCACCAGCAGCAGAATTCTGAGAGGCCTAAATTACAAGGTTGACTAAACCACCTTTACCTTATCGTCATGAGAAGGTACCCTGGCCGAAGAGGCCTTAGTGTGGAAATCAGCACTTTCCTCACGAGAGACATGATTCTCCATGCTGTTGGCGTTGTATGCAGACGAAGTTAAGGATGAACTAGCCTTCACTACCTCAAAAGAATCCCGCGTATTTCCATGAACACGCTGTGGTGATCCATGCCCTACATTGTGCGAAAATTCTAAACTGACCCACTATAATGGCATCTTACCTGAGTGGTCAACTTTCCGCGGCGAAAGAAGATGTGAATTGTGTTGTTCTAGGTGAGAATATGAATTTCCCTCAACTTTAGCTCGGTCAGCGCCACCCTTAACCCCCGAGTACCTTTGACGCTTTGGAGAAGACGCGCCGTCTTGTAGCCGAGACTTCATCCTGTCCGCTTGGTTTAGCGTTGAATATGAACGCTTAACGTTTTGACCTTTTACGTTAAAAAACGAAAAAATGAAATACCTTCACCTTGCCGGTCACAAATAAACTTATGAAGCTCACTTTGAGTCATATCGGGAAGTGTCCATTCAAGAGGCTTCTGCCACTGGGATACTTCGGTTATGCAGTTGTAGAAATACACCTTTCCCTTTGAACTAAGCTGTTCAGACCAATTCCCACACACACGTAACGTGTTCTTCTGCCACTGAAGAAAATGCGAAAAGATAATAGGCGCACCTCCGGTTTGCCACGAGCTATGGAGGCCTGTTTGGGCTGATCATGATCATTTGAAGGAATACGGTTCGTAATAATCGTCGCTGAATGACTAGAAGAGGCTTTAGGCACAAATAAGGGGTAATAACAGAAGCCAACTTTTCATAGTTCCCAGCAACCACAGTTCTACCGAGCACACAAGCCCCAGCCGTGTCTTGTCAGCTTCAAATCGATTGCGAATAGCCTTCTGACGACCGTATAAGCGAGCACAAGGATTTTGAAGTCAAGTCTATGCAAACAAATATGCTCTAGTCGATAACATGGAAACAAACGTCCCATAAGCAAAGACGCGAATAATTAAACCAGAGAGCCATGTTGAAAGAATATGTTGCTGTTGATACGATCAAACAACAGAGGTTAAAATGGGAAAAAATTAACAAGAACACGTATCTAAACATCGATCCCTGCATTTGCGCCTAGCTGAGGCATTACGTATCTTCAATATGCTGGAACGTGTGACGCAAAAATGTTATAAAATATACGGAGACGCAAATCGTTTCTACCAGATTACATAAATATCATTTGTGCTAAGTGAATCACACCCTTACACTTATTATTTACCCATTATTGAATTTCGTCTGCTGTTTCAACTAGGCAAAAGAATCATTTACATTACATTTTGAGCTGTTGTTCAACTTCATATTTTGGTTTTGCGGACGTGTGGGGTTCCACATCTCTTCTTTGGGAGATGTAGACCTTGTTCCATGTTCTGATCTCCTGTACGTCGGTTGCGCATAATCTCTATTTGTATAGCCATTAATTTCCCCTGGAAAGGGAACTTAGCATTCAGGTTTTTAGCACCAAAGCAAAAGTGTTGTACCACGACATCTGATGTTATTCTGGGTACTGGTGGTGTAGGCATCACAATGACTGAGCAGGGCGATGTGTAGTTTTCGCTATTTAATAGCAGCAGGCTTGCTCAAAGACAAAGGGCACCGAGTTATAATAAAGCCTTCCGTGTTTCTCCCTTCTCTTTGCGTGCGACGCCGTCGGCAGGGTTGTGCAATACTCCTACGCAGTCTTTCCGCTGCTCTGTTTACTGTCAATCCTCTCTTTTAGCTGTACGTAGTAGATCGTAGTTACCAAATATGTACATGAAACGAATTCGCACCGATTGTGTTCCTTGTGGGAGTAGCACGTGTTTGTTTATGAGGGCCTGGCCGCATTCCTGTTACGGAGTAATATCTCCTGACTTCTTATACGTACCTTCAGGTGCAGTGCGGTGACACGCATTGCATGGCCATTAGGGTACCTTAGAAAGCTCTCCTTCGCCTGCTTAATCCTTTTGCTTTGACTAGCTTGCAGCCACTGTAATTACTGATTGCAATCTTACCTCTTTCCCTCTCTCTACATTCGACGTCTAAGGCACAACAACCCGCAATTCTTTCAAAGCCTTGTTTCACTCTCATCCGGTGACCTGAGACCCTCTGTCTATAAAGTATCCTCTTTTACATCGGGGCAGCTCATGTGAAACCACACTGACCTTTTTAAATCACTTTCCTTTACCAAGCAATGCGGATGTTTGAAGCAGTGGATTTACATTAAATCGGTGAGCGATAGGGCAGTATTCTGCAAGGCGCATGGCACATAGCACCCAAGTCGCAAGTGTGAGTGTTTTCTCATCAAAGGACTGCCGTTAAGATGACCTGAGTCATTGCTGCGTCAATACACCACTTCGGCAAAGTTACTGGCAGCTAGGCAAGCTTAAGTGATTGCATCCCATCACGAACAGGCTTGTCAATTAAGTAAAAATTGTAAATAAAGTAAGTGATTTGGAATCTCTTGGATTAAATTACTGGATCGCCTTAGCATCAAGCCGTATCTGAGGTCGCAGGTATAGGTTCTCTAGAGTGCGGCCATCTAGGCACCAGCTTTTGCTACCGATGCCTCTGCATCATATCTATACAACATTTAAATGTCAACCTTACATCAAACAAGGAAGTGGAGTGATCATTTTATCATACAGTCATCAAGACTGCAGTTAGCATAACTCTCATCCAACTCATGCTCCAATTCGGGTTTAGGTCGCCTTCCACCTCACATTTAGGACCTAGAGAGCGGAAAATTGAACTCTCGATGTTGTTTTGGTAAAAAATGCAAATAGAGAGCAGGTGGTGTGGGCATTTGACGCCCAGAATTTTCAAGCAATTTTTTTTGCATAGTAGTGTTGTCTATACGACTGAAGAAAAGCGTCTACATAAAGTAAGAATGATTCGCTCGGAGAAGCAGCAGTACTGGGAATTGATAATGGGGTCAGCAAGCAAGGTTGAGAGGGAGTGCAAGGTCAAAAGGGTCACATCTACTTGATTTGGCTGTAACGGCTCAGATTGCGAATGTAGAGGACTACAAAGGCGAACGCAAAAACGTTTCCCACGAACGCCACGAAGGCGGAAATCGACATCATTAGCATCTTCTGGTTTAGGTAGGCGATTAATACAGTCGTACAACCCTAATAATGGAAATAAGTGGTAAAAAAGGTGTGGATGTACATGTGAGCATACAAAGGTCATCTGTGTGCACAGATCATTTCGCAAACGCAGTTCTCAATTTATGCCTTAAATATTCGGGCAGCTGAACCTTTATGGTTTGCCTAGGATGCCTTGAAAAAGTGTTACTAGGGTATTCCCATTCTGTTAGCATCGTTGAACGCACCAATTTGTTTCACGATAAGGACGATGAATGGAAAAGCGTTCCATTAACAAACAGCATTAAATAAATTGACTCAACATTACCGAGGTTCTATCACCATTGCAACAAACCGCACAGGGTACAAATAAAGGACGATAAAAGTTATTCCCATTTCTGCCAATTTTGACCTGACTGCATCAATTATCAGCTGAGATTGTCGTAATAATCCTGTATGATGATCAGTATGACCTTAAAGCCCATTTGCTACTCCAGAGAAATTTAAACCAGCGTTAACAACAGGAAATCTGGCAAGCAATTATAGCATCTTATTCATTAACCAGCACCAATAGCGAGGAGGAAACCAAATGCCCACAGAAAGTCGCAAGTTCAAACCCTCATAGAGATGAAAGACCAAGGGAAGCAGTGGTTTAGACGCCCCAACGAAATTCATTTAATAAATACTCTAAGAGATTATTCAGGTAGCTTTACTAGGGGATGCATTAACTTTGAAGGCTTACAAAGGCTGTCCAGTTTTTCGACATCAGAATGCATGAATCCAATTTTTAATAGGTTGATGAAACATAAAATTTAACATCAAACCAGTAATTTTAAAAAATTTCCAAAAAGTGTGCTACTCTTTCTAAACTGCATGCACGATGAACTAGGCATTTTGGCCCAGCGTGATGCACTCTACCATGGCTATGTCTATCCAAAGCAGTAAAAAGTAAGTGACATAAAACCGTAAAAAAGCACACTTTGCGCATTTAGTTTTTCTAATTACTGCTTCGTATAGTACAGTCAATCGTGATACAGCTGTTTGGATGATTTTGCCCGAGGTGTTATGCCCCGAGAGCTAAACCACCGAACGATTGCATTGGGGAGAGTACTTGAGACGGGTATTCGTAGGCATGAATCATTGAGCACACAACTCAATCCCACCTATCTAACGATCCAAAGTGACCAAAGCAAGGCACATTTTTCCACATCATAGCACACTGTGCACCAATATACTTCGAAGCGACATTTGCAACGATTGTGAATGCACGATACTTGTAAGTAAAGCTATTAAATTAGACTGCAAGAAGGCAGAGACACGTTGCACAAATGTTTAGCAGCATTCAATAGCCATAATTCAGAGGTGCAAACGGCAACATATGATAAATATACGAAGAAACATGACAGTGCACCCACTTGGAACATTATTTTGGTAGAAGATTACAGATTCAAAGTAAATAAAACTCATTTCGCCTACTATTGCAACAATTGCACAGCAAAGTGCGATAATAAAGTTTGCATTATGCGGCTTGGATTTATAAGCTTAAAAATGGATCAATGAGCTAAAAATGGTGATTTTTAGCAAAAAATACCAAGATTCGTGTAGCGAACACTGACATCAAAAGGTAGTCATTCAGACTGTCAAGTAAGCGCTAGAATAAATTTGAAAATAAATGCGAAAGAGCTACAGTCCATTCGTTGAGTAAAATTGTGCACAAAAGTGCTTAAATCGTAAGAGAATTGATTAGCCCACCTTTGGAAAGATGTCTTTGTCCACACAATTGGGGCGATAACAACATGAAGACGGAATTGGCTGGCTCATATTTCTGTAGTCAATAGCACTGTTGCTGCCACAGCATTGAAACTAAGAGTAGAGGCTAGACGTTGTCATACCTGCTTTTGAATGCGATCCATTTTATCCTTGGTTTCATTGTTAGTGGTATAATTACTAACAAAATCTTTCATAATATCTACGACGTATGTTTCTAGCTACAAAAATGAGTAAAAAGCACAGTTACATTATATTTCAGTATTGATGCTGCAAGAGCAATGCAGATTTCCAGGAGAAAAAGAATGCACGTAACTGCGGCGTACTAAGAAGTAGATCAGCAATGTTTAATAGGGAATTAAAGTTTACCAACTTAAGCATGCAGAGATTGTCTGACTTGATTCCATATACGCCCAAGACACAAACCAATATTGTAGCAAAGCCAACGCAGAGAAGTATAACTGGTATAACAACGTAGTTATGATTTGTGGTAAAAGCATTTGATCGAAGGCTATGGATAAGATAACTGGCAATGCCTATAAGCCCAAGACTAATGCACTTTAAAGTAAGGAAAGGAAATCGGTCCTACAATCATGCACACAATGGTAAGCCAATGCAATAATTTTAAACATCTCAAGGAGGAATCATTCTCCTTTGTATTCGAAGCCATGTTAACCAACTTCCGAGCACTTTAAAGTTTCAACTATTAACGTCTAGGTGACTGACTAAGAAGTGGGCAATATAAACGCTAGCCGATTATTTTGGGCGTATGCAGTGATTAGAAGTGCCTTAAAAGGTGGAAAGACATTATTGGAAAATCAAAAATAATTTGCAGAATAACTAGCCCAAAAGTAAAAACTATGCGCCCAAAATTAAGAACTGCTGTCTGAGAAGATTTCAAACAATTACAAAGCAATTTGATTTTAGTTCCAAGATTATTAATAAAAATATAGTTGAATTTCATCTGCAGCTCAAGTAAAAGGCGAAAATGTTTGTGAATCGACCTTATATATTATACCCGTAATGATGCGATAATTTGATTGTAGATTTATCTTCCTCCTCATTTCTGAGGCATATTAGAAGCCTTCTGACGCCCTAAGAAATGAGGACTCTGTATGATACGCAAACTGCTTGTTGAGCTCCCCTTTCGGTAACGGCTCTCTTGGCAGGTTATTTTGCCTTCGGCAGATAGGTTGCTCTGAGCCACACTAGTCGCATTGTAGCGTCCCAGGGTTTCTCTCAAGGCAACAGATGGCGTAGCACTAGGGCAAGATACATATTCCGAAAACAGAGGGCTCAGGGGCTGTTGGCACGGCCCGGAGGCCAACCAACCGGCTAGTACAATATGGCCACCCAAGTGACTGAAACCGGCAGTTTGAACATACAAAGTATTACACGCATCATTTATACATATATGCATACGTTGCGTCTTAATTCGCCTTTGGGAATGTCCGGGGAGGCTGCAGCAATGCGAGTCAATTAAAAATACACAAGAAGGCATGACACCTTGTCAGGGTATTGCTGTTAACACAAACGAGCTAAAGGTCCACTAAATTCCTTTAGAGGATATTCAACACAGAGATATTGAATCCTCAAGAACTCTAGGTCCTCACTAACCAAAACCGAGGGGTAATAAGTGCCTTTTTTTCTTTTTTCCCACTTAACCTTCACTTCGGCAATCACAAAGTTTTCATTGCTGTGGAAAAACATCCACAAGCCATGTTTGTCATATATTTTGCAAGTAAGCATCCAAATAAAGCGTCATTAGTCCTTATAGGAAAACGCTTTCCATTCATGTCTAAATGTACCTTCTAGGTTCTCCTACACAAGGCAATAGTACTATTCCGTTTCGCCAAAGTTTCCAACTTTGCGGCTGATTTCAACACAGCTGTCTTTTGCCATCATCATATATTGCCGCCTCCATCAACACAGCACTCTGCTACTTTTGCGAGGGCGAATGAAAACACTTTATTAGCAGAATAAGCACTGCCGATGTTTTGTAGAGCTAGAAGGGTACAGGCAATATCCATATTAATGCCATATGCTCAAAGTTAATCAGCAAAGCCCCTAAAGAGAATTATTATCGAAGCCAGGGATTAAACAAACAGTGCACTATAATGCCACTGATGGTAACAGAAAGCAAGCCCAATGCAGACAGGCAAACGCAAATGCAAAGCATCAAGGTGGCCAAGGAATAGTGTTGTTCTTAACTAGGAGGCTCTGCAAAAAAATCTTGTAAAATATTTAGGAACCGGTAGTTGCTTTATCGACCTGTGTTACAAGAAGTCTGCGAAAACGTAAAGAAGCACTTAAAAAGAAGCGTTGTACAGCTATAGGTCGGTGATAGCTAAACAAACACGCGATGCCTCTTTCTGCTCCTGCCAGTTGCTAAGGCACGCCGAAATGAGGACAAGGCTGAAATAGGGAATGATTGCAGAGCATCGGCTCTAAGCTAATAATCTATGCTTGTCTTTCATCGACTTTCCTCTGGTTTTCGATGGGGCATAGCCTCGGGCACCATAAATTGTCGTGGTGTACAAATACTGGTGGTTATAGGTGCAACATCATGAGCTAGATAATTGCAAACCTGTCATTATCTGATTTACCGATAGCTACCCAAAGTAGTGGCTACACTGCAACAACTAACAGAGGAGGATTGTGGCTGTTAAGAAATGTCTCAAGAAAATAAAGTGCTATAGTGGTCAAATATTAAATGCTCATGAACCATTAAAAGATTTCAATGCAAATTAGGTTAAAAAGTGTTATACTAGGGCGGAGCGTGCGTATTTTAGACCTGTAAAAGGGACTGGGGCCATTGGCCTGACGCAGGGGCCAGCTCATCCCGCAAAGTTACTGTGACCATGACGTAAAGTACTTCAATATCAAGGTCTTGGGTAAGACCAACAACGCATTGCATAGCTCCTCTCCTTGTTCTAAAGTGCTTTTGAGGGCTCATTAAAACCAATCAATGCTGTAAGGTTAACAGTCGCGCGCCAACGACTGAGGAGCCACTTCAACGCAACGCCGCTGCTTCCATGCGACAATCTGACTAGATCTGCAGATTTCATCAATATGAGAACTAGATTTGGGGAAATGTAGTTGTGGTGGCCATCACATGTGTCTATAGAGAGACTTAGGAGCGCTGGTCTAAGAGCATGATCATGTACGTAAGAGCAAAACTTAACGGATTCCCGTAAGGGCGGTGTTTTTCAACCGTTCCTTCAAGCCAAGGTGTCGTCACTTCAGAACTGCCTAGTGGCATCTATCTAGGTATGAAGGTGAATGAGAGTTTGCAGTCTCACACTACCAATACCTTTGCAAAAATGCAATAAGTGTCCTAGGAACAAAACTTTTCCAAGCGGTTCACGTTTAATGTTGCAGCCAAAGGTAACAGCTTTCCCAATTAACACGAGACTGGAGTTGTCAACGGAGGTAGTAGCTGTTTTTAGCCCTACTGACTAGGGTCCTCCTTCGTTCTCCTATTCACCACATGCCCACTTCTTTCATGGCTAAAGTTTGTCGTTCAGCAGTAGAAATAAGTGTAAATGTCCTCTAAGAATGCGATTGCTTTCTACTGCCATCAATGTGGCGCACCAAGACTTCTCTGAAAAGGACACAAATATAGTGTTGAGGTAGAATATATCTCTATGCATACGTCGCATGGAAGGTATTGGGTCTTTTGGCATGGCTCACGAAGGGATAATGGTTAAGAAAAGTACCCCGTTGCCAAAACTCAGGGCTAAAAACAAACGTATTTCATTTATCCGAGCCAACTGCTACTTTTCCGAACTAGAGTAAATTCTGCTCCGTCTGCTATGTAAAACAAAGCAACAGCGCACTGCATATGTCCACATATGAAATGCCGTAGCAAAATACAGTGTTTAATGCATTGAGCAATGTCATTGTCTTTTTCAGAAGGGGACACAACTACACCGCTCTCAAGATGGTGCAATATTACAAATTAGGGATTTTAGACCTTTCCTTTGTTTTAGCGAAATTCTTTAAACGCTTTTAAATGACAAGGTTAAAGCATTTTGTTCTAGCGCACCGCGAATGCTTCAGTTTTCGTGAGTGCCATTTTAAACTCAGCGGCTTTGACATGATGAAGTGCAAAAAAGTTGCTGAGTTTCTTTTTACCTATGAAACACCAAAAGTGGTGGAAATTACAAACTACAAAATTGGAGTTTTCCACAGACTTCTTCAAGTTGTAATAACGGTGTACGTCGTCTGGTAAGGTTATAATAATTTCATGGTTTCTTAGCTGGGTGTTGATTTACGACAAGGGTTACCAAGAAAATGATGAAGTTGTATCATCTGCTGTTACAAAGACTAAAGGCTTAATGATAGAACGATTGCCTCGGGAAGAGAAAGATGTGGCAATAATTTTCGACGCTGCAGATATTATTAACCCTCCTCTGGAGAACAATGCGTTCTTCGTGACAACACACATAATAACTACCCCACAACAGACGCCTAGTCGTTGTCCTGGAACAAGGTTTTTGTTGTCTTTGTCATAGCTTTGAAATAGTAAAAAATCATCTTGCAAACAGGATAGTGATTGCAAAAAGATGCAATTGTCCCTCTCTGAGGCAGGTAAGTAACTTGGATCACCTCCGTATTTACCTTTTTCTAAAGTTTTGTTGCTTCAGTAGCCTAAATTTGCATGGCATGATTGCTTGAGTTTTTGCGCTTCTATCTCACTAGTAACTTTCCACCCAATATATGCTGCTTTATTTTTAAATAGGTGCGTTAACAGGAAGGTGTGTAAATATTCGAAATGGAAAAGGTTTCTGCGAAATCTATGCTTGGTGTCCTCCTGAGAACGACACCATTGTTCTCAATTACGATTTGCAGACGCGTTTTGAAATGATCTCCAACTATACAGTCTACATAAAAAATGACATCGAATATCCAAAATTCCAAGTAAAGAGGTCAGTTTAACAGGTGTGTGTGTGGTGTCTTTTTTGCTAAGGCTACGTCTTCTTGTGTAATCACTCAATGTTCTCATTACCTTTAAGTACACACATCGTCTTTGTGATTGTGGAAACAAGCCAAATCCACAGCTGTTTATGCCCTTTTTTAACAACGCATTGCTAGTTCAGCTTGATTTTGAGGTGATTACGTTCTAATCTATGTTTGATTTACAAGTTAATTGATTTTGAAGTAGGTAATCTACATGAGACCCGTGTGGGCTCAGCTGTGATTTATCGTATCGCTTAAGGCTTAACTATTTGCTATCATTGGTTTATTTTAGGCGAAACCGTGATGCCTGGAGTTTACAAAAACCTCTTGGTTCATGTCGCTACAATCCTGACGACGAGATAGACAAATACTGCCCAATCTTCAAGTTTGAAACCATTTTCAAGGAGGTCGGGTTGAACTCATCTGTACTTACGAGGGTGTGTGCATCTGTGACTTTCTTGACGGTGAATTTTTCAATGTTGCTTTGCTACTCTTTTCTAGGCCACTAATTTGATGGTGCAACAGTGGCTCCAAATCGGTTATTTTTAGCCTTCATGGTTAGTTTGAAGTTACCGGGCCCTCTATAGCTCACTTCGCCACTGTCAATAAGTCATTTTTTATAAGATGTTCTTATAAAGTCTATATCTCTCAAAGGCTTAGCTTAAGTAGTATTTTCTGTAAGGTTATGGGCTCCATTTCCATTTCCTCACTAATTCTTGTTTTGCTTAAAACTGTGGGAAGAATCTAACAAGCATCACCGAAACACCATTTTTCTGCGCCATCAAATCTTTCTTTTACAAATCTTATGATACAGTTTGCTTCAGATGATCTAAAACATCGCCCACATTTACAAAACAAATTATAATAAAGTTGTCTTTTCAATCAGTTGGTCATAGTATTCCTTTGGAAGAGGGAACAGGAGTTTATTAAAACGCCTTTATTCTTGCTTTCTGCCTTATCCCAAAGAAGTTGCAAATGCGCACATATCTACCTAAAAATTAGTTTACAAGCTGTAAACCCATTTTTTGCGCAATTTTTAAGGGTGGAGTGATTGGGATTATCATCAATTGGGACTGTGACTTGGACTGGGGTGCCGAGAGCTGCAAACCCGCTTACTCCTTCACCAATCTAGACGTAAACAACGACGGCAACAGTGGATTCAATTATCGGTGAATCATTTAAACGCATTTATCTGCACTCCACACCGCTTGTGCTGTCTTTACGTCCACTTTATTTTCCTGGTGTTGCCTCGCCATGTATGCATACTGACATCCCATCAACGACTAGTTTAACCCTTTCAGCAGTCCTAGAGCACCGTAGATGTGCCACAGTTGTACATTGGTTCATTTCACGTACTGCTGTACCGAAATTCCAGGCGCTGACGCTTGCCCAACCAAATAGTCTACCTGCTTTACCCTCTCCTCCTTCGTTTTTGTTCCGCCGAAATTGCACCCTTTAAATTCACTCAGATACTTTAATCCCATTCTCAATTATCCTTCTCTTAACTAACCCAAGATGCATTGGTATGTACCCTTGAAGAGATTAGCATCAAACAGTGGCCCTTTGGGGAATTAGTTTGACATCATTCTAAGCATGGAAATAAAAACTAATCCACTTCCCTGCATGGATGAAGGTGCCTCTCCGCTGCTAGAAGGCGTCCCTGTCACCGGATTAACCAGATGAGGATCCAAATTTTGTGACCCTATGGCATTTTATTTGCTGCCTGAGGAAAGAGAGTGGCGGTACGTTTTAATCAGGTTACCTGACCAGCCTTTCTACTGCCACTTATTCCTCGTCCTTGTTGCGTTCACATTTACAGTGTTGTCTTCCTTCCAATGACCCTTCTCAAAGCTCTTATCTACAGGCCACAGGTTGAGTTCTGAATGAGATTTTAGTTGATGCTGAGTTTTGTTTTTCCCAAGTGAATGTCATATGGTTGGTCTTGCACTTGCCAGACCGGAAACTACGCTCTGAAAAAGAGGGTTGCAATTACCAATATGAAAGGCAACAAAATGGGTCTGATCTTCATATTCCACCCACTTTGGCATGCATTTCGATTCCTGGGGTGATTTGGCTGAGAGCCTTTTTGAAGTATTTTAAGCACTGCTAGAAAGGCGACTACCAGGCTGGACTGGTTCTTCAGCTCACCATTGGTGCCTAATATGCGTTTTTCAAACCCGACTCTTATCTATAGATTCACTGGAGTTAGGATAGATCCCAGGCCGTGGTTTAAACATGGCCTCATTTCTACACTTCAATTCTTTATACTATGTAAGTCTTTTGCGTAAACACCACAACCGAGATCCCTTCACCAGTACTGACGTATTCATGGGGGGATAGTAGTGGTTCCTATCAAATTTTCAGTCTGAAACAGAAGCACACAATAGGTGTACCCATTCATTCCTCCCAAATACCGCCCTAGTGACCAATAGGGGACTGTCAAATCGATCAAGAACAGAAGGTAGCGCGAAATCTCCTGCCTTACAGAATAGCATTAGTCAGTTGCTTGTTAATGTCAAAAAGAAATGCACACCGTCTGTTTCACCTTCAGGCAGCTTTGATGCCTTTTTGACACAACTGAAATGTGCATTTTAGCTACGCATACCGCTATCGAGAAAATGGAACATTATATCGGGATTTGGTGAAAGCAATAGGTCTGCGATTCTCCATCTTCGTTCATGGACGTGCTGGGAAATTCAGTATTATACCACTTCTTCTCAACCTTGGCTCGGGTCTGGCACTCCTGAGCATGGTGAGTGCAAACATACTGTTGCATTATTTGTGGCCCTCCACCTGTGGGTAACCAGTTTAATGCTCGTTCCTCTCTTCCATCCATCAAACCCCCTTCCGCACACATAGGAATTCGCTTTGCGTTCCCAAGGTTCTTTCTCCATTCGTACCTACATAATTGCATCAACCTTTACAACGTCGCATCCGAACAACAGTTGATCTAATTGCCTCCTTAATGGTGTCATCCTCTCAGCCCAACAGTATGTGGTTCTTTTGTCTAAACAAAGTGGCCACACCAAGTAGAACTGAACTAACCACTTCGCTTGCATTTCTTTTCCGCATTCGCTGTGATTATCCCATCGAAGCGAAATACCTTAAATGATATTGGGTTTTTAGGCTCCCACATTTAACCCTCATGAGTTGGGAAAAGTAGGCGGTCGCTCAGTAGCATCCCACACTCGTGGCAACTCGGCTATCGGTCGGGAATAATTTGTCTTTATGGTTAAGAGGGTTTAAAGGGACAGTAAAAGCCCCATGAATTAGAATTATGCGTTCCATTCATCAGTATGCCTTGCTAGTTTGGTAAACGAACAGCGCCTGTTGGGAGTTTGTTGTAGTTAGATTTTCTGTAATGAACAGTGAAAGCTAAAGGAGGATCACTTTTTCCCTCATGTACAGCAGAACAACGATTGTCGATTGGTGAATTTCTCCATACACCAAAAAGATGGATGATAGATTAATCAGACGAAAGGAATAACCTTTGCGTCTGCAATGGGAGGTTCCCAGAAGTTCATTACTGCATTATTAGGTTATGTTGAGATTAGCACCTACTTAAATGGCTTTGTGAGTAGCACATCCAGAATTGAAGAAGACTGCGAACGTCAGTGAGGCGTCTTGACCTCTCTCTAAGAAGTGTTTCGATAAAACTGAGTCGATGCTAAACTACGGTTCAGTAGGCTGTCTTGCTGTCACCGGCAAAGCAACAACTTCTCTCTTCTCTCATCTATCCTTCTGGATGTAATTCAAAACAGCGTTTATTCCCCGGAGGCAATCTCTCTAACATATGTGGTTTATGTACTTGAGAAGGAGGATGCTTTGAGTATGCTCTGTGCTCTCCTAATACTGAATGCGATCGTAGCTTTTATGGCACAGCCCAGTTAGAGTTTGGATGTAATAACCTTCAAATCTCATCGTAGCCTCCACTCTTCCGTTTGGATTTTGTAGTTAACTTTTTTGCCTCCTAATTTCAAGAGAGGCTGTGCTTCCAAAATTTTGGTAAAACTGGTGGTGTAGGCTTTACTATTCCAAATTAATGCTTACAGGTAACATCGAATCCCACACTATCAAGTAAAGGGATCTACTACTTGTGAAGGGGAAAAAATCCCTTTTGAAATGCGCAACCGACTGCTGATGAAGGAATTTCTACGAACAATAAATCCTGACCATGCTTAGATCGGCTGTACGGTCCAAAGTCGGTTAGTCAGGATGGGAATTTTTTCGTACCTTCTTTTTCACCTAGGCGCCAACAATTTGCGACATAATCATCCTGAATATTGTCGGCTCTAAGAACGTCTACAAGGACGCGAAATTCGAGGTGCTCACAGAGGACGAGATCAACACTCGAGTGCGAAAGTCAATTGCTTTCAGTCAGTCGAGGCATGTACACGACCCTTACTTCAGCCAAGGTCAAATGCCATCGGCTGAGTCCCCGAAGGCGGCCTCACGAACATCACTGGACAGTGTGAACGGGAACAAGGATCCCGTGAAGGGGTGTTGAAGTTGTCTTTGTCTGTACCCACTGTGTCGTGATGTGCTCCCCCCTCACCTAGAAGTCAGTAACCTCCTCTGCATTTGAGCTGCCTGCGATGACCCGTGTGGCAAACACTGTGTATGTACCTTGATCCTAGCTCACCATTGCTTTGTGTTAATTTGTAAAAGGCGGTCTCCCTCTCTTCAACCACTGCATCTCAATTTACCAACCCGACGGCTAACACCAATGCATGGGGAGAAGTGTTGACAGAAGTAGGAACTGCATTGCGAACGATCAGATTTTGTAGAGGACTGAGGTCGAGTGTTCTTGCATTTAATAAAGTGGTGTTTTGCTAGAGAAACGGCCTTCTTGATTTCCATCTCACCGCCCCATCTCGCGTGATTGGAATTGTTCTGTGAATGTGAAGACACTATTGAAGTGAAGGGGGTAAATAAAAGTGCGATCAAAAAGGCGTAAAAATGGTGCAGCAAGCATTTGAATTGTTTATTTTATTATTTGCCATGCATTATTCAGCTATAATTTTAGTGATTTTTTCCCCATTTTAAGGCAAGTATTACGGACTGAATTCGTTGTTGTAATTAACGAATCCCAGTGACGCCCTGAAGAAGAGAGATGGCATAAGAAGAAGAGGTGAGGCTACTAGTACGGTCCGGAGGTCATGTTGGCCAGCGAAAGTACCAAGGCGGAGGACTAAGTGTTCACAAACGCAAAAATGAGAGCTAAACAAAGGAATGAGCATGGCATCCTGGGCTCCCTCTTAGTCAGTCCCCGTCAATCATCAAATTTCCGCACAACTAAGATAGTATCAGCCCATTGCATCATTGGAGCCCCTTGGCAACTTTACTGGATTTGGAATTTAGTCCCATTCGAAAATTGTATTGAGTTAAGGGATGGGTTGGCCATCTTGTATGTCCATCGCTAGTTGCAAGAACATTGGCTTGAAAGAGGAGTCATTTAGCTAGGGAAGGAGTTTAAAATAATTTCGTGCCGATAATTTCCGACGTTCTTTCCTCCTTGCTGTGATGTCTCACATTAAAGCTACCCAGCCATGTCTACCTGGGTTCCATCTGGCTGGTAGAGAGGAGGAAGAGGTATGGCGAGTTCACCCAACCGACCTCTTCATGCAAGCTCGGGGACAACTCCGTAACAAACATTTCCAGATTGGTCCCGGCCACAGCTAGTGTCGTCTCAGTTGTGAATATCATTCCTACAGGGCACAGAACTGGCGACAATATATGGCTCATTACTGCAGAATTGGTTCACTATAACATCCGCAGACGAGTTGAGGAAAAATAGCATCGAAACCTTTCTCGAAGGGGCACGAAGCCATAGAGCTCGAGCAATGGAGAGAAGGGCTGGGGGCCATTGGAACGACCCGAAGCCCATACTGCTCAGGAAGGGGACAAGGCCAGAGCCTTAAGTGCCCCATTACCACAACAGCCTTTTAAAAACCATGAGAGTGGCCCAGCTATATCGAGATTATTTGTCCCTTGTCTAGTCTATAACAGCCTGCGGTGGTAAGTTTTACACAGAGCCAAATTCCGTTTCCTGTTTCTTTGGAATGCAAAACAAACTTTTTCACTAATTTGGCCCTAGAATTGTTCGTGGCCAGCATCAGATAGGGGAAAATTAATGACAACGTTGCGGGAGCAAAGCATTTTTAGACTGCTCCCTTAGCGCAATCGTCCGGATAAAGCTATTCGAGCTGCTTTTCTGCCATCATTCGCCTTCCTAAGGGGAAATTCCTCTCCCGATGCGGATTTGGCCTTAGAATTGGGATAAACTGAGGAGTTTCGTTAAAATGGAATAAAGTATACATATTAGTGCTAGTATCTGCAGTATTTCCTTCTTTACTATTTACGTAACGAAAATCCATTGGATATAACAAGAGGAAACTGGAAGGTTCAGTGATTTTGAGGCAGTTTTGACCCTCGGCGCCTGTTAATTTTAAGTTGTACAACAAAGATCACCATGATGGCCAAAAAACTTCTTGTGTGTAGATCTAGCTCGTCCACGTGGGCATTTCACAGGGATGCCCCATGACTGATATTTATGACTGGTCGAGAACACGACATCGGTGCCACTTCCTACGAATTGTTCCATCGAAAAGGTACACATGTCAGCTGCTGGACGTAACAAAAAGTGTCACAGAGTTAACGGTTGCATTTGGAATGAATGGGCAGTTGCGAGAGGAAGAGTGAATGAATAGGAGGATGGATGGTACGGATGGATGCATGCAGAATAGACAGATGGGTACAAGTCGGATGGACGGATGAGAGATGGATGGATGCACTTGGTCAGGAAGATAGACAGATGGGTACGAGGTAAATATATGCATAGGGGATGGGCGGATGGATAGGGGAAGGCTGGGTGCTTGGACCAGCCTCTAAAATCGGGCGAAAGTCTGCAAGTTTGCAGAATCTAGACGACGATTAGTGTGACAACATTTACTCCTTATGCAGGGTAGTAATAAAGAAAGGCAGCAAATAACGCCCACAATGGGCAGGACAGCACAAATCACCGAGTGCAGGCGACATACTTAAAAGCCTTGCATTCCATTTAAGTCACCCAGTTGGCAAACAAACTGATGTATATTGCAAGTTAATGTAGCCAAATCTAAGCAAATTGTTCTACCCTTTTTGTGACTTCCAACTTCGTACTGGGAGCTGGAGGTAAATTAGCAGTGCCTAGGATCTGACCCAAAAAAAAGTGTGTTGGGAAAATGGGCGAATGCAATGGTCGAGGTAGGAGTCATTTTGCAGCTCTAATAGCGGTGCATTAGTTGTGGAATGCATTAATGCATCACAAATCGGCGCTGATCTTTCACACTCTTAACCGGTGTGTTAATCCCGCTCGCCGATTTTGCTGAGTAAATTATTTTGCTAGTCAAGGTGTTTACTTGACAAGCAATTGTCAACAACATCCCTGGCCCAAGTAGATGTGTTGGAAAAGGCTGATCTAGGCTAACCGCAATCAGACTGCTCTATTTTTTTGTCTACCTTTTAGGGTCTCCGAATTTTACAGCTTATCTGAGCGACCTGTCCTCCGGCTCATGCTAGTAGTCCCCCTCCCCAGGCCTTCAGCGCTTCAGCAGTGGAAAGCTAACCCGGTATTGAAGGACAACTGCTTATTACATGGATTTCTACTGAGAGGTGTGGCAAAGGGAGCGCAAACTCTGCGGATGGGAGACTTCGTGACGTACGTTTACCTTTGGGAACTACCCTATCTTCCATTCTGCAGGGAAGTTGACAGCAACTAATGCGTCAGGAAAAATTCCATTACTGAGCTGCATTCGGAACCTGTGTGAAGATGTTAGCCATCTTCTTGCTAGCTGGGTAGGTACGGCTAAGCAGCAGTGAAGTGATAAAAAAGAACCAAAAGGAACAAACGTAACTCCTTATCCCACAAATTCGTTTCTAGCTTTGCTTTTAGGCCAAAATTCTTACTGCTAGCGATCGAAATGCGAGATGGGGAGTGTATTCGCCCCTTCCCCCAGCACAGTTCCCAGAAATGAGAGAATCCGAATTCCACTTTGATCTTCAATAGAGATTAATGAAGTAGCAGTCGGTTATCTTCTCGGAATCACATTAGTTCGATGAGTGGTGATTTCCTTACAGCATTGACTACGTTTGATGGCCGATATGAGAAAGAGACAAAAGGGAGGAGCTGGGTTCAACGCTAATTGTTTGTTCGGCTCATAAGGCTCCGCAATTGTACCTTCGCTCAGCCTTTCTCAACTCCGCCAATGCACATTCGTCCAAGTCTTCAGAAAATTTTTCACATCGCTACATATCATCAGCAACCCATTGAAATTGGTCTCGAAGTCACTGTGGGTTCTGAGTACTTCCAACATGCTCGATCGGTTTGCGTGTGTAAAAATTTTTGGTAAATTGCTCGCGTAGAAGTTGCCTCCATTCCAAATCCTCACCCACTTTTGAAGTTGATACACTAACCATCTCATTGTTTTGATAGGTTAGAATTTCGAACGAATTCTGACTTCGCCTCCTGGGAAAGAAAAATTTTCCCACCCCATCAGTAACTTTCTAAGCGCGTTCTTACTCTGTTTTTAAACATTTAAACTGTTGAATAGCGTTTCACTTAGACTTTGTCTTTCTTTGATTCCTTTAAGGTGAAAATAGTAGTAGTATCTGTGGTGCTAGTATTGCCGAGAATTTTAGTACTTTGATTGAATAACTTTTGGTCTAGATCACGGACCACTTGGGAGCTCCATCCTTTGTAGCCTAAGAGCCCAGCTCTACATCAGCGAGAAATCATGCCTTCTCTCGCCTTCAGGGAAGGCTCGGTGGGCTGCAAAAGTGGCTTTGAAAAACGAATCCGATCTTAAAGGGCAAACACACCGATTTCAATTACTGACTAGTAAACCATATCGTGACGGAGGAAGAACCTAGGCTGTGGACGGAAGATTTGGTAACAACCCCCAACAAAAAGAGCCGACAACTGCTGCAGTCCTGTGTTGTGTAGAAATGCAATTTACAGCTAAAAATTTCTCTATGGAGCAATGCCAATGAGGTAAACACGCGGCACCTCCTAACCCGCCCAGACGGATGTGGCTGAGCAACAAAGTGGCTTGGAGGAAAAGACGCAAAATTCAACTTCATCGAAACTATTTTATTATCTGGCTCGGATTTTGGGCCAGTATTCCCGTGATTAAAGGTAGATACACGTGCTGATATGCACATTCCTGCCTCCCTCCCTCCAAGGCAATGCCAGCAGATTTGCCACGAGAAATGTGTGACTATGTGGTTAGAGGAGA
This sequence comes from Taenia multiceps, assembly GCA_001923025.3. NCBI lineage: Eukaryota > Metazoa > Platyhelminthes > Cestoda > Cyclophyllidea > Taeniidae > Taenia > Taenia multiceps. Next base: position 75,993,673 of record CM010311.1, on the reverse strand, counting down.
TCGCATTTACAAGCAAATCTGATGGTTAGTGGGAATTTTCCCTACATGTTAGCCCTATTATTATGTCTCCTTCTGTCTCTCTTCCCAGGCACCATCTCATGAGGCTACGTCAAATATTTCTACGGGTCACGGGTCTGGAAGGACATCGGGAGCTCCTTGGCTATGCAAGACAATTGGTCGCCACAATGTTTAAGGTCATTTTTATTAAACCTTTGAAGTGAGAAGGCTACAACAATTAAATTTCCGCTGTTTTTCCATTGAGATATCGTTTAGAAGATCATTTTTCTTGGTCAGATTGAAAACATTGTTTACCATTTAACTTTTTTTTAACAGGCAAAGGGGTCCATTTTCTTGTAAACATTACGTCAAAAAAATGTACAAACCGTCATGCATTTTAATTTGCTGAAAAAGGACAAATTTGTGAGGCAATGCTAGACCCACCCTCCACAGGAGGCAGTTGAACTGTAAGTATTGGCATTGAATAACTTATGTGAGAAAAAAACGGCGATTTTTTAAGGGTGTCAGGAGATGAAAAACAGGAGTGGGGAAAAGGTCGTTAGTGCTTTGCGATGATTTGGACTAGGAGCTGCATGCACTACTACTTCCAACGAGAACGAGGTCCTCTCTTGTGGCTGGAATCCCGAAAGTTATCCTCCAGTGCTAACCATCCACTTGGCATGATGTGCCATTAAAGAGTTTGAAACCACGCTACAATTCAAAGTAAATAGATGCTGATAGAAAGACACCAATGCTACAAATTAAGTAGTATATGAAAGGTCGTAGCTGGCAGGCTTAAACAGACGTTGAATGACTTTTAAGGCAAATGGTTATCTGGATATCTATGGTTTGTAAAAAATGGATTTCAAACGGGTGCGAGAGAGAGAGTTGGTTAGATGTATCCATGCGATGCGTTTAATCCTGAAGGTTTCCAAGACCTGAGACTTATGGCTCAGCCGATTTCAAGCAAGCGAGCTCAGCCAGATGGAACCCAGGCAACTGTAGATGGACCAAACTGCACTGGTAAAGCCGTGACATGGAAAAAAAGCACATAACCTTATACCCACACAACTATTTTCAACCACGCTTTTGTTTAGTCACTCCACCTTTGGGCTACTGTCCTGTCGACTGGCGATGGACACACGTGAGGGATATCCAGTTCTCCCGCCCCTCGATACAGTTGCCTAAGGAGCAAAGCTCCAGATTAAGTGGATTTGTCAGGAGGGGATGGTGAGATCTCAGTGAGTAGGTGACTGTTTGGTGGGTGTTTTGCTTTACACCACCGACTACGTTGTGGCTGTCTCGGTGGGAACTTGACCAAGGTGGATCCTGGAGAGGCCACTCAAAATGAAAACGGAGGTTTTGCATTGCTTGGATTATTCCTGTCCGTCTTTTAGCCTCCGCTGATAAAAAGACCCCAATGTTGAGATGGCATACTTAGAGGTCATGCTACTCAAGTAGGCTTGGACGGACATATCTTTGGTTAATTAAAAATGGGTTTCAAGAGAGAAATGACATTATATGTCCATGTAAAGCATTCACTCCTGAGACTTATAGCTCTCCGATTTCAAGCAATAAAATGCATTATTCGCTAACATTCGGGAGGTCATGACATCACCTTTTTAAAGTGCCAGAAGGACCTCAGTAACCATTTTTCCACCACCCCTACCCAATTGAAACAGGCGCATTCATGTGTGAACATACGTTCCACTTTACTAGATGAATGTCTAAGGCGGGGAGGGAAGAATTTTTTACTAACAGTTAGCATGTCCCCCAGTAACACCCCCAAATTCTCCTGTCAGTAGCATTAATCCACTCGCTTGAGGTATTGTTCCTCACCGATGCAGGCGCCCACCATGTGACGTCTTTCCACTGGTGGTCAATCATCCCATTTTCTCCTCTCAGGAGGAGAAAACAAAATCCATCACTTGCCCCCATAAAGAGTGTAAAAATGAACGCTTTTTATCTTATAGGCTAGAAGTCACTAATACTACTTGAGAGTAGTTTTTGGCATTTAGCCATTTCTTCCAGCCTGTCGGTCAACACGGGTTACTGCCTACGCCTTCGCAGGCATTTGGGAAAAACAATTTCCTCCTTGTACAAGCACTAAGCGTGACTGGTTACATGCTTGAGGTTATTGCTACCTCTTCTCGTTCCCAACCAAGAACAAATTTGGCGGTGTGTTTGCCAAAGAGATCTTCAAACGGGGCTTTTCATCTTCCGCAGTCATAACTGCGCTAGTAGAGAGGGCAAGTACATCGTGCTGACATAAAGGGGGTAGAAAAGGGAGGGAAAAGTAATGTGTCTAAGAAAATTTTAAGCAACTCCACCAAAGACGTCTAAAGTGTATTGCAAAACAAACAGAACCGAGACAGACTGACTTTGTATATGACGGTGTTACCGTGTCGGTGGCAATCAAATTCCATTAAAAGGAAATAATTTGTGTCACATCTCGCCTTTGTCAAATAATGCATTTCTGCTGCGCTATTAACTTAGATGACAGAGCACATTAAGGTAGGCGAAAAACATGTGCTCTGGGCCAACAAAGGAAACGATTAGGTGGATGGAAAATGTTTAACTGACATTTAGGCCACAGCTGCCTTTTTAGGTGCATCTGCGATGCCACTGCTTCAATCTTCATTCTGTACAATGATCGAGGTTTTACGTTTTCGACACAAAACGTGAGAGAATCCTTTACGCACAGCAATTGGTAACATGATGAGTTAATTTGATAGATGTAAGCAAGGCTCCTCTAACACAAGGGAAGTAAATAAATAGAGTTGTTTGGGATTTGTAGGCATGTTTTGCCAGCTGCTCCAACGCATTGTACACAAACAAATTGGATCAGACTTTAATTGTGCGATTTCTGCGAGGCTAATTTAACTCCAAATCATGCGGAACTATTTGACACCTCCTTCCGGTTTCACAGACATTGGAGGCCCTGCTTTTGTAATTTCTCTGGATAACCTGGCCTCCCAGCCCCCATATGTACAGCTTCTGACTTCAGGGAAGACACGAGAGGCAACACTGTTGGCTGAGAGAAATGACACAAGTCCTAAAAATGACTATCTGCTTTCGATTACTGAATGCTCAAGCACTGTAGATGGGAGGGCCTGTGATGACCACCGACAGAAGGGTTGGAAGTGCCGTCCACCTCCTCCAGCTGCCTCTGCAGGAATGTTACTAGAAAGTAAAGCGACGCTAGTCGTAAAATGTGCGTTATGCAGCTGTCTGCAGAGCTTACTTGCAGATGTTGATTAAGTGAATGCATATAGCTGCCTCCACCTCTCCACCAGTCGGATAGAATCCAGACAAATGTGGCTGGGCACCACAGCATTAGTAAAGCCGTGACATGGAAAAAAAGACACATAACCTTATACCCACACAACTATTTTCAACCACGCTTTTGTTTAGTCACTCCACCTTTGGGCTACTGTCCTGTCGACTGGCGATGGACATACGTGGGGGATATCCAGTTCTCCCGCCCCTCGATACAGTTGCCTAAGGAGCAAAGCTCCAGATTAAGTGGATTTGTCAGGAGGGGATGGTGAGATCTCAGTGAGTAGGTGACTGTTTGGTGGGTGTTTTGCTTTACACCACCGACTACGTTGTGGCTGTCTCGGTGGGAACTTGACCAAGGTGGATCCTGGAGATGATCCTCAAAATGGCATTTGTCTTTCTATTCACCTCCGCTAGGCGACATGGCCTCTATGTCACCTTGGTAGCCTTCTCAACACACACTCTCACTGGTAGTGCGTATTTCAGCCCATTACTACAATTTCCTTTGTTTTCAGAAAAGTCCTGATTTTTTAAATGAGATGTCCACAGTGGCAGCAAAGGTTATGCAGTTCAGCTAAAAGTTGGGTTTGCGTTGGGTGTGATTGTTTCAAATTTATAAAATTCAGTGAAAATTTATAGGCTTAGATCCTCTTAGCTTTACATCCTACAATACAACTCACGGAGGGACCAAATGATACAGCAAGCAACTTTGAAGTGCACATCAACGATGGAGGTGCCACATTTGGTCAGGAGTCAAATATTGCCAATAGCTTGGTATCCGGAACACGAATGAAGCCACTCAACTGCATTCTCAGAAGGCAGCATGATCTAAGGGGGTTACTTAGTGCTTCTATCGCACCTGCTGTCTCCTTGCTGCCCTTTCCTTTAGGTGCCTAGTCTGGTCATATCTGTCTACCCCGTGGCAGAAGAAAGTGGATTTGGCCGTCGATAAAGTGATCACACTTATGTAATGCGACTGAACCTCGTGGACACCTGTTAAGCATTTTGACAAGTGCGATTGGGCTAAAGTGCGCGTTCACTTTATCTGATGTTTTCCTGGCATGAATGTTTGACCTCTTATCCAACTGCTTGACCTCATGGGTGCCCTTTTAACGAGGCACTTCACCGTTCAAACAAACATCGTGAATCGACACCTTCGATTAATTCCAACACCGTTATTAACCTCAACCAGTGGTTTTGGGCCCCTGCCTGAGTGATAACTCTTCCTTCTCACTGCATTAATGTGATTCTTCGTGTCATGACTTGTTTGAATAAGTTATCATAGGGTTTTGCTTTACTGGCACAATAGGATGGGATGCTTGGTACTCCCCTGGGCCACGATTTCCCTCAAATCTTCCCTCTATTAGGCAATCATTAGGGGATCTAGAGCTTCACTGCAATGCATGCTTTGGTTTTTAAAAGTCCCAGGTATTCCCATTACAGGATAATGCTTTTTTTGACGTATAGAAAGACTAGGGAGGTAGTGGCAGAGGCACCACCCATGGGGACTGAAGAGGATATTCGAAGATTGATGTAAGCGTCAAATCGTTGCAGTAGGCAGTAGACTATCAGGTGCTTATGTTATACTTCGCGTATATGTTCAAATCCTTCTCCTCGAAACAACATCCCTGGCATACCAGCACCATCGGACCATTTGCCACACCGGCAATGCTTGTTCTGGCCAGATGAGGGAGCTTCTTCCACCTTTTAGGAGGACTCAGGTCGCTTCGTCAGTGGAAGCGGATAGTAAACCCGCTCCTGAAGGACAACTGCCCTGTTTTCCAATACTGAATACTAAATCTTACCTTGACGGGATAAAGGCATAAACTCCATAAGAGAGAATCTGTGTAGACCCCCATCGGAGAGGTTGGTAATTATATCTATCTCCGGCAATCAACAGCTGAAGCGTCGGTACCTCTGGCTATGAGCCATCTGGAGAAGCCTGCTACGGATCTGTCTACGGTGCCTTCATGAAGATGTCAATGAAATGTAGCTAGCCAGCACTAAAGCTAAAACATCGCGCTTAATTGAATGACCTTCTCTCAATACACTTGCCAAAGCGGAAGCGGGAGATTGTCCAAGAGGTTCGCTGGGGACAACGCTCAAAAGACAAGAAGGGATTACGTGATTTTCTGATTAATTGTTTAACTCTTCAACACTTGAGTTTCCGCTGGGTGGCATAGCCACCGTTTCGCACCAACAACCTTAGAGCGCTTCTGCATTTTCTGTCCTGGTATTATGACTTCTTTCATGCAGAGGAAAGAGTCGGATTGCTACAGCCATGACGATAGTTAGAGAAGAAAAAAACCTATTTTGGAAGCGTCGCATTACTGGAACATTCACATAATTTTTTATTGGTACGACATATGGCTACGACCAACTGTACTGACGTTAAACATAACGTGCTGCATCTAACAAAATGTTGTACAGGGAAGTTGATTAGAGTGGCATCATTAATTAACTTGACATGTAGTGTTAATGACAATTACGGAGGAAGCGCGACCCAAGATTGCATTACACCATTGTACATGTGAAAGGGCAGTGAATGTAATGAAGGCTGTATTTTTTAATGGCTATCTGGTACCTTTAACTTAAAGAATATCTAAACAGGACGGGACTAAGTGAATATCCATCTAAAATAAGGCCAATGCGACTACTCGCCCATTCCACGGTGATTTGAAACCTAAACAGTTGCTCAGTCCTTCTGCATAAAAGGAAGCACGCACACCATTATCTAAACTTCCTTTTATGCCGATCACAAGGTAAGCAATACTATCACCCACTTGGGAATTTTTATGTTTCTAGATCAAGCGGATTGCACTGACGTTCAAGAGTAGCAGATGAATGACAGATGCATGATCAGAAAAAATGTCTAAATAAGTAAGAAATTTGGTAATTTAGGTAATTAACAGATGATCATTTTGAAGCTTTTGTTCTTACGATGAACGCAAGGTAAAATAACGTTAGCAGTCATATTCAGCCGGTGAACGCCCTCAATTGGGCTTATTGTCACACTTTGCGCAAAGTAGATGGTAGGAAACAATTTGGTTGAAATCCAGTGAGTGTGTAACCGATACTTACTAGGTCCATTGATGCTCCCAGATGTTCCCACCGGCTTAACCAAGTATCTCACTATGTCCAAGGCTCCAAAGCATAGATGTAATACTTTGTTTGTTCGAACTACCGGTTTAGGTCACTTGGGTGGCCATCTTGTTCTAGCCGGTTGGTCGGCCTCCGCGCCGTGCCAACAGCCCCCAAGTCTTCTATTCCTGGAATATATATATTCTGTCCTAGTACTGCGCCTTCTTTTACCTTAAGGGGAGCCTCCGGACGCTACATTAATGGCAGCGGAAAGCGGACCCGACTTTGATGGATTTTATCCTGCTCCATGCCGTTTCTGGCAAACGTCGGCGTTGTGAAAGAAGTACATATGCTACGGAGGGGAGAACCTTTGGTATCTCGTAACAGAAGGGTCGAGGTCGACGTTCATCTTCGACATCTCCCTCGCCCTCGTGATCGACAGGGAAGCTATTAACAACTGAAGCGACACTAGCCGTGGACTCCAAGCCCAGTGGAACTGCCAAGAGGGATCTGTGATGTTGTGGTCAAGCATCTTCTGTAAGCTCTCTCTTTTTTTCTCGGGTGACTCGTCGTTCTTCGTCAAAGTGCGCATCCACAGATGTAGAATGTACAGCACGCCATTCGACGGCATGGTTTTATGCTTTGTACACTTGAATCGCATGCATTTTGTTCCTATGAGGCCGACCGCCACATTTGCTCAGGTTTCTACGATGCCCTGGCGTTTCTTCTACGGCATCTTCTCCTGGCATCGCAATATGTGTTGTGTGTGTCTCGACCCATTCGAAAACTTGGATTCCTACCTCCATCTTCCATTGGACCACATTGTCGTGGGAGAGGAGGACCAAGAAGCGCGCACTTGCTGCACTGAGTGCTACGCGGAATGGATGGCACTACAGGAACACATGCGTTCGAATCTCGACGACTAGGACGGCTAGCTCGTGGGTGCTTCTCGCAGCACTGATTACGTTGTGATGGCTGACACGGGAGGCTGGCTGAGGTGAGCGTCGGGGACGACGCTCGAAAGAAGAGAGGGGCTATGTTGTAGTAATTTGTTTGTTCGAACCACCGGTTTAGGTCCTCTCTTCCCGGAATATATATATATTCTGCCCTAGTACTGCGCCTTCTTTTACCGTAAAGGGAGCCTCGGGACGCTACAATAGAACTCTATGTAAGCATATCATTAAATAAACAGACTATAAATGCTCATGAACTAGGGCAGCCAATGATTTGGGTGCCTCTTTGGATGCATAATTTCATACGTCGTGAACAAACACAGAGTGAGCTGCTAAGTTCCATAAATTTTTGTAAGTGTTAGGCAAAATGAGATGGGAGAAAAAAGTTCTGATGTGTCTGAAAAATTGTGATAAAGGCTTCCATTTGGACAACGAAGTAAAACACGAAAGAGTGAAATTGCCAAAACTCCTTCTTTGAATAAGCTGTTTAAAAGACAAGAACCGGCTGCGCGTCAGCCGTCCTAACGAAATGATGCCGTTTGAGGAGTGGACAAACATCTCCTCCTCTTAAACGCTTACAGCTCGAGAACCTTCATGACTGCTTCCTGCCATGACATCCATTTTTCTTCTCACACTCAATTCGAATGACATGAACCTAGAGTGTGGCGAGAGGGGCATGAATTGTGTTGCGAAGTTCTTCCTCACTTGAAACGCAGCGTCTTGATATAAGCCGCGTCATTCTGTGCAGTTATCAAGATTCTTCTACGATACGTTAGCCGTCCAGTGGTCATTGTACTACACACACCGAATTTCCAGCCTGAAGTGAATACCTTGTAAAGTTTTGTATATGTATTGAATTTGATGTCACAATTAGGAGAGGAAAAATCTATGCTACTTGCCAGTGCCTCATGTAAACATTTAAAACTCACCAATCAGGTTACGCGGATTCCATGGTTTGCCGTTCGTTTAGACACCCAAAGTCGTGTGCATATCTCCACATGATAAAATTTTTGAAGAAATTGTTAAGACCTCGGATGTTTTTTCGTTAGAGCACTGTTTTTCTGTACTTTTAGCAAAGTGCTAGAAATCTGGCACGTGGTTGGAGCTCGGTGATGTGCATCTGCTACCTTTTCACCCTTCATTTTGTTCATGTTATGCAATAAACCACTTTAATTCATTATCACAAACAATTCGTGCTCGTCTTTATTTATGCTATCACCTTATTGTTTTTTTTACATTCTTCGATACAAGTTGCCCTCGCAACTATTGTTTGTCGTTCCCTGGTTTTCTATTGCTCTCACGAAGTTCTTCATGCGATTATTCGTATGTTGTTTGGTACGGGGACTTTGAACATCACTTTTGTCATGCTTTTCTAGTTTCTAAATGCGTTTTAGGCTATTGGACTGCTCTCATTTTTAGTATTATGAAGTCGGGTTCCAGGATAAAAAAAACCCTGCATGAAACTGCAGCCTATGCCATAGACCATTCAGCAGTCGATATTCCAACCCAATGTCCCACGCTGCACCAGAGTAAATAAACTGTTACTTAGTTTGCCATTTATTAAGTTCGGGAACAACGCCTTGGCTTCTCTTTTAATTATTGCAGTAGTGGAGAAAGGGGAGTTCAATTTGCTCGATCTGCCGTGTCTCCAAACAGAAGTGGAGCGTTTGTTGGCAGCAACTACTCAGCGCATGACATGCATTTCTCACTATCTACGTGGGCTGCCTATTCCAACGCCGATATTGCGGAATGTTGGACTACTGGAACCCGATCCCGACAACCGACCGCAGCATCCCTGTGAAATGGCCTCCACCTCTAAAGATGTGTCTGCACGGAAACCCACCACTAATGACGAGGACGGTTCGCTTGTGGTTACCCCCAATCCTGATAATCCCCTGAGTCTCATCTTCTCTCAGAAAAGGCAACAGCTGTATCAGCCATCAAACGTAAAAACCGAAAGTAGGGAGGTTTTGTCAGATAAGAAACACAAATCCAAATACGTAAGTTATTTGAATCACCACCACTTCACTTTTATTTTTGCTCCAAGGATCGTGTTCAGACCCTAATTCTATGGGATTTTGTATGTGGTCTTGGGCGATTTCATTTGCATTTTTGCTGTTTTAACGACTAGCCAATGCGTTACAGTCGTCCGTCACTCTTCTCTCTGGTTCATGTCACTAATATTCTAGTCATTATGTAGTCTTTTTCAGTTGACGTTGTGTATTTGAGTTAAAACTAATATTTTTAACCAATGTATTCAGTCTCTGGGTTCTAATTATACGAGAAAATTATGGTACTTTTCTCTAGACTTCCAAATCGCCTACTTCGGGTGCTCTTAATTCAGCGACATCTCCGTAAGTTTCGTTTGCTGCATATATGTGTCGCTGCGGACTCATGGCGTGACTTGAAGTTCAAAACCAATTATTCATTCCTTCAGTCATGATATTCCTAACCGCTTTTGGGCTCTGATGGAGCCATACTGTGCGGACATCACCGAGTCCAACATCTCCTATCTTGAAAGCATCCTCAAGTCGTACGTGGAGGAAGCGACTACGTCAAAGTACTTCCTGCTTCCACAGCCTAAGTCCGAATATGTTTGTAAGTTATAATTATCAAATTCCGCGTTATCAGTTGCTTATTGCTATCTAACTAGCTACTTGTATTCACAGCACCGAAGAGGCTACGGAGGGATCTAACGAAACCCGAAGGTTCCAATTCGGACACTCCTGAAGCACCCCTCAACCAAGGTCATGTCTCTGAGGCTTTCAAGGCCGCCTCAGAAATGATTTCTCTTGCACGTCATGTCGATTCCCAGCTCAAGTTAGTTACCTTTTTCGATTTGGTACGCTGCATTTTTACTATTTCAATTGCCACTTTTTTGTCAACCTTTGTGTGCAGGGAAATAAGACCATCGTCTTCTTCGTCTGTTGAGCATTTGCTGTGTTCCCTGGAGAAGGACCTCTACGAGGATAACGTATCTTCCGTTCTTCGTGGAGCCGTGGCGCATATGGCTCAAGAATGTATGCTTTGCGGCACTTTTTACTATTGTTTTTTGTTGCACCTGACTAACTGCTGACGGCGTTTGATTGAAGTGTTTGCCATAACTAGTGGTTCAGGTGGTTTGGATGAATGCAATGTTATCATTGAGAAATTAGGCTACCCCACATAACGTGCAGTTAAAAGCGTTCTGTTTCAAAGCCTTTTTTAAATGTAGCCTTAGGGACGTTTTGTGTTAACCATCCTGCTTTGATCCTCACAATCCAGTCCAGTGAATAGTGTAACCGGTTAAATAGTGGGAACAAAGACCGTGCGATAATGCTCCCTTGTTTGAATGCTTAAAAACATGTAGAGCTTTACTTACCCTGATTTGCTGGAGCCCGGGTAATTTTCTGTTACTTTCTGTGGAAATGCTTACATGAAAGCAAGATAAACTGCAAAGCAGTTTCATGGGGCGTGATTCTGTACCCCGTTTTCTTTTCTACTCTGTTTGCATTTCATTGCTGATCAGTTACCCAACTGGCTTGTTTTCAGCTTTCCCTGCCTTTAATTTCGTATAAGTACTGCACATCAATTCTTGCTTTATTACTTACAATCATTCAAAACTAGGGGTTGGGACGTTTGCCCGAGTTCGCCCGGTTGCAGTAGCTCTTCTGAGTCTGTAGATCTAGATTTTATCAGCAATTAGCGGGAGCATAGCTCTCCCTTTTTGAATTGCATTTGTCGAAATTCACTGCTGCACACCTGAGGCACTTCCAAATATGTCCAGGTTTAACAGTTTTGAGTTAACTCTATCAGGGGTGCATGGAGGGCCTGGGAGGTGTTGCTCTAGGTGACGTAGCTTGTCGTGAACGCGCCATAGAGGTCCAGAAAGTCGTACATGCTTAAATTTAACGTTGGAGATTCAGCTTAAATGTTTTTAACCTCTAGGATCAAAGTTTAGAAAATTGATTTCACAGGCAGCCTCAAAAACATGTAGAATATTCTCATTCCGATCCCACTTTGCAGTTGCAGTGAAGTCCTCAGTTTGCGAGAACGAGGAGGCGTCTATGTCCCTGTCTGCGCAGAATAGCAGGAATGACTTGACGAGTGTATGTAGTCAGCCTTTAAAGAACTTGGCACGTCAGCTACAGGTCAGTTCGTCCTTTCGTGTGGAGAAGAAAATCAGTCAAGCCAGTGAGGAATTGGGATTGTTTCCATTGACTCTCTACCTCAACCACCTCTCCCATCGTCCGGAGAGACCTCTTATTCACCTGCCTGAGAAGCCACATGCTTCACCTATCCGTGAGTTCGTTTCCTCTGTCCTACCGCTTTCTAGCAAGACCTTCATTTCTTTTAAAAGAAATGAAACGGGGCCTTCTATGGCCGTAGGGGTTAAGTTCTTCAGTTTCCAGTCGTACTTCGATCGCAGTGCCGTGAAGTTCCATCATTCTGATACAATTCCTCATTTAAAATTGACACTAGGTGATTTTAAAGCTTTTTTAAATCCTGCTTCACAACTTTGCTTCTTTTGAGTGTGGCGCTCGTGCCGCCAATGTCTACGAGGGGTTCTCAATGCATTTACTGGACGCAGAATTTGTTAGTAGTCTGAAAAGTTTATCTTCAGTTGAGCGAGTTGAACATTCAGAAGGTAAGTTATGAACTGCATCATCATTTGCTGAGGGCTACTTTAAGTTAATTGCCTGGCTAGAATCAAAGCAGTGCTCGAGAAGTAGTCTCCACTAATATGCTTCCCGCTGCCTTGGTGTAAACATGGACATAGTTAGTTTTGCAGGCAGAATTGATGGTTTACTGACTTGGATAATAGTAAGGACCCATTCACCTTGTTAGCTGGATGAAAATGGACAGTCGAGTCATAATCCCTGACCGCGTGTTCGCAAAACTTGGCGACTAGAGTTTTCTGCTTGTGACTATCTACCGTGGCCTCATGGGAACCTGTCAGTCGGCAGCAATCTGTCGGGTGTAATAATGTGAGGAAGAATAGCTGATTTATTGCCCGAGATTGGACAGCAGCTACGATGTATTTATTTTCAAATCGATGTCCATACATCACAATGCTTTTTGTCCACTGCCTTGCATTTTGCTAGACCTCGCCTGATTGACTGACTGGTGTATTTTCCGATCCCATTGGGATGCTTCTTATAGCTTATGGAAGGAGCCATTGCAGCTCAGGAACTTACGAGAATGCCTTTCTGACTTCATCGTCTATCTTATCTTTAGTCCTTGTTGCTGGCATAGAATACCATCAAAATTAAGCAACAATAAAGCCGGTATTTTAGGTATGCGTGCTCTTTCTCTCCTGTTCAAAGCTAAGATCCGGTCTGTATGTTTCATATTTACTCCCCCATGCCTGTATTTGCTTGCAGCACCTGAAGCACCAAATCACGAGTCGGCGACGGCAGTGGACTGCAGGGGTCCACTCCTGAACGGGCTCGATCATTCCCCCAAGCAGTCTCCCGCGTCGCCTTCCTCACCTCAGTCCAACCGGCCCGAGCCAGTTGACGTATGTTTCTGTATTCTTTTAGCTTTTAAAATCTTGGCCCTTTGGACCAATGGGTATGCATTCCTCGATGCATGTTCAGTCTGTTTACCTTAGGAATGGTTTCATGATTATCAAATCGATTTGATGAAGGGTGATGCTTTGACATATTCGTTCTATGCAGGTAGCCGCTCTGCTCTCTTATCCTTGAGTTGCGCTTTAAAGGTGCTCTCAGAGACCCCAAGTGAGTATAGCTTTATTATAAGCGTGTAGAAAGATTGTGGGACTTGTAGCGTAGGAGACACTAATGGAGCTCCTTCTATGGGTGAACAAGGAAGCTGCCATCCATATAAATTGAATGTGTAATTATGCAGTGATGTTTTCCTGTTAGCAACAAAAGTCTTCCACATCGCAGTCAAACGGCTGTGCATCACCAAGGGACCAGACAGAGAATGGGGAAGAAATGTCGACCACGCCGACGATAGCGACGGACCCCTCGAATGGTGTTAATGAGGAGACCACGAGTCCCGCGGACACGGAGATGGGCGACAGCATCTCGGACGCCACTGAGGAGGTCGCAACACTTCGACCGCCTCCTCCACCCTCTGCCACCGACAGTAGCAGTGGTCCAGGTGCTGACCCCGAGGCGACTTTTGAACTCCCTGCTCCTTGCCAGTTGGAACCTGATAAGGTGCTCAACGACTGCACCAGTGAGAAGAATTTTTCTTCTGAAAATCACGTAAGGGACATCTTCCCCACCGCTTTGTCAACTAACGTGAATGTTTTCAAAGGTACCTTTGGGGCGTTAGCATTTCTACTGGCTGTAGTGCACTTGAGCGTCAAGTCATTGGCTTCCAAGTTTTTGTGGTGATGCTAGGCTTCAGGGATTGAATTACGTTATTTATCGTTATCTTGTAATGCTGCACAATATTTCCTTGCTTGCAAGCTGTGTCCACCGCTCGGGGTTCTGGAGGTATTTTTGCTTACATGCTGGTAACTGTCACCTACGGCTCCTTGTTTGCGATCCGAGGTCACGCGCTTATTGCTCTTCCAGTGCATCACTCATGCTCCTCACTGATGAGAGCGATGCTGCAGACACAGTGACACAAATAATATGGACACAACTATTAGAGTACCACGGTTCTTGGATCGCTACTTTTTTCCTTTCAACTGCCTTCCTTTGGTGTCTGATGCCTCCGCCATCCATTTCTCCAGTGGTGTGCCAGTGTATTACAGTGATTAGATTCAGTTCCTCTCTTTTTCGATCTAGATGAGTTCTTGTCCAGGCTCCTCCTCTTCTCCGGTCAAGTCGGAGGAAGATGCGGTGTCACAAAAGTGCTCGCCTCCAGGCGCTACAACCTGCAATGGTAGCGCGATAAGAGGTGAAGCCAGCGATTGGTTTTCTAACATTCTTCCCCACCTTGAGGACACGGATGACGACCTCTCGAGTTGTCTACTCAATCTGACCACCACCAATGCGGTGGAGGCGGTGGGTGCAGGTGCTGGTAGCAGTACAGATCAACTGACTCTCGCGCTGATGCGGCGCCAACGTGAGCTGCGTCTGGTATGCGCGGCGAACCACAACATCCTCCATCGCCTCATCCAGGCTGCGCGGAGAGATCTGCAGCGGCAGGAGATTCAACGGCGCCTCGCTATCGCTGATGCTGATGTACGTTGTTAAGGGGTAGACGAAGTTATCGACAAGTCGTCTCAGGAATAGTCTTTTTATCGTCAACTCTAATTCGTGACGTCTTACATTAATGTTTGATCAAACTTTGTGAGCGACCGAGTCTTGCCGTATGGCGGAGAGAAATTCAACATTTTTCAGTCGCTTTTTTTTCCATTGAGGCGATGTTCGAATTTAGCGGTCTCGTTTTCTCCTTTTGATTAATGCATTCATAACGGAACAGCTACTGCTTTTAAACATTCCAAAGTGGGGCAGTAAAGTTTTATGGGATTGCGAGAAGTCGAGAGTTTGGGCAGCTTCTAAGAGGTAGCTTGCAATCAGCGTTGAATAGTGTCCCGTTCGTGTCCGTACTTGTGTACACATGTTTACACCAGACTTTTTCAAGCTGAATGCTACTTATACTTCACTTCAAGGCTTTTCCAAGGACATTGGCTTCTTCATTTGTAATTTAATTCTCTATCTTTCCCATGTTACCTTTTTTCTATGAATCGGAAGTTCATTTGAGCTTCATAATGCGACATTTTTTGTCTAAAAAGGAGTCATTTTCTTTCTGTTGAGCCCTTTTTTACTTGGGGCTTAGACATTTGCACATGCATCTGCTGGTAGATGGGTACTGCCCGTTTCTCGTTCCACTTACCAGATTCCGTTATTCTTGTATTTGCTGTGCTTCTGTCCTTAGCATTCCGGTCAGCCAAAGCCTCCTGTATTCGTGTGCTCTAACGTGATTGTCCTTAAGTTGTGTATCCATCATCCGATCTCGAACTGAGGATCAAATGCGGACCTTTTGGCGCTGCATAGCGAATTTGATGTGTGGCTATTCCAGTCATCGCTACGTAATAGTGTATTTTCATTTTTGGCTCAAAATTATTGGTGACTTTGTTTCAAAAGTAAATTACTTTACGATCTCGGCTAGGATTCGTGTTTAGTAAGCACATGAGAAATCGTGCCGTTCAACAGGCCATTTATAAATTACGAGTTCTCACTCCTGTGCAGCGTAAAGCTCGTGGCCGTTTCGGTCGACTGATCCATGCATGGACTTACTGCAAATCACACGTTGAACATGACTTTATTCCATCCATTAATAGTACGCTTAGAATTTTGTGTAGTATACTTGAATGTCCACCTACCATCATCGCAACCATATTTGTCCAGGTCATTGAGGCGTACAACAAGCTGGAGAGCTACAAGGTGCAGAAGCGCTCAGCACTGAAGCGAGATCGAGATTTTGCCTGGAAGACCCTCAAGGAGCGTCAGAAGATTCGAGCTGAGCTTGACGCCTTTGATAAGAAGCCTCCCTAGTTTGTTCACTCCTCTCCACCTGGTCTCCCTTCCTGTGTCGCCCTACTCTGTATAAATTGTACCCACTTTGTATATTTGCCGCCTGACAATTTCTGTGGCTCCCACCCTCTGCTTTTCTTTTAATACTGTCTCCATCTTTCTTTGTGTGTACGTGTATGTGTGTTATCCTATTGCTACCTTAGCAGTGCAGCCGTTTTTCTAATCTACAAAGAAATGTGCATCTCCACTGCGTCTCCATTTTTCTCTCTTGCTATCAGGCTTTTGTGTGTGTTTGTGCGTGTGCGCATGTTTGCTTTGGTTAAGACCATTGTTTGACGTCAAATTAAAGGATGCTCCGCTCTAGCATGAATACAGTCACAGCTAATCGCTCTGGTGTTGTGTACACAAATGAATGTCTCTCCATATCTCGACGCACATTGACGCTGGTTACGATCAGTGGTGACTAAAAATACATCTTACTTCAACCCTGTTTTTTTCACTTCTTAACTGCATCATTCCCTCTTAAAGTCTTATTGGATCAAAGTACTTCGCACGTCTTGGGTATCGCCGCCCAGGTGGAGGGCAGTTGTTGCTACTGCTCATTTCCATTATGGGAACACCTTCCGCTACCACTGCTCCCATAGCCGCTCGCAGCATGAACGATCCAAGTGGAATTTCGCCCCCTGTCTCGCTCTTTCTGTTCCTCTGATCTCCGCATTCGCCCGCCAAAATGACGGTGGTGAGGATGATCACGACGATGCTAGCAACAAAAGCAGCCTGGGTCTTTTCTCCACGGTGGCTTGTGCAACCAATATATCGCCTGAACGCCTGGCCGCTATCAAATCTCTCAACATACTCTCCAAGGTTGTTGAAGAGGTCTCTCCTGCAGTAGTCTCCATCACCGCCATTGGGTAGGGTTTGCAACCTATTTGCACTTCCGCGTCGATATGCCTTCTTTTTCCACCATCTGCATTATTTTTTTGCATTTCCACGGCTAGACATATATTCCAGACGCACGGCTCCACCGGCTCGGGTTTCATTGTCGACGACACCGGCCTAGTTATTACAAACGCCCATGTCGTGGGCTACAAGCAAGCCCTGAAGGTGTCTACCCCCAATGGACAAGAATTCCCAGCCAGGGTTCTCGCTCTCGATGTGAACTCGGATTTGGCACTCGTTCAGGTAAAGTGTGCCCTTTCAGGCACAGCACAATTGAACAGTTGTGTCGTAGTGATTGTAGTGAATTACAGCAGCTTTGAGACTTTGTCCAGGCAGATTAACGGTATTAGATGTATTTTCCTAAGTAGAATGTCAAAAAATATCAAGGAACCCTATAAATCAAATCTTCAACGTATCCTCCTTCTCATTTAAGTGTCTTCAGGTACCTTAAATTAATTGATTGTGGTTTAGGGCTTGATTTCTCTAATCTAGTAGCGTGGATGCTCTGCTTTCTGGTTGTTGACTCGTCTTTCTCATTTGAATTGGTATCAACTTTTGTCAGGGGTTTTAAGTGCATCTTCCCTTGCATTGAATAATTTTAAGCATTTTTAGGATAACTATGGCTTCTTGCCTGCCAGTAGTTGATTTAAAGCTTGGATTGCTATCATTTTTATCTACCTAGTTAATGGCCGACGCTGAGACGCTAAAGAAGCTTCCAGTGCTGCATCTGGCATCCGGGGAGCAGGCAATTCGACCAGGCGATTTTGTGATTGCTCTGGGTAGTCCGTTGTCGCTCTCCAACACCGTCACCGCGGGTGTCGTCTCCGCTGTTGATAGAGACTTGGGCAATCGCACTGGTCTCAAGTACATCCAAACTGACGCCATCATCACGGTTAGATTACATGCGTTATTAACATACAGAAGAGCTTGCTACAGCATCGATGATGCGTGAAGCCCATTGGAACCAAAGGGCTCGTATGGTTGAATGCAAAAACGCAGTAAGCAACAGGTTGCAGAATTGTTCAATGTGGGGTTATTGTTGTAGTTTGGCAATTCGGGCGGTCCACTGGTGAGCCTCTACGGCGAGGCGATCGGAGTGAACACAATGATGGCAGATACAGGCCTGAGTTTCGCCATTCCCATCGACCAGGTGCATCGCTTCCTAGCCACAGCGAAGGGGGCATTGGCGGCGGAGAAGGAGCATCAACGCCAAGGCCGATCTCGCAGTGCCTCGGATGCCTCTTCACCTTCGTTATCACAGCCGCGTCGCTCAAAGTCGTGGCAGTGGTTTGGTAGCGGTAATGACGGCACAGCGACGGTGCAAGACGGCCCCTCTGTCATTGTCGAATCGGGAAAGCGGCAGACCCGCTACTTGGGCCTCGTGATGCGAACCCTGACGCCCGACTTGGTCTCCGAGTTGATCTCGCTGGGTCATCTGCGTGCTGGTGGTGGTATCGATAGCGCTCGCTGGACAGGTGTCTACATTCAGGGTGTTATTCGCAATTCTCCGGCTGAAAGGTAGTTTCATTCTTCCCTGTGTTGTACTGATGGTGATACTGCATGGTAGAAATTCGTTTTCAATTACTTACTACCTGGCATTTTTCAGTGGTTGATCTTGTCATAGAAAATCAGACTTAGAACCACAGCCAAAGGTCTTTGGTTTGTTATACATCGTTTTTAACTGTTTTTTTTTTTATTGACCTTGCCAACTTTCAGAGCCGACCTGAGGCCCGGGGATGTGATCATCGCTATCAATGGCAACAAGATAATTAACGCAAATGAAGTTGCGAAAATTATTGAGGAGCAGGAGGTTTTCTCGGTGACAGTACTTCGCAATGGCGAGCAGGTGGAGATTGAAAACGTCAAGTCAGAGCTTGTTTAGAGGGGAAAACACCGAACCCGTTGACATCCCCTCTCTCCAAATGGGGACTATTACCCTTCTTTAATTGTGCGATTTTCCTGTCAGTAGACTTGCTTTGACAGAGTACTGTTACCATGTTGCTTGCCATGGCTTTGTTTTGATAGAATCTCCGACATTATTCCTAGTAAAATTGGTCGCTGCAGAGGCTGTTCAATGTGGATTGTCATTTAGTGAAGGTGTTGGCAAGTTTCAGTGATAAGCTCGGCTGGGCCCTCCTAGGGCAGCCTGCTTCACTATATTTAAGCCGGACTCGGATGCTCTTGATGCACTAACATTCGCTTTGACCCCGGAAGGAAATGATGAATCTCGGTTTTGTCATATCCGGGGCGCCAAGTTTAGCGTTTCTACTCTCTCCCACAGGCGACATGTCTTGGCATTCAACAGGCGCCAACTCTTTGTATTCCCGAACGTCTGTAAGCAGCTTCCCCATCGTTGCCCACAGAAAAGTGCGTTTTATGCAATTTCTCGGTATTTGTGTCTCGATTATCCAGAAAGAGGTTTTCCAAGCGCTGGAAAGTCATGGGAAGGACTGTTGTACTGTGGTTTAGAAACCATCAAGACCGGGGTTGGCACCGATGAAGAACGACTATCATCATTAAAACAAAGGCATTCAGATGGTCCACTACTGAGCATTCCGTCACCGTGCTACGATGCTCATAATCTGTTGATACCCGCTAATCTCACGGAAAATTTCTCCACTTCAGAATGTTCCGCAGACTGGTTTGCAATATGCTGCTCGCCACTGCCTCTGACCGTCCACTCTTGTAACCCTTCCGTGCTGAGCTAGGCCTCAGTGGCACTTCTTGCATCGAATCAAGCTCCTCCGCTCAACATACTTTAAGCAGTAGTTCTCTCGCATTCCTACCATGTTACTGCCTCCCAATGAACACCGGGAGCCCCCTGTTTCCGACTTATTACTCTTACCTGATCACACTCGATCCTGGCGCTGCTGCTGTCTTGACTGGTCCTGGGGAAGCCAGTGCGTGTTGGACAACGTCTCATCACAAATTTATTTCCATTACTTAACTGTTTAAAAAGAGAGAGAAATGCTCACACAAACTAGGCCAAGTGGACATTGGTCATAAGGGAAGAGTAGGCAGGTCACTTCTGATTCGCTTAAATAATAATCAATCTAAGAGCAACAAACAACAGCAAGGGAGGTACATTTAGGTGTTAATAGAAATAAGTCAACTCGATGGAGCAGGGGAAAGTTTGACAATGAAGTAATTGGGTTATTATGCACCAGAAGGGGATTCGATGCCCCGTGGATCACACGTAAAAAGGGGTTTCTTTATGCCCAACTGCCGTTTCTAGCGCGTGTCCACAAAATTTGTCTCGACGCTAATAGAAACGTAGGGGTAGTATTCTCCATGGCTCATTCCAGCACCCACCATTTCCTCCTGAGGGGGAACAGTGCAAAAATCAGTCCGGCTGCCGGAAAAAAGACGCCAATGCGTCCGGCAAACTTACGTCGGTTGTGCTGCTTAGAGCCAGGTTATCCAAGTGCTCATACATGTTGTGAAGAACTTCGCGTAGCCGCTTGTAGTTCTTTCGGTTGGGTACGATAAGTATGGCCTCGAAATCAACGGGCAGGCCGTACCTGTAAAGACAACCCATCTTTAACTAAAACTCCGCTTCACATAGATTGCAAATGCTAAACATCATGATTCGTCTCTGAAAGTATCAGCCACAAGTGAAGACCCCCCAAGCGTGTGTGACAAATGACACCTACCTGAGTACAGACTCGACGAAAATTCGGAGAGCCTTAATGTGCATCATGGCAGAAAAAGCTTCGCCGAAATTGACTCGAAGCCATCGGAACAGGGGAGGCTAAGAATAACGTAAAGGTGTTAAAAAATTAACTGATTATGGATAATAACAGTCCTAGATAAGAAACTCCAACTCACGAATTGCTTCTTCTTGTCAGCTTCAAGCTTGGAAAACATATTCTTGCTTTCTTCTATCGCTTTCTCGTCGTACACGAAATCTCGAACAATAAACCTTCAACAAATGTGCTTAATGAAAGCGACTAATACCTCTTCTCTCGCGCACGCAGGGTGAAATCATTAAGCATCTTCTGAAACAGGGTCACGGTCCACAATCCGTTATCCTGATCCTCGAAGATTAACCTAGATAAGATATAAACCTTAAGAAAATGCCACTTACTCCGTGGATTTCGGTACCACCATGTCTACCAAACTCTCATACGTGGCTTCCCACTCCTTGTAAGCTGCTCTAATAAAGATACAAGATATTTTTCGGTACACACAAAATACCTCGGAACTACAACGGCCACTGTTATCAGATATTCGGATCCCAAAACGAATTGCTGTTTTTTCACGATTTCGGCAAGATTTCTGGTCAGCAAACTACCACTGTGTGATTAAAATTCTAGCAATCATTAGAGGAACTTACGTCTGCTTTTTCTCCAAAGCATGTAATGCACCCTTAATACTATTGTAATTTGTTGACCGAGTCCTCAGATCAGCCTCAAGCCGGGATAGATTCTTAGAAACGATAAAATAGGTAAGAGTATTGAAATTTTACCTCCGAGAGAATGTCGTGAAGGGCCTGGAGTGTTTGCTTTATTGGGTACTTAGCAGTATCCCACTGAAACTTGCTAATATAGAGGCTAGGAGACACTAACGAAAGACAAGAGTAAAAGTGAGGCGTAGGGGAAATACAGCCATTAACGAGCAGATTGTCCTCAAGTTTGTGTCGCTGCTCCTCCAATACATCACCCATATACTGAGCAATTTTGCGAGTAACGCTAAAAAGTAAAGATAACATTTGGTTTATAAGCTAAGTAAACAGGTTTTCAATCAAACTGGCAACAAAATAGTGATATCGAATAGAGCTTTGCAAAAAAATTGCCAAGTTGCCGTCAGCAATTACAAAAAAATATCGTAAGCCCGTCACTAAGCAATAACCAAAATTTTCAAACCAACAGCAGTCAGTTCAGCGGAAAAACTATGCAAACGGGTGCTCACTTCTCAGCATAGGAGTCCAGTTTTACCAATTCATCAGATATCCCAACTAAAACATCCAGAGTTCCCACCTAAAATTGCGTGAGGGACAAATTGCATGCCTTTAAATTCAAAGGAACAGAAAATTCGGCAACTGATTGGGCGACCGGATGTTTAGAAAGACCACTACTAAGATCTCTATAGGCCTTAGCCTGATCACCTTCGGCAGGAACCGATATTATTAAAAAATCTGACATAGATAGCCGTATCAATAAACACCAAGTTCAAGGGGCATTCATAAGGATCGCCAGCATTAGCAGTTACGCAAACAAAAGGATACAAGACTACTAATGCACGAGACAAATAAACAGTTTAGGCAAAATAATCAGTTATTAACTTTGGGTTCCCGTAAATACAAATTCAATGTTACATATGCTTTCTAAAAGCAGGTTGTACTTAAACTCTCATATTATGCTGTGATTTCAGATTTTGTCCCCAAACAATTAATAAAGCCCGCATATACACATAAAACCTATTTATTAATAAATTTTAATGCTTCATATTTTTGCGATTTAGCAGATATATGCTCGTCATTAGGACCAAGTATCGCTTAAAGCGCTTAACTTGTAAATAACTGTCATTTTAACATAGCTTTCAAATTTTCGCCGTATTGTTGCAACATGATTGCCCCTGTACATAATCCTTTTCATATTATGCTTTGGTAGTTTTATACATTGCCGCGAATGTAGAAGGCACATAATTTCTCCTGAA
Source organism: Taenia multiceps (assembly GCA_001923025.3). Taxonomy (NCBI): domain Eukaryota; kingdom Metazoa; phylum Platyhelminthes; class Cestoda; order Cyclophyllidea; family Taeniidae; genus Taenia; species Taenia multiceps. The sequence goes on along the minus strand of CM010311.1, from coordinate 75,971,325 downwards.
AATGTTTAGCAGTGGTGTAGCACAATTCAAAAGACCCTAGATGGTATTTATACTCATATATTTTACTCTAATCTCCGCGGAGTACATCCCTACACTTGGTTGGTTATACTTATTATGCACTATGTCTACGATTGTTGCGTGTCGATTGGTGCATTGTTCTCGTGCGTCTCTTTCGTCATGTGGACCTCGTAAATTTGTTTTCCGTCGTATTTTTATATTATTTCTTTTTCCTCTACCTAAGCCCCTAGCCTCACTTGTCTAATTCCGGCAACTATTGCTATACTCTATCGTGTTTATTTGAGACGACCCTCTTATTGTCAGCAGTTTTTTGGGAATTATGTCGGCCTTCAGCTACTTAATTGCTGGATAATGTTTGGGTTTTTTATGCTGCAATGTTCGCATTTCAAGCTGACGTTTAGGTAAGTGTATGGAGGCTTCTATATTATCATCATTGACTTTGCATCACCAATTGTTCTATTTTTTGACGTCATCTTTCCCTACATTCTCTTGAAAGTCTTTATGTGCTTTTTTTGAAAGCTGTCACTTGAATCGCTTGTTTCCTAAAATGGCGGTATCTCAAACATTCACCTGCAAATTTCGTGTATATATTCCGTGCATTTGTATCAGAAGTTCATGCCTAGTGTTCATATTAGTCATTTTCTCCTAAATTGAAATAACCTTGTGTTGCTTTATCTCTATATTCGACTTTCTGAATGCTTCTGTAAACTAATTTATTCTTTTGACATGATTTAGTTGAGCATAATTTGCTTGAACTTTTAGGGAAATGAGTGAGCAAGATTGTTTAGATTCGTGGTCATCCGACGGTGATAGCGTCTCGTCTGACAGCTATTCTTCGGATTCAGAAACGTCCTCTTCGGATGACGATGATCACCAATCCTCTGAGCATACCAAAGGGGCTCGATATTTGAAGTACTTGTCAAATTTGCTACTATTAACTTGTTTCTTGAAGAATCTGGAATTCGTTTCTACATTGAATGCCGTAACTTGAATGGACATGCGTTTGTTTTCGTTTTCCTTCGGTAAAGTTGATTTCTTAATTGGATCCCAGGTCTGTAGTGTTTTTTAGCCATCTCCAAGTGCTAGGTTTGATTGGGGTGACTGGGGTGTACATCTGTCCATTTGATTTCTGCAGACGTGCTGGCATTTTTACGAGGGAAGAAGTAATAGAGCAGGCAATCGACCGGTGGTCCACCTACATCCGACTCTGTGGCAAAGCCATGACCTTTTTGCGCGAGACTATGGTGGAAAACTATGTGAGAGAAGTTGTCGAAGCCAAAGCCCAATCAAATTTCTCTGGTCCGATGGAAGCTCTCAATGCTGGTAAAGTAACGCCTCCCGGGGACTTGTCAGCTGACACAAAGCATTCCACTCTTGCCAGTAAGTGTCCTGTTTATCTTTCAATATGCGTAATCCAGGTTTTATGTTAAACTGATGTTTGAAGTTTTAACTACAGCTATACTTCTATGGCTAGTTTTATATTGTCTTCCAATTTATATCGGCGGATTTTGTGGGTAGAGCCATTCTAGACACAGCTTTAATGTAAACCTGGAAAGGAATTTGGAACTTGAGGTCATGGTTGTTGCGGTCAGGGCTCTATATTAGTTGTCGCAGAAGTCGAGTCGCGAACGATTTGGGAAATCCTTGATGCTCCTCTTCATTATCATCCTTGTCATGTCACTTCATCACGATATGAAGAAAAATACGGTGATGATTTGACTAGCTTGCAACTCTTTGTGTCTTTGAGCTGCTTAAATGAATCAGTTTGGTCATATCCTCTTGCTTTTAGGTAGTCACAGATCGGCTGAGCTACGTGCTCTTCGACGTTTTGGTCGCCATTCCAGCAGAGTAAGTTCACAATCTTTGGTTAAACTTTCATGTACACACATGTCATGTCGCTATTAATATGCACATACTAAGCAGTGATGAACTGCACTCTCCCTTATTTTGCATGCATGTGATCTGAATTCGTTTTTCGCATTTATTCCATCACCATAGAATTCCATGGTGTGCATCCGCACTCCTTAATTCTTGAATGCTATTGACCTCTCTTTCTTCCTGTTTAGGTGGAAAATGCAAAGCGAGCGGCAGCAGTATCGAAATTCGCCATCATGTCAACTCAACTGGCACCATGGCAGCGTTCAGGTGGGGGTCAGCAATCCTGCAAGTACCGCGACCCAACCACTACCACATGGGAGCACCGATGTAGCCGGCCGTGTGTGCCCTTGCTGCCCTACTGCGCGGCCCACCTTGTGCTCTCTGAGGACAAGCCACCGCTCCCTCAGCCCTCTAGTATCGCCACTTCTTCTGCCTCCACTACTATCCCCCCCAGGGACACTGAGGTGGGAGGTGATGGAGAGGGTCCCTCGACCTTGACGTCGGTATCAACGCCTCCTCCTCCGTCTGCGCCTGGCAAACCACAGAAGCCTCCGTCACGAAAGTCGACATCTACGAAGGCGCGTTCGACTGCTGACGGTGTTGCTTCATTCAGTGACGTTCAGTTCCCACCTCAAGTGGGTTTTACTACTTTGAAACCCAATTTTCATTAGTGTGCCTTTAAGGTGCTTGGGATTCCCACTATTATTTCGACATCCTTCGTAGACTTTTGAGCTCAGCGAAGTAGCTGATGGAGCATAATCCTTGTATGTTAATTTAAATGAACTATTCGCCGTTAGCAACATATTAGTGGTCGCAACGGGATTACCATGACCTCATGGTCTCTGAAATGATGGGTCTCAGCTAATTTATCCATAAGAGTACACCTGCTCTCTGCCAATGGGTATTTCTTCCCACTCCCTTATGCATAGAGTCGCGGCCCTATTTCGTTACTTTCGACAGTGACGAAACCTTTGTTTTTTCCATCAGTGGATATGGTTACGAATGGATTGTCATCACATTCATCACTCACCAGCTATTTGTCGCGGCGTTGGTATTTTGCTAATCCAAAATAAGTGTTTTCGTAGTTCGCTATACCCAGAGCATCTACAGCAATAAGCTTTCAAAGACATCTCCTCAATTCCGACTACAATGCCTTGATGGGAAAAATTCACCTTATAAGAGTAATTATTTAGACAAATCTTTCAAATCATTACGTATTAGTGGAAAAAATTGTATCTTTCCGAAGGTACTTGTTACATTATTTTGTTTTCCTACTCTCTTTTCGACCAGTTCCTTTTCCGTAAGTGTTGCGGTGGGCCCAACAACGACTGCACAGAACCGGTGATTGCGTGGACTGCCACGACGCGATGCCCGCAGCACACTGATCTCGATAGCGTTTTCCCCATGACGGTGGTAAAAGAAGAGGAAATGGAGGAAGGGGAAACTGAAGGCCTTTCTTCACATTTGCAAAACGACCTCCAGGGACCTCCCTCTCACCCTCTTCTTGTGGAATATTTACGAAAGAGACGACATGATCAAGCATTCCATTAGTTTGCCTTCTCTCGATAACCCAGTTTTCATTATTTTTGTAGAAATAGACGCATACTTGCCAGTTGTTCGTTATTCTCTGCGTGCTTGTGTGTCTTCCTTCCCGCTATTAATTTAATGGCAGTGTTTTGTCAAGTCGAGCATCGTCAGCCCTCTTTATACCTATCTTTATTGTATAGCCTGTATTTTAACACACTGTGATGATTGACACCGTAATTTTTCAATAAACTCACCCTTTAATTTGTTCCCAGTGGAGGTTACTCGCTAGAAATGAAGGGTGGATATGCTGATTCAGACATTCTGATAGTTTCGGCTTGCCGGACGCCTATCGGTCGTTTTTGTGGCAGTTTGGCCAGTATTCCCACCCATGAACTCGGTGGATGCGTGATTTCGGAATGCATCAAAAGGGTCAGTTCTCCTTTATGTACCATCCTAAATAGGTTAAAATGCGTCGTTGCAGGTGCCTGGCCTACACACCAGCGCTTGATTTGCCACTATGGTTTTAAACTCATAGGTGCTAGCAGATCATTAAGGTTTTTCTCCTGTATGGACTCCAAAAACAAATTGATTTCATTGTTTAAGAAAAGTACCTTGAACCGCCTAATCCAGCACTTGCTTTAGCTCATGATCGCATTATTTTTTTTCCAGGCCTCTAAACATCTTGTCGGGCAGACAGAGGAGGAGGTTTTGGCGAGGGTGAGTGAAGTAATCATGGGTCAGGTTTACACGGCAGGTGGGGGTCAGAATCCCGCTAGACAGGCCGCCAAAGCCGCTGGTAAGAGTTGACCTCCAAAACATTGAAATTTATGGTTGGAACTATAATAATGTTGCACTGGGGCATTCATGTTACGGATGGACTTTGCATTCTCCAAGTGTCAACGCATATTTTCAAAAATGTCCGCCTTTCCATATAAGACAGGAAGCATGGTAATGGCGCGGTCTTATGAGGATGATGTTTTGATGAGCTTCATTCGGGTGCTTACTGCCATGTCCTAGTCCGCCTTGGAAAATTGCCCCATGAGCTTTGTGTTGTATATGAAGGTGTCTTTTATCGCCACAGATTGCCGAAATTCACCTTGTTGTCATGGCCTCACTCTCGATTAGCTGTGTTGACGTAAGGTATGAATGTCGCAGTGCATCCCAATCAGGCAGCTGAAGCCGGACATTAGCTATTCAAGTCCACTATTTTCGAGTCGTATCCAGCGTCACAAGTTGATGATCTTCTGTTTTATGTATAAATAACATTCCTTCATGTAAATAAATGTGTAATGTCATATTATTACACAAAGAACAAGTTCGAGCTGTTGGGAGGTTATCCTGTTTGGCATCATAAATTGTTAGCATTCAGTCCAAACCTCGGTCCCCATTATAACTGGGCTGCACTCATGTCCTGTCACACTTGTTAAATTTATAATCTGAAATTCCATATTTGGTTTTTGGAAGTCCAACTTATGGTACGCAACTAGCCTTACTAGCTGACTACAATTGCGGATGCATTCAGCTTCTCAATCGAAAACGTTCAGCTTGAGTTTTTGCCAAGTATACGCTGAAAGTTTTTTTTGCTTACTATTCTATTGGGAAGGTCTATCCTATACTGTCCCAGCCTGGGGTCTTAATATGCTCTGCGCCTCGGGCATGAAGGCAGTGTGCCAGTGCGCTCAGACGCTGAAGGTGGAGGGGGGTCTGGCCGTGGCCGGTGGCCAGGAGTCCATGTCACGCTGCCCCCACATCACTGCGCCCGGATGCAGTTTGCGGCGCGGTGGCGGCGGTGGCAATGCCGACGCTCTCCCTGTCTTTGGCGACTTCCGCCTCGTCGACAGTCTCCTCACCGACGGCCTTGAAGATGCATTCCATGGAGTCCATATGGGTGTGACTGCTGAAAACATCGCACAAAAGTGGGTTTCCATTGTGTTTTCCATGAGTTATGGAAACTACTTTGCTAAGGAAATGGGAAATTTAAATAGTTCTAAACTAGATATCTTAAAAGTTTTACGAATATTGGCTTGCTGAACTTTTAACATCTGTCCCTCCTGTTTATGCTGTAGTCCACCCATTCCGGGCTTGCTGTGTGTGTTTCTAGGGCGTACCCCATTTACGCAGCGCTACCAACACCTAATCGCAAGTGTCAACGGTCACTTTTCAATTCTTATTTTGGTCTCAAGTCGTTCCACGTTAATGTTTGGAAATGACTAAAGACAGACTTTTTGGACTTGTATTGCAACCAATTTTTTTCTCGACTGTTTAGAGTGCGCCTTTGGGGTTAATCGAAAGTTCACGACCAACTTTAGGGGCAGTTTTATTCTCAACCAGGCCTAATGTTTGACCTCTTGCTTCGGTATGGTCGCTGATAGTGAAACGGGGTCTGTAAATATTGTCTCAAAAGCAAGTTCCTCGGTCCCTCATCCTTTTGTTCCATTTAGGCTTTAGTCTAGCAGGCTGTTTGCAAAGCACGTCGGCCTATGACTATTCTTCATGCCATAATTACCTCTCAGTAATTATGGATGGTTATAAATACTTTCAGCACTGGGCTTTAGTGTATCACCCCGAGAATTCCCTGAAAATTGCAGGGCATAATAGTCGGGCACGCTAATGTATTGTCGACGTACAGTAAGGGCTTGGGACCTACCGCTATAGTCCGGAGGCTAGGCTGCCTGGCGGAGGTCCAATGGCAAAGCGTCAGAGTGGTCTATTTCCAAAACCGAGTTGAATACTTGGCATATTACATTGCTCCCAGAGGGGACAAATCAAGACTTACTTTTTCACACCGATTCACTCATTTCACATATACTTTGAGTGTGGTTCTTAGTCTATTCCTACCCACTTTTTCTTTGTTTCTTTCCAAGCTCATAACACTAAACATTTTTCAATCATCCTCAATTTGGAGCCTCCACTTTTACGATAGGTCCTAATCGGCTAAATCGGCTAGAAATGCACGGGTTTTTGTGACATTGATCTCGTTTAAGCAACTAGACAGAATACTCTAGGAGGTTCTACTAGGCTAACTATAGGTTTGTCTGTCCGAGCCAGTGCTTTTGGGAAATTCGGGAGTGCAGTGCCACGTTGCGTACCTTTTGTGCCTAGATTCCAAATCGGTCGGAAGGATCAGGACGCCTTTGCGCTGGAGTCTCAGGCGAGGTGTAAACAGGCCATGGAAATGGGGAAATTCAGGTCTGAAATCGTGCCAATCACCATTCTTAAATCCGACAAACGTGGTGCTGTACGTTAGCACTTTGTTATGCCCATTTCGTGGCTCTTGTTTAAAACCTTCTTCAAATGCCTTTTTTCCCCCTGCACTCACTCAGGTGCTTTGCACTTTCGGTTATACCGTCTTGAGTAAGTTGACAGCTCTTGCCTAACGGCTTAATCAGCTCGACAGCTCTCATACATAACTATTCGTTCATATCGCATTCTGGTTTTTTTTGCAAAAAAAGCATAATGTGGGGTATTGAAATTCTAATTGTGGCAGGATACGTGCATCGGCATCTTTTTCTGTTCTAAATTTCTAGTTGATACCTGTTCTCTCACCTTGGAGCTTAGTTGCATTAAAGTATGTATAGGCGCTGGGTTATGCACGACTGTTAGTCGCTTTCTTTGTCAACACTCTCGATGATTGAAACCTGTTGTTCTTAAGTCAAGCAAAACATTTCTTACTCAGTGTTTTGTAGCCGTTTTTGTTTTGCTCATTTAGGTAGGTCATTAACAGTGCTGCCCGAATGTCTTTGTAGTGCGGTACCAGACGTTTAACTTTTGTTTTCTGTTGTTGAAGCGAATCCACGTAGAAACGATCATTTCTTGTGCCATCAATCGCCAAAGCTTACCGGCGTTATCGCCTTACCCGCCATGTAAATCTTAGTAGCACGAGGAGAAGCAATTGTCCCCTAGGGGGCATTCACATCCACGTGAACCGTTGTAAAATTGGGGTGAATTTCATCTTTCACTCCCTGCACGGGAGCGATGCAGCGAAGGTAAACGCAAAACATTCCATCGCAACCGGTAGAGCTAACCAATTGCCTCTTTCCGTACCGTTATTGCTGCCAAGCGAGCTGAAATTTCTTTGATTTCTTCCATCCACCTACATTCGTAGGCACGTGTCTTCTGGTGACGTGGCATTCCACCCGCATAGAAGCGATTCGCTGCCGATCAGATTACCACCAGTTGCAACTAACGCTGGGTGGTGTTGTGCAGATTTTCCCGCATTCATCAGAAGTTCCTTCTTTTGTCAAGCACTGTGTCGACGTTCTATGCATACGGATGTGCTTTTATTTAGATCAAGTATTTGTTACTGTTAATTCTGATTCTACCTGCAATTGACATCATTCAGTCCGCGGAGTCCTTACCTCCTACCGAATGACTTCAAAGTCTACTATTTATTCTGACGAGTGGTTTGGACTTCGTTCCGTGTTTGCCCTTCCTGATTCATCAAGCCACCTGAACAACGAGCACTTCTTACTGCCTGGCTGATAAAGAAAACTAGCATGCTTTGTGCGCAGGAACAATGACTGCTCGTCCCTTGACTCTAGTGGAGCTGGGTGTCCACCACCACTTTCAAGTAATCACTGATCAGCATAGCAGAGTGCCATCTAACTTCAAATAATACCGCTTCAACTACATGCTTTGTACCGTACCTCATCAAAGCACAGAGGGGTCAGTGCGTCCCAAAATCGTTTTCACTATTTACTTTATCCAAAATCCAACTTCTGTGTATAATAAGGTCCTTTTCTTAAGTTCTATCATTTCATTTCACTTAAATGATGAAATCCTTCATTTGAACTCTATTCTAATCACGAAAAACACACAGATTCCAAACCGCAAAAACGAGTTGCCTTAGGTTATTTTTTTTGTTTTGTTGAAGTTTCACGTACTTCGTGAACACACTTAAGCGTCAGTAGACCTAGTCTTGAATTATTTACCTCTGATTTTGGCACGCCATTCAAGGGCGGATGCCAATGCAGCGAACATTCCATGCCAATCGCTGGTGACGAAGAAAAAGTGCAACTTTCTGTGTTTCTTTGTGGCTCCGATAGTTCCTAGCTGACACTCTCGGATAGTTCATATCCAGCTACATCAATGCTGCATAGTGCTATCAAACCTCCTGTGCCGCCACCATGACTTTATTGTTTAGTGAGCAATGCATGAACACGTCACCTTCTCAGACAACTGTTTGTGAACAATTTTAATGGATGTAATAAGGAGTGTTTTGCTTATTTTATTCGTAAGCTAGTTTTCTTAGCACCGCTTTTCCATTTGATGGGGATAATCCGTTGAAATATAGTTGATCTCTTGATGGATTACTTTATCCAACCTTTGTATGGCCGGCCCACTTTTAAAACTGAGGCAAAATATTCAGTTGATGTGCGAAAGAGGCATTGAAGATGTGCTTTTGAAAATAAGCGGCAGCTTTAATGTGGTGTCAAGCCATTGGAGCAGCCTTCTACACTCATCGCCCACTTGACGGAGCGGTAGGCGGTGTAAAGGACACGTCACCTTGACATTTCGACTTTTTGTAGCCCTGCAATCCACTATCGGTGTCCGAATGTTGAATGCACACTTACTTTTTTAAAACTTGCATGGACATTATCTTGTCGTATCGTTTTTGAGCTATGACTCGGTAGGAATTACTCGTGTGTGTAATTGATTATGCATTAGGCTAGGAGTTGCGAGAAACGCCAATCACCCATGTCTTTTTTTTCAGCCATGTGAGCCTCTAGTGGTGTCGTGTGATGAGCCTCCGCGACCCCAGACAACTATGGAAGCGCTGGCCAAACTTCCACCCGCATTTGCCAATGGTCTGCCCCAGAGCCAGGAGGCCACTGTCACCGCGGGCAATGCCAGCACCCTGGCCGATGGTGCGGCGGCCCTACTGCTGTGTCGTGCGGACACTGCTAAGTCCCTCGGTGTGTACAGTTCTAGCGCTTGAGATGTTGTTCGCTGATATGGCGTGAACTAGGTGTTATAACTTTACCCACTTAGTAACGTGGGTTCTGATAAATATCACACCGTAATCATGCCAACAAATCTGAGCGTTTGTTTACTTTCTGTCAATGCAGTCGGCGAATCGTTTGATGTTTAATAGTTCATCTACACGTAGCGCCTTGGAGCCTAAAGTCACTTGAACACTTCATCGATAAATGCAGGCAAGTGCGTTTTTTACTCAAAACCGCCCTATCCCATGCAGGTTTGCGATGTCCATTGGGACGAATCGTTGCCTGGCACCAGAGTGGTTGTGAACCGCAGGTGATGGGTCTCGGACCCATTGACTCAGTCAAGGGCCTGATGGAAAAGCTATCCTGGTCTGTCGATGACGTTGATCTGTTCGAACTGAACGAGGCCTTTGCCGCCCAATCCCTCGCTGTACGTTGGTACCTCGTCCTCCTCTGTATCGCCTCTCTTGTGACTGGTTGGCTTTATCCTTTAATTTAGGTACTGAACGAGCTAGGGCTCCCCAAGGAGCGGACAAATGTGAACGGTGGAGCAATCGCTCTGGGTCATCCAATTGGCTGTAGTGGAGCTCGAATCCTCGTCACTCTGGTTCACAGTCTCCATCGCCTGGCCCACAGTTGTGCTGCCAATGTCAATGGCACTACTGACAGTGGCAAAAGGATTGGACGAGATGGCAAACTGAGGGGTATTGCGGCTCTTTGCGTCGGTGGAGGCATGGGAATGGCGATAGCGGTGGAGATTCTCCCCCACTTGACTGTTCCAAATTGTCCATTGATTGAATCCTAAATGACCCTGTATCTATGGTCCACATTCTCCCATTATCTAGAATACAAGCTAGCTTTTTGAACTTTCATCTTCTTTTGCCCTGCATTTTTGAGGTACGTATTTGCATAGCGCGCTTTCTAAAGCTTATCTTGAACTTCTGCACAGGCCGAATAATCTGATTGCAGTTTTTTACTGTTAATTGTTGCTGCCTGAGTGATATCATCGATGGATTTGATTAGCTCTCCTTTGTTCATCTAGGTTGATGAGGTGGTGTGGAAAGGGGGCAGCATAATGACGTCACCACCATCCTACAATCCGGAGGCCCTGCTTCAGCAGGCTTCAATGGCCAACCTCCAACGGGTCTTCGTTCAGAGGGACTTTACGGAGGGGACTGCTGTTCGATTTCAGACTTCCCTTCCTGAGCGCCTGACGGGCAAGGCAAGTGCATCTCGTGGACTTGTCTTTTCTAAAACTGTTTCTTTGTATTGAATGTCAGTGTTGGGATAGTTTTTGCAATTACATTACTATTTATTGGGCCGCTTAGCTTGAAAATCGGTGATGCTAAACACGAGTTTTGGGTTGTAGATACGCCTTGTTCAGTTACCCTCTTTTCTTTGGCGATGTTGATGAAATTGTGAAGATGTTTAGTGAAAACCTCACATTATTCTCCATGATGAGTTCGGTGTAGGGTTGTCGCGTGTAAAGCAGAAAACCACAATCGTAAACGTGTTTATTTATTACTTAAGGTATGAAGAATTTTAATAGTTGGGGTTCTCCCCCGATGGCCTTTTTATTCCCCCAAACGAGCCAATCACGTAAAGGTCCTAAGATGAAAGAGAGGGGAAAACGTCTCAAACCGCTGGTAATCCTCCATTAAGGCAAAGGAAGGTTGTGCTTAAGCCAATGAAGGGAGCTTCGAGAGATGAGTGTGATTATAGCTGGCATGTCATCGTGCTTTTGTGTGGTGCGAACGCAGAAATTTATGACTGTGTTAGTTGCAGTGGTTGGATGAATCAGATGACGTGTTTTAATGTGGACTCAAATTTGATGACGTTAAGTACTTCCAGATTTTGCTGGTGCTACTCACCGCGACTTCATGAGTTCTAATTGGATGCTTTCAACCATCATTTGGTTGAAAGAAATGATAAAGGAAAGTTTTGTACGCTTGACATCGGAGATTACAAGAAATACATCAGAGCTTATTTCGCACTAGCGACCCTTCTAGACCTGCACACTCGGTAACAATGGCTTCAAGTTCACTGTGCTCCAGTCGGCCATTGTGTTTGCTGTTCTGGTTGTTGTAGTTTACTATAACTTAAAATCTGCTAGCAAAGTTTCCCTCAATCACCTTTGATGTGGTTAGAAGGAGCAGACCATGTCAGTTCAGGGGAAAGTTGAAGCTTTGGAGACTGAAGGCTTTGCATAATACGAGTAACATTATGCTACACTATAAGCAAATGAGGAAGTCACCTCAGCGGTCTAAACTCTAACTAACTGCTCCGTTTCCTGATTAAGGCAAGGGAAGTAAACTATGCTGAGTTCGTGCGTTTGCGTTTCAGATCCCGCCGGAGGAGTTCTCAAAGGCCATATCAGATTTGAACGCGATGTTTGACAAGGCCGAGGCCCTAACTCCGGGCGTGATTTGTGAGAACCTTACTGGCTGTCTCACGGCCTACCTCCTCTTCCTCTGCATGCCTACACACTATGAAAGGGTGCGTCTGCACAGCCACCTCATCGTCGGCAGAGTTTCTTACACTGTAGTGTGAATGTTGTCACAGAAGATCTTATCAGGTTTCCGCGTTCGGAGGTGCCCTTATCTAGTTATCCAGAAGGCCCTTTGGGCCGGTGTCCTGGGAGCTGAATCGCGGGGGATCACTCAGGTCCAGATGGATAGATGTGCGGTTCGCTGAGGTAAAGTAGGGAGCTTGAAACGCTGATGCGGAATTGGATGGCCACGAATGTCCCAACTACTCGCCGGTCACATTTACTAATCCTCCCAATGACTTATTAAACACGTTGGGTGAGAAGTGTTACCAAAAAACTGCTCTGTGACGTCTGCTCCTGTGCCTTACCTCGACTGGTGGTTTTATCGCCTGGTCCCCCTCGGTGCAGGCCGATTTCCTGCTAGACACTGTCCCAATTTTGTCCTCCTGTCAACCATTAACCAAATGGGGAAACCTGTTGCGAGCACTGCAGTTCTGTAGGGCGATGTCAACTTCAAGTATTTGCAAGCACGCCTCTATCTCCTGCATCCAGAGGGGATTTCCGGTTTTGATGGGGGAGATCTGATAGACTGATTTCTTCCACCGGTCGTGAGTCGACTGTGTCAAGACCCATCGGGTTCGGTCTTACATGTCGCAGACGTCCCTTACCTCGCCGACTCTTTTCTGGCTCATGTAGATACTTCCGCCTTTCTGTCTTCACTAATTGTGATGCTCTAAGACATTTACCAAGCAATAACCTCTGCGGTAGCTGTGGCTTCCACTTGTTCTTTACTCCCTCCAGCAATTACAAGCACTGGTGCGTGTGTCCACCCTAGGTGCCGCTTGCATAGGTATGCTTGAGTCCTGCCAGCGTAGCTCATGGGTGGAGGCATGAGGTGTGGATCTCCATTCACACTTCCGTTGCAGACACCTTTGCTCGAAGGGGGGTTAAAAAATTGTTTAATGTGTTGTATGTCTTCAGATGCTAGACAAAATCGCCTACCGTGTGATTCAACTCAACGACCAGATATTTATGCCTCACGGCCTACTCATGATCGACCCGGCGGAACGGGGTCTGCGATTGGTAAGTCCGTCCCCTCCCCCTGTCTTACCTCTCTCCCTTCGGACACAGATGCCCACTGAGAGAGCCCAACCCTTATTTTTTTACCTTTCTTCCTCGTTCAGATTGAGATCTGTATTCTCAACAGCACCGATTCAAATCCCAGTCAACAACTCTAGGGATTGCAGTTCATTGAAAGTTCTCTGTATCTAATGTAATATCCCACTCTTACTCCTCACTTGCGCTGTCCCTTTAACCTCTTACGTGCTTTGGTGTGCGTGTGTATGTGTATACCTGTGTACGCTCTCTCCCTCTCTTAAAATTTCTCGATTTGAGGTGAATGCATAGTCCAAAAGCAAGCAAACGAATACATTTTTATGACATTAGAAAGTATTTTTCCCCTCCAAGAAACGAGTGGAGGCAAGTAGCCTGCAGAAACTCACATTCTCTCTCCCGTAACGATTGTTGTAAAATTATAATCGCAACCTTGCTTTAACAAAAAAATGGTGATAAACGGGCGGATGCATGAGAAGGTAGCAGAGAAGTATTGTGATTACGCAATATAAAACGCAATGTAGAAAAGGAAGAAAAGAAGAAGAAGGCCAGGAGGGGGGAGGGGCGGGATGGGAAGTGGCGCTCCACGTCCACTTGACAAGCATACTGAAAGACAGTCGCAGGTGGGTCGATGTCTGTGTTACCTTTTCTACTGATATTTTGACAGTAGAAACAGCATTAGCTTGGCTGGGTGGAGGGGGCAAATACAGCGGCGTAGTTGGTGATCATGAACTCCGTGCAGGCGCAGCCAATCACGGGGAAGCGGGCATAGTCGTCAGTCGGTGTGTCCTGCCACATCATATTCGGTCCGAACACGAGGGCCAAATTCTTCGTGGTCATTTGGTTGACACTTTCCAGTGCTGCAACTCTGAAAGTGGTCATGGCGGGAGGTCGTTAGAGGCCTGGGAAAAATACTGTCATTTACAATGAATGAAGTCGACTTGCTTGCTCAAGTGCTCAAATATCAACTTGGCAGTTGCGTAGTGGCATTCGGGCAGTTTCTTCAAAATGCTACGCATTTTGCTGACATTTTGGTCGACTGAGTCCGAAGCCATCGTGGAACTAAAGTTCTCTTGAAGATAAAAAAAACAGCATAGTGCAATCTCACTGCAATATGGATGCAAGAGATTAGGGAAGCACAAGGTGAGACTCACTGAAATCGTCGTAGAGGCCGTACAAGAGAAGAGGCTCCTTGAGCTCCCTTAGGAACAGCTTCAAACTGTCGGAAAGCTCATAGATATCCCATTCATCGGAGTTCAGTGAGTATTCGCCTACGTCAACCAAATCAAACGGAGATGAACGCTCTCTTCCTCAACAAGGATGCCACATAAGAGGATAGCACTTACTGTGATTTACTTGATTGCGGAGCTTCTGAATTGCGGCGCCATTCCCGCTCCTGCGATACAGACCGATGGTTTCAAGACCTGCGTAAGCATTTAGAGAAAGGTGAGTCCTCAAGTGCCACAAATGAAGAATCATAGTAAAGCAAATATTTACCTCTAGCCTCTACCGCAAGAATTACTCGTGTAACAAATGTTGGCACTTTGGTTTGCTCCTTCTCGCACAGTTCAATGAGATTTGAACCGAACACGGGCTCGTCTAAAGTGCAAGGTGTAAATCGTTTAACGACTACTTCAACAAACCTGGACTTGAATTTAGAACAACACAATGTCGACCAATTGGAGTGATGCGTCAGCGAGACCACAAAATCCAGGTTCTTAATGACTTCGTTACTTGAATTACAGACGAGAGTAGGTGCTAAACCCAAGCAATCTGTTCGCAACGCACGTCGCATATATGTGACATTTGGAGGAAATACGTTGATGGCTCTGAGGCCCCAGTTGAAATGCCATTGACCTGCCGTGCTGAACGATTTAAAACCGGAGAATGACTGCTCAATCGGGGGGGGGGGGGAGGGGGGCTCGAAGCATTGCCAACTCCGCGATTGGATGGATGGAAGCACAGGCGTGTAAACCCAGTCAATGGTCGGGTCTAGGCGCGCACGCACACACAAGCATGAACGGATGCAGCATCACAGCACCGTGCCAGTTATGGCACAAGAGTTAACACGGTATCCATACATAGCCAAAGCGAGACAGAGATAACTAGGCTTAGGTCACCACCTAATCTTTTTTTGCCTCACCTCCGTATTTTCGCGATGACCAAAAGTGTAGGCCCCAGTGTGAGTTCAAGTGGTTCACCTCCGTTGATGATTGTAGTAAAGAAAGAGAACTGGAAACACACGGAACGTCCGGAACTTAACCTCAGGTCCAGTAACCCTGCACATACACACAGGTATTCAGGTCGAGCGCACCATGTTGTTAAGTAGTTGAAGTGGATGTGATTCATAAGGTCAGAAGTTGAGTATATTACTGCCAACAACAACAGCAACAACTGTGCGACGAAATAGAGTCATGCAATGAAATTTCGGTCCCTTCAAAGTGCTCACCCTCTTTGAAGTGGCGTTTGCCAAACGCCCTGTTGAGCCAATTCGTCACAATTTTCGGCGATGCAACAACAAGTACCAAATGGCGGTCAAGGGCACATTTCCTCATAAAATACATTCACAGAGACATATTGTCTTGCTGTCAATCGGTTTTGGTAAAGAGGACTTGGCTCTGTTGGAAACACCATCCCCTCCCCCCCTCCATAAACAAGTCCGCCGGTGAACATCGTAAACAATGAATCCTCCATTATTGAATAATAAATAAGTAGAACAAAGGTTTCATCTTTCTCTGCCTCAATTTCTAACCATTGTTTATTTGACTCTTGCCTGAGAAAGGAATTTTAATGAGCAGATGCCTCTCGCTATAGCGTTACCATCTTGATCACGTAAGCAGAGCATGTTGAGTGAGATTAATCAAGGCGAGCTAGAGTACGCAACCCTTAATTAAAGCCGTATTAAGCAACAAAATCCTCTCCTGCAACTGATACATCCAAAGCTCCCCCACACCGCCCACTCCCCATGAGCCTCCGGAAAGTGATGACAAGAAAATGAGCAACTTCTGACAGAACAAACACCAATTTACAAACGAGAACAGATACCAACATACGGATCACGTCTAGGCGTCGGTGCGATTCGTAAAAACCTATGATCGTTGGCAGTGGCGGAAGGTTGGACACTTTTAATTCACTCCTTCCAAAACAATGTGGTAAAATAGCAATAATAAGAGAAGGAAGCTCACTTTGAAGGATGCCTGCTTCACGAATGCTCTCCAAGGTGGGACGTTTGCGGAAGAATTCGCGAAGCATCACGATCACCTTCTGATCAACACTGGGTGGCGGACCTGACCAAAAAAGGAGGCTACAATTTTCAGCCATGTAAATAAATACCCGATTTAGTGCCTTTGAGGCTAAACAAGTACGAGCAATCATAAAGTTTAATAAAAGACTACAAAAGGAGACTTACGAGTGGAGAGAACCCTTCTGTCGAACCGATCCTCCCTCTGAGGAAACAAAAAGGGAGAACAGTAAAATAACGCGGGTTCAAGAGACCTCCAGGTGTTATGCACAGAAAAAAAAGCATACAACGAAGTCTTGAGAGTACTGAAGGGCTGTTTCCCAGGCTCTCCGAAGTTCAGCAGAAGGCACTTCGACTAGGTACTCAGCAACCTTGTCCGAGTCAGTAGAGTCCTTTAACTGGAGGGGAAAAAAAAGCCCGATTTTTCATACTTGTCATCATAGCTTGAGTGCATTCGAGTCGAAGCGGCGCGCGAACAGCCACTCTTCAACTACACAAAACACAGCAATTGAAGAGAGGCGGTATTGCTGATGGTGGTTGTGGTGATGGATTGCTCAGGACAATGCTCTGTAATAGTACAAACAGCCTAGGCACGAAAAAGCATGATGCTAGAATGCTGGGGCAAATTAGGCGATAGCAAGGCAGGCAAAAGTGCACGTGGTGATGTGCTGGTGACTGATTGCGCCCTCCTTGCATCCCTCCACAGTGTTTGCTGCTCCAATGGTCGGGTGGAAAGAAAGGCTCCAACCTCCCATCCCGCCCTATTGCAGCTCTGTGGCCGCAAATGCACGGCCTCACTACAACCCTCCTCACCCCCTGGCTTCTCGAGCTGCTCCCTTTACAAACGCCTCCAGAGGTGGAGCAACTCAGAGGTTCAAACGCCTGCATTATTTCACGCTTTGTATTATTTATGCTTATAATGTGATCGGCACGTAATGATGCAGTTTTGTAGAACAAAAAGTTAGTGTTGGCCAAGGCTGCGCAATGTAATGCATGAACATCGTACTCAACACAAAATTGCATGCAAGACTCTATCAAAAAGCCTGTTTCTAGGTTTTTTGAGGCAACTCAAAATTCTCAGGTCACATCTCACTTGAAAAGTCATAAAGAAGGACGCTAAGGACACTCCGTAAAGTCTACAACGAATTAGTGATAACAAGCCGAGTAGAGTGATACCGGGGCAAAAATAACTACTACAACATTTGCATTCTGCGTGGTTGCTTAAGTACAAAGGACAGGATGAAATACAGACATTCCTTGCTGACTGAGATTAGTACAAGTGCAAATCAGCATCAGGCAGGTCTGTTTAGCCCAAATTTTAAGCCGCACATACACATGAGGCTGTAAATTTCCATGGAATCAATGTTTTCAGCTAAGGAGATCAAGTTTACTTGCACCAAATCCGTACTGCAATTTATGCTTGATCGGTTAGACTTGAGAACATCATTCCAAGATGCAATAGGCCCTCTCCACTGGCATAGATGAATCTGTAAGTACGTAGGGAGGGGATAACGTTAAGAGCCTTACTTACCACGAAGGTGTGCTCACGAGTGGTGTAGGTCTTGTCGGCGGGAAATATTTGGAGGTGTTTCACATGCGACTCCAGCTCCGGTTTGCCCGATATGCTAGAGCCCTTCTGAAATCCAAAAGGTGAGTTATCAGAAGCGAGAGTAATGGCAGCAGTTTAGCTTTCATGCCACGCATAAGAATGCCGCCACAAATTAGTGAGGAAAACAGCTACAATGGGGAAAAATCGCAAGCATTTCAAGGGCAATAACTGGCCGGAAAGCAAATGTGGCTATGAAAAGACCTCAAGACTCAATAGAATGGCAGCACTGATGCTCAGTCGGCCTCAAAACGCAGATCTGGAGAGGCAAGCTTTGCGTTTGAAGAAAGATGAGAAATGCTCCATGGGAGGGACTATTTCGACAGAAGATTACGCGCAGTTGAATTCAAACACTGGGAATGACGTACCTGCTTGAAATTGGGTTTTCGCCTTTTGGAAACTTTCCCATGAAAGTCGCTAATAAGACAA
This sequence comes from Taenia multiceps, assembly GCA_001923025.3. Classification (NCBI taxonomy): domain Eukaryota; kingdom Metazoa; phylum Platyhelminthes; class Cestoda; order Cyclophyllidea; family Taeniidae; genus Taenia; species Taenia multiceps. The sequence goes on along the minus strand of CM010311.1, from coordinate 75,953,083 downwards.
GGAGCGATGGATGAAGAATTGCATGCATCCACCACAAACCCAGTATAATTGAGCGAGACGGTAAGGGATGCGAGATTAACGTTGGGTACAGCAAGACCCAGCACTGCGATATCAATGGATCTTAAACTGGTTGCACTGATAAACGCATAGCCAAAGAACGTTTTGACCGAAAGGGAAATGTGAAATTGAATTTAAATGCGTCAAAGCATCACGATTCAAGCAAAAGCCGAGTTAGTTGGGATTGTGGCATGCGGCTGGTTAAATGGCAAGAGGCAAGGGGCGAGGGAGAGCTGTCGCTTGGTTTTTGGCTTACAGAGAGGAAGTTGAAGAATTTCATCCCTGTATCGGACATTTTTGTGCCACCTCGTGGTGAGCCTATCCCGCTCGATTTCGCGGGATCTGGGGACCCTGAGACGGGCTGCAGGCAATTTCAATGAATGGAAGGGAAGGAGCGAGGGGTGAAAGGCAAAACTGACATTCAAGTTCTTAGGGCTTAATACCGACCGTAATATTGTTTGGTCTCCAAGTTTATGGGAATGAAAAGTAAAGTGCATATGAGAAGGTTCTTTTGAAAATAAGGACTCAATCCCACATCCAATCAAGATGCTTGAGTCAAAGAGGAGAAGAAAGGGATCCTCAAAGAGGATGTATGCCTTTTTGTTACGCCAGGTTCAATGCTTTGATAAATTCCACGGAAATGAACAGTGGAAACAGGCAAAAGGACACTCCTGAGTTTTTTAAGCACTAAAAATTGAGTCAACAAGACTCCTTTCAGAGCCAAATAAAACAATGGCTCTTCAAATTTCGCGTTTTTTTTAATGAAAAAAAACTCAACAACAGAGTACGGACTCACCTGCGCTTTCGAGTCCTTATAGACATAAAGAGTTGGTCCAATGAGAACAAGGATTGAGGGAATCCACTTCTTGGGAACAGGAACCCCGTTCGCTGAGTATTTGGTAAAATTTACTTGACCTCGTCGCTCTGTCGCCTAAATCAACGACATCGTAATTTTGCGGCAGCTATCAGTATTGCATCAAGTGCCAGAATATCCGGAGGCATTCAAAATGATGACTTACACGGATCTTGTTTTCAATGGGCCCAGTGATGTGATCCTTGGAGACGCGGTAGAATCGGCTCGAGCCGTCTTCTTGTGCAGACAGTGTAGAAAGATTGTCACCGCTTTTCTGCAAGCAAAATGGGTTAATGAAGGACTTTTTAAAGACCAAACGATGGGAGTAGCATAATGACACTGAGAGTTGCTCCGACTACTAAAGTGCAAGAGTCCTGATTCAGTTTTCAAACTAGTGCTATGGCACCCTGTTCATACCACCTGTGCCAGCAATATTACACACTTCCATGCATTCTAACTTTTCCTAGGTTAGATGGACCACGTAATCTTTCCATTATTTTGTAAGTATATCAATGGAACAGGCCGGAAAGGATAACTAGTGCATCAAAGCAGTTTGAAGTAGTCAACAAAGGATGTTAACCGCTATGGATCCTATCACCACAAAACCTGATTCACCAAATCTTCCCAGATTAAGCGTTAATGAAACTTACACAGATAGAACTTTTTCGAGCGCCAAATTTGGCCTGAGCCTCGCTAAGATCGATGGTGTTGATGGTTCCCGGGGCCACACAGGCGATAGGAGCTGAGAAGAGTTCACCGATTGTGCTTAGTGGGCGTCTAGACGCCATAGGTGTGATGGCGACATTTCGCGGCTCCACTATGGGAAGGTCCCAGGCGGACCTACGCGAAGCCTTCTCGAAGAAATAGATTTGACCGTTGCTACTCACCACCTTAACCCACTGTGAGAAAGTATCCAATAAAAACAATGATAGCATTGTGATTGTGACATGAATGAGATGTCTTCCATTAGGAGGCAAGCTCAAATGCACCACCTCCAGTCATGTGACTTGATTAAGTTGCCTGCCAGGGAGTACGCTTTTACGTGTACAAACCATATCACAACTTTGAAAACTAAAAATTCGTTCAAATGGGGTTGTTATTAGCGTATAGGTACACCTTCGGTTGGTATCTCCAGCTTCAACTTTTGATTGGTTATCTTACGTCAATTCTAATCATTAAGTGTATTTCAACAGTCACTCAGAGATGGATGTACCTTTTCTCTAAAAATCAAATAGAAATTGAGCTTAAACCGCTTTTCCAAAGGCGTCGATTTCACCAAGCTAAACAGTTTACCCATTCATTTGCCATCTTTATAAGGATTTCCCTCGCAAGAGCCTAACTTTAACGGTCATGCAGGGAAGAGACAAGCAATCGCCTTAGCCAGGTTCATTTCAAAGCAGAGAGGGAGATCTCGTCTTTACGTGTGTAGCCACTGGCAAAATCAGTTTTACAAGTTAAAAAACATAAACTACGAATTGGCAGAACTCATAAAACTCGACGAGCACGTAGTGATGGAACTACTAAACTCGGGTCCTAGTGCCAAAAAGGCAGGGTCTATTAAAATGGATGTAAATTTTAAAGGTCCAGCACGTGACAACTAAGCAACTGTTGCGAACGTGCACACACGCAAACACAACAGAGAGGCGCATATTCACAGAGGACGCGATTTTTGCAATAAAGATTAACAATTATGAGTGGCACTTGCCTAGGTGAATTAGTAAGACAGTGGTGGTGCAGGTCAGAGTCCAAACAAATTCCCTACCTCATCTGTGGACTCCGGATGAATGTAGAAACTATTTCCATCATCGTCGGTTTTCTCGATCCAGCCGCCAGGATAGCGCATTCGGACGTTCTTCTGCTGCGAAGGAGATGCGTCCTTGCGTCGTTGACCCTCATTATGTTGTTGATCCTCCTTGCGTTGTTGATCTTCCTTGCGTTGTTGATCCTCCTTGCAGTGGAGAAATGAGAAAGGCACATTGCACATTGGAAAACCAAGCACTCGGGATTGACAATACGAATGCATGCACAAAAGAAGAAATGGAAAAGAAGGCAACTATATTATCAATCCACCCAACAGGTGGTGATGTGTGAGCTCAATTCATTTATATTTTTCATCTATTGACTAAATTTCATTGTCTTAATCACCACGGTTACCATTTCTGTGGTTGAAAATGCTAATGTATTGCCTCCATCGTTACCCTTATCTGACGGATGGTGTCATGAGACGGATACACTGATACCGTGTGCATACGCAAGCCCACATCTCGGTTGTCGATGAATAATAGGCTTGTTGACGAAGCAGCGTCCACTATGACCGAGCTTTCTACGTAGGCGGAGTGTTGTGCGTGTTTGGCATACATGACCGCTCGTAAATGAGCAATATCCAAGTTCACACAACAGAGGCATAAATGAGGATTTTACGGGAAAAATTTTGCCTTATATTTCAGATGTACACCCACGCTGACAGGAGAAAACATTCTTAGAAACAAGGTTCAGTGATATGTCAATCAATGGCCCATCTCCACTCATCCCGACTAGAAGCACAGGGGTCAATTGTTTCAAGACTCTAAGGGACTTCAAAAGGAAGCATCGTACCTCTTTGGTTTCATAGCATCAAGGACGTCAATACTTTACATTTGTTTTGTTTTTTTTATGCCACAAGAGCTAAGCGCAAAGTGGACTAGGTGACCAATAAAGAGTGTCTTTTTCTAGAATTTAACCTGACGTAAAATAAAGAAATTTCACACGCGCTCAACCAAAAGTGAAACAGAAATGCAACTGCTCCGTGTGAAAGTAAACAGGTCACGCTAGATCAGGATCAGAATTTGTAGCTAAATATTAAGGGGTTAGATTACGCTCAATGGGGAGGTCATAAGTGTGAAGTTCAGCCTACAATCTCTGATTTCATTTCTAGTATGAACTCACTTAGGAGCAAAAATAGTCCACATTCCTGCCGCACTAGTAGTTTAGATGCACAAATAAAGTTCAAATGTGCAAAAAATGCACAACATCCACCAGGCATACCATGCAAAGCAGGTGGTAGTACAGCTAAGTCAAGTAAATGCCATAGATAAGCAGGTAACTCACAGCTTCATAGGCGTTGAAGCTCTCCGCAGGTTTCTCCTTTTTCAGACCCACCGATTTGACATTTGCGCGGGGAGGTTTGGGGGGAGCCACTAGGAGAGGAGTAGGGGAAGCGATGGAGGAGGAGCCAAGGATATCCGATCTCATCCCGAATGACGGCAAAGGAGGTGGAGGCTGAGCTGAGCGGCAAATGCAACAAGTAATTTTAAAGAACGGTGCATTGGATCAACCACATATGGAGTCAACGATTAGTGTTATCAAGTGCCCTTTACCGAAGCAATATTGCAGACAGACATCTACCAAATCCACGTATCCAAACAACACCAAAGAGAAGGAGAAAGGTGATGAGCAAAGAAGCAAAAAACCAGACCAGCAGACAAAAAGGCTCACATGTGGTGTATTTTTTGGTCCCAAATATTGATTTACTTGATTTGTCTTTCAAGAACATGTAAAAAAAGGAAAAGCAATTTCAGGCCGTGAGGAACTTACTCACAGTTAACGTTTTATCCATACATTTTTAAGTGGCCCAAAACGTAATTAAATCCAGGAGATAAGCTACAAACAACTTAAATGTAAATGAAACTAATGATCCCAGGTTATCGTGCAAGAGCAACAGGCGGGAAAGATTATTACGGCAGTTGCTTTACTACCTCTAAGTTGGTTCACTGAAGTGCACATGGGAGTGGATACCACAGTCAACGATCATCAAAGTTAGGTGAGTGGACGTAGTGCTAAAGTGCGGCACAATAGTGAAAAGAAGTAAAATTACTTGGCTTCTTGGGCGACTGAAGGCTGAAAGGGAGGGGGTAAAGTGGTCTGCAGCCAGCAGGAATCTTGTCAATTGACCCCTGTGGCTCAATGCTCAAAGAGATACTTTGACTTTTGGTGTTTGAGCATTCCGATTGAGATGATGGCAAAGTTGGTTCATCTTTAAGTCCAAAATAGAGAAGACAGTAGCCTGTCAAATACGGGCGAAATAGTGACATACTTTTTAGTAATTAAAGCATATTGCTTGTACGGTCGTATTAGGACGGTATTCCTAGTACGCATCTCCACATACTGACCAAACAAAAGTAAAGGTGATGACAGCAAGTCCAGTGGGTGGTAAATTTATTAATACAGATTGGATTTAAATGAGTTTCTATTATGATTTTATGCAAATAAGCGGCAAAGCAAGTACTCACCATCGCTGTTTGAGGTATCAGTGGCTTCCATCTAGCAGTTGATGCCAAGTATCTAGAAGGAAGATAGCTACTACTAAGCAACACACAGTTAGCGTCTTTAAGGTGAATATCACTAAAAACCTTTCGAGTGAATAGAGCGAATGCGATCATTCACGGCGTTTCCAACATACTTAAATAACAGCCAATTGTACTTACTAACTTCAGCAGACTAATATAGTTACTATAAAGCTTCCTTCAAATGCTTGTTTCTGATTCGCGATACAGGTTCGGTCCATTATAAAAACATGTGAAGCCTAACGAAATTTCGATCATTATATCCAGAAATGAGTAAATGACAAAAATAGTACTATGTAATTGGGACAAAGATGTACAAAAACAAAAATACCAGTTCAAGTAAGTGGATATCAGCAGCGGATAATAATTCAATGTGCACCCAAGCGCATACTGTTCTGCTAAACACTCAAATTCTGGTTTAACGTAACTATGCAGCACCAAAGACAGATCGCGCTGAAGAATCATCACAGATGCGGTTTGAAATAACCCCAAATACGGTGAGCCGATAAAGAGAGCGATAGCTAGTGCCCTTTAAAAGAACGCATAAGACCAGGCCAGCAAAGCAATCTTATATACCATCGGATCATCAAGTGTATATTAAGATCTTTCTTTAAATCCCAAGAGCAAAATTTTAGGGAATGTTTACCAAAAAAGAGCCGCAACATCTGCCCTGGTAAGGCGAAACACAGGTGCTAAAAAAGCTTAGGCGTATTTGCATTAAAAAAGTCCAAACGTCACATTGTGTGCACTGACCAGATGAGAAAAACAGCTTCCACGATTCCCAGAGAACAACACAAGCCCACAGAAAGAATTTTCGAAAAAGGCACCTTGCGCGGCACCCACGCAAACAAAGTTCGTGTAACGTCATGCACGAAAATATGATAAATAAGTAATTTTTTATCGATACTCAAATATATATTAGGCTACAAGCATTATGAATCCGATAGCATTTTTAATACGCTACCTTTGTAGTTATAACGAAATTCAAATTCCTAAAATTTTTTATTTGTGTTTGGCAAATGAACCCTTGTTACTGCTCTTAAAGTGCGAAATTGCGTTTTTAAGCCTGCCTTGTTTTCATTGGTTGTCATTCTGTTGATGGCGTTTTCTTTGGTTATTTTACACAGTTGGTTTAAATTCGCTTTTACTTGACGCGTAGATGGGAAACAGCACACGATTGAACTTGCTAGTGATGGGAATTTAACGGTTGGAGATTTGATGAATGCGGTCGAAAAGGAATTTGACATTCATCGGTCGAGGCAAAAGCTTATATTTAGGGGCAAATCTCTCCTTGATGCAGATGCAGAAATTTACTCCATCGGCATTAAAAAGGGGTCAAAAATTATGCTTATTGGGAAAGTAAGTATGCTCCAGTATTTCCCGAATTCGACTAATTTTTTATAGAAGGAAGTCGCTGACCCTCGTGAAATAAATAAGCTGAATGAGCTCGAAGCGTCACTTAGTTCTGTTCAAACTCAATTTGCATCTCTGAAAGCTGCCTCTGATTGCATTGTGAGGATCTTGCTTGTTTTACTTTTCAACCTGTTTACGATTTATGGGCCTGCATCAGTTGTTTTGCTTATTAGTCAACGTATTGTACTGCCTCATAGTGCATCTTCTCTTGGTTCATATAGACTTCTTCCACGGCCAATTGTGTCAGAAAAAAACTGATGAAGGATATTATAGCTGTTACAGAAATATGCGTGAAGAATTTGGAGATAGCGGACTCGATTGTGCTTCCGGTAGGCGACGAGAAAGAACGAAAAAGGCGGAAAAACCTGGTCGATTCGTTTAATGTGCGTTCGCAGTTTTTTTTTTTAGTCAAGTCAGATTTTTTGCTCTTTTTATTGTAACTTTAAAAATGAAAAAGGGGTTGTTCTCATTATCGTGCAGTTCTCTTCTGTATTTTTATTGAATGATGTACTTTTTTGGACCTTGACTGGAGCAGTAATTTGTCGCTGCCATTACTGCTCCTCTAGTAATCATACCTTATCTTAACAGGACCTGATTGTATCGGCAGAACAGCTCCAATCCGAGCTGGACCGTATGTGTAATGAATCACCAATCACAGATCCCAACAAATAGGCCTATTTCCCTTTGGATAAATTTGTATTTATTTAGATGTGTACTATTTTGTCAAAACAAAAGAGATGTCTGGAATGTGTCATTTTTGGTGTTTATGTCCTGTGTTCCGTATTTCTGAACTTGGTTTTCCTGTAATAGCGTGTCGCATTTGGTCACTGATACCTTCATATCAGCCGTCACCGTGCGTTTGGGTGTTTCCTCCGTCCGCAAATATTTGAGTTCAGTCGACGCCACCACTGGGCTTAATCATTATTCCGTCCCTATTGATGGTCCAATACTTCGTGCTTTCGATAAGTTGTCGATGGCCCGAGATGTCCCGAACTCTCTGGACTTTAAAATGGCGATGGAATGTGGAGGAACCAGAGCCTTGAGGGTACCCTGCCCCGATCTCACGTCATACACTATCAAATTAGGAACGAATCCCGAAGTGCAGTTCAATCCCGATGCTGACACTTGTGTTGCCTATCTCAACTCAAGTGTTTGACAACCGTGCTATAGAGAACAATGCGTCACTGTCAGCGACTTGTGCGTATTTCGACTCCGCGAATTGGCATCGCGTTATGCACGCGACCCCCCTCGAATACGAAATCATACCTTGAGAGGAAGGTCTGATTAGGTATTGCACCACATTGATTTACTCACGTGGCTTATTTCCTGCGCCGCGTCTGGATTAGACCACCGTGGGTAAAGCGGAGTCCCTACTCATCGCCTTGGTAACGATTGCGATTTGGGATCAGGGCACAAAGCCTCACTGCAGGCATGCATCGGATATCGTACGTGACCACAAGGTGTGGGCGCACTCTAGCTCCAAAAAATTGCACTTTTACATGCTATCAAAAACAAATTATTTTTGCAAATTACGACACAAGCCGGTATATTTTATGTACAACTGGCATCCGTCACCTCGAAACAGCAACTTTAAACTAGACGAGGTATCCACACCGAGGTGGTCTAGACACAACCAAAGCCAAATCCATAATCCATAGAGTGGACTCAGAGCTACGACACTGGTGTTACAGGTATACAACATGCATTAAGAGTTCAAGAAAAAGTGGATTGCATTCAATCCCAGCGCGATCGCCTCCGTTTGGTCTCTGGTGCAGGAGCGACACCGGAAGACGAAGGAGGGGCCTGAGGCACCCGGAATTCGCCAACAGCGTCACTCCTAGGTGCGGTGGTAGCGCCGAGCAGTTCGGGGTGCGTGTACTTCGTGGACTCCACACCCGCGGAGACGAAGCGACGATTGTACTGCGACGCGAAAACTGCCTTCATTGCCGCCAGGCGATCCGTTTGGTGTGCTGAAGGGGACACACATAACACGGTGTTTTGCTCATATTGGCACTCCTCCAATAATCCTAACGAAAAGTCGAAACCCGTGGTTGTGTCTGTTGGTAAGCTTAGGTGAACGGTTTAATGGTAGGCTTTTGCTGAACAATAAGGCATCTGCTTGTCAAGATTCACATATATTGCCTTTCATGAAGGCCAAGGAACACTTTTGAACGTCTCAAAGCCTGATGGAACATCACATACCGACGGGGCAAATTAAATGCTATAGCGCTGTGCGGGGATTCAATCATTGTCTCTACCAATCGGCCGTCGTTTATTCAAGTATCTGCCATGCTTTTAGCTCACTCACGTGTGGTATTGAAGACTGTCTCCTGAATACCTTCAGTTGGGACAAGACGGTGTCTAGGCTCACGCGTACAAACACCGGATTATAGCAGCTGGCAAACAGTAAAGGGACACATAAATGAATGAGTGATCGGTTTCTGTCTCATATGTATCAGGCTGGAGTAGCCCTGTCTCCACATCTGCAGTTTATAAATGCACATAACGATGATTTCTGGGATTACTACAGAAGGTCCGGAAAAACTGTCACGTCTGGCTCCTTGGAAGTTCGTTCCGGCCCCTTGGAAGCCCGTTTCGTAGCTGTCTTTATTACTTGTTGTGAGATAGTCTCTGTGCCTAAATAGATCTAAGCAGCGTACATAGTGGACAGGCGAGTGAACTAAGAGAATTGCATGAAAATAATGTCTTTCAAGCAACGTCGAGTTGCCAACCGACTTCTTACGCATCTTAAGGTAAATTTCACGCTTGAGTAACTTTAGACGATGTAACGAATTGGGGAATGCATCTACGACCACAAACACGGATTTAGTTTTAAGCGAAACCAAAGAGCATAAACCAACCGACTTTGACGATTCTAAAAAGGAAATAGACCTACCACTGGAGGCAGCAACGGTGGCCGGTCCACAACCAGGTTGCCATGAGGAAAAGTGGGGATCTGATGCTGAATTAGAAGAGTTGGAGCCAGTAGGGGTGGATTCGGAGGTGCGTGATGGTGGTGGCCTTTCACGTGGTTGAAAGCCAATACCGGGCCTTGGGTGTTCGGCCCGTGCCGCAGCTGCCTTTGCCCGATTCTCCGCGAACCATATGCACTGACGGGCTATCTCTAGGAGGCGAGGCGGTACCGCCTGACCTGCCAATTCCAGATGACGCACCAGGTGTGCCGCAAAGTCTGCCGGATCACGACCCGCTACGAAAAGGGTGTACGCCGTGCCTTTGACACCAGCTCGACCGGTACGACCCACACGGTGAGTGTGCGTGTCGATGTCGCGAGCCACCTCGTAGTTCACCACAGTATGTATGCTGGGGATGTCCAGGCCACGAGCTAAAATAATATGGAAGTGGTAAATGCGTCAATGATCGAGGAGAGGATATAAGGGGTGGTAGACTTACAAGCGACATCAGTGGCAACAAGGATGGGAGCCTCGTTGTGCTTGAATTTGTGGATGACGGTGTTACGGTCCGACTGATGCATGTCACCGTGAAGGAGGAGAACTTTCATGTCACGCGCCTTCAGCTTCTCCGCTACCTCCACACAGTGTGCCTTTCGCGTCACAAAGATTAGAACGCTGCCCTCTGAAAAGAGAAGCAAGAGGACGACTGTCAAGTATTGCCCAATTTCAGTCATACGCCGAGCCTATGCTCCTCACGAATGTCCACAGAAGGAACCGGACACCCATCATGGTTATCCATTCACAAAAGAAACGGCTTTTACCAAACGTTAGCATTTTAAATAAATATATGATTAGGTGAAACCTTTCAGCCTTCTGCGATTAGGCTGCAAGATCAGCCCTCCTGTACATTTATAATAAACGTTGTCGTATTCCTTTTCAGGGAAAACGAGTAACGAAGAAGTCACTACAGCTTCAGATTTCGCGAAATTCCATCAGAGATGGACGTTACAAACCCGACATTATGTCTGGATCAGCATAACGCAAATAGGTATGAGTGCAGAGTTTACAGAAAATGGAGGACTAGGTAACCGAACCTCCGACGTCCTGGAACTTGACTAACCTGCGGTAAAACGGACCACATTTTGCGTAAGCCAGTCCCACTTTTCTTCCCACTTGTTGAAAATCTCAACAATCTGAGTGATATCCTCATTAGCCTAAAGGGAAAAAGATAGGTGTTGCATGTCAAGTAACTGTAACCCAACCATCCTTACAAGGAATACTAACAGCCAATCATTATATGACATCCGAAAAGATGCATCGTGTGATAGAAAACTTAGCAGGAAAGAAGGTAAGTGTTTCGATTATTACCTCGCCGACCTCCCCCTGCACAATACGAACAGGGTCAGTGAGAATATCACGTGCCAAACGCTCGATTCGGCTCTTAAAGGTGGCACTGAAGAGAAGGGCTAGGAAAGATCAAGCCAACAAACACTTCATTGTTGAAGGGAAGGAAGAAGGTATGCGATATTAACTGCAAGTGAAACTTTACCTTGCCTGTCGGGCCGAACATGGTTAGCGATAGATCGCACTTGTGGTTCTGGAATCAAAAAAAAGCGTACTTACTAGTTAAAAAAAAGAGCTTGGGTGCGTTGATGATTGATAATTACCGAATCCCAGATTGAACATCTTGTCAGCTTCATCAAAAACAAGGAATGTTACACGACGCAGATTTGTTGCCTTCTTTTTAACCAGATCAATCAACCGACCCTTGAGGAGGAGGAGGAGGAGGAGGAGGAGGAGGAGGAGGAAAAATTGAATTGAAGAGATAAAGTGACCGCAGCAAGTGGTTGTTTTGAGGCATTAAATATGTCAACTCACCGGTGTACAGATGAGGATTTCACAGCCAACCTCGCAAGCCTTCTGCTGCTCCCACATGCTCCCACCACCATAGGCGCATACCACATTGAGGTTGTAGAGTTTGGCCAGCTTTTTGGCTTCTATGTAGATCTGAATGGCCAATTCACGGGTTGGTACACACACTATCCCGATAGGACCGTCTCCCAGCTTCAATTCCGGCTGGAATACAAACAAGGAAGACCGTTTTTGGTATGTTCAAGTACATCTTCGTTACCTACATTAGTGCAGTGGGGTCTTCCAGTCTAGTGCCTTCACACTGGGCAAACCAATCCATCTAAAATAGTTGCCAACTCCCCAGTTGAAGGTCCTTGAGAACATCTCCATGCCTCTTTTCCTTGCTTAGATCCAACTAACAAGTAATGACATTTTTTAAAATCTGATTTAAGAGCAGCAATGCATAATGCTTTTGAGCCCCATGTATTGGGCAAGAAGTTATGGATTCAACAGTTCCAGAGTTCTGTGACAGATTGGTGCTTGCTTAAAGCATAAATTCGACTTCACAGACTTTTTGATCGCAAGTGGTGAGGTAACTACTGCCAGTGACGGTTAATAAGAACATTTCTTCCAACACACCTGAGCCATAATGTGAGTGATCATTGGCCAGAGAAAAGCGACAGTTTTCCCGCTTCCGGTCTTGGCGATGCCCACAATATCGCGCCCCGAGAGGGCCGCGGGCACAGCGGCAGCTTGAATGGGCATGGGCTGCGTATAGCCCGCCTGCCTGATGGCTTCCATTAGTGCGCCATCCAAATTAAGGTGGGCGAAAGAACAGACGGGTCGTGGAGGCGAGATGCCACTCAGACGAATATTCAACTTCCTAAGTAAATCCATGACACCGGTCTCGCTCAATGCTGTGATATCAGGATGCTGGATGTAGAAGTTCTTGCTGAAGGGAGCGTAGTTTATAAGAGAGTGATCAACCGGTGGCAGGGGATCTATGGCCTAAACACATTGAAGACAACCGGCATTCAAACATGAAAATTAAGAAGGTGCATAAGGGGCAATGAAAGTAGTTTACGATACCTTCTTCTCCATTGAAATGACATTCCCTTCCTCGTCGTACTCGTATATTTCGTCTTCATCACCAACAACACCCACATTGGGATTCTCTTCCATGAAACGCAGATACGCCTCCATTTCATCCTCTTGTTCAATATCATCACGTACATTTCTGCTTTTAAAAAAATATGAATGATATGCTAATTCAATAACTGTGAAGAATAAAGAAACCAGTTAAGCACCTCTTTGCCTTCTTGCCATCATCCTCTTTCTTCTTCTTCCCTTCGTTTGACTTCAGTTTATCCACTTCTTCCTGTAAAATAATGCAGAAATGAAGGGAAAATAATGGAAGGCGTTAGGTTTCGGCTGTTTTGAGAAGCAAGCTCACCTCAATGCCCTGCATGAATTTATCCAAGGGATCATCGGAGTCGTCCGAGTCGGCAGCCTTGTCGGCAGGGCTTCCGGCCTTCCTACCTCCACGACTGCCCTGCGCGGCGGGGCTTCCAGGAGCTGGCAGGTATTCCAACTCATCGTCCTTCTCTTCATCATCGTTAAAGTAACTATTGAGGGGAACGATATCAAGGGGGTTCGCTTTCTCGGCAAAAAAATCCGCTTCAGACAGGTCATTATGTGACACGATTTAGACAATTTCCTTCAAGTACGCTTGACAATAATTGAAGAATGCTCCGAACCCAAATAAAGAACTATCTCCTGTTATTCTATCTCGGTAGAGAAGAACCAACACGTTTACAACGATTTTCACGCAAACCGTAACGTAACTGATTTCAGATAAACAGGTTTGCACATAGTTTTACTAATTACCTTGTACGCCAAGTAAGGGTGTGCTACTGCCACCGTTTAGCCCTAATTTAATAAGATTCATTTTTAATTTTGGAAATTTTATGAACTTTGAGTAGATACATGTGGGCAAAATTCCAATGCTGCAAAGTGGTAGTACATATGTGATTTAAAATGAAAGCTAAATAAAAGACTATCAAGTTAGTGAATACTAAAATTTGGAGAGATAAACTTTCCCAACATCCAAAAGAATAACTGGTACTTTTGCTTAAAATGAACCCTTAATTCTGGGTTTTTAAACCTTACGTCTATAATAAAATTACCTAAAGAGTAACGCCATTTCAATGTCACACCCCTATAGCTGCTTCTCAGCCAATTCAGATATCCTATATGGCAAAATATTTTTGAGGAGGTGATAATAAAAAGCCCTGGATGAGGGTTGAGTCGATCAAAGACACACAGAATTACCATAGAGATATCAAGTGTTTGATATGTGCACTCCCTTTGTTACTAATTTTAGAAGAGGGTGGAGCAATCTTACAGATCCAAGTTACTTCTCCATCCAAATAAACATTAAAAGTTCCATGTCAAAGGCCTTATCGTAATAATAAAGTAACTGTAATAGCAGTTCACGTTGCTATATTCATTAGCACGTTTTAATTAGAGTAATAAATTAGCTTGTCTGACAAACCAGTAAGTTATTCCTACCCAAAATATTAGTCAAGGATGATTCAAACCGTAAAAGCACGCCCTCGAAAGCACTTTCGGACGAATGACATTCAAACCTACTCATCATCGTCCTGCATGCGGCGTTTGCCAAGGTGAGAAAATGCACGGGAACTACCACCGCTGGTCCTTTGAGGATTGTAGCCAGGCGCAAACGAGGTCTGTGCCTTGGGTGGAGCACCCGCAAATGAGGGTGGTGGTGGGTAGGCAGAAGACCTAACCTTCGATGGGTCGTTTGAACGATCTTGTAATTCCTGAGCCGTCATTTCAGCAGCCTGCAAACTGTTCATTGACAAATGCGACTGCGGGCCACTGGCCGAAATAAAGTTCATGCCCCAACGACCTCCGCGACGTGACATTCTGAAATTGTGAACATAAGAGCCACATAATAGTCAAAAGAATGACGCTGCAAAATAAGGAGGCAATTTTTACAAAAAAAAAGTTATTGATAGAGAAGATCAAATTGTTATAAGAAAAGCAAGGGAGAAAATGGAACCCCAACAATATCAAGTAATTGCCATGATTAAGATGTGCAGAATAAGTCAATAAATAGTGTATCACAGCTCTACACAAGTCTGTCTCATAGTTGTTCTGCATAGCCCACATAAAACCGAATGGTGCAAAAGCCTACCTCTCAACAACAAGGCTGTTAACGTCTTTGTTTGTCCCTCGATTGGATGAAATGACCGGCGAGTAATAATAAAGCCTTGAGTATTCTTAAACCAGTGTAAAGAAATCTTAGTAAAGTTATTTTTGACTTCAGAAGTATAGTTTTTGAAAGTAATCTTGCTTTTGCATTTTCGTAGTATTACTCTGTGCAAAAACACCTCGAAAGGCTATTGCCTACCAAGAACATTGTACAAAAAATATTATAAGTGCAAACACTCAGATCAAAGTTGACTAGGCTACAGATTGCGCTAAAACGTTACTGTGCGTATAGCGCTAGGTTTATTCTGGGAAACAGTTAACTTGCAAGGAGTTGCAAAATCAGCGGAAAATAATTTGCAGCGCTAAACACCCAAATGATCTTTTCTCAGTGTTTTAAATACTGCGCATGACAGCCTACTAATCTATTTGTAATACTTTGTTTGTTTGTTTTAACTGGCGGTTTCGGCCACTTGGGTGCCCATATTGTACTGAGTCGGGTGGTCGGCCTTTTGGGCCGTGCCAACAGCCCCCACGCCCTCTGTGTCCAGAATACATGTATTCTACCTCCAGTACTTTGCCTTCTTTTACCTTCAAGGGATTCTCGGGACGCTACACCATTAACTACGAATCTGCCAAGGCTCCTTTTTGTCCACTGGTTACCAAAGTTCATAAAATTATTAGTTGATTTTTTCATGCCTTTCACAACAATTCGATGGAACGCTTATCGGTCGAAACCAATTACTATGACTATTAAATGGCTTACTATGAATGGATCATAACTGAGCGATTTGTTACTCGGTAATCATTTCCCTCTCAGTGCTGCAAGCGCAATGCCATTTGCCTGATGCACGTTGTAAAGTGGAGCAGGTGCACCAATACGCGTTGAACTTTTTGCCATATTCTCTAGAACTCTGATACGAAACTGACGCAAATTTCAAAAGCATAACATGTTTACCTAAACGTTGCAGCAAGGATTGGCTGCGTCAGATGCGAAAGCTGCGCATTAGCCTAACTAGTCCAGTTTGGCCTCTATGCTCATTGGTGCTTGCGCACGCGTGGCCAGCCGTATTCTGAGAGCAAGGCACTGTGTTCCACAATTTTTTGCTGCAACCTGTCGGACGTATCATCTTTGGTGTAATTCGGTTTTGAGATCCTACTTAAATAATTTTCCATCATCGACAAAAATGGCTGATGTTGAAAGCATACTTTCTCCACTTCGTGCTGATGTTCAGGCTCAGGTATATGGTTTCTTTCACATTTATGGACCCAGGGCGATCTTGTCCGGCGACTCAAATCTGAGAAGGCAAACGATATGGAGATCAAACGTGCTGTTGCAGAACTAAAAGCTAGGAAGAAGCTGCTGGAAGAAAAAGTTGGAATGCCTAGCTAGCTTACAAAGATTTAGGAATTAGAACTTACCAAACAGGATCATAAAATCGATCGAGCAAAGCTGGAAGATTTGCTCAAGCAAAGATTTGTTTATGATCAGTCCTTCTCAATATATGGAGGTAAGCACAGCCTTTACTTAGTGGGTATTTCTAATACCTAAATCTTTTGCAGGTGTGCAGGGTCTTTACGATTACGGTCCTACAGGCTGCGCCATCAAGGCCAATCTTTTGGCTGCTTGGCGACAATTCTTCGTCCTCGAGGAGCAGCTTTTAGAAGTTGATTGCTCCATGCTAACCCCCGAATGTGTTTTGAAGGCATCCGGCCACTTGGAGCGCTTCACAGACTACATGGTTCGTGATGTAGTAACTGGTGAATGTTTTCGTGCCGATCATCTCATTGAGTCAGCTCTTGAAGCCATTCGCACCTCAAAGCGCACAAGTGAGGCTGAAAAGTCCGAAATTGACAAATGTCTATCACAGGTAATTGTACGCCTATTGTAAATTAGCCCTATTAGGAAGCACGCCTATTGTTTCTTCGTTGTTTTGTGTTTCTAGCTAGAAGGTTATGGCGCTGATGAGTTAGCGGAAATAATAACTCGCTACTCTATCAAGTCACCTGTCACCAAGAACGACCTAACATCCCCCCAAAAGTTCAATCTTATGTTCTCCACATCCATCGGACCAACTGGTCAATACCAAGGGTTGGTGTCGCCTCTTTTTTGCTAGTCTGTCTTTTTCTCGTATGAATTTCTGACGTTGGAAGTTAATAACTGGATACTTAATCCAACTGTTAGAACCATCTTTGATGTAGTATGTGCCCTTGGTTCTTCGGATCACTATCTAGGTTCCTGAGACCTGAAACGGCGCAGGGAATCTTCGTGAATTTCCAACGTCTGCTTCAGTTCAACCAGGGTCGACTACCCTTCGGTGCAGCCCAAATCGGTTCAGCTTTCAGAAACGAAATTAGTCCACGCTCTGGCGTGATTCGAGTACGTGAATTCACAATGGCCGAGATTGAGTACTTTGTGGATCCCAAGGACAAGTCCCATCCCAAATTTGCGCAATACGCTGATCTCAAACTCCCTCTCTTCTCTGCTTGTGATCAAATGGATGGCAAGTCGACTCAGGAAATCTCGCTCAAAGATGCCGTCGCTAGGGTTAGCTGTAATTTGATTTAATTCGCACCTTTGTTGGTGTTATAAATGCCAAAATTTAGCATAAATTGATTGGGAATCAGTGTACTGGTCGCGTCATTAGGTTGTGAATGGTGGTGTATTTAAAGAATGCGGAATTTGAAATGTTTTGGCTATAGTTGATGTGATCAGAACCACGTCCGTAATCTACAGTCGGCAAGCGACATCACATTGCTTAATCTAGGCTAGATTAGAAGTTGTGTAAGGTGTAGACGATGAAGAGCACAGTCGGTTCGACATAATTCATACAAATGCTTGGCGCAAGTTTGGTGCATGATAATCTTCTTAGTTTGAATGTGTTACTTTGATTTTTCGAATTTAGTCATTATATGTACTTTTTTCAGCGTTTCTTAATAAAGACCAAAGCGTTGGTATCTAACGTAGGTCTGGAAGATTTTAATTGCGGAGCAAAGATGTCGCTTTGGCTGATCCAGATTTAGTCGTTATACGAAGTGTTTGATCTTTTCTTACGCCTTCCTGCGAAGACAGATAAGTCATCAATGAACCAAAGATCGGAAGCGTAGACTTCTTAAAAGCCATGGGGGCTCGGGGACAGTCTGACAAGCACACCACTGTGGTTGAGTCGTCAATCAAAAGAAGTTTTTCCTCCTCTGTGGCAGGGTATAATCGCAAATGAGACGTTGGGCTACTTCATGGCTCGCATCTTCCTCTTCCTCTATATGGTGGGTGTGAAGCCGGATCGGTGTCGCTTCCGGCAGCACATGAAGAATGAGATGGCGCACTACGCGCGCGACTGTTGGGACGCCGAGTGCCTCACCACGTACGGGTGGATTGAGTGCGTTGGCTGCGCGGATCGCAGTTGCTATGATCTCACTCAACATCAACTGGCCACCGGTGTGCGTCTTGTGGCTGAAAAACTTCTTCCCGAGCCTGTAAGCTTTTTTTAGTAGCCGATTTACCTTCCATTAGTGGTAGTGGTGTCTTGTTTCCCTGAGGTAGTCAAAATGCATGTGATTGTTTGTATACATCACAAGGTATTAATATGGGTCAGCCTGCTGTTTTGATGCTCTTTAGTGTACCCTCTGTAACTATTTTGAAATGGCGGTTGGACGAGTTTGTTTGGTTCACGAAGCTTAACTCGGTCCGGGGCTGCTGACAACTTAGAGATGGGTCATTAGGACGAAACAGCCTTGAACGGTTAAATCTTGTTTCATCTTAATGATCACTCACTCAAGAACAGATGCTTTAGGGAGACCTTGTATTATTAGTTGGAATAGAGGATTACTTTTCTCTCTTGGTTAATGCAATTTGAAGTTTATGCATGGTGGATAACGAAAGCACTCGTTCACGTCAATGTAAACTGGCGAAGCCATGGAAGGTAAGCTAATGGATGTGGGTCTCGTCCACGATTGTTCACGTGCGTTATGGAAGGCGTCTCTTTATGAAGCGGATCTTGTGTCCTTGTTTTTCAACATTTGCGAGGTTAGTTAATGAGCATAGCATTGAATACCTCCAGACAATTCACCACCCCACTTCGAAGACATACGTCGCTCCACACACACTCCACTTGCGCGACGTGCTCCTGTGTGTGGGTTTGTGTGCTCACTTGTTGGAGACCAAAGAACAGCCAAGGCTGAGAGTTGTTTCCCTGACGTGGTTCACCTCGAAGGTGTGCATAAAAGACTTCTTTAAAAATACCCAGTAGTATTTTCACGGAACCATCCAGGAATCCATGCCGCATGTCGCATATCGTACACTGCGAACCCCACTCGTGAGAAGACTTGCCCTTTGGAGAGGGAGAGAAGTACCGACTTATCCCAAGGCCTGTATTCCTTTGTTAACCTTTCTCCATACTTCAAGTGATTGCATTGCCATCTTCGCTCAGCATTAGCATGAGAGTCATCTACAAGGTCGCGAAGGTGGTTAGGAAGGAAAAGTGAAGTGGTAGGGGATGCGGCAAGGCTAAAATTTGTTTCCTGTATGGACAAAATATCACGTGGATGTGAAATTCTCTATCTTGTGTCTCGTTGGGAAAAGATGATGGGTTGTAACGGTGACTACTTCAACGAACGGGAGATGTTTTGCCAGTTGCTCCTTTTATGAAAAGCTGGCCTTACTGTCGTTCTTTTCGTTCGCAACCGACAGGTAACGGTGCACGAGGTGAAATGCGTGCCAAATAAGGCGAAAATCGGTAGAACATATCGTGGCGAGGCTGCTCAAATCCTGAAGGCCTTCGAAACCCTTTCACCCGATGAGAGCCTCAAGATCAAGGAGGAGCTTGCCAACTCAGGGTATATCTTCTTCTAGATTTTCGTTGCCTGATGAGTTTGCCAGTCTGAGGTTTTAGAGTATGGCGATTTCTAGAGTTGGGAAACGATAGATACTCCTGAATTTTGCTTGGCTTTATCCCCCATAGCAAATATATCCTCTCCGTCAATGGATCTCAATTCGAAGTCACGTCCGATATGGTTGCGATAAAGGAGGCGGATGTGCGCGTACACGGTAAGTGGTGTAGATCTTTCATGTTCTTTTGATGCTAACTTTTCTTTTCTTGACTACTCTTCGTGTATTTTTTACAGTTGAAGAGGTCGTGCCCAGTGTTATAGAACCCTCCTTTGGTATCGGTCGTATCATGTACGCCATCCTAGAGCAGAATTTCCATACCCGCGAGAACGATGAACAGAGGACCGTACGTGCCCCCATGCACCACTAATTGCCGGATTTTAACTTTTAAGGACGTCAGCATTGCTTCGAATTTTCGGTATCACTTGGCTCTGTTTATGCTAGACACGTTTTAGCCGATTTTACTAGTCTTGTCCGCCGAATTCCTCTAATTAATATGGCCTCCTCGTTCCCCCTTGTAGTTTCTTTCCCTGCCGCCCATTATAGCACCCTACAAGTGCTCCGTTCTCCCACTCTCCTCCCATCCGGACTTTGTGCCATTTGTGCGCCAACTCTGTAAGTTCCTCCCCCTGCCAACTGTGCCCCTCCACCGGGTCAGTTGGGCTAGGCACTGTTGATGTGTGATACCCAACAAATTGAGACGAATGAAGTGATTATGTTTAGCCAAACAGCTGACACGTGTGGGCATTTCGCATCGTGTGGACGAAAGTGGTGGCTCCATTGGCCGTCGCTATGCCCGTACCGACCAGATTGCCATTCCCTATGGTATCACAGTCGACTTCGACACGGTGAATCAGAAACCGCCTTCGGCTTCCCTTCGGGAGCGTGAAACCATGAAACAGATTCGCGTCCCGGTAAGTGCTAGTACAGCGCCCCGTTTAGCCTCGTTTAAGAACATTCTATTTTGGAAAGTTTCACGTACGGAATATTCCATTTGACCTGAGATCGTTGTATTAGTCGGGTTTCCTGTTTTGTGGCAAGGGTCTCCATCTTCCCATAACCATACAAGCCATCTTTTATTACAGCCTTCACTTCGTTTATCCTCATCCCTACTTCTTCTGTAGATTGAAGATTTGCCTGACCTCGTCAGCGATCTGGCCAACGGGATAGTCTCCTGGCGTGACGCTCTTGCGAATTACCCCATCTTTGAGCAACAGGAGGCTAGCAAATGATCAGAATGCATTTCCACTGCCCCGGTTCATTGACCAAATAAAGTTGTGGAGGGTAGTTTTGGTACACGTACAGCGAATTGGCCGTGCTTATGGTTCGCCTGACCTTCCACTCGGTGATTCTGACATTCTAATGTAGATTCAGTAAAGCTTCCAAGACTTGTAGCTAATCGTTAGTACTGGAGCACCAGTATACGATCCTGATCAGCCAGGGCTTGTTGGTATTCTCCCAAGACCACAGCGGTCGTTTCATTACGCCATTAGTGGGCAGGCCAACAGGTGCAGTCGTCAATTCGACAGACGTTTAAAGCGTCAATACATGGATCAGGTCTCCACGCCGTACATCTGGATTGCCATTTATGGCAGGGAGTGCAGCTGTTAGTGTGCATCAGTTTTGGACGCAGTGGGCGCGGGACCGGGTTGGTGAAGTTACGAAGCGTTCAACTGTTCGATTGTATTGTGCAGTCATTAATTTCATGGGGGCTGGGGTGACTTCCGATTTTTACAGCTTTACACTTAACCTTGCAAGCTGTTCAATCTAAATGGCACACTTGTGGGGACTGACAGCCTCCCCCACCATTATATTCATCAGAGGCTTCACCCACCTACCATGTCAGAATTCGGCTCCAGGAAAAACTTTAGGAATTTGGTTGCGCTACATATCAATTAGAAAATCTGAGATTTGTCTTTGCCTGCAGTTTGCACTATGCCTACCTGTTAGTTAGAAACTTTGGAAGCGTCAAAACGTTGGAAAAACTTCAAACCACATGAAAATTCTAACGGTTTAAAGGATCGCAAGACTTGGAGAGGACTTCGGTAACCATCTCGCATATTAGTTAGCTTTTTAATTTGTGGAAGTTGGCTTGTTTAATCATAGATCAAATGACCGTAAAGGTAGGAGGAGTAGAAACCATGGCACTACATGCATGTCGACCGTGCACGAAGCATTCGTGTGAGCATTATTAACAGATTAAATATGACTGCTTACCTAAATCTCTTCAAACGTCCTGAGAACAAAGTGGATTAGAAACATAACGTGAGGTCACTTCAAGAAGGTAGTTGTTCATTGACTCAGGTTTTAGACACTGCGGATGCTATGTTGTAGGTCGTATAATGCAAGCGCGGAAATCAGTTGCAATTGCAATTGTATTCATCGTGCGCTTGGGTAAGTTTTCGTTGCCTATTTCAAGGTTGGTGCACTTCTGTACGTCCTTGCTAAATTTCTTTACCAATTTTAAAATGTAGCACAGTTTCATGATTTTATTAAATCGAGAAGAATTTTCCTCAAAAAAAACGCTGCACTCTTGGTGTATAATGCTGAATGAGTGGCGTTTAGGTGTATAGTTGTAGCTAAAGTCTATTGTCAATACACTACTTTGGGGCTAGTCATTTGTTTCATTCCTTTTTTCAGCATCTAATTTCTCCAAACCGTGAACTTCAATTGAATAACTTACACAGAAAGTTGTTTGTTTGTTTGTAGGGCTGGTAAGACCAAATTAAGAATGCCAAAAGATTCCACTTTGATAGCAAATAGCAAGGGCTCCTCAATAAAAGTGTCCCGACCACAATTAGTTACCTTATTTGTAAACGGTTATCTGCCTTGGCGATTTCAGATGCTTTGTATTCTATTACAGTTCTAGTGTTTCTCTGCCGACCGAGCACTATTTTACTGCGAGCTTATTATCAAGATAATCCTTTTATTCCACAGGTTTTAAAAGCTTTCTTCCGACTAATAAAGAATGCCTTTTGCGAGTAGTTTACAAAATTGTCATGTATGGTTCTTCAGCGCATTATGCGTCAAAATGGTCTTAGGTGACTGCCGTGTGGATAAAAGAACTGATCTCATTTTTTACAGCCCTCCATGGCCTCACTTGGAGCTTTTTTAATCTCTCTTTCCCAGAATAAATCGTGCCGCATATTTCTTATTTTGAGGGAATACTACGAACTTAAACACTAGAGAAAGTTCATTGGCACTCTGTTGCGGTGGTAATCCTGTGTTTAATTAGTACTCATTTTCTTCGTATTTTGTTTCTATACTTATCATAAAGCTCAGAATATTGTATCCATTCCTATTAAGGGATACATTAGCTATACTTTGTTTGTAGTTCTCACTTATTGGAGCACTAGTGCCACTTTCTTGTAGTATCCTTTGGAATGGGTTTCACATTGCTAATTATCGCAATTTTCCAAAGGATTAGTTCTTTTACCTGCTTTCTATATTTTCGCGATAGCATAAACCCCATGCGTTACCTCACTTCATTATTTTTCATTAAATTCATGGGTGTGTCTACTCATGTTTACTCGGATTTCAGACGACTCTTCTTGCGCGGATAAGCTGCTATGCACATTTTGCTCCACTCTGGTGCAAAGCTACATCCTAATTATAAACAATAATTTGTGCAGCCCATTTTCCCCCTTGAAATTAACGCGCGCTTGCGCCTTTTTTGCTCCACGACTTACGCGTGATTTGCTTTCAGCATTTACTGGTCAAGCACATGTCTACCGCGCATCTATGGTTGTTTTACCTGATCGTCGTTGATTTTGGGCTCCATCCTATCTCCTGACGCTAAGCGATTAACGATTAAGAATAGCGGATTTGAAAAATAATCGTTCCATGTTAGTTAACCACGCCTTCGTGAGAAAAACACTCAGTTACCTCTTAACGGCTAACTTTTCGTAATCATTTTCCTTTTCCCATTTGACGACTGTGTTAAGTGCACTCATAATTCCACTCACATTCATCTTTTACTCAACACACAACGTGGGCGTTACGATAGTTTCTCACCTGTTGTTTCTTGTTTGTACTTTCTATTGAAATTATTGCTGCTACAGTCCCTTAAGAAATGAAATTGAACCCTTCCAGATGGGTCGTGAACACTCGGAGGTCACATTATGTGCGCCTATACTCATGTTTCCACATACAGATGTAGAGCCCCCCCCCCCCACAAAATTGTCAATCCTGTTCATCTGTTGCACGACTCTCCCACGGACATTGCAATAACTTTAATTCCACATCGCCGCTTGAGAAATGTCACATGTGTTAATGTACAAAGCAATACTGACCTCTATTTTTGGCAAGACTAAGCGCACACTGAACTTTTATCCAATTCTTTTATGCCTAAGTCAGTGGAATCTGATTCCAAGTCTAATAGGCTGCCCTGAATTCCGCAGCTTCGTTACCAGTTGCATTCCTTTTCTGGCTTCAGAACATCTGCATTTATGCGAACGAGCTCAACTTACATCTTCCAGGTACGGGACTTCAATGAGTTGGCTCCAACTTTTATCGGTCTCTAAAATTTGAAACTTCACTCCAGTGTTGTGTCACCACTGGTTTCCAGGTGCAATCAAAACTGTTTATCCATGCATCTCTGTAAACTGACTTGTTTTAATGTCATCGGACAGATTTTCATCCTTAACTTTTTGCAGAAAATTTGATGTATTGTGAAATTGTCTGTCTAACCAGCACATTCAGAGAGGGTGCTTGCTTTATGATCATAAACAATGAAGCATTTAACGGCTATTTACTTTAGTCGGAGTTTGAAAATGGACTCGTGTCAGGTATTATGTGGTTATCCCACGAATATGCCTTTTCATGCACAGACCATCATTTGGAACTCTAGGCATTAGGCATTAACAAATTTTTCAGCATTCTTCTTGACTCACTTCCTATTTGGAGGCAGTATATCCAAGGGCGGATACGGTGTATCGTAAACTTTTATTGTTCAATATTGCTTTGTTGGTATATTTCCGCACAAACTTATCTCTCATGCCCTAAAAGGACCTCCGGTTTCCTTAATAATCATGGATTGTGGAAGTGTACCTCATCTGTCCGGTGCGACCTGTTCTATTTTTTCTTGTTTTCATAGTCAACACTAAAAAATTTATAAAAATTTTAAACTCACCAAACGTGCGTGATGTGGAGTAGGTGCTAGTATCAGTGTTTATTTCACCCTCTTTAGAAGACTCACACTTGGGCGCATGCGTCAGCATCAAAGTTGATTTAAATTGTCTTAAAAATGTCTCCTTCTTTTTGTTCTCAACATTGGGTTCTAGCGTTTTAATCACACAAACAGAAGTCACTCAGTCCTTCTTTTTGTGTCTTACCTAAAAGTGCGAAAATGTGAATTGAAGTTGCATTTAAGCCTTGCCTGCTAGTGGCGCCCTCCAATGCGTTGGCGCAGACATAGAGCACCCACCATCCTCCTCAACATGCTTTTACTAGCGTCATCTCTCATTTCCTGTCATATACACTGTAGGTCTGTATTGCACTATTAATCAACCTGATGAACGAATCCTTGGACGTTAATTTACTTCTCTAATAGTAACATTGTTCTTATGGGCTCTTGGAGAGTCTGTGGTTATTGGGCGTCACCTTCACTTTGTTCACTCCTCAACGAAAATTCCTGTTTATAGTTAGGTTTTCATACATCTGGAGCCTTATTGTGGAGGATTGAGGGTTGTCAAGAGAATAACTTTCCGCTACTCCCTCTAGACCTGTCAGTTCATTACGTGGTTGTGTTGTTGTGTGTGCATGCTTGGATTACATCCAACTAATCACTAGAGAGGATGCATCTCTATAACGCTTGTCTCCTTCTTGTAAGGTGTAGCAGTCTTTTGGCAAGACGAGTTTCCGTTCTCGAGTAGACTTGCTTAACTTTTCATTCCGTGTCACTTGAATACGAAATCGTCGACACCCTTTCCGGTCTCGTTGACACATAACATGGGGTAGCACTGGCTGCGATGTCTGAACTGTGATTGCACCTGTTTATCACGCTGAATTGGCTTCACACTTCGCACTGCCGCTGGATTTGCTCGACCCTACATCTGTGAGGTCGCTTTGTGTGTCGTAGCCACTCCTGATCTCAGTGTGTACCATCACATCGCCTATATTATAACCCGCAGCTCTGCACAAGGTAATGATAAACACCCTCCTATCACCATGGAGTAGTACACTTATAAACTTGGCACCTGTCGCATATCCACTCAACGAAGGGCTTTCAGTTATATCGAATTGCTTATTCTGAAGCTTGCAACCATGTGATTTTGTGTGATAGGTATCGTCTCACTTCCTCTCCCAACTCCTAAACCTTGAACCGTCTTCAATTATGCCTGCCAAATCGGCGGCCTTTTGCCATGAAGTTTCTCTTCACCATGTCAACTCAGCGGAACAGTTGAATTTCCTCCTTCCCTCTGAGTTGCAGTTGGTAGTGCTTTGGTGCACCGATTCTCATGATGGTAGTCTTCGGAGGGCGGTGTTCCCGACTTCACATTAGCAGTACTGCATTAGCATTTAAGGCATTAATACGGTGTTGGCGTGGCTAGTGCACCGTTTCACCATTTCATGCTTTAATAAGTTTACAACGGTCACGTAAACTTGCATTTGTAATCAAATCCCACATCTCTTTGGATTGTTTGGCATTGGCTCCATCGCAAATGCAACCAATGCTTGCGTGTGTGTGCGCATAATCTGCCTCGTACTCTAAAAAGGTATTTATGTTGCCGCATTTGTGCTCCTGCACCTCAGAGTTACCACAAGGATGAATAAGAAGCGTGAGTTCTTCTCTTTGACCAGTTTATTTCGTAGGCAAAAAATCCCGCCATCATTTCGGCACACATGGAACCTGCCTCTTAAGTACGGCGTTCGAAGGTCTCATTTAAACTGTGGTTCTGTAATTTACTACCTATAGTAGCCCTGAGGCACACAAAACTCGTCAAGTGTGTTTGCTGTTAGCATGCTCTGTGGCTGTGATCTTATTATTACACTTTGGAGGTCAGCGAACACAACTGTTTGGGATAGATAAAAGGCTGATTCCCTCTGCTAGTACAAGCGTTATCAACGACTTAATGCCACTTCCGGATGGGACTCATGCACTTCGTTGGCCTCTTTATTACGGGTTTAATTTTAGTCACAAACATGCGTTTGGGGTCAATCACCCTCCAATCATAGATTTTCTGAGCTTTACTTGGTTGTTTAAAATAAAGTCAGCCTTATGCACAGCTAAAACTTAGAGTTTTGTTTTTCTTTGGGAGTAGCCTTTCGCTGACTCAATAACACACATTAAAGTAGTCATTACTGCCTCAACCATGGTATTTTGGTCATCCACTATGCTGTTTTTACACCCGCTTTGCATTGGTGTTTCGTTAAAGCAGGCCTTTAATTAACTTACAGGTAACTGTAAGTTTAATGAATCGGTGAAGTTGTGTCAATCCAACGAGTGTTTCCCTTCTCTTCATTTTCCAAGCTAGGAAGGACTTTTCCCGAACCACTAAATCTGCCATAGCAGTTGGTGAAGGCTCCTGCCTTTTGGCGTCACACCTTAATCGTATTACCTCCGCGTTATAGTTTACATCATTTATGAAGGTTACCTTTGCGTCCTGTGTCACTGCTGCTGTTGCTTGTTCTCGCTCCTAACGATGATGTGATGTCTACGTACTCTACTTATTTTCCATCAGTAGACTTGATCATGCTAGCACGAAATCTTTCCCATGATTTGCAGCATTACTGAGCTCAGAATCCGTGATGTAGCCGTTGTTGCTTACTGGGAAAGCGCTTCAGACCTTCCGATCAAGGAATATCAAAATGAATTTATCAGAGTAACAACCAAAGGAAGTCCTGTTCACTTCCATCCCCCAGCACCCTAGGTGGTGGTAAAAATTGGTCAAATTACTTTTCATGTACGCAAGCTTCTTCTCCTGTTGTCTCACTATAGTAGTGGTTTACTGGTGTGAGGATACTGGGTACTTTACCAAGCCTCTTGTGCATAGCTTGATGCTCATTCACATTTTAGTCTTATCCAAGAGCGGATAACAACCAATCGACGACTTCATGGATTTGATTGACCCCTCCGAAAAGGTATGTTTACTTTCAATTCACAACTCTGTCTCTCATTATTAAATTAATTAGCTCCTGCGACATCAATTCCTGTCTACCCATCCTCCGTACCTATTTGATCCCTTTTTGATGTAAATATGTTCCAGCATATGATATGTGATTATAGGTATCCGACAAGTTTTTTTTACAGCGTAAATATCAATCCTAGAGACATTGTTTACATGAGATCTGGCGTATTATGACTGTAAGCACCCGTTACACATACCTTCTATGGATGTTCCAGTGCGTGTTTACGCCTCCCGACTAATAATTTGACTGACTAGGCGTGATCACGGCGTTTTTACTGTCATGGCAACGGAAACAGCGGGTGCTAAACAAACGTTCAGTCAGCCAACCAACTAGAAATATCAACCATTCTGGTAGTAGTGTGTGTGTTCATTGGCTTAAGCCAGAAGCCTACTACCGCACGTGATTAGCGAAGGCATTGAACTAGATGCATTCTCTGAGCGACATCGGTCAGCACTCCATGGACTCATCACACACCACGGATATCAGACCCACACCCTGCACACGACCGCGCGAACCCCTGCCCACCATCACCGGAGTCCACATAATCCCCGATCTTACCGCCCAGTCGTGCTGCCCGGCACTGTCCACCATTGGCACTTCCAACTCCCACTCCGATCACAACTCACCTGATATATCTGTGAGCACCTTCTTTATTTTTTTTTCTTTACTCTCTGTGTCTCTTCTCTCCATTTACTTCAAGGTAACACTGGCTCGACGACATGGCTTCTTGACACCGGGCTCAAGATACCTCAGGGAGAACCACTGTCTCCTAGTTGATGGAGCTGCTCTGGGAAAGGCCTCGTTGAGGCAGGTTTCGGAGGAGGAAGAGGATGAGGATGAGGATGAGGAGGATGAAGAGGAGGAGGAAAGGACTGGCGAAGAGGAAAGAGTACTCAAGGTCGCAGTGCATGAGAAAGCGGAGGATAACTGTAGCAGGGATCATCACCTAGCTGCTCACTCCTTTTCCGTTATCAACAATCTGAAGGAGAAAGTATGTAGTGCTTTAGCCCCACGGGTAGCAAAATTTTTACCACTTTCCTTTGGGCAAAGGTTAGCGCTAGAGGTATCTTCACTCCTTTGTCGTGGTTAATGCTAGTACTATACTGATTCTTAACCACTTAGTCAGCCTAGTTGATCACGTTTGCAAGAAACTAGATCTCAAGACCACTTTCTGACTGTCATTATCTTACACTAGCGGAATATTTTGCATCGGCCAATATCGTTAATGCTACCACATGCCCGGAAAGTGATCAATTGGGCCACAAGGCCCCAACCGGCCTCCTCAGTTCCGTACATTAATTTCTCGGCATTCTTTGTGAGTTTGGGTGGCAAGTCACCTACCGTCGCTTTTTCCTGCTCCTCTAACATGCGGACCTGCACTCACTCATCTTCGCTTTTCATTCCATCCTGTTCCAACTTCCTCCACCTCTGGCTTTTGCTAATTCACTGACCTAATTCAAGTGCTGTCTTAATCAAGAGCGAGATAACATGGAGGAAGAGTGGATGAGAGAGAAAAAACGGCTTTGCTTACATCCCAAGTTTAATTGTTCACTTTTATTCTCACAGGAAGAGGAGCTCTTCGATGGTGATGCCAATGGAGGCTCGGGCGCGAATGATCGACTGAGCCGCAAGCCAACCCATGGTTCTGCGCGTTCTCCAGATCGTAATTTTTTGGCGAATAGCTTAGTAGAAGATATCCTTGCCAACCCAAAAATCTCCGGTCGACTCGCCCTTAATGTCTCAATTCCTGAAGATAATAGTTCTTGCAGTGCAATTTCCAGGGTTAGAGGTAAATCTCCCACCGCTCAGTTCTACTGGATTAACCGTACTTCCTTCCACTTATGATTATTATTTATTGTCGTAACTTGGTTTTTAATGGGCTTCTTCTTCAATTAGCCTAATTTTGAATCAAATTAGTGTAGCATACGCACCAGCTCCACTGGTAACTTTCTTTTCCTTTTTTTTACTTGCTTCAACGCTTTCTTTTAAGCTATTCTCTTCTCTCCACTTGTAGACGGTTTCTGTACCAGTTCCACTCGTTCAATGGCCTTCGCGAACCCATCTCAGCCCTCCATAAACAGAGCCTACGGACCCTCTCTTTTGGAGTCACAAATACTGCCTTCGAGGGATTCGCTCGCTGCTTTGCCACGAGACTCTTGCCGAGGTCCGTGGGGCAGTCAGGCTGGTTTTCCCGTCACCACTCCCACCGAGCCCGATCCTCTCCATCAATTACCGCTAGCCGCGGGCATCAGCTCGAGAGGCAAGGGCGGCAGTCGGGGTGGAGGCGGGGATACTTCTGTCACCGGAGTCAGCGTCGTAAGTACGCGTTCCATGATCCAAGGCTCGGTGATCACTTTTCGCGACGTGGAGTACGTCGTGCCGGTTAAGAAAATGCCCTGCAGTAAGGCCGTCAAGAAGGTCGTTCTTGATGGTGTCAGGTACTTCATTTGCCCCTTGTTTGAAGTTGTAAAAGGGTTTACTATCCTACTCGCCCATATTCTACAATACTGTCCAAAGTATTATGCTCTATAGGCACTGTGTTGCTTCTGATGAAATCTAGGCAGTTTATGCTTCTGACTGGGGCAGTTAATCTGGCTTTAGATGGACTACCAAATCGCGGCAACTTAAACCGTTACGGCGCTATCTTCCCTTTTAGTGGAATAATGCGTCCGGGATTAAACGCCATCATGGGTCCCACAGGTTGTGGAAAGTCATCGTAAGTTGTGTCAATTTAACTGAGAAGAGGTCATTTATGCTTTTCACCGCCATGATTCAACCCTGAGCTCTTAACTTTCTGCAACTGGAGCGTTCTCATGGGCACTAATTTGACTGCGCGAGCAGGTACTTTGTTGACTGGTCAAGCCGACAGCATGGATGTTGACTTCGCTCCTTTTGTTTCCGATGCACTGTTCTTCTGTTGAATTTCTTGACCTTATGCATTTGTGCGACCAATTAAAAGGGAAAAAGACCTTCATCGACCTCTGTATGGAGTATATCGTTTTGTAGGATCAATCCCACATGGGTGTGTCATTTAGGCAGGAAAGGCGAATTTCTGTCCAATGGAACGCCATTGGCTTGCTCAACACCCACCTTCTCACTTGGAATGTAGCTTTTGCCAATTTTATAGTGTAGAACTCCTTGTTGTTATTATTTTCAACGAGTATAGCATTTAAATAGACCTAACAGCCCTCCTTTTTAACATAATAAGTTGGTTGAAACCATCATATTTGGTGCAGCTACTTTTAATTATGTATTTGCAGCCTTCTTGACGTTCTGGCTGGGCGGAAGGATCCCCAATTCCTCACTGGCGAGGTGCTTATCGATGGCCGTTCTCAGCCAAAAAATTTTAAATGCGTCTCTGGCTACGTTGTACAGGTTAGTATTCACAACCACTGTTAAATACATGTTGCTATTCATTAATTTCCTGAAAACTGTTAATTTGAAATCGTCTATGGTCGCGATGTTCTTCAACTTCGACACGAGTAGGAATTAAACACGAAAGCCAGTTAAAGTAGTCCTACTGTGGCGTCTTCAGCCAACATGGCCTGGAGGCAATGCTGCTGGGCGCAAGTGCAATGGCTGTGCCCTTCAGTCGCCACGTAATCAAAATGGCACGCTAAACAAACAATCAGAGGAGAGTCGTCCACAGCGTCCCTCTTAGCCAACCTTCCTCCTCAGCCATCACAAAGTACTTGGTGCTGTATGTCGAAACAGTTCTCAAATTCGCTGCCACGTCGTGGAGGGGGAATGCGCTGTACATCACATGTATCTACCACCAGTTGTAGAAACACTGGTCCAAAAGCAGAGACAATCAGCAAAAGGCGGTGTTTAAAAATAGTTGCGTAGGCTAAGATTTCCCATCTGTTCCTCCTCGTTACTTTTCCTCCACTTCAGTGCCGTCCAGCCATGTGTATTATACCCAGCTAGCAGAGCGGCGCAGGTATCGCGAGTTTACTTAGTTGTCATCTTCATAGATGTACCGTAGGCAGGTCTGTAGCGAACTTCTAGGGATGGCTTACGGCTGGTGTTGCTCCAGGTGCTAATGGCATTCCTGTAGACCATGTGATGGGGCGGTTGCCAAAAGGTGAACATCATTTTCAGACCTTCTGTTAGGAAGTTGTTGTAGATTCTCCTCTTCGCAGCATATGCTCTTCTTCCGTCACATCAAATCTTACTCTTCGGCGAGTAAAATCGGGATAGTTGCCCTTTACGCTCGGGTTCGCTTCCCACTGCCGCCTGAAGACGAAATCAGATCCAATGCCCGGGCAGAATATGCATTACCACCGTGAAACTCGGGTAAAGGGTTACTGTCATAGTCTCGAGGGCAGGTCGGGCCGCCTGTTGGGGTTACACAGGCCGAGCCTTTAGTTTTTGTGAAATCAGAGTAGTTGATGACACTCCATTGTATGTTTAAGCCTATTGAATTAACAAGCCAACGTTCCCTTTGCAGGATGATGTTTTGATGGGAACGCTGACAGTTCGCGAGACCTTGTACCTTGCTGCCATGCTGCGACGGAAGCAGGGTCACACCAAAGCCGAAACGAATGAGAAAATCAACGAGATTCTAGATGAACTCGGTTTGACAAAAATTGCTGACAATAAGGTATGCTCTTTAAAGTTACCAAGGCGTCAGGCGCACTTTTGACCCCTCTACTCCGGTTAGTTTAATGTCTTATGTATTCTCAGGCAATCACAGTTGTCAAGGGAAAACTGTAATTATCAATTACTTTGTTTTTGGCAGTTTTTTG
Source organism: Taenia multiceps (assembly GCA_001923025.3). Classification (NCBI taxonomy): domain Eukaryota; kingdom Metazoa; phylum Platyhelminthes; class Cestoda; order Cyclophyllidea; family Taeniidae; genus Taenia; species Taenia multiceps. The sequence continues at coordinate 75,920,675 of CM010311.1, read as the reverse complement.
TCATCTGGTTACTTCAAAAGTTGAGTTTTTCGAGTTAGAGGTGGATGGCACTCATTAAAAGGTTCTCTCCTTACAAAACAATTGGTGAAAAAAAAATAATCCATTTCATGGTTACTTGTCCTTGTCATTAAACTCGTATCTCACATCAAGTTTGCTTTGCTCTCCCATTAGCCTACCCTGTAAAGTCCATTTATGGCGTGTTTATCATAACACCCTAGATCTGTTAGGCAGGACCTTGTGACTTTTTGATAAAGGTTGGCATAGTGAAATGCTTTAGGCAACTTGATTTTTGTAATGAATCATTCAAAATTGGCTGTGGCATGCTGCTGCAATCAGTGGCGAAACCATCACTTTATACCTATGTAAACTGGCAAAGTCATGGAGGACAAGCAAAAGGGTATGGATCTCATCCACACTCATCGAAAGGCGAGGAAGGGAATCGGCTGTCACTCGACATGCTCTTCACTTCCCCCACGGGCATTGTGAAAGGCATCCTAATGGAGAGTGACTGTTGTGGCTTCGCATTTTCACAATCGTGAAGGCATAGCACCAGATACTTCCAGACACATCACCACCACTTCCAAGGCATGCATCACCCCACACGTAGGGGTCATTTGGGTGGTGTGTGAATGTGTGTGTGAGGTAGGTTGTAGACAGAGTTGTTCACTTGTTGAGGACCAGTGAACAGCTACGGCTGAGAGTTGTTTCTTTGACGTGGTCCACCTCGAGAGTGTGCAAAGCTGGCTTCTTCAAAGACACCCAGTTGCAACTTAACAGAGTAGTGCAAGACTTCAAATCGGGAACCGTATGCTGTGAACTGTAATCCTACCCTTGAAAAGACTTGGACTCCATCCTTTGCATTTCTCTGCTAACACTTATTCAGACTTCGAGTGGTTGGCTTGCCACCTTTGCGCGGTATTAGTGGGATGCAGTCACTCGCAATATGGTGAAGGTAACGTAAATGTGGAATTTTCGAGCTTGTGTCCTATTGTGAAAAGATTGTAATGGTAATTGACTCAACAAATAGGAAACTTTTTACGGTTGTAAAAGTGTACTATCTCACTAGATTGTCTCATAACCGACATTTGGGTGGGGTTTTAATGGCGACACTAATAATCTCCCTACTTTAGATTGGCACTGAGCTCATTCGGGGCATATCGGGTGGGGAGCGAAAGCGGACGAGCATTGGAATGGAAATCATTGCGGATCCCTCAGTGCTTTTTCTGGATGAGCCGACCACTGGCCTCGATGCATTTACTGCTGGGAGTGTTATTCAAACCCTGAAGTCGTGAGTTCACCGCCTTGACTGAAATTGGACCTTGTTTGCTTGATGAGTCGCTCGATCTCCTTGTCACAGAGATATTGACTCAAGTAATGTGAATGTCTTACTTATCTTCTTTTCGGTAAATAGTGAAAATGCTAAAATAGGTAAGGCATCATGGGCTTCTAAAGCGAAATTTCTTATTCGATTTGTCACTCATTGTACGTTCGTTTACTGGACTCCTGAATATGCCCAACATCCTCCTTTGAAGGCTATCCCGACGTGGGCGGACAATTATCCTTTCAATTCATCAGCCAAAGTACTCCATCTACAAGTTATTTGACTCTCTCACCCTCATGTCTAACGGTAAAATTGTCTACCATGGACTGGCTCGTAAAGCACCGATAAATTACTTTTCCAAACTGGGTACGCTCTAATTGACGTGTCTATCACCGGCATTTTGATGCCTCTCCGTAATAGGTCCATTTCATTGCTTTCCATCACCTGACTTTTAAGGCTACTTCTGCGAAGATCACAACAACCCACCGGACTTCTTCTTGGACATCCTGCATGGAGAAGTGAAGCCCCTGGATCACGGTGGAGACAGTAGGTCATTCTCGGTGTGCTTATCATCCACCGTTCTTGTTTATGACACTTTTCTTATTACACTTGAGGATTTAGTCTAATGCGAAGTGGAGTTTTTCGAGGTTTCATTTTAAATCACAATTAATGCAGAAATGTAGCTTAAGCATCTTTAATAATAGCTTCAAATAAACTGGATACTTGGTAAATGTCAAGCGAAAACTACAACTTGTGAACTTTGCGTACAGTTAGAACAAATGACAGCTTGTCATGTAATTTGGTAGGGGGGAGGGGGGGGCAATTTTTGCTATTGTTGAGCTTGATTTCATTTGTTTTCACAGGTTGTGACCCAGAGGTGCTTCAAGGTAACGCCATCAACACCGCGCCTTTTTGCTTGCTACTTTCATCATCACCAAGTTCTTGCCCCTCCAATGCCAATCATCATGCATTTTTAAGAATAACTTCCACTTCTGTGTCTTTTGTTTTGACTTTGAACTTGCTAAAGGTGCCTTAGCTTATAATCACTCGCCCGCTAGGTGTATTCTGGTGGGTTCCAAGCTTATGCTGATGAAATAATAGTCTATTGCGGCTGTTTAGGAAGTGGCTTTGATTTGCTCCATTTTATTCTACCTTTGCGTTGGACCACAGTTGACAGTTTTTTTTTTCAATGTCACACCACATGTCATTTTACCCCAACCAGCCAACTCTGATGTGTACTTTGATCTGATAGACTAACAGTGTTTGTCAGTTGTACAATCATCCTCACATTTTGGTAGTCCCCTTCGTCGTTTTGTAGGAATAAGTGATAATGGTGGTGAATCTATAGTTGTTCAAAGACTTAGAAATGAATCTTCAAGTTGTGTAATTGCGCTTTTCTCCTCCCCCTCCCCCCACTCGACAAATCTTTGCGCCCTTCAGCCCTCCTTGACCATGGCCTTTCAACACTTGACTGTGCATTCATTTTAGATGGGGATGAGTACGATGTTCAAAGTGACGACTCCCATGAACGGATGCGAGTTGTGTCTGAACGGCTTGTCAACACATGGACCGACTCTCCGGAGTGTCGGAAGTACGCTCTAAGCACTTAAATTTCCCTCGACTACGCCCTTGATTGATTATGTAGCGTTCAGATGAGCTGCTCTACCAAGGGCACCTCGTGCCTAAAACACACTTGGGAAATAAGCAATGGTTAGAGCGACTCACTTGGGTACAATTAAGGGCAGATTTGTGATTAACGTCCTACACTTGTGGTTGTGTGTTGGTTTTTTTGTGTGTACCCAGTGCATGACATGTTTCAGGTTAGGTGGCGGGGTTTGTGGTTCACTTTTTTTTCCCTCCTCTCGTGTTGGTACTGTCCCCAGATCCCAAAATGCACACTCCTACTGTCGTCTGATTAGGTGTTGCCTGCGATTTCAGGTAGTTGGAAGGCTTTTAGTCTCGGCACCTCGTGACTAGCTGGGGTGTTTATTGACTAGGCTCTCCTTCTTTGTGGTTATGCTGTCATGTCCTCCCACACACAGTCCACGAAATACAATGCATTGTATTACTAGTTTATCTAGGAGTTCCACCCAGTTGGAATTTGAATCATTTTAGACGTCTATACTATGCTCACCTCCTCTCCTCTGTAAGTTAAATTTCCGGGTCTGAAACTACGTTGTTTTTTAATTAATTGTGTTTGTGTTCGTTAGCAGCTATCCGTTTTGGGTGTTAAGCCAGCCCAACAACTTGGTCTGAGCAAACGCGTCTTTGCTGTAGCACACGGAACGAGGTTCTGGCCGTACAAAACCGTTCTACCACTGGGATAAACTACTCAAAGATGCCCGAGCGCATAGGCTACGCAGCCTCCTTTCCCTTGCAAATGCTCATTCTTTGCTGGCGCACCTTCATCAGTCTGGTGCGCGATCCTCAAGCCTCCATTGTGCAGACCCTTGTCTACCTCTTCTTCGCCGTCTCCATGGGTGTGGTCTACTTTGGCCTAGACACCTCCCTCGAATCCGGTATCCAGAATCGCTCTGGTCTTTTCTTCTTCGCCACGCTACAAGTGGTCTTTGTCAACATTGGCTCTATTGAACTCTTCCTCAAGGAGAGGGCTATATTCATGTACGTAGAGACCCCGTTTATTATCTTGGGCCGTTGGGGGGGAGGAATCTGTCGGTGTCGGGGCGAGAAAGCAATACAGCACGAGATCTCAACCTCAACTATAAAACTGTTTTGCAACCCCCACATAAAACGGTGCTATGGAGACAAAAATTTCGGTCACATGACCCAATGTCATCGCGGCATTATCGCCTGCATAACGAATGCAGCATTGAGTCCTCAAGTTTGTGACATTACTGTGCGATGGAAACGATGATTATGCAGGTGGAGGGTACTTCCTTCCTTTATGGCTAGTTGGCATCGCGACGAAGTAATAAAGTTTACAATCTTTATCTCTTCCAACACTTTCAGTACATTTTTTTATCCCACCAATCCACTCCGGGCCTCAACAGAGGAATGGGAAGCCCAATCACATGGTTGCTCACGTAGGGAAATTCGGGCAATTCTTCACTAGTTAGAAAGAAAGGAGCAGCTAACGCTGATCAGTGTAAGCATTGCTGGTGTCATATTAGTTAAGGAGGTACTGACTAGTGGCGACAAGAATTGTTCCGTCTTGGAGACGAGGGAGCCGAGGCCCCATCTTGTTATGAAAATGTATTCAATGCTTGGAGTCCTAGCTGATCTTTACGGAAACTAAAATTCCATTATCCCTTGCAATAACCTGCGAATTTGTTGATGTGTTGAATTGCAGTCACGAGCACTCGAGCGGCTACTACCGAGTGTCGGCGTACTTCCTTGCGAAGTTGATATGTGATGTCTTTCCGACGAAAGCGCTACCCGTCTTCTTCTTCATGCCCATCACCTACTGGATGGTGGGCTTGGTGCCCAAAGTGGGCAATTTCTTCTTCTTCGAGCTCATCCTCACCCTTGGAACCATCTCCGCCTCTGCCGCCGCCATGGCCGTCTCCGCTAGTGTAACTCTCTTCTCCATCGCCAATGTCATCATCTCCATCCTCTTTGTCTTCATGATGGTCTGTCCTGCCACCGTTTCCTTTGATATCATCGATTTGGAACATAGTTAACTGATAACTACTACAATTGGTTGGAATATTTATATCAGTCAATCAAAGTCCTGACAGTAATTTGGATGTTTCTTGATTACGTCCTTTCCTAGGTGTTCGGAGGCTTTCTAATCAATCTAAACAGCATGAGTCCATGGCTGAGTTGGCTGCGGTACTTGTCCATTTTCCACTACACTTTTGGTGGCCTTCTTGTCAACGAACTAGCCGAACTCGAGTTTTGTCCCTCCTCCAAAAGAACACGGGAAAATTTCAACGGCACTAGGGAATGGTGGGTTTTGTGCACACCCATTTTCGCATCCTTTAAAGTGAGACATTGATGCTATTCAGGAGGTGGTTAAGCGTAACGATGCCCCTCCTGTGAGAGCTTCAAACAATGAACGATTATGATTGTGTTTGTAGTCAACCTGGGAGGCTGTACCTGGACGACCTGGGGTACGCCAGTCGGACAGCCTGGGACATGTGGTCGAATGTGGTGGGTCTGGCTGGGATAGCAATCGTCTGCTTTACCCTGTGCTACTGCCGCCTGTGTCGAATCAACACTTTTAAATAGCCCTCGGCGACTTGTCAGGCCTACTCCGTGATCCCTCCCCCTCTCCTGCCCTCGACATGAAATATTTTGATATATATGTAACACCGTCGGTCTCCTGTTCCCACCCGATGACGCTGTGTAACTTTTAACTACCTCCCTTCCCCTCCTCTCGCCTTTGACGAAGTAAGCTAGACTGCTTCGACGAAGCATTTTCCACAGTTCAGGCGTGCTGTACATATAAAATTGCTCGTTTTTCCTTACTTCCTTGTCCATAACTCTAAGCGGGTAGTCATTATTGGGGAATTCCATAATTCTGTGATGAGAAATTTTGACAACACAAAGTCTGCTTTTATCAGTTAAGTAGCAACATGTGAACCAAATGTTTTCTCAACATCATCGCAAGCCAACGAGGGAATTGCTTAAAAGTTAATTAATACGGTTGAAAAAAGTGTAAAATTTGCTAGCGCAAACCAAGACTGTGTCTGGGATGCACGTAAGTCGGTGCTCCTACGAGCAACGTCTGCTTCAAACTGTCTGTTCACGGCTTTGAGTAGAGTGAATTGGCGTTAAGGGATTTCACGGTTGTGGACCTCGACAATGAATGGAGGCACTCTGAAAGCCTTCCCTTCCACATGGGATTGCAGATCACTGCTAAACACAACTCGAATTACCCGTCAAGCAAAGGGTAGCTAGGTCCTGGATGCTACCACTTTCCAGGGGGAGGAGACGTGATAACTGGCGCCACCCTCACACACGCATTTTGCCATCGTGCAGCTGTGTCGTATCCTACAGTGAGATAACTGAAGCGTAAGCCTTGTCACTTCCCTGGGAATTTGGTGACCAGCGACTATGCGCATTGTACTTATGCGTATTGCAACGAAACTATTGTAGCCATCTTACCACAACATGCGAAAAGAACATATAAAGGTGATCACGCCTGTATGTACTCATCAGAGTTCGACAGCAGAGAAAAGTAGTCCATATATACATACATCTGACATTCAGATGGGATTGCAGCCCATGGGAACATTACTCGTCCTCATTGACAAGCATGTTGGGAATCCCATTGTGAATGGGAAATTCACGACCCGTCTCAGGACAGACCAAGGTTCCCTCGATCACATCTATCTCCATTAAGGCCTTGTGAGCCTGGTGCAAAAATTCCTCATTATTCTCGTAGCCGTCGGGTATACTATCTGGCAGCTGCCCCACGTGATCTGCTCCGATCTGTTACAAAAAAATTTTCTTAAATTAGAACAAAATGACAAGCGGAAAGTTGGTGGAAATCCTCAACACGAAGACGAATCGGATGCACAAATTTATGCAAATCAAGATGCCACTGAGAAATGGAAGCAGTAAATAAATGTTTGTGTCATCCAAGGAGAAATTTTCCCATCAATAACTCACCTGCTCCGCTGCAGACTTTAGAACCGTCCACTCGATTTTTGGAATAAAGCGAGCAGTACTTCTAGCCTCGAACTCCATTGGAGTTATGTCTACTTTTGTGGCCTTTAAGGAACTGTATTTAGAGATACATTACTTACCTTTATAGCAAGGGGATATCCGACTTTAACGGATTTGAGTACACGAGACGTAAGGATATTGTGCGTAAAAAGTCGCATAACGCTGAAAAGTAAGTAACCGAGAATCCTAAAGCAAACTTTAGTCAATTCAAAGCTAAGATGCATTATAAATGCAATGAATTTTCACAAAAAAATGCTCGGATTCTCTGGCATGTTGTCAATCATTGAGAAGCAAGCATAGAAGAGCGACCTTACAATCAATTCGAGCAAAATGCAGTCAAATTACATCACGAATAGGGATAAATGTATTGCTTAAGCACGGTGAAAACTCAAGAAAAGCCCAGCAACCCCACCTCAACACGTTTAAACGATGACAGCGTGCAGAAGCAACCAATCAGAACCAAAGGCGAGGCATCGAATAATGCGCTTACTAAGGGTAAAACTAAACAGTCAAATCCCAATATGATAAGAAGACAAATCGGCCTATTCTGACAAAGCCAGACCGTTTTTTCGCCATTCAGTTGATTCTAATTGTCTTTTTACTTTGATTTGTTCTGATTTACCCATGTGGTTTATTGCAATACACATTGACTTGTTTGCATTATTTAATTTATGAGTAACCCTTCGTCCACATTTTAAAATAACAAATTGATGCAAAAAGCATCAGTTTTTCGGATATTCTAGTTACTGGGTAGTTGTGTTGCTGCGTTCTCCACGCACCCCAAAACACTTTTAGGTTTCATACATGATTTTCGCAAGTTATGTTCAATTCACAAATGATTGAAGCAATGCACAATTTCCTTTTGACAATTAGTGAAATCCTATGGTGATTCTTGTGCACCAAGAAATGCTCTTGGTGTTTCAGCCTCTTTTGCAAATTGTAACAATTTCGATACAATGTCTAGTCTTAGTAACCAACTCACGATTCATTCACCCGTTTAGCCGCAAAGCCCTCCTGAAAGTCGTTTAATCTCCTACATGGCGCTGTTTGGGCCCCAATCCACCAGTTCAGGTGCTAGTGAGAGCAATCATCCACTCAACGAAATTATACTGTAATCCAGCTTCGCTCTCCTTCACAGAATACGTCATTTCAAGAAACCATTTCATGTTTGCCTTGTTTTACTTGTGTCACCTAGCTTGAGTTTAAAAGTTTCTAACCGAGGTAAGAGCTTAATGGCACTAGTGGGCAGCATAAATATACTGCTGGTTTCAGCTGGGGATTAATCAAAATTTATTGTCAATTTCTTCAAAAGTACTTTATCAAAGGAACACGCAACATCAGAAATAACTAATAAGTACGGAAATTGACAATGTGTAGAACTGTCACATGTGTAGTAGTAATGAGTGCCATCTCGGCAACGAGTTGGGGGAAGCGTTTCTTGGTCACTTGAAATGCCATCCTACAGTGCCAAAAATATGGGGCAAACGAGAAGAGGTTGGGTGGTAGCAGAATTGAGTAGACTTTCAATGCATGCATAGAGCATTCCTCAAAATCCCGACAACCTTTCACGACTCAGCATCTTCTTAACCGTCTCCACAATGAATTCGCATGGCTGAGTGTTGAATTGCTGAGCAAAGAGATGACAACTGTTCATCTCGGATGTGTCAGAGACGCGAACCACGAAACCAAAAATCCTAAAAGCAAAAAATATGTGAGCAAAAATATATGAGCTTGGAAAATTTGCCAAAGTAGGATCCGTTTGTGGTGACACCTTTCCTTGATTTATTGCCCTTTCCCAGTCCGCCATTATTAGCCTGACAGCCGCCCAAAATAGACATCTCCGTGCAATCCATCGAACATGATGTCCAAAAAAGTGTCTTTCCCCCATATTTACGTCAACACAAATAAGCATATCATTCGGCCCGATAGGAAAAGAGGAAACTGAACCCCATGACTTTGTTGGGTGTGCACTGGGCTTAAAAATATCCCCACTCCCACGCGACTCTCCCTACAACGCCCAAGCCTCCGCTGCGCGTAGTCCGACGGATCGACAGATGTGGCCGAGTGGGAATTTTTAATGGGGACATTTATAACCAGCATTGAATGGAGCTTTACATAGTCAAATAGCCTCTGTAGACGAAAGTGAAAGCCGGAAATTCAGGGGAGACTCTAAAACTTACCACCTGATACAAAACAAATTTTCCCCAGGGAGTAAATTCACACTGATTATGAAAATCTTGGGAGATTAGGCTCTTCTTAACCGGGGCTCAGTATCACGTGCTGTTAGCACGCTTGAAGACTATTCTAAAAATGCATCATCTACCTATTTTGGAGCAACGAATGAAATTTTACTGGCTTTAGCTTTACAACATGAGGGATGACTGACAAATAGCTGCTATGAATGGTAGCCTGTCACAATCAAACATCGCTGGCAGGTCGTGTTGGCATGGAATGCTATGTTAAACAACGGTAAAGATCTTCATTCCGCCCTAATTTATCCGAGGCAAAGGGATAGGTAAATCATTCCTAATGTCAAGGAACTTTTGGCCAAAGCTAGTCGCCGTCTATTAATACCCTCCGAGTCGTTCAGTAATGCCAGGCTTGTAGTAATAACTTAACTTACTTCCGTCCGTTGTCGGAATTAGTGCCTTCTGAATCGTTCTCCATCAACCTGGAATTAAGGAGGAAACACACTGTGAAGCAATTCTCCGCATCAGTCTCCAACAGACGGTAGATGCGATAGCATTAGCCTTACCAAATAGTAAAAACCGAAAGAACTGAGGACCCCCCACTTACGTTCTGCCGTAGGGATCAGCTCCAATGTAGAGGAAGGAGTCAACACCGAAGTGCCGACGAAGGAATTGTCGACAATGAAGGTCTGTCAAGGTCACACCCCCAGGAGTGACGCGGAAGCTGACGACAATGGGACGGAGGTGTGAGTTCTGCGTTCGAAAAATCATGTCCAAAGCTGAGCTGATAGCGCTGCTGCCGTTCAGGGAGAAGACGTCAAAGGCGCCCAAGTAGAAGACCTGAAATTCTGCCAGCGAAATAGGGGTTTAAGAAGTATCCTAACAAGTGGGCTTTGCATACTACTTATGAGAATAGTAAGGAACTGTTATTACTGCAAATGTGAAAGTCATAGATGCGTTCAGACAACAATTTTATTTCCAGAAATGGAATCGGATGTATTTGCGATCTTGCAGATATTATTGCTTAAAAGTATCATTAGTCCTAAGACCTTCAGCCAGCATTAAATGCTTTGAATAGATGTTTACCTTTGATGTTTTGGCTTTGCGAGTGCTTAAAGTCCCGTCTCTGTATTTCCGCTGGGAGGCATAGCCTCCAGGCTATGCCTGCAACCCCGGCCCTTCTCTATCTCAAAAACACATGTTCTGTCCAAACATTAGGCTCCCTTTCGACTTCAAGGTAATTTATGGCAAAGGAAAGCAAATCCGAACAAAAGGGACATCAACCGCGATTCCCATCTCTGAATGCTAGACTTTGATAAGCCGAAAGAGAGGTAATATGCTGCACATAAGGGATCAACGATGACAGCTAATGTAAAGGATGAGAATTATGTCGACCTTCGGCAGTTACCTCACCTCAACATTCTAAAAGCGTGCTATAATCAACTGAACGGCTCAATGTGGGGCTGTCTCTGGTACCTGCGATGCTGCCTCTGCCTCGAGGTGGTAAGCAGGAATGGCTGCTTGTAAGCCAGTGTTATGACGATTTAGTGGTCAGTACATTATCCCAACCCCCAATGCAGTTGCCAAACAGGACGAAAACCCAAATCACGTGGGTTCACCAATAGGAATAGCGATGTAGTCGATCTGATGATGATGAGGTTGATGTGAGGGTATTTCTCCCTACATCACCGACAAGGTTGTGATGACCGAGGCGGGAGATTGACCAAAGGGAACGCCGAACACACCGTTAAAAAGAGAGAGAAGATTATGCAATCCTTTGAGCATTTGTCCAGCTCTCTGTCTTGGTTTCAAAGGCTCTGAAGGGTCTGCGATTGTACTTTCTTTATGCAATATGGCCCTCAGCCTTTCTCTACGTCGGCAGCACGCATTCTGTCCAAGTATTTCCCCTTCCCTCGCCTTCAGGAAAGACTCAAGGTGGTACGAGTAATTACAATTCTGGCCAATGTTTCAATGTTGACGCATTTATGAGGTGAGAGATGCTTCACGCTTTCTTGTTGGCACAATTTATGCGTAAATAAAATATTTTTGGCGATAATCGAGCCACTGACCCCAGGAAAACTTGACCCCAATTTCCGTTCAATTATGAGAATATTTTCATGCTATCGAAAACAAAAAATAGATTCAAGATTTGCGGACACCTGCAGTGGGACAGCCTTCGACCCACCGCTTCACACTCTCCCAATTATAGCCAAATTTCAGCCTCCATCCGTGACGAAGATGCTTTTACAAGTGGGATTATTCTCAGGGACACCTGGAGGACGAATTATGGGCAAAAAATGTCTAAATGAGCACGTCCACGCCATTGATGACAATTCCAAGGAGCTGCACAACACGTTTGCGAGGCAGAAAAATGCACCAAAAGCAAAAGATTTGGGCTCCCCAACTTCGGCACCGGCATCGAGGTTCGCAATTTCCGCCCTTTTTGGGTCCAAAATCGAACTTAACGAGCAAATACATCGTGCGGCGAAATGCTAGTGATAAATGTCAGCATAGTAATCCTATAGTATGTAAGAAAGATAATAAATCCCTCCAACTATTTCCTGTTTGCCCCTCTGCTTTCAAATTTACAAATTGATTAGTTGAAATCAAAGAGGAAGTGGAGTTCCCTCCTGATTTTCTGTCTGCCTTGGCAATCACGAACTCGGACAGTGGGTCTTCCTTTGAAGACTCAACTGATCTCAGGCTTCGGCTGGGCTCATGACTGGCTCACGCAGCATTGTGGTCACGACGGTCTCCAAAGCATTTCATTTATCCCTCCGGAAAATCATAGTGTCTTGACTGCCCAATATACTCCCTCAGAAGTAACCAAACTACCACTCTGCAAGGCTTTCTCGTCATTTTACTTCATTTTATTCGATTTAGTCCTCGTTGAAGTCCGTCTCCGCCAAATGTGTAAATACTTCAGTGACAGGGACAAAAAGAATGCTCCCTTTAATATACCGAAGACTGGCAGTTAAATAAATCCTGACACAATTTTTCCCATTTACTATCTTTCTGTATGATTTCTGCTTCCACTATCGATACCATCTGTGACCACGTTGGTGAATTGCGATGATTTGACAAGGGATTCAGTGAAGATGCAGCTGCATGGGCACTTCAAGCCTCGCGACCCGAGTCATCGACTGTCGGCGTAGCTTTCCATCCGTAACCATGGCCTTCCAGACCTCTTCTACTTACCATCTTACCACAACTTTGGTCTTCAATCGTAACTTTAAAGTTATTGCCTCCACTTCACAAATGCTGTTGGGAAACCAAGATCTACTCTTTCATACTGTCTTTAAAACCTCATGAATCCCTTATTCCTCAACAGGAATAAGTTTCTAATCAGGTTTGAAAGAATGTGGAACTAACATGGCTGCAAAAGTATAGATGGCAGGAAAGTGAAGGCTTACCGATGGAATCGTTTTCATTGTTCCTCAGTGATAGCAACTGAGTGTCAGCGTTCACTAGACTGAGTGTGGAGGAGGCTGAATAGCCAGGCAGACGGAGGACGCAGGGCAGTGCTCCCGAGTACTGGCAGTGATAGATGACAAGATCCACCAGACTCCTGAAGCTCGGCTCCATCTCTGTGCCCTGAATCTGGAAATGGCCCTCTGCACTCTCTCCTATGAGAAAATGTCGGATCGACTGCTCACCTGTCAGCCCTGTAGCCCAGACAGAGGTCCACATTAGAACTCCATTGCAGCGATTCAATACCACGATCACTCACATGCAGTTCGCGTGTCACAACATGCGGTCGTTTTGTTGTTAAACAATAAAAAATGACTCAAGGTGAGCATTCCGGGTGACTTGCGTTCCTGCTCCACCTTCAGAGGGGATTGCTCGCTATTCTCCCCTTATCTGTAATATTTGGTGGCTTCCCCTTACACACACGTCAGTTGAAACTGTCCCAAAGGCATAAGACCAACGTTTGCTGTCTTCATTATCTTTCTAAACTAAGTCCCCTCGTGGTATAAGTGCATTGTTAAGTCATTAGCAGCCTTTTCAAACTTCTTGGAAGCAAGATGACAATTTGATAGAATTACGAGGTTCGACCGGGCCCGGTGTAGCACACTTTTTCAAGGCTTGGATTGGGACATTCGTTATGAAAGCTCATTAGACCTTTTTAAAGAGGTGATGCAACTACTAACGACCGACCTAGAGTAATTAGCGCCAAGACTGTCTCCTATTACAGTCTTTTATTCCACAGAACAACACTTATAGGACTCTAAGTTGGTATTGAAATCTTTCATTTCCTTTTGGAGTAGGTTGTAGATCTTCATCGAAAAGTCCTCCTGAATGTGCCAAACGGGCGCACCGAAGGAGGCCATGTGCCTCTCCTCCTAATGGCCTCAACAATACGGTTGGTCTTAAAACAGCTGTACACATCTATCAAACGACGACTTGACAGCTCGGATAATGGTTTTCCCTTGGGCTTCGCAACGCCCTCATCACCGACACCCCAAACAGGGCGAGTTTTTGGCAGACAAACTCTCAACCTTATTCGATTGCCATTTTGACTAAATAAAAAAAGAGGGGAACAGGGGGAAAAACCATCTCGCAAAATCGATTAGCAAATTGGCAGTTCCATGCTATCAGGTTGGTTAAACTTTCCTAAACTAGATGAAAAGCTCTTTAGCGGCTTCATAAGTGCCTCTAAAGGTGAGGACTTTTTGCGATACAAGTCTGGAAAGAAAAAAAAGTACATAAGTGTAGAATCGGCTCCTTAAAGGGTTTTATCAAGGCCTCAACTGGATGGTATGGCGGATGAGTGGCGCTTGTAGGGTGGAACTGGACCGACTCACCGGTATAATTGTTATTGCTTTCATGCTCCTTAGCCTTGATGCTCAAGCCATAGAAACCAGGGTATCGTGAGCTTGTACGAATGACAAAACTGCCAGACGGTTGTTTCTTGAGATACTGTATGCCTAGAAGGCATAGATAGTGGAACTTATCTGTTCATGAAAAGGATCCACTCTTAGCAACTTATGAGGGCTCGGTACATCGACTTACTGGCATCGCGCGAGAAGTTGGGTCTGTACCATCCATCGAAGGTGCGTTGGACGGCATTTTCGAGAGCCTGGAGTGGTTTGTTGGCACCTTCACCCTGCCACTGAGCAAAGTGGCGCAAGCTCCCATGTGGCGAGGTCTGCGAGTTGAGGGTACCCCAGTGCTGCGGTGTCAGGCTGCTCATACTCGGTGCCAGTTTAAGGGTCGAGTCTGCAAAAGATTAATAGACATAAATCTGCGCATAGCTCGCATTTTAATGATATCTGTGTCCGCAACCAATGAGCTGGCAGCTCCAATGAATATTTCTCACCCTGTCACCTTATGGGAAGATTTGGACCATCATTCCTGTTCAATGAATGCAATCACCTAATTTCTGATCAGCGAAAATAGGCTAAATCACTTTGAAGATCGTGTGTACAAAATCATCTCTTGAATGTTTTTTTTTTCAGGGCGCTGAAAATGTAGGATGTGACCTGGTGACACTCATGATACCCGTGTTTAAAGTCCACCCAATTGATAAGATCGCCTCAAAAGTTCGCATTTCGCCCCTGTCCATCACAAAAATACTTAGGAAAGAGGAAACAACCATTGAGGTGTATTTCAGTCGCTTTGGATGGATGAGGGAACTGGCGATTCGTCACTGACTCCGGCTGCAGGTGTAAACGACTTGAATTATGTTGCTATTCTGATACAAACTTGTCCAGGAATAACCTTCTAACTAGCCTACGCAAAGGAGAATTCCGTTACCGAAGTTTTTTTTTTACCAATTCCAGTCACATGGTGACCTAAGATATTGTCAAAAAGTTGGTCCAACACGTACAACAATGTCTTTGCTGGCAATTTTTCTCTTAGTCCTTCCGAGTTTCAACTCTGCAGGTCGTATTTTGCTTTCCCACTTTTCATTCGCCCAAGTGGAAGTCATTTCGGGGTCATTGCCACGGTTAACCATGTTTTCCAATTACAGGACACATATGTGATGCCCTGATAAGATTCATTTTAATCATTTTGAAGTTCACTGAACCTCCTACACATCAGATGGTAGTTGAGGTCTTCCTGGCCTATTTACGAATTCATTTCAAGTTGCTACAATTTCCACTGTACTTAACACACTTTCCGTATCTGTCTCCGGCTCGGTGGGAAATCGGCCACTGCAGCTCGGGTATTCAATCCGCTCTGACGTGACACTAAGACTTGGATTATCATAATGACTCCTCTTCCTCCCTGGGGAGGTTTCCTACACTCTGTGCGAGGTCAGGTGGGACAACCCGAGTGTCGCACAAGAAGCAATGCTTAAGCCATGAAACACCGGTTCCCTGCAAGATTAATCACAGATCTGACCTCCAAATGTAAGGATTCACACAAAAACCTATTGAAAAATGTTCCCGGACTTGCATTGACCAACATTATGATGGAGGTGAATGAGAAGCGAGGACTGTGCACAATTGGAGGGTGGAGTGATTCATTCTGCCTTTATTAAAGGCTCCACTTTTCGGTGCTTTTACTTACCCCATCGTGCGCCATATTCCCCATGCGGGAGATACCTAAAAATAAATAAAAGATGTTTGCTGATAAAATATATGCATTGGGTTTTACGTGACCGATTTACAGCTACATGAACATCCACCTTCCATGGCCTAACAACCAGGTGATATTGGAGGGACCAGGAGTTAAAAATAGACCTTGCTGTCGCGCTGGTCCTCTGAAATGGTCTACTTGCTTACTAATCGGGTTACTATGCTTCATCGACATTTACAACACATCTATCACATCATGATTCAACGAAGTGTTTACAATAGGCGGGAAAGGTCGAGGCTGATGGAAGTAGCGCCAGTACTAGAAGTCCAATTCAGCGAAGAAAGCTATCCTCCACGTCATTCCCATCTTGCAAAGGAGGAGCTTCAGAAGTGACTCACCTTTTTATGTATTTTGTGCCACAGAGCTGAGTTATTTCAGTTCTGTACCGTCCATTGGGACAGTTGTCTGCAATGAAGAAGGAGAGAGTGAATATTAAATTCGGTGAGCTGTTTTATGAGGTACACACTCCATATAAGTTGCACCTTTTATGCCTCAAAGCCCGCCTAATATTTCAACAAAGCCAACTTTTTCCTTTTTTGGCTTATACTTACGGTTTTTTTCGTGAACTTCTCCTTTAAAGTACAGTTTGAATGTTTCAAGGGGCAGTAGGCGTGGAAAAAGGTTTCTCATTCACACAACCTACCGCCATGACCCTTGGATGGTGGTTGGAAGGGACTAGCTTTTCGACAATTACTTTCGGTAACGAGGTAGTGAAGTAGGAGACGTCCTCCTCACAAGATGAATTTTCTATTTGCTTTGAAGGCTTTGAAGTGGATGTGAAAACTGGAGGCAGCACAGCCTCAAGAACTTACTGTTGAAGCGTTCACCATGACTGCGAGAACGAATAGTGGAGGGGTTTATCAAGCCGAGAGGGATTTGATACAGCTAAGAGGGTAAGAGAAAACAGCCCCTTAAATTTATTCCCTGTATTCAAAAAGTCCCTCCGTCTTGGGTAGGTGGCACACGAAACCGTGGCTACGTAAACGCTACTCCTTCATATAGAAAGTCCAGTCGCCAAGCTTTTCTGCCTGTCAGCTTACTGTGCAAACCCTTTCACCCAATTCTATTTGGCATTCTAAGACTAACAATTTCGACATTTAACACACATAAACCTCAACAGGGTGTGGGAAGGACATGAGGAAAAGTGCACACACACACACACACACACACACACACACACCCCAAAGCCACGGATCATGTGGCCATATTGACCATGAAATCTTCCACCACCAGAGGGTGGCCAATCATCACCCCCACTCCTTCAAGTGAACTTGCTACTTTATGACTCGCGAACTCGCCTTTTCAGCGGCCTCAGAGTGGTGGGTTAGGGAGCAACACTATCTAGATCATTACCTACATCCTAATCCCACGTGACGCCTCAGGTGGAGTTGGATGAAGGTCCACACAAACACTATCACATTGCATAATCCTCTATTCTTGCTTTCATAGCAAACAGACATGCCTACGGGGCAAAATTCTATCTACTACTGGGAGCCTTTTCTTCCCATTTTTTTGATTCACAAGGGGATGGCGAAAATAAGTCGAACTTACAGATGGCTGGGAGAGATAAATCGACTTCCTCGAGGTGTGATTATCTAAAAATACACCAATTTAAAAGAGAATAAGAATTACTAAAAACCGTACTTTTCGCCCAACATTTCTAGGTAGTCAGTAATTAAGTATAACATGGCTATATTAAAGTCGTGGGAAAAGCGCTTCCAAGTTGAAGCGGCAAATTTGACACCTTGGGTCATTCACAGATCTAGTGAAAATGTGACATTGATGGAAGTAGCCACTGCCAACTTAGCGTGGAAGAGAGGATTCTCAAAGGCCACTTGACCACAATGAAAAGGGGGTTGCATTAAAATAAAAGAGGGGCTGACACGCACCTTCCGGTTTACCGTGAAGGCGGAGCGTACCGACACACAATGGCTTAAACAAATGTGTCTAATAAAACCATAAACTCACCATTAACCATGCTTCTGGTCAGTTGCATTTCTCTTTAATGAGACGAAGAGTGTTAAGCAATGCGGTGGAGAGCGAGGTCACGCTGCCATTACACCTCCCTACCTCCCTCACTCCTTTAGGTTAGTAGATTAGAGAGCGCTCTGAACTTTGCCTCGATCGTAACTGCTATTACTGTTTCTGCCGCTGCTGCTGGTGCTGGTGGTGGTGCTGCTGCTACTACTACCATAGTGATGTCTTTCCGCACCCACCAGCCCGTCAGTTGGGCTAGCAGGTGTGCGTGCGTGCGCACGTGCTTGCGCGTGCGGACATGCGACCTGACCCGACCGACGAATCAGATCGGTTTGAGCGCGCCCGGGTACACTTGCTGTTAGGTTGGCTGCTATTCGGCCTCCTCTTTCAACCGATCGTCTTTTGGCAGTCATGTCTGCAAAACAAAGTACCAAGTAGACTAATCCACATTCGCTTGAACTGGAAATTGAAAAAATTCTGACCTCAAGAAGCTTGCTCCATATGTTCATCTCTTGTTAAGTGGGAGAGGGGTTGTATTGCCCTAACTTTGACATTTAGACGTTTTTTTTATGCTAAAATACCCCCTTTCGAAACATTCAACTTTTGATAGAAGTGAATTCTCTTTATGGGCTACTCTTGGCCAGTAAATGTCACGCATCACTTGCCCACATATTCAATGTGGTCGAGATTGACGCATTCTGATCAAGGAAAACATCGCAATTGATCACGTTAGTCTTGTCTGGAATATTCTTAACTGGATGTGGGTTAAAATAGAAGCGCAACTGGGAGAACTGTAAGTTGAAACCTTTCAACAACGGAGGGTCTGTCAATTGGAATCCCAAACTTTTTCAGAAGAAAATAATAATTCAGAGGGGATTTGCCAACCATGCGCGCTTCACTCTGCACAAGAAGCCTCATTTCACAATGCTGACTGGTTGGAAATTAAACCTCAATTCAGACCTTTGCACTCAAAAGCATGTTTTTATAAAGTGGGTTCCACCTTAAATGGATACCATCTAAAGTGGTCTCAGTAGACTCATGTTCCTCGCGGAAGGGGAAATGAGAGATTTGGGGAACCAGATGGGCTGATGGGGCAAGCGGATCTTAAAAAGTGGATGTAATTGTGATACTTTTACAATTCGCTTAACTCTTACGGACACAATAAGGCGCCGATTTTGTACTCCCGCTAGGAGGTTTAGCCTCGAGTCGACCCGGTAGCACTGCCAGCTCTTCTATGCGTCGGCCACACATTATCTGTCCGGGTGATATGTCTTCTTTCGTCCTCAGTGAAGTCTCGGGGTGCGTGAAACAACAATTTTATCCTAAACAACTCGGCATTTACTTAAATAAAGGCGATACAGATTTAATGCCGCCTCGCAAAGTGCTTATGAAGACAATCTTACACTGCTAACGCTTATAATGCGTCTGCTGTCTGCAGCAGGGGGAACTTTTTTCCTACAGAATGCCACTTCGTAACATCCATTCTTCCTTAATTCACAAGGGGTAGAATTGGTGCCTCAAGCCATTCACGAGGGCAAGGAAAGCACAAAACTTGGGCGAAATATGTATTACTGATGAACAGAAGAGCTGTGGTGCTACTGGCGTGGGACAGAGGCCAAAAAGAAGAGTTAAGCAAACGGCCAAAATATCGTCTCCGAGACTCACTTTGACAGCTGCTAGTAAAGGTAGACCAACAGTGCCAGTCATCGATAAAGATGTCTGATTGCCACTTCACTGACCCCACTTGGCGATTATCTGGATCTGGACAGGCATCTCGTTGGAGTATTGTTTTGTGAGACAGGGGAATTAGCTGGCTGTCTCGTGTGTCCAATTATAGGTGGGGTTTAATGTTAGTTCCATGCAGATGGTTTGCCACATTGTTCTCGCTTCAGTGTTGTCCAGCCACATCTACTTGGAACCTATCCAGCTGGCAGAGAGGTGTCGCCTGTTCGCCCTGTACATACCACTCCAGGCGGTTCACTGCTATCTTAGCTTCAGTCGTTAATAACATTCCTTCAAGAGACGGGACCGGAGTAGTTACCGATGGTAGGCTCTGCTGATTGCCACGAATTCTCCCATTCGCAAGATATGCTCAAGATTTGGATTGAGAAATAGAAATCAGGGTAGTTACGGAATTACTAAGGTAGTGCCATTCATGACCAGCATAACCAAAACGACGAATTCAACAAAGGGTTCCTGAAACGATCTCCGATCCCCTTTAAACCTTGACAACATCTAGATCCCTACAGCATTGCTCAAACAGGAGGCAGCAGCCTCTGCGAAACCAGGAGCGAAGGGGAGAAACTGAGGATTCTTTGCAGCTCGTTCAAAACACTTTAACTTTTTCGGTACAAATATGATGAAAACTGACCTCTACAAGGAAATTAAGGGGACATTAACAACAGCTTGATTCGTTAATTCGATGGAGACGAGGTAATTATAAGGCCCAGCATTGCTTTTGTGTTGGATTATTCGTGTGACCTACAAGAGGTCATCGTGACACAATGACAAGCAAGCTAGCAAGCGGAGGGTGGTGCTCCAATACTTAAATAAAGGCTCTTTTTGCACTAGCGTAAAAGTCTTTCTGGATTATTTTTGACACCAAAATGCTCACACCAGGTTCATAAATTCATCCCTGTTCAAAGGAAGTGTCTAGCGGGTTTAAGTGTATATTTATTATTTACCACCACGAGGTGTAAACCAACACTGAGATATCATTCAAAGGCCCACAAGCATGGGTATAATTTTTGTGGTTATTAGAACCCTTTGGTTGCTTCAAGTGACCGGTCAAAAATAGGGTTTGAAAGACATAACATCCACACATTACATCACATGATCTCGCGCCTTTTTTTCAAGGGATAATGAAAGTTCACTGGGAGAATTAATTCACACGACAGGTTGACCAAATAAGTTTGGACGATCTTTGCATTTGTTTCTTCTTTGAAATACCCGTCATTACAATGGCACAGTTGGTTTTCATCTGCCTAACGCTGGTGCTGAGCGAAGGTGGCAAGCCAACCACCCGAAGTCTGGAGAAATGTTATCAGCGAAATGCAAAAGATGGGGCTCAGAGTGAATCCGTACCTCCCTTCCACCCTCAAGGACAAGTCTTTTCAAGGGTAGGATTACAGTTCACTGCATACGGCTCCCGATTTGAAGTCTTGCACTGCTCTGTTAAGTTGCAACTGGGTGTCTTTGAAGAAGCCAGCTTTGCACACCCTCGAGGTGGACCACGTCAAAGAAACAACTCTCAGCCGTAGCTGTTCACTGGTCCTCAACAAGTGAACAACTCTGTCTACAACCCACCTTACACACACATTCACACACCACCCAAATGACCCCTACGTGTGGGGTGATGCATGCCTTGGAAGTGGTGGTGATGTGTCTGGAAGTATCTGGTGCTATGCCTTCACGATTGTGAAAATACGAAGCCACAACAGTCACTCTCCATTAGGATGCCTTTCACAATGCCCGTGGGGGAAGTGAAGAGCATGTCGAGTGGCAGCCGATTCCCTTTCTCGCCTTTCGATGAGTGTGGATGAGATCCATACCCTTTTGCTTGTCCTCCATGACTTTGCCAGTTTACATAGGTATAAAGCCATGGTTTCGTCATTGACTGCATACATTGACCTCTACTCACTTCAGCTGATAGCAAGAAGTATTCCGGCCTTCCATCGAATTCCACAAGACCCTTCCAAACGTGAGACAACTGTTTCTAATTGAATGGTTGCCAGAATCAAGCCTTTAAGGAATTTGAACTTTTCATGAGCACTTTCTACAGCTCTGGGGTAGAGTGAAAATCCCCAAATAGGACAACTTCGACTAACACTACTTTCAGTGAATACTTAATGTTTTGGGTGTAGAAAGGGACCATCAGATAGCAGGCATGCCAATAACGAGTGCCACAGATATGGGTCGAAAACAGCACAAGCATTTTTTTTTCGGTCATACGCTACACCACAGAAGCTATTCTTAACAGGTTGTGCATTTTGCTGTATTGGACTTTCGAAATCCCACCCACGTCTCGTGAATTCTTGAATTGCTAAGGTGTACGAGTTTTTTCTCAGAAAGCGAGAGAACTTGGTTGGATGCTTTACGAAGTGCATGACAAGACGTTTTATTTGCAAAGAAGATGGTGCAAAAGCGCTCCAAGCTCACGATGAGGAGTTTTTAGGTAAGCATGGAGGGAGAAAACTTCAAAATAATGCTGCCCGCATCTACTGAAGCGCAGCCAACTTGGTGAGCTCCATCTCAGTTCGCGTTGCTCGTTACCATTGAAGAATCACGGCTCGTCTACAACTACCTTTTTAAAAAAAAACTAATGTAATTATTTGTTCAATCCTTTATTTTGCTCCTGCTGTCAACAAACGGACCGATAATTATACCTATTATGCCTTCTTTTGACTTTAGATAAGTCTTGGGTCACTACCTTGATGGTAGCAGAAAGCTAATCCGATCAGTAAGGGGAGCAGCTCCGATTTCAACCAGCAAGGAAAGAAGGATACACGCCACAGAAGGGAGAATCTGTGTCGATCCCGTCGACAAATACCTTGTCTCCGCGGCCTGTAGGAATGTTGGTAAGGAGTGAAGAGACACTAGCCTTCAAACGTCTGGAAAAGTTCATCACGGAGCTGTCCACCGTATCTGCATGGAGATGTCAACTGCATGAACAAGCGCTACCTTCTTCATCTTCCTACTAGTTTGACAAGAGCCAGGTATTTGTTCCTAAGTAGCTCTGAAGTTGGAACAAAGTGGCAAAGGGGAACAGACGTGTAACCTTATGTAATCGAGGCTAGGTTAAGCCCTGTCCTTTGTTACAGGAACCTGCCTTTAGGCCAGTCTTCTTACCCTTTTTCTTTCCACAATGAAATCCCTAGACAGGAAGAAACTCCAAATTCTACACAACAGCCTGGAGGGAGCAGCGTCACTGAGATCAGTCATTGTCCCCGTTGTACATGAAACCCGAGGGCCGGCGTGGTTGGTTTGCGGGCAAATGAACGAAGGGAACGCCATGGATCGTTCAAATAAAGAGAGAGGGCCTATATACCGCTTTGATTGTTTGTTTACTTTCACGCATTTGTCTTATAAACACTTAAGGCTCTGCTCCTAGGTTTCCACTGGGTGGCATGGCTTCCAGGACATGCCAGTTAACCCCAGTCCTTCCTTACTATGCCTCCTTCCGTATTCGGTAAAAACGCATCACACTACACTAATATACCTGTCAAATGATCCAAAATACGAATATTATATGAAATGAAGCACCTTTAATCTTAGTATGCTTATCTTACCAGTAGAATCGTCTAATAACCTGTCTTCATGTCACCCTTTCCAAGATCAATCCACAATTCTAACTGTCTTCTTAGTCTATCAGCAAACCTAGCATTGTTTCATTGTAGTTCATATTTCACTTCAAAATACGGAAGCAACAGCTTGATAAGCAATGGGTAAAGGTTTGACAAAGCAAAAAAAATTAATCTCCAATTAGGATAAATGTTTGGCAGATACGAATCTTGGAAATAACTGAAGTACTCATCCTAGAAGGGAACACCAACTGCTTCATCAATATTAAACATTTGTTTCTTGTCTATTTTACACTTTCCATCCATTTGTCTAGCTTTACAGGCACTAAAAAAAGTGCATCAAATGCCGCATGATAAGCTTCCGTTGAAAATAACACCAAACACTTTCAGAAATAGAACTGAAACCCTGGAGTATAAAGACAGAATCTCTCACCATTTTTTCTTCCATGTTTATTGTTTTGTTAGCGTCAAATCTCCAAATGAGATCAACTGGCTCTAGCAGCTTACATACCAACTTTAACAGCGCCTGATATCGGTGCTGGGTTTATGAATAGAACTTTGCCGTGTTTTAAGAATCAATTTATGTTGACTAGTCCTGACTTGAAATAACCTCCACTATTATTACAGCATAGTGTTAGGGCAGAATATATATTCTGGAAACAGAGGGATTGAAAGCTGTTAGCACGGCCCGGAGGTCGGCCAACCGGCTAGTACAATATGGCCACCCAAGTGACCGAAACCGGGGGTTCGAACAACCAAAGTATTACAATTATAGCGGATAATAAATCAGTTATATTAAGATTGGGCTGAGCACCTAAGCATGTGGCAATTTCAAATTCATTTGTATGACCAATTCTTAAAGGCAGGAAGAAATTGTCAAGTACCCGGAGTTTTCATTGGCATCAGTTCCCAAGGCTTCAGGGCAGGAGAGATGAGGCAAACTACTGACACCAGACGAAGGGCATAACAACAAGCGCGATTTCAATCGTTGGAGAACATTGCAGATTTAAAAACCTATCGACAAATTGAACCCTGAATGATGAAGTTCGCCTCATCAATGAATTGTTTGATCTGTACTACACAGATTTCCACACTACCGCTTATAGATTCAGTGCTATAGAATGCAACCTAACTACTGACCGACGAAAAAAGTTAGTCGGAAAATACGTAAGAACTGTGCACTGTATGCCCACTGATTCAACTGATGTTTTGACCGGGAAAATCCATTAAACCCCAGGAAAAGATAAAAAAAACTGTTTCCAAAAATACTTCAAACAATTTATGTAATTTTTGATGCTCTTCACCATCTAATGGTAAAAATAAGGGATAAAGAGGGAGGAGGACGAATATATTACCTTTACTACACACAGATATACTTACACTAACAAAAATTGACATCACATTGATACTCCCTTTGATGCCAAGAAAAGGCTACATTAAAAAAGAATTTTATTTCACTGTAGTGGCATGAGATTTAGTTTAAGTGCGTGTTTATCAGGGTGGGTATTTTAATTTCTTAAGGTTGCATCTCCACTGTGGCATGGCCTTTGGGCAGTGCCAGTAGCATCCACCTTTTTGCGTCCCTGGTACAAGAGCCTTTACAGTGCTTTGACATGTTCCAACCTCAAGCGCGACTCAGGGCATAAAACAATTTAATTAGAATTCAGATGCTGTCGACGACAATTAGCAAAATGTCCAAGACGTTGAATGCCGTCTCAGATAATTGCAGGCTGGGTTTAGTTAATTTACAGTGCAAAATATTGAGCGGTGCCATCTCTCCTACAATTGTGTCCTACGATAATAATGCACCACAATCATCAATTATCTAGTCTGATATTCTAAAACTCAGAATTTACTCATACTTGGCTGAGAAATTTGTTTTACTCACTATATTTGTGGGGAGCGTTACCGAACATGGCATATGTTGTTGTTGGAGGTTTGGTGCGTGCTTGTCTTCCTTTATTGGTAGTTCTCTTCGACACTGTCTTCACAATCGGTTTTTTTTGACCAGACATCAAGGCAGTTCTCATTTCACTTCCGTTGTAGGCTAAAGTACTATAATTTTATGCGCGTTCCATAAATTCGTTCGCCTCTACTAGAGTATCTTAACGCTGTGGTGCTCGAGTGTATGTTCACTCTTGAGATTTCTGTTTGCACAATCTTTTTTACATAACTTTGACCGTAACCTCAGTCTTGAACAGAGACCTATTCTTTTGAACTACTTTACTATACGACTCCTGGAGTATGAAGAGTTACTTCAACTTTACCATCCAGTTCTCCAAAGAAGTTTTTTTCTGCACCAAAATTTCAAATTAGAACATGGTACCTTTCAGACGCTGATACTTGGTTCTTACGGTGTTGCTTCCCTGTATAATACAATTTTGGAGTTTCAGAGTAAAAATTTCCCACATATTTATAAGTGATGATTAATTCATGAATCCCTACTTTTTTCGGCTTATATATGATTTGAATGTTCACAAAACTGTTGCCAGGCGGTGCAACCGTTTTGAAACGCTATGCACTTTGAAGGCTATACTGTTTTAGCTCTTCATCAGAATTGAACTATGATCAAATCGAGCATATTGTCCTATCGGACTATATCTGCCTGCCAACTCCAAGCATGGTTCTCACTTCGCCCCTACACTCGCGAACAGCGCCTCATTAAAGCTGTTAAAAAACAGGAGGAGCGTCTCAAACGCAACAATCTTCGGAGGCAAGACTATCCGATCGTCTTCCAGTCACAGATTGACGCCAAGTCCTTGATGCCTGCTCATTCTGTTGCCTCTTCCTCCCTTGGATTCAAACCTCGCGACTCATCCGAGCCACCTAAGGAGCAACTGCTTGACCACGAGACCCTAAATCGTATCTACAATTTGTCAGAAAATACCAATTACGTGGTCCTCAACACTCTCTGTGCTGGCTGTGGTGCGAAACTGCACTGTGGAACCCCCGGAACTCATGGTTTCCTTCCAGAACCAGAGATAATCAAGCTAAAGAGCAGTGAACAGCCTCGTCGCGGTCGTAAACGTGCGACTCCATTGCCGGTTGTGTGCTTGCGTTGTCAGCTGGTGGCTCAATACGAGACAGCACTTAAAGAGTCGCTGCCTTCGGAGGAGTACGAGAAACAGGTAATCACCGAGTTGAACAATCAGCCTGATTCAACCATCCTCTTGGTCACTGACATGACAAACCTCCCGCATTCTATTGTCCCCTTGCGTCTTACTAACCCTTCTGGCCACAGAATCGTCCTAATTGGCAATAAAGTGGACCAGTTGCCGATCGATGGTCCAAAGTTTCACTCTCGTTGGTGTGAGATCCTCTTAAATGCATTTACGGAAACATCCGGTTTACAAAATGAAAACGTGTCCCACGTTGCTCTGATTAGTGCACTTACGGGGTACGGGGTGCAAAAACTGCTCGACTTTCTGCTCTCCAAAAAGTTCAATGTCTTCGGTATGTGTTGATTTCTTTACTAATTCAATGAAAGAAAGTCCTGTGTATATTGTTGGCTCCACGAATACCGGGAAGTCGAGCCTTTTCAATCGCTTGCTCCTCTCGGATTTTTGCAAATCAGATGCCCGGGAGACGATACATCGTGCTACGGTCTCTCTTTGGCCAGGTACTTTGTGTTGGAAATTATTTGAATCTTTTATGCTAGTGACGATTAATCGAGTAGCCTATGAACTTATGCAAAAACCTGCTTGAAAAAAAAGGAACTGGAGCTTGTCGCAATGCTGAAACAGGTGTGAATACTGTCGATTTGCAGATCATTGGTGGCCTAACCTTAAAATATCACGCACTACTGAAGTGGCACAATCCACTGTGTCTGTCAGGTGAAACTTAGATTTCCATTCTCGAAGAATGTACTACTCGCTTTGCAGGTACTACGGCTGGGTTGCTCAAGTTTCCCCTTGCCCGAATGTCTTATGTCAAACGGGCACTTCGAGAGCAAGCAAAATACACAGAAGAACACAGCACAAAAAGGCCAACCGAGCTGAAGACCAGAGAACTTTATGGATACATGGTTGTGAGAGGTAAGCACGCTTTTTTTGCTTTCTGCCTCTATTTCTCTAATGTTCATCTGCCTTCGCAATTTGGGGAACCATCCATGTTTGTCTCGCCTTCATCTGTGGGTTGGAAACATGCGATCTTTTTCAGTAGATTGATAAGAGATTTTGCTACCATTTCTATACATACTGTTGGATCTGCATCCTTCCCAGAGAATGAAGCCGTGGCTCCACTAACCTCTTCCAACATCGACGCGCAAGTGGAGCGAGTGAGGAATGTTCTGCAAGACCTCTCAGCCAAACCCACCTACCGTTATCGGCGTGATGCCTCGGGGGCTGACGTCATTGAGGAGTCCGATATGGGTCTTCGGCGTCTCTTTCAGGAGGAGCTGGGTGTTGAGGCGACGCTTGAGACGAACCAGGACACTGGTAATCGTCTTCTCATCAGTGGAACCATTGATCCCAGGCACTTCAATCCACGAGCGTGGTGCTATGACACACCAGGGCTGGAAAGTAGTCAACAAGTAAGAAAAATGCTTGCTACTTCATATCTGTCCTAATCTATGTTTTCATCGGCCTTAGTGAAATCTCCTTCATGAGTGCGATAGGAATTGCATCGGATAGAGTTTTATTCTTGCTGTCCCACTCTTGTTATATTCTTTGCAGACTCTCAGATTTATTTCATACTTTCCCTTATCTGCTTTTCTAAGCAAATAGCTTAAACCTTTACACTAAAGTCTGTTTCGGCTTTGCTCAGAGTCTCAATTTCCTATCAAATGATCAACTGATGGAGTACATATCCCTAATCAGTGGCAGAAAAAGTGACTTTCACCGACCCGAGCGCCGATTTCTACTTCCGAGGACATTCGTTCTTCGACCCGGTCTCACTTTGCTTCTTGGACGGCTTGGTAGATTGGATGTCCTTGCGGTAAGTAGGTACCATTAAAAGCTCACCGGAAACAGATGTTGCCTGCAGGCACTTGCTATGTACCTGAACAGCTCAGACCAAATCAGGCCCTTATTCAACAAGGTTTCTTTCATCTTCGAAACTATTTCAATAGGCATACTCTGTAAGATTATGGATTGATTTTTCACCCTGCATGTCTGCTGTTCTTCTCTAGTCAA
The DNA here is from genome assembly GCA_001923025.3 of Taenia multiceps. Classification (NCBI taxonomy): domain Eukaryota; kingdom Metazoa; phylum Platyhelminthes; class Cestoda; order Cyclophyllidea; family Taeniidae; genus Taenia; species Taenia multiceps. Next base: position 75,892,537 of record CM010311.1, on the reverse strand, counting down.
AGGGTCCGGTCTACTTAACGACTCAGACCCGTCTCCCGGTGCACATTGTGGAAACCAGTGATGTGGATATCTATTGTGATGAATACGCCAACTTTCTCGGCCCTGGTGGCAGCTCCGACGCGACCAGAACCCCTGAAGATCATTCCATACCTCCCATGATACCGGTTGTTCTCAAAAGCATCCAACCAGTTGATTTAGAGCAGTCTGTGGCCGATGTCGTCCTCTCTGGTGCAGGTAGGTAGGAGTGGATCTCATTATCATGGTTGCTAGACCAGTTACGCTTGTATTGTTACTTATCACTTGTAAGTAGCGTTTCTTGAATATTTTCAGGTTGGGTGTCGGTTTCGGGTTTGAGGGGAGAAGCTGAGAAAAAAACCGATAATGAGGTAGGAGAGGAGACTGAGGAAGATTATGGGATCAGTCTAAGAGCCTGGACGCCCGGAGGCGTGGGCGTGAATGTGCGACAGCCGCCACTATTGCCGTATGCAATTCGGAGACGAGGGGAACGCCTTCTCTACCTGCGTGAGTACTCTGGCCTTTCCGCGAACGCTCCATTCGCACAGTTTTCACCCTCCTGAGGCACTGTGTACTGCTACGCCACTAATTGCCATCTGGATGTCCCTCTCTAGTGGATGTTCTATGGTACATCCAAGTTGATTTGGGGCCTCCAATTTGGGTAATTTGTAGAATCATTCACCTCTCTGCTAGAATTGTACTATTACTTACTACAAAAACCTTTTACTGCCCCACGTCTGGTTTGTTTTTTCTTTGAAAATGTAGGCGTCTATGAATGTCTTTGCATTAATGACTGATGTATCTCTATCCAAGGGCACACAGGTGGTCATTTAGTTGTATAAGAATGCACAGAACAAATTTCCTCCTTTTTTGGTGTCTGTAAAACCGTCTTGGATACCTTAATGTGTTGATACTGTACACTCATCAAGATTTAAAATAAATCTGCATTTTTGCGGTCCTAGCGCTCGAGTTACATCCAAAGATAACACGACTTGCAAGCTTGCAAATAATTCTTAAATGATTGCACAGAAGGATGGGAGGCAATTCACTTATTAGATTACCAGGTAACTTTAAAGTTGGCGCATACCTTTCCGGGAACTGCATGTTACATCAAAGCATACCATCTCAGTCGGCTAGCTCCTCGTAAGTCCCCAACCCTGGATTCATAGTTTAAAAAGTTGTTTCGCAAAACCTTTAAAGGATTTTTCACTAGGTTCGGCGAAAATGCCTCCTATCAAAGCCGTCTCGTAGTAAACTCTTCCTGGCACTACCTTGAAACTTCAAGCAAATGCGTACAATGGAGCGTTTGCATCTGGAAGTGATGCTTTATAAATCACGGCTCTAGCTCCATCCTTTAGTGAGGAAACCGTGTTTAGGTTTTGCGTGACCTCAACAGAATCTTGGAGACACCCCACTTAGTGTGAGGCCACAAATGACAATTACCAAGTCCAATTCATGCAGCCTCCGCTACTTCTCTTCAAACCTGCCACACCATTCTTTCGGGCCCACTCCCAATGGAGTTCATGCCTTTCCGAAGTGCAGTCATTTCAGGAAACCTGTTTTATGAGCAGTAGATGAAAACTCGGTTCGAGTTATTGACCCTATTATCTTAGCTAAGCAGGTTTATCGGTTGCAGAGAAAGATCGGAAACAGCGGGAAATGGGTGGAGATGGCCTCGCTAATTGAGATTTTGGTTTGCACTCAACCACGGCAGTACTTGGGAACAAGTGCAAAATATACAAAAATATCTATTCCAACAGGTCATCAAACAGCACTAGAGTCGATGGACAGGTCACCCGAACCACTGAGCCCAGAAATCTGTGGGAGACTAGGAGGCAGCGCGTGGCAGGGAGTAACGGCCAGGGGAAGAGTGGGGGAACTGCCACTGAGCTGGTAGTTGGGGTTCTGGTGGTGATGCATGGGAGAGATGAAGAGAGTCATTGGAGCGCGCCGGGAGGTCGTAGTGGCTGAAAGAGCGGATGTGGTGGCGGTGGCGGGGATGTAGGGAGACAGGGGATGGAGCGAGCGTCGGATGAAGATGGCGAGGAGGAGAACGGCCAGAAAGAGAAGGAGGACGAGAAAGAATGCACAGAGGATTATGAAAATGACGCTGCTTCGCCAAGTGGTGCGATCAAGGGAGCGCGTCGAATCCGCCTGAAGAGCTCCATACTCCTCAAAAGGGTCTGCAGTCTGATGCTGTTGTTGTCGTTGCAGAAGTAGCTGCTCTTTTAGGGATGGGAAATCGGCTTTCACAGGTGGGTTTTGTCTCATCTGGAAACGTACTCGCAAGTTGGCGTAGGAGACAAGCGAAGGCGTTCCCAGATCAGCTACCTGGTTAAGGTGGTTAAGTAAAAAAAACGGTTAGATTGGCCATCGTTGCTTCATTTCTCTTAGTGCATCCCACTAGCAACTGAGTTAGCAAGTAGAAGTGCCTAGACCTCATAAATACAAGGCTTGGGAGTTGCCTTCATCTCCACTGCACTTTGTTTCTGCTCATCATCGCCTTCCCACTATTCACTTTTATCCACTTAAATTTGGATTTGCTATAGTTAATAAGTCAGTTAGCACTATTAGGTCCACTTAAAAGCATATTTTACGGCTTGTTTCCCGTGATGTTTAACAGAACCATCTTCCTTGCCTGGATGGCTTGAAAAAGACCTCCAGTTCGGGCCAAATAAAGGGAGACTTGGAAGGTTGCGTGCAGGGGAGCCTTTAAGGTGGGGAGGGAGGGAAAAACTTTTCCAGGTGTATACATTAAAACGCATTAAAAAAGGCGAGGCGAAATCCATGTCTACTGCGCAGGAGGTGAGGCAGAGCTGGGCTAGGCTGGTCAAAGGCCGCTTTGATGTAGGAGCACACACACACGGAGAGATGAAAACGTTATACGGACTTGGCTTATCGCGCCTCATCTACGTAGCAATGATGTTGAAAAATTAGCTCGCTATTGTGCGTTCTCAAATGATATTTTTGGGTCGACTCGGCTCGGCTCGGCTCGGCTCAAGAGGAGGGAGTGGGACCTGACACATATCGGACTGAAGGATTTAATTGGCCAATGTGTGCAACAAAAGATAGCATCGAAGGGAGCGATAGCGCGGTGATGTTTATGCCCTTGCTGGTAATTAGAAGATAACTGACTTCAGGCATTTGGATCAAAAACTTAACAACATTAACACTGAAGCATTCGTCAATGACAGGAAGGATTTTTCCTACTTTTTTGGTATTATAAATTAACCACGACAGGACAAGTATGGTGTGCTGCAAAGCAGGTGGGCTGCAATATCCACGGCATTACAAATTCTCTTTGCTGAGCAACTCAAGCCATAAACAAAGGACAAGGAATCGCTTTAGGCCAATAGAATGTGGGGATTGTTGAAAAAGTAACAGGGACATTCTGGATAAAAAATCAGTTTAAAAATGAGATATTTTGCTCCATCATTCAAAGGAGCATTGTATACCTCCTTACTTAAAATACAGGAATCACCTTGAAACACATTTTATGACATCGAAGAATTAAAATGTTACCTTTATTCTCACCGCATGAGTCTGCTTCAAAATGGAGGTGGGGGAGCCAATAAACTCCAAATCCCTCAGCTGGAGATTGTACTTGGAAACAATGAGACCAGTGTAGGGATGGATGTCAAAGAGACTGGCCACAGAGTTCTCCGACTCCTCGGCGAACGCGAAACGCAGCTCACCATTTGCATCGGCATCGTTGTCCGTGGCGTGCAACTGCACGAGTGGTTCGCCCCGTAGTAGCGGTCTGAGGGGAGGAGTGATTGTCATCATGTATTAGGAAACAAAAGTCCTCGCCAAACTTGATGAGGATTACCTTTGACGCAACTGCTTACTATGAAGTTCCTCAAACGCCTAGTTAACATTTGAGGTAAATCTCGAAGACATGAATCGTTGATGTGGCCTTTGTAAACTCCATCATGAGTCTTTTCTGTAGTAAATGTGCGCTATTCAGTCATGATAAACTTGAGTGAAGTTGTTTTTTCCCCTCCCGCTGTCGTGGACAAGTATTAGCACCGCGTTGGACACCACTGCATAGCTCTACTTATCCACCTTAGTTACGCCCTTCTAGAATTGTCCCATTAACTGTCAAAGTTTGGAAAAAAACATGGGAAAATTGTTATCTTATTCCCATGAAAATTAGTTGCAATTCAAAGTTCGAGAAAAAACCCCTTGTTTTTGCATTTGTTTATGTGCTTTTATGAGTTTAAAAAACAATTTTTACTTCACTTGAAAAGGCGATACAACTTTGGCCTTTTGTTGCTGGACCCGATTAGCATAACCGGAGATCTTGTCGTTGGCATTACCAGGATCCATTCGGCAATTCACAAGTTCAATTGATTCAAAAAACTAAAGGTTAATCTATTCGGTTAAAACTCCGTCTATTACACAAGTTAGAGGTAAATGCGGAGAGGAGAACTGCGAAATTTCATTCCCATTGTAAAATGCTTTATCGCCTACGGAACTCCATAAAAAGCAGGACTGCAGGATCGAGGGCCTTTGATCTAGGCTACTCTCCGGCCGGATAATAATTTGTTTATTACAAAAATGAGTAACCTAATTTAGGTACAAAGGAATACTTGATTTCGGCAAAGATGAAACAGGTGATTGTTTAAATTTTCAATTCAATGTGCCCAAAATTTCGGTCTCTATCCGGTTCGTTGGGGGTTCTTATTTTTTGATTCGAAAATCGCATAAAGCATAATTGGATTCACAACTTACAATCTCACCAAAACAGTATTATTAGTGAGAGCCGGAAATGTGAATTTTGGGTGGCAATCATTGACATCTTTGACCACAATAGTCGCGCAGAAAGTGGTGCTTTGGGGCGGATGCCCGCGGTCGGTTACCGCGCCCTGAATTAAGTAGACGGGAACAGTCTCTCTGTCTAGGTTGGGATATCGTAGGTAAATGTCTCCCCGCTCCGTCATGAGGAATCTAAAAGAGCAAGGTGGATTTGGAAGGGAACTCCAGACACAGCGTTCCAACGATGGAATCGGTGATACCACCAGTAAAGGCGAGATTAGTTTATAGCCTTTTCGGAAGGAGTGGAATAACCGAGAGAGTTAAATATTAGTCTAACAGGTCAATTTAAATGTGGTACATTGCTCTGATGGGGCAGCACAGTGGCTCTGGAGTGAGGAACTTCATAAGCCTCCTTGGTGGCGTAGATTCCACCCAATGCGGTGGGTGACTTATTAGCTGGCGACTTAGAAATCCCAAGGAGCCTAAGACCTGCTTTGGTTGGTGTGTATTTGCAAATTTTCGGCTTTCCAGGCGCTCAGTGAGCCCTTTGGCCATCGCCTTATCGTGGGAGAGGAAGCCTTATCAACGAACAAGTTTTCCTCTAGATAGGTAAGACAGGAAATCGCTTTATTCACTAACAGCCCAATCATAGTTGCATTAATCTTGCATAAGGTGACAATGGACAAGCAGGAGAGGTTGAAAAAGCCACCAAAGGAAACTCACTTTTCGTGTTGTCACCCCATATTGAATAATCTATTGACCTTTCATCCTCCACCACCTCTTTGATGGCTATCAGAGTCAAAATGCTTTTACCGCAACCATCCTCTCCATAAAATTGGTGTGGTGGGAATGAAGATGCATGCTCGAGGATATTCAAAGCGCAGATAGTCTCGCAGTGATAGCATTTGCTCACACGCTTTACTACCGACATAAAGGATATGCATGATTGATTGGAGGTTAGCACTGAACCAAGTGATATGCATGACAGCCCTGTTTTCTATTCCCAAAGACGCTTTCCCCCCGACAAATTAAAATTTGGGGCTCTCCACATCCCAAGCCGAGACTGTGAAAGGCGAGTGTAGGTTACACTTAGTGACTTCCAGACGCCCAGGAGACGGTCTTCAAGTGAGTAGCTGACCAGTGACATTTGGATGCAATTACGCAGTGGTTTTTTTTTGCATAAATATGGTCCTATCCATTTGCATCCTAGCATTTCAATGCCTGTAATCTCTTTGCTCCCGATGTAGGCGAATTCCATACCAGTGATTCCTCGGCAGTCGCAAAACCTTTTAAAGCAGATCAACCAACACGAGAGATTTCAACGGTCGTAGTTACGACCTCCTTCCCTTAGTAGTAGTGATTAAAGCCAACATGGCGCCACTACTTCAGGTTACATTAAAATAAAATGGGTCGACAATAGAGGCTAAATTAGTGTTCATTGCAGATACGTCAGGAGGTGGGAGTAATCCCTCAAACATCCCTTTAATTTGCTTGCCAATCAGGAATGCGCTTCTAATAAGAAATGATAAAGTATGAATTTGAGCATCGTAAGCAATGTGTTGTCTAGCTACTGCGTGACCCATTGCATCGAGGCCTATTTCTACAATACAAGGGCTCTAATTTACTACCTTCGATACTCCTTGGAGGTCCAGGAGGGAGCATATTTGAGGGATGCTCGACTACACATTCGGTGAGCTTTCTCCACCAAATTCACATCACACTTGTTCACCATCTCCAAGGCCCACGAGCAGAGGGAGTCGTTGAATTCGGCCACCTTCTCTCCCGTCGGTGGCGCGCCACAGAAGCAAGGCTTAATGGAGGCAATTTTGAAGTAGAAATTTCCGTTTAGTCCTGTGTCAAGATCCATTGCCGATAGTCCACCAATAGGGTCCGCTAAAAAAAATGAGTTTCAATGGAAAGAAAAACTTATATTCGACAGTTCATTTGTCTAATTTATCAACTCTAGTGCTCAAAGATATGCTTCAAAATAACTTAATCAATACCAGCATCACAAATATGCAAGGGACTAGTTGTAATACTGATGCCCTGTGTCACACATATGTGACGTGTGTCTCTCATCACCTAATCGTGTCACAGAGAGCTAAAAGTTGCAATTTTATGCAAATATAAGATAGCTATAAACTTCACTTTATTAGCTAATCAATATGACTAGTTTACAACTCATTTGCCAAGCTCCAGATGTTTTTGTTAGGTCAGTATCTTTACTCCCAAATTGTAGCCCATTATGCCTCGCAGTTAGTAAACCTGAAGTATGAGAAGCCTGCAACCCCCCAAGTCACGTACAACAACACCCAATCCCTTTAATTTGGCTAATTATGCATAATTTCCCAAGATTATTTTGAATGGCAATCACTGCCTCTATAGATGACTGTATCGAGAAGTTGAAGTCCAGTTGCGATTCCAGTTTCTCCTCAAACCAAAGGAGCACGATCCACCCTGCCTAAAGCGTTTTTAGAACTAGGGAGACTTAAAAAGTGACTCTGCTCCGACAAGTCATCGCAATCTACAATGCTAACTTATCGGGGAAAGTAACCTGTAATTTTAATTTCACATTTCCTGAAACAGTCCTACAGTTTTTCCAACACATTGTCTACTCTGACTAAATGAACTTGTTGTATATAGGCTCTAAACATGTAGTCTTTGTTCACCACCGGCACCTTCTAGAAGAATTTGTATTTTAATAGAACTACTCACCAGCTGAATGATTTTCCCAGGCAGACAGGACGAGGTCAGAGGTCACCACCGGTGCGTTGTCATTGGTATCCTCAACGTAGAGGATGACAGTGGCAGAGCCTGTTAATGGCGGCTGACCTCCATCCACGGCAAGTAGGGTGAAGTTGTGCTGAGTTTGCTTCTCGTAGTCCAGGGGCTGACGCAAACTCACTTCTCCAGTCTGATTGTTTAGAGTGAATACGTCCTCCGGAGAGATAAGGTAGTAGGAAACGGTGGCGTTCTCACCTAGGAACCAGCAAAACTAACTGCGCTGCAATTCATATCGAATCAAGTATTGTAAAGCGTGTCCAAAATCGCATCGAAATTGAGTGATTCTTGCCCCACACATTCAGCATCCTGCTACTTGCATTCTTCACAGATGATTGAAATCTCACCCAGGACCATTCTACAGTCCAAAGCCCTAGAAAAGCTCCCTTTAAATTCTCCAAATTTACTAGTCCACACCTCTTAGATCCAGGCTTTTTGCGAACAGCCTTCTTTACTTCGAGACTTGATGTAATTACTCTAGGGGTAGCCAGATTTGGTCACTCCTCCGGGATGGGCGTTACTACCACCCCGCCACGGGCTATCATGGCATGCACGTGGACAAAGAGGCAGTTGTTTGGATAAAAATACGTCTGTGAACAGACTATCTTTTTTACAGCTATACACACCTCTGTTTGCACCCGTTCAGCCAGCCAAACTGTGCATCCCTTGCTAGGGCTGTGCAATGCATCATATTGCATCCATTGTTCTAACAAAACAAACACACGTTAAATTTGTACACGATGTTCAATGCCCATAGGAAGATCAAGTGGATGTGGAATTAAATTAAAATGGGGCTAAATGTAGCTGTATTAAGGTGCGCCTAGCCCTGGACCCGATTGGTCGATGTCATCCATGTTGAAGATGCTTTGATGTTCAGTCAGATGGGCAACTGATGCTTTAAAGACATCTTTCCCCTTTCACTGGTGACAAATGGTTTTAGTGGTTTAAACAATGCCCTTCCAAAAGTTTGCAATGGGCTTTGATATCAAGGAGCGAGTGAAGAAGAACTTCTTATTCGGTGAGTAAGGTTCTAGAGGCATTTTTACACCACATAACTAGCGATTCAGGCACGCTTTTTCTTCCTTGCATTACCGGCAAAGCTCCTTCTCACTTAAAGTACAACGTCATTTAAGTCAACCAGCTACAATATTTTGACAATTCGTTAAATTATTTGTTTTGGATTCGGGGACCTCATGACAATGCTTCCGGTAGGTAGCATGGCCTTAGGATCATGCTGGTAATATGCAGTTCTTCTGAGCGTCGGCAATACATATTATGCCCCAGCACTCGTATTCGGGAATAGCTCGATGCGCTGCATTGGTGGCAGTGACTAGAGAACCCATTTCCAATGGATGACCACCCAGGTGTATAGCCCTTGAATGCCAAGCCTTGACGGGGCGGGAAAAGAGCATATGCTACGGATGGGAAAATGCGTGACAATTCTTAACAGGAGGATTAAAAAACGATGCCCACCTTCGGCAACTACCCTAGTTCCACTTTCTACAAGATTATCATTAACATCCAAAGCGACACTTGTCGTGGCCGTAAACTACCAAGCAAAGCTCGGTACAAAGATGTCAGTGAAGTAAGCGCCAAATGCTTCTGCCTCTCTACTAGCTCAATGGGACCCAGATAATTAGAGAAGATTGGAAAGCATTGAAGTAAGAGCAAAGTGACGAGGAGAAATAAACAGGAAAACTTATGCCATAGAAACTACTTTAAACCTGTTCCATTAAATTATTATTGCAACTAGCAATGGACAAAATTGATGGCCAGCATATTGCCTCCTCCCCCAACACAATTCCCAAGCGAGACGAAATCCGGGATCACGTAGAAATGCCAAAGGGATCAGTGACGTGGCAGTCAGGCACCATCCCAGTTACACGGAATTTCAATGGCTGACTCGGTCGGCTCGTATGTGTTTTTTTCCCCAACAGCACAGACCACATTGTGATGGCCGAGGCGGGGGTTGTCTAAGGGAAGCACCAGAGAAGACGCTCGAAAGGAGAAAGGGACTACGCTCAGCTACACATGTTTAACTTTTCTGTTTTGTTTAGCGAGCACTTAAGGCCTTATAATGGCACTTCTACTGGGTGTCCTTCTCTACATGGATAGTACTTATTCAGCCTAAGTATAATGTCCTCTTCCATCTTCGGGGCAATATTGGAGACTCTACAAAATAGCCTGATGCTAGTTATAATTGACAGAAACAGTGCCGCATTTTGAAACCAAAAATTTCATACTGCAGGATGAATGACCACTGAGTTCGAGATGTGGCTTACCCTTGCCTTGTTCCACTTCTCCCTCAAGTCTTCATCGAGCGACATAAAGTCTTTTACTTTGCTACAATTCTTCTCATATTGGTACCTCTATCCAACCATCACCTCAACTAATCAAGATATTATTGTTAGGCCTGGAGAATAGGCAAGTCCCATCTCAAACAGCATCTCAACGCAAAAGGGAATCGGAAGTACTTTCTTACTCCCAATGAGTTTGCGTAAGTGATTGGTCGTTAATAATAATGTCCGCATTAAGATGCTCGAAGCGTCTTTGTTCCAAAGGGTCGTAATCATCATCATTTTCTATGTGCTATTATTGTCCCCCCGAGCCAATCAGCTTTCTCTAACTACCTTATACAAATTTAACATAATTTTCCATGTCATGCTAATCTCGAGAAGAAGTCTTGCAAAATATTTGACTCCTTACCTTCGTCTGGATCCTCCGCTGTCAATGTGAAGAGTGGAGTGCCGATGCAGTGATTTTCTGCAGCCCGAAAGTTGAAGTGGCTGGTGGAGAACTCGGGCGAGTGGTCATTCACATCTTGGATGCGCACAAGTACACTTCCTGTGGTTTTTTGAGGTGGCGAGCCCTTATCCGAGCACATGATGCAGACACGGTACTTCCTGCCCGCCTCTCGGTCAAACACGGCCGCTGTGGACAACTGATAACTGCAATGAGGAGGTGCAACGACCAGGACGCTTCTCAGACATCAGTTAGACAAGATATCTTGAGGGCTGATTTTAACCCCTAGGATTTCGTATGCCTGTAAGTAGTAGCGTGGAAAGATCGTTATTTATGTGACTGCCTAGTTAAACCCGGACAGGACTGACTGTCCTCACTTGTGTCACAAACACCTTGAAGGTGATAGTGCTTGCAGAGCATTTGTACCTTCGGGACGAACACCAAGGGAACCAGTCAGCGTTTTAAAATAGAATATAGATGAATTGGATACAATTGTAGGATCTAAAGCGGTAACGAGTAAAGGGCTTGTAATGTTAATTCCGTGTTTTATCAGTTCTCTATGGGTGACAAGAGAAGTAAACTAGGCTGTGCTGAAGAAGGTGGTTGAGTCAGACCCATGGCGCGATTTCCGCGCCTCAACCTGCAAATACGAACCTCTGGCATTGTGTGGAGTCGCCTCCCTAGCATCCCGTTTACAGTGAGAGCAAGAGACAGCTGCTAGAGTGGTGGACCACGCATCAGTGAATTTGGGCATTGGTAAATACCTTTGCAGATACGGCGAAGCACAATAGCTCTCTCCTCGGTTTGATACATTGTAGAGCCCTACAAGACCCCTCCCCTATGGCTGGGAGGAGTCTGATCAAGCGTGCTAGCGCCAGTCCCTGGACACTATCGTGTCACATACACACACTACCACCTCACCGCTTGTAGACCATCAAAGGTGATTGAAGGCTTGGTCGCTAAAAGCCCCTCACTTGTTACACACATAAATTGGGCGTTAACCATTTTGAATGCTTTGTCTCAGTGTTCCAATGGTGATATGAATAAAGGTTGAATTTTTAAGCCCACTCTGGACAACAGTAGAGTATCTTTCTTAAGGAACTCCTTAACTCCTCAACTCCACCCCTTCCACTTGCTTTTAGGTGGAGGCAAGAAACAAAACACGCAAACATGTATGCGCAATTTAAGTAAAATTTTCGAGCTTCTAATTGTAAGGTGGTGAACGATTTTGAAAGTAATAAGATCCCCAAGAAGCACCTCATTCAGTTCAACTTTGGGTATAAAGACACTAATATCTCTGTTTTGGGAGGTTGCATTGAGGACTCAGCCAAGAGCCCACTTCACTTCACAGTCCAAAACTGCCATTATCAGTAGAGAGGCCAAGAACAAACCTTAATAGTAAGCTTTAGATGTTATTCGGCCGTTGCGTATGGGAACTTCACATCGGTTGATTAAGTAGACCGTAGCCTGTGATTCGAGGAAAGAAAATGTCTCAGAGCAAATCCTAGGAAGGGGCTAAAATTGGGTTTACTTCGAAGCGCAACAATTTAGTTGAGTACTCCAACCACCTTTTGATGTGGGAAGAGAAGAGTTTATTTCCCCTATGCTTGAACCTGATGCGACTGAGTGAAATGCGCCCATGCCATGTCCCGACACGACAGCGCTTAGGAAGTGAGAGGGAGGTGGAGGGAGGGAGAAAGGGAGGAAGGGAGGGAGGGAGGGAGAGTGAGAGATAAGCCTCCTGATGATACGTAAAAATCCATCAACGAAGCAAATAAAATCTCACTCCTTTTCTCACCTTGTGCGAGAGGGTTCGGCGCCGCATCGAGGGATTGGACGTGCACACTCACTGATATAAATCTCTGGGTCTAAGTAGACACTACGCATTGCTCTGGAGTGTGGCGTCGCCAGGGCATAAGTGTTTACGTGTCTGCTGCGGCAAAACCATTATGCCTGCAATTTCATGTCAGCGGCGGAGTGCCAAAATAATACATTTTGAGAAGTAGCGCTTCACTTTCCAAACTCGTAGATGAAGAGGAAATTCAAGGCGAATCATGCTATTTTAACTTTTTAAAAACCGAATCAAATGTTTGCCTTTCTCTGTAGTCACACGTTGTTTGTTCAGCTAAAAATTCACCCTTTTAACTTCCACCGATTAAAAGATCGTGTCTACAGCGCCCCTGTCTCTACTATACTAGTTCGGCTTACTGATACCTCAAGAAGGAGTCCAAATCGTACTTTTTAGTTCAAAATCGTCAAAAATAGTTTCTAGATCTCGGAACCATGCACACACCACATTAGAGGAGTAGTCCACGTCGAATTCGATCCTCCAATTGGGAAGAATGTAGCTTTTGAGACTGCCTTGGACGAAAGTCGGTAATTAAAATGCATTGTTGATGCCTTAAAGGCCCCTGTTTTCATTAATTTTGCATGTAGCATTTGTTAAGTTCCAAGATCCTACAAAAATTTATAAGTGCACTATTTTGCATCAATTTTATGGCTTTGAACTCGGTCACTCCGTAGACAATTGCCACACTTCACGATATGGGAGACAATCAGAGGGGAGAACTCACACTTTTGCAAAGGGCAGAGCCATAAGCTCGAGTTTGAAGAAGGTATTTACTTCCGTGCCTTCATCCTCATCCTCCTCCCCCTCCTCATCCTCGTACTCTACTACCTTCATTGTTACGTCGAGTTCGGTTCTGCTCACTGACTTGATCCAACACACCACCTCTCCATTGGCTCCGCTGTCCTCATCACTGGCGGTGAATACGGCGACAATGCGGCCAGCAATTTCGTTCTCCGGCACCAGGGCGAAATTTGTCAGACTGCCTGGTTCAAAGAGAAGCTTCGGTGCGTTATCATTGACATCCGTGAGTGTGATCTCCACCAAACAGGTCGACTGTCGTGGAGGCTCTCCCCTATCCGAAGCCGTGAGCGTCAAACTAATCTGGAGCAGAAGAGATTATTCTAGGCATTGTTCTTTCCCTTAAACGAAGTTTTTTATGAGAAACGAAGCTGTAGACACCAATGAATATATCTGGTTCAGGACAATAAAAATGTTTAAATCTATCAAAGCAGGCTTGCTTCGAGAAAGGAATGATTAATGTTGTGTACACATGAACCTTGGAAAAGCACTGAAGAGGGGGGAAGAAGCAAAATTTGCAAACATTCTGCCTCTAGTGAGACATTAGTTTTAATGTCATAAATCAACTACAAAGGAAACTGGGGGTGGCTTGGAGAGGCAGTGGACACCACCGCGATGAAGATCAACTCTCAGTGTTGTAAGGTCAAGCCGGGTACTTTAAAATGCTCATTAGACGAGGGCCTTCAGGCATCAACATATATTCTACTGCATTTGATAGCAGAGGCGAGAACTTGACCAAGCTCGAATGGAATGTGCATTATAGCTAGCCAAGTACCATTGCGTTAATGGCGTAGGCGTGTCTCCACCAAATGGATTTAGGTATTTCCCATCACTCGGGCAAACACCATTTTGTGTGAGCATATTCTCCCCCTACCACGCTCTCTCTCTCTCTCTCTCTCTCTCCTTTCCTCTTCACCTCTTCAAAACGCAAATCGGCGTTCACGCAGATTAATTAACATTAACCAGATCTGAGCGGCAGGTTGTCTTTTTTGATCCAAGAGGCTAAAAGTGACATCACCCATCACGAAATTTCTGTGTTGATCTGATTTGATTTTAATCACTTTGTAATTCGGTGATCGTACAATCATGAGTAAGAAGATTGAAGAGGTGATTCATCATCAACAAAAAGATTATCAAGTTGGTTGAAAAATCATCACAGGCTTAGATAACTTGGCGATGATTTCCATGGTTTAGAGGTGGGGCTTTTATTAGGAGGTAAGAATCGGCTAAAAAGCTAAACACCTAGCGTTCACGTCATTCTACTAAACCCTGTAAGCATTCCCTACCGATGCATAAATAAATAACAGGGTACCATTGTGGAAGGAGGAGGTGATAATAACCGGGTTTACACGCACTATTGTGCTTTTGCAAGGAACAGGCTTCCATATTCGCATTTTCAGCCCTCCTAAGGAAGTATTAATGCCAAACCAGGTGGCAGAGTCAACACAAAGTTGCGTCCGATTAGGAAGCAAGTGGAGTCTGCCTTGAGGGTTTCGATTCGCCACAAGGCGACTGCCTCAATGAATTGTTCTAATTTTCCACAATCCACCGAATTATATTTATCACGCTGCTTTAATGTGGAGATTCTGGTGGATTTAAATATGCTGAACTGACCAAAAAAGCCGAACCTAAGGGGGTGGGTATTCGAGTCGCGAGTTTACCTGTCAGGTGGGAAAAAAAGGGAGAGGGGGAGATGCGGAAGCCTAGTTATCGCCCTTTTTCAAACAGACCAAAAATTCCAACGCCTAAATGCCAGCACTGTCTGGTTTTAGATTTTAAAGATATTTACCATGCATGCCACATTAAGTCACCCCTTTCCTTCGGGTGACAGAGGTTGGTTATGAGGTCTTTAATGTCAAGCAAATAGTTGGACACAGAACTACAGAAGGCCTTGTATGGCGTGCGAAACCACCCAACCCGCCGAATGAGAGATCCGAGTGCTGATTGTAGGTGCCCTCTTCGGAAGTCCTCTTCAAATGACTGACCACTTTTTTGGTGAAATACTACAACCCGGATAGCGGTCACTGTGAGGTGAGTTAAATCTAAAATCTCATGCAAATAACGAAAATTGAAGATTTCGACCGGATATCTATGGACTTGCAAGGCGGTAAAGGCGAGTTCAATAAGTTCCACTCCACAACCCCACCGCACCCACTGTCACTGCCTATGTTTAGCGATGCAGGTAAACAACTCCACCACTGTAGTGACACATTTGGGTTTGTGCCCTAAAAATAGGCGGGCAAGACCGCAACTGCCACTGCGCTTTCGTGGCTTGAAATATGCACTTCTGCGATTGTGGGGAGTGTTTTGGCTAAATGCACCCAAGCAATCCACACATAAATGTTAATTCACTTCCAATCGTGTGTTGCCTTTTGGGGCACATAAAAAGTAGATGCATTTCAGACTGAGTGTGTTAAACCATATTTCCATGTAATAGGGACGAAGGTAATTGACCTTTCCCCATCCATTTCCCATTGTGGTATTGGCAGTGGAGGAGGCGATATGAGTTATGGAGGAGGGCATTAAACAGCTACTGCAAGTTACATTAAATCACGACACTACGGTGCATCTACCCAACAGGTGCTGGGTTTGGGACAGGGCCGAATTCACATGCTGCATAGCAAGCAAAAAAAAAGTATTATTTTTTTTTCTAGAGCCCTCATACATTGCGCTTGGGTGCCACGGAAGGACTAGAACAGCGCTTTCAATCCCCTGACTTAACAACTTTCGGTTTTTTGAGCCTCCAGGGTCGAAGTAACTGACTCAGTTGACACTAAAAAGTGCAACTTTGCAGTCAGCTTTCCAATTTAACCGAAATCACAGCATTGAGATGGAAGCATGTGTTCCTTTATATGTCTGGTTTTGCATCAGTGGAAGGGTTGACAGGTTTAGTTTTTGCATTTAAAAATTAATTGAAGTCACATCAAACCCCTCTAACTGCTCTGCTGCCGAGTAGTGTGATTAATTAAATCCCACCTTAATGCATTGGAAGCATGCTTGAGCCTGCAGCACAGGAAGTTGTCGAGTTAATTTTGTTGACAACCTCTCCTTTTTCCCTCTCCATTATTCACTTGACCACCCAACTTTACACAAAACGTGTCGTGAATTTTGGTAATAAAGATTTGCTTCTCGCAGTGCTTTTAAAAGCAAAAAATGAGCAAGGGAAGTTAAATTACGTCATACTTACTTGTTTGTGATTTTCAAAGTCCAGTTCTTGCACCAGTTTGAGCCAACCGGAGATGGGGTCGACGGAGAACATCTGGCTGAACTCAGGATCCGTTAAGGTGCTAATCGAATAGATCACCTCTGCATTATTGCCAAAATCCGAGTCGACCGCATTCACCTAAAGAAGAATGCTTCTACCAGCTTCAACTTCTCTCAACCCTAAATCCTTTTTGTTTGAAGATTGTCACAGTGATAATGCTTCCACTAGTTTGGGGGAAATGCTTTATCCAAACTTCTTTTCAATTAGCATGTACCCCAAATGCTCGCTTATTTTTGGTGCTTCTACCCTTAACCTTCACTCAAGGCAAATGGGGGGAGGGCAAAAGCCACCTCGGACCCAATGTATCTAGACAAAATCCTGAAGCCAAATTTGGCTTCGGATGATGGTTCATGCAACTTCCCCACTCCATAATGGGAATTGTTTCGCTTCTCCATGCCTGACAATAGTTGCCTCCCACGCTCGACCGCATTAACATACAGAGGACTTTTCCACAAATAATGCCAGAAAGGGCTTCATCCTCCTGACCGAACCAGGCGATCCACCCACGCCTTTAAGCATTAATTCCCCAACTTATTCCATAACCAACCCAAAAGAAACTTATTTAGGCTTTGAGCAATGCATGGACTACGGTCGCCTTCTTTTCTACAACGTGAAGAGATAACATAACACAGGTAAATAGATAATATAACAAGTGAAAAGAAGTAAATTAGCAAATCTGCAGAAATATTTAGCACCAGCTTCCATTTCTGCAGGAATTTAGGCTGGGTTGTGTCAAAGAGTTTTGCCGTCTTTCATCGCCAAACTGAGTTTTTGTCGCTTCTAAAAAGGACTCTACACTAGCGAACCTAGGTCTATTGCCGATTAAATTTTGCAAGTTAAATGTCAACGTCATTGTGCTACTAATCTCTAGTCATAAGAAAAGGAGGCTTGTCAAAAGGAAGGGGACAGAGGGAGAGGGGATGCTGCCTTGAAGTAACAATTGGATCCACTAGTGAGATTATATCTCAAATATGGCCACAGAATATATTTTAGCACAACAGAAGATCCTACAATTATCGCCTCTGCCTCTAGTGTCGCCAAAAATAGCCACATCGAAGAGCATTCACTTTAGTGAGCCTTCACTTAAATCCACAATATATGTTAAAATGATCCTTAACAAGGTACACATGTTTTTACAGGAATTAGACATTTTGGCGGTAAGAAATGCAGCATAAGTGACGTCAACGGAGACTGGAGCATCATCTTCGTCAGTCAAATGTATAAGATTAAGAGGGGCTAACGAATAACAAGATTACAGATGGCTTAAAGCATAATCACTACTCCCTCTTGGTTAGAGCAGTAAATATGAGCACCTTCCATCCTCCCTCGTCACTAAAGGACAGTTCATCTGATTGTCAAACTGCCTCCAAAAACAGCCGCTTACCAGTGTGTACTGATGCTAAAGACTGGTATATTTTCACCATCCTGTCCCCTTTTGGCAAAGTTTCCACGGAAGGCGCGGCCGTCACAGCCCAGATATGAACCAACGATTGCATTAACAAAATGAACAATACAGATACCGCCCAAAAATGTAGCAATAAGGTTAATTTTGGGCTAAAGATGTCATTCTACATCCAGTCTGTTTTTTAACTTTAGGTCAAAAATTCATGCAGGAGTCTCTTCAGCGCAATCAGTTATCACGAACTGTTGAGGGACATGTTGCGCGATTAAAACGCTGCTCTCATGCAATAGAGTTGGAGCTACAAATAATGGTGAAAATTTGCCACTGATTAATCAAATTTCAATATAAGGCGCTTGATACCTAAATCAGAACAAAAATGCCTCTTGAGTTGCGCTTTGCCTTTTTGTAAAAATAATTCTGCGAACAAACGTGTTATTACCTCTGCAAATGTGCACTTTCGTCTATCCCTGGCGACTTTCTACGTTACTTTTTTCATAATGATGAAAAATACAGAATTGAAAAACACGCCTTTTATGTTTGGTGATGTGTGTCTTAGATCCGAAACAGGCAACTATTAATCTGTGGTGACTTTCGTGCAGCTGCCCTGTGAGATCAGGGCAATATGTGGCATCGAGGAGGCGGGCAATTTTTATGCGTACTTGGGGTACAATAGTCCCAGTGCTGGAATCAACGTCATTGCAGTTATGCAATTCGGGAAAGCATCTGCATCACTTGGATTGACCCTGTACAGCATGTTCGCAATACCAGTAGGAAAACTACAAGAGGGGGAAGTTGGGGCGTGTAATTCATTTACAAAAGTCGGTGAAAAATCGGAATTAGTGACTAGCCGGTTCAAAAAGACATGCTACACTTTCTCGTGCACATGCGAACTGCGGCTTCAGTAGAAAGCCGTGCCTTATATTTGAATGAATAAAAGCGGTCTTGAGTAATCACATCGGCTTCATTTGAAAAATTTTCTCAGCTTAGATCTCCTTCTATCATTTATTTATGTCATTTTTTGAAGTGATAATTGCATGTGTGATCGGCAGAGGCGCCGGCATACACATATATGGGATGGCATTTTGATGGGTAAAGTGCACATGAATCATCCGACTTTGGGATCTCAAACGACCACATTACAAGGCCAAATTCCCTGAAGTTACGGTGCCTTTGATCCCTCCGATCAAAACCTTGGCAAGTAAACAGGTATCTCTCCTTAAGCTGTGTAAATCGGAAGCAAGGAACATCAAAACTCTTGCCTTAGGAATGCAATGATTACCTGAATGATTTGAGACAATATCTTTGTGCTCTCCGGAATAGTAACGAAGTATACGGATTTCTCGAATAGTGGATCGTTGTCGTTCACATCTTGGACGTTTATTATGACACTGAGGGTGCCAGTGTTTGGCTCGTCTCCTCCATCCCTTGCGATGAGCCTGAATTTGTAGGTGGATTCAACCTCCCGATCAAGTTCCTTCTTGAGCACGAGGTAGAGCTTGCTAGTAGTGGTATTCCATACCATCTCGAATTCTGGCAGCCCTGGCCACATCTCATAGGAGATGACTTTATTTGACTCTGCGTCAAGGTCAGTTGCTAGGGGGAGGTCGATTGCGTTTCCTAGCTGCAAACTTTCCGGAATATTGAGAGTAAGCTCCGACTTTTCCTAAAATAATGGACGTTGCGTTTTCAATTTCGTCAAACAGTTAGTAAAAAGTATTTATTGTCGATGTAGCATTGAGAGCGCCACTTCAAATTTCGAGCCAAAATGGATCGCTATCTAACTTTGCTTAAATCGAGGATTTCCAAATGATCATTCCAGGCTGTTTGCCTCCTCTGCGAGGAGCCCGGAGCTGTCGTCAAGAAGAGGCGTTCAGTGCTGCTATTAACGTACCGCTTTGAACTTATCAGCCACAAGAAAGATCGTGTTTGAAGTACACAGGAAGATGGAATCGTTTGTTTACTTAGATTAGACGTGACTGCTGCTGCCTACCCTCCTAGAGCGCAAGTAACTGACGGCCAAATTAAGCTGTACATGAACATCTGCACACCTACTGGATATCACTACTACAATGCCTTTTGTTCTGCCCTGGTATTCATCTAATTTGTACCTGAAATAGGCGCAGCATCTGCTACTCTCAGGCTGTTACTTGAAATAGTTCGTCTTTATCCTACCAAAGTAGTACACATTGTTGGGCGGTGCTCCTTGCCAGCGGATAAAAAGTGTCCAGACAAAGGTGATTCCAAATCCGAAAATGGAACGGTACGTATGCATTTTCACTCTGCATGGCAGTGGAACAGATGGCAGAATTTGGAGTGCACCTTGAATAGCAGACTACTATTTCTGGTGGAAGACAGGCATCGAATGATCCGCTGATCAACCAAAGTAATAATCACTGGGAAAACGTATTTGCTAAGTCCCACTTGTTTCACTAAAAGCGCACACTTGTTAAATGGAAGTGTAGTTTCTACAATTTTACTTGCAAACACTCATGTCAATCACATTTTTTGTATTAAAAAAACTTCCCTCAAGCATGCCAAAAAACCTTGTGGGAGTGTGTTAAATTGAAAAGCGACTGACAGCGTTTATACCCAACCGAATTGGGACAAAACCAGCCCACGGAACGCCTGAACAACACCTCTGTTTACAGCAGACCTTAAGAAACATTCAATGTTTTTACGGAAACCAGAATTTCCTGAATGATTTGTAGTCGGACAAAGGCGCCACCTTTATACCGACCATTCAGTCGATTCAAATCACCTCCAGGTTTCTGTGACCTTTGAAACCTCAGAACAAATTACCTGTTTAAAAATTTTAATTGTTTCCAAAACATTTTGTTAATATGTGCAAGGAAAATCCTCATATATTTCATTTTCGTATTTTCTTAGGTTTCGTACTGACAGATTAAGCGTAAAGATCACTCACGCCTGCTGAATAAAGGATTAAAGCTGAATGACGTACTTTACTAAATCAAGTCACAAAACAAATTTGGCTTGACGAGTTCATTTCATTTCTTACTAAGCCTCAAGGATTCTATTTCACGCCCACCGTGACTGATCGAGCGAAAAGTTTTGAATTATTTAATTGGAAGCGGACATCCATCTAATGTTTATCGCTTAACCGTATCCATCGCTAGGTAAAAAAGTTAGCTGTGACAACTAGAAATTGTTAAAGGTTGCAAAGAAACACCTCATCGGTAATAAAGCCACTCACGTGTACAAAACTCGTCCTGTCAAATGACTTCAAATTCCACCTTGGCGCGTTGTCGTTGATGTCACCAATGCAGATATAGAGTTGCAAGGGGTCCTCCCTTATGCTCATAATTTGAAGGGAGAAACAACAATGGGAAGTAGTCTTTAAGGCAGAGGGATTGTTCTGCTGAAAAACTTCAATTAGTGAATTCGCCTTATTCGAAATACATCCAGCAGCTTCAAGCCCCGGATCGTCAAAGTCGAGGCGTCTGGTCGTCTTTATCAATCCGGTGTACGTATTAATGGTGAAGTAGTCGATTTTCTCGGACATGTTGAAAAGGGGTTCGGGGTAATAAAAGTCTGGTGAAGGATCGATCAGTTCCTCAATTGTCACAGAATACACACCACGCTTGGCATACTCTTTTGCAAGGTAGATGGCGCGGGAGGCACTTAGAACCACTTTGCCTATAGGCACCTCTTCCTCTCGCAGAAAGAGATACACCTGAGAGACGTTGTTCGAGGCAATCGTTGGTATGGTAAGGAGCACATGATGGAGAAGAAGAGGAAGTGCAAAGGATAGGTGGAATCGGTGAAATCCAACCCCGGTCAACATTGCACTCAGGTGAGTGCGCAGATTGGCTCTTAAGGCACCACAACCTCTGACCGATGTTGGGGTAAGTCCTCAGTAAAAATGCCTATGGAAGTAGGTAAATTTTTTATTTTGACAATGGCTTTATCTTGATCCCTTGCTAATTGAGGCTAGCGTTGATCCAAAATTAATGCGTCTGAGGTCGATGCAATCAAAGAGGAGTTTGTGCAGTCGAATGCATGTTTTTTGTGCCAGATTCCTTAGCCAGAATGTTATTTATTTACGGGGAAAAAGTGTGAAAAGTACTTCGGTGTAAATTACATCTTGCTAGACAGCAATGTAATCGTGGTGTATTTAGATCAAAAAAGTAAATCAAGCATCTAGTAATAAGTTTAGAGAATAAAAATATTGCAATCACATATCCCACGACTTCAGCACTCAGGGCAGAAGTTTTTTTCCTTACATGACATACCTTACCTGACTACTGCCATTTTTCAAAATTCACCAACAAAAGCGCTTAGTCTGGAGCATGGACGGACCTCTGACAAGTGGAGGTGCTACACTGAAGACCTACCAAGAGAGACACCTTCCAGTGGGGGGAGTGGCGGAGGTAGCGTATAAGCGTTGCGAGCACTATACACTCGGCGTCGCGGTGGGCCGTTGCTTCTGCTTCATCACCACCTCCTCCTCCTCCGTCTCCTCCTCCGCCAGCCCCACCTCGTTTTTGCTTTCAATGAGCGTCCGTGCGTGTGTATGTGTGTGTGCGTGTGTGTGTGCGGGTGTGCAGTTGTGTGTTTATGAACTTACCCTGCGCCTCAATTCGTCTTGCTACTGTGCCCTCCTCCACACCAGAAGCGGGAACGCTAGCCAGCTAGCCAGCGGACGAGCGAGTGGGCGAGCGAACAAACACGCGTGCACGCGCAGCCGTGGCAACTCGGTAACCCATCCTGCACGCACGCTCGCACGCTCGCACGCACGCACGCACGTACGCACGTGCACGCATTTGTCCGCGAATTTGCAAGTGGAGCCACGAGACCTGTGGACGGACTGGAACAGCATAACAGTTTCTGGTGTTATTAGTGTCGCCTTGATACGATCTCCACTCGGACCCATCAATCCAGTCTCATTTATAGTCACGTGACTTAAGGAATACTAATGACATCGTTATCAAATAAATTTTAGGCTCTTGAGTGGTTTGTGGAAAATTTGTTAATGTAAATCTGGGAATTACTATTTTGCTAGTCCTCTGCTTCAATGTTTCGGAATGGCCGAACACACCGGACTGAATCACTACTTCCACTACAATTTTGGTAGTAAACTTACTGTTAATTAAAATCCAAAAAGAACACAACTGCTTACAAAATAATAAATCTGTTTTAAGAAGGCAAGTAATTTTGCCGCTTGACTATATTATTTAAATGCGGAATTGAGGTACTTGCTGCTGACGTTGTGGATGGTTGGGGAATTTGGAACGGCGATGTTAACGAAACCGACTATCTTTCAACTTAAGCCCCATCCCATATGGTGCTTAAAGTGGATCCTGGCAAATTAGTAGGTTATTTTGAAGTAGCTAAGTACACATTGGCGCCTCAGTAGTTAGTAAAGAGCAACTCTATCTCGTATCAGCAATTTGATGTCAAAGCACTTTATAGCAGCAGAATTTTAGCTTCAGACTCAGGGATTGGCACTCATTTCAGTTCGGTCGCTAAAATCGGCTTCAATACTCCAGCTAAACCTGCCAGAATCCTCTACAATCACAGAAGCAACATCTGGAGGAGATATTACTTATTTGGGCAAAGGTAGTATCTTCTGGCCTAATAAATTATAAATTAGTAACCATTTTATGCCGCATTCGCAGCTGTTTTTAAATATACAGTCACTCCAAAAGACTGATCACAAATTTCATCCATGGCCACTGCAGTGACCGACGGACTTGTCAAGCCTATCAATGTCAAGACCGGTTGATGCAGGCGGCGGTTTACAGCTGCTGCTGCTATGCGGCAAAATTTTTGCTTGATGCAAAACAATTCTTCCCCGCCGCAGGCATAGCACTTCATCCTATAGTCAAATAAATGGGCAATTTTATTGGCGCTTTAGTATTTATGCATTATTTACGGGTTTTTGCCCTTTTATATTATTATATTACTTTTTGATGCCTTGAAGGGCGCGAATGAAGAGGAAAGCGCGACGATTTGAACCTTTAACTTTACAAGAGTGTTGTAATTAAACAGAATGACATCCATGACTGAATTGTCGAATTTTGAGATCAGAGGCTTAAGCTCTCCCTTTAGCAAGGGCAAAATTTCGTATGGAGGGATACTGGATGGACTGACCCTCTGGTACACGCACCATCGCTTAATGGAGTGCTCCTGACACAATTACCTTTGCAAAATTCTACATTTGGGTAAATATTTTTTTGTTTCTTGAGTGTCATAGTCCACTGCTGGAGCACCTCTTCAATTCCATACTTGCTTCAGTGGACATGAAATCAGCAACGTCAAGTGAGGGATAAGAAGCAGACCACAAAGGACTCTACTCAATCCACCTCCCTCCTCCCATGTAGGTAAACAGCATTACGGGTCAGGAGGGAAAAAAAAGGTGGTGATAGCTTTAATGTTAGCAGTTAAGTGTCTACTTAAGTCAGAAGCGTAAGTCACAGCAGACAAGCAATGGCAGGACCCGAGCCGACTTCAAGGGTGTTGAATGAAACACTAATTGTGTTTGTGGGTTCCTCGGTCCCAAAAGCAGGGCGTAACCTCCACAGGAAAGTAATTCCATTGCAGTGTTATTAACTAAGGTACTTGAGCATATACAAATTCGGTTTGCTAATTTAAAAGCAATGGGCGGGTCAGTCGGTGTAATGCATTGGGGAAGGGAAAGGAGGAGGGGAGCATAAATCCGTATCTTGTTGACGCCTTTTGCACAAGAGACCATTTACATCCCGCGAATATGGTGGTCACGCATACTTCCTGGGTCGTCTCTCCCCCCCAACATGGAGTAGGGTGTAAAAATTGGCATGTAGAACCTGGCAAATATACAGTAAAGCGCGACTTCAAAAAAAATCTTTCGTAAAAAAAAGACAGAGAAAAAACAAGGACTTAGTGATTGGGGCATGAATTCGGTGCCTCCCATCCAACGGCCTTGCTGGAGCTGTCGGAAAGGCCTTCCACCAAATCGGCCTTACCACATCGTCACTCATGGGTGACTTACGGTCCTCATCAATTTGCTGTAGATGCCTGTAGGAAATGGTGAGGTAAGCAGAGTAGATAGATGAGGATGATCGAATTTTTAGCCCATGATCAGCGAAACTTTAAATCAAATGTGACTTTTGTGGATCACGTTTGTCCCTTTTCGCCCAGAACTGATCCTAATAGTAGGCATAGTAATAAGCTCCTGGCTTCATTTTGGTCACATAACACCTTCAGGAGATCGGTGTGATTGTATAGCTGTGCTACTTTTGGCGTTTGCAACAATTCCGAGATCTCCACATGCTATTGACTCTGCGGTTTTTACGCAGCCATTAGACCGCTAAATCAGAAGTGAGATTATGCGAGTTGACATTTAGTGGGATCAACCGACGTCCGATCAAGCTATGCAAAAATTAGTCCTGCGGAACAGACGCCTGACCTTTTAGTGCAAATTCTCAACGGTTTTGTCTTGCCATGGGGAAGGCATTTCTCTTCAACTTCTCCGCATTAACTAATCCGATCAGGATTGTCTGGAGGGATTTTTTGCAGCCTAAGCGATGGAGCGTAGCTTTAGAGGCTTTTTTTGTAGGTGACTTGGGAATGCAATTCATCCCATTTAATAAATCATCCACCTGTATACACTGCTGCCGTCCAAAATTTGGTTAATTCTGGACTTTCCAGTAATTAGGGAGCTTGTTTATTTGAAAACAGAGGATGCATGTGATGTGATAGCGAAATAGATCTGTGCCACTGTAACGAGAACACCGGATTCTGTCCGTGCCAAGTATGCGGCCTCTAAAATACGCACTTTGGGCACGGCCACCGAGGGCCTGCCAAATCGACCTTCCAAATTGATGCGCCATACGACCGCAGAGTAGGATGTACCGACGCCCAAAGATTGATGGACAAGTGGTTGCCAAATCGTTGTCCACTGCAGGGCAACTGATTTGCCTATCATAAAATTAAATTTGTGCTTTTTCCTTCCTTACTATGCCAATATTAGTGATGAACAGCGACTGCTCCTCCACCATGTACAACAGCTCAAGCGTCGAGGAAGGGGAAAACGAGCTTAGAAAACCCTATTGGCCTAATATGGTAGTAAATGGACAAGCTGGCTTTATGTTTGCCCTCTGTCTGGTGGCCAAGAGGCGTGAGCCGTCCCAGTACGGTTTGCCCTCGCCTAAGCCTGTGGTTCAGATGGAGCTGTTATTTATTATGCGCCATAAATTAGACCGCAATAGAGCTTCAAACATGAGGCATTAATAGCTGTTTTGGGGTCTTTTAATTGCTTGTTTTGTTAATCAAAACATGCAATAAGTCGAACAATCGGGTGGATATTGTGCATTGGGTGAGGCAATGCTGGTCGCCTGCAAAAGGGGAATCGACTCACACTAAGGACTCTACATTTATTTTTGCTTCTGCAGATCACTGTTTTGCAGGATACTTAAGATAATTTTCAATAAACGATTATTTTGCGGAAATCATGTGTGAATCCGCATGAGAAGAGAATGTAGCTGCTCTTTACGCTGGAAGTGCACAAAGTCATATCAGTGATGAGATTTGAAGCATGAATTCATGTTCAAATGATTCAATTCCCTTAAAGGTCCTACATTCAGCTGACCTTCTATTTCGTACGACCCCGACGAGGTCGTCACCAGTACTTCTCATACACAATCAGTTAATTTCAACAATTCGCTATCTGATTTTGCTTAGTTGTACCTCCTCATTCATTTAGAGAAATCATTACGCATTTTACATTTGAGTTTATTTGTTACGTAATTTAAAAACGGATAACAACCAAAGCTAAAACCCATCACGCCTGTCATAGAGGGCAAATATGCAGTTTTGTTCCGACGGCATGTCTATCGCCAGATCTTGCTCAGAAACGCGAAATAAAACACTAGTTTCGTTAATTTAGAGTAGAAAATGTCTCACCTAAACCTCCATTATTGTACCGGAACAACATCTGGAAATCGGGAATCGAGGATGAACCAGTTATTATGCAGTACTTTTAGGGCTTCAGAAGGCAGCACATGTACAGATGCCATTCATTCTGGATCTAATTTAAGATGTGCTAAAGTGCCATCCACGATGTCCTTCCCCATCAAGGTGCGCATGAACTGGCTCAAGCAGTAGTGACCACAACTTTTCTTCTGTACTTGGGCATTGGGAGGGTCAATTTATCAGGCACGCACTCAGGCACACACGCAAAGGAATTGGTGGTGGTTAAGAACCAGCGCTGGAGGATTTATATGCGTGTATGTTAACCAACATCTAATTTGTACATCCATTGACCGCTTCCCATTTGCCTGGCACGGAAGTTAGAGGCACGCCTTGGGGCACTAGGTGAAAAAAAAGCCTCAACGCCACCAACAAAAAGTAAGGGGAATAGGCTGAATGCACCAAACATTTTAGGGCTCAGTAAGCCCTAAAATGCGAGAAAAATTGGGACATTATAGGTCTGCATTGCTTTCTTAGTGAGGCCTAGAGGGCGAGGTCCGTCTCATCGTCAAGGTTTAAATTAGTGCCAATAGCAACTTTTAGGAACTTTGGAGTTCATTCCACAAAGAAATAAAGCCAACCGTTGGAGAAAATGACCGCCATTTTTTATGAGCAAGGAAAGATTTTGAAGTCTGTTACAAAATGTGCGAAACGAATTTGTAGTGAGGAACAGACAGAGCTACTTACACCCCCATCCTTTGCCGTGAGACTGCCTTTAGGCGAGTGTTTCCAAAACTAGCGGTGTACACACATTATGGCCACCACATTACACTTTCTCCAATAGCTATCCCAAAAATGCAGAGATTCCACATTCAGTGGAACCACCAAGAGGAATCAGTGATGTTGCGGTCAAATATGCAGCATCGACGCAGCGATTGACCGGTGTGAATGCTCAAAAGGCAGGAGAGGACCTACGCAATGCTACAACGCTCATACCAGTGGTGGGTCAATTGGGGACCCCGTAATTGTACCTTTGCTGGGAATCCTGACTTCTGGGCCACATCAGTGGCCCTCCAACCCGCTCGAGTAGTATGTTGAGTACTGTCGTCTTCTTTAAAAAATCCGGCACAGAATCGCAGGCAAACCCCAGTTTTAAAACAACATCGTAATTATTATGGTTTCAAACAGCCTATGCTTATGTTAGTCAAACCTTTTGAAGAATATTCAATCGTCAAAGTTGATAAGGCGTTAGGACGTCACGTATGGATAGCTGAATGATAGAGAGAGCTTTTTGCAGTATCACAGAAGGTTCTTGAGAAGGCAGTACATTTAATGCTGCACGTCCGCTGGTTGATTATTGGGTGGAACGACATCGCCATGTTCGGATCTGAAGACCCTCTCCTCGGTGACCGAGAAGATGGGATCCGCGGTGTGTGGGTCATTCCCCATGTAGGTTGCCTTCACGAAGGAGCCCATCTCCAAATGGGGCCTTCCATCCGGCTACAAGCACAGCAAAAAAATAAACAATGAAAGAGGGGAGGAAAGAGTAATTGTTCCCAGGATTTTTTCACCTAGGTTGAACGTTTAGTGGACTGTCTGAATGAAATGGGGCATTTCCATTCGCCCGCCTCTTCACTTGAGTTGTGTGCTTCGTAGACAAGTCAATGTCAGCTGCTATAGTAAAAATGTGACAAGCGAGACTTGGTTTTTTTTATTAGAATGCCTAAGAACACAGCGCCTCTTTCTCCGCTTTTTGCAAGTAGAAATTGTGTCCGTCCGACTGACAACAGTAAGCAGTGCGGATAAGGCAAGCAGTAGTGCTGAACAGTGAAGCCACTGCACAACAATGTGGCGATTCGTGCAGGACTGCGACTAGCATTCACACATGGAAAAGGAGGACTGCAAAGTTTCAACAACCAAGTGGTTGCATTTGAGTCGCGATGGAATGTTTAAAAGGAAGTGATGCAGGCGCTCAAATCACAGGTAGTAGAGAAGATCCAAATCTGTCTTCTACATTCCTCACGAGGCTAAAGCAAGCCGTGCAAACTGTCTGCGTAAACACCGACGACAGGTCCGAGCGCCGGTTTAAGGAGAGGTGCTCGGTAGAACCACAACCACAACCAGCACACACAAACACACACACTGCACAGCAATCTGGAGGTAAGTCAATGCAAGAAACAAAACCCGTGTAATCATAGAGATGGTGATTTTTGGCGATGTTGGTCATACCATTGGTGCACAGGCCTCCCTCCTAGCCAGCATTCTTTCTGTCCGACGCTACAGAAGGGAGAAGAGGGCAAAAATGGAGAAGGGGAGGGGCAGAGGGGAGGGAAGGGGAGGGGAACAACGCCTCCATGTGTAACCTTTTTATAGGAACTCTTTCACTGCCGATGCAATTGCACGTGTCGGAGATTGGGCCTCGGGGCTAGCAGCGCGCGAATCAGAGCGCTATTTTTTCCTCTTGCAAATGATTTGGGCAAGCCGAACAATCAAAGTTGGCATTTGGTGTGAGTCAAATTGTGTGTGTGTGAGTGTGCATGATGGATCACCTGCCGATACTACTTTGGGACAAAATGTGCTACAAACCGTACCAAATCTACAGTTTTGGAAACAAAATTAGCACATTAATGCAGCCCCTATCACTTGTTCGAAGGTCACTTCGGGTCACGACCAATTCAATCTTTACATTCCAAAAGCACCATTCAGCCAACGATCGTGAAGACGTCTCCTGACCACATTTTGCCCAATTTCGCTTAGTCTAAGTCCCTTAAGTAACTAGCCACGTGCTAATGGTTGCCATGGCAAACATTTTATTCAAAATATCCAAAAATAACCACACGAAACCCCCCATTTAGGTTGAAAATTGTTTTTAATTTAGGGTTTTACTTGCTCAAAATATATCTTGATTAAAAAAGGCATGAAAACGGTTTTAGAACGCTGATAACACATCACTGATTAGAGGCTCGGTAATTAATAGATACACATCCGTTGAATGCAAATCGAATGTGTGATCACAAAGCTGTATTTGCAGGTCCTAAGAGAATGAACTATTACAGAGTTGGATTGCAAAAGCGAGGGTGAAAGCTTCAAATGCAGTGTGATAGGCTCGAAGCCGCAACTTACTCCTCTCGTCGTTTTTATTCGACTAGCGTCGACGAAAGCAGTCGTATCCTTTTCCAGCAGTCGAATCCAAACACCATCGTCCCTTTAGGGATAATAGAAGGAATAGACGCGTTAAAATTAAAGCCATGATTTCTCACTTAACGTGTATGAATGGTAAGCCTACTGGATACCGAGCACTTCACTGGAATACGTCTCTCCAAAGCGAATACCATCGCCCTGAAAACGAAAAAGACTTACTACTTAATCACTTGTAAGTAGACGGTTGTATACTTGTAAACCAGAAAGTTTACCTTTTTCCACTGTCGATACATGGGGTACTTCTCAATCACGAATTCGATACCAGCAACAATAAAAGCGATAATTATGCCAACCAATACAATGATAAATAGTCCACCCAACTCCTTGAGAGAGAATGGGTTGTGCTGCATGTTTATCTTCTCCGAGGGAAGCGGACAGTCTCCCATGCCTAGAGATCTGAATTGAAATACCAAAATTTCCAAATAGATAATATTTTCGACAGTGTATGCAAACAATGTTCTATAGACGCCGGAAATGCATCAATAAAGCAGAATAAAACGTAGGAATACTTACTTACATCCCTACCAAGCTCCAGCTTCTCAAAATGAGCATCGGCAAGGAGAGAACTTCGTAAGCATGAACTCACCTCGATTCAATGAAGTCAAAGGTCTGTTCCGTGCTGATGGTGTCAATTCGATCAGTCATTTGAGTGGCGAATTCGTCATTTCCCGAGAGAATGTACCCCAGAGCATATAGGTATTCCACAGGACCTGACTGAAAAAAGAGGTCCCACTTATTGCATCCGATGTCGACATTGTCGTTGACGGTTGTTCACACGTCAGCAATGCCAATCGGATAAGGGAACTCGATTAGTGTTAAACGAGGCACTTCAAAGTAGGCTCACTTGAGGCGGGGACATACTGTTCAACTAGTACAGACATTGTGACAGATTGGATGAAGAATATCTCTACCTGTCGACTGCTATCAAGTGGGTAATGAATTAACTAATGATTAAATGGAGAAATTAGGGTAAAGTATTTGGTCATAACTGCGTTCCTCCTGTTAAATTTACACCTCTTTGATAAAAAGATAGAGGAAAATGGCACTCAACTAGGAATGCTTTGGAAATATTGACACCACTATATAAATGAAACAAATGACGCCAAAGCATCACACATTTAATATTGTATGAGGTGAAACTCAATCATTCTCTACCTGCCTCTCAATAATTACAGACAATCCATTCACCCTTTGTGCAAGGGGTGAACCGTTGAGATCATGTCAAGCGCGTTAAAAGAAGTAAGGGGACACCGTAATCACCACTAACTTCTCTCACATTCACTTATTATGAGTAAAGCATCAAATAGGCTCCAAGAGGAAGCACACTTGATTGCGCAATCACTTGTAAAATCCTTCTACAGTAGAAAGTCTACTTAATTGCTAATTAAGTAGACACAACTAGCGCATATGCATAGGCTATGCGTGAGTGCTAAGCTGAGCTGATAAGTCATAAAAAAAGAGGTGTTTTGTAAATTTTGGACTTCAAAAGCAAAAGCATTTCACGAGAAGCAAAAGCACATCCAAATGTCCAATTTTTCCACACATAAGGAAGAGTTTCGCACCATTCCCCACCAAAAGGTGCTTACCTTTCCACCTACAGAAGTGACCTGTGGAAACAAACATTCCTGTTAGCACAAAACTCGTGAGATGTGACCAAAATGTAGCCGTAGTATGCTACATAGTATGCTTAGGGAAAAACGATTTTCGGTTGAAAATCTGTAAAAGACAATCCTCCATAGACGGTGCCTCCTGCTCGGGAATATTCAAGGAGCAAAAGTCCTGGCATACAAACGGCTTGACGAAAAGTATAATTGTAGGTTATTGCTTTTACAAGGCTTTGTGAGGCTCATAAACACTCAATTTCAGCCCCTATAGTCATCATTCCATATATCAATGGTCGGAGCATTACGGTAACCATTAACCTGCCTAGTTTGAATCCTCTGAACTGGCGCATATAGACTACCTTTCCCAAGTTATTTGTGAACATGCCTTTAACACCAAGAATACACCAATTTATACTGCTAGTTAAGGCACTGCCGCAAGTAGACTTCCTCGTTGTGGAAGCCGATATCTTGGCTTCGAATAGGGCAACTCGGTATAGCTGTGTTCGACCAAAAATTAAGGGAATTAAGGGTACTTGGCTTTAACGAACCAAATTTTAGAGGATTCCACTTTACCCTGGGGATGAAAGGAAGGTGGAGACGTATAATAAAGTGCTGGAGTCAAGCTATGTCTATGCCTTCACAAATTCACACGATCTCATTGTTCTACAGCACGCCGGTTCAGGCTGATGAGACCCACTTTCGAGTAAGGAATAGAAATGCTTTAAAAGTTGAGCAAAATACCTTCATCAGTCCACACTCCTCGCTGAGGATTTGTTTCGCCTCGAGACGACTGGAGATGAGGATTTGGTGATCGTTGTCCTTGATGCGAGTAGCCACATCGCTAACACTGTCCGCAAACATGTCCTTCGGCCAGTCGCTCTCGGCCTTGCTAAGCAAGCTCTTCAGCACGTTGTCTTGTGAGTGCTTAAATTTGGAATTGAAGGTAGTTAAAAAAGAGGGAAGGATGCTTGGTCCTTGTACACTGTCGTCTATTGGTTGGACAATGTTAAAAAATGGGCCATGAGTAAGATGGACTGAATATCAGATTTGTGGGACTTTTTCATGGTATCACTGAAGCTAGCGATAATTAGGTGCGCCGAGATTGTACCTCTGCCAGGAGGTAAGGTCCATGGGTCACATCGGTGACCCCACAGCTCTTCTCTGTGCTCTCAGAGAAGTCTTAGGGCGCTATATTGATGACAGCGGAGATGAAACCCAATTCTAAAGAGCCGCTACCATGAGTTGCATTCCTGAATGCTACGCCTTTATGTGGCGGGAGAAAATTCTGCGAAAACTCCTAAATGGAAGGCTTGAAATGATGTAAGCCTTTGGCAACTACACTGGAGTCCCGTGTTCTCCCGTGAGCTCGTGATGCCGATATGAAGATGTCGACTGGGTGAACACGCAATACCCCTTTCACCTGTCCATTAGCTGAGTAGATCCTACATAGACATAGCTGAGCAGCACTGAAGCGGGAACAAGGTGGAAAGGTGAAATGGGTTCGAAACTCCACCCCTCCCAGTAGGCTTACAGCTAGCGATGGACACGCTGTACAGGCCCTAAGCAGGGCGAAGCTGCAGACCCAGTAGAATTGTCAGGAGGTATCAGCGACTTTGCACCTCAATATCTTCTCAGTTGCACGCGAATCCGACGACTGGAAAGAGTGTTTTCCTTACAGCATATCAATCATGTTCTAATCAACAGAACCAACGCGAACGACGCTCAAACATGAAGGAGAGTTATGTAACACCTTGGTTTTTTCGTTGACTCTCAATTCTAGTTATGAGATCACTACCGTTGTACTCTTGCAGAACAACCTGGCCTCAAAGCCATACCGAGAACCTGAGTATGGTGTCCCCTCTGGTCTTCAGGGGAGGCTCAGGGCACTACACAAGCATCACGTTTGAACTGCACATACAAAGAATGAATTGAGCAAATGCACATTTTAGGAGAGAGGCCAGAGGCATGTTGAAGTTTGTTACTTTTTTAAACAAGGATTTGCTATCCATCCTGAAAAAAAATCTCATCTAAGCTTCTTATTTATCCGTGCTTTATACAGTTTGCTGTTCATCTATCATACATAGTCTTCACACCTTCCCCTTATTTATCGAAAAAAATGAGGGAGGAGTTAAAAAATGTTTAGGAAGCAGAATTAACCACTCAGCAGTCTTCCAAAAACCGATCAACAGAGCTGGCTCAGTTACAGTGCGCACAGCGCTGTGATTGGTTCCTTGAGGTCAGGCTCTGATCTACCTAGCACTGGTGAGGTGCTGACTCTCTCCAAAGGCAATTTTGTGTGTGAGATGGAAATGATACATGCCTATGCGTGTGTGTGTGTGGATGGTGATTACGCGCAGAGACTGATCGACATGACCATCACGTGTTATTCATAAAGGAGCACACCTGGCTTGCTCCTGGAGAAGCTAACAGTTCGCTTGAGAGATGGATTTGCAAAAAAAAGTGCCATTTAGTTCAGTTTAGCTCTAACGTCCATGTAGCCGCCATTACTGTCTGCCAGACGTGTCCTTTGGACCAGAAAGCAATCAACTCCATGGCTTACATGACATTCCGACGAAACTCGACTATAATCAACCAAGTGGATAATATTTCAGACGTAATTAGCTAGTGAATGTGGGAGTTCTTCGTCAACAGCCAAAAGATCGTGCACGTAGACGCACATTACGTAAGGCAGCAGACGCCCCAATACGTGAAGAGTAGATTTACGGTGTATGAGATGGACCAGTAATGCCATTCTCATTAAAAAGCTATCAAAACCGATGAGACAACTAAATGGAGGATGATGATTATGATGATGGTGGTGGTGGTGGTGGTGGTGGTGGTGGTGGTGGTGGTGGTGGTGGTGGTGGTGGTGGTGGTGGTGGTGGTGGTGGTGGTGGTGGTGGTGGTGGTGGTGGTGGTGGTGGTGGTGGTGGTGGTGGTGGTGGTGGTGGTGGTGGTGGTGGTGGTGGTGGGGGGGGGGGAGACCCAACCTGCATCATCCAGACAACGGAGCTATTGCGGAGGAAAATCCAACGATAGTTGGCCGTGTTTTCGAGGAGACCGTAGAGGGAGTCGAAGGGCACCGTGGTGTCGCGCTCCACAAAACGCTGCTCCGCCAGAGACGCTGCGTACGTTGCCACGATGAGGATTGAGGCCATCCAGTAGGACTGGTACAGCACCCGCAGTGACGTCAGCTTCGGTTTTACTAGCATCTTCACGCAAAAAAAAAGGAGTTGATCAAGTTTTTGTGACGAGTTGTGTGTGTGTGTCGCTTGGCCATGATCTGCGTTTGTTCCAGGAAGTATCGTAACTTGGAAACGTGGCGTGTGAATCCTACCCATGCAAACTCTCCACAAACACACACACACGCAAAGTGGCGAGGTGGCGAGACTGCTCGTCCCTGAGCACCTCCTAAGAGGCGCTCCAATACCCCTTAGACTTCACTTGGGCTACCTTAAGCATGCCTCAGTATTGTCTTCCGATTGAAGCGATGCGCCACGGACGGCTTAGAATACCAATATCGTGCATGGCTGGTGAGGGTTTCGAAAGTTCCACCTAATTATGCCCTCTAGGTATCTTCCCAATGCGTCATTGCAACTTACCTTAGCTAGAAGAACAGCAGAGAAGTTCTGGAAGATGACAGTAAGGAAGCGTTTGAAGAGAGGGGTATTTTCATCCTCTGGTACAACACCCATGCTCCGAGTTTGATGATCGTAGACAACTTTGATGATGAAGAAGATGATAGCAACAAAGATGAGAGAGGCAAAGACACACAGCCATATGAAGCCACTGAGAGAGTCAAAAATGCGGAATAAGGCGAGTTTGCTTGTTCTTCGACTCTTTATCATAACAATGCCATCGTAGAGAACTGCTCCTGTGTGTCTGGCTTTTGTGTCCTTGTGCAATGGCAAGGGGAACGCTGACATCGCCATTGTGACCTCCAAAAGATGAAAGAAAGGGATTAGAGAAGGGAGGAGATTCATCGAGCTCTTGAGACACTCACATCTGATCGGCCCAAGTAGTCTTCGACAACCTTTTGAACGACTACATCCTTGCTGTAAGTCACTGGAACGATCTC
Source organism: Taenia multiceps (assembly GCA_001923025.3). Taxonomy (NCBI): domain Eukaryota; kingdom Metazoa; phylum Platyhelminthes; class Cestoda; order Cyclophyllidea; family Taeniidae; genus Taenia; species Taenia multiceps. The sequence goes on along the minus strand of CM010311.1, from coordinate 75,857,137 downwards.
ATAGCCGTAGGACACTTTGGTATTAAAGATTTCCTGAATCATCTGCATGGCCATTGAAAATTTGCTGTCTTTAAGTGAAGGCAGGAAAGTTGTGTCCTAAAAGGCGTGATCTTCGCAAATCAGCGGGGCGCCTTTGTTAAAAAGCCGTACGAGATGTAATAATAAGTAAAATGAATGAAAGACAATCCGAACTAAGCTTACCTGAAAAGCTAGTAGCTTTACAACGGGTCGGTGGTAGATGTTGGGGAGGAGTGTTAACTGGCCTGTTCGATGGTCATAGAATCCACTGGAGGGCTATGCAAGATAACCTTTATATGACCGAACATACCAAACTAGCGCTGTCGGGTCCTATCTGGTAGATATTGACATCGACGATGCACAAGAAACCGTCTTTTGTAAAGCAAATTGTAAAGTTTTTTCGGTTACAGATGGACACCTCGATGACGCTCTAGAAAGGAGCACATAATTGGTTATGAGAAGGCTTCTTCCCTTCATTCTTAATTTCTGAACACACGCATGTTTAAAAAGTGGTGTGTGATTACCGTTTGTATCAGGCGAAGGAAATTGGCAGAGTTAAATGGAACCGACTGTTCACCCAGTTGAATGACACTACCGCTTACATTTTTCATTGATAACTGCTCCAGGGCCTTTAAGGAGGCCTCAACAGGAGCTGATTTGCAGCCACAGAGAACCGGTGAGACAATCGCAAGATTAGCGCCCGCACCAGCAAAGCTTTTGAACATCTCCTGAGTGTCATTATCAGTCTAGATTTGACAAGAAAGGGTGCACATTTGCAGATTTTAATTATGTTTAGTGGTACGCCTTGCAGCCATGAGCGTAATAACAATGAATAAATAATACACCTATAAAATTAAGATGAATAAAGCAGCAGTTAAGTTTCTTGAGCAGAAAGAACTTATTTGCCAGCACTATTAGACAAAACTCACGTAGTAAGCAAGAAAAACATTCTTAAGCTGCTATGTAGCCTCCAATCCAGTTTATTGACGTTTCCACCTCTGATGATGTTACGTTTTATATATACAATGCAGGTAACACCCAGGGTAAAAGTTAGGCAGCTTAATTGATGCACAAATGCTTGTCAAAACATTGAACTGGTTTGAGAAGCCATCCTAATTAAAATGTTTCGCTGATGTTAAAACACAGCCTAGGCATTTATAAAGTGTAATTATAACTCACCATATTGCGTTTAGTGTAAACATATATTTTAGATCCAAAGTAAAGACCGGTTTCCAGGAGCTAGATTAGAAAGAAATATATTTACGCAAATATTGGTTATGGGTTCAAGAGTAAGTAAGCCTACCTTAGTCAGCACTTGTTCGCTGAATTTAGAGGTTACGTTCCCATCACAAAGAGCATAATGTACGGTTTTCCCATTTACATAAGACTTGAGCTGATACAACTCATCGCCCAGTCGTGATGAGTTATCACTCGTCAAGACACTCCATTTAAAACTTGTCGAAGTTAGTTCACGAAGCTCTCGGCATTCTGTATGACAGCAGATCATCAAATCAAAAGACCAAGGATCGATAAGGGTAAACCGCAGCAAATAACTAACCCAAACTTGCATCAGAAATAAAAACGCGTTCTTCAGTTTCTAGGCTTCGCTCTGCAATTTCCTTTGCAATTGGAGCAAGATCAGGCAAATAGGGAGCAATTCGAAGCCAACTAGATGTATTGGTGCGACGCGGAGGAAGTTTCCCGGTAATTAAATAGGCAACATTTTCCTCGGTAGCATTAAGTCCGAAGTAGTAGTCAAAATCTCCAACAGCAACCCGGTATACCCCAGCTAAAGATGCATAAAAGGTAGGCCAGTGTACCAAAACAACCCATGTTAGATCTGCACACACGTTCAGTTTTTATTGTCAGCACGCAAAAAGCTTTGTAATTAAATGCAAAAGCAAAGAAGCATGACCTTATGAAAACGTTAATAGAGAAGTAAAGCAAAAGCAGAACAAGTCGTAATTAATAAATAAGCAGTACCTGTCGAACCCGATGGCCACCTGAACTGATCAGGATGTATAAGCACACTCTTTAAGTATTGAGAGGTGAATTGTTGCTCCTGAACTCCAAGATCAGGCGAATAGGCTAAAAATTATCCAAGTGAATTTCAAGTATTTAGAGCAACACCAAGTGTCTAAATCAAATTTATGGCACCCATTCTAGTCAAAAGCAAGAGCATAATCGTAAAAACAAAATACTTACCAACTGGTATGATGCCCCCGCCAGTTTGGCAGTGTGAATATTGTACAAGAAAAAGGAGCAAGGTTAGAAAGAATCCACCCATGCTTTCGATTCCCGCCAAATGACCTTTTAGAATGATTGATTCAGCTGAACAAATATCTTACCATAACACTTTAAGAATTTTTAGAGTAGATGGCACGATACGACTAAGCTTTCATAACAATTCCTTACATTCACATGGGGTGCAACTATGGCGAACTCGAAGAACCGTAACGGGGATTAATGTCAGTATTACCTTACAACGCTAAAGCAGCTTTTACTTGATTTAATATTTTGACCTACTAGGCAAAGCAGGTGAGAACTGGGGGCTAAAGCTTTCAATCACCCAGCATGGAATTCAAAATCTTTAAAGAGCCAATCTAGCAGGAAATTTTCTCGATATTATTGGTTTTTTATTCTTCGGTGTTACGAAATGACTTTCATGTCACCCTTTTGCATTTTTTGCCCTCTATTTTTAGCGAATATTCCTGTTGATACTTTCCAAGGGCACTGCGCGGTTGGTCTCGACTCACATTTGGAAACGTCGATGGTGCTGTTTATTGTTGATACTCTCGCTACTTTTCTCGGTGTTCCACTTGATCAGGTTTTGTCATCCTACTTCATTTTATTCTTTAAGGTGGCATTCTTTGTGTCTCAGGTCTTGGCCTTTTTATTTGGTTTTCTGCTAAAAACCTATCTTCCTCCACAAAAGCATACAACCACATGGCGACATCTTGCAGAGGTCGTTATTGGCATCGTTGTCATGTATTTGTGCTACGAAGAGTATGTGTTTTGCTTTCTTCAATGTTGTTAGACGCGTCGTGTTGTTGTTTTTACAGGCCATACCAACGTACCTTATGATGATGCTTCTTCCCTCCCATATCAGTCGATACGCTGTGCTCCTGTTTACCATGACTTTTCTTTCATGGATTCATATTCAAAGGCTAGGCTCTACAGATGCGAGGCAGCAATCGGTTGATATCACTGCGTAAGTTATTCAGCATATCTGTCCACTTATAGACCTTTAATGATTCAAACCCAGAAGCTCTCATCTCTTGCCTTTAATCTGTACGATGGTGATACTCTTGCTGTGGGAAAAGAAGTTTCAAGGGCGTCCCACAAGTTGCATTTAATAAAGTAAGTCTGATTCCTACTTTATTCTTATATTGCTTAGAAATCCACCAATGTTGCTACCCTTCTTTGGTTACCTTCTCTCCTTCCAAAACTCGATGGTTGGACCATTTCTTTTCTACACCGAGTATCTTTGCTTTATTGAAGGCCGTGAGGAAGACCTATTTAGTGACCCGTTGGAACGGGAACTTGTAGTAAATCTTCGGTGGTTTAGTTTGCTTTGCCACCTTATCTCGAGTATTTGCTTTTTACTTGCTTAAACATCCATATCTCTGACTCCGTCTTTGTATACTTTTAGGCAAAGAACAAGGAGCGAATCCGTGATGCCAAGGTTTGCTCTTTTTCGAATTTTGGCATTGGGACTTTTAACTCATGCACAAATAATTCAAAATACCAGTTCATGGCAATTTGAAATGCTTTTTGGTACATTCTGGGCTATTATGCGAGAGCTTATCGCTCTTTGTGCGTCCGGTCGCTGCATGTTGAACATATGGAGCAATTTTCTCCCCCTAGACAGCTCTTAGGACCCAAGCAATCGCAGTTCTTTTTCACGTCCTCCTCACTCTTTACGCGTTGGGACGCTACGATCCGGAGTTTCTCATTTGTGAGCCTTCATTTCGTATCTCCCCTTCTTTATGCAAATATCGTAGCTAGAAGTCTGACAGCGCCTTTTGTGAATGGGTTGTGCATAGTGCATTGTGTGTTTTAGCCCTTCACACTCATTGGAGGACTTTAAAAAGTTGATGCTCGTATGCCTCTACCAGACTTTGTTGTTGGAAGTCATCTGACTGTACATTGGTAGGATGAGCGATCCGCTAACGAAGTGGGTGAATACCTACTCTGCAATCGAGCTAGATATTATTGCTTGATCCTTTTTGCCGTTTCAGATTAAGTTGTTTTGCATTTGTCACATCCACTCCACTAACTTGTTAAATTTGCCCTTTTCAAATGGCTTTCAGTGAACGCGTGAGTCCAGTTCCGTATTTTTTTTGTATGTACTTCGCCTTTGTATTTATGCCTGTGCACTCACCCGTGCGCTATCTTCCCCTTATTCCAGCGTATTATTAGTAGTTTAGCCAACGAAGCTGGTTTACCATCCAAACTATTTGCGTGCTTGCTGCTTCAAGGCAGTAAATGATTTCGAACGCGATATAGTCCTGTTTGCTGGGTCGAAATCCCTCATTGAAGAGTGATTTCCCATTTCTCTGTCCAGCTGAAGAGTTCCAACGACTGGGCATCTTCCGAAAGTACTTTTGGCTCACTCTCTACGGCTTTTACCTCAGGCAAAAGTTCTACTGCGCCTGGTCAATCAGTAAGCGTACCTGTCCTCCCGTTTCACAGTGTTTATTCTGCTTATTCTTAATTGCGTCTTTTATGTGTGTTAACAGGTGCATTGGCGATGCTTATTTCCGGGTTTGGCTTTTCGGGATTTTCATCCAATGGCACCTTGGAGCCGGAGTATCGCAACGCTATTAACGTTCGTTTCTTCAACATTGAGGCAAGTTACTTTTTGTCTACGCTGTTTTGGCTCTTACGTTAATCCCTGCCTCTCCATACTTGCGCATTCCTTTTCAAACATGGGGAAAAGTTTTGCCACTTACCCTCGAATGCTCGCACGCTTTTACGCCGCCTTTTCTCTGACAAATAGGCAATGAGGTGATTCTCGTGTACTGTTTGGCGCCTTTTAAGCTGTATAAAATCTGTGATTTTCACTCTTTATTTCATGGTTGGTTCTCTAGCTACCTGGCCGCTTCCTGAATGTTTATGATGCTAATCCCTTCTGTTGTCGCCTAGCTACACTGATTAATGCTCGAGCGCCGACTAGTGTAGCTGCTGTGAGATTTTGGGCCTATTGCTTCCGGGAAGTAATTTGAGGCTTAATTGCCCAAGCGGTTGCTTCGCGTCGTTCAGAACGATAAATTGGTGCTTGTGACTCTTTGATTCGAACTTTTGAATGGGATTCATGAATCACTGACGGGACTGTCTGTGCGACTGCATTTTGGTGGTCATCCTTTTGGCCAGTTCGTTCGTTCGATTTCTGCAGTTTGATGCTTTAGGCGCTTGTTTTTTTCCCCATATACAACCTTAAACTTGCACAATGTTTTGAGCCTCTTAGCTTGCGAGGAACTGTGTGAGGAACATTCGATGCCTCCCACGTCCCTTCTCTTTCAAATCGCCTACCCTTCAGGCCTTGGTGCATCACCGAAAAATATTTATATTTCATCAAAATGCTCAAGCATTTCGGTTATTTCCATCGCTGTTGTCCTTTGAGGAACAGAACTGTGGCCGAATTTGTGCATGCTTATCTTTGTCCCAGTATCCTCTTCACTCGGTGATTGTTTCATCCTCTGATAAGATTCTGGTGTAATCACCAAATTGATCCCTTCAATGCATTTGCTCGGGAATATGAACTCGTCTGTGTTTTCACCCAAGTCAATGTCAAGTCAACTGATCGCGTTGTGAGGCCTCCCACTTTCGGAAGTCAATAGTTTTACTGCTGTAATGCTCTGTGTTATTTAAGTGAACATTTTCATCCACTTCAAACTGTCTCGCATGGCCAAAATTTCCTGCTACCCAAATTGTCAGTAGTTTTTTTCATCAAACACCATCGCAAGTCGTCTGTTTGACAGGCACTTAATGTTCTGCTTGTGTCAGTTTTGCAACACTAATCTAAGTGTAGTTCCCGGGCCATTAGATTGTGCATCCTATCCGTTACCTTGCCTTCAAGATGCCATTCATGCACTTTTTTACCTCCTGCAGCTGGGGACCAACACTAAAGTGATGCTGGACAACTGGAACATTGGAACAACTCGGTGGCTACGCGAATGCGTCTATGATCGCGTGCCCAAGCGTTTTGCCGTTGTTGCAGTTTTCTTCGTCTCCGCCTTCTGGCACGGCTTCTACCCCGTCTATTACATCTGCTTCCTCTCTGCAGCTCTCCTTACCATGACTGGAAGGTGTGCTCTTGTCCGTAACACTCTTAGGTTTTTGGCACCAATTTTTCTTGTGTTGCTTGACGCAAGGCCTTATCCAAGTGTAGTAGTCACTGAGTTAACTGTCTTCACACCATTCAAATGTCCTATTGCGGAATGGTTGTCTGATGAGACGCCTGGATGCGGATCTGGCACGAACACGCATGCACTTGGACGGCGTCCGCCCTTCAGACAGCCAGTCGGAACTCTCGAGACTGTCTGAGCGCTGAGGATGTTGCTGGTTCCTGATCAACGACTATTAGATAAGAAATAGGTATTGCTCAACACCACATTAAACTGCTAGAAGCTTTCTCGTTCAATCCTCAGTATTGAATCGTTGACCCAGAACCTTCTTCTATGACTTGAGTTCATTATGATTGAAATTTTAGTGCTTCCAGGGTGAATCACTTGCAATCAAACGGGAGGCGTGGCATGCTTTTTTGGAGGGTGGGTAAATTTCATGAAATGTAAATGTAACTGTGAAGAGTCGCCTCTATAAGTTGTAATGTTGGTGGAATTACTTCTTTTTGACCTGCTCAGGCTATTGGGGTGTGGATAAGTGCAGGATGCATTGCTCACTATCATTTCAGGGTTTTCCTTGTCTATTTTCTTCTCGAAAACAGCATTCATTGTTATGCAACTGTTCTATGGTTAGTCAAATATTTACGTAAATATAATGCATCCTCTTCTGCAGGCTCTGTCGAGCGCGGTTGAGACCCTGCTTTATTGAGAGCTACTGGTACCATCGTCTCTACGACATCGTCACCAATCTAGCTGCACTCTTCTCTCTCAACTACCTTGGAATAGGATTCTTCCTCCTCGACACCTCACTGGCTCTCAAATTGTGGGGGTAGGTGGTGCTTTTGCTTTCTATACTTTCTATACCTCACTATTGGACATTGTTCTTCGAAGACGGGACTCACGACTGTTGCTCTGCTTCGTTACTATTGTTTTCTTTGATTGAGTGCTCCCGACTCTTGGATTGCGTGTTAATAGCTTTGATAGACTTCCTGCTCCGCTGGACACTAAGTTTATATTTTACATGGTAATTGCTGTGATTTTCACACTAACTTTATGATGCTAGCTATTACATGAGCCTCATCTTTTTCCTGCTCTTTCATTAGAAAGGCATTTAAGGGGGCGGTGGATGTCCACATAGTAGTTGCGCCTCATTCCGCCTTTCAGTAATCCCTCCAGTGCTGTGCCGACTCTCTGGAGCTGTTAGTGACTCCACAGGGAATGGGTGATGGTTTGGCTCTCAAAATTACACTCTGTTATCAGTGATGTGAGGTCGCAGTTTTAAGTGGGCGAATAGGTTGCCATGACAAACTAGTGTGCGTTGCATGATTCACTGTGTTCATCGGCTGTGAAAGATGCGGCTCCTGGCACTTCCTATCACCTCCGGAGGCCGCCTGCCAGGCTATAAGGCTCTTCCAATTGAAACTCTTAAGGGTGCCCCGTCTCCACTCGTCACATCACAGTAGCACTTATTTCTACAGCCATGAGAGCCCCTCCACCTTTTTGCTGATACGGGTTCCTCGAATTTGCCGCGCCTTCTTGACTTGTTACATGGCGTCATCACGCTGCCAGGGGCGTCTTTTGTGCTGCAACCTCTCCCCTCTCCCTCCTCCCCCTGCAGAATGGGTGAAATTGAAGGTTGTTGTCTTTTTAGGGTTGTTGCGAACGCCTCTTTTAAAATCTCCTCACTAACATCTCTAATTTGCGGAATAATTTGGTTCTGGAGCATATTCTTTATCCCTATCCTCAAACAGTAAGCTGCTCTAAGAGGTAATGTAAGCAAAAGTTGAGCTCTTACCTTTGCGCGATACATTTTGGTCAGAAACCTTTCGTAAAATCTTCACTGTCATAAATGCTGGTGTTTCAGGAACTTCTACTACCTGGGACACATTGTGCCCTTGTTGATGCTCTTCCTTCTGCCCTACGCCCTGCCGAGCAGCACGAGTGAGCCGAGGAAGGGTGTAGTGGATGTGACCTACGAGGTGACGTTGGACCCCGCCTCAGGCGCCGCCACTGTGACCAGCGGTCCGAGTCGGGAGAAGTCAGCCTAACAACACCACTCCTCCCACCTTCATATCATTTTACTGCTCTAAGAATTTTCCTTCTCGCTTCGTATATACCATCTTTATTTCGGGCTGTTGAGGGCTTCTTCCATTACCATAGTGGATGCAGGATAGAGTGTTGAGTTTCCTTCCACACTCACAATGAGTTTTTTGGTGCTCTAGGTTAAGTGATAGGCTGGGTCCGCTTTCCTCACCAACTCTCAAGGAAGCGGACTTGTTGTTGTTGTTGTGGGACGAACGGTCTCGCGAGGTGATGCGTACATCATGGGTGCGTTGGGGAAGAGACTTGCCATACCTTGTGCCTGGTCTACTCAATCGCACAACTATGATGATTACTATGCAGATTTGTTCGTGCCAACTCTGTAGACCGGAGCGGAGCAATGTCACTTTCTACTGGTGAGGTGAAAGCGATATCGATCAATCCATCCTTGCGAGCACTCCACAGAGGAAGGGTTCTCGCTTGCCTCCAAACCTCATCATAAAAGCACAAAGCCAAGATCTGGCAACTTTTTTAGTAGGCTGTCACCATTCATTCACATAAGGGTCAAGAAGCGATGGCACATTTACACCTAGACTACTCGTTTTTGGCTTCCTTCCCTGGGTCATGCAATGCGAAGGCATGGAGCCCTTTAAAGTGCTCCAACTGCCCCGCCAAGAGCGTGCACACATCGACTCGCCACTATTCAAGTGTTAATCTTCATTCAACTATTCAGTCCATTAGGGTAGTAGTTTACATTAGAATGCAATTCGAAATTCCCGCGGCTAAGTGGGAGATGATTCTTCGCATATGAGCTGCACTTTTATGCAAAAAGAAAAGTTAATGCTTTTGAATAATGGGATGACTTGGTTGAAAGATTACCAAAACTTTCTAGCCAATGCAATCTCGATGCTATCGACAAGCCAAAACAGTCGCCCTGTCAGCGCTGTCCAAGCAAGGGCTATCCGTTCACCAAAAGGTCAGATCTAAAAATTGCTTCTTTTCGGAATAGCTTAGAAAAATGTAAACACATCATTTGTATAAAACGTGGCAAAATGGGAAGACTCGTTGCTATCGTTGTTGCTACGATTTGGTGTTCCCACGACCATCATCGAGTCCCTCGGGTCCCACGTCCTCATCAGTCTAAAAGGAACGAGTAGGAAAGTAGTAAGGGTATCCTGCTCTTGTGGACGGCCAACTCAGGCAAATTCTTAGCTATGCGAGAATGGAAGCAGTCTCGTTCGTATCGCTTTTTATCGCTGGTGAAGACGAACAGAATGGCTTCGTGGAGAGTTTTGCAAAAAAAAGATGGGAATCATGTTAGTGTGGATGGGCATCTTTGCGGTGTTAAAGTTCTCAATTTTTCAAGCTGCGATGAACACTACCCTTTCTTGCGGGCCACCAGGGGATTATGCATGGGCGGAAGGGACCTGAAAGTCCAACTTTACCTCTAGGCCATCATTGGGTTCTGGTTCTACATAACGTAAAATTTTATTCTCTTAGTGCAACCTCGAACTTCCCACCACCAGGGCAAATTCTAACCACCGAATAACATTTACGTTATCGGAGTGGAGCAACTGAAAATAAGAAATTGAAATCTCCAAATTGAATGTAACCGTTCAATCACCTGGTTTAAGTCGTTGCTTTCAAAAGATACCACTCGTGGAAACCTTGCACCAAAGCGCTCCAATTTCTAGAATCTGGACTTCGAAGAGTGACTGAAGTGCAGGCCTTCTTCAACCATCCCAAGCCAACTTTACTGCCGACATTTCAAGAGTATTGGCACAGCTTTTATGCCCATTAGGGATTTACAAACAACCGCGTAGCTGCGATCTAGAGTGGCGTGTGCAATGGCAAGGAACTTTTAGAATTTCTGAGTGTCAGGTTTGCGGCTGTAGATGCTGATATTACCTTATAGAGTGAGCTTGAACTAGCATGCAAAGAACAGGACACGTTAAAACGTCTTAAACGAAGCTTAAAGCTCAATGAGCACCACCTGTAGGGCTCTAGCTGCACTTTTATCTGCTTGATCTGGTCAAGAGGTGAATTTCTGACCACTTTCACTAAGCAAACTCTAAAGTAATACGGATTCGCATTTCTTTTTACAAAAATATAATTGTACAAAGGTCAGCTGCAAAAAGTCCGAGATCAATGACTTATGAAAAGACGCAGCATTTCATAAAGAAACGGGAGCTTAGCAATGACGGTTAGTGAGGTTGGTGGTGATGGTTTGATGCTTTTACACATGAATCAGTGATGGTAGCGGGGATGCAGTCGCGAGTCGAGCGGTCCAGCGGCGTGGTGTGAGGTCGTCGCCGGACCACTCCCTCAACATCGGCCACCGAGGCGGAAGGCCTAAAACCCATCGCCCAACAGGTGACCTCTGACAAAATGGAGCAACACGAGCGACGCCGCCGAACGGGCTGTGTGAGGAGCACAAGAAACGAAGTGTGTCGTGTCATTTGGTTGCCATAGCACCCCTTCTTCCAAGCACACACATACACCCTAGAGTCACTGCACAGCAAGACAATAGGACGAATGAAGTTGTCTTAACCACACCGCATCTACTTAAAAACAGTATGTAAAAATCCTACATCAAGGCATAATTAAACTCTTCAAACCCGGAAAGGTACAGCGTTGGACACAAATGGGGAACGCATCCTGTGCCTCCAATCGATACCCATGGTCTCCTGTAAGGGGTGATGGACGGGGCAGGAAGACAGAGAATGTCGGGTTTAAATTGGACTTAAAATGTCCAACCTCGGGCTCAGTTAAGGTCTGTCGCGTTACAAACAACACATACAAGAGCAGGCGGAGTCCATCCATGGACACTTTACTCACATTAGCTACCCCCATACGACAACGCTTGGACAAGTGGGCAGTAGTGTTTGTGGATCCTTTCAGTAACACCCTTGATTCGCATGCTTATGATATCTTTAAGATACCACCCACTTGAGTTATAGTGTCATTATATGACGTGGGTAACTTACCGAAAATTCCTCCCACGCGGCAGAATCAAGTTCGCTATTGAAAGATGGATCGCCGGTAGTGCCGCTGGTAGCGTTAGGCGAACTATGATCAATCATACCAGTTCGTTTTTCGGTCATGCTAGCACTTCGAACGCGTTCTTCTGGATGTTTTGGATCTTGCGTGACTTCCGAGAACCATTCATCGATTTCTTCTTGATTCCTACAGGTCTCCATTATTTCACGGGTCATTGCATCAAGTGCGACCTTATTCTTCTCCTTCGATAATTGCAAGCGGTGCGGAACTAAAAGATGCCGCCAAAAGCATTAAGAAAGAAATTAAGAGAAGGAATTCCAAATAAAGAGGAGCTCACTAAAACTCTGGATGAACTGCGACTCGGAAGCATCATAGTCGTCGACGTCCATCTCAAAACTGTCAAATCGACCTGTGGGACTTTCGTAGCTTCGTTCAGGCTGGTTGAAGAATGGGGAGGTAGCAAGGGGCTCCCAAAGCTCCCTTTCCCCCGCCTCCCTTTCGGCAACTGACTCAATTTGACCTCGATCGAATTCAGCTTCGATTTGATCGACATAGGGCTTTAGAAATAACCATGTTCGTGAGAAAATTCGGTGATGCATGAGACCCGGAAGGATTAGGAGGATATTGACCACAAAGTATGTCAGATTATGCTCCTTTGCAACCAAACCAATCCAAACGAGGATGAGGCTCAAAACGCAGGATAGAATCAGGAACTAAACAATAATCCAGTAAAGCGTGCTAAAACGAGAACAGGTATACAGATTTTTTTAGTAAAAATACGTACCACGAGTGGGCGCTGCTCCCGATATGGTGCAAATAAATTAATAACCTTTAAAAATACCCTGAATCCCCTAGCAGCATGAAAAGACAGCTCTTCAACGGAAAAGATTTCTCGGTTTTTTAAAGCAGTATCAACTTCAGAAGCCATATCAAAGCCTGTTGATATAAGCAGAAGGTCTAAACGCGAAAAGTAAAAACAAAGTGCATAATACACTCCATTTTCGGCAATAACCAGTTCTTCCCAAGATCAAGTAACAGCCCCACGCTTAACAACGTGGCAATTACGAAAGCTCTATTAAGATGGAGAAGTACAGGAATCCTGGTCACCTATAAGTAAACAAATGCTATCAATTTACCAGAAGGCAATCTGTACAACAGAGGAGAATACAAGACTAGGGATCAATTTCTTATACAGAAGGAGAAACTCGATACGCAACAGAATAAAGTCAACATTTGACAAAACTGCATATGTATCACTATAAAAACGTTCCTGGTACATCTGAGCGACTGACAGCGCCATGTCGAGACGCAAATCAAATAACCACTGGATCTAAGATGTTACAGAAAGCGCTCACATTGAAAAGTAGTAAAACGAATTGGATTTGACGAAACTTTTAATCATAGTCTCCAGTGTGAAGACCATTTTAAGTACATCCAGGCAATTTGCATAAACGCTTAATTCGAGCTATCGCTTCAGACAATGGAATCAGGCAGCATGAAAAATAGAAGAACCCGTAGAGATGAAACAACAATAGTGCCCTTTTCTTGCCACCAAGGGTAAAATATAACCACTAGAGGTTGGCGCAAGGCATACGTATGCATGCTTTTAAAAACGCAAGATATCTACAAATTCAGATAGCAATACGCATAAATAAAACTGGTTCAATCGGTAGAATTGCAATTAATTATCATGCATGGACTATGGACAACAATTTGCTAAGTCTTCTTTGTACCATTGCCATTATGCTCATGAACACAAGCATTATTCTCGCCTTAGAAAATTATGAAGTCGAATACTCTCTTCCAAATTATAAGTCAAACTGACTTCATGTAGCGCAGAACTTATAACTTCATGTAGCGTAGAACTTATATGATCTAAATTAAAGGTAATGAGGTCCGAAAATATTGCATGTTTGTGCACTTCAGAAACGATTCCATGACCTAACTTGCAAGCATAAATAGTGCACCAATTCGAACGCGTTATATCCTCGTTTGAACCTGTCTCATATGCTTGGTGTTTCATAAACAGAGTCTGATGGTGCATGTAGTTGATAGTACTGATGCATGTCCATAATTTTAACTCTTTTACCATCCCGCCCCATGGTTTGATCTACTGACTTCAAACCTTTTTGCTTTTGCTCAAGTACTTGATTTGTGAAACCTTACCATAAACAAAATGCAGGGAATTGCGAAGTCTGGGCTTCCTTGCATTCAAAAATCAAGTTCGCGTTTTCTGCATTTTGTACAGAGCGTTATTAGGAACTCTGTGAACTCTGCATGTTTTCAGCTGCCTTTTTGCATTTGTTAAGAGGCCACTTTTTGCGTTTCCTGCTGCTTTTATGCACTTTACCAAAGTCTTAACTTGCCTTTTTTGTGTCCTCTCATTTTAGGTATTAAACCATTTATCCATCTGCGCAATTCTAAGTCTTTTGTGCACACTCTCTTTGATTTACTTCATTGAAAGCACTGTTAAGCCATGTATTGTTGATTCCGCCGATCGTCTTTTGATCGCCTCTCAAGTTCGCGACCAGGATGAGATTCGCTTAGCAGAAGCGAACACACTAATTGGTCAGTGGCGTCTCAAAAAGTGGCTCCCTCTTTCGCTGACCAACAGACTCTACTACGGTGGAAGCCATGACTTTCTAATTCTCATGATAACGTCGAATAGAAGGCACCGGAAAATCGATGATTTTGAACCCTACTATCTGACACAAACCTCAGTTACCTTGGTTAAAACGCTGATGTCTGCAAAACTAGAGAACTACAATGCAATAGGGAAAGTTGGCTTCCTCTTATGCTCAGTTGGGCATGTAAATGATACGGACGGTGATGTATTCAATATGGAATTGAAGCGACTTCGTCAAGTATTCGGACCTGAATTATTTGTTAAACCTTCAAACGTCTTTGATGGCCCCTGCAAGTCCGTTCTTGATATGATATCTTGCATTTCCTTGGGACTCAGACATCATCCCACGCCCAACTATATTGTTCTTCTTGAAGATGACTTTCTTGTTACGGAAAATTTTCTTCCAGCACTGAATACCTATGCCAATCACACGGAAGGAAGTCTACTTCGACTCTATACGCCATCTCGAGCCATCGCTCATGATCCTAAAGTTAGCATGTATATGTCAATCCTCTACTTGGTCGCAACCTTGCCCTCACTAATCACATCTTGCTTCATCTTTTCGCGAATCGGTAAAAGAGGCATTCGATACCTGGCTGCGACGACTGTAGTAATAGTCCTGCTACTTGGGCTTAAAGCACGCAGCAAACCTGATCTCCTCACGATCACCCCATCAACCGATTTGAAGTCAGTGGCAACAGGAGCAGGTGTTGTTTTGCCGAAAGTCTTGGCAGAAAATTTGGGACGCACCGATCCGCGAGCCATGTGTGCATCATCGAACTCCGTGCAATCGAAGGCTGATCTCGTTGCCAGAGCTGCAATGGAGCTCAAACATGGTGCTCTCGATGTACACCCGCCCGCCGTCATTCATATTGGCATGTACTCCCAAAATCGTGGCTACCTTCACGATCCCCTTCTCTTTCCCCATTAAATGTTGGTGACATTTTTTTATAGCACTCATATCAGCATCTTCAGTGAGGATCTTTGACTTCAAGTCAAAATGTCGCCAGAGAAATTTTTCTAGCATAGGTGTGCGTTTGTAGAATACTGAATGGAGTAAAGTTACATAACAATGATGTACTAACTAAATTTCTAGATCTCTAATTAAGACTAAGGTGTATGTCGTCGAAAATAAAGGGGAGCTTGCGAAAGCGTGAAATACATTTGTAGTCCTCGTGGTCAGTGCTCTAGGCCGCACTACGAAGGGAATCGTATTGGCACGCGCAAATGGACAACTTGGTAAAAAGGGGATCCAATCTTCAATGTCAGAATAGTCATCGAATTGATCATCATCACAAATGGCTGAATTAATTAACGAGGATCTTTGCAGAGGTCTGTGCCAGCAAAGCCAGATTAGCTGCCTCACCACCTAGGGAGCTGATTTCACAATTTAAACCACTTCCTAGCCAGATACTAAGTTTTTATATGCTTTCGAAGAGAAGGAGAGGGGGAGACGAAACATTTTGTGGATCTCCTTCAAACGAAAACCAGAAGTATGGCTTGCATGGTATTCCATTTGGTACAGCCTTCTTGCACAAGAGTAATTCCAACATCCGGTTACACTAGTTTCGACACCAAAATCGGATCATTTCAAAAAAAGAGGCGACTTTAATCAAATCATACGCGAGTTCCCATTAAACTAAGCCCGCTCTCCCCCCTACAATCCATCAGAGAAGTAGGGTGGCTCAAAAATCCAAACGTTCCTAGTAATGCAAGCAAAATGGCTTGGCTCAATTTGTGATGTGCTTCTTGAAACTCCTCTGTAACAGGGTTCTTCTTTTCTTCCTCCTCATTCCTTTCTACCTTACTAGCAGAAGACCAAGCTTTTCTGGGCATGGTTTTATTTAAGGGGAAAAGGTCAGGTAGGGATGTCCAGTCTGCGGGGCTGAGGTATCCGGCGCAGGGGGAGAACACGCTAACGGGCAATCGACCACGTGTATATTGTGTTCCCGCCTCTCACCTACAAAGTGCATATAAACACAGACATTATTACACCCTCTGTGATACTTTTTTGTTCAAACTGCCGGTTTCGGTCACTTGGGTGGCCATATTGTATTAACCGGGTGGCCGGCCTCCGGGCCGTCCCAACAGCCCCCAGGCCCTCTGGTTACATGATATATATTCTGCCCTAGCAACATGCCTTTTTTGCCTTATGGGAAGTCTCAGGGCGCTACAGCGGACATTCGAAAGCCACAATGATTACGAGAAGGTTAAATTACTTGCATTCTTTTATTAAAATTAGGCAAGCTTTGTTTTAGTAAATCTGTAAGCATTCCTGGTGAAAAGCACGTAATGTTGCGGTTCCACGAAGTTAGAAAAAAGTGATAAGTGGAAAAAGAGGAAAATTGGTGTGCTTAAAGTAAATAAAATCCTGTCAACCATGTAACAGAAAAAAAGGGAAAGTAACGATTATATTGGGGCAGGAACCAACAAATTATCGCAATGTCGAGCAGATTTTAGATTGTAGAGTAATATAAAGGATATGATTAGGGTAATGAAAATACGACTTAAAAAGTCCATAATGCTGTAAGCTTTTTATTATATGCAACTCTTTTGTTTTGCAAAAAGGTGAGATTTGGGTTATGAGTAATTTTTGATAAAGCATTTCTGGCAAAAACTTACAGCTTGGGATCTACTCCGCCTTTCCTCTTGTTAAACCATGATAAATAACGAATGTGGTCGCGCTTTAAAGCAATGGAAACCCGTCCTTTTAAATTAGGGCCCACCAAGGTCGTTCATCGCATGCCCGAAGTTGATTGGTTGTATCACTGATTTAATTTCTTTGCGTAGGTCCACGTGCCGTACTTCCTTCGTTTTATTTCGTTTCTTCAAAAATGGTAGTTTCCAACTCTTTGGGTTTTTCAGTGACTTATCTGCTTGTTTTATGTCAGAGCGCGCATCCTAAAGTATATTTTCAATGACTAATGCGCATAATCCCATGTTACCAATATTTATGTTGAGTTGACCACATCCATGCTAGCATATATCACGTTTTGATATTTTATGCATCCTTTTTCTCTTTAAAAGTTGGCTAGAAACTCACACTTTTTGTGTCTTTTGATTGATTTCAAATTTTTGCAAGTCAGGCCCACTTAATGAATATGTTTGGGATCCTACATTTTCACCAAAAAACTGTTACTTGGTGTATAAATTTTGCATGTTATTGGTCCTATGACAATGATACGCCGCAATTCTACTAAAATCTTACGCATTTGGTGTGCATCGCTTACTCATGCCAACAAATTACTTGCTTTAATTATGTCCAGAGGTAGCGGTTGATAGTTTTCTAATCAAGAAAGTTTGCGGCTTCCAATTTGCACTTTGACCGCTATACCATTCTTCTAGATTTGTTTCGTTGTCAGTCATCACTTGACTACCACATAAGTACCTGTCCGTCACATGGGTTGCTGGATTTCTTCCAGCTTGTTTATTTGCCATTATCCAGCCTTCTCAATTGTCCTTCCTGATATTATGCTTCGCATCCTCTCAAAACACTCCTTTTTTAAAGTAATTACGTTAACGAGTGAGTTTTGATTATTACTATCATTATCCTTGTATTGTTCCTTTCCCTGCGCCTTAGCCTCTCCCAAAGGCATGGGCGTCCATGGTCTTTGGGCCATACTAAATCCAATACAAGAGCACGTTCCTCTCCGTAGTCTTGGCGGCCAAAAGTTGGCGATCGATCTCAGTGGATGGGTTTGTGGCGATATCTGTGTTAATCAACGCGCCCAAACAGGTTGCAGACTCTATCTCCGGTATGCTAACGGAAATTCCTCGTTGCTGGAAAACTTTTTACTGTTTATCTTGCACCCTTTTTCGTCCAGAAATTTGGTATTTCGCTTGATCGCGCTCCTTCGCGAAGCCATTCTTCCCGTTGCAGTCACCGATGGAGTTGCTCCAGCCGTAAAAGCAGTTGTGTTGGAGCATCGTCTAGTTTCACGGTAACTCGATATCATTTACACTAGTGAATGCAGTAGAGACTACTTCTTATAACTCAAGCTTACTACTATGATTATAAAGTGGAAGCTAGATTAGCCATTATTGTGGACGTTCATTCAAACGCCATGGGTGTGGTTTTAAGTTTTTTTTCCTCCAGAAACTCACAACGTCTAGCGCCGTAGTAATTATTGGAAGTAAATGTCTTTCAGAATGCCGTTTAGTGCCAACGAGCTTTTGAGTGTTCCTGATTTTGTAGAAATCCATTTTTGGTGTGTTTTGCATTCAAAATATTTTATAGTTCGTTTCGGTTTGTAAAGGGAGCAAATGTTGGCGATTGAAGTTAGGTCTCATCTCTAGTCCTTCTCCGACGCCTATTTGCTGTAGTGGCAAAAGATTATCTTTTTCTTTCCCACCTACAGTTGTTATGTTTGCTCTATAGAGGTGGCTGACAAGTAATCTTTCCATTTTCATCTGCAATGTTCCCTCGTTTTTGTCCTCCATTCACGATTCCTCATGCCATCTGTCCTACTGGAGTCCGACTACCTTGTGTTTCGCCCCTCCTTTTTTTTCGCTTTTAGCGCATGAGCCTGTCTCGGTCACTTTGGGCGTGCTTCGTACTTGATTGTTTATTTCTTATCCACTTAGGAGTGTTTTTACCAAAATATGGAGCTGGCTTTCAAACTTTTGTGCCCTTTTGATTTCTGCTCTTTTAAGAGCGCTGGCGCCTCGTGTTCATTAAGGCTTTAATGAGTGGCACACCTACAAGTTTTATTCTTGTTTTAGACTGGGCAATCCCTCCGGTGGCGTCAGGCCAGCTTCGCTCAAGAGATCACAATTCTCCTACATATCATCAAAAGTACTTGGTCTTTTTCTTTTCAATTCATTTGACTTTCAAAATTTGATGTTTGGCAGCATGACCTATTTCCAGTCTATTTATTCATTTTTGACCTCAGTTTGCCCTCTTCGTGTCCAAGTTTGACGGGACATCCGTCTGTGTGTCCTCATATCTGCTTGTACTTTTAAGAGTAGGAACTATGGCTTAGTTAAACCCAAATTCCACTTCCGTTTTTGCCATCCGGGTCTATGCCCTCGAAAAACCCTCGTTGATAAAAAAAAATAATCCCTAGGATAGGCGCTTCCCATGGAAATCCGTTAGTCCAACAGTCAAGGATGCAGCTACTCAATAATGATTATTTTTCCTCCTCTTTGTTCTCACACCGAATCTCCTTAACGTATGATCCTCATTCCTGCCTAACCTGAGAAAGAGACAGCCTACTTAATTGCGCTCGTTAACCGGGAATGCGAGGAATTTTAGCCATCGCGGTTAATTTTTTAAAAATACGCCTTGGTCATAAACATCCATCATGAGGAAGTGGTCGTCCAAGGCCTGACTCATCCCAAGTAGATCTGCGTTGCATATTGCAGTCTTAATGCACTTTTTATGGATAAATTCGTAGCCTAACCTCGGTCCTTTTCATTTAATTTCCTAACTCATGACTATTTTAAAAGCAATTGCAGATGTCATTTAATTAAGTTTGATGTCACAAACGGATTGCTTGGGTATAAAACAATGAAGCAGATGTGGAATTAATCTGCCAATCAGATAACTTCATCTCTTTTTTGAATGGCTGTGCGTACTGGCGTTTCATCAAATCAGTAAAACTTCTGGGGCGTGGTAGTCGATTCTCCTCTGACGCCTTAGTAGCGTGCTTGTCAAATTTCAGTGGTACACCCGACTGCACACTTGTGTGTATGCTGGAAATGTTATAAAACCTTGACGGAATGGCGTTGTAATCAGATGCATAAAAGCTAGCGAAAAGGATCTCAAACTAATCTGGACTGTGTATTATTCACGTTTTTTGCAGTGCTCTCGACTGTTGAAGGCCCTCGGTGTGCCCTGTATTGCGAGTCCTGGCGAGGCCGAGGCCATGTGCTCTTTCCTCAACATGGAGAACGCAAGTCGCTTCCCTCACTCTTGTGCCTTTTAAAAGTGATCACCGCCAAAAGTGCGTTCGTTGAAATGCCTTTCTCTGCATCTCCAGCTGGTCGATGCGTGTGTGACAGACGATGGCGATGCTTTCCTCTACGGCGCAACACGGGTCTACCGCCACTTTTCTCTGGATGCCCGAGTAAGTCATCCACTTAATTTAATCGTCTGTCACATTCAGAATGCCTCGGTGAAGGCGTACTGCTCGAAACAGATGGAATCCCGACTAGGCCTGTGTCAAAGATCTCTAGTTCTGTTGGCTCTCGTGCTGGGCTGTGACTACTGGCCCTCCGGAGTGCCTGGAATTGGTCCCATCACGGCATACAAACTCCTTACCCAAATGAACATCGGTGAGGCTTTGCGTCGGCTCACTGGAGCTGGGCTTGACACCACTGCCTCGGCTTCGGTGGCGGCGGTGGAAAACAGTAGTGTGTGGCGCGGCCCTACGTGGCAAAAAATCATCCTTGGACTGTCTGGCTGTCCTGTCACTCAGGTGCGCCAAAAAGTCGTCTACGGTGGTGGTGTCTAGCCTGACTTCCAATGCCAATTGTCTAGGGTCTTTAATCCCCTTCTCTTGGTAAAAAATTACCTATTCCAGTAGGTAGAAAAGGGACATAGGCACTGCCCTCTTCAACTTGTGAAGAAGTTGAAGCCCCTCTGGTGATATGGCCATGGTCAAGAGGATGGGGCTCTCCTCCCTTTCCATGCAGTATCGCCTCGAAATCTAGTGTTCTCTTAACCCTTTCGTCTGCAAAACCCAGGTGGTGGATGAATTCCTCTCACCATGGCGGGCGCGTGGCTGGCAGATGCCCACCAAGGCAAGTCTGGTCTGGTCGCGTCCCAATGTGCTTCAAGCTGTTAAACTTTGTGCCGATTTCCTCGACTGGCAGCCCGCCTATGCTCTGGCCCAATTCACTCCCCTCCTGGCCCTTTGGATCACCCGGTCGGCATCACCATCATCGTGTGCGGACATCATGCAGCCCCTTCGGTGAGATTTTTTGGACAAAAATCACGTGACTACCCGGTTTGTTGGTGTGTGAACTATTACTCATCCAAGTGTTAGCCTGTGATGTCAAAGTTATGCTATTGGGGCTTCAGAACAAACAAATCGGTTCCACTGTGAAGACAATTCTACCTACGAACCCGTTTCTGGGCATTTTTACAAGGGGCATGGGTGGTCGTTAAACAGGTTGGGACTGTCCTCTTTTTTTGTCTTTTTAGAATAATTCGGAGAAGGTCTGTTAACTATCTTCCCTATCTCGAAGTAGAGTGGAGTCGCCTGAGTAAGTCGCTTTCTGTATCATCAATGAGTTTTTCCTCGGCTCTCAACTTTTCCCCCTTGTCTAACATTTTTCCGCAATTAAAAACACTTCTTTGCTTTCAATTCGAATGTTTTCTTTACTTGCATTCACTGTGTAATTTATCTTAGCATGGATTATTTCAACTTTTTATTTTACATCTGCCTAATTACCACTTCTTGTTCCATTCACTACCCACTAATCAAAAGCAATTTGTTGTTTACGAGTAAAAAAATCTTTTAGAAAACGACATTTGGTCCGAGTCACTGGTAGCCTCGGGCGATTCAAACAGTGGCCTAACTGCTTCCCTCCACGGTTTCTTCACCACTGACGGTTATCGCTTCCCCGTGCCGGAGGCCGAATTTCGTCTCGCATTTCCCCACCTCGTGCTCGCCTTTGAGTCCCTCTCACTCCGAGCCCTCACCTCCAGAATGGACGCCCTCTCGGTGAATGAACGCAGGATGAGGAGGGGCAAGCAGAAGAAAAAGAGCAGTGTTAGTGTCACCGACTCAGTTGAAAGCAATCCTCAGAAACCCCCTGCACAGCAGGTCTCAGACAAAACCTTAACCACCGCGTTTGTCCTCCCCCTTTGGGACTCGTCTTGCGAGGGCTCTCCACTCCAAGCACCGAGGTAGGTGTAAAGAAAAACACCTCTTTTAAATGCGCTTAAGATATACTTCAGTACAGCGAAATCAGCAGTGTTGAGATCGGTGATCGTTGTAGCATTGGCCAGTAGAGTGTGCGAGACGCGGCGCTCATTGGTCCTCTTAGTTTAGCCAATCATACGAAAGCCTTGCACACCATTATGATCGTCTTAGCGCATTGTGTAGCATTCGTGTTTTCTCCTCCCCTTCTCATTCCTTCCCTCTTTTTTGCCTTCAGATCCACTACTCCTCCCCATCCTGTGGATGCAGGACAGCCGTCGTCGTTGCCAACGTCACCAGTGGAGAATTTTATATCTCTTCGAATTAGTAGTCACTTTGAGCGTCGGCTAACCCTGCAATCCTCACTCTTGGCAGCCACTCCGCCTCCATCCCCTTCAGCTGTTGGAGAGTTTGATGGCTTCCGGACTCCTGAGCGTCTTGTTGACCGGTTGGCGTGGTAACTGTCGTCACCTCTCACTTTTATTACCCTTTGTGTACACATTTTGATTAAAGAGGTTTTCACCGCCCCCCTTTTCCGTCCTGTGCAACCTTCGACGGTATGTGTGCGTGTGTGTGCTGTATATGCGTGGCTTTATGCAAGATTTGTTTTTTTTGTCTGCACCGAATGGCAAGCCCTCTGCAAGCCTTGCCGTCTGGCTTACACGTTTTAAAGCTTTCAGCTCGTTTTTAAAAAACAGGACTCTGTTTAGCCGACACTCATTTTTTAATGCTGGCTAGTTCTGGTAGTGTCAGCACTTTTTCCCTACTAAGTTGTTTGAGGCAAATTTTTTTGCCAAAATTGTTGGAATGCCACAACAATGCCTTCTATTCTGATTGATGGACATTCCCTTGAATAAGTCACTAAGGCTTTTGAAGTAGGAGGTAGTGTTACATTTTGTCAACCTCCATTATTTCACTTTTATTACATCAACAAAGGACATTTAATGGAATTTTTTATGTTCTAATGTGGCTTGTGGGTGAGATCATTGTCACTTTTGTGGAATGGTTGGCCAGATGCACACGACTCTTCTAAATCCCACTTCCTTAGACCTGTCAATAACTTTTCAATAGGAGGTTGTAATATCTATGCTTTCAGTGCCTTTATCTGCATACGAATACTTGTGGCAACTTTTTGCTGATCTCAACTTCACTGCGTCTGAAGTGCCATTGGGATGGGTGAGGAGGCGGAGGAGGAGGGGTGTAGTGGGTGATTGCCCTTCCTGATGAATTGGCAGAGTTGGCTGGTCTCCGCGAGGATAAAATAACCCACTTTTTTTCCCGTGTGGGCTGAAAAAACGGCTTGGATTAAGCCTCCTTCTCCTCCTCCGCACAATCCTTCACTCCAGCTGATTTAACGAATCCAGCTCCTCTCCATTTGATCTGTAGTAGACACCCTATAGAACTGGGTATTGTACGATTGATTATGCCCTTCTTTGAGGCGATCCGCTTTGGGACTGGGTACCACTCGGTGCCTCCCAGAGGCCGGCTGATGCTTTCCTGAGGACTGATGATTGTGTCGTTCACTTTTCACCCTTTTTTAGTCCGTGTGGTAATGGCAAGCAGCGGTGAAGGAACTGTGTGGTATCAGCGCACCATCACCATACCACCGCGTCCTCGTGGATGTCACTATATCACGGATGATATTATTAAAGGCATGCCGGAAATCACCCAAATCAAGATTGGCACTCTCAACCTCTTCAGTGAGTTGATTACCACTTTTTGCGCTTTTTACCTCATCTCGTCTTGTTGCTTAGTGTGCATTATTATTTTACATCCTCCCCGTTTAAATTTTTGTCTACACAGCTGAATAGCTGCTAGACTGGGAATAAAACTAATCTATGGAGCCGTAGTTGAATTGGACAGTCCTTGCCCTTGGTTATGCTAGACTAGCATAGCACCAATGTGTTCACTCCTACCGTCCTGTCCTGTGATTCAGGAGTTAGTAATATTTTACATTTCTTCGCGCATTTTTGAGAACTGATGGCCTGGTAACAAGTTATTGTGGAGGGGTTTACTCTGAGTTCATGTGCAAGACCACTGTCCTTGCGGCAAGGTGTTTTGACCGGCTCCTATCACTTCACCAGTTGGATTAACTGTTGACTAGTGGTGTTGAGTACCTCTTAGTAAATTTTGGCATGGGTGTTTCACCAAGAAATCCTGCACTGACCTCTGCCAGTGGCAGTCATCTAATAGGCAGTCCTTGAAGGAGGAAGTGGGCCAAATTGCCGTTCGCAGCTGCTCATTCGGGTACTTTCTTTCGTTCACAACATTATTTCTGGCAGGAAGTACTCCCTTGTCTGTGGCAGACGATGGCGGTCTGTTGTGCTTCCATGAGATGGGGGAAAGTGACGACCTCCAACTCCGTCAGTGGTGTCTGTTTGTTGAACTTAAGGGTGTGAATGAGTTGAATATGGGTCGTAGGAATCTGTCAACCATATATTCGTGGAAGCGACGGTAAAAGTATTACTTTTCTTCCATGCAATAACGTGGTATGTGTGTCCCTTAACCACACTCCAACCAGTCGACATCCACCATCCATCAAGATGTCTGACGCATTGGTGATGGTGGTGGTGGTGGCGGTGGTAGCGAGATCGTGTGTGATAGCCTCTGGTAATGGACCAAGTGTCCTGTAGTAACCAGTTTTTTATCAGAACTCCTGGTGGCTATCCCATTAACTTTTAGTAACTTTCCCAAAAAAGTACCCCATCATCCAGTGGATTGCCTCTGAGACGAATTTTTTTTCACACGCTTTATCTGATTTAGGACGTGGCGCCATTAAAACGTCTTAAAACTAAGCATGTTCCCCCACCCATCTCTGCTGGACGCTTCTTTCATAAATAATAGGTCAGTTGAAGACTGTGAGGAGGACCATTGCTGCTGTAGCGCCAATCTCACTCTTGTTTATAATTGTGGACAGCAACAAGTGTTGAAATAGGTGTCAGCAACTGTATTCGGATGTTGACCTCTCATGTCTTCTTCGTTTTAGTGCAGCACACCTCCTGTAGCATTACACTGAATGAGGTAGGTCTGCTTTCCCGCTCTGTCCTCTAACTTACCCTATGTGCCTCTTGTAGAGTTGGGACGGGGATGTCAAGTAAGTCCTCTTTACACCTGATTCCAGCTTCACCTTAGAGA
The DNA here is from genome assembly GCA_001923025.3 of Taenia multiceps. Taxonomy (NCBI): domain Eukaryota; kingdom Metazoa; phylum Platyhelminthes; class Cestoda; order Cyclophyllidea; family Taeniidae; genus Taenia; species Taenia multiceps. The sequence continues at coordinate 75,832,103 of CM010311.1, read as the reverse complement.
TGACATCGAGATGGTTCTGAATCGATTGATTCCGGAGGTGAGTTTCCTTACCCACTTTCTAAAACAGGGTCTTTTAGAAGTTGAACTACAAGCACTCCTGCGAGGGTCCCGACGATATGGTAGGTCACTTGTTTTCTCTTCAGCTTCTCTCTTTTCTCCTTCCTTTTTCTCCCAAAAGCCGGCTCACGCCAAACATGCAATTCTAAGCGGCTCCAATGTGACCATTCCCATCACTGACGGCAGAATGAATTTGGGAACGTGGCAGGGCGTCTGGTTCATTGAACACCGAAATCAGAAGTGTACGTTTAGCCCTTCATCGGTTCTGTGTTGCACTGCTTAAATGCGTAGGCTGAGAATCCATTCCAGGGCTATCCTATTTTCGTTTGCTTCGTTCGCTACGATATAAAACCCCATTTAATGCCAATGCCAAGTCCATTGTGACGTCTGTTGACAGTTCTACCCACGCGCACCCAATCTGGAGATTGACCCTTTTTGTAATAGGTGATGCTTTCCAGCCCCTTGGCACTGTACAGTTATATGGTGCACGACTTTCCTCCTCTCAGAAGCGCATTTTACCACCAGAACTACGCGATATGTCTTCCCAAGTGCAGAATCTGTGTTTTGCTTATCGTGGTTATCATTTTTAGCCTCAAGGAAGGTGATTGCCACACTGAACGGATGTAAGATGTGAATGGGATGAATGAGTGTCCAGGTGCGTCCACGACCTTGCCAACCCCCCCTCCTGCTCCATCCGTACTGTTCTCGATCTGACACGACATTGCTTATCTCTGTAATACTACTTTTTTCCGATGTCCTCCGCGTAGTCCATTCCTCGTAAAATAAATTTCTGTACGACTCAGTCACCCTCCTCATGGCTATCGGAGAAGACGGTAACGTGAACGACTTGAGACGTAACTGCTCACTTTGTTTCGGCAATAGCTTGAATAACTGACGGAGCAATATTTGATGCAGCCACTTTTTGTCATCCTTGATTATCCCTTTTCTAACAAGCCTAAATATGTTGTAGTACTTCTGCTCTGCCGACCGAACGATACACAAGTTTAAGTGTTGTAGTTTCGGGCCTCTGTTACGAACAGAATACCCGCATTAATATTTCATGCGATCGAGAAGTACTGGTAGCATCAAAGGCCATCGCCTGTTGCACCGAGTGCGTGCTCAGAATCACGAAAATGACCCTCTCCTAATTACTTCCTTCTGGTCCAAGGGAGCAAAATTCACGCCTAGCTTTGAGCTACTCTAAGGACACTTGTTTTTGTGGGTGTAAAAAAATCTGAAGGTTGCTACTCTCGGCCTCAATGAGGTCAAAACTGCGTCAAGTCGGAAAAAATTGAGTTAACATTCACGCATGGGCAGGATCTTAGAGGTAAACTTACCATCATAGTTCTCCTCAAGCCACGAAAGTCAAAGTCACTACATGATTCGGTGTAAACTGATTGAATGCATTCCATGTTTGTGGCGTCGTAGCACCGGTTAAGGCAATTAGGACGTCACACGGACGTGACGCTGACAGAAAATGTGTTGATGGTGCGTTTCGGACACTATCGTGACCTTTTGCTGCCGCCTTCAAAGGTGTTTCAAAGAAAGCTAACTGCCCTTTCGCTTGATTGTCTTAAAGCACTACTGATTCAAGGAATTGGAATCCCAATCCTCTGCTTACCTCGTGTTACATGTTTAAGCCAGGTGATGGATTATATAGTAAATGATGTCTTCATACTAGCTCAGCGATAGAAAAAGACGAACTAATTGTTCAGCTGATGATAAAAAGTGCCTCAGCACGCGGAATTGATGACACGACACTAGGATGTCCAGGGACCTCGTGACGGTGATAATAACCGGAACCCTGCGCTTTCGTCTTTCGCGCTCGAATTTAACAACGAAACAAACGTAATTACCGAGCCTAACGCAGGATGTTGCAGTCACTCACTCCTATCAGGGATTGCTATAATTATCGCCAATCTCTCTTAGGTCAAGCCGAATTTATGCACTTCAAGCTCCAAATCAATCTTTTCACCATCAGTGCACAGTTCAAGCGGAACTGGAAATGCCTCTTGACTTTTAGGCAAAAAACCAGATAGTGAGTGACCTTATTACAGACAAGTTGTTTCTATCATTGCAACCTCTCTTTCTTTAGGTGCCGTTGTTTTTATTTACAAGACCGTCGAAACCGATAGGGTGTTTGTTTTCCCAGTGGATTAACAATAACAACAGCATCGTTTCCGCCCCATAGAGAGCAGAATCGACCAAGAACACCCCCACCCAACGCAATTACATCTAGTTGAGATCCCATTCTCGCTTGCTCTTATTTTTCATAAGCTTCAACACCCGCCCCGCCCACTGATATGGCGTTGGAATCCCAAGTTGGTGCAACGATTTGACGGTCATGCATGAGGTCGCATAACCCAGACCACCAACCAATCAGTTCCTTCCACTTGACCCTCTCGACCTTAGTTAACATGGGGACAACTAGTCTAAACTTCTACTAATTTTTGGTGTAGCCGACTGGGGAAATATGACGTCCCTTGCCCCAATGCTGTTCCCCGTTTATGAGGTTTCTTTGCTTACTGTACAAGCAATCCACGCCGTCCCCGATTGTGCCTTGGAGGAGTGGCGAACCGTAGAAGGCTTCATAGGAGACAAAGGTTACTCATAGACGTAACACATTGCGTTCACATAATTAGCATCTGTACAAATATACAAAGTACTCACAGGAGGGAAGGTGGTGAGGTCAGGTCAACAGGCCTAATTAGTCAGTATAAAAGTGGCAGTAGTTAAGGGTGTGTGCAAGGTAAGAAAGCTCTTTCGCCCCAAATAGGCAACCGACAACACGAGCCCTCAGGAGCCTATACAGGGTTTGAGAGTGTGATTGGAAGTGGTCGACGATTAGATGTAATTGGTTAGAAGCAGCACAGCCCTGACCTTGCGTCAGCAGCAGTGTCCTTCGGAAACGGTGCACAGATTCGAGCAGTCCCATTATCGACTCTTGGATGCTCGGGCTATCCTCCTCATTGTCCATGAGACATCTGGAGGAGGGGGTAGGAATGTTATCCCATAAAATTCATCATTCATCAACAAAAAGCAAAAGACCCTCTAAAAGAGGTTAACAAATGGGTGTAAAATCTGAGCTTCAAGAAGCCTTAAAGTAAGTCTTGAGGTAGCGAGTAGACTGACGTCCCATCAGCAAACGATAGGAAAGAAGAATGGTCTTCAACACGTCCAAGAATGTCTGTTATGACTGAACCTCGGCCTTGTGGCGAAAGCAAAAATGGCACAGTATTCCACTGCTTTGCATACCAATCCACAAGGGAATTGTTGAAAACGTGGGAAAGTATGCAAGTACATCCTTTCGCCATCAATCATTCGCCAGTCTTTCGCTTGAAAATACCATTTTAATGTGCCATCATCTAAATCCAACAAGCTATGTGATTTTTTTCTTGCAATAAATTGGTGAGTGGGAGCCGATTCGCGGTGTTTTATGACGACTAAAATTGTATCATAAGTAGCAGCAAGCGCAAAGGCACTGAGACCGGCAATCGTCTGTCGCATGTGTAGGTGGACATTAAAGAAAGGAGAGATGGACTAAAAAATACCTAGAAATGATAGCATCCACACACTCTTCGTGACTCTGGCACAGTTCATCAAGACTCCTCGCGGTCGTCAGCTCTTCCGGGGCCCGTGAGTGTTCGTTCAGAGGGGAAGGGAGTTCAAAAGCCCCAATTCGCTTGATGAAAGCCCTCCAACTAAATTGAACAGCATGCAGGCAGAGGTAGGCATCAAGGTCACGCACCACCCGATCCATCTCATGACGCCACAGCGAGGCCTGGAAGTAAACGCCCCCTGACATCGAGGCGTCACGACCTTGCCAGTGGGAAAGAGAAGCAAGGAGTTGAATTATTCAAGGGAGCAAATTTTTTAATTGTATTGGAGCCTGAAATGCCCATTTCTCCCATACCGGGCGCATGGAACACATTTTGTGTAGAATCCCTACGACCGTATCCCATGCGTGTCCTTTTACCATCCCCAATAGCCGCGTTTGAACATATCCAGTCTACTGACCGTTCAAGATGGCAGTGGTAGTGAAGACATGCATGTAACAACGCATACAGAAGAGTTCAAGGCCACTTCAATGTCTATATGTCAGTGACGATCCTAGCTGTGGCGATTCCGTCCCCGACCTACAGTACAGTAGTCACTACCGATCGAGGACAAGATTGCATAACAGGCAAACGTCCCTGCAGGATCAGTGAGCACAACCACCTAGGAAAATTTCAAATCACGAAAATTTACTGCAGGTCGTTTGTTAAAGTGACTTTGGTCACGCGACAAAAAGCGCCCCTTTTCTTGCATTTCCTTCCCAACAGCCATTAAAGCCACAATGAACAGTGCTTGAGTTCTAGCAATAACTCTGACTTACGATGATCTCGGAGGAAATGAAAGACAGATTCTAGCGCCCAAAGGGCGTATTTCACACGAGCCAGAATACAGAAGATGGTGTTGTACTTGGCCAACACCCGATCATGCAGCCAAATGTTCAGCGGCCAAGGGACGTTGTAGACCAAAGCGAGGTTGTCAAATGCTCTGTCCACTGTGAGTGGGAAAAAAAAAATGTTGACGTGAAGTAGGGAGTGGGAGTTCCAGTCCTCAGAAAAGAAAAACAATCACGCTACCATAGCTGCTACTGTCAGCCGTCTGGACGGTGTGGAGCCGCTTGAGGTAGAAAAGAACACGTTGAAAGCTGGTGTCAAACGGTGAAGAGGTGTTGATTTGCATCTCCTGACTCGGGAGTTTTATGTTGAGGAGGTCGACAGGGACCAAATCCTGAAACCTTCTGATGTCGTTGAAAACACTTCGACCTTTTGCTGGGCTCGAAAGCTGTGAATAGGGGATAAAAAGTGAAAGTAAGTCGGTCACCCAGCGTCAACTATGCGAACAGGGCATCGGTGTTTCTTTCAGCTCATCTACTTTTCTTCTTCCAGTTTGAATGTGATTAAGGCGTTGACTGAATCGCATAATCTTGACTCCCACACGGGGAAAATAATCATACAACCTATCCGCCCAATACCCATGACAGGAGTTTCATGGAGCATATCACAAGAAACCAATCCAGTACGCGTCATATTGGAATACAATACTGCGGTCAACGGTATTAGTCCTGACCTTGGTTCTAAACCATTTCGGGGAAGGGTGACTACTGCCGTAACCTACCAGGTGGGAAAGAGGCAAGCATCCAACACGATTAAGCGTGAAAGGGCCCAAAAAAGCATCGCCATAACAGACCTCAGAGAAGAGAGCGTCGAGGACACGAGGAGTGATGACAGGGTGCTCATGGCAAAAGACACTTTTCACAAAACGAAGGTGGTCAAGCAGCTTCAGTTCCATCACAAAGTGATCCAACAGACACCTATCCACAACTCTGATGCTGCAACGCATCGTAAAAAAAAAAAGATTGTCAAGAACTGTTGCTCCCACCAACAAAGATTTATAATTAAGATTGGCAGAAAACGCTTGGCTCTGAGACGAGGAAAGAGTAATAAGAAAATAACCATCTCAAAGGCAGAGGAAAAAGAGGCGAAGGAATAATCACCGAGGCCAAACAAGTGGGATTAAAAAATAACCGAAAAAAACCCAGTGGACAATCGCCTACCGTGTCAGAAGAGGAGTGTTTATTACTCGATCGAGAGCAGCAAAGAAGGGAATGGAACAGGCGGGCTTCTGTCGCACCACCTTCCGGCCAAAGTCCAGACCCACCGCTCGTAGGTAGGCGGATATCGAAGTTGATCGAAGGGGTGCTGGAGTTTACGAAAATAAAAACAAAGCAAATTGGCATAGCAATTCGACATGTCCGCAATTTTTTTGCAAGGCAATTCAATATCAAGTTTTGAAACCTGCCAGCGCCATGTAAGTATAACTTCTTAATTTTCTCGTCTGAGTCTGACAATATAAAACATATGACGGTCCCTCTATCGCCAATGATACTTGGTCGCACTAACTCCCTTTGCCAACACACTGAGCGAGGATTATGGTACCCTTGAGAGTTGAATTGGTCGAATCCATACTGAAGATTTAGGTATCGCATTAGAACACTGCAACATCTGGGATGTGGTGGCAGCGAAAGTGTTAGCTTGACATGAAAGAAGATCCCAAAGCGATATACGATCGAAAGGGGATAGAGCCAGTGAGGAAAGGCAAATAAAATCCCAAGTCACAAGTACCCAAAAATGAAGGAAGGCAGACAGCCCAAAATGAAGACACTAAGTAGAGAAACCCACTGAAAGGCTCCTTCACGAAGTCGAACCACGGTGATACTTTTGCTCCCGAGGGTTCAATTAGCTCCTGGCTGAAGGCAATTATCTCCTCCTCCGACGGACGTTCTCGTGGCGCTGATTTTTCCCAGCCTATTCAGAATGCAAGTAAGCCCATTCAAATAGCAACAAGTCGTTGGGGGGAAATGACAAACAGAAGGCAGGAGTGTCAAGTAAATATCACCTCGTGCAGCCAATTTCACTGCATTTTATTACCAAAACAAAGGCATGACAACCTGTTTTGGGGGCCTTTGAACACCAGAGAAGTTCACCGCCCGGACAGTAACTCTAGAGCGGGTCGTAGTCCTCTCATAGTAATTATGCACAGTAATAAACGGCAAACCAGTTTTGGATGTCAACATTTCTGTACCTTTAAGTGTACTCCTTGTTTTTTCCTTAGACTTGAGTCGGACATCGTGACATCGAGAATGAGATGAGATTATTAACCCTAAGAGATAAAACCCTTCATGAATTTGTTCCAGTCCTCTTTAATTTGAATGCTTCACTCCTAAAGCCCTTAAAATGGACTGATCACTTTTCGATTGCAATAGGCTATTAGTGTCCTCAACAATTTCCTCCTAATCTCATTAGCTACATCAAATTTTTTGCTAAAAAAAGCGGACAAAAAAACCACCACTAAAGCCTCAAACAAATAAATAGAAGCAGAGGAATAGTTAAAACAATCCACTGACCGCTGTCTCTTGCCGTGGGTCCAACTCCTTTACCATATATGATTTTCTTGGCGAGAGATCCATCAAAACCTGTATTACGACAGTTCCTCACTGCTTCAGAAGGTGAATTTATCTACGAAAAAAGTGGTAGCGTCAACTGCCAGGCATCCAACCATTCCCTATGCACTCCCTCTCGATGGACATACCACAGGTACTTTGTGCTTTGTTCTACTAGATCCCTCCCGTTCAATGGAGTGTGTGGAAGGCGCTGAAGTGGAGGTATGGTGGATCAACTCCACATCTGCATCTTCGACTTGACTGATGTCGACACGAGTACCTGGGAAGTTTTCACCATGCTCTGCGTTCACATTCATCTCCCTTGCCAAATCGGTGGAGGTGGTTACCAATTGTCGAGGTGTCGCCACGTTGACTGGGGTGAGTGGAGTGCGATGTCCGCGAGACAATAACTTATTCTTCCCCAATTGAATGTGCTCCATTGAATTTAATAAGTTCCTGCCCTGCGTCGATTGCTGCCTATAATAAAAACCCCGTATTCTGTGAGTAAAGAAACTTAGTGACACATTTAGAAAATGCTCAACAAGAAGGCAATCCGCCACCTTATTTACGGATAAATTGCATGACATACAAGAAAGTTAGGAAACCAAATGAATTATCGTATCGTTGATAAAGGCTTTTCCCTTTTATCAAGAAGCCACAACCATTATTCTGGGGTGCAGCGCGGTGGCCCAGACATGTGGAGTGCTCCCACAGGTGGGAGTCAGTAGTGCCTCCCCACTTTACACTCCACCCGTTCAATCACTCTCCGGCCTACGTCTCCTCGCCTGGCTCGCTCAACAAGCCACCTCCACCTCCATCGTCTCCGCCCTTCCCTTCCTCTTTCATCGTGCCGCAGCTCCTTTCCTACGGTACTTCAGCCTCCTTGCACTCTCACCTCACTTCTCTCCCTCCATCCCTCCTCCAATTGTCCTACTCTCCCCTTCCAGATTCCTCCATCTGTGGGTGCAGGAAGGTGTGCACGAGGACCCCTTCAACGAGTTTCACATCTCCCTCAACAGTCGGTTCTTGTTCAGAAAGGGTAGGTTTCGTTGGTGCTCTAATGGACTCCTCGAGACACGACTCCTGCCAACTATCAGAGCAGTTGCAGCGTTCGGCCAAAAGTTCTTCCCAACTGTGTTACATTTGAAAGTGCGATAATGGGATTTTCATAATGCGTTTAAAGGAACTGCTCACAACGTTTGCAAATAGTAGTACCTTGACCGGATAATTAGTTTTCTCGTAAAAAGTGATCACCTTCCTCCGAACCTAGTTTCCGTCTAATTAAAGGGTGATGCGACGATACAGCGATACGAAGACGCTTTTCTGCTCAAACTACCTTACAAAGGCAACTCGCTACACAGTAAAACGCATTGCACCACCTTTGGTTAGGTGAGGCAATTACAGCCTGCCATTGTGTTGTGCAACAAAGGAGGGCTTTTAGCAGTGGGAAACTGTACCCTCGAGATCTAATCAGACACGGGGGATGCTCAAATGAAGGATGCTGGGTTGGCATTAAATGCTAAAACACTGTTGTTGGTACACTTCGCTGCATTGACCTGTTGTGGCTTGCATGAAGTAGGAAAATGCTCGCACTTGGTTTTATGCACGATTTATGCAGCACAGGTGGAGAAGCGACAATCCACCCACGTGATGCACACATCGGTGCGCGCTGAACCTTCGTATGCTGTCAGATGGGGTCGGAACTTGTCCGCCTTCCGAACCGAACCCGGTTCGCCTCGACTCCAAACCTGTGCAGAAACCTCTCCTCCAACCCCTATACCGTTCGGCGAATCAAAGGACTTGGCTAATTGGAGCGCAGTGATGGATCACTCAAAATCGTGTGAATGGGAGATGGAGGAGAGAAGATCCTTCCTTCTTTCCTTCCTTCCTGCTTTCTCAATAGGGATCTTGTGCCACTATCCACACGCTAGTTTGAGACCACTGTGTCGAAGTGGCTCCCAGTAATGTTGAACCTCGTTGGTGGTGAAAGCGTTTACTTACACCAACATCAAGTATGGTAGAGATGCCATGCATCAACCGATGTCGACAAGCTTGATGCACTCTCATTTTGTACTTCACTCACCTCAAGTGTGTCTTAACAATGCATCACTGCAGAATGTACCTGCGAATCCCAAGTGATAATCACTTAGGTCTAGCATGCAACAACCACACCGGAGATGAAGTAGACAGTCGCGAAGTCGAGATGAGATGAAAACAGAGGCTGCTTAGAATGCCAATGTGTTTCACACGAATGAAATTCACAGCTCACATTTTTTTCCTGTGAAAGGATTATGGAAAGAAGCTTGGATTATTTTAAACAACCAAAAACGTGTCGCAGCTTTCCATGCTTAGTTCTTATGATAGAAAGCAACTGGAATTTCTTCATTGGCCAGCACTTTTGGTTGCATTAGGTTTACTTCTTATGAAAAAACCAACACCAAACACTGCTCTCGGAAGCATACTTGAGACTTTGACCGGCCAAAACATTTAGCCTTTAAAAGACTACCAGCGCAATCATCTCACCTTGTTAGGAATGATGCCTCCATCGTTAATCTGCAGCGTAAGCCAAGTAGACTGGTTAGAATCCATTAATGCTTTTCAGAATCCGCAATTAAATGGCTGAAACATGTTGGAAACAAGGGGATCTGCTGTCCCATATCAGACAGTCACCGCCTATAATGAGTTCAAAATTCATTATTTACTCAGTCTGTAGATCCCTGAGTCTTGACGTCTCGTTGTAATCTGGAAAATTTCATAACACGCAACTGATGCACTGTAGATGACTCGAAACATTGACAGGAGAGCTATTTGTCCAAGATATTATAATGGTCAAAAGTTCTCAGTCTTGCTAATGTGACCAAGATAAACAGCGGTGAATTGGAAGCTGCAATAAATGTGGAGAGAGATCGAAACCACGAAGCCCTAAACGCACTAGGGGGGTTCATCATGAACTGTCTGGGCGTCAAAAGAGACATTACCTTCGAATCGCAGAGTCAATCACCGTATTTACCAGACCTTGTAATTATTGGCTGGACCCTCTCTTGTGGAGTAGAATAAGACCAATCGCCATTCTCTCCCTTCCCTTTCGACAATAAGACTTTTGTTTGCAATCCCGATGAAGACTTTGATCAGGTATGCCAGGTGTAAACAAACGAACTTCCATATCTAATCACCTAATGGTAAGCGCAATGCAACTTCTTGCAGCCAGTCTTTAAAAATTAACCAAGCTCACTTTTTGAGCCCAAAGCATCAGAAAAGCTTATTTTGGTTCGCCATTTTTGATAATGCAGAATTTACCAGGAGTATTTAAAGTGTATTCACCTACCCTTTCTTTTCTACCAACTGTTCCGGGAAGGTGGTAACAGTGGAGTTGAGTTTCGCGGGCTCCACCTCCTCCAGCCTAGTAAGAGGCTCACTACCTCGCTCAGCCAGTCGTTTTGATCGCAAATTCGCCTCCAGTTTCTCGTCCCCCATTAGCTGTGTGCACATCAGCCCCTCCTGCACTGCCAACTCTCGAGCTAGAGGGAGGAGAAGAGAGAAGTGATTTAATGGTAGCAATAACTCTTTAATACATTCGGTGCCAGCGACATATGTGACTCCCTAACCCTCTTATCTGAATCCTAAATCACATTTTGTGCAAAGGGTACAGCGAATAGTGTTGCAGACAGTCAAGTTGAGATTAGAGCCTCAATAGGGGTGAAAGATATTTCTAGTATTGAGTCGATTTCACTTCTAATTTGCTTTGGCAGTTGAAATGATCTGAAAATTTATAGCAACCGGCGGCACACTTGGGCAATAAAAAGTCCGGGCTGTGGTAACCAGCATGACTTCAAGACTGGCAGCAAAGCGGTGACTATGGGAAAGGATTAAATTATGTTGATGGAATGAAACAATAATAAAGCAAAACGCTTGATGGGAGCCTGCAAAGGGGTTGGGGTGAATGAGGAACTATGGTAGAATGTAATAATGTGTGGAGGGAACTCACCCTTAGGCTCAGGTTTTCTCATAATATCATATTCATGAGCTCTTCGTAGTGCTTCACGCTTCTCAGCCTCCGCTTGCAACAGCTTTTTGAACCTTCAATCAGACCATTTAGTAAAATAGGTTAACTAGGGTCTCAAGATGAGTGACATTACATACTTGTCACTTAAATCCCGGCATAAAAATGCTACCAACGAGACGATATGAGGCTTACCATGTTTTTTTCGCCCCAATGGAGGCCTCGCTAATGAGCGCGGTGTGTTTCTGAAGCAAACAGCGAAGATCAGCAGAATTCAGGCACGGAAATGCCAAACACGGAAAAGCGTTCGCACTATCGAACAAAAAGTGCTGAAATAAAAGTATGCAAAAAGTACAGTGATTGTTCGCAAGGCAAAGGTAATAACAACGATAAAAGGAGGAGAAAAAAAGTTATAAAACACCATATTATAGAAGCGGGGAGATGGAAATACTTTAGTAAGACAGAAACCAGCATGTACTCATTAGCTTAGCACTGAAACGACAACAGAAGTGACCTCAGCTTTAAAAAGATGACCGGAAAGAGGAATTAAGCAGAAATGATAACCTTACGTTTGGTGCGATGGAGCGAAGGAGTAGAAGCGACAGCCCACAGCGCAGAATGCCCGGTTCAGAGTCGGCCGAAACGAGGCCTAGAAGAGCCCCGCATCGACCAGAATCCCTTCGCAGAATCGTAAAGTCGTCTGAGTTACCCTCTTCATCCGCCACAGATTGATAACACACTGAATGTAGCCAAAAGTTCGCATCTACCAAAAAGAATGACAAGGCGATGGAATCGTTGTGACAGCGAAACATCAAGAGGTCGACAAGATGGATATTTGACACTTTTCAGCCGTTCAAAGTGATTTCGGTCTCATCAATTAAATGTGCTACGATTAATCTACTTTTCTGTTACTCACCAAAGAAATTACGCTGAATCTTTCCTTGAAGCTATTATAAAAAGAGTAGAAGTAAGAAGGCAGTGAGGGGAGCTTATCCAGACTGCCGAGGCATCCATCAATTTGTAGCAACAGCATGAAGAACTGGGTAAGACGCAGAGCTTGATCTTAGGGGGAAATGATAGTTGTACCCATCTCAATTTATCTACCCAGTTTTCTTTTATAATGCTGAGGTGTTTAGCCAACGAAATAACAGGATTTGTGAACTTGAAGGACAGACTCCAACAACGAAATGACCAGCCTACAGCCGCAACTTAATGCAAAATCTACCCCTAAATTCAATTCAACGTTTGGATCTTTGCAAAATTCTTAGTAAGACAGCGTAAAACTCCCAATTCCCAATTACTGAGATTCCTTATTCTACACGAAGTTATGAGACTCGACCACTTCAACAAATTGAAGTCAACCAAACATCACCATGCACAAACACCTTTTAATTTATTACCATAGGGAAGAGACGCAAAAGCTCGTTTTCAGTATTGCTTTGATGAGAGATACACTCAAAGAGGTGTCCATATGTCTTCCGCCAACCGACAAATTTGCCTGACCTCCAACAGCGATACGGCCAATCTATGCTCGATTAACGATGACATCCAATTTCTAGCGAGTGCAATTGTGCTAACAAATGAAGTTCATCTTCAAAGCTTTATTCGCTAAAATACCCACCTTTTCAGCCCGTGGTCCCTTCAGCGCAAGAACTATAGGTGCTGTGAATTTCATTCGTGTGAAACACATTGGCATTCTAAGCAGCCTCTGTTTTCATCTCATCTCGACTTCGCGACTGTCTACTTCATCTCCAGTGTGGTTGTTGCATGCTAGACCTAAGTGATTATCACTTGGGATTCGCAGGTACATTCTGCAGTGATGCATTGTTAAGACACACTTGAGGTGAGTGAAGTACAAAATGAGAGTGCATCAAGCTTGTCGACATCGGTTGATGCATGGCATCTCTACCATACTTGATGTTGGTGTAAGTAAACGCTTTCACCACCAACGAGGTTCAACATTACTGGGAGCCACTTCGACACAGTGGTCTCAAACTAGCGTGTGGATAGTGGCACAAGATCCCTATTGAGAAAGCAGGAAGGAAGGAAAGAAGGAAGGATCTTCTCTCCTCCATCTCCCATTCACACGATTTTGAGTGATCCATCACTGCGCTCCAATTAGCCAAGTCCTTTGATTCGCCGAACGGTATAGGGGTTGGAGGAGAGGTTTCTGCACAGGTTTGGAGTCGAGGCGAACCGGGTTCGGTTCGGAAGGCGGACAAGTTCCGACCCCATCTGACAGCATACGAAGGTTCAGCGCGCACCGATGTGTGTATCACGTGGGTGGATTGTCGCTTCTCCACCTGTGCTGCATAAATCGTGCATAAAACCAAGTGCGAGCATTTTCCTACTTCATGCAAGCCACAACAGGTCAATGCAGCGAAGTGTACCAACAACAGTGTTTTAGCATTTAATGCCAACCCAGCATCCTTCATTTGAGCATCCCCCGTGTCTGATTAGATCTCGAGGGTACAGTTTCCCACTGCTAAAAGCCCTCCTTTGTTGCACAACACAATGGCAGGCTGTAATTGCCTCACCTAACCAAAGGTGGTGCAATGCGTTTTACTGTGTAGCGAGTTGCCTTTGTAAGGTAGTTTGAGCAGAAAAGCGTCTTCGTATCGCTGTATCGTCGCATCACCCTTTAATTAGACGGAAACTAGGTTCGGAGGAAGGTGATCACTTTTTACGAGAAAACTAATTATCCGGCCAAGGTACTACTATTTGCAAACGTTGTGAGCAGTTCCTTTAAACACATTATGAAAATCCCATTATCGCACTCGTTGATGCACTTTCAAATGTAACACAGTTGGGAAGAACTTTTGGCCGAACGCTGCAACTGCTCTGATAGTTGGCAGGAGTCGTGTCTCGAGGAGTCCATTAGAGCACCAACGAAACCTACCCTTTCTGAACAAGAACCGACTGTTGAGGGAGATGTGAAACTCGTTGAAGGGGTCCTCGTGCACACCTTCCTGCACCCACAGATGGAGGAATCTGGAAGGGGAGAGTAGGACAATTGGAGGAGGGATGGAGGGAGAGAAGTGAGGTGAGAGTGCAAGGAGGCTGAAGTACCGTAGGAAAGGAGCTGCGGCACGATGAAAGAGGAAGGGAAGGGCGGAGACGATGGAGGTGGAGGCGGCTTGTTGAGCGAGCCAGGCGAGGAGACGTAGGCCGGAGAGCGATTGAACGGGTGGAGTGTGGGAGGCACTACTGACTCCCACCTGTGGGAGCACTCCACATGTCTGGGCCACCGCTCTGCATGGCAAATTAACAGCTCGTTGCTAAGCCAATAATTATAAAATGTGAAAAGACCATCCGCTTAATCCCCTCTAACACACCGCCCTGTCGTAAGGTCAGCTTTTAAATATGTGGCTTGGACTGATTAGGATTTTTTCTCCACGAGCATTTTAAATTCACTGTAAAACAAGATTATTTCTATGGCCTTTCTTGAGTTCATAGTATCGGGCTGCTTCTATTGTTCGAAATCAACTAAACACTTATAGGAGCTCTTTGCCGAGATAAGAAAACCTTTGAGTATTTTAGCGGATTTCATTTAAAACTCGTCTATTTACGCATGATTTCTTTATGAGCATTGACAATGGGTACGAGATCAAATGATTTCATTATTGCAAGTTTGGAGACCGTCTAGCGGAAACAGTAATGGGTAGAATAGAACATGCAAGTCATTTTCATGACTTTCCCATGATGTAGTTAATTATTTAACGAGTGCCGCCTTTATGGTGCACTGGTACTGACAGAAAGCTACTGGATCGCCATAACTGAAGCTTTGACTTCAATTTAGCCACAAAAAGTTCATCAGCTTCAATCGAGCCGCCCCTTGTGATAACACATGTTCTCAGTGTCTTGCTAGTCATAAAAGCATACTGTGGAGCTGAATCTTTGCGAGTTAAGTGCCTTTGGAGAGAAAGACGTTATTTGGGTGGAAAAACGCCTTAGTAAACACTATTTGTCATCCTTCAAAGTAGAAGTAAAAGTAGCCGACCAGTGCCAAACGATAGTAATAAAGCGCAATACGATTGCATACTGCCATCAATTTTCATTCAAACCATTTCTATGTAACACGTTGTGTCGATCTAAACTCGGTGCAATCGTTTGGTCAGGATATTGCAAAATTGGATCGACAAAACAGGGCTAATATTCTCATCAATGCAAGTCCAAGACTGTAAAATGGTCATGATAAGTCAAATCTCGGCATAAATGCCTACTTTATTTACTTTTAGATAGATGTTAGCCATACCCTCAAAGCGGTCCCTTTCAATGCATGGGAAAGAAGCCGAGTTTTGTATTTCCTTTCAATTAACTGTAAACCCAGTATGTGTCTGGTACTAATTAACTGGAATAGAGACAGGCGATGGCGCAAACGAACTTCTATGTGATGGATTACTAACTCGCCCAAATGGCGGCGCCAGGAAGTGCCTTCATTCGAAGTATGACTCACAGCATGTTGGTAATAAATGGCTTCAGTAGATGCGTCAGCGCAAGCAATTCATCCTTTTCAGTCGCAGTTACAGCCGCATGACGCCCATACGCGTCCTCCAAGGTGGTGGAATAGACGCGCAACCACTCGCTTATGGCATGCATCAGGGCTGACCAAACGTTGCCACGATACTCAGCCGTAGCGTCAGGTGGCAACGGCCTTGACGAGAGCCAATCAAGGCGGCGGAAGGCTGTTGCAGCACGCAGATGCGTTTCCAGGTATGAGGCGAGTGAGCCATGAGTGACTTGAAAGGCTACAGTGTCTAGAGGGCTCCCCTGCCAGGCAAAAGATCCAGAGAGGTGGGACTCTCCGAATTCCTGTCGCCAATAAAATCGATGTGAAACGATGCCCAAGTGGGCCAAAAGGAGGTCGTGGGTGAATTCTTTGCGGAGAGAGGCGACTCGCTCTGGGGAAAGGGAATCCAAGCGGACTACGGAAGGTGAGGTTTCTTCTGGAGCCAGAGGACGAAAACTCGACTGGTAGCGAGACTTAAAGGCGCACAACAAGGCGTGAATAGCAAGTGGACCCATTTCGGTTAAGTAGGGTTTTTCCTGAACCAAAGTGGGGCTGAAACAGACACGAACAGACAACGCTGTTGAAAGCCTTTTTGAACACGGAACTTTGATGAAGAATAAAACCTTAAAATTCTTTATGGCTTCCGACAATTCAATCGGATTTGACCAATCCATTGCATGATGAATAGGTTTGCCTGCAAAAATATTTAAGTTAGAATGTTCTGTGCATACCAACCACTTTCTACCCACCCTCTTTTAAATGAGAAACAGAAGATACTTAAATCGCATAAATATGCCACAGCTTCAACTAACGATAAGTCTAGTAAAACTATAATTCACTCACCAATTTCTTTCTTCCCATGTACAGATTCTTACGGTTTTAGTAGACCTGACGGCTCCCGCCTTTGACAAAACGCGAAGAGCACTACAGAGGTGAGGGATTTTCTCAAGTGGTGACTGAGTGCTCTTCCCTTTTGTACCCAATTGAGTTGTATCTGCAGAACCCAAGCCCTGTGAAAAGAAACACCAACCTAGGAGACAGTTGAATACTAACGAACAGCCGTGATTAGAACTTATCAAAAGTCCAAGGTAGACTATAGCTATGCATCTCGATGATGTAAACATGGCAATATTAGATGAAAGGCAGGTGTTGACTTCACACAAATTCCCCCAACAGTTTATAATTGTTAATTGACAGCCTCAAGGTGCCGGAGATAGTAGTAGCGCAAGCTTACACTGAACTCCATGAGCTAATTGTAATCTAGCGAAGTTCGGACGAAATATAACGCTGTGCTGAAAAACTTTAATTACACATCAATAGAAATGCGTTGTACGTAAACACCTAACTAGGCTGGTTTCTCGTTCCGCAGTTGATGCTTCCACTTGAGGGCACAGCCATTTGATCACGCCTACAGCCTCGCAGCTCCCATCAACGTTAATTGCAAATTACTCCTATACTAATATGGTGTATCACAGCTTCTAGAAAAACTAAAGACAATACGTTCCCACTCAATTATCAGGAATTCTTTATGAGAATGATTTGTAAGAGATTGAGAAGAAGAAGAAGAAGAAGTGGAACTCTACATACCGAGTCTGTTTGGTCAGAAAACCTAAAACAACGAATGGAGAGAAAGTGATAGGTAAACAGATAAACCGTAAGCAACAACACACGGACAACACTAAGACCACTCACTTTCTATAAGGATCATTTAAGTAGTTTGTAGGGATAAAAAGTGTGGAAGTTTCGTCACTATCTTGGGAAACGAAGGACTTAAATGAAGTGAAAGCCCCTAGATATTCACATGTTTTCGGGACTCTAGGACATTTGGAGTAGCTGAAAGCGCTTTTACAAACCTAAAAATTACAAACCAAATGTACAATTACCCAGGAACTGCTTCTCATCGTTTGATTACCACTTGTATAAAATGAGATTTCACCTGGCTCCCTCCATGTTAAAGCATGTGATGAATCACTGAGCTGCTATTAAGCATTTGATGGGAAATTATACACAAACCGTTGGTGAAATCTGAGGCACGTCCACATCAGCATTCATAAGGGAAAGGATGAATATAATACATGCACTCCGACTTCTAAAAGGAACTAGGAGAGGTCATTTCAGCGATCGCCTACTTTGGTCTAGCCTGTGAAGCAAGCTTTTGAGCGCATTGTGCCTTGCTAAGAGACCATTAATACACAAGTACTCAGAGGTTGAACTCAACAAAACCCCTTCATACTTGACTGATGGTGGAGGCAGTCTCCCTTTAGCATATCTAAACACATTATGTAGTGGCAAAATTACTTGTGAGGGCCGGGTAAATACGAAAAATACACATTAAGAGCAGCTATCCGCGCTCGTCGCTGCTGTTCAGCGAACGTGTGAGGGTTTTCAACGGCACTGATCCCATTTAAATTTAATGCCAGGATTTCCTCGGAAAACCTAAGGACATCTGCCATAACAAAAATCAGGTCCTCAATCAATCCGACCGAACATTGGCCTTGAAATCGAAAGACCCAGAAGGTACAAACGACTGCATTTGAGCACGACCCAACTCAAATTACCTTAGATTACCTTACATTAGAAAATAATCTTACCATTCTAGTTAAGAAACATATGCTAATCAAGCAATTCACTTTTGAATTTTATAAAATATAACAGTACAAAGTTTACTAGATTTTACTGCTACCAACAGGTTTGCAGAATTTGTGATCAAATCAAATCTAATCCTGCTTAGATACCTATAATCGCAAATCGGCACACCAAAAGTTGCAATTGTTTTTTGTTGTTTGGGGCTCGTCATTGTAGCGTCCCGAGGCTCCCTTTACGGTAAAAGAAGGCGCAGTACTAGGGCAGAATACATATATTCTGTAAACAGAGGTCTTGGGGGCTGTTGGCACGGCCCGGAGGCCGACCAACCGGCTAGAACAAGATGGCCACCCAAGTGACCTAAACCGGTAGTTCGAACAAACAAAGTATTACAGTCATTTTACACGAGACGGTGTGAGACGGCTTCTGAGAAATTCCAATAGTGCTAACCCGTCCTCTATCTTGAACATATATTGTAGCACTTATGCTGCTTTGAATATACCTTTTAGGTGAGATGTAGGAGAGCAATTTAAATTTTGTGCTAAAGTGTTACTTTGAGTGTCCCGGTTTGGCAGAAGTTCAGTGCTCCACTCCCCTTAAGTCTGAACTGTTTCTCATTTGCCCAAATCACCCAATGTTTCGCAGCCCAATGAGTCTATTTGATCTCAGTGTAGTCAGACAGAAGATAATGCAAATATGTTCCAATGGTAGGATGCCAAATTGGAAGAACAAACATCCGCAAGGCTACGATAGATACCGGCGCAGCTATAGCCATTTTGCAACCACTTAAACGCATGCCACCCTCAGTGCTAGATGAAGTAAGCCGTCTGGTTGAGGTGATGATTTGGAATGAGGCCTTAAAATTTTTATTTAACACGGTTCAATCTGATCACGCCGGTAGTGAAATGTCAGGGTGGCCTGTGGTGGTGCATCGACCATAGGAGGTTGGACCCCGTAATTAAGGTCACTTTGCCATCGACCCACACAAACGAATCGGTAGACTCTATTGTAATACTTTGTTTCTTCGAACTACCGGTTTAGGTCACTTGGGTGGCCATATTGTACCAGTCGGTTGGTCGACCTCCGCGCCGTGCCAACAGCCTCCAAGCCCTCTGTTTCCAGAATACATGTATTCTACCCCCAGTACTTTGCCTTCTTTTACCTTCAAGGAAGTTTCAGGACGCTGCATTGGTGGCAGCGGAAAGCGGGCCCGACTTTGATGGATTTTATCCTGCTCCATGCCGTTTCTGGCAAATTTTGGCGGTGTGAAAGAAGTGCATGTGCTATGGATGGGAGAACCTCTGGTATCTCGTAACAGAAGGGCCGAGATCGACGTCCAGCTTCGGCACCTCCCTAGCCCTCGTGTTCGACAGGGAAGCCAATAACAACTGAAGCGATACTAGCCGTGAACTCCAAGTCCAGTAGAACTGCCAAGAGAGACCTGCGACGTTGTGGTCAAGCATCCTCCGATGCCATTGGATAGCATCGTTTTATGCTTCGCACGCTTGGTTCGCATGCCTTTGTTCCTATGAGGTCAGACCGCCACATTTGCTCAGGTTTCTACGATGCCCTTGCGTTTCTTCTACGGTATTAATTAAGCCTGGAATCGTAATATGCGTTGTGTGTGTCTTGACCCATTCGAAAACTTGGATTCGTACCTCCATCTTCCACTGGACCACATTATCGTGAGAGAGGAGGGCCAAGAAGCGCGCACTTGCTGCACTGAGTGCTATGCGGAATTGATGGGACTACAGGAACACATGCGTTCGAATCTCGACGACTTGGACGGTTAGCTCGTGGGTGCTTCTCGCAGCGCTGATTACGTTGTGATGGCTGACACGGGAGGCTGGCTGAGGTGAGCGTCGGGGACGACGCTTGGAAGAAGAGAGGGGCTGTGTAATACTTTGTTTGTTTGAACTGCCGATTTCGGTGACTTGGGTGGCCGTATTTTACTAGCCGGTTGGTCGGCCTTTGGGCCGTGCCAACAGCCCCCAAGCCCTCTGTTTCCAGAATACATGCATTCTACCCCCAGCACTATGCCTTCTTTTACCTTCAAAAAAGTCTCGGGACGCTGCATCTATAGACAGATTAACGTGGTTCTGCCTCCTAGACAGTCACCATAGGCCCTACTAAACAAATGAGAACCTGGCTGACACCAACCAATTAGAGGGACCCAGACATTTTCCTTAGCTTAACAAACTACTACAGGGGTTTCGTTGTTGGATTTGCAAAGATCACTGCAAAAACTGACCATAAATTGGGTAAAAGTATTTCAAATAAAAACAAGCATAATGAAGATTTTAGAGAACTAAAGCAAAGGCGCTGCTCCGGACTGAGTCGAGCCTTACCAAACTTCGAGGCCTGTGCGAGTGATTTAGCCGTGTGCAGTGTGGCTTCACAAATAAATAAAGTAAGGATAGAGCACGTCATCGTCTAGGCTAACACTAAATTTAACAAAAAGTGGGACAGTAAAGCATAGAAGTCGCATCACTACAACCCATGCCCACGGAATTCCTAAGGGAAAGAGTGGGTATCGACATCATGTGCCTTTTACCACCTACGAAGAGGGGAATCCGATGTGTTTTTGTTATGAATTTCTTACTCCCAAAAGTATCCGAGGCAGAACCCATGAATTTACATGACACTGAAATGGTTGCTTCATTTCCCTTCAATTAGTGGATTTGCCAGCGTGGAGTGTCCAAACCGGTCTATAGTGGTCAAGGCCCTGCAAGACATTCTTGGTCTCAAAGGTGCACACACAATACCCAGACACCAGCAGGACAATGGATAGGTAAAAGGAACAAATAGCACTCTAGACGGACTACCGAAGGCTTTCACCAAGAATGATCATCAGCCTGAAGACTAAAATTCCAGCCCAGGACTCGCTCTTTTCGAATACAGAGGTAGGGCTTATACATCAACTGAAATTTTCACTGTTTAAAATGCTCACAGGCCATGAAGTGAAAGCATCCCTTTATACCATCCTACCAAGCATAGCAGTGGCCTAAGTGAGACTTTTGACATCAAACCAATACAGGCACGTGCGCCCTCAGTACAGATATGTAAGCTTATTCGCCTACCCGGAATCAACTGCAGATTCCACCACTCTTGGGGCAAAGGCCCATTCAGAGTAATAAAAACTGCCTCACTTACAAACGCACAGCTCTGTGGCCAGCCAAAAGACCTTTCATCACAGCAAGATGCAAATCAACGAAGGTGGACTACTGGTCGAATACGACGGTGAAGGTTACGTAACAGTGGGAGAAATGTACCATCTGGTGGTATATTTAAGACAGTTCATAAGAGTAGCATTAGGAAAGGTGCGCAAAAAGGTGAAGGTGCTATGAAATGCTTCCGTTATTTTGGGTGTAATTTTAGGCATTAGGTGGGGATGGGGGGAGGTCAATCCGAACCTGGTGCTAAATAAAAAACCTGATTCTCCTAAAAGCAGGTAGAGAACTAGAACGCTGTGACCTATAGACTGTAATGTTTCTCGTTAACACCTCCTAGTAAATATGCTGCAGTCCATTCGATAGCATCCTTTTATGCTTTGCACACTTAAATCGCGTGCATTTTGCTCCTATGAGGCCCGATCGTCCCATTTGCTCAGGGTTCTACGATACCCTCACGTTTCTTCTACGGCATCAAAAAAGCCTGGAATCACAATATGTGTTGTATGTCTCGGCCCATTCTAAAACTAAGATTTGTACCCCCATCTTTCATTGGGCCGCATTATCGTGGAAGAGAAGGACTAAGAAATATGCATTTGCTGCACCGAGTGCTGTGCGGAATTGATAGCACTACAGGAAGACATGCGCTCGAATCCCGATGACTAGCAAGGTTTGCTCGTTGGTGCATCTCGCAGCACTGATTACGTTGTGATGGCTGACACGGGAGGCTGACCAAGGGGAGCGTCGGGAACGGCGCTCGAAAGAAGAGAGGGCTGTGTAATACTTTGTTTGCTGGAACTGCCGGTTTGGGTCACTTGGATGGCCATCTGGCACTAACTGGTTGGCTGGCCTCCAGGTCGTGCCAACAGGCCCCAAGCCCACTGCTTCCAGAATATATATTCTGCCCTAGTACCATGCCTTCTTTTACCTTAGGGGAAGTCTCGGGACGCTAAAACTTAAATCAGATTTTCTCCCTCAAAATAATATTTGCATTCATTTTTTCTTCTAATGATGTAATTTTATTTGTACATAGTGTTGTGATTTACTTGGCCTTAAACGGACGCGATTGTTTCCTGAGTGAGACCTTTCAGTTAATATAGGGAGTTTTTATAGATAGGTTCGCTATCCTTTTTTGTGCATCATGGCCTTTTGCTGCCTATTATTCCTCATACAAGCGCACGTTCTCATTCGTTGGTACGTTGAATCGAAAAGTCCGGAAATTCTTTCCTTAAGATTTAAATATAGTACTGGATAAAATACCCTAACTACTATAGGCTCAAGCTGTACATGTGAGTTTGATTTGGTGTGCCTTCATGGTATTTTTTTAGTTGCTGTCTTATTAAAGACCTATTTTGAGTGCCCTTTATATTGCTTATAACTTCTGTATTTGTACCCACTTGGAACGTGTTTTTAGTTATAATTTTGCTAAGGGCATATTCATTTGTATCAATACCTCTTTTTGTACTCTTCTGTACTAATGTTAGTTCACCGCTTCGCCTTAGATTCATTAGCAGGTCCTCCAATGATTCTGTCAACTTTTATTTCCTTTTGAACCTAAATGTAAATAGTGTCTATTTGACCTACTATCCCTCTTAGAATCTCATTTATTTTTATCTGCCTATAGGTATTCACGATTCCAGTCCTATTGATCGCCGCCCTCTTAGGGCTTTTGCCCTCACCGACATTTAGTTACATGTTCGACGTTGCTCTATTATCTCACAGCATCCCTAACGATACTCAGGAGGTATTTGTGCCCGATCCCTATGACCCATATTCTCCTCTTGTTCGCTGCTCCTTTCTTCCCAGGCACTCATTTTGGTGTGAACCACCAGAAGGTATCTAAGGCCTTGGAAAATCGTTTTATGATGAAGCTTACTACTTGTCACAGCCGTTCCATTTTTTATGCTGAGTTTTAAATTGCCATATTTTTGAAGTGATTTATTGGATGAATATTTAAGCGTTTGTTGTATTTAAGCTTTGAATGTGTATGGGTAAAGCTATGCCACTTAAATTCGATTATTTTGAGTGGCGGAAATGTGTTTCTGTTTTGTTATTCTTTATTACACTGCCTTTTCAGATCTGCTGGGCAACCAAACACTTTATGAACAACTTGGCGGTCAGGGCTGCTATAAGTGGGGTGGAATGTACCCAGAGGAGGTGCAACTGACCACGCTCACTTGTCACGCACTGCCGGGTATCGAATGCTATGGCAACCGCACCTTTCTCTTGCACAACTATCCCTGCTTGCGCTACCATGGTTACTACTTCCTCACTACCCTCCTTTACAGCATCTTTCTTGGCTTTCTTGGTGTCGATCGATATTGTCTAGGCCACCTGGGTACGGGAGTAGGTAAACTGCTCACCCTCGGCGGTTGCGGAATTTGGTGGATTGTTGACATCATCCTCCTCGCTCGTGGTGATCTCCGTCCAGCAGATGAGAGCTCTTGGATGCCCTTTACCTAGTGAAAGATAACCTGTGTTTCTCCGCAACTTATTCCTCTCTTATTAAAGTATCTCTTTCTAGTGTGTTGTTTTCTTCTTTGGTTTGTTTTTGATACACTTTTGGTTATGTGGCGTTCACTTCGCCTCGTCGATGTTGGGGTAGACCTCTTTTATTCTTTTGCTTATTCGAATTTTCCAAATATACTCTCCAAGCATACCATTCGAGCGCCTCCTTGTCGTGTTTAGGTTGCCAATTTCTCATCCGGACTTCATTCCATTTGAGAATGGAAGAGGGTGCCAGTATTACAATATCCGACCCGAACTCGGAGTTTGTCGCCAAGTACCCGAATGGCCTAACTTTGGATGATCTTCTACCCTTCTATGAGGACGTGGCACAGAACAAGCCCATCCAGTTGGAATGGAAGTTTCCCGGCCGCATTAAACGCCCCTCTCCCCAAGGTGCTGTCATAAGTTTTGTAGAAGTTTTCATTATTTCAACCTCTGCTTACTCACCGAAATTACTGGATTTTTACTTGTGTTACAAAATTCTGCCATGGTTTAACTCAACATGCATTTGAATTCTCGAAAGCCTCTGGCAATGTTTTTTCGCGCTACTTCTCATCCTAATTACCTGCGCATATGGGTTAAATCGCTTTAATCTTTCGAGACATATTATCCATCCTTTAGTTCAAGACTCTGAACCGTTCCCAGCATAAACGAGGCGTATTTTTACCCCTCATAGATCTCGAAGCAAAGAAAGACGAAGTTTTCACCAGTGGTGACCAGCAGGAGAAAAAAACAGATGGAACGGAGACCTCTGAGTCCCAGCAACAACAGCTAAACTTTGCTGAGTTTGATTTTGACACCGAGACCTCTGCTGCTGCCGACACTGCGGCTTTAGTTGCCGCCCAACGCCGACCGCTAGGCGGCTCCGCTCGACCCGTGCGGGAGAGACGCGTCGCGCGGCTGGACAAGATTTTACAGGAGGATATGGTCCGTCGACGCCTGGAGATGGAACAGCTGCGTCAACTGCAACAGCAGCACCAATCTGAGGCACAGCAGGCCCAGTCGACTGAGACGACTTCGGTGACGGAGAAGGGAGAGAAGGAGCAAAGTTCTGCTGCGGAGACAGAGACCAAAGTTTCACAGCCGCCACCACCATCACAAGAGTCTCGGTCAATGGAGACGAATGAGGGCAGTGCTGCGTCCACAGACTTACCCGCTCAGCTCGATGAAATGGGCATCACTAGTGAGAAATGCACTGCGCTACCAGGTGTTACCACGACGACATTGCATTAACGACTTGATTTGACTCTGCAGGTGCTTTTGTGTCAATTTTTTTGTAATCGAATGGAAGCAGCTTTTGTGATACACTTAAATTAAGTAAATTGTTTTTAATCTTGCTGTACAACCGTTGCAATCATTGCCGTTTCAGGGGCTTGAGTGCAAGCACAGGATTGTTGATGTTATCTTATTTTTTTCCTATTAAAATAGGGATTGATGCTTTATTTGAGCCCCATACTCCATTTAAGTTGCGGTTTGAAAAATACGCAGGACATAGAAGTACGATTTATGGGGATTGAAGTGATAGTGTGGTTTAATGGACATTTAGGGAGGTGTGGTCTCGCTACGCTGCTCTCTCCTTCTTTAGAGTGCCGGTCTCAGCACGTTCCACTTTATTTTCTGCTTAGATCACGGCTGGCCTTCCTAAGAAGGGCAACCAATTGTGAGATATTGGAGGGCGATGAGATTCAGGATGATCGTGGGAAGCATAATGTCTGCTTCAGTGGCGGCGCCCATCTCCGCTATGATTGGAATCTCTATATATTGTTTATTCCGTGGCATAAGCATTGGAATGGACCCACGCATCGCATAGACATTGATGAAGAGCGGGTAGGGCTTGAGAAGTTCGGGATGTGGGTCAGTGGTCCCCTGATTAAGAGTGCTTCTAGATGGGCATTACCACACTTCGCATTCTGGGGTGGCAAGTCCACGAAGCTATTGCCTGAATATCAATACGATTAAACGTTTAAATTGCCTTAAACGTTGGCACTAAGCCACTCCATATATTATTAACAAATGAAAATGCTTAGAAAGTGTTCATACTGGCAGTTCATTGCAATTCATTGCAGGTGTTCTCCTTAGCCAAAAAATAAAGTGTGACTTTGCAGTGAATATTTAGATTGAATTAAATACTAAACCAACTGTTTTGATGAGTCCTATCAAGGGCGCTTGATTCGATTTCGTCTGTAGTTTGTGAGATAGCTGGGTTTTTGCTGGTTATGAAGGAGAGTGAAGTAGAACCGGGTGGTGAGTGATCGTGTACCTAAAAGTTGTGCATGTTTTATGAATTAGCTTTTTTCTCTTACGGCCTAGTCTTAGTTCTTGTCCTCTGTCACTTCCGGCTGATGTTGAGGGAACAAGCTCGGTATATGGGCATTTAAGGTTATTTACTAGGCCCTAGTGTTTGCCTGCGAAGCACTTCATCTCTGTTTGTCAGCCATAAGTTGGGTACTATTGCCTACTTAAATATCTCGACCTAGATAAAACTTCGTCTTTCGCATCATAGCAGATATCTATGAGTTTATCTAGGTTGGCTTCGGAGCTTCATGCTATTAAGAGCTTTTAAATAATGTTTATTTATGCGCAACTTGTTTTCTTAAGGTGACTGTGAATCTACCAACCAGTCGGTTGCTGGGAATGATGAAGGCAGACGAGAATTCGGTGTAAAGCGTTCACGCTACTCTTGCAGCCGAAGTCGTAGCCACAGTTCTTCTCGCTCCTACAGTCGCAGTCGATCAAGGTCCTCTGACAGCTACCATCGACGCAGACGCCATCGGAAGCGAAGGCATGGGAGCCGAAGTGGCAGTCGTTCTGCCAGCTCGCACAGTTCGCGATCCTGCTCAGGATCGAGTTCATTTAGCTCATACTTAGGATCACGGAGCTGCAGCAGGTCACCTTCCTCCCGTGAGGGCTCTAAGTTTCAGGAGAGGGATCCCCGAGACCGTTCAATGCGACATCGCTGGGGAAATAATGTATGTTAACGCATTTTAGTTCTCTCGAACCCGCATTTCTCTCACTGCTTGCTTTTAAGGTTTGGATTGTTGGTGAAAAAGTGAAGGACCTCACCTTTCACGTCTGCGACATCTGTGATAAGCCTATTGTTGTGTATGGTCGTTTGGTAAGCTTTTATTTTGCTCTTCCTTTGTCCTGCCACTAAAGTTGTCTGTTATATTTTTCTATAGCAGTGTCTTACCCTGTCTTGCCTTTACTTTTCAATCATTACGTTTAGAAACCCTGCAATCATGTGTTCTGCTTCACCTGTGCATCCGCATTAACCGGTACCTGTCATAGGTAAGAAGACATGCTACTAACATCCCTTTTAGTAGCACTTACGAGTTGCATTTCCTCGATCCCTCATGTGATGCTGAAATAGCAATTGTCAAAATCTGTTTCTGTACTTAATACTTAACAGGTTCACGAAGGTGGTGGATTATTTAACAAAAGAAACGCAAATTTCGGCACGTCCTCTTTGGCCTCATCGGTTTTTTTTGTGTTTGAGTGTTTTTTTGGTACGATGAATTAAATAGAACTATATGCCCTCCTTCGATTGCAGAGGATAAGATCATGCTTTCACTGAGGGCAGCCCAAGCCCAAATTACAAGGCCTGAGAAATACTTGTCCTGGTTGTAGTGGCTCGCTCTGCCTATTTCGTATAATCATCTCCACTTTTTGCTTCTTATTAGAACCTTCGCATTTCGTTCTAGGATTTCTCCGAAATTGGCTTTATGTCTCAGTGTACCGCAACAATTGCTCTCAAGGTTCTTTGACAGACCTGTTTTTTTCCTCATCGTTTATGTTTTCACCAAATGGTACACCAATTAGGTGTCTATAGTTGGCGTACATACACTGAGTTTTGTTTTGGTCATCAAATTTCCATATGATTGTTAAGATTATTGTGATTGTGATTAACTCGGCTGTCCAAGCTGTTTCCGTTTTTGAACCGTGGCAGTTGTACCCTACTGATGCCTCCCCTTATCTCCCTCCGCTCAATAGCTCTGCCTGGCTTCGTGTCATTTCTTTTGCTTTTCCTGTGGGCGCACTCATTATAGTCACCTTTTCCCTAGTACGTTTTCTTCTGTTACGGTTTTCTCAAATTACTGTGCTCCATTGAACCAGTAAACTGAGATAACCCAAGTAGCAAGATGTAACTTCGTTCTTATGTTGACTTTCCTATGGTAAAAAGCGCGTTTCATGTGTAACATTTTCGTTCTCTCTCCCTCTCTCTCGCTGCAAACATGCCACCCTTTTTTGGTGCATATGTCCTCACCCTTTGCTTCCAAGTTTTCATCATCACTTTTTATGGGCAACGATTTCCTCTCAGCGTAAAATACATCCTTAGTAGGCACATAATTCCATCTCTGCAGACGGCATAATGCATTTTCGTAAACTTTTTAATGGGATATCGTTCATATCTTTACTTCACTATGATGGAGCAAGGTGATAAACACCTCGACTACGTCTGCTTTGAAATTCGATGCTTCTCAATCCGAAAACATGCGACTCATTCACCCGGAGTTTTATCGACTGTTAGTGTGAAGTTGGGCTGGCGTTTCTGGTTTGTGCATGCTCGCCTCCAACGGGGCCGAGGTATGCAGACTGCTCTAGTGCAGACCCTTGAAAGAAGTTTGTGCAAGAGAAGCAAATGGATGAATGGATTCGTGATGAACTAGCATGCCATACGGTTTATCACCTAGAAGGATGGAACAAAAGTGAAGTGCGTGGTTTGTGCGCGCATGATAATCTATTCAACGCCCTGCGATGGCTGATCCATGTGGCGAATACGAGATCTTGTGCTTGGTTCTACCTCTCTTAGACGTGGTTCGTGTTGGCCGATTTAACGGGCAGGCTAGGGTAATGTTTTTATTCCTATTCCAGACGACTTTTCACATGGGCTTTGTTTTGTGTGTCCATTTGTCAGGTGTGTTTGAGTAACCAGACTTTCCGTGCTGATTCACGACGTCTTCTGTCTGTCTCTCCTCGCCTGTGTATGCATCGCACCCACATGGAGAAAGACACGTGGCTCTCTCCCTCTCCTCCCCCTCCACCCTCGCTACTTTTTACGGGCGCTCTGTAGCCCCACCCCACCAGTCCACCAACCAGCCAACTAGGCGACTCCGACTCGCGCGCAGTCCATGCGGTGTGGCCTCGTTCTGGGACGGTTCTTTGTGTCTGCCTCGCGTCCGCGCGTTGTCCGCTGATCGTGGCGCGGTAATCCGAGGCCAGCGAATTTTCTGCCTGCGTGACACCGTAATTAATTGCACAACTCGGTTGAAAACACCGCGTAGACTAGTGATATTGTGACTTCTAGCCTTGCAAAATAGCGCAGCAAAGTGAGAAAAAAAAGACGATTTTTTGTGTTCAATTTTTCTGCGATTATTTGGGGTCATAAGGCCTGATTCTCAGGCATTGTGTGCAGCAGTCATCATGATGTGTGTACTCAGGTTTCTTGATCCGGAGTTCTTCTGTTGCATTCCCTTCCTATGAAGCAGGCTGTTAGGCCTTTTAGTCCTCCGTATTTTGTAGACTCTTTCAATTGGTCGTATACTGTTTCAACGTTAGCCATTGAGCTGCAGTTGAGTTTCAGATCTCCTATTTTTCATAAATATTGTACCGTTTGTTACCTCTTGCCTCTTCAGATTAAACAATCTCCCCCAAGTTTTCCATTGAGTGAAACGTCTCTCAGGGTTGCTAATAGGTAGAAAGTCATCATTTAAATTGCATTTAGCGCTAGATTTAAAGTATCCTTTGCATGTGTTCCTCTCAGCTTTCATTCGTCTGTAGACTATTGGCTCTAGCGCTCTTTTGCCTCTACTTGTTAGTTCTCGGCTATGTTTTGGACCTTTTGATTGTCTCGAGTTCATCCCAAATGTCGGGACGATTTTTCGATCATCGGCCTTACCCGAAAGCTCCTACCCAAGGGAGGTAGGTGCATGAAGTTCTTGGTTGCCTGTTCACCGTTGGCATTGGCAGTTGTGTTTTCTTTTTTTCCTCAACCACGCTAGCATCATCGACTCCCTACTTTGCGAACTCTAAAGAGGACAACTTCCTCGCCTCACGCATCCTCCCTTGCATTTACAGCAGGTTTTGGGTGGATGTAATTGAGCTATCCCGTCACAGTTTTCCCGCCTAGCAGTTTACGATCAGGCTGTACATCTAGCTCCTTTGTTTTGTAGCTTAATGTCAAACTTATTCTACTTTGTTTTGTTTCGAGGCGAAAAAAAGGATAGGAACAATGCATACGTTTTTGCTACATTCCATCATAAAAAGTAAATTAAGACATTAAGTTACGAAACAAAATTTCATTGGATCAAGGAATCCCCACTACTACTCACGATTCTTTCTCAGTGAGGCAGTCTCTGTGGATTATACTTTCGTAAAACACTTTAGTTCTAGAATTCGTGAAATAAGTTGATACCAGGTACTTCCATTTCCATCTCTTCTTGATGTTCCAGCTTCCTGCCCTACTTGCCATGTGATAATTGATAATATCTTGAATTTAGCAGAAATCTGACCATCGAAAGACAGAGGGTGGGGGTGAGTAGAGATTGGGTTGAAGATGGGTCAGTATCACCATCTCACCACAACCGTTTGCGGTGTGCAAGACGAGACAAGACAATGCAGACTTCGACCTCCACACTGATTGACCAATACCAACTGTTTCTGAAGAAGTGCCCTCCCTCTTCCTCTTCTCTCCCTTTCCCTCCCTACAACATTTCGGCTATTGAGCTGACAGTTCTCAGGCCTCATTGTTCCTAGTCTTGAGATCAAGCGAACAAGTCGCAGTGAACAATGTGGCTGCAGTCCATCGCACACACATGCACACGCACGAACACAAACACTACGACACACACACACACACGCACACACACACACACACACAGACAGACAGAGAGAGAGAGAGAGAGAGAGAGAGCAGGTGCAGTCTTGTGGAGATGTGGTGTGGGCCTCTGCAGTGCCTCGGGGCAATTAACTTTGCAACAGCGAAGACACAAAAGACATGTTGCAGCGTCCACGAGTGATGCGTGGTTGAAATGCACGTGAAGTAGGTGAAGGAGAGAAGGAGAGTCGGTCACGCTCATTGTCATCTGTTGGTGCATGGCAGGTTTTCACCCCACCACTCTCACTCCCACTCCCAATTGATGCTAGTCTTACCCAAGTGTTTCATCATCCCTGAGATTTAGCATTGCCGTAGACTGTCTCGACAAGCCTGTCTCAAACTAGGGCATCAATAACAACACGAGTTGGTCACATTGCGAGGGAGTGGAGGCTCTCCTTTCTCTGTGGTGTATTTGCTTTTGAGTGATTCATCACTGGAATGGAGATGTCAGACCCGTTTGAATTGCCGAATGCCGTACGATATTGAGGAGAGTTTTCTGTGGTTCATGAATCGGGGTAAGCTCGGTTTGGAAGGCGAACAAGTTCTAACCTCATCCATCAGGGTTAATTACAGCGTAGATAGACAAAGAACACACTAAAGTGTGCTGTGTTGGTGATCTGGCACTTTATAAAGCTTACATAGCAACGATGAGATGCGTTTTTAGAGCTCCTACAAACCACAGCAAGTCATTTCAATTAACCATTTCTGGAAAGTGATTAACTTCTTTGGCCTGTGAATTTTCCCCATGTGTACAGATTACTCAATTGTTAAGAGACGTAAATCACGCTTGGTATTTTATTTCCTTCTAATCCTATGTACCATCTGAAAAAAAGTCTGTGGTATTATCTTCCCTATTTGCCTTAAGGAAGATTGATATTGAAGGTTAATTACTTTTTGTGGACGTTAATTAAGCCAAATTCGGCTACTTCCCTCGTATGCTTATCTCCCGCAGATGCAAAGTTCAATACTCCTCGTGCGACCGATGTTTGCTTGGAGGCATCTTCCAGTGTACTGAGGACTCGCAGTGTCGTCGCACCTACCTGAGTCAACGCGATCTACAGGCCCACATCAAACATCGCCACAAACCCAAGAACACTGCTGGCACTACGGTTGCCGCACCGGTCACAACAGCTACCACGAAAGCCAGTGTGGTGCCCACTGTTGCCTCCACTGCAC
Organism: Taenia multiceps; assembly: GCA_001923025.3. Classification (NCBI taxonomy): domain Eukaryota; kingdom Metazoa; phylum Platyhelminthes; class Cestoda; order Cyclophyllidea; family Taeniidae; genus Taenia; species Taenia multiceps. Next base: position 75,800,234 of record CM010311.1, on the reverse strand, counting down.
AGCCACCTCCTGCCTCTGCCACTGTCGTCCCGCCTTCCTTCCTCGTCGCACCACCTGCAAATTTCAGTATCCCACCCCCGCCCTTCCTCTCCACCCCTCCTTCAACAGTGGCACCGCCGCCTACAAATGCGCTCCTGATTGCTCCATCTCTGGCTCAGCAGCCGTCACACTCAGTTACTGGTGGTGGTGGTGGCGACAACACTGGCAACGATGTGACCAACTCGGCCGCCACCATCGCTGCCCTCGCTGCGGCTATCCAAGCCAATCCTTCGGCTGCTGCTGCCGCAGCCGTCGGTTTGAATGTTAGTCGTTATAATACTCAAGTTTAGATGTTACCTCTTTTCCCCTCTCTAGCGTTTACAAGAATATGGGGATTTGGCATCCAATGAAAGAGAAGTAAGAAGTAAAATCAGTTGGTATTAGATTAGAAAGGTAAGACGCCTGAGCTGTGGTGCTCATTCCCCCCTTCCTCCACCCCTTCTTCCCAGGAGTTCAGTAGGTAACGTGTCAAACCCTACAAATGACGGTGACTTTCAACGCCTTTTGACAGGTTTCTTGATAGCACTTGCATTATTTCAGCTAATTTAGTTGGTGAGGTAGTTATTTACCCCATGATGGGAGCATTTTCAGTTTTATTTTTCTCTAGCCTTTTTTTGGACTTGTTGCTGTAGTTGATGTGCTGTTCTTCCGATTCAGTGAACTTGATTATTCCGCTTCCGACACACATGAATTGGGATGTTGATGTGCCAAATCGCATTAATGTTTGATGATCGCTTCACTAATTAAGTAATCTCTGGGATTGACGGGGATCATGTTGTGTGTTATGTTTCAAGCTTGCCTAGGAATATTCTACTCGGTGCATTAATGTTTTTTTCCATCCCCTAAGTGTGGTTTTTTGTTAAATCATAACTTGCTTTTCCCACACAGTTGATTGTCGGAGGAAGTACAGCAAAGCTCTAGGATCCCTGTGGAGTAACTGCATTGGTTTGGTCGTCAAATAATCCCCTATTCGTAGATCAGAAGACCACTCAAGTCGCTCGTACTTCAATATCCAGAGCGTATAACTAGCCAGATATTCTTTCCTTAACTTGATAGGGCCAGAACTGCTGTAGGAACATAAAACGCATTCTCTCTGTTTATTCCCTTATGCTTCATCGTCTCTCCGGGGCAACAGGACGAATTCGAAAGCTTTGCCTTGTAATGCTATGACTCCACCTCCATTTTAGGTTACACCACTGTGTCCTACCTCCGCGACTCGTCTTCCGTCCACGCAACCCCCTCTTGTTCCCTCCCACCTCACCTCGAACCCTCTCTGGTCCAGTGGCAATCACCCACTGTAAACACAGCATCAAATGTATTCTTCATTAATGTATATCCGCCTCCTTCTGAATCTGCCACTTCTTTGGCTGTGCAGGTTTGGGTAGGTCCAAGTTTTTGGCCTTTAATCTACAATGTGAAAATCACAATCCATTTTAAGGGCTTTCCTGGTTTATTAAACTGCCTTATTATCAAATGCTGTAGTGCCCAATTTCAAAGCAAAACAGGATGAACTCTTAGTCTAAGTACTTTTTCAAATTGTCAACATTCTTGCTGTTCAATGTAACGTTTTGGAGAACTTTTGTAGCGGTTTGCTAAAGGTGGTCCAACTGCTACGGGGTAGGTGATGCCAAGTTCTCGAAACGGTTGCCTTTTGGCTTCTCGTCTAACTCTCACCGTGTTTTTGAAATGCGACAAGTGACCGATCATCGTTGCTTATTTCGGTTCCAATTCAGGATTCAAGGTTGAAATCATCTATTTGAAGGTTCCATGGTAAAATTTCTCTTGAAAACACCCTGAACCGTGGTGTGTCCATGATATCACAAAAACTTCTTTAAGAAGGTCCTTTCGGAGACTGGTTACAAACTCAGACACTTAATTTATTATATGCTAGAACACGAACAGAATTCTTGGTTGTCAAATTTACTTTTTAGGAGAATCTGAGACTTGGTAATTAATTTATTCAGTACTATCCGTTCTTGTTGTCTTTATTCTTTTGGCTACTAAAAAAAGTGATCTTCGTAGTCTTGCTGCGCAAGCGAACGAATGACCGAGTCAAAAAGCCTTCGAAGATTCGGCTTCTACGTCCTTCGTGGTTGTATTGATCACTACAGGAAGAGGGAAAAGAAGGAGGAAGAGGAGGAGAAGGCAATATATCACCGCGTTTGAATACACTTGTGCGTGTGTGTGTGTGTGTGTGTATGTGTATGTATGTGTGTGGATGGAATCTTTTTCGATAACTGCCTGCAGCTGTTGCTTCCATATGCCAAGCAGAATGGAGACGCTTAGGGTTTTTTTTTCTTTTTCCATCCTCTTTTTCGTTGTTTCTTACAAATTGAAATGCACTCGTGTCGTGGGCTTTTCATTTCTAGTCTGAACACGCGTCCTATGATGTGTTTTGTTGTGAAGTCCGCGTTTGTACTTTCTTTCCATGCAAATTCGCCCTTAAAATGTGCAGGACTGCTACCGCTCCCACCTTTTAATCAGTAATTTGCTGTCGTCATGCTGTTGCCTAACACTTCAACCCTCTTGACCTTGATTCACGGCAAAATATCAAGGTCAGTTATTGTGGCATGAGGTGCACAATGTATCATTTTTTTGTGTACCCGATTCATCTCGGAAATGGCATTCTACTGCAAACGAATTTTCCCCCCTTTTTTGCAAAAAAAAAAATTCTGACTAGAAGGCGCTAGTTCTAGGACCTATTCTCAGCCCAGTGGTAAACAGCCTTGGCAAGGCAACTGGATGCTTAAAAAGCGGGTTGATAAAGATTTTATTTGCAGTTTAAAGGATCTCGGTGAGCGGCGTCGCCCCATCCCGTTCATGTTTAGACCTACATTAATGGTGTGACGCCAGACGCACCGAACACGTGGGTCGTAAATCCGAGATTCTAGACTAGTTTACGTTTATGTTTTCTCTGCTCCTCTCCAGATATGCATCGCATCTCTGGGCGAATGTCGCTCTCCCACGGGTCCATTGTGACTTACGTGGCAGCCTGATGGGGTGGGGCAACATCTTTTCTTTTTCTGCGCTATCCGCCATTATTTAAAATCAAGTCTTTAATGTAAGCTGGATGTTACACAAATTGTCACACCATCGATGTGACATTGGTGCACTTTACCCGTTTCAGCTCAGTTACACTCCTTGGCGGTTCCAGTCTCTCTTGATGATTTTTATAGCGTATCTGTCTGGGTGAACGTGTTAATGTGCTATAAACGGACTGCAATAACGCCAAGATGGTGTCTGAAATCTGCGGAGGCCGTAGAATCCGATTAGCTGAAAAGAAGGCTTAAACAAATATCATTCTACTCATTAAATTGCCTTTTGTGGTCGTGTTCAGCCTTGTAAGCGTCTTATTAACAGTTATACGCTTTTAAAATGTTGTTCCACAACGCAAATTCTGTTCTACGAAATGGAAATGCCTGTTTGTCTTTTGCTGAGTGACACACATCTCCTCTTCATGACAAAACTTCGCTGTTGAGGCTAGTTAGGCATAGTAGGTATCCATTCCGGTAAATTTTTTCTCATTACATTACAATCTACTTTATCTACGCGTCCTATTGTCATTCCATTTGGGTGTGCCTCCTTTGACGGGTGGCAAGTCACTTCTGTTAAACGCCCTGTCAATATAACTGGTACCAATTAGGCGACGAAGGTATTTACCATCCAACTCGAGATGCGCTTAATTACTTCTATCTCTCTACCTCTGACTGTCTATCATTGAAAGGTGACGGGGGGGGGGGGGGTTGAAGGAGAGGAGGGCGTTGAACGCTATAAACAGCCTGACACCGAGATGAGGCAAATGAAGGGCATTTTCACTCCATACGGCGACAATCATCGTGTTCTAGTGGAAAGCAATATAGGTGGATGGTCTAAATCATGCAAGTGTCCTCTTTTATATTATTTTTTTTCCTTTGTAAAGAGTTTTGGTCCAATCTCGAGAGAACCTGATGATGGCTGAGTCTTGGTAATTAGCACGTGGGTACAGTCTTTACGCCGAAGGAAACGCAATAAATGTTGCGGTAGCAAGGACTTCAGCATAGCCTAGCGAGAGAGGTACTTTGCAATCTTACAAACAGTTTATAATATAAACAAATTTTTATGTCCCCAGCCTTGTGTGAGTTGCCACTGGTAGGACTGTTTAAGTAAACCTCCAACCAGGCCCCTCGTCCTGTGTTTCCGCATCGTGAACTCTTTAAGGTTGTGGAGTGGATGGATGGTGTGGGGGGAGGAGGGGGGGAGGTAATTTCACTCTCCATCTGATTAATCAGTACTGCACCATTTGACTACCTAGGAAAGGTAAAAAGTAAAGCAATTTCGTTAATCTGTGGTTTCTACAGCGGCCAACGCAAAGGCCCTCCCTCTTAAACCCGTGCCCTGGATCCCTGTAAAGTTAGTCATTTGAGCCAGACCTGCTGTTGCGCATTCATTCTTTCCTTCTATCCGTTTTTAAGTGGTATTTTTCCTCAGGGGATTGCGAATAGTCTCCTTTTTTATAAGCCACGGTAAATATTATTGTAGCGAAGAACGGCTTCTTTCATCTCACTAATGAAATACGTCCAGTAATGAGAGTTGCTCTACCTGAAGGCTTTTTAAGACCACTTAGACCTTTATCCATGTTTGTTTTTTTTGCCTTCAAGTTAACTTTACTCTAGAAATTACTTTCCTACTGTCAAACTGACTTGCTCATCCCAGAAGCGTCCATTAACACCACATTTCACTTATAGTGAAGGTTGCGAAGACTGATTTCACTCTCCCATTTAGTCAGTCTTTGGTAAAGGAATGTAAGAGTTCACATGTCGGTATGCTGTTCATTGGTAGTTGTTCCTTGCCCTCTCTCCTGTCAACTCTTGGCTGCCATTGTCTCATGTCTTTTTAGCCACGTCTCCTACTGCATAGCTAAGTGCTGTGCTCGAGGATTTCGCGTACTTTCTTGAAATGGTACAACTGGCGCGCCTTTTGTTACCCGGCTTTTGGCTCTTTCCCAGTGTGGGTGAAAAAGTGAAGGTGCAGTCATAATTTGCCGTATTACCACAGTGCAGTGTTCCCTAAAGCGCTTCAATTTATCGGTGTGTTAGGCACGAAATGTGGGCAGATAAAGTATGCTTCTACAATTATGGGAAAAGGGCAGAAACTACAACAGACTGGCTGGCCGGTTGGCTGGCTGGCTGGTTCGGTCTGAAAACACAGGGCGGGGGGAATGATCACGTATTCGAAGTGGGGCAAAATGTGATACGAATTTTAAAAGGAAAACACACATTTTGTGCACATTTGACTATGCACGCGGTTCCTTCAGTCACTATGTCAGTGTCATGGCGGTCACCGTCCAGTCCGTCTGTGCGTCGGTTATACAAACCATTACGACCCAACTATACGATTCCCAAATGCCTTGAAGAGAGGAAATGAGTATAAAAAGGTCTATTTTGCGGTTAGTGTAGGTCATAAAGTGTAGTCTTTGTTGTTTATTATAAACATCGAATGCGTGGTTTACAAATATCGTAAACATGGGATCAGTGATCTGACTTTAAAAAACCGACTTTGACGTCAAAGGTGTTCAGTTGTTTGTTGTGGTGAGCGAGCGAGTGAATTCACCGCTACGGGACGGTGGAAATGAAGCGCTCTGGCAGAGGTGTAACAAACATTAGCCCATGTGGCTGGTGTATCAAGGGTAATTAAAAAAAGAGGCGGGAGAGGTAGTAATGTTACTTTTGGTATGGCACATTTTCGGTGCCTGCGTCAGCACCGACGACGGGCTTTTCCACGGATCAATGGGCGCGCCACGGTCATGTTGCAATTGCATTTCATCAAGGTAGCTCACTATGTAGGGTTTTAGTAGATCTTTTTTAAAAGGTGATAATTAAACGGGGTCTCAGATTCAGCTAATTAGGTTACTCCATCACACGCAATACTATGTCGATGGGGAAGTACAACTCCTGATTTTATTTCTTCTTTGGTAATAACTGTCCGAATTCACATTGCTTATGAAACTTTGAATTTCTTCATCCATTCGCTCGTCAAACACTATCAGACTTAGTTGTGGAGGCTAAGGGAGTTCCGATAACTACGGACGGGACACGAGAATTGGACCATTTTACATTGGCAAATGTGAAGCATAGGAGGGGATCGGTGTGAAAAGGTTTACGTCCGCCATAACCATCGATCATCCTGCTATCCTTATTTTTGCCATATTTTCGCGATCAAGGCGTGACCTCCAGATTTGCACTTTTGCACTGTTTATGTTCGCCTTATCGCTTCACCTCCGACTTCATTTGTCGCTCCTACCCTCCCTCTCTCTCGCCCTCGCTCTATATGCATGTGCGGAAATATGCGGCGTACAAAAAGCTTTAACCCATTCTCCTCCTCCTCCCCAGCGCCTGCTTTTTACATCTTGACGCACTTACGAGAATTGAACATGGTTTTTATACTTCCTTCTTCCGTTCATAAAACCCACCTAATAAGGGATTGCAAAAGTGCGCCTACCTCAGTGGGGGAGGCGGAGAGTTAAGTTAGCATTTGATTCTTGGGGAAAAATTTTATACAACTGCTACTGAGTATCGAGAAGGCCTATCTGAGGCACCTCTGAAGTGTGGATACCCTAGAAGCTGGAACTGACTTTTCACTGCGGTCAGTAGCGTAACTACTTTCTTAAGTGCGCTTCTCGAAAATAAAAATTCGTAGTGTCACACCGCAGGATTGTGATGAGGTGTTAGGTTACACAGCTGCGCTGCGCAAATAGGTGCTATTCAGTTTCTAACCCTTTAAAATTGGACTTATGAGAGTGGGAGGCACCTAGGTAGGTGGGGACTTGCATCACCCGCCCCTTCTCGAACAGATTTCATTGAGATAACTTTAACTCACCCCGAAATCTCCACAAGCCGAACTGATTTTCCACTCTACCAAAGGGCAATAATAAAGGGGTTTGCCTACCGCAGGTCTCTGGATCATTTCCGGCGCCTACTGTTTGTAGTCTTGTGTCCCACTGCCTCGGTTAATTACTCCACTTTGTTTTGGCACTGTCAATTTACGTAAGCAGTTTTGAGGCAGCGCTCTGATCGCATAAACTCTTACACAGCTCTCAATAGACTAGCGCGCGATGTTTTGCAAAAATGCGGGTTTTGAACTTAACGCATAGAGTCGATTTATCGATCTGATCTCAAGGTCTTCTTATTGATCGAGGCTGTCTGAGTAGTGGATATGTGAATTGGTGTGCAGGGCGTGTTGTTGATGCATTAACGGCTTCACAAGTAAGGCTGGTTCATAAAAGGAATTATGTTTTGTGTTTATTGTTTTTTTTTGATTTCGCTTTTTATTAACCTGAGAATTTTAGAGTTTCTGAAATCACCCCTTTCTATTGTTGAAAATCATGCATGATTAGTCTATATTCTGGCAATTTTTTATTAATTTGTCCGACAATACCCCTTTTCTGCTTTTCTATATGGTACTACGTCTTTCTCGGATCTCAAGTAAGGATTAAAAGCATTGAATTATCGTTAGGTTTCTCTGGAGGTCTCAAAGGTTCATTAATGCATGATTATTGCTGCTTGTAGATTGTTATTATTACTTGCTTGTAAAAATTTCAGGAAACGGTGTTTGTGATACCTGCTCAATGCGGTATTGAACAGCTGGCAATCTAATGCCGGGTGAAATATAGTTGTGGCCGATCGCTCTTCACCTCTCTTGCACCGATGACCTTTTGACCCCTCAATGATTTGCATTCCTATTAGCGATGTTCTAATCTCCGGGCCTAGTAATGTGAATTTCGTTTGTACCGGCGCAATGCTTACCCAGATCCGTCTGCATGCCTTCTAAATCGCGTCAAAGTGACATGCGAGCTTTTTCTTGGTTGTTCCAAATCTTAGCCTTGCTTCCACCAACCATTTCACCTACCCGTCTTGAAAAGCTGAGGCTGTTTTACCTTGCCTAGCCTGACCACTCTCAAAATGCTGTGAAATTGTTGACAGATAAATTTTATGGACCAAACTATATAATCTATCCTAGCTTTCTCCCACAAGATCCTGTAAATGTTTAAAGGGATTCAGACCAAAAATCCAATTTCGTGGAAATGCCAGATGCAGTAAAATGTCACCTTTCTCCCCGTTGCTAGTGTGAAGTTCTTTTAAATGGGACATCCAATACCACGTTGGGGTTTTTACATCGAGAAGACGACGAGTCATGACTACTTTTTTTCTGCTCTAGCAATGCGCAATGTTATGTACTGCCTACAAGTTTCGCATCTTTATTTTTCAACAATAAGACTAGTATTTTAACGGGTGTAGGAACGAAACAGGGTAATCAGGAAAGTGTACAAGTGGAATAGAGACCCCACTGACAACCAGCAAAATGTACGCGACAGGGAACCTGTCTGGTGTCTGGACGTTTCGGGGAACTACTCGCTTGTCTTAGGTGATAAACGCTGTTTCAATTTTGTGGTCTCTTTAAAACGCTAGTCTACAAATTACTCCACGTCTTCTAGCGAGTTCCGTGCTCCCTTGAGTGAAGTACCAGTAATTTGGGCTTCAGTGACCACCAAATTCCACTCTGTGGAGCGCAATTTGACAGTGCCACTTTTGAGATTGACAAACTCGTAAAATGGAGTACCTAAAAGTACGTGCAGAAATACTGCTAAAGTAATCAACTGAATGAGCAAAGCGGATTTCTGTTTCATGTGTCGTCTCAATGGAGCAGAGTTGAGTGATAAGGCTTTACGGTGAATAAACTTTGAGGTCAACGACGGTGAGAGTACTGTCGGCTCGATGCCAGACGAAAAAAAAAAAAAAAAACAATTTGGCTCTGGGATTTGTCTAGGCATGATTTATCAATGAATTAAACTAAGGCCACCTGCTTCAATGTAACAATCAGATCTTATTCAAAGGTGGATATTTAGACTTTGGCTCATATCAAGCTTATACTTCCGAGATTCAGACTCCACCCGTTTGCAGTTGATAGTCCTTCTCTGATTAAACAGTCATTGTTTTGGGCGGAAGTCTCATTCAAACAAGTTCCGAGTTGGTTGTCAAGCCCCTGGTCACGTGACAACGCGTGAGCGCAAACCGGCGACATCTATCAGTGGCTTCGGATTTCACCACTCAATGCTCTCCCCACTCTCGACCTGGTGTAAATCGCTTCATGCCGCGGACAGGTCTTGGACACTGCACGCTTCATGCGTGCATGTGGCGAGCAATTAGCTGCGTTCGTTGCTGCGACTTCAAATGCGTAGTCGATGTTGTCGAAATGTTTTCCTTCTTGCGTAGCCCTTTCGCTCCTTGTTGAGTCATAATCAGACTAATTTGCTCCACTAGACTTTTTTCTTCAGTGCGAAAAAAAAATGGTCTGGAATGTTTTTGCTTGAAATTACCTTGGCAACGCGTGACCGACGATCTTGTGATTCATTTTATTGACTTCACATCTTGGTTGGGGCTCTGTTTTTCGGTTCGGCTCATGTGCTGCAGTTTTGACTTTGAAATAAGAATTCCACTGCCTGCCAACTCGGGATGATTATGCTGCTGACAGTTTGGTATTACCGCACCTCCTCCCCTATTTGTTTGTCAGTCTCATTAGTTTTAAAGCATATGTAAAATCGAGTTTTTAACTTCATCCCTTTATCAACTAACCTTTGTGTGGTTGCATTTGGACGCGCCTTCTATACTGTGACAGCAACCATAAACCATTGACTCCCCCTCTCCTCTTCTCTTTTTCTCATTCCATCGCGTGTCCGCTCTTTTGCTTTTCTTTTTCCTTTTTATCTTTCAATAAAATGCTGCCAACGTAGGAGACGAAGATCGAGCATGCAAACCTCAGGTGGAAATATTCCTTTACCTTAAAAAAGGCGCGTCTAAGTGGAATAAAAACACTTTCATTACCACCCTTCATATTGTCCTCCAAACCACAAATGTGGATTCACACAAAGGATGCGTTAAACTTATCGATTTTGTTTAAGTCAGAATGACGCCAAATTTGGCTGGGTGAGGTTGGTCGGTTCTTCATCGATCGGGCCGTCAATCAATATGGATCGGCTTTCCATGCGCCCGAGTAAGCGTAGTTATTTACTGGTCCAGTCTGACTGTTGTGGACGGAGCTAGTGCCTTGGGCTGAAACGAAAGCTTCTTGGGCTATACAAAAGTAAGCGGAAGTGAGATTGTGACCGATTCTCGCCACCTCCGGATACAACTTGGTAATTGTACGGCAGTTATCATTTATCCAAGTCCTGTATTCGAGTTTTGAGCCTAAGGTAATTGCTTTAGCTGTCTAAGTAGTGCTTTTTAAATGCGTTGTTGATATTTTGTAATGGTTTATTTTTTAACTACCCAGCTTCCTGCCAGTAATGTAGCTCGGCGAACTTGGGATAGACGTTTAGACACGCATATTGATTCACTAAGGAATCATTTGTGCAAACAAATTATATTTTGGACTGATGCTCTCACTAAAAATAAAATTGGGGAGCAAAGGTACGCTTAATCACCTATCGTGGTGGCCTAGCAACGACTTCTGAATATAAACAAGATTGTATCTTTAATCTGAGTATAGCAGACAGCTGCAACTTTAGGTCCTACCGCGTTAAGTTACCCACGGTTTGAAAGTAGAGCTATCCAGTGGTGCATTTGCATGCACAACCCTCTCCTTAGGCGGTTTGAATAATTTTCGTTTGTGGTGGTGGGGCTGTTGGTGCGACTGTCAGTAAACGAGTTCACGTAGGTACGCGTTGATATGCAATGTATAGCATAATGGTGGCGCGCTTCTCAAAAAGTTGTTCCTCTCGCTCTCCCTTTCTCCCATCTTGTTTATCCTGCGGATGACTAAGTTGTTATGGCAAAAGTCGTAACATTTTGCGTGTTTAACTCTCTCTTTTCATGGGAGGTAACCTTTGTGGTGGCCTACTTCGCCTTGTTTCCTCTAATCAAACACTTCCCCTCAGAATCCTGCTTAAACTATACTGATCGGCTTCGAGTACACGAAAGTTTTTTTTTCACAAAAAAGGCAGGTTGGCACACGTCGACTAGGCCCGCCTTTTGTGTTCCAAACAAAGGGCCATCGAGGCTAATTTGCATTCTGAGGACGGAAATGCCACACCACAAATTTGTGTCAAAAATCTCGAGCCTTTGTTTGTATGGGTAGTCTCGCCTCCCCTTTTTTCACGCTTTCCGCTGGCAAAAATGGCTGTTTTGGTGGTGACTACAGTTGAATGCTGACTGTTATGCGATCACTTGAGAAGTGGGGAGCATTACTGCTGTCTCACTAAAAACAGGAACCTGTTTGGACGTTTGCAGGAGGTTGATTAATGCAACCACCCTTTCTCCTGACATTTTGTTTTTGTTTTCACCTCCGGAAGTAGGCTTTTTACGTCCCCTAGAGTCGAAATAAACCCAAAATACGGAGTAGAAATAGCTAAGTGTCGCAGCGGGTTTGGAAAAGTAGAAAATACCTTTTGAGAGGGAAGAGGTAAACTTAAATGCAAGCACTTCACTAGTCCATAATCATAAAGCTGTCCTTGAAGTCCCATAATTTCTAGTTGGTTCAATAATTGATTGATGAATGGATTTGCAGAGCTACTTGAAGTACAAGGTTTCAATAGGAGGGCTCATATTTATCTCTCTGCGAGCCGCTTGACAGCTGTTCTGTCAGTTGAGTTCAAAGTCTACAGCGCAGAAGTTGGGCGTATCTTCAAGCCTCCTCTTCCAGGGCCCCCAAGTACCACCACCCAAAACAGTCCACATTGTTTTACTATTCCAATAGCTCACCAATTTAACTGTTGTTTAAAAGTGAACAAGTGCAATTGTCCTTGGATCGGGCACATTTGGACCCTCTTTTATTGTTTTAAACTAAATCCAGTTATTTTCGTCAAACTCGTGCGAACAATTGCTAAACAAACATAACATGTCACACATTCGTGACGCTGGACTCACGTATTAAATCTTTACAAGACACCCGCTTTGTTTTGTGGCTATCTTATTTTATGACCGATTTCCCCTTGATTTTAAATGCATTGCCTCATCTTTTAGTTATGTTGAACAATTAACCGGGATTCCTGTAGATTCGGCTGAAAGCGAGCGAGGGGTACTTGTACCGCCCGTTCCCCATTTTTAAATGTGTAGTGGAGTTGTAATACTTTGCTTGTTTGTACTTTTTCCAGACTACCGGGCCTCCGACCCATGCCAACCCCCTTTGCATGTCGCCAATACATATTGTATCCGTGTTTTATGTCTTCTTTTGTGCTCAGGGAGGTCTCTAATCTGGGTCTGGTGAGGTGCAACAACGTTTATGGATAGTTGGTTATGGGAGCATGGGAACGGGCGTGAGAGGGCACTCTCAGGCGATAGTATGTAGGCGTGTTGGTAGAACATGGCATACCTTCCATTCCTTCACTCATGCTCCCAGACTAGCACACAGAGCTAGTCACTTTTGGAGGCAAACACATTAGTCACTACAGCTGCGTGATTGCACACACCGCATGAGCGAGTGGGTTGGGGGCCGCCGTCGTCGTACCCACTGAATGATTTTTCGCCATGCAGGCAGAGAGGCTGAACAAAGCTTCAAGCTACAATGGCGCTTATACATGTTCACAAAAGGAAGTTCAGAAGGTCATTAAACAACCATTTTACCCTCCAGGTGACACTGATGTTTATGTGGTGTGGTGTACACAGTCTGCGGTGTGCCTAACACTCTCAGGCTGGAGAGCTGCTCAGTGTCGAAGCAATGCTCTCCTCACTTTGTGTTTGCTTTTAAAATAATAATTTGCTTATTTTAAATCCACCTATATGCATAATTTGAATGAATTGCATACAGCAATTACACTTAATGTGTTTGCCACCCAGTGTCACATATGTGTGACTCTGATTTCATTAATGCGGAATAGTTATCTCCTCCACTTAAAATGATTTTTCCTGGTCAATCCACCTTCTCTAGGCACGAGTCGTTTGAGTGAATTACTTCAACGATAAATGGTACGTCCTTTGCAATCCACGGACCGTAATTATGGCGGTGAATAAATTAAACTGAATCGTTTCATCTGACCATTTATGTTTATCCGAAATAAATTTAAGGTAGTAAATCGACGACCAAAACACTTCACTTTTGCGCACTTGAAGTGCGCATAAAATGCACAAAAAAAAACATTCGAGCAGGCAGTTTCGACGCTAGAATACACCCACTTTTGCATGTGACTGCACTTTCAGTGAATACTGCATCGATGGGGCCTTTTGACGGTGGCTTGATGGGGTGAATTGCTCCTTGCAGATGCCCTCTGAAATGAAAGATCTCGCATCTGCCTTGGTTGTGTGCAATGCCACAACTCCCACTTTCATCTCCTTATTACAGAGTCGCGCTACAGACGTAGAGCCTTTTCATTACTCGAAGTAGTCGACAATTTTCAACTATTTCCTACCTATTTCATTTTTATTCAACGACTGGATGCAGGGGAATTAATTACCACATAATTTAACTAAACGGGTGTCCAAAGGAGGTCTGTTCCCAAGTTAATGCTTAAAACCAATTCGACTGGGAATCTACGTCACCATTCTGCTTATCTCCCTACTTTATTTATATTTCAAGGCTTTCAATTTGATGCGATGAATAGATGCTTAAAAGCATTAAACTCTGACCCACAAAGTGTGAGAGTGTGTCATATTAGGGGGCTGTTTTATAGCCCAAGGAACACGTTGGAAAGTAAGCTACTAAATTTAGGGTCTGTGATTCACTCCAACCTCCTGGTTGTCATAGTCACTAAAATTCAATGCTTGCTTTTGCAGGTGATGAGACAGGTTGGTGAATAATGGAAGGTGTTTCTGGTGCTTAAGGTCGCCTTTTGACTTCGAATTTGCTTGAATGAGGATCACTGCCAAGTTCAAATTCCTCAGTATGCACTTCGTCGGGTAAGTAGCTATGGTTCCTCCTCCCCGAGTCTCCCCTGAAAACACGAGAAGACCCAATACTTGGGCAGAATAGGTATCGCCGATCTACATAAGGCCGTGGGGGATCACTGACCTGGCCCAAGCGCCAGGCGGCTCGGCAATTGTCGAGCTCCCCAAGTGGTCCTCTACCAGTACTGGGGTGCATAGACAAAACCAATCTCGCCGGTGCGAGCTGTGGTGCGATCTCGCGGCTTCCGGTTTCTTTTAATGCCCGCTTTCGCTGCCACCTTAAAGACACAAATAAGCATTTCCTTGAGTTGAGATGTAAGATCAAAGGAATGCAAATCTCCCTTTTTATTTTGCTCTAAATATGAATTTATGCCTCCTTGAGTTTAACGACTAAGTGCATGCATTAACCACTATTTATGGTGGTGGCTGTGTGGACAGATTTATAAAAGTAGACTTCATTTTCATTTGAATACCACCCTAAAAACAGTCGGAGTTGAACTTTCAATGGTGAATACCCAGCATATCGAAAAGAGGTGATGCCTTGCTTCCCGAGACGAGTTTTAAAAAAGATTTTACACAACTTTTATTTACGGCTATTTTGCATAAAGGGCTTCCTACTTTGCAGTGTTCCTTTAGTATTCCCCAAAATGCCGTATTTTTACACCTAGATTCATAGCCCTCGGTGGAAGTGGTGCCCAAGTCCAAAGTCTAATCCACATTCAGGGATACCAGAGACGGAGGTTGGAGTAGTAATAGTTTCACTTGGATGTATCTGGGCCACATTAATCGTCGTTTGCCTTGGAGAGCTATTAAGCAAATTTATTAGGTCATTAATTTTGCCTCCATTAATGCGACTTCATTAATGAAGGCGAAATTGATGACTTGTTTCAAAGCAAAGTCCCACAAGGAAATAGTTCTGTGGTTTTGTGACTCACACACCCATACGTGCTAAAGTGGACGAGAGACTGGGCAACAACCCACTTGCCTCGACAAAAAAACCATCAAACGGCAAAAAAAGGGGAAGAGAACTCAAATCGTTGGGGCAGAGAGTTGGTGAATCAGGCCAAGGATCCAGTGTAAATTATTCACGTCCAGACACAAACACGTCAGCCAAAACAACACACTCACCCTCGAGGAGAACAAAGGGAACTTTTAAAAGGCAAAACGAGTAGAACGGTAGGCTAGTTTAGAGCTTCAACTATCATTGGTTTATTATCACATTCATCAATGTTAGTAGAGGATATTATTATAATTATTTTACCCTCCTTAAATGTCATTTAACCTCAACAATTAACATACAAGTCCTTTTCGTCGTGCCGGTTCGCTTTAAGGAGGAGAAGTTTACCGGACAAACATACTTGTAATTTATGGAGACTATGCTGATTCCACGTGACTGCGCCGGTACATCATACACGCACCGGTTGTGGACAGTTCTTTCTGTGACTAATGGAAGGTTCCACGACTTAAGCACCATTGGAAAATGCAGTCTTGATTACTACGAATCGCATGTACTCGGTGTGCGAGAACATGCACCGTCCCTTCTTCCTTCCTCGCTTCAAAAGTATCTGCCTCTTTCGGTGCCACCTCATACGTCTCTTCGTGGGCGTTGTTGACATTAATTGTTGACCTCACCCCCTCCCCCCCATGTTTATCACCAACAGCAAAATTTCATGTTTTTGTTGCGAGGGGGGGAGGAGGAGGAGGAGGAGGAGGAGGAGGAGGAGGAGGGGAGGAAGCACCTCGGTAGGCGTTTCCCGTTGTTTTTTACAAGGGCAAAGTAGCAGAGTGAGAGATGACCTTCCAGTGAGTTTATTTGCTCAAGATTTCCATTGTGTTGCAGGTGGGCAGTATCTTATCAAAAAGGGGTCAAAATGAAGACACATTGTTATTCATTTAAATTTTCCAAAATAATTAAATTGAGTGTCATCGTTATTTATACCAAATCCGTCCGGCAAATATAATGTGTCCGAAACCTACTACAAAAGTCGCCAGGTCTGGTGCAATGGGAAATTTTGCCTGCTCCCCATGATCCTCTTGAGGACATGCGAATTAGTGACTGTCCCATGGAGGTAGTATCGGACGAACAGCACGGGAGTCACGAGATCTTTAAGAAGCGCCTCCTTGAGGCCTGCTCAATGAACCGCACCTGTCTAGTCCTCTCCATCTCCACCGTATTTCGCCGTCTCAACACCTCCGAGGGCCAAATAATCATGGCAACCGAAGATTTGGGAGCACCACAACACCACCGTTTTCGCTTTGGCTTGTGATAAATATTCCACGAAATACGAGATAACGAGCTAGACTTGACCGCCCTTTTGAGTAACGACTTTTTATAAGCGAAAAATTGGCCTATTCTTGAAGTACGCAGTTTAGAGAAAGAAAGGAATCTTAGTTTATCGAGTATACTGAAAAAATCTTTGGATGTTTTTCTGTTGAATGGAAAATGTTTCTTCAATTAGGTTTTTTGAAGACAGTCTTGTGAAAAAGTGAATACGAGACCGACAGCCTCTCGTTGATAAAGCCGAGACAGAACCAAGGAGGGAAGGAAGTTCCACTTTCCAAAAGTTGATTGTAGAGCATGCTTTGCATGTTAGCTGAAGTAGCTACCTGGTCAATATCCTTCGGCCCTCCCACCCAAGTGAATGACAGCTGCAGGCAGCCGACTTCCACATTAGGAATGAGAGAGGACCATTTCATCTGTCTGGAAAAGCACATACGAATAATGGCACCGCACTGAATAGTACCAAGGGGATGAGCCGAATGTAGATGCAAGAATGCCATCGTAGAGGCACCCGACGGTCGTCAAGCAAAGCAGGGCTTGTATGACCCTCCCGCAAGGGTGATGATGCTCTCCTTTGCCCACAGACTGGGTTGTTTTACAACGTATCCTAACTCCTCATGGTCTCAATAAGTTTAAGGCGACTTGCTATTACCGGCTGAAAGGTTGCAGAGAGCAAAGCCTCCTTCGTGACAGCATTGAGTGAACCACTAAATCAAACGTGTTAAATACGACAGTATGTACCACTGCTGCTTTGAAGTCAAATGTCCTCCAAGAATTGCTTTTTGTGAACTTTACACGATCACATGCTGCTTGAAGGAATGTTGAGACGCAAATAAGGCCTGCTATGACATATTCTTTGCGCTGCATTCCACCACATATTAAAAGCTCTCTTCACTTCGTTTTACACAGTATAGTAGTTGAGATTTCTCTCCAACCAAAGTCAACCTTTGAGGGTATGATTGTTTTAGCTTTGCCACGGGAAACCTTCAAGAAAGGAAAATTACAGGTGTTTTAATTAATTTACAAAGTTTATGTTCTTTTAGATGCAAAGCAGGTACAAAGGCAGTTAAGCATAATGAGGTGTGCATTTACTTCAGCCTCAAAACTTAGGCGAGATTGGGTCCTGTGACTGATCCAACTAGCATTAAAAACAATTTTGTCAGTGTGTAGGTTGTCATTCCTACACACAGTGAGATTTTGTATGCACTGAAATGTCTTTTATAATTAGTGTCTGGGATTTGATGTAGCACTTTAGTGGGATCAGAGACATACCAACTGTCCCATTGAGAATGTAAACAATTTTTTACTTAAGGTATAAGAAACAACCTTTCCAAACAAACAAGTCCAGAGCTGACATTTAAAGTGACAGGTCATTTCTTTGCTATATTTGCTAGGTGAAAAATGGGGAAAAATTGCTCTAAAACACATCAACCAGGATTTGCAGTCGCGTAGGACTCCTATCTGTCTTTATTGCAAGAAGAAGAAGAAAAAGAAGAAGAAGTGCTCTGCTCCACTGTGAGAGTCCTGAGGTCAAAAAACCAAACGGTAACTTGCATAAACGCATTGGTGATGTTAAAAAGGTCTCCCTCACACTTGTACGTGAGATTGCATTAGCATAAACTAGAGATTTGCGCATACCACGTCACAGGTAAATCGCACAACCATTTTACCTACAAAATTAATGGTTGAAAAGCCTAGCCTTCAGTTTACAGAGTTGTTGGTGTCATCAAACTCATTAAAAAGTTATGCCTACTAGGAATCGAGGAGTTTTTCTTCCCTCAAACACTGTTCACCATTCATTTGAGGAGGCAAGTATGCAGAGAAATACCATCCTCTGCATGACAACTATAATGTTAAAATGAGCACTTAAGTTCCACCCTTTCCCCTGGGGGAGACAGTCAAGGTGCCACTGTGCCTTGACGGTGGATGCAGAAAAAGGCACGCCGTCTGACGTAGAGCACAGAGGGGAGGGGGAATGGAAAGGAGGGGGATGGGATAGGATAGGACAGAGCAGAACACATTGTGGCGGTAATGTGGCAATAAAAATCAGACCTGAGCGGAGTTTACGCACGCACGCACGCGTGCATACGTGCGCACATGCGCACACCAAGGCGCACACTCACATTATCGATCGCTTCACTGAAGCGCAGCGCGCGCGTAGTGTTGATGGACTGGGTGCGTGTGTAGCGCTTCCAGGTGGTATTGAGCCAACGGGAGGAGGCATTGAAGCCAAAATTAGCTGGAACACTGAGCAAGAAGATAGGGGAGAGAGAGAGAGAGAGAGGGAGAGAGCAAAAGGGGTAACGGAGGTGAGGGGGGGAGGAGGGGAGACGGGGTGGAGGGTTGGAGGCAATAGTTGGGCGAAGTATTCATTACCCACGGGAAAATAATTCTTCTCTCTATTACCGAAAATTCTTCCCACTGAATTCTGTTCTCGCGTTTGTGAGTTATGAAATAACAATGCACTGAGAGCTCCTCTCCTTTATCTCGTGGATTTGCAGGCGTGATCATGAGTCGGTGCAACTCGTCCTCTAATTTCAACATCCTCAAGACAGAAGAATGAGCATTTCCATCATTTACTTTCTGACTCAAAGGCTAGTTTCTATGTCATATGGTCTCCTGCTATACCCTTGGAAGAGGCAAAGCAAAAACTGGAACCATTGAGCAAGAAGGTATTGTTATCGTTTGAGTACCGCGTTGAATGAGTGCTGAATCACACGCATCTAGCAGAGCGTCACACCCTACCTCTGCCTACTTACCTATGCGTGGCCGAGAGGCTTCCCACCTCAGCACACTGTCGTGTGAATATTTACTGTGAGAAAAAAGCGACTGCACACAAAACACAGCGATATAGCCAACTGAACCGTAAGATTCAGGATATGCTAAGCAGGGTCTAGTTTTCATAATAAACTAATGTTCTGATGCTCTAACGAGGCCCATGCAAAACTAGTGTAAACATAGGATTTAGCCTTTTATTTTTCACTGTTCATCAGATTGTCTTACCTTCAGTAGTTGTTTAAGACGTTTAAGTATAAGCTCCACACTTGCGTTTGGGGATTCCACCAAGTGCGATGCCATAAGTTGCCTTCAAAATGGCCACACACCCACAGGTCATAAAACCAATGAATTCCAAAAGTACCGCCCTCGTTCACTTTGTTTTCTATAACATGAAAAAAAGATTGACACTAGCAACGGACTATTGTAATGCCCTTTGTGGCGCAGAGAAGCATAAGCCCCTCCCTACAATAAAAAGATTGAATTGTCTCATCGAAATTACAGCATCAGGTGACCGAAAGTTTGGCACAACTGCTTGTTACAACTTGTAGAGAGCTGTAAAATGCATGCAATTTTCTCCACACCACCATTACAATGCATAAGACCAATCAAAATGATATACACAACGGTGTAGTCTATCTCTTCATACACTATCACCTTAGCCTGATGGATGAGGTTAGAACTTGTTCGCCTTCCAAACCGAGCTTACCCCGATTCATGAACCACAGAAAACTCTCCTCAATATCGTACGGCATTCGGCAATTCAAACGGGTCTGACATCTCCATTCCAGTGATGAATCACTCAAAAGCAAATACACCACAGAGAAAGGAGAGCCTCCACTCCCTCGCAATGTGACCAACTCGTGTTGTTATTGATGCCCTAGTTTGAGACAGGCTTGTCGAGACAGTCTACGGCAATGCTAAATCTCAGGGATGATGAAACACTTGGGTAAGACTAGCATCAATTGGGAGTGGGAGTGAGAGTGGTGGGGTGAAAACCTGCCATGCACCAACAGATGACAATGAGCGTGACCGACTCTCCTTCTCTCCTTCACCTACTTCACGTGCATTTCAACCACGCATCACTCGTGGACGCTGCAACATGTCTTTTGTGTCTTCGCTGTTGCAAAGTTAATTGCCCCGAGGCACTGCAGAGGCCCACACCACATCTCCACAAGACTGCGCCTGCTCTCTCTCTCTCTCTCTCTGTGTGTGTGTGTATGTGTGCGTGTGTGTGTGTGTGTCGTAGTGTTTGTGTTCGTGCGTGTGCATGTGTGTGCGATGGACTGCAGCCACATTGTTCACTGCGACTTGTTCGCTTGATCTCAAGACTAGGAACAATGAGGCCTGAGAACTGTCAGCTCAATAGCCGAAATGTTGTAGGGAGGGAAAGGGAGAGAAGAGGAAGAGGGAGGGCACTTCTTCAGAAACAGTTGGTATTGGTCAATCAGTGTGGAGGTCGAAGTCTGCATTGTCTTGTCTCGTCTTGCACACCGCAAACGGTTGTGGTGAGATGGTGATACTGACCCATCTTCAACCCAACCTCTACTCACTCCCACCCTCTGTCTTTCGATGGTCCGATTTCTGCTAAATTCAAGAGATTATCAACTTGTTCTAGCTTGAGACAAGTAGACTAGACAGCTGTAACATAGAGATTAAGTGGAAACTAAGATAGGCGGGATTAAGATTTTTTGGCTTCCAGAGCCAAAGTGCTTTGCGAAAGTTGAATTTTTCAGCGCCTTTGCCTGCCTTTGGAAAAGGATAAGCCTTAAAGTGGTGATGCCTTCAACCAATGATGCATTCTCCGCTGCTATCTGTGTTAATTTAATTTTTATGATGGCCATTAGCGCGAACCCTTTTGCTTGCCTCATACACTGGTTACATACGATTTAACCGACATCACGCAAGTTACGAATTATTACTCCTTTCTAATTATAACAACAGTTTCCTGTAAAACTGGATAAGGTGACCAATTGCAACATTTTAACAGTCCCCATTGATGGCAGAGTTTCCGAGCTTCCCAAGCATTCCTCTTTTCACTCCTCATTTTCTTCACAAGTTCATAAATCATTCCAGTTAAGCTTCTTTCGAGTAATAGCCACCTGCAAGACTTCTTGTTAAACCTATTACATGATTTATAGGTAGTACTTCGACTTCCTTGCCCGATCACCGCATGGGGGCAGGCGTTGGGTTGCTCCGCTTTCTCTACCCCAACACGACTGGAGATGGATGCCAAGCAAATTTGTCTCCAAATAAGAATGTAAACACTAAGTAATCGAGTTATTGTTTTATTTTTTAAAAGTGAGGAATCGTTCTTGTTGCATCAGCAGGATTTTAAGGCACATGAGGTGGTTAAGTGTACCCACTGAACCCGATGGGAGAGGGAGATAAGGCGTGGTTGTCACTCTTCACCTCTGTTTGCGATTTTACGTCCACTAAATCCACACTGTTGCCAGCTTCTGAGAGTAGCAGCAACTATCTCTCCGAGTAATCCCCAAAAATCAATGCCTTTGTTTTGATTTGTGGAAGAGCCTGCATGACCTTAAATCGCCTCCTTCCCTTTAATTAAGAAGTTAATATTGCCGCTAAGGTGAAGTCGCATCAACAAAACCCTGTCCCAGATAAGGGCATACCTCATGCGAGGGTGGTCAAGCCAGTAATTTACCAGGTAGAATTAATGATAAATGTCACAGCTTGTGGGTTTAACAAAGTCTATTTAGATAGAGACTCTTATTACCTCAAATTTTGTTTATTTTTCACTCTTGGATCTCGTATTTTACCTTGAACTTTAAAAAGGGACATATTTTGGGTACTGGTAGTCCTTCCATGCCTTATCGGCTGCAAAGATGAAGCCGTACGCGAAGTTGTCTAAGGTACAGATCATTCAACGAGTAGCTGAGCAAGCACCACTAAACTTCCTCCTGCGGAAGCCTGAGTGACGCAACACCCGAAAACCTCTTACGTTTGTACTTTCAGTGCATTTTATTATTTATTTCCCAATAAAACCTTATTACAAGTACCGCTTTAACGAACACGGTGTGGGATGTTATGGAGATGGACACAATCCCACCTACTTTTTCCCCATTTTATTTTTATTTTACGGTGTGTGTACTTTTGGAGAAAGTTGGATTAACATAGATGAATGGATTACAAAGAATGGGTGTGAACTTGGCGCACCAGAAATTGGGAATTGCCTGGCCTCATCATTGGACAAAAAAGGACAATGTGAAAAGTCCGCACGCCCACGGAAAGCTACACATTGTTTGGTCGGTCATGTGGTGCAATGTAGGGTAGAACCTGGCAATATCCTATTACCTCATAAAAAAGTGCGATGACTAAACCATTCCAGCACATTGCATTGCTAGGGCAAGAATGCCACGCATTTGTTGTAGCGGACGCAACTATTCGCCGCCCCTGTGGGCTTCGAAATCCCCCGGAGAGGGTCATGTGACTCCCCTTTCCATATTGATCAATTTGATGGCCTACACATGCACACACACACACACACACATACACATACACACATACACACACACAAAGCAGAAAGCAACCCTTCACGAAGCCTTAGGGCAATTAGTCATCAGCCTCCTCCTCCTCCTTCTCCTCTCCTCCCCCTCTCGCTGCGTTTGCCCTAGGGCAGGCGGACACCTCGCGCCATGTGATGTTTGTGCTGGTGGAATCGCTCTTTGTGACGAAGACGACATAGAGGTGTAAACAAACAACACAGATTCTTCTTATTGATGTGGTCTATGCTTTTTGATTTGTGTGTGTGTGTGTGTATATATGTGTTTATTCGGTGTGCTTGTCCCACACCCGAGGCAGCCTTATTAAGAGAATAAAATTGTGTTGGGAAATCTAGCAGGATAGAAATCATTGCGTGTGACCTGAACCAGGCTGTGAGTCACGCAATGTGTGCATGTGTATATGGGTGTCTGACGAAATTTTTCATCTGAAAGCGTTTACTTCTTGTATTTCCATTTAATGAAGATTGTTTTGCAGTTTTTTTTTGTAATTCCATCTCTTTCTCGAAGCTGTGAAGTGCGCAAACACGCACCCACACACACAAGCAAAGGCACAGACATTGTGGAAACGTTTCGTTGAAATGCGCACATCGAAACGTGCATTTCATTTTCGTCCTGTGAGGCTTCCACGTGTGAAATGGGTGAGCGATAAGGCTTCTTTTTTCTTCTCCCCTCAGATTACAAGCACGTGTGAAGCCTCCTCAATGCATAGGCCTCCTCTGCATGGGCACACGACAACACCCACTGGGCCATAAATCGTCCCCAGCCCCAATTGATGCCTAGTGTCAACTAAGGAAAGAGACGAGAATGCAATGCTGTTCTTCCACTCTTGCGAATCCCGACTAGATAGGCATCCACCCAGAAGTGTTTGCGAAAAAAAAACCGCCTAATGTGTGGTAATAGTTATGATGGAAAGGCTTGAAAAACCGGCAGAAACCCTGTAGCCACGCTTCTTTTCAACGACACAAAAAAGGAATTCCAGGAATTTCATGTTGATCGCTCCTTCCAGAGGGTAGGATAGCGTCTTTTTACCCTCAAATGCATCTATCGCTACCAATATTTCCGTGGACTGCTGGTCCCTGTGCACTGTTTTGCTTGCATCGACAAATTTCCTGACTAAATCGCTTCCGGGAATTCTATGTAAAAAACTTTCATTCAGTCGCCGAAAGAGGAAGACGTCCCTCCTATAATAACGATAGAGAGCCCCAAACATTACTACACGTCCGCGGAAGTTTCAGTTATCGGACCTTGAAGAAGGGTAAACATAACTTGTCCTTTTAACTCTGGGTTTTAGTAACGGGCCAATCAGAGTCTCCTCCAACGTGCCTCCACGGGACATCTCAGTTTTTGGACTATGCCAGTGGCCTCAATCCCTTTGTACATCCAAAATATATATTCTGTCCTAATTTTGTCTTCTTTCGTATTTATGGGAATCTCGAGGCGTAACAATACTTAGAAGGAAACAATATGGTCCTCTCACTTAGTTCCACCCATAGCTTCTTTACTCCTCTCCCTCAGTTCTGTGTTGAAGTGGTACTCAAGGAACTCACTTGCTGTGTCGAGAGGTTCTTTAAAAGGTGGAGTTCAATGGGAGTAGAATGACGACTGGTGAATCACTTCTGCACGTTGTAGCTAGATTTAGTACACAAATCCACTGAATCGGCGATATGCCAATATGGAGCAAACAAAGTAAAGTTTCCAACGCAAAAGCTTGATACTCCTCCCTACCATATTCCAAGTGGATAGCCTCCACACACTGCCTGACAAGCGCCTTAGCCGTGGTAGGCGCACAACGCACAGCCCCAGACGACTTACGCAACCACTCTCCTTTCAGGCATAAGTAGTAGTCACGAATCTCTGGGTGGCTTAATAGCCTTCGCCCCACCTCGTAGCTACTGAAACTGGCATCGCTGAAGCACGAAAAGGCGCGTAATGACCCCAAGCCACCCAGCCTTAGTCCACCACTTCGAAATTGGCTAGAATGTATCCCCTACTGGGGGCCCGGGCTCACAGTTCCGAAGACCTGAACCAAAGGCGCGGACACAAGAAAAAACGACCAGAAGATTGATAACAAATTAGGCTTATTTGAAAGCGCCAACAATGGCTTGCCTCCATTGATGTTGTTGTTGTAGGTTGTTGAGTTGCTGCGTGCAAAGTCTTATAGCATGCACACACACACACACACGTACAAGCACACGCAATGGAACGCTCATACACAGAGGGAAATGGGGAGAGGTGTGTGCTCGTGTGCGTGTACATGAATCCAAGTCTTTGTGTTCCTGGTTTGGGCGAAGGAGAAGAGGGAAGGGACAGCGAGAGAACATATAAATCATCTCCGTTCTACACGGGAAGGAGGATCTCCCCCCTCTCGGTATACAATGATATAAAATGACAAAAGCTCAAAGTGAGGAAGGAGAAGGGTGGGGGGGAGGCGGTGGTGGTGGTTGGAGGGGCGGTAAAAACACCGGGAACGAGAGGGGTTGTAGTTTCTCAAAGAGAAAGAGTGGAAAATGTCTGCGAGTGTAAATGCAACAACCTTCCAGAAGGGGGAGAGATGCGGCATCGCTCTTCACCGCGGCATTATCGTCATCATCACAGATCAAAGGTCGAGTGGTCGGTGCGGGAAGTAGAACAGAAAATTCCGCTTAAATCGAAAGACAACTGGTGCCCGCCAGCAGAGGATGGATTGGGACGGTGAGACGTGTCGGGAAAGGGTATGGGATCGCCAAATCGAACGACGACGATGATAGCTTTTTTCGTATCCTCCGCCTACCACTCCTGGTTCTACTAAATTTGTTATTGTTGCTTTTTTACTTCAAATGGGAAGAGGTGAGGAAGTTAATGAAAGAGCACTTGGTTCAATGATGATTGGTGTTGTGGCGGCGGTAGATCGACTACAAAAAAGGACTGCCACCACGGGACAAGCGATGTGTCGTTCCGGTCATTTTGCCGCTTTTATGTGGTCCTGAGACAGAGAGGAAAAACACTTTGTTTGTGGAAGAGGGGAGCTAAGTCTGAATTGTGTGCGTGCATGTCTTTTTGAAGTTTTCGTTTTGGAAGAAATGCAGAAAGAAAGTGGAACAAGCTAGTAACAGTGGCATGTATGATTGCCACTACGGCTCGAACATGAATTGCAAGTTGTCTTCCTTGTCGGTTCTATAATACAACAATGAATTAGGATAACACCTCAGCCGCATAACGTTTGCTCAGTCGCAACCATTATCGGGTCAACTTACTCACAATCCTCCGAGATTGTGTCCAGTGTAGTAGGACTAGAACAACCAATACGAAGAAAAGTGCGTCTGGACAGAGTCCATGCGAGTGCTCTGCGACTGCTGGGATGAGAATCGCGGTAGAACACATCGTAGAGCTCCTCAACCAAAGTGGAGCACTGGTGCACATCATTCATTTGGACCTGCAAGGAGAATTACGTCAATATATTGGATGAATACGTGAGCGCTTCGTGCAAAACGATTTAGTGCTTCCAAGAGACTTACATCGCAAAGCTGAGCCAAAGCCTCGACCTCTGACACACGGAAGTGATGCAGCACCGCCAAAGCAACCGTAGCCGGTCTGAAGCGGTAGATCTCGAGAGAACAGAGGGCGACCACGAGTCGGCTCGTCATAGCGCTCCAAATATCGTACATACGACGGCTCTGTGGATTTCTTGCAGTAGCAGTAGTTGTCTCAGCACTTCCTGACTCTGGCATCGAATTTGGGGGCAGAAGGGGCTGCCCCTGAGGATCTTCAGCTTCCATAGGAGATGTCCTGCCCACTTCGGTGCCCCCAAAGCTTGAAGGGCTGGCGGTCCCTTCGGGTAGAACTATTGCCGCGGAGGCAAAAAGGCGAAGGAAGTCAAAGGCGTTGACACCGTCTAGGTCCCCACCTAGTTTGGAGGTCAGGATGTCTTCCATGCGAAGCAGATCTGCTGCTGTTCCACCACAGTGCGAGATTTGAACCAACGCATCTGGACTCGGCACCCCGAGCTCCTAAAGATCAACAGACAAATCCCATGACAAATTCATGCAAGATCACGGCAACGGGGTGTTAGACTACTGCGGAATCGAATGTGTCAGAGCGTCGGATACGCAAACTTCTACAATACATCAGTCTCAGGAACAGCGAGAGCAGTGGATGCTATCAGATCCGCTATATCGAGAATAGATAATCATTCGAGTGTCGAAATAAACGAAAACCAAACTCGAGACAGCTTTAGTATGGTAAGCACAAAGAACCATAGGTGGGGCCTGCAGTCTGACTTCCAGCGCTCGGACAGTGTTGGTACCCCCACCCCCTCTCCCATTCCGCCACGATAACGTACGATGTTAACACAAGTGACTCATTCGTAAGGTGACAGTGCCCCGGATTCCTAGCATACAGATAAGCTTTATCAGGCAATGTTGACTGGATTCACTTACCGGAGTGGATTCGACCAGTTTCGCAGCAACGTAATATGCAGCGGCGGCAACACAAGCCATGTACTTTGGCTTAACCTGTAAGGAGGGTAAAAAAGACTTAGCAGTTGAGGTGAAATAGCTAAGCAGACTTTAATAAACGGGAGTCTCACCTTGACTTTGACGATGAAGCGGTCAATCAGATTAACCGCCTTGCAGAATGCCTCCGCGGAGAGGGTAAAAAAGGCATTATGCATGAAACGCAGACTGTGTACAGCCTCATTGCGAAGGTTGGCGTCTACCTTGTCCTCCGCAACCTACAATTCGGAGAGAGAGACCAATCTGAAGTCCTATAAGTTGCCCAAAATAGCACAGCGACTTAGAAAACTCGCGCTTTAGTGGCACAGCGAGATTATCTGCTTCCAGCCTCACCCACTCACTCACGCACCACATACACACGCACGCACGCAGTGGCACATGCGAGGCGAAGGAGACAGGGACTTGGGTGCATCTGTACCTAAGTCTGGGCCTAGGCGCACAAACGCGCGCACCAAGATATATGGGCATTTGTGTGTGTGCGAACACCTGGGCCGTGTACACACAAGAAAAGCACGTCATCTGCAAGTGCGCACGTTTGTGCACGCATACACACACACGCACTCACGCACGCACGCACGCATGCACGCACAAAGAAAACAGCTGGGCGGAGCAACCAGGAGGCAGTTCTGGGAATCAGCTGATTGCTAACTGTCAAAGAAACATCCGTAGGCGTAAACACAGATGCTACTCAGCTCTCTGCAGTTTGGACCTCAAATTGCACAATCTCTAAACTGTGAAGCAGCCTCAGGTCTAATAATCATATAAAACTAGCAAACTCACACTTGGCTAAAACGTCTTCGTGTGCGCTCAAGTACACATAACAGTTTTAACAGTCTACTTCCGATAGACTAGATGTGCTAAGTGGTTTGCTTGAATGCAGAAATGGCTGTTCCGGACCCAGCAATGCCAACTGTCGAATGAGTGGAGTGGGGCAAGCACTAAGATGTACATTCATTGCCGTGGAGACGGGGGTTTAAAATGACATGCGATAACGTAACGGTGAAATTACTACCTAGAACATCGAATGGCGAAAGCTAAGTGTTTCTGAGTATTGACAGAGTAAAAACACCTTCCTCAACCCTGGCTTGCTGAAACCGCAGTTTTTCGCGTTTGCAGACGCATGTAAGCTACAATGAACCTTTCGTGGTAAGAAAATTGACAGTGGGTTGTGCAGTGCGATTCGAAGTCCAAATCTATAGTTTGCACAACGTTTCAGGCGATCCTAATCACTTGGCCGGGTGTCCACTCGCATACATTTTGGATGTGGTTTAAGACATGAAAAGAGACACGCAAGAAAGAGCGACATAGCCACTAACAAGCTCAATAGTACGACAAGAAAAAGAGCTGAGCATTAAGACAAAGTACATAGGTAATGAGAATCCACAACTAACCGGATCGACATAGTAGAGGAATGCATTGTTGGGGTGGTAGTTGGGCTCGCTTTTCAGCAACTTTTGCAGGCGATGCTTGGGGATTCGTGACAGCTAAAAGCACACGAAGAAGCAAGTGAACAGATGGAGAAAAAGAATGTTCGCGAAAGAGTTAGAAGCACTACGCATACACAAATACATACCCACACACACACACGCGCACACACACGGCAAAAGACGCTTACCTCGCAAACAATTGCAGGTGAATTTGAAGTTTTGGTTACACAGTTTTCAATTGATGTCAAAAATATGGGAGCGGAGTGATTTCTGGTCCTACGCTGGAAGAGTGGTTTGACCTGACCGCCCGGAGTAGCTTTTAGTGATTCAGGACTGCACTCAGAATAGCTGGAAGACCTCTCCGCCTTTGAACGCTTCGGGTCTTCATCAGCCGAGGAACCAGGAGAGCTGGGACTCTTGGATTCGTCCCTTGAAGAGGAGAGTTCTGAACAACCGCGGCTATTAGAGCTCCCCGACGCTTTCATTCTCAACAGGGAGCGTTTGGAAGCGGCTGTTCTGCGTATCGTTGCCATGTGCTCATCAGATGGATGGCCAGAGCTAACGTGAAGTTTGGGAGGTGTCAAAGGCTGCGATGAATCTTCACCAATAAGTGTACTCGAGATGCCATGGGTTACTTCAACCATTTCGAATTCGAATAAAATGTATGAAGCGGCAGAAAATGTACAAATATTACAACATAAGAACTTGATACAGAATAGGACGCTCTAATGAAAGGCAATCGTGCTTCAAGTGAACGATGAGGAGGCAACACTAGAAAAGGCAAAAGAAAGTCCGCCACGGATTTGTCTGAAGAATATATATTTATATGTTTTACCGGTGGCCAATAGTCAAACGACCTTGAATTTACCAATGAGCGCGCAGATGTGAACAGCTGTCGAATCACCTAGTCGCAACACCATTACTGGTGCTTGCCTGCGCGTACGGCCTTGTGGGGGTGGTGGTTTTACCTTCAGTCTCAAAGTCAGCCATTCAATCAGAGGAGTGTTTTAGTTCTGCTGCAGGCGGATTGGGCTTGGTAGTGAAGTTGGCTATCTATAACTGAATGGTTAAAGGTAATCACCATGTCAAATGGGCAACCAGAATGCAAAGCATTTCGTCTTTATTAGCTCATGTTACGGAAATACGGTTTTACTGATGGTTAACAGCATTACAACACTTTTATTCGTTGCTTAGGCTAAATGTCTCGAAAAATGTCAATCAAAAGCCGTAAGACACAATACAGTCAGCGAGGCGCAACTGGCTTGCATGCGGACACGATTCGTGGTTTAAGGCAAGAATATGGATGGGGTAGCGTCATTTCAGGGTGGAGCAGGACACTCTCTTCTTAAAATTTTAATGAGTCTAAGCAGCCTGCGTTTGAGGTCACATTGCTTAGCTCAAGCCAGGCATTGTATGCAGAGCCTAATGGGTTTTTTTTTCAAGGCTAGTATAGTCACAGCCTTGCGTTTCTTTGTTCTGCGCCGCGTTTGAGATGTTGATTTAAGGGTGGAAGAGTTTATTAGTTAACCAGCCATCTGCTCTAACTGAATAGTTTTGGTTTGGGGGCCTGGAACGGCATGCACTCAGGACGATTTGTTTGATGAGACCAGTGCTTTGTGGAGGCACCTAGACCATAGAGGAGGCTCACATGGCTGCTATCCTGGGGTCGCCTGTATCACTGTAGTTTGCGCCTTTACGTCCAAACATGCACGTGATGGCCAACTCGGTTACTACATGTGTAAAATTCGGGTTTTAATCAAC
Source organism: Taenia multiceps (assembly GCA_001923025.3). NCBI lineage: Eukaryota > Metazoa > Platyhelminthes > Cestoda > Cyclophyllidea > Taeniidae > Taenia > Taenia multiceps. The sequence continues at coordinate 75,770,087 of CM010311.1, read as the reverse complement.
CACCACACTCTCTAGATTTTACCTTATCAAGCAGCATGATTTATTTCCATGATTTATCCACACTATGGCAAGAGTTGAGGTATTTTACTAAAATTGGTTGAACACCTTCATTTTGACCCTTCCCACTTAAAGATGGGACACCATCCTCTGGATTCGAGAATCTAGCTGGCTAGTTGAGCAGAGCCGTAGACGATTCCGTAGTTTGGTGGTTGTGTGGTGGAGGGAAGGGACTTAAGACTTAAGTTAGAGAACTCAACAAAACTGGAATTGCGGTCAACGGAATGTGAGCATATTGGTACTGATTACTCAATTTAATTCTGAAAAGTGGGGATCATTTAGTGGAAAGGAGGAGCAATTTACACCTCTAAATGCTTTTAATGAAAGGGAAGAGACTTGAAAGGAGGGGATAGCTTTGGTAGCTACCAGCATTATCAAGACATTAGGAAAGTTGAGAGCAATAGTGGCTGTTAAGGTGATTAGCACTACCCTCTACCTTAACAATGCGTGAAGTGTTGCCTCTTAACCATCCACAAGCATAAAATCGTCGATCCCACGCGCAGTTAGTGGAAACCCCATTCTAATACCCCTGTGTGTGTGTTATTTATCAAGAGACTATTTAGGAGTTTCATCCTCGAGTTAAGTGTGCCTCCAAAAGGAATCGTCGTCAAAAGTATTTAACACTGACAAAAGACCAGAGAGTAAAACAATGGGAAATACTGCGGCAGCGTCTTTTTCAAACAAGGGTCATACTTGCAGTTTATTATCCCATTTAAGAAGACTTTGGACCATACTGTATTTAGAGCGTAGAATATGACAGGCATATCCGAGGAATCTACATTCTTAAACATTCAAGAATGCTGAAAACAACTTTGCCTGTATTCTGTTGATGACGCCTCGTTGATAAGCAGGTTATCATAAATACAAGGCTAAGTTATAAAACCTCTGCGTAAACAATTCCTTATTTACAACAAGGTCGCGAATAAATAGTTGCCTTATCAATAACTAACTTGGTAATGTTCGACATATGTCCACCATTTTTCAAATAACTGTCTAAATGTGAATTTGAGAAAAAAAATGATGGATGGTGGTTTCGTTGCAGTGATTTCGACTACACTTTTCTGCCGACCTTTTCGAGTATCTTAAAATGTGGTGGTGTGCACAGGTGATGAGGTGCGGCAGCACTTGGAGGAAACGAGGTAGCTAGTCGTAAGGTAGGGCACAAACCACTAGCCAATCCCTCAATCCCTCCTCGGGTGGGTAAACAAGCCCTACTAACTTCTGCTTTCCTAGTGTTGGAACCATTTGGCAGACAGAGGAAATGACCCCCAAAAAGGGCTTTGGGGAAGCAAATTGTCACTCCAAATGTCATTGTTAAACATCCCTGCTCGACAAGGTTAACAGGTTAATTTACATTAGTGTATCAGGAAGTCACAAAATCACCAGCACTACAAGTGTAGCCTTTTTTGTACATTCTGACAACAAATGATTTAAAATAATTAAAGGAACAATATAATGTTTTTTCCAGATGACTCTGAGTTTTTCTGGTTCGGTTGCACAGACCCGCAGCCAGGGCAAAAGAAGAGGAATGGGCTCATGCAGCGCTGAGACAATTTGAATATCTAACGGACTTACAGTCCCAAGTAATTTATTCTTTTACATGGAAATAAGATGATTCATTCTTAATAGTGTGTAAACAAACAGGACTGGGCCGATTTTGGCCAAGACAGTCTCATATCTCTCCCAGAAACCCGCCTTTTCACGATACACAAAAGACACCTCACAACCCTCCGATTTCTCCTATTGTCCACGGAGAGATGCGTGAGTGTAAACGGAAGTCCTAGGCGGGGTGTTGGTTGTGAACCCGCCGCGAAGGAGACGATCACAAAGAAGGTTGTAGCGTTTAGGCTTGTGAACGTATGCTGGAGGGCAGAGCCTATTTTAATCATTAATTCCACCACTAAAGACGCTCTTGAGCGATTCTAACAATGGCCCGTATTTTACTGCATGAAATTTCCGGTCTCGGTCATCGTCTTGGTGACACAACGTTCCATTTACATTGCGTACTTTTCAATACCAACCTGTCCAAACCCGTACGGCTTATAAGTATTTTCAGGGGGAGCTTATATGACAGGTTTGAACCGCTTGGAAAATAATACAACGATGGATGATCAGTTTTAAATTTTGAAGTCAGTGGGTATTGAGCCATCACTGATCGTCCTTATGTGAATCAACACAATGTGTACTGTTGGCTGGGCTTGAACCACCGTACAGCACATCATTTCTAAGGACGCAAAATGTTTACTGCGTGTTGAAACACTGCGTTTAGAGAGGTTGATAAGAGAATGTCGTGACGCAGTTTGAAGGCATTTAGCATTGGATTCGCGGTCAGGCGTCAGTTGAGGCAAAAACTCTTGTGAATCACTTTGAGAATGTATTTTCACAACATAAGGTACACAGAAGGAAGGAATGGTTGAATGAATTCCCTTTCTTAAATGTCCTCCTGCAAACAGACACGAGAACACACACCAGTACCATGGAAACAATGTTAACACTTCACGACTCAATGAGTAACTGTAGGTGGTAGGTGTGGGTGCTTGCTTCCACTTTATTTCAAAGTGGTGGGTCTTTTTCAGTTTTAAAAGAAATATTTTTAGCTCTAAAGCTAAAACCTTGGCTTACAGATGTACCAGCTTTAAAAAGTGGAGTTACTGACAAGTATCACAAAACAAAATTACTTCCTTCGGGGAGGTTGCAATCCACTATACAAAAGGGGGATGCTTGAAATCTCTCCTAGACTTCTGATAAATAATCAACAACATCATTGAGCTGTCGAAAGTCCATCTGTACATAATTTTCACACTCACACGCCACGCCACACCACACCCACGAAAGGTTGGCAAGGAAAAAAATCACCCCAATGGCACTAGGTGTGTCTTAAAAAAGTTCACATTTGACCTTTGGTTACCGTGAGGCAAAATGTATGTGTTTTTGACCGTAGCAATAACTGATGCCAGTCATGTTGAACATGACATTTCAAACCCCTGCCATGCTATCATGGGGCTTGACTGCGTGGTACACGACCTCCGACTTACATGCGATGTGGTATCATAAAATGGGGAAAATACTTAATCCACACTTTGGGGACTGTGTTGTCTTGGGTCACTCTATGGTCATTGGTGTTTCACTATAGGATCGGTCTTTATTAAAGCTTGGTCAGTTAAAAGCACGTATTAGAGAGGTCAAATGGGGTTAAAAAGTGGATAAATGGGTCACCTTGAAGGGCTTCAAAGGAAAGCGCTAGTCGTGATTTTTAAAGGAAATAAGCGCAATCAAAATAAAAAAAATGTCAACATCAGACTTGACAAATGTTTAAGATTTAAGATCTAAGCGCAATCTACAAGTATACACAGTCGGCACACTACACAGAAGATGTCTTATTTCACATCCAAGACTTCTTTTTCATCATAAGAAACACTCATTTCGCCTTCAAACATTGAAATTATTCACTTTAGAGACTCTTCAAATGCGAGTTTTGGCAAATGATGGAGTCAATTTGTGCTCCTATCTGAACTATGGAAGCCTATTTAGGGGCATTCATTGTACAGTGAACTAGGTATGCCCTTCATCTTCGGCGGTTCAAAGCAATAAATGCCACGACATTATTACGCAGGTTGAAAACCGAAACCCTAATTCAGAACCATACAAATCCATTACAGCTTTACCGATGACCTTCTCAACAGTGTTTTTGGAATGGTACTGAGCTGCTCCTTCCTCGTCTCCACAATTGATGATAGCCTGAAATTGTATGTCATTGAAATTCACGGGAAGTAAAATCGAGGTGCTTAAAGCTAAGCCTCCACTTTCATGCTAGGTTGATTCGGTTCCGTGAAGAAGGATGGGGTACAGAGGAATTAATTATGTATGCCTATTACCAGCACTGCGGCATAAAAAAAGTAGAAATACGTGGCTTTTATTATGCACAGGGTAGCGTAGGAGAATAGTTGCCCTATAAAGCGAAATTATTTACACATAAGTCTAGCAATCTCTCAAAGGCGGAAAATTCTCAGGCTCACACTCTCTTCCCCGCGCACATTCGCTAGTGATATGGAGGTGACGTGACCTTAGGGCTCATTCATTGTTTCGAAGGGAGATGTAGTGGCACGCCTGGAAGGCAAACAAGAGGACGAAAGGTGAATTGTGCAATGCGGAGATTGGCAAAAGAGTTACATAGGTGGTTGAGCTAAGTTAGTAAATGAGGTGTGGCTTTGACAAGATTACGGTGATTTGAGGGAGAAATTATGGGCAATTCGCCCATTTTTGCTTGTGACTTAACTACCGAAATAATTGCCCCATTATAGATTTGGGCTTGTCGTCTGTTAACAGGCACCTATGCTCATTGGTGAGGTTAAGGCAGGACTTCTACCACCTCGGGAGTAATGCTGTGAGGCAAATGTAATTTGGTGGTGAGGTTAAGATAGGAGTAAAATGCAACGGTAATCAACTCAACTGCGTATGCATAAAACCATCAGAATGTCAAAATGATTAGGTAGATAATGTAATCCTCAAATTGCGCAAGTCAGACTCAGAGACTGAGGGCAATGTGATGCAAAAACGATAACCCAATTTCCAATGAATCAACTGACAAATCAAAGAGAATATCTACGACACATCTGCACTACTTGACAGAAGACTGGGAAGTTGGTTATCTAAGCAGAATCCTTCGCGGCACGCTAAAAAAGGCTACCACTAAAGTGTAGATCTCTGCCAAGGAGAGGAGGCAACACAGAGCATGTAAATGCCAAGTTTTCCATCTAGATCAAACTTCACCCTGACTAGTGGTTATTTATTTTCACTTTCGACTGTCGGCTATTCATCCAATTTTGCTTTGGAAGCCTTGAGGAGAAGGTTAGCAAGACGTGGACCAAGACGCAAAAACACTTGTCTCCGCAGTCTAAAAACAAGACTAAGTCTTATGAGAACTCTTCAGCAGAATTTCGTGGGAACGGCGATTATTCGGGCGAGCAGAAGAATGGAATAAACTGAGGCCGCACCACACGTGCTACTTCAGCACTTTGGTGGATAAACATGAGAGAGTCCCATTCTGGTTGAGGCATTATTTTGGAGCAAACGAGTGACAATTTGATGGCACTCAAGCATGAAAGACAGCGTGCTTTCAACTGGCTTATTTTTCTTTTCTGGCAGAAATGATGGCTTGACAATGCGCAAGCCTCAGAGATAGGAAAAAGCAGGCTAACCAAACTCAAATCTTCAACTAGCATTCCCTAGACATGTCCTTTTTTTCTCACATCCAACTTACCCGTGCAAATCATAGGGAGAGCCTCGTCTCTGAAAACTCCCTTCCCCGTGGTCACTTTGCAAGCCTCTTCCAAAATGGAATTCAGCATCAGTTCTTCTAAAAATTGGGTGCTAAGACGTCAGATCTGATAATGAATAGTCTCTTCCTCCTTTAAATAAAAGCTAAGAATTTTAAGTTGGAAGGTGATATAATTGCTTAAGGCGCATTTGTCTGTCTGTCTGGCTGGCTGCTTTCCCGCAGACAGAGATTCACTACCACTCCATGGCCAAAAACCCACCTTCCTTTGCCTCCTCCGTCTGCGGCCGTAGGGAAAAGTGTCTGCACTTGTTAAGGCAAGACACTTGGACAGAAGGAAAGCGCAAGTTAATGAGGCTGGTGAAAAGCCCTGTGAGGACACTGCAGTAGTGAATGCTGGACACGCCAGACACGCCTTCTAATGGGAGGTATTGGTGGTCCGGTGGTGTTTCCCCGTGGGAAGCACTCATTGTTGCAATAACACGTCATCAACTACTGACCCTCTTCCTAGACGGAGGTAGAAGGATCCGCCCAGCTTGGTTTGAATCCGGACCTTCGCGCACGCACCTACGGCCATAAATAAACCAGACGAATGTCTGACTGACTGGCTTGGTGGGTGAGTGGGTGGTTAAGTGACTATCTTGTCGCGCTCGATCGCTTCGAGAGTGTCTGCGTAATTGGGTCAAATCTTTGAGAAGTGGGATTTATTAAGCCGGACAGGCGTCTCTTTTGGAGGTCGAGCATAGGCCTCACTGACCCACCTCCCTTCCCCCTAAGGGGTGGATGACTACCAAAGCATAACAACTGGAGTGTGTTTTGCAAAGTTTTAATCGCAATCCATTTAAATTCAAAACCCACCAAGTGTGGTCAATGTCTAGTTGGGTGTACATAAATCCAAATCAACTTACATTTATTTGTAAATGAATCATTTTCAGGGTGATTCCTAGCAAGAGCCAACAAAGTGGTCTTTCGGTAAGCTGGAGTAGAAGTGATTGTCAACAAACTTTGATATACTTGAAGGCGTGTAATCTTTGTGTATTATGTGAAAAGTTGACGTTTTTTTCCAGCATGCATGCAGACTTCGGTCAGGTATAAACACTTGCGTTTGTTGTGTCTAAGACTTGAGTGACTTATATGCAAGATTATTTTTCTATTTTTGAATTACCTTTTTTTTTGACCTGGAAGCCGCTCTTGCCACCACCCAATGCCTTCGGCCATTATTCATGGAAAAAGGACGTCCGAGTTTTGCCTGACACACAGATTTCGACGTTTGCTTAGAGAAAAAGTGCATTCCAGTTTAATGTCTGAATTTAAACAAATGCGTTTTAACTCTTCCCAGTACATTGAACTATTTTGGTTGGAGATGAAGGGTAGACCTTTGAAGTCGCTTACACCCGAGTCTTGACACAGAATGGGCGATGTACTAAGTGTTTGCACCCTAAATGAACAACCACTGCAAAATTATTTACTAAAAAAGAATCAACCAACCGCCTGTGGCTTGAATATGTTCCGATGTTGATAGGGGACGATACTCTCTAGGTCACACATGGCGTATTAAACCGAGGTACTTTAAAACAATGCTGCAATCATTCTTTAAACTAACCTGTAAACCCAATTGATGGGTGCATTCCTCTCCTCTGGACATCTACCGATGGTAAAGCTTCGTGACATGCACTAACAGGTTGACAAGTGCCCATCATTCATTTGGTAGGGAATGTTGCAGCTCGTTGGTTGTTTGTTCAAGTCTCGGTTTTGATAAGGTAGCCATCAAAGTACCTTCACCGCGTGGACCGACCCCTGGGCCATCTCAGTAGCCCGCTCCCTTCTGCATGCTTTCAGAAAAGTCTTGGGGCGCAGCAATTTGCCTGTACGAGAGCCTATCCCCAAGGTTTATATTTCGCCTCCTCAATCAAAGTATGCTCAGTGCCTTAAAAACACCAGTAACCATGCCAACGTAGTTACGCTCTGATAGTCAATCAGGAAAGTGAACTTTTTTTCCATGCACAGCGAAGATTACACTAAGATACCACCATTTACCGTGAGAAATAGGATGAATTTGCACGGGAACCGTTGCTAGCAAAAGCTGATTGTGGATTTGTAGCTCGCACTCATCCCACTTTTCACCCAAGACCTATAATTTAACTAATACAAGAATTAAAAGGATGTATAAAATTCCTGGGTTTTGGGGTTTCATCCGCACCATTCACTATGACTAACTTTGAACAGCAGACAGCAGAAGCAATTTGTCACAATGGGAATATTCTTTTGTGTCTTTGAGGCCTTATTTGCGCCCTTCAAGTGCCACACTCTGTGTGTGCTTCCATTTGTCTCAATTTTCCTGAAATAAAAAATTCAACTATGCAGTCGCATAACTTTTTCAGCCCAGCAACATTCCAAATGGTATAATGAGACATTTTAGGCTCGATCATGTTCCTCCAGGAGCCTCCACAACACTTTGATCGGTGAGTGGATAAGTACCCACGTGAACTCTTTCAGAATGCATCTACTGACCTCTGTCTTCCTGAACAATCAACTCTACAAGGCAGATGTAAATGAATGACCCTACTAGCATCTCTGGCTAAAAATATTACAGGAAGTCAGTGAGTAGGGACTGCCAAGACCTCCATACCCTACTTGGATTATCGAGAGTGGAATGCTCTCTAGAACGGCCAAAAGTCGTCGCAATCGAGGAGGTATCCAGGATCAATAAAATCAAGTGAAAGTTCAGTCTTCCTGCAGGTCATAAAACGTGCCTCGTCGTCGCATTAAAAGGGAGGAGGGAAGGGGTAGGGGGCAGACAGTTATGCAGATTTATATGCGACAGGGCGGGGCGGAGGGCGGAGGGGTGGACGACTGCAGGGGTTAACGGTTGTAGATGTGGAAGCAAAAAAAACGCGGTCAACGGCGTTAGTTCACGCAAAAAGTGGACCTATTTCTTCTTCTTCTGCTGCTGCTGCTACTGCTTTTATGGTCGCTTTATATGCACTGCGTAACTAAGGCTCGCCTTTGATGTCTCGGCAATTTAAAGAAGCTGTGATCCAGAGCTATGAATATCCATCCTCCTTTGGATAATAGTGCTTAGTGCACAGGCTATCCCCTAAAGGCGTCACAGGACGATTACTTTACATAAATAGCGCTGCAGAAAATTAGGCGTCTATTAGCGTAGATGGTATTCGCACAGCCCTGCGTCTTCGATGTGGTAGTCAAATTCCAGAGTGACCAAGGAGGTCTGGGTTGTCAAACGCGTAATTAAGACACAAACACTTCTACTGTGTATGTTTTGAGGCAAGTTTATTCTTCCGTATTGGGTGTCAAAAGCCTCCCCGTGAAGGGTATCCAATTATGGGAAGGAAAGGTGGTCAAATGATGGGTTAAAATTACTGCGAGAAAGCCCTTTAAGTCATTAGTGGCTCTGGATTTAGGTAGTATTCCCAAAGATCACTCTCCCCAATCCTATTGCAAATGGATTAATTTTGGAGGTAGCTCCAAAGGCTATGCAGTGTTCTATGGCCACCACATTTAGCATAATAATCGTTCGCTGGAGATGTTAAGTTCTCAGAGAATGGCTACATAACCATAGATAGGTAGTTATAAACTACCAGATTTTGATTAGTTTGAGCGCAGTATCGAAATATTATAGTCCATCAAGTAGAATCCGAGACTGGAGTGGTTTCCACACCGCCTCTCAGCCATTCTGCTGTGGGTTTGCAAGAAGTTAACCATCCACAACAGGTCCCCTCAGTGCTGATAGTGACGCTGTATTAAGCCGATGAGGCACAAAAGTCATCTCCAAAGCTTTGGAAGCAGTAATGTGTCATCAATGTCTGGTGATTGCTAGCATTTAATAAGAGGTCTCTATCATAGACCTGCTGCCTTAATAAGCCCGTGCGTGCAGAGGAGAATTATGAACAGTAGGATTGTAGTCGCCTAGGTAACTCACTGACCTGGAAAATCAAGATGTAGTCTAGTAGAAATGGCATTGATTAGGCAACACGAAATGTCAAAAGAGCCTACAAGATCTAATGGGTAAATCCATCTAAAGTGGCACAATCGAGGCCATGTGCTTGCCTTCTCCGAGGCGGGTACATGGGCTGACATTCTGCATCTGGAGCTGAAATTTGCTTCTTAAAATGGGCTAGAATGTAAACTATTTTCAATTGCATATTCCAGCATCTTAAGCCATTTGTAATAGAGACTGAAATGACTTTGGGTGACAATAATTACAAGTAATTCTTCGTTTCGATTTCGCAGGCGCCTAAATCTCAGCGGCAGAAATTCTGCTGCGTGGCGTGGCCTTCAGGCCATGCCAATAGCTCTTATCCCTGCTCTACGTCGGCAATACATATTCTGTCCAAATACCCGCCTCCAATCAACCTCAGGAAGTCTAGAGACACTATATCGGTGGCAGAGGATTAAGGAACCCGATCTTATAAAGCATTTATCTCGATTTCGATTGCTGAATGCGAAACCCTAGTGTAAGGGAAGAAAGGGCCTGAACTGCGGATGGGTTAGTCTGTGATGAACCCTAACAGAAGGGTAAAAAATCAAAAATTGTCACTACCCCAGTCCGATTTTGTGCTGGAATGTTGCGTACAACTGAGGCGACACCAGCTGTGCCCCCACCATCTGGAAGAGTTCGTGACGGAGCCGCCTACAGAACATTCATAAAGATGTCAACCAAGTGAGCTCACCATACTTCTGCCAGTTCTCTGTTCTCTACTATCTGAATAGAGCCAAGACGAATATGGCTCGACAGCACAGAAGTGGGAAGGATGAGCATACACGAAACATTAGCCCCACGAAGCTACCTTAGATGCCATCCTTTATTAAATTGCTCATCTTCTAGGCCAGTGTTCTTACTACCAGCGATGGATATATGAGATGACCAGCTCATTCTTCTAATCCAATGGAATTTCCAAAAAGGATAAGTGACGTTGTAATCCGATATTTCCCTATTTACTCCTTCAATCGATGACAGCCACGGATGTGATGACCAAGGTGGCAGTTTGACCAAGATAAGCGCTGGGGCCAAAGCTCAGAAGGGAAAAGGAGGCTAGGAAGCACCTTTGAGTGTTTAATTTTTCACCTTGGTTTCGCTGGTACTTAGGGTTCTGCGATAGCACTTGTCCTGGACAGCATGGCGACCGGATCATGCAATTAGCCCCTCCACTCCCCTCCGTGTCGACAATTCATATTCCATTGAAGGAACTCGAAATAAGCACTGAATACTCGTATTGCATTGTTTCCCCAAGTATCAGCAAAATAACCCCAGTCCCTTTCCTTAAGGAAAGTACTTTGGACCATTGAAAAAAATTCCAGTGGGAAAAGGAAAGAGTGTTTTAAATAACCACTAAGCTTCTTCCCAATTTTTCTGTCATCATTTAAAAGGGGAATAAATTTGAAAAAAAAAGTTAGAGGAAATATGATTACGACCCATCAGAATTACACAATTTGTGTTTTTCAGGAAAGTTTTGACATTCAAACGAGTTGCTAGTCAACCTCTTGACAGGTTAGTGAAAAATGAGGGAGCAAACCCATTAATTATAGCAGAAATTTTGCTGATATTCTGTAAATGTGAAAGTTGACCATCTGCACACATTTGTTAAACAGAGCTTGCAGTTCACCGTGAAGGACAAGGTTCGCAGGCTTACAACAGTGGATTAACAACTTAATGCATGTCACGGGCACCGCGCCGGAATAAGTGGATTACGAAAAAATAAAAGCATATAATGGCTCAGTGGCTAAGCTCCTTGTGAAACTTGGGGACGGATAGGGTACCTTAGCGGATGTAGGATGCCTTGAGAGGAGAGGTTTGCCTTCATGACCAATCCATCCATGGCTGATAAACTTAATCAGATGGAAGCAAAATGGTCCCTCCCTACAGCCCCGCCCAAATGGGTGACTAAAGTTGATGCTTCCTTTTCTTTACAGAAGCAGGCTTGCCCTGGGAATGAGTCAAAGAGCTTACAGAGGAAGGCAGTGTGTAGGTAGTGGGGGATTAAGTTTTTCTCCAAAATTGCAACAGAGTAAAGTAATTAAGGGCGGTGCTCTAATGAGTGTCTTGTATTTCACAGCGCTAGACAGGACCCAAATGCAGTCGACTCGGAGACTGGCGTTGACTTAGCCTATTTGTAAATTAAAATAAATGCGGCGGTAGGGTGGACAGCGCCTAATTTTTGACAACCACCACAAATACATAAATCTTCTTCTTCACCGAGTCAACACTAGGAAGGCCGCCCTAATTCTCTCGTTTTCCTCCCCAAAACAGGGCTGCTTTAACACGCCACGACACCCAGACGGAGTGAGTGGTGAGTCCTCTTGTGGGTGCGGCCAGCCCCACTGTGACTCACCATGGTGGTGGTGTGACCAGCTAATGTCCTTCCACCTTGCCTCTCCCTTTACCCGTTGGCGTGCGTGAAAGACGGCGATCGGAGAGGAAGCATACCCAGGGGTATCCTCAATCCACCGGCTTTCTGGCTTCTTGAAATGTTCTCTCAATAACAAAAATAAAAAATAAAAAATTACTGACTTTTTTCCTTTTTCGCTTTTAGCACCAACTACCTTAGTAGTGGTAATAAAGGAATGGCATATGCTGGTATGGCAGGTAAATGCAGAGTTCATAAATGCTTCAACTGAATATTTCACGCAAAGCAAGAACGTGGTCGCAGTAAGAACTTCTAACACTGTGTACATTCGACTTTAGTAGGGCACTGCATTGGCATTTTCAATTTTCTCAGGCTCTTCACTTGTACCTGTCATGCGTACTAAGCTGTTTAAATATCACTCCACCGATTCGTGTTTCGGCACTCACTTTGACGGGTGTAACTTTAAGGTGCGCATTTGCCTCGCCTTGGGGCAATCCTTTCAAAAACCGAATACATATTAACCAAAAAGGTTCGGCTATCTCATCTGTCGAATGGGATAGCCTGCAGAAGTGTGATTTACTGCCACTAGGTTCTCTCCTTCTCTCTCTCTCTCTCTCTCTCTCTCTACAGCCTGCGTTCATATCGCTGGATTATGATGTCGTTTCGGGGACCTATTTTAAAGGCTTTATGGTTGCTCTTGGTGGGATTTTACTCGACCGCATTAAACGTCTTGCTGCTATTCTATATGGAAGTCATGAATGAGGCAAAAGTTTGATCCAAAACGGACATGAATACCCGACTGGTTGTAACCAATGGTGAAGTCTTAACAGCGTAATTTTTCATGGGTTAATGTCTCCTAGTCAAATCTGAGCGATTCTGAGCCCCCCATGACTAAGAGGGAGATAGATTTTAGTGCCACAAAGCATGAAACAGGGGCCACATGTCTGCATTTGACAGGTGAGTTGAGTAATGGAGCACACTCCACAAATGTACTACGGATTACCTTTAAAATAAATCTCACCCCTCCACTAAAGTGTGTTTACTAAGTCGGCAATCCTCCCGAAACCAGAAGATAAAAGGGTACTCAATTCAACAGAAGGTACCAAAGGATCGAGTTTAATCTACCCACAGCATCAGAGATTGACAGTTTAGGGCTCCATGTTTGTCACAAATCGCATGTCGTCATGCTCCTAAACATGAATGTAGCCATGCACATCCAAACCTCTCAAAGAAAAATGATGGAGCTTTGCTAGGCATAAAGAAAAGGGCAGGACGATTGGTAAGCCCAAGTGCCGCTAATTCGGAATTAGCAAAAATCCAAAAGTCATTTTGAAGAGAAATCGGATCTCACTTTCAAAGGTACAAATCAGAGTCTCATTTTACCAAGTCACCGAAGAACATTGCGTTTATTTTCCCTACTGCTGATATGTTGGACTTGAACTTTCTGCTAAGGCTAACTGGTAGGCCCTTCGTGTTGTCCCAATGACCTACACTGACCTGAAATACGGAAAGTAATGGTGGAATTGGCACTAGCGCGATTTGCGTGGATCGATCCCCCCAATCCACACTCCTTTAGGCGTAGCCAAGGCTGCAGCAGAAGGGTAGAGCACACTCTACGCCTGCCAGGTCACCAGCGGCTCAGCAGCAGAAGCATCTGCAATTGACCTACTTAAAACGCAAACGGAGAATTTAACAAAACAGCAGCACAACACATCAAACCTCCAGTGTCAACTCTCAGTTTGGAGGCTCTGCAAGACTGCAGCACACGTGTGCTCGACACCACGACCAATTCAGCAGATCGAGGTCGACGTAAAAAACATGCCCTTTTCCCAGGCAGTCTTCATGTAAACACTAAATATACGGCAAACTGGGTGGCCATTAGTTTTTATGCCTTCTATTTGCTTAGTTCACATCCTAATCTCCGGATATTGCAGAGCATTTCCATGTGAGTTTAATCTAGGTGAGACTAAGGCGTTGTTTACGGAAATTGGGTCAAGCAAACATGCCACCTAAGTTACAATGCATTATGAGTGAGAAATTAAAACGAAAAGATCAGCAACACCAATCCACTCCTCCTCGGATTGAAGGCAATTAAACATTCACACACAGAGGGCTCATGAATGAAGTGAATTAGAAACCTTTAATATGGTGGAGAGGTCCCGAACAAAGGAAACCTTCTAGAAGGTGTGGATTGGCGTACTCGTAAACAATCACACGAGCATTTTTTTAAAAACTAGTCTCCTTCGCCAATGAGAGGCTGCGAAACAACCCAGAATCCTGCCATTTCAAGGCCATTGGTATTAGCAACGACCTTGATATTTCAACAAAAACAGCTACAACAAACCGGGGGCATGCCTTCTTCAAGAGCGTAAAAAACACTAATTCTAGTGTTTTTTTAAACTTTTATTTTAAATATGAGACTATTTATTGTACGAAATGCATAACAACACTAGTGCAATGCAAGTGCAGCAAAACAAACGTCGAACGATTTTGGATTTATATGAAGAAACGATATTGTCTTGTTATAAAGGCAAATATTTGTGGTAAACAATAGCCTGATGGATGGTTGAAGGGTGAGACTCTCTCCTGAGTGAATTTCGTCTTTGTTTAAAAGAGGAAGCTCTATAGTGCGTTGGATTCTCCCTCCTCCTGTAGTAGTGTAAGCAAAAAAAGTGTTGCAGAACTGTAATTTTGCGTACAGATGGCTTGCAACAGAAAAACACCACAGTAAACGAGCAAATAAATTCGGGCGAATGTAGGCCAAACCGGAGTGTCCCATTTGAGAGAAAACTACCCAGCCTTCATGCGGAATAACAAGGTCGGATCTGCAGAAAGTGTAACACACCACGACTTGGATTCACCTCCTCCCTCCTTTCCTTAATGTTCACTTTTTACCCCATTCGCTAAATAAAATGGTGGGTTGGTTTTAGCTCAAAACGGAACAATATTTCACACGAATAAACTCCTTCCCTGCCATCCCTTGGCTGATCAGTAGAGAGCCAGTTGGTTTTGCTGGGAGCATAGAACCGACTTACATCTTAAGTTAATCAGATTGGCTGGAGCACGTGTTTGAGGGGGCTTGAGGTGCGGGTCCCTGACTGTGCCCATTTCGTTTCCTAGGGCTCAACCATAAAATCGAGAACTTTCTGTAGTGGGCTCGGTGTTTCTGCATCCCACCTCAACCCTCACGCCATTGGAAAGAGGCAATGAGATGGATGAGGAATAAGGCAGTACAGGTGCCTCGGTTGGGTGTGTTCAGGATACTTTTCACCCATCAAGAGGATCGCATTTACTGACCGCCTCTCGGCAAGAGGTACATGCAAAACAAACACCTATTTCACTTTCTCTCCCATAATACACCGCGACAGCCATTTATTATACCTCTCAATTTATAAAATATTCAAAGCTATGGTTGCTTACGCTTGAAGGCAACACTTTTATTGCTTGAAGGATTGCCTAAACTACAACTTTCCATCAATTTATATTTAAAGGTTACTTTCTTTAAGTGAGTAGGACCTAAGGCTACAGCAGGCTTGGGAGCGTGCCTTAAAGTTGAAAGCTAGCATCTAAATAGCCAGGTAACTGTTAATAAAAGTAGAAAAATGCTATACGCGAAGGAAGATGAAGAAATAGATAAACTCCTACTATCCTTTATTCCTTTTTTTTGGCCCTAGCTTTCCACTCTTTTAGGATGAGAAGCTGATGAAGATAATGGGTACGAGGGGCTGAAATTACATTTAATTGAGCGGTGCCATCTACGCCTGCAAGGCAAAGCTATGCTAGGGAAAATTTTGGGTGGGTGAGATGAGAGAAAACTTCCAGCCATACACGGCTGCAAATTCCTACTTGAAAGTGGATACTATGGAAGAGTTTAGGATTTGGCTACTACGTATTTGACAGTTCGTTTTGGCTGCACAGACGCTCAAATCTCCGCCTTGGCACCTCTGCTAGCCGGTGAGGCTAGGCCTGTGGGCTGCGACAGCGCTCTCAACCCTTGCATACGGGGACGACTCGAATCTGCTGGACACAAATGTTCCAAATTTGATAAGAACAGAGAAAGTGGATGACAAAATCGCTGATGTGCAGATGAATTTGTCATTTTCACCCCCTTTCTGGCATAGTTTTTGGGTGACAATATTTCCAATCTGGGTGTTACGAGATATGGTGTCTCTCTGCCGTATCCATAAGCTATAAGGGAAGGTAACGTTTAATTTGATCAGGTTAGTGTAGCTGAAATCTTTTGAATACCCTTAAAACCACCATACAGTGAAATCGCGTTCATACAGCCATAGAGACGGTTATGTGAGTGCCAAAATACTAGATTCAAAAAAGCTCTGAAAAATGTTGCGTTAAATTTTTTGGCATTCCACATCTCAATCCAACTTCAAATTTCTACAAACACAACTGCTTTTGTCCTTAATTACAACCTAGAGGAGGACTAGTTCTTATAAAATTAGTGCAAAATTTTGAGCGGGATGTTACTGCCATTCAACATTCCTATGTGGTGATGACCTCAATACTTGCCTGTCAAAACACGACGCTACTTGGGTTCAGGCCTCCTTCTATGCGAAATTGAAGCACAAAAAGGTTCCCAACTCTCGCTGAGTGTGTGTTCAAAGTGTGTAGCACAGCGAGTCTTCTTTAAAGCCAAAGGTGAACATAATGTTAGGGTGGAGTATGTAATGTATGTATGTATGCTGAGGGGCTGGGAGGATGAGGTACTGACAAGGACTGGAGGCCATACCACTGGGGAGAAGTGCACTAGCCTTACCATTCTGTGCCACCGAGACCAAAAAGAAGAAGTAAATGACTAATCAAAGCATGACAAAGAACTCCTCCTCAGTGACCCTCCCACCCTGAATGTCCACTGGATTCGGGTTTCCGTCCAGTTCGGGAGCTGTATTGGGTTAAGGGAAAATGTGCCAACCGTCACGTAAAGCCAAAGCTTTTAACGGAGGACGGAGTTTAAAATTGTTACGTGGAGATAGGGCTTAACGTCCGCTCCAGTATGTCACTTAGCTCCCGCTATCTATGTGGGTTCCATCCAGATAGCGGAGGAATGGGAGAGGTACCGTATTTTCACTTCATTGGCACTCTCATACAGGTGCTGTAGGGATAGCTTTGTAACGAAATTTTACAGATTGCTCATGATTACTGCTAACATTCCTGAAGACCGCGTGGATGGAGTAGTTTGCGAAGGTGGATGTCATTTTCAATTCTTCTACTAGGAACTCTCACAGATTTTCTTATGGCTTAGCACTTGGTAATAGAAATCAAGGTAGTTTTCTTTCCTGACCAGAGTTGCTTTCCGCTGCCACTGATGTAGCTCTTAGTGCAAGTCCTGAAGGCAAAATACTCTGCCGACGTACAGAAGGGATGGGGGGCTGCTAGCATGGTACCTAGGCCTAGTCGCCCAGTGAAAGTACGAAAGCGGACACAATCACAGTATAACAGAGAATTTGAAGGGGTCTCAATGGTGTCACCCAGATTTTGTCCCCCGATTCCAAATTTATGGGCAATCCTAGCTTTGCCAATGACTGATATGGTATATTTACTTGCACGAATGGATGGAGTGTGTAGCGGATTACTTGCACATAGTGACAATAGGGCCACTGTCAATGCATCTGGCACAATAATCTGTGCAAGAACACAAAGCACAAATGTGTGTAACATGACCGTAGTTTGACACGGGCCACTGCGCCCCTTAAACGCAACCAACGGCTTTCAGAGTCTTGCTGGAACAGACACCTGTAGCCGACCATTTACCACAATTTACGGAAATGCATTGTATGAGAAAACCTGTTTTCACTTACACAAGGGAGACGCTTATGGATGGAGCAAAACCTTTAGCAAAGAAGTAAATGTAAGATTGGCCACCTTAGGCAGAGAGGGATCCAATTTCATACCACGATAGTAAGCGGAAAGGGTGTCCTATTTCAGACAGCCCTTACACGTAGTCGGTACTTTCATTTTTTGTTATCAAGGTTGTAAAGGTTGGGATGTCTATCCATGTAAAAGACTTAAAGCATTGAATGAGGCAAACAATTCAAATGCGGGATACTGTGTGCCAGGGCCTCAGGAGGCCTCAGTCCACGATGCAGAGGCCACACAGTCCTGTGAAGAACCTCTGCCTCCTCCTAGATCCTTAATCGATGCATGAGCAACTTGCTGTGGAACTATTTCAGTGATAACGGTGAGCACAATTGTTCACAATCATTTGTGGTTGGCATTGATGACGGAAAGAAGCAGGGTGTAGTAAGGTGATC
This sequence comes from Taenia multiceps, assembly GCA_001923025.3. NCBI lineage: Eukaryota > Metazoa > Platyhelminthes > Cestoda > Cyclophyllidea > Taeniidae > Taenia > Taenia multiceps. The sequence goes on along the minus strand of CM010311.1, from coordinate 75,752,124 downwards.
GATCTGCAGTCTGTGATTGGAATTCAGTAAGTTCCTCTGCGGTTCCTCTTGAACTACGCAGTATTCCTTTGAAGATGAACTCTCACTACTTTTGGACAGGTCATTTTCCATTTACAAGATCACATAGTGCAAAATTTTGGCATTCATAATTATTGCAAGACATACTGAACGTCAAAGAACAAAGTGTGCTCCTAATCACCTCCTCGATTTTAAAGCAAATTGAATGTAAGTTCGATTTGACATGCCTCAGCTGCTCGCCAAATGCTATGGGAGGTTTGAGCCCACTCCACCTTGGCAACACTGGAAGTGTGTTGGCATTGAGCTGAGGGTCGTGATGGCACCGTGGTGTGTGGTCTTCCCACGCTTCAATCGCACAATTCCCTCTGGATGGTTTAACTCGGAGGCAAATTTTCCCCACAGTGAGCATAGAATCAACACACTAGGGCTTATAATTTACGCAACTTGGGCAGGCTTATTGGTGGTCGGCATTGTGACCACAAAATTCATCGAGGAATAGAAAATTGCCTCTAGGCACATCTAATAGAGACTGAATGTTGCATATATGACCGAGTGGAGTGTTTTATTCTTACTCTGTTCCCTCTCCACCCTAGTGCCTTTTAGCTATGGTTATTACAACCACCCTACCACTCTCCAAGATCTTCTGAACGCCCGTAATAAAGCTGTGGTTTGGGTTGTAATCCGGATGCCTTAATGCTATAATTTCCAAAGTAAAAAGGCACTAAAAGTGAGATTGAATGGTAAATTGTAGCCTTTCGGTACGAAAGAAGACACAATATTAAAGCAGAATATGTAACGCCAACAAAGAGAAGGGCTTTGGAGGCTAGGTCGCCTAGCAGAGTTCCAGCCTGCCAGTTACCAAAACCGAGATTCAAGCCGACGACTAAGATGCTAAGTCTACTGACGCCTACATCCAGAGTGATCTCCCTTAGGCAAACATCAACGTCCACGCCCACTTTGTCAGAAGTCGATTTGGGAAGAGACTTCAACAAGCCATTTTATCATGTCGAAGTTTTTTTTTTTTCCATTTCACTTAATTTGTCTGGCTGAATTTTTTTTCTGGTGGTACAACCGTCAATTGTGGAGGTGCTTGCAGATGCGAAAGCACGATAAGGACTGGCGATTCGGTGGCATAAAATTTAACCTAAAACAAAATTGCCGAAATTTTAATTACTTCCCACTTCCTCACTATGATGTCAATGCTACTTAGAAAAGTAGGGTAGAAGCATTGGCATTACATGAATCATCAACTCATTTTCAGCTGGAGGTGTATTAATGAGGCATTGCAAAACATCCAGAACCCCTAACGAAATTCTCTAGGGCGGAAGGGGACAATGGAAATGTGCTCCACTCAAGCCACGTTCAAGGTGGTACCGGCAATAAATACGTTGTTTCCAATACCTGGAAGAAAGTGTCGTGACTGATTGATTGCCATCGAAATGAAAAGAAAGTAGGTGCCATCGAACTACGTGAGGTCAATCAACGAGTTCATTTGTAAACATCAAAGATAAGCCTTTTTCAACGAGAAGACACTCAGATGGTCAGTATTTGCTGCTAAGGAACTACTCGTATTTGAGCGAAAAAGGCTGTAGCGCATAACAGTAATCCCCGCGTTGGTCTGACTATAAAATTACTTATTTTATCATGGTAGTAATCTTTATAACATGAACACCAAATGAGGGCTATATGACTTCATTTTCATTTATCATATCTCATTTTGGTTTCGTGAATCATGCTCGTAGCTCATAGGCCTTAGCATTAATTGCAACTTTCGACTTCAGAGAAGACTCAGCGAATGCCGAACCTTGACTCGACGGCTGGAGAATACGCCGCGGAAGGTTTGAACGTGACTCCAGCCTTCGACTGCTAACTCCGGTTCCGTGGCCTGAAGGCATGCTATTAACAACTGAGGCGATACCAGTCATGAACGTTACGACGGATATACGACGCCTCTTTTGCCTCTCGACTAGCTGGGTAGAACCCACATAGATAGGCACGGACGAGCAGTTTTGTGATGAAAACAACGGCATGAAACCTTATCCCCATGCAACTATTTTAAAAACCTTTTTTTTTACTGAACGATTCTGCCTTTAGGCAAGTACTCAGAGGACTGGCGGCGGACATACAAGATGGCCTGAACATTACCCTTTCTCCAATACAATTTCCAAATAGAAGGATACTCCAGAAGAGACCAGTGACGTTGCGGTCCAATGACTGTTCAGTTGCACCTAACTTGGGTGACGGGGAAATGTCTCAAGAGGTAAGAGAGCTCTGTGCAACTCTGTTCAACTCCTCGTTAAGGCTTCACAGGCACTCGAGGTTCCACAATTGTAATCTCGTCGGGCGGCCTGGCTTCTGGACCATGTCACTTACCCCTTAGACCTTCTGTGCTTCGATACCACGTATTCTACCCGAGACAGACTCAGTCGCCATAAGTGACAGCGACAACAACTTTATGTAATGAAGTAATAAATTTGAAATAATCTTTTTTTTGATAAAAACTGGGCTTAAAAGGGCTTTAGCCAAAGTCAACTCGTACTTGCTAATCGCATGATGACCAAGTCCTGAATTCGGACAAAGTTTAATGGCTCTGGGAGCTCTATGCAACAGTGTTAGCCGATTTGGAACGACGATTTGGAGGAGGGACGGGGCCTCTATGACCATTTTTAAAGGAAAGAGAAAGATGGATTCTACCTAGATGCAATAAGAATTTCCACCAGCAGATGGCCAAAGGCAGTGGGGAATGAGTTCGGTGGATTTTGGCCTATGCCAAAACACCCTGTCATGCTGTTAGCTGACTGGACACCCTCGGCACACATCTACTTTCGAAAAAAAACCAAGCTGTGATTCAAACGTGAGAAAAGAAATGCCAGAGATAAGACATTACTTTTTACAAACGTAAGGATTGCTACTACCCACGAACTTGGATCTTTTTGAGCTTGAAATGAGTTGAATTTAAAGAGAGAGTGGAAGATGGATATTTTTATACCCATCCCTTTTCTACATAAAGATTTGGAGTGTAAAGATAAGTAATATGATAAATGTCCGTGCCATACAGTTTATAGCCTCGGCCCCTCACCTTCTACTCAATTTATTCCATCATCCATTTCTCAGCATTAGGAGACCAATCCTGCCTTATTAAGGGGAGCCGTGATGAATGTGGGAGTGAACGACTCAGTACCAATAAAACACCGTAGGATGTCCACAAACACACATTTAATTGCCCACGATCAATTAGTGGAAGGTGAGCGGGAAGAAGGAAGAGGGGAAAAGTGGAAGTGAGGCAAGAGAGACGAAGAAGTGGCTCTCTCAGGTGCAGACAATGCGACATGTGCCCTCACAGCAGGGTTTGCTGCGTGAGCAGAACTGGTAGAGATCGGCGCATCGTGCGCACACCCCCAAGGTGGGATGACAGGAGAGACCTGCACAGCACTGTCCCACCTCCTGATTACACGGCTCCCCGTCCATCAGGCACGCCCATGGGGCTGAAAAGGAAAAGCGGAGGTGCAGTGACACATTAACAATATTATGTTACTCAGAGTTGTCCAAGAACAGTAATGAAGGCCTTCTAAAAGATATTGTGCTAATCTGTACTGCAACGAGCGCTTCAGGTAGCCCTCTGGAGCTGAAAAGAAGATATTACCATCAACTAAAACCTCATTGTAATCCAAATGGGCTCTTGGTGGCCCATCAGTATCGAGGCGCCTAAAAAACCTTGTTCTATTGTTATGCGCATCTGATCCATAACAGACGGATTACTGCGGAGTAGGGGAGCGAGAACTAACAGCCGCGTGAACCTTTACAAAAATTCTTTAAAACAGGGTTGTCAAGACAGTTCTGCCATGAATAGAGAAGTGGGAATGAATACTTGGAAGAAGGTGCTTACGGTTTAGAGAACACCTTTTCACTCCAATGATTTGGGAGCTTTTCAAGCATATCTTAAAATTGAATGGTGGAAAAAAACATCCAATTGGTAATTATATACACATTAAAAAAACTTCATACTTATTATTACGTGACGAGTTAAGTAACTTCGATCTGACCATCAGACACGACGATCGAGACTCGGCCAACGTCCAGACGGACGCATCATAAAGCAAGGCTAATGCACTCGCCCAGGGAAGGGGAATGCGAGGTGTCAATTGTATGTGAGCACTGTCCGAGTTGGCCCACCAAGGAGGTGCAATTAAGGTGATGCCTTTCTCTCTGCGTAAGAGCAATTGATGAGATTGCATTGCCTCACCGTGAAAGAAATCGAACTGTATGCAATTAGGGAAATGCATTATTTTACCACTGAGTTAGTAAGAAAAAAAATGTCAGTAGCCTTTTTTCTTTTTGGCAAATAACGCCTCAACAATCGCTGGAACTAGCTGTGGTGGAAAGTGCGTAAGTAGTTAAGGAAGTTGGAGTCGATGAAAAAGCAACTTCGGACAAATGGAGAGGGGAGAGAAAATCACATTAAATTCACTTGCCAAACCCCTGCACCAGAGACCAGTCACCGTTGGAAAATTCATCACTCAAATATCCGTGGATGTGTTGTGTGTCCGGGACACGGTCAAACTAATTTCCAGACACGTCTGCCAGACACAATGAAGGAACCAAGAAAACGCTTCTTACAGCGTTATAGTAATGGCAACGGACAGTCAAGACTTCATTCAAGACCGCGGCTAAACTATTTCAGTATAGATTCAAACCAGTAGTACGGAGGATGGTTTCATGATATGAATACCTCAGATAGCAGAAAACGAAAGGAAAATGCTCAAATAGTCCGTGATTAAATAAACCCAGCCATACAGCAGCCATAATAAGCAGTAAATGGTTCCATTAGTCTACGAAGCAAACTTTAGAAGAGAAATCTTATGGAGAACCAAATTGAGCACCAAAATGAAGGACAATTAGCATAAAGCAATACTAACTACAAAACGTACATTGTTTTTGCGACGATACGGCGAGAATGAGAAATTGAAGCGCGAGGAAAAGCCCACCGGGAAGTACGCACATCTGTTGTTCGGTCAATTAGCTGTGTGTGTGTGTGTGTGTGTGTGTGTATACGCTTTCTTCTTCTCAAAACGCACTGCTCTCCCCTAGCCAGCCTCCACCACGCCCATTTATACCGCTCACATTGACTCCTCCCCCACCCCGCGGTCATTCCATCCCCACCTCTGATTGGCTGCCGCGCCAATGACATATCTCCATTGTTCCACGAGGCTTGCAAACGCTACAGGCAGGCTTTTTAGTACACTTTTCGGACAGGAAATTGGCAGTTATTATAGACTGTATAGCCTATAATGTTAAAAAAATGATTATTTGTGTGTAATTAGGAGAACGAGCCAATTATTTGCTTCAAATTATACATTAGGCATGTTTTTGACCATTCCTGCACACATTTTTTTTTTCAAAATAAAATACCTCAATTTACTCTGTTTTTTTTTTCTAATTAGACCTTTTTTAATCCATGCGTTGCTTGGTAAGTCCTCGGTTTTGGTAACGGACCACTAAGGGCCTCCGCCGGGGGTCTGGCCTCCAGGCCATGCTAGTAGTTCTTAGGGCAAAAACATATTTCGTCAGAGTGGTAGGCCTTTCTTTGCCTTCAGGGAAGTTTGGGAGGCTCCACTTTCACCTTCATTGACCAGCAAACTATACTGCACGCGTATGAGCAGTACTGATTAATACACCATCCAAATCGTTCGAGGTTGATCGTAATGCTCAAAGTACGTGGACAACCTTCTGTTCGAAGGATGACCACAACACAACCGTTTTTTTGGCCATATTACTTAAGCACAAAGGAAGATATCCTTAGGATACATAAATGAGACTCAAGAGGCTTCGCGACATACCTGGCGCATTGCCTGCTCATCCTCAGCCAGTTCCCTGCCTATTTTTTGCCAAAAAAAAGGAGTTTCAGACACTTCCAAAAGCTGAAATATTAACAGAAAAATTGGGACGATGCAATGGAGCTGGTGAAAAGCGCTGCAGACTCCTCCCCAGGGGGGAGTGAAACTGCGCTACACCACAAATTCTCCCCCATGCAAGAAAAACTGAACACTATTTTTGTTCATTGTTATAGAAAAAAAAGCAGATAGACGAGTGCAACTTTCTCCTTTACGTGGTATTTTTATTTATCCCATAAACACCAACATCCTGCTAATGTACAACGCAAAGTGATGTGCATTGTTTTAATGGGGAATACAGTCTGCACGATAAAGTGTGAATTAGCCTAGACTTTTCCATCCATAGAACGAATAAAAAAAACACATTGTAGAAGTGACAGTGGTAAATTCTTACTCTTTCTAGGGCAAAATGCCACACCTTTCTTTTGTAAGGTCACTACACATTGCAAAAAACGAGAGCAAAAAGATGATCTCAGCTTATGTGAGATGTTCCTACCTTTGTTTAAAAAACTATTCACACAACTGTTTTTGTAGCTTTGGAAATGGTACATTGTTCCTCAAATGTATGTAGCACCCTTATTCCTTCCTGAAGACGAAGGAGGTCGTAATACCAGGACAGACTATGTACTCTCTGACTTACAAAAGAGCTGCGGCGGGGGAGGGGAGGCTACTGGCATAGCTCGGAGGCAGCCTTCAAATCCTACTCGTCTTGGTCAACCTTTCAATTCGACAACATCACTGATTTATCTCGACAAATCCGCTGGCTCTGGAGTTTCTTTCTGGTAGAGAACTGCATTGGAGGAAGAGGACTGTGCAGACCATCTCACATGTAGCCATCACTAGTCGTAGGAACACTGGTCCAAAAGTAGAATCATTCAATAAAGAACGAAGTTTAAAGTGGTTTAGTGAGAATAAGACTTTGCATTTATTCCTTCTCGTCACTTTGTTCTCACTTTACCACAGCTGGTAGAGAGCTGACGGAGGTGCCACCTGCTCATTTCATTGATATCTTCGTGCCGGTGCTCTAGACAGCTTCGTAGGGAATTCCGCCAACTGGATCATGGCGACGGCTAGCACAGCCTTGGTTGTGAATAACACTCTCACAGAACACGGGACCAAGATGGTTGTCAAAGGTAGACGTTATTATCAATCCTCACAGATTGTCATGTCTGCATTCCACCAATGCAGCACCTCAAGTATTTCCCAAAGGCTGAAAGACATCATAATACTCGACGAAGCAGAGCCTTAAGCAAAACGAACATGCGGCAGTAGCATTTGAATGGAATAACTTTGGCTTTACGACATTTCTGCATCACTTCGATTGCTGTGCCTGATAGGTCACCCTTGGGACTTAGCAGACTTGGAAATTTCAGGTCCTATTTCATCCCTATTTAGACTTTACATTACCCTGTGTATACATCCACAAGCCTTTGCTGGGACTGTTCTTGATGCTCATCGAAGTGAGCAGGAGGTGAGGCAAACACTTAAATCGTATTGCCACCAGGATTGTGTTGACCTCCTGCAATAGGCTCGGCGTATCTCTTCCACCTCAGCTTTCATAGCATTGGCAGGAGGAGACGAGCTGAGTGAGGAGATGACAAATAAGATAATCCTGACAATACAGTTCAATCGTGAACAGGGTACCCTTCACCCCCCTGATAGGGCGTCCGATGGAGTCATCTTCGTTAGGAAGTTCGTATTGACTGACCTCCTCGCACGCAGACCAATTTGTAATCAAAAGTTTCATTGTCTGTACTCAGAAATAAATGTTGAATGGTAGGGCCTTTGAAGGGCTGTCAATGCTCTGTCATGCTTCCTTGTGACGTTTGCTTGAAAAATATTTAACATTAAAACATTTTAAGTCACTGACGAAAAAAGTGACCCATTAACCATGCTTTGGAAATAATCACTTTTGAGAGAGCAGTTTAGGCGTCCATCTGGTCCAAAAACACCGTCCCTATCAAAGCAGTGGCAAGTGACACTTTACTTTTTCCACATTCAAAAGGATATTTACCTGCTTAATAAACTGTCTAGAGGCAAAAGTAAGCCAGTAACACATTTGCTGTGAGGACTACAGAGGAAAATCAGCCACCAGAGGCCATGAAACAAAAAGAATGAACGAACAATGCAGTCATTTACCTTGGGCCAGGGCCACTTCGATTGGCCTGTGACAGGATTTTGCCTAGCCGACTAGTGAGACTTGTGTAAGAATGTTAGCGTCGCATCATTCATCATTTCATTCAAATCACCCACTGAGTGTAGAAAGGATCCAGTAGCGAGTTGGATTAACAAAATTTCAAATTACCGGTTAATTTACCTACCACGTTTGAGGATAATCAAACTGTTGGGTCTTTAGAGAGGATCACAGATTCACTGCTGCCTTTTGCATCACAGATGAACAGATGAAAGGTGATTCATTGCCAACCACCAATAAACAGAAAAGATTTTGAGCTAAGGTTTGCTTTCCTTTTTAAATCGCTCAGAAGTGGAAGGACCAACCACAGAGGCTGATGGAGTTGCGCACTTAAACATGCATTAAAACAAAGCATAAAGATTCCCACTTCTCTATCAAAGATTTCGCGTAGAGATAACTGAATGTGACTTTGATACGCTAAGCTATGGATTACACAAAGTAATGTGGTATTATGCACACCTTTTACTTATTCAGAGGAGTTACAAAACGGGGCAAATGCATCAGAGTTCAGTCTTGACGAGAGCCGTCGAGGTGTTGATAGTGTAGCGAGGCTCAAGGACAATCGACCACGGTGTGAGACCTTCACACTCAGAGGGCACCCTCCGATCCTCCAACATCACCACATCGGCGTCTTCATTTGGACAGAGGCTATTGAAGGTGAGGGCTGCGGGGAAGTTCATGATTTCACGCTCCTCGGCTATTCGGAAGGTGAAGGTGGACGGGACCGAGCCGACAAAGAGCCTGAAAGAACGGATAGGGAGATTGTGAAAATGAATCAACACCGGCGTTTAAAAGGCAATCTTGAAACAGACAATGGGACGATGAACAAAAGGTGGTATTTTCGTCAGACGTCTGCAACCTATTTTGTCGTGTTTATAAAGCGGTGCTGTATAAGGTAGTCTCCAATTGTTTTTTTTTTTACTTTTTCCAAAAGCAGGCTTTGTTTACAATGGAATTGCTACCAAGTTTAATTTATAGCTAATCCCACTAACTGCATCAACTTCCGGTCTCCACCATAATCACTGTTGGGTCATTACAAAAAACCCTTAAACGCGAGGATATGTATACATCACCCACACAATCTCCAATTCTGAAATGAAAAAAAGAACAAAGATGTTTACACAGAACTAGTTTGAGTGATGCCAGTGAAACAAGAAGGCTGATTGTGGCAGAAACTGACAAATCACCATAACCAGAGTGAGAGGGGAAGACAGCAGGTGTGACCCGAAGAAGACTCACCGGGCATGGGCACAAATCCACTGGTCAATGATCGCCAAATCGCCTGGCAGAAGGATGTTATTCTTTGACACCTCAGGAGTGAATCGATACACCTTGTGAGGACTCAGCAGTTGTTCTAACTGGATGATATCTACAGCATCATTTTCAATGAAGATATATTAGGGCGATTTAAACAGAGGATTTTATTTATTCAGGGGGACAATCAAATAATCTTGGGAGCCATAACTGCCCTGCATACCCTCGGAGTCAGCATCAGTGGCGAGGAAAATGGGCAAAGTCTGGCCAGTGGGTAGACGCACCTCCTCGGCGCGTCGCTGAATAGCCTGGAGAGTCTGCGTAGCTACTGTCAAGGGGGAGGAGGAGTGGGGGAAGTCGCCACGACGCCAGTGCAGGCCAAGGTAGGGTCCGCCGCGCGCAGGACTGCGAGGCCAAGGCTGGTAAAGCCAGGAAGGCGGAGGCACCGTTCTGTCCTTGTAGTCCTCCGAGTTTAGCACAGCGCGTCGAAAGTTGTCGCCGAGGCTGATGAGACGGCGGGCGAACACCATACTGCGACGGGCCTGGAGGAGGGGAAGACTGGATGAACCATTCTGTGATTGGGAGGGAGGGACTATGTCTCTGGCAATTTAGCTGATGGAAGAAGCTTGGATGCGTGAAAAAAACCACACAATGGCTTCGAAAATTGGATTAATCCAACGCGCCAAAGACCTTAGGGCAGTTTTCCGAGCAAGAATTAACATCCGACTAAAAGGCGTGGGCGTGGTAAAAAATGGAAAGAGAGATGGGAGCTTTGTATTTGTATTTGTTTTTCCATTGTGGGAAAAGCGGCATATGCGACATAATCTCATACTTCCTTAGAGTCCTCGTTAATCGGGGTGGTGAGTCTGGATTTGCTAACCAAGGCAACGTGATAATTAGTCAAACCAAAATAACCAGGCAGACAAGATTAAATCGCCTGGCCAAAATTTAGACCGGGATAAGCTGGCAAATCTGTCGTGGGATTTCATTTTGATATAAATTTTTGTGTGGAGGCATTATCTCGAAAAGCGGTGAGTGTGCTCGTTTGCGCATAGGACGTTCCTCTTTATAGCGATGGAATAAAGGAGGAAACAAATGGCGGGGGCTACAGAGGCACTCAGAACATTTCAGAAGAGATGGACTTAAATTAACAATTGGTTATTGTTCCGTAGTAGACTGGAGAAAAAGCACAAAAGGTCTATAAGTCATTAACACTTTCGATTTTAGGCACACCGGTCAACATGTGACGGCTCCAATGTGCCAGATAAGATTTAAGGATTTAAAAGGGAAAAGCTACTTTTGATAGTGCAGTACTTGGGTTAGTTAACTAATCACATTGGTTTTGGGACCACTTGAGGCTCCTAGTGAGCGACATAGCCTCGGGGCCATACGAGTAGCCCCCAGCCCTTCTGCAATGTATATTCAGATCTGGTATCGTGCCTTCCTTCGTCTTCATGGAAGCTTCGAGAGGGGTGGTAGATCTTCAGCCACCTCTCATTCAAATTAAGGAATTAGGTACAGGAAACAGGTAGAATTCTCAAAAGATGCACCACTGCATTGAGCATAGAAGTGAAGTTGATAGTAGACGCCTGATTTCACAATGGTATACCTAAGGTTCGACGGACCTCTGCACCTCTAGTTAGTGCAAGATGGCGGAGGCACCAGCAAAACTGCGATTTTAGAGGCGACAGTAAATAGATCAAGAGCGCGAAACCTGGTTATTCATGTTCAATTACTTATCCTCAGAGGTAGCAGATGAGGAGAACCATGAGGACGAATAAAATCGTTTGATTAAATGACTTTTTCTGCAACAAGATCTCATTGAACTAGAAGGCAAGGAGGCATTAAATGCTTTTCTGTTCCTGCAAGGGGTTCCAGAGTATGGCTTATACTGTAGAAGCCAAACAACCACACCACTCTTTGCAGGGTGATGATTTTTTGAAAAAAAACGCACATTTAGAAAGTGAGATTTTACTTACTGTCCAGTACTGTTGACTCCATTCACTCCACACACCATTGATCAAATTCTCCGCCTCTCCAATGCAAATGAACCTACAAAGGTAATGTAAAAGACTTAACTAAAATAAACTGTCTTCTTACTATTCGAGTGCGCTAAACTAATCAAGCATTACGTGGTTTCGGGATGCTCTTCGATGTAACGCGAAAGGAAGCCCGCCAATTCCACAGCATAGAGAGCGCCATGCAGACAGTAGAAAGCGTCCGTCGCTAAGGCAGATTCATTCGTTGCCGTGTCAAAGTACACATACGTCACGTTGTCTGGAGTCTGAAAATGATGTCGCCTACACGGCTTAGACACGAAGGCTTCACTCGAGTATTCCACCAACACAGGTCACACAGGAGTGACTATTAATGCTTCTGCTTAAATGTATTGAGTAGGGAATGAACTTACTCGCATGATGTTGGAGATAATTTGATCACCCTCACACATAAAGTGTGCGTATCCGTTGGCATCGAACAGGACTTTCGGTGCCTCCAATCGAATGCCCCGCTGCGTCTGCTCGAGATCAAATTGTTTTACTAGGAAAGCCACGTCTAAGGGGGCTTTCCTCGCACCTACTGCTGCTACAAGGAAGTGCAAACACAAGAGGCTAGCTAGGAGGTATAATAAGAGTCACTGCATAACCAAACCTCAATATTTCCATTTATGAGAAGTGGTGAGTAAATAATACCCGAAAGTTGAATGAGTAGAACAAAAAGATCGTTTAGTGGGGAAAAAGGATTTAAAACACAAAACTGATGTTGCCCAGCCAATGATTTGCGTGTACTCGACGAAAACTGGCAAGTGATAAATAATTTGGTAACATTTTTTTTCATCAGAGCATAGATTTTTGTCCAGTCTGGGTAATAATTAAGTCGTGTCCGCCGAGTAAGAGTTGTGGACGAGTTATTGGATGGCATCAAGCATGTCATTCCTCCTCAGAGGCAGGATTTCTGCTGCCGTGCCCGAGGAGGATGTGAAAGGAAGCTATGTACTGGACTGCAGAGAAGTGGGCAAAAAAAAGAAGGCAAGAAATGCATGAAGAAGCATCAATCCATCACTTCGATTAGAGGGACCAACACGGCTGCCATGGCAGCACCACCAACAACGAATGAAAAATGGAGGGCGGGAACATGTCGTCACCATGACATTATTGTTGCTTTGAGAAAATGCAGCAAGACAGTCTCTTTTCCATTTTCCTATGAATTCGTTCCAGGCGTGATTTAGACGGAATATGAACTAAGTAAACAAAATTGGGTCGCATGACATGAGAGAGAGAGCCATTGTGCAAAACCGAATTCCGTTGGCAAGGTGCCAAATCCTTAAGTCAGAATACTAACCTGCACTTCAAAGAATTCTCTGTTGCAAACTTTGGGCTCAATTTAAAAGAAATGCGGTAAATTAAACCAACAGCACCCTATTGTAGACAGTGGAAAGAGCTTACGACGTAACCAAAAGCCATGAATGGTTACGGAGTAACTAAACTAGGCCCCGAAATTGACGAAAAATTTGCCATCACAACTGAAAGGACATGATCAGCGGAAGTCGCGGCCTTTTTAGTTTTACCAAACAGCACGGAACGATTTTTAAAAAACCAACTACACACAACACCAGATTTGTGGGAGGTGAGACAAATAAATCTTCGCTTGAAAGGATTTGTGCCCACCAATGCAGTGATGCTGTTGTGCACACAACCTTTACCCGAATCCTCGGCAGCCGCACCACACATGAATGGTAAATGTGGGAATAATGTAGGACTCGCGTAACCACGGGACTACATCCGGTTCCAGGGTTTCCGACAAACGCCCTATGGAAACTCCAATCGCCAGGATCAAAATCACCATTTTTTTCCTGATATGTGTCCCAGATTGTCACTGTCTTAACAACTCATATAGTGGTGAACGACACCTGTTTTAACTATCGATTTAGGTAAACCTACTGTTACGTTCGCGGATCGGAGAGTGACTTCGCGCCGTGACCTTTCGTCCGAGCCTGCAGATCCTCAGCCCTTCCGAATTTTAACCATAAAATCCCATCCATACCAGCATCTGGGCATAGGTCACATAACTTGCAATGCAGTTTCGTAAGAAAAAGATAAGTTAGGCGTCAGCAATTTTTTGACAGAACACCGAGGCTCCCATCCAAATAGACTCGCCTTGATGCAGCGTTTAAGAAAGCGGATGTTTTAGGCATGCAGCAGGCTCTTGTTCAACCTTAAGCTCAAGACCCAAAATGAGCTCTCTTTTTCAACATGTTCCCAAACTTAGCACGACCAAACATACTCAATAATGGAACGCATACGCAATGCGCTTGCAGTGGGGAGGTCAGTAGAAAGGTCTAATTTATTCGCTTCTCATGGTGTGAGAGGCAGCTACGTCATATGAAATGGCCAAACCAGCTGCATAGGTGACAAGAATGGAAGGCCGAGGCCAGTTCAGCCTGCCCTGAATTTCGCTAGACCTGTTTGTCCCTTTTACCCTCGCACTAGCAGCTGACTGTCAAAGTGAATATTTGCATGATAGCTTTGGAGAAATTTGACCATAATAAAATATAAAAGAGAAAAAGTCAAAAAGGAGACAAATGTGCCCCTGCTATAGAGAGTAGCTTAAGTGAGGATGTGAGAGTCAATTCTATCAAACCGCTTCATAGCAGGACCAATAAGAACGCCTACTCCTATCGACAGAGTGTTTCAAAAGCCACGTGTAAATAGGGCAAAAAATATCGGACGTTTCAGATATTTGGAGAAAATTAATGCATTGTTAGATGTCGACTGTTTGTTCCCAAGTTAGGCGAAAAATTTCATGGAATGTCAGGACATCAAAGCCTACGCACATGGGATGCAAAACAGTGAAAGAAAAGACCCGAAGTTTCGCAAGAATCCTGAAGAAGGTGGCCCGTTAGAAAGTGACATTCTAGAGTGTTAGCTGCATTGGTAGCAGTCCTGATTTAAAGAAATTGCTGAAACGTTGCTTTTGCTTCGTTCAACATGCCAACTGACTGAGACGCCTCTCCAAAAGCGAAAGAAGGATGTCAATAAGGGGTTGGCACATTCTAATGAGTGAAAGTTGCGATCGCACATGGCTCCCAAAGGAATTGAAAAGAAATTTGTTACAAATGCGTGGTTTAAAAAAAATCGAAGACAGTGGGCCTTTCGTTATGTGCACAATTAATGAAAAGCTGCTTGGCCATTGAATTAACGAATAATAACTCTATTTATGTTTCTTTTACTAATGATCTGTGGTTGATGCAAGTACAAACATAAAAAGTAGTGCTCAATAAGTCAGCATCTAGCCACATGCAGACCGAGCAAATGTTCATCTTTTCATTACCCATTAGTGATTCAAACCAGCCAATTTAGAAGATAGAAAAGTAACAAACGGTAAAGTGTGGTGGGAGGGTTATTTAAAATTTGTGACACGTTGGCGACACGAATTTCACAAAGGTATCAAAGGAATTCAAGGAAACCATTTGATAAAAGGATGATTCAAGAATGTCGTCATTCAGCTAAATTAGCCTATTACCATGTTTTTCGTTTTAAAGTCTTACAAGAACCAGACTTACAGACCGCATTTTCTACTAGCAATTCGTTATAAGCGATTTTAGTGTCCCAGTTCATACCACAAACTGCACGGTGCACAATACAAAACTATCTAGAAAAATGGACTCAAGGCATGTACCATTCATAGTAAAAGCAAACGGCAGAAAAAACAAATACATAAGTAGAATGAAAAAAATTTAAGCTGCTATAAAGGAAAGGTACGTACGACGTTTAAAAAACGGCCGATATTTCGTATAAAATAATCATGCATCTAAAACAGCTTTTAAGAGAACGTGAAACCGTACCCTGTTGCAGGAACTCGTCATATTCGATGACTGGAACAAATAAGTTGAGAAATTCAACATTGAAAAATGCTGACCAAGGCTGTGCACGATAAGCAGAGGGGGTCTGTCGCCTCCAATGAAACGTCTGACTCCAGGGCGGTAGGACGAGTGTCCAGTCGTAATTCCTGAAATTCGCCCCATTTAGATCATTCAGTGGATATTGCGAGGAGTCACGCAACACTCTGCAAAACAATATGGTGCAATAGAGAAAAAAGATGATTAAAGTCGCGGCGCGTAAACGTGATTAAAGTTATTGGAATATAAGTTAATAAAAGTTGCATAAGAAGAAACCAACGTATGGTTAAAGGGTGCTGATACACACAAAAAATGACCGGCAGCAAACAAAAAAGTTTCACTGACACTTTAGTGTTTACAAAAAATAAACTCCCTTTGAAAACTTGTTCAGCGAAAATCAGAAGATACCTTATTAAGTTAGCCACTCGCACATACACATCGCGTCGTAGATTAAAACCCTCATTCTCATTGACGGTATAAATAAGGTATTTTCTATTAAATGCTGAGCATAAAAGTGGCACAAACAAAGAGAAAAATAGGACATCCCAGAGAACGATAACACATGAGCGCATTTTGGCAAACGCGCCGGCGCATTTGGAAGGATATAGTGAACCTTGATCGGTATTGACTGTACAATTTAACTACTTAATATTTTGAAGCGATGCTGTGGATAAAATACTAACTTACGAATAGCAACCGAAAGTATTTAGGCACAAAATGAAGTTAAAATAGGCCTTTTATAAAGTAGAGCGACAAATATAATAAAATGCGTAAGGCCAAAAGCTGTTGACTTCTGAGACAAACTAATAAAACCTCATTTGACTGTTAGACCATCGTCACCCATGGTTAGCATAAAGCGCTTATCAGAATAGTCTAAAATTAAATTTATTGTAGACTTATAATATTGCGTAAAAAAGATCAATCTTGGAACTTACTGAATAATGGCTTGATTCGTCTGGCAGCAAGATGCAAATGGTTTAAGTTGCCCAAGTGCCATGACAGATTTAATGAATAAATTGCAACATAAAAACGCCAAATGCAAGAGGACATAAATTTTGGGATGTCTAGGTGAACATCCTATTAGGCAGAGAGATGATTTTGGTAGGCCAAATTTTATTACTAGTCTTTACTTATCTTTTAAGGCGTTAGTTTATGACTACGTTACAATCCACATCGATGATTTAATTTCGCCAAGATTTCTGGAAAGTGTAAATCAACTAGGGTGGCCTTAAAAAGCCTTCTAAAAAAAGGACGATGCTATATTATATTCCTTATTCCTCCAAAGTCCTTTTTAAGTCGACGTTCAATTTTGCTTATCCCACCGACTATCCCTACGCTTACCGGCTTACTTGAACTCCACGTGTTCTGTTAGAGTTGCTTAGGGGATGTCCCCCAAGAAAAGCAAACGCGAGGAGGAATCCTCGGATGTCGATATTGTTGAACTCGATTTGGAAGGATTTTCTCCGCGATCAGAGGATCGCGATGGAATCATACAGCTTTTGAAACAACATATACCAAAGGAGTCGAATATTTCCCTAGGAGAACTTGCTGATTACATCATAGCTCAGGATTCCGTTGGGACGGTTGTTAAAAATGCAGTTACTGAGGCCGATACTGCTGAGGATGACAGCGACGATGATATTGTATTTTCTTTAACAACTGTTATCAGTCTTTGTGGGCCGGCCGTCACACGTTCATCTGTTGTCTCTGAGCTACGTGATTTCATAAGTTCTTGCATTTCCCGTGTTGAACAATCTAGTCCAGACGCTAAGACGTTGCTTAAAGTTTTAATGGGCCGGGCTTCAGAGAAACCGGCTCTTCTCATTAACGAGCGACTTGTGAGTCTTCCGCCCGCCGTTGCTGCTGAGGCTGTTGCTGCTCTACCCCAGGAAATCCAGACTCTACCGGAGGAAGAGAGACCAACACACTTGATCATTATAACGAGGGCTGTGAAATCTGAAGATGAAGATGAACTTATATACATTCAAGCCGAAATGGAAATAGTGAGAAAGGTGGCCTTCGCTGTGGTTGAAACTGAGTTCGTGAATGTTGGTGTCGATGAAGATTCAGAAACTATCACATATGTGATTATGGCAATTGATTTTTCTAGCCTCCCCGAAATATTGGATCTTCTTGCAGCTGATCCCTGATTCCACTCCTAATTCCTGTGGACACAGCTATTTCTACAAAGTAATCCTGTTTAAAACGAGTTTATTTTTGAAAACAATATTATCATGTTTATAGAGCATTAGTGGTTCCCTCGATTTATTCATTCAATCGTAACTATTAGGTGTCGGAGGCCCACTGTCTTCTGCTCCACCTCATTTATTTTGTTTTCTGTTCCATGCATATCCAACATAAAGTAATTGAGCCTAGTCTCCCACTCATCATATTAGGATAGCGTTTAAAAGCATTACCAGTTCATAGTTTACTAATTAGACTATCAGCAGGGTTTTAAAGAAATGAGCGTTCGCTGGGCCTGAACTCCTGGCCTGTTGGCTAGATTGGGCCTTTGTGTGGAGTCTTTCATTGGTCTTTTCTGAAGGTTATTTGATACCAAAGTTTTCCTTGACGGTGGGAAGTTGGCTTCATTCGGTGGCGGTGGTTTACACCGTGGTACCTCACTTTGGGCGCGTCCGGGTTTTCCTCGTAAAACTGGTCTCAGCTGAAATTGAATCATGTATTTAGAGTAATGATACTGTCACCTTAACTCTCTCCAGCTCAATATGGGTGATTTGTGACTCCGCATCCGGATACTTTGAGTCGTTGGTGAGTTGATTGGAGTTCAGTCCCTTCAGTTGTGTAGTCATGGAGGTTGGTTGTTTCACATTTGCCAGTGCTCTGGTTTTTTGCCTTTCCCGTGAGGTGAAACGTTCTAAACAATTGGCATTATTCTCCCTCGGAATTCTAAAGCTTGGCGTTGTGTACTTTCTCGGTGTGCTACAACAAAAGAGCAACTGATACGGGTCGATATGCACGCCCATCGTTTTTGAATGTAAGTGCTGGTTTATCTACCATAAGAATTTAGCTCGCCACTGTTTCAGTTCGTCCATAATGTTCTTACACTCGTTTTGCAGTCCTTCAATTATTGTAGCCTCTGTTTCACCGTCAAAATCAATGCCTTCCTTTTCGCATTCAGCCCCCGGTTTTGCTTTCTTGGTGTCATTTGAGTTTGATGGGATCGGAGTACAAATTGAAGTATGACGTTGACGGAGAGCTTTTCCAATGTTCCCACATATTATAGAACCCGAGGTAAGGTTTGTACTGACTGGCTTCATTTTTGGAAGTGATTCGGCTGTGGAGAGGGACGTTACGTCAATTAGGCATTTCTTCAGTTAACTAATGTGAAACGTGACTCACCCCATTTGCGGATTTCTTTAGAATCACTGCGGTCACGTATGGTCCCATCCTCGTCAATTTGAGCGCGTTGTCGCTTTTCATCGGGAGTAAGATAGATCAAAGAGATCGGTTTGTTTAGTGAAAACAGACTGCTGTTTCCAGAGCTTTTCTGTGCACCAATCGCTGATGTCTTCTTTTCAAAATCACTTTCAATGCTCTGTATATGATATTATTGAGTGAATATGACCAAATAATAAGTACTGCTGGGCTGGGTTTACCTACCACTTTGTATGGAGCAGATACAAATTCATCAATGACGCGATTTATGTAAGCCCACTCGTCATCGAAGTCGCATTCATTTTGCACGTCTCTCTGCGCACGCGTTGACTCTGTTGTAATGCTGTCCAGGTACTTTAGACGTGGAAGAAGCTCTTTTACATGCGTCCAATAGCTCTATGCCCATATAAGCTACTTGCATGTAAAGCTTACCGAATATGACTTAAATTGTTTAATCACTGGATTACCCTCAAGTGTTAAGTTTGAAAGACAGGTACATCTGCTAAGAATTTCTATGCTTTGTTTCTCATGGATTTTATTTCTTTGGAAAAGTGGTTGTAAAACATGCTAGCCTACCCTTCAAGGTCCAGAATTTCGAGTTTAGTCAGATTTCCGAGAGGGCAAATATCAGATATCTCATTGAAGGCGAGATAAAGTTCGCGGATTTCTCTAATTTTATCTAGCCCCTCAAGCGATTGAAGGCAGCACTGGGACATCCACATAATTTCAAGCTTGCCGAAACCCAAACCTATATCACTGTCCGATCGTGAGTTTTGCTTCTTCAATGAATTTACCGTATCTGGGGCAAGATCCCTTTTGAAAGTTTAAGACACTTCAGATTTGGAAGGAGTTCGCCTAGATTATCAATCCGTAGCTTATTGACATCAATGCACATTTCCAAGTAATCGACATCTTCAAGATCTGCATACTGTGTAATATCTTTCTAAACCAACACTTTTTTTGTTGTCAACACATTACCAATCGCTTTGCCGATAAAGTATTAGAATTCTTCAGGGGATCTCCATCAACCTTTTCATTGACTGCTTCTGATTGCAGTTGGGGGCTACTTTCCTGCACCATTTTGGTTGCAAATTTAGATGAAATTTACTGCTAAATCCGCTGATGAACTCTCATCCTTTAATTTTTCCTCCATTTCTCCAAGCAAATGCACTTTCAAATTGGATGACGAAGCTTCGGATCCTAATGCCTCATTCATATCACATCTAAATGTAGTTTTTATTTTGAGAATAAAGTCATTGGTGACTGCCTCTAATGCGATAATAGGGAAAAGCTTCGCGTTAGTAACCCATTGGGGAGTTTTTAAGGACATTTTAGGTTAAATGGGGATGGTTGAGTGCTAGAAAAGCATGACGTTGGTTTTCAACGCAATCAAATTTAATTTAATCAAAAAGATAATGCCATTATTAGTTGGAGAAGCTACCGAACTCGATGCACCCCACCACTTTTCGAAAAGGCACGGGCGTCTAGATAAATTAAAATAAATGTCATAGTAACTTACTATGCTTTGAAAGTTGACTCTTTATAACAATCGCGTAGCAGTGTCAAAAGTTATTTTAAATGCTTTTTTTTCTGATTGACGAATGCATGTGAATGTCTCTAACTTGTCTGTAATCAAGTTTTGTGGAATAAAAAACATAATCTAAAGTTCCTGGACGCTGACAAATCCTATGATAAAGATGGCTCCGCACAAACACTACATAACTAATGCAATTGATAACAAAAATGCCACACTCCCCTTTAAGGTAAATTAGTTGACAGGCGCTTCACAAACATAAGTTCGACACCCTTGTTCACCTCCCAAGCTGAAGTAACTGGGTTCAGTGCTGCTGTGGCGACGATTTCAACCACTCTGGACTGCCTATCAGTTTAATAATTACAATCTCACGGGAGTCTTCAACCTCATGCCTTCTAGGCGCACCCCTCGAGCCGCTGCAACTTTTTTGTCACATTTTGAATCTGAAGACTTCACCACCTCCCGTGACGAACAGATGCTGACCAGCTGGTGATACGATAACTACGGACCCAAAAGTCACGGCGCTAGCGGCATCTAACCAAACCGCCTGCCGGTAGCCATGGACATCTATCACGACCTTGGTAAGGTGCTATTGATGGAGTCGCCGCAACGCCACCCAATGACACCATAACGAGTTACCCAGTAGTTACTAAAAGTAGACATATCCCGTTAAAAAGAGTCGCATTGCCAGAACGGTTGCAAGCATCTACCACCCAAGGAACCCGTACAATTCCTCTAATGGTTTTAGAGCCCGACACGACGCATTCACAAAGCAATGTCACCCAACAAATGCAAATCTCACTAGGTAGAGGGAAGAATTAATGAAATAGGCATCAAAACACTTCAGATGCATAATCAGAGTAAAGTTGAGAACAGGAGGAGGAGAGCATAGAAGTCGTTTGTCAAAAAGGATGGTGCAGAGTTGGAGTGAAGGCGATAGCACCTGAAAGAACGGGGTAATGACAGGCTGTTGCATTAACGGTGCATCTTATCTATTTACAAGCAAACACACACCCAGGCTCATACATCAAAATAGGGAGTAGAACTTGCACATCGCCACTGTGAAGTTCCAACCCAGTGCCACAGAAGTAATGTAAAGGATGATGAAGAGAGTCCCGGCCAGGAGGATGCCTCGCGTGTGCCTCAAGAAAGGCAGCGCTGCAGCACACCAAAGACAAAACGTGTTAAAAGGAGAAACAAGTTGATTTCAAAGTGGTCAAGCAGTAAACTTTCGTATACCCTTAACGATAATGATTTCGTAATGCGTTTGTTGTACAATAGGTACCGCGAAATGCTCACCCTTGTAGCCCAAGAAGGTGATGTATACGTAGTAGAGGATTCCGGCTAGCCAAAACGAGTTTCCAATGAAACTACCCACAAATGTTGGCCTTCGAATGACTATAAAGAAGAGCAAAAGTGCTTCGAAGAAGGAGAGACCGACGACGTGACATAGAACTATTAAAAACCCAGTGCAAAGTCTTAAAGATACACATTTTAAGTCACGATGGAAAGATGGCCGACGATGTGGGGTGGGTTTTGTAATTTCCCCTTTGGAACACCAGCATAAGGTGCTCACAGATATATCAGTTGTCAAGGAAACAACCCCAGAAAATTTTCCCACTTTTAAAGCGAAAGTAAACGCCCCTTTCTGGTTGCATGAAGAGAGTATTTTAGCCAAAAGGATGGTGACAATGGAAAAAAAACCGAGTTTCTGCCAAGTCTGAATCCAGAGTGAAGAAAAAGGTTCTGATAACGTTATAGATTGATAGTATGTAAGCCTAAAAGCTTGTCAATTTTTAAAATTAGGAATTGAACTGCAGATGGTAGAGTGAAACGCTAGATGAGTAGGAATAGCTGCCACCGATGCAGAAATCACGGGTAAACACGGTTCCATCGACCGTATCTTGAATAAATATAGCATTTCCTCGGAACAATAAGATCTTAGCTGAAAAGAAAACGTCACAAATGCAATCTCAAACTGCCTCCTTAGGTGATAACCTACAGCACCAAGGTTCTAAATTGAGCATTACTTTTAGCGAAATTCAGATAAGCTTATGATGTAAAATGGCTTGTCATAAACGACGCGAAAACCTGTACACACCGAGTTACTAATTCTAAATGCGACAAAAGCATAAAAAAGTTGGTAACTGCTAAGGATTCGGAACAAAAATGCAGTAGCAAGGACACTAAAAGGCATTAAACAAAGAACGCATTGTAAACCTGCCATCGCAAGGTGAGCATTGGAAAAAAAGAGGGTGAAAAAATAAACGCTTAACTTACAATAAAGGAACATGGGTTGGATGATGCGCAGAATGATTATGCAAGGAAACAAGGCATTTAGGTGAATATCGAAGGCGTAGGCCCACTCAACATCAGAAGTATGGAGGTGAGAACTGTCAGAACCAACAGATTCATCGTCCGAGGTGTTCGAAAATTGACGCCTGAGGGTGTACCCACTATTATTGGCATGCTCAGCGCCAAGCATCCAGTGGTTTGCTATAATCCACATGCATGTCGCCACCAAGAGACCGGAGAGTATGCATTCGAAAGTTAAAGACCAGAGGAGAAGCTTTAGCCAGCCCCAGAACGAATGACCAAGAATGGCTGAGTATATTGTAGTGGATACTGAAATTTAGAAACGTAGTGTTCAAACTAACAAGGGCGATAAAGGTGAAATCCTGTAACAATGTACAACATTTGTACAAATACAAGCACCAAATACAGCGAAAAGGCCATTAATCGAATTGGAACGAACAGTCGTGCACCCTAACTAACTATCACTTTCGCTACAAATGACAAGTAAAAAGGGATTGCAGCAGATACTCTGCGTACCAAACATCCAGGGAATGAATAGAATCATAAAGGCAGGATCATCACGGGCCCATTGATTGCGAGTAGCTAAGAAATACACGAGAAAATAAAAAGCATACAATGGTGATAACTGAAATTCCTGTACAACTTCTGAGGAGAAACAAAAATATTGACCATTTGCCATGAGGCGTACTCAAAGTCCATTTGTTTGAATTTGTAAAATCTGGAAAAATACTTCTTAGCTTTTTCACTCGCGCTCAGAGACAATTTAGAACACGTTTGGCCGCATAACCTGTAACACTGTCTACGCTTTGGTAGTGCATTTTGACTGGTATTATTAACAACCACGATATTTTTCATGGCAAAATCGCTTGAATATGATTCCATCGTTTGGGTCACCAAACACGGACGCTACGCAAAACCATCAACGACAAAGTTGTTGCAAATGGTCGCAACTTAACATAGCGGATTAAAATAATAATCAACAATAAGTGAACATCAATTCCATTCCCAAATCACATTTGTATTCAAATTACCAAAGGCTCTGATGTCTGAGAAGTTGAATTTATGGTGGAGATCAGTACTTTTTACATTAGATAAAATCCTGCATTTTTTAGGGTGGATAAAGTGCATAGTCCACTTGATTGCCATTTTTAGCTGAGGTTAGATGGAATGTTCATACTGCTCTGTGCCAAGTGGGCTGGCTTCTAAGCCATGCTAGCGGTCCCAATCACATCTTATTTGCTGAATCTGTACGTGTACATACATATATGCGTTTATTAATGTGTGTTCTGCCCAGGCGTTATACATCTTTGTTTTCAAAATGACCATTGTACAAAAATGTTTTTTTAAACAAAGGCCCGCCTCGCACGTATCAGTATTGACATTAAAGCTTCAACATCCCCAACATGCGCGGTTATCCAACATCATGTCAAATGCATCTGAAATGTTATTAGCTTTATCCTCCTGTTTGTCAAACAAATAAAAAAGATCAGTAGAACGATATCTTCAAGCGACTAAAAATTTAAGTAAGCGCAAAATTACGTAAAGATCATCATAGGACACACAGCGACACTGTAGAGTACTGAGACTTCCTTGAAGGTAAAAGAGGGCAGGGTAGTAGGGCAGAATACACATATTCTACAAACAAAGGGACCGAGGCCTGCTGGCATGGCCCGGAGGCCAGCCAACCGGCTAGTAACAGATGCCCACCCAAGAGATCGAAACCGGCAGTTTGAACAAACGAAGTGTTACAGACACACTAACAACCTTAACGCAGTACCAATGCATTAAGGATAAGTGTAATACTTTGTTTGTTTGAACTGTCGGTTTCGGTCACTTGGGTGACCATATTGTACCAGCCGGTTGGTCAGCCTCCGCGCCGTGCCAACAGCCCCCAAGCCCTCTGTTTCCAGAATACATGTATTTTACCCCCAGTACTTTGCCTTCTTTTACCTTAAAGGGAGTCTCGGGACGCTACATTGGTGGCAGCGGAAAGCGGACCCGACTTTGATGGATTTTATCCTGCTCCATGCCGCTTCTGGCAAATTTTGGCGGTGTGAAAGAAGTGCATGTGCCATGGATGGGAGAACCTCTGGTATCTCGTAACAGAAGGACTGAGATCAACGTCCAGCTTCGGCATCTCCCTCGCCCTCGTGTTCGACAGGGAAGCTATTAACAACTGAAGCGACACTGGCTGTGAACGCCAAGTCCAGTGGAACTGCCAAGAGAGACGAGCGACGTTGTGGTCAAGCATCGTTTTATGCTTCGCACACTTGGATCGCATGCCTTTCGCTAATATGAGGCCGGACCGCCACATTTGCTCAGGTTTCTACGATGCCCTTGCGTTTCTTCTGCGCTATCAATTAAGCCTGGAATCGCAATATGTGTTGTGTGTGTCTCGACCCATTCGAAAACTTGGATTCGTACCTCCATATTTCGTTGGACCACAATGTCGTGAGAGAGGACAGCCAAGAAGCGCGCATTTTCTGCGCCGAGTGCTATGCGGAATTGATGGGACTACAGGAACACATGCGTTCGAATCTCGACGACTGGGACGGTTAGCTGGTGGGTGCTTCTCGCAGCGCTGATTACATTGTGATGGCTGACACGGGAGGCTGGCTGAGGTGAGCGTCGGGGACGACGCTTGGAAGAAGAGAGGGGCTGTGTAATGCTTTGTTTGTTTGAACTATCGATTTCGGTGACTTGGGTGGCCGTATTTTACTAGCCGGTTGGTCGGCCTTTGGGCCGTGCCAACAGCCCCCAAGTCCTCTGTTTCCAGAATACATGCATTCTACTCCCAGTACTATGCCTTCTTTTACCTTAAAGGGAGTTTCGGGACACTACAGTGAGGGTAGCAAAACTAATTTTGTTAGAAAATGTACGATGCTTAAAAAAATACTGCATGAGATTGTCTTAACGTTTTGTACATACATAGCGATCTACTTCAATAAGTGAGCAGGCCGGTTAGCACTATTAAAAAATATTATGTCAAATTAAGAATTGATTTAATTTATTTGTATTTAACCCTACTTTTGCATGTTGAAATAATTCACCACGTTGTAGATTTGTAAACCTTTATGATGTATGTTCGAGAAGTTTTACCTAAATCAAATTCGCATATTTAATATTTATGTTTCAAAAAAATTCTGTTACATTGTCGAATTTCTGTGCGCAGGGGTCAATGGGAAAATTGTTTTGACCTACTATATACAAACGCGAATGTTCATACTCCTGAAGCTTGTGCTGTTGTTGGCTGATGGGTTCTTTACAGTTCTTTAATACGTTTATCATTGGGTTATTGTAAAGTGGGTATCCTCAGAATAAAAATGGAGCTTGAGAACATTGTTGCTAACACCGTCTACATAAAGGCAAAAGAAAGTATGTCACTGTCTATTTGATTATTTGCTTTAGGTGGAACAAATAAGGATAAAGGTCGAAGTAAAAAGTGGAGAGACATTCTGGCGTTTCCTCACGTTAATGTTGCAAGGAGAACTCTTCGAACACTGGGTAGCTTATGTTTTTTTCTTAATGCGGTAGATGTCTCCTATAACTACATAGTTCTACAACAACCGATCGGGAAAAAGTTATTCTGGTGTTACTGTCATTCAAGGCCAGCACTGAAAAACCTTATTGAATTCCTGGACCTTGCCGTAATTTGAATCCTGCGTTAACTTCGGTTTAGGACCTTTATGAGGTTAATCTTGAGGAGTCAGGTCACGAAATTGCTGCTGAGATAGCTGAAAAATACCTACGTTTCGAGGTAATCTCTATGTGTGCCACTATCTCCTGTCTCAGGCTCACTCCAAAATAAGACACTTCCCTTATGAATGCATAAGCGATGTCATTGATCGCATCAATAATCTTTCTTCATCAGAGAGTCCACCTCGGGGCTTGTTTACCGATCTAATCAAGTAATTTCCCCTTTTCACGCTGGTAGTTTCAGTCTGGCTGAATCTTGGCTTAGGTTCACAGTTTTTCTCGCATTTACAAAATCCATGTATTTTGACCGTTATCTGCAATGGAAATGGCTCGAGATGTGAGTAACTATTTATACTATTCGTTACGATTCTTATGTTTATGCTTTTCATTCATATCTTTTAGTTTTGTTTTGTGCTTTCGAGAGATTGGTCTTCAACCTTTAGGCAACCTGTCACAAAGGGCACCTTTCGTATGTACCGAGTACTAGGTAAAGGCGGTTTTGGAGAGGTGTGTGCCTGTCAAGTCAGAGCGACAGGGAAGCTGTACGCCTGTAAGAAGCTGGAGAAAAAACGGATTAAGAAACGACACGGAGAGCAGTTAGCCTATGCCGAGAAGAAGATTCTTCAAAAAGTGAATTCTCGTTTTGTGGTGAGTTTATCTTCGATGCTCAGTTTGAGGCTGCCTCATTCACCCAAGCGCCTTAATAATTTGAAAAGTGAAGCCGCCTGGAATGCTCATCCAGGATTTAACACCATGCAAAAATAGTGTCCATACGTACTTATTATCCCTTCGATGGCAATTCTCTTTCATTTTATTGCGTCTTGAACGAGCCATTTGGTGTCTTGGCAAATCGCTTTTTCTATCTAGCAAGTGCTATGATAAACTAGTTGGTTAAAGGTATCGATAAAGAACATCTTCTGGTGTGTTATAAAGTGAATATCGCTACTGCTATACTTTTATGGGCTCTTTTCAGACAGAAAATTATAAGGAAATTGATGTTTCGACGTGTTTCTGATCTAACATAAATTTTTCGACAAAATTTCTTAGGCGGGTCTGGGTCGTAGATGCGGGGTTGCAGTTTTTTAGCTCATAGTAACAATTGCGCGGGCCAGTGTATCGATAATATGCTTATTTCCCACATTAAATAATGGACAACCAAAGTGGTATACCAAAAATTCCGCGCCAAGCGTTCCGACCATACGTGCGTCCATTTCGCCTGCACATAACTGCTCTTTGAATAGTTAACTGCAGCAAGATTGCTGAACCTGGTTCATTGCAGTCACTCCAGAATATCTTGCCATGTTGGCATTGGTTTCCATATCAATTTTTTTTTAAGTGTAAATCTAAATTTCTAAATTGTGCCTACTTCTAATGCGGTACAGTAGTACTAATGGGCAAATCTATTCTCCATTATCTTTGATAATCCAACGAATACATTATTCCTATGTTAAATTTTTAAAACTACCCTTTATTTTGACAGATTTTCTAGTTATCCTTCTGTTTTGATAGGTTTGAATTCGTTTGATCGTTTCTCACCGTGCTGCATCGTTTGAGATCTGTTTCCGCATTTATGCCGCGCTTTTTCCCTATTAAGCCAATACTGATGGTGATCCCTCCCTTTCACGCCAAGCTACTAGACAGGCTGGTTATTACTCTCTTTCATTCTTTTCACCCATCATTTAACTGAACAGATGTTGTCTGCTCTGGCAGGTGTGTTTGGGGTGTAAATTAATCACTGTTGGTCCTCCTAGAATACCGCTCTTATTCCTGGCTTCGCGTTCTTTTCATGTGAATAACTCGAGATGCCCCGTTGTCATTTTCTTGCTTAACTGCATGCAAATGGGATTTACCCCGTTGACTTATTGGGCTGGTACTGCCCTGTGGGATTTGATTACTGTACTCAGTTCGATTATGTGAATTACCTCTTGAAGGCATATTTTTTGTTCCATCAACACCAAAACAGTGTTGGAATGTCACTACTTTTCAGCTATGAACGTTTGATAATTATGTTTGCGGAGCCCCGAGATTTCCTTGAAGACGGGAGAGGATATGATACTTGGGCAGAATATATGCATACAACATACAGTAGGGCTTGGGTCCACTGGTATGGCCCTCAGGTACACCGGCGGAGCACCCAAGCGGCCCCCTTACTACAGTGTTAGATTGTGAACTATCCAAAAGAGCACATACTATTTCTGGTAGTGATGGACACCTTCCATTGCTTGCAGTTTGAGTAAACGATCATCATCCTAATAGTTGGCTTACTGGTTTCAGTGAGTTTTTGAGGTAAACGTACATTAAATATGTCAAGGTTTGGCTCCATCCCTTGCATTTATTGAGCCTCCCTCTTCGTGAGTGACATGACCGAACGCCCCTTGAACCGTGAAACCAAAAGGGCCCTGCGTTGGAGGGTATGTGGAAAAGGGAATCGTTTTAAGTGCGTAGAATGGGGCGTTGATTTACTCCTTTCCTTTTTGCTACAGCTTCGTGGTGGGTTTTATCAGCTCTGTACCTATTACCTCATTTTATGGCACACCAGAACTGATGAATTCCATTTTGCATTGCCTCGACTTTCCCATTCATCGTAAAGCACTCGTCATTGTCGTTGCCATTCTTTTCCCGCACGCGACAATCACACACACATTAATGCTGCTTTACTGACTTTGTGGAGCCGCATTCTGTACCATTGGAAACCAACTGGTAATACATTGCTGACCTGGTAAGGTAATCTCTTTCCATCTCGTGCATTAACTTTTCATGCCCTTTAATCAAAGTTAATAAGTTATGTCGTCCTCCTTTAAATCTGGGCAGGCGTACAACTGGACGAAGCCTTCTCAATCGTCAGTCCCTTTTTGCAGCGAGGAAGCTTATCATTTGGTGAAAATCGCTTTCATGTATAATTACTTAAGGGTCTGATGAAATCGCATTAAGGTTGCTTTGAGAGTGCTTAGAACTGGGCGCTTTATTGCCCTTATCCAGAGTTAGTGTTTTAGTTCATGTGGTAGGGGCCACATCATAGATGTATTTGTCAAACAAACAATCCAGTGTTATTCTAGAACAGTGTCTTAGCGCACGCTTATTTTTGGACATTTCCACTCACTGGCCTCTATTTACTTAACCTGTTTCCCTTCCAACCATTTTCCGTCCGACCAGATGTTTCGTTTGCCACAATGCAACCTTTTCGGCTGTAATAAATCGCTGCCGTGGTTTGCTAAACTTGGCGAGAAGCCTCGAGAAGTTACTTTTTTTACTTAATCAGTGGGGTAGGAGGAGGGGAAATCTCCTCCCTCCCTCGTCATCCAAAGGCCTCTCCATTTCTAACGGATTTGATGAGGGCGCTGCCTACCAAGTTTATTGAAGAAGCCTCATAACACACTTCAACTTTGCAGGCTTCATTTCTCCTTTGATATTCTGCTTACAAAGTGGTTCTGCCGTATTTGCATATTGTCAGGATAAAATTGTAGCTGAAAACAGGCTCTCAGTGCTCTTGCCCACTTTGTAAATGTTTTTTGTGCAAAAAAAGCGCATCCGCTAGCACAAAAGTGGAGGGCTGATTCGACAGCACTAAAACCGAAACGTCCGTTTAGCACGCTTTCGTGTCTACGCCTTGAGGACCGGGCCAATGTTTAAATCACTGCTCTGGTCTTCTCCCACTCCCTGTCTTCCCCTATCCCGCCTTTCCTCCTTTGTTGTAGGCAATTCAAAATGAGTGTGTGCACGGGTGAATCTCTTCCCATCACCCTCAGTTTGGTGGGCATTCACTTAACACCAACTGTTTTTCTACACTTCCACCTCGCCTTCTTCCTAACGTCCATTTAAGCAACCGCTTTTTGCTAAATCTCGATAACCCCTGTTTTTAATTTTGAACACATGCTGCGGCTTCAGCTCGTCGCTATACTTTGCTCTATTCGGCACTCTAAATTGGACAGATGTAACCATTCGACACGTGTTTGATGTTGCTAGCATCCCTGCGTCTGCATCTGGTCGTTTGTGAGGTTTTCACATCATGCAAAAGGCGAGCAATAACTCCGCTCCCTTTGCGGTCGCATTTGAAATTACATGGATTCCTGTCATGCATAGTCAAGCATTCCCACCATTCTGGCTGCTGCGGCTTCTCATACTCTCTCTCTCTCTCTCATTACCATTTTCAGCTTTCCTCTCGGAAATAGTGTCGGTTTTTTTTTTTCACCAGAAAGCAAATTTTGCTAAGTCATTGGGTCCACAGTTTCTTGCTTTACTAATGATGACTAAATTGCTCATTCACCAAGCGCTGCTAATGGTAAGGGCTTCCACCATTGCTAACCGCTTCCTTATTTAGAATTGGCTTTCGGTTGGTGCTGTCAAGTCTTCCCCCACAGCTTGCTTCTTTCTCTGCTTCTATTAAACATCCCCCTTTTTCCACCATTATTGCTCATTTGTCCTTTTTTCCGGTAGATTAACAGCTCATTTCCACTTGTTAGTTCATATGGACATTTCAGCCTCCCCAACGTCCCAACTCATCATCCCACGCAGCATTCAAACATTCTCAGCGAGGGTTTAAAATGGAGTGCCTTGATCCCACCATGCGATTTTCACTTGTGTAGGTGAGCCTAGCCTACACCTTTGAGACGAAGGATGCGCTATGCCTCGTGCTGACCATCATGAATGGAGGCGACCTTAAGTTCCACATCCACAATATGGGCATCACTGCGGGTTTCCCTGAGAGTAGGGCACGCTTCTACGCTGCTGAAATCACGTTGGGGTTGGAACACCTACACTCCCTGCGTATCGTCTACCGTGACCTCAAACCCGAGAACATTCTCATCGACGATCAGGGTGAGTTGTCACTGTGAGCGCACCTTGTCCTTTCTCGCAGTCGCTTTTTTCGCCTTCGTTTTCCTTGGTACTTCCTATGGAGCAGTCCCACCTTGGGGCATTTTTTTTCCAGCCAAGCGATAATCTTTACCCTCGCTAAGTACATTATCCGTTGGAGATCCTGTCGTTTTCCTTTTGTCTCTGGAAACTTACGTTCAATAGTTGACATTACTCTAACAATACCAAGGAGTATTCCCTTGAGGGGAATGCATAATTTACAGTTTTTTCCTCTGTGTGAACAATTCCGGCCCTTTCCACACTTCTTTTGCCTTTTTCCCCCTGGTGCTGCTCCCTTGACATCGTCTTCTTTTTTGTACCTTACTCATGAATTATTTATGCAGAAGACCTGCCTATTTATGTCACTCTTGTGATGCTGGATTGTTACAAGCGCACTTTGAAGGCAAACGCATCACTCGCTACTGTAGCTACAGTTTCTCCTACCCATTTGCAGCCGGCCGAGTCTTTTATCACCTTGGTAGTGTCCAGAAGAGGGAGAAGGAAGAAGTGGGTGCGGCGGCACAGTTCGACGTCTAGCCTCACTAGACCGATTATTGGTGATTATTACAGCATTCCAGCAGTGGGTTAGCCGTGCGGGTGTGTTTGTGCGGTTTATAGTTTATTCAGCAGTTACGATTCACCAGTTACCGGAATGTACATTACCGTGCTTTTGTGGCTTGTCCTAATTAATCCTCAATTATTCCCTGGCAGTAGTTGATGTCTGCCTCTCCCGCTGCTCCACAAAAGTTGGCCTCTTTCGAATTCAAACCTTGGTTAGAACTGGCTGTAATGCTGGGTATGTGGCAATAGGACGCATACAGTTTAACAGAGACAAAACATACCTATATTAGTTTTACCACGGTCCCTTGATAACTGACAAATTATTGTTCCTTTTTGTTCTGACCGAGGGATCTATCGAGGTGTCTCATTTAAACCAGCGCATTTTATTGCTTCCAGTATTTCTTCCCCAGAGCAGTGCCGTAATTATTATTAAGGAGCCTGACATTACTTATGCACCAGTCTGATAGTATCAAGTTGGTTCTTAAGTTTATTTTTTTCAGTTTTTGCGTTCATCTTTGCGTGTGCTCTCTTGATCCTGATTAACTTAACGAGGCAACTCTCGGTAATTTTATATCATAATTTGGGTGGACTTTTCACATTTCACTTTCCGTTTATGGAAAGTTTATTTTAGGGTCGGTTAGACGATATGGAGGTGGTATTTATCCATTTTAACGGTGAATAAACCACGAAAAGTTTGTAATGGTGAATGCGTCAAATGTCACGTGGTGAAGTGGATTGGTTTGGTGTTCTTGTTGTGCTTTTTGGGCGTAATTTACATTACCGAATATGGAAACAGGCCTCTGAAGTCTACCCCACACTAGTGATAATGGAGCAAAATGCATCCTGCCTTGACAACATTGATATGCCTTGGGATTTTCACCCCCCAAAAAGGTGTATTTGTGGCCCTTTTTATGTTCGCTTAGACTACTGCCTCGCCTTGATGGATCACATTTGAAGTTGCATTGAGGACAGTTTATTTTCCAAAGATCCCACTTTAGGTGACTGCGCTTACCACTAGCGAGCTGGTTAATCCTTGAAAGCACAAAAGCTGCCACTGTCACCTCCTCTTCCCAATGTCTGGTGCAATAAAGTATGCTGTACTGCTATCGCTTGGCCATCACTCTAACTCTCAACATTACTTACTGGCAGGGAGGCATAACATGGCATTCTAGTCTAGATTGTTATATCCACTAGACTTTTTAGGGTACTACAATGAAAGAGCCGAGTGAATTTGTGGCCGTTCTCTTGCTCCCTCTCCCCACTGCTTATGTACATAGGTGTGCGTGTGTGCCACTGCCGTTGGGAGTAGTCCATTAGGGCATGTAAAGTAAGACCACTCACTAATGCACAGCTTTTAAAGTGACGGCATTCAATTGACTGGTCTAGCGCATCCAGCCCACCGTCTCCTCTGCCACTGCGTATGCACGTCTCTACGCGTGCGTAGACTTCGATGAATGCCTTGAGTGTTACTTGCACGAAAGAGCTGGACGCTAGAAGTCTGCATTAGCTTCTTTGCCCTAAATTAATATGCGTATCTTGGGTGGTGACATTACTTTTTACTTGCCAATCCGCATTGTGCTTTTCACGTACTGACCTCTGGGATATCATATTTTATCCCTTGACTAATACAGAGGACTAGCTTTACTTTGTCCAAGTCACTTGTGACGTTCTCTTTGAAAATATTATGAACTGTATGCGGTTAGCTAACGTTTCATGAACGGGACGCCATACCATCGAG
Organism: Taenia multiceps; assembly: GCA_001923025.3. Lineage (NCBI taxonomy): Eukaryota > Metazoa > Platyhelminthes > Cestoda > Cyclophyllidea > Taeniidae > Taenia > Taenia multiceps. The sequence goes on along the minus strand of CM010311.1, from coordinate 75,718,779 downwards.
ATGGCGCTCGAAACCTGTGGAGAATGCAAGACCTGCGTGGTCGAGCGTGTTTTGATACAAAAATGGCAACGCTGAGTGGGAGTTTTGTTGATAATGAAGATATCAGTAACTAATGCAACTTTTCGGGCTACAGAGGGAAAGAATATACACAATCTCGATCAACGGTGCCGGGACTGGTTATTAGTACTTATCACTTACTATTGTTCGCATTGCAGGCCAGACACCATCTCTTTAAGCTTTCAAGAATGGGTCCAATTTTTGGTCCGAGCATACTTTATATTTAACAACTATTTTGTATGCCAAGTGATGGAGGGAAATGATGAGTAGATGTCTCGAGAGCCTAATAGTGTTGGCGTTTCCTCTCATTTCGTGTAGGTCACCTTCGGATATCGGATCTCGGTCTGGCGGTGGAAATCAACCCGCATACCGCTCTCAAGGGTCGAGTGGGCACTGCAGGCTACATGGGTAAGGGTGTCTCTGGCCATGTTACATTGGAAAAAAAGTAAAAAACCAGGTTTATTCTGCTCTATCGCGAGTTCCGGTCTGACACTTTATGTATCTTTTTTAACCTATATAGTTTCCTGCTTCATTAATGCGGAAATATATATAATTTAACTGGTATACTGCTCCCGTTGGTTTAACTTCTTCACATTTTTTCCGCTGTCATTAAAGTCATTAATTAGTTTATTTACCATGACTTGACACTGGTCTGTCAAATGTTACCATAGGGCTTAGTTTCGCTTGATCATCCACACTCCCAACTTTGCTGTAGCTCAGTAGGGCTTCAAAAAAGCCTTCCAATCATAGTTCGTCCTCAAAAATGCGATCCACTTCCTCCGCACAAACTATGCTAGCTCTTCAATCCCGGTCGAAACTTCTCTGAGGGTATTTTGATACATTAATAAGTCGAGTCCAATCTCCACTCTTTCAACTTTCCCCTGTGGACCATGTGGAAGGGCTGTATTCATGTTCTACCTGTAGGACCATTTGCTTGTTATTTGTAGCTCAGTTGCGCAGTTCCGTCCCCAGATGGTGGTGTAGCAGCACCAACAGAAGCTCTCACTGGGATTGGCGTAAAAATAGTGTTGGCACGGTGACCACATCCACATGAGGGACGATATCTTAACACTAATCAGCACCACGACCATTGTTGCTGTCATCACTTGGACTTAATGTTTTGTGAAAGGGAGGGTTTGTGGGTACCAGTGGGAGAGTAAGTCGTCTCCGCGCCGAATCTCCCCGTTGTTACTGGGACCAAGGCAAGACGGCTGGTGGACGAACTTCCGTGGAACTACCTCCGACCACACACACACACACACACACACACGCACACACAACCCCTGTTTATTGTGATTCCGGTCCCTTGGCACTTGCAGTCTAAATTCCATGGAAAGTGCTGCCGGTAGACAGTGTTTAATTTTGGATTGCACCAAAATCCCCTCTTGAACCTTAATCGATAACAAGCATAACATTCTTCTGTATGGTTTGCGTGAAGTCTTGGTTTCCTTTTCGGGAGAAAGCGGTTCCATCGGGAGCGTCTTTTACTGCCGTCTCCCGTCCTATCTGGAGTTTGTAGACAAACTCCGGTATGGTGCGTGTGTGTACGTATGCCCTCATTCATCTTTTTTCATTTTACTTCAAAACAGACTTTGGAATGCATAGGCGGTGCAGAAGCCGGTTGTTTTCCGCAGTGCATAGCTCTCTGTTAGTTCCATTTGCTGTCGCTCAAACCAGAAGAAGGTAATTAGATTTACACTGATCGTTCGGTCGGTCGACCGTCCACTTGTTTATCCATCGAGTGTCTTCCTTCCACGACAAACTGTGCATGCGCGCCACTGCTACGCCCCACCTATTTATCCACATGACTGGCCATACATTGCCTAAATGTCTATTTTTATCCACATACACGTACAAAAACCTGCTACCATGACTACCATTTCGTGGAGGAGAATGAGTGATGTACCCATGTAGGATAGCTGAGTTCTCCTATCAGCGAGAAAAAAAAACAGTAGAAACGCCAAGTTGTTTGATCTCTGACTAGGCAACTGACATGGCTGCCTCATGATGTCCCACCCACACTCTTCCCTAGTCATCCCCCTTCCCGCTTGTGTGGTAACGCATCTGGCCAGCTCGTAAAACTTGCATGGGAGCCACAATTTTAGCAGGCTCCACTGTAGTCGCGCCTCATGGGACTCAACCCCAGGCCACCGCTGTTTCTGTTTGATCATCACACCTGGCTGCAAACCGCTCGGTCACTTCTTATCCGTGCACAGCACGTTGGTTTCATGATTCCGAGTCATTCGAAAGGATATCAATCAGTGTACCTTGTCTGTAGCGCAAGAAACAATAATTATTCCCGGTTCAATTTATTAGTGACTGACTCTCTAACAATGATATTATTCTCATTTGCAATATATTTAATTCATCTCGAGTCACTTGTGGCAGACATCAAGTTTGTACTTTTTGTGTGGCGTTGCCTTTTTATCCAGCTTGACTGATTGAAATTCCGCCAAAGCACTTAAATGAGTGCGAGCCTGCTGAACATTCCACTGTTTTCAAATAGAATGTTAATCAAACACTTTTCGGCTACTTTTGGGTATCATTACATTTTTTTACTCAATCCTAGCCGTTACCATGTTTCGTAAATAGCTCTAGTAGCCCAAATCGGCGATCTGTGACCACTGTTAGTCCACATTATGTCATCTGATGCGGACGAACTTTTGGAGCACGTTTATCTCTAAACAAAGAACGTGGGCGCCGATGCTAAAGTACTTAGCGTTACATTGTCCATTCTCAGCACCGTTCTTCGTTTGCCTAACTTTATGGCTCTTTTTGTGGTATTTACCGTCCTGTTTGGTAAATGCCTGGCCTTAACTCTTTCCGTGCATTCTTGGTAATCCCAAATTCAGCTCACTTCCGTACTTGGGACACATGTAGTACTGCTTCCTTTGTTTGGGGCTTACTGGAGGCTCGAACAGGCCCTTCCTCTTTTCAGTTCGCCTTGTTGGCAGTGTTCCAGTTCGTAGAGTGGGTACGTCTTTGTTGCTAGCATTTACCTTCTTACTCCAAGATTTCTAACAGCCTTCTCGACCAGTTTTGGTTCCCTCTAAAGGTTAAGTCTCTTATTAGTCACTTCCTCTGCCCCTCTCTGACAATGTCCATTCTGTGCATTTACACAAATCCCCTGTCGCAATCCATTATCTCAAGTGGAATGGCCAAAAAAGAGTATTTCTGGTCAGAAGCTGGTATACATGAGGGTTCTCTTCGACTCGTCCACTGGTTGTCCGCAGTGGCAATCTTTCAGCTTGCCCCATATAACTCCCTCATTCGCTGATAGTTGTCCCTTCAGATGTAACACTTAGGGTGGGGTGTGTGTGTATGTTGATAAGGTTTTAAGGATGCTACACCATTCTTATCTAGACGTTTTATTGGGTACATATGCTTAGCCCCTCGGCAGCGAATGTGCTCTTTCATCTTTTGATGGAACAGCGTATTTGGAGAACTGTGTAGAATGTGATTAAGCCACACACCCTTCGAAATGCGCGTCAAAATAGGCAAATCATTGTGGAAATTGAGGCGCGTCGTGATGGTGGACGGTACTTTTGGGGATTTCAATACTTTGTGTACTTCCTATACTTCGATTAGAGGTCTCCCAGCTACGGAAAGATGCTGATTTGGGAGCTTGGGAGCGTTTCGTAGTCTCATTTCATGAATCATTACACCTCACTTGTGTTTCTTATGCCTTTCACATTCGCATTTGTTGATTCATTTGCCTCCTTTGTGTTGTTTTTTCCCTCCTCCCCTGTCGAATGCTTACCTCCTTTCACTAAAACAAATATTTGTTTCGTTTTTCAGTTACCTTTCCTCTAAGCCTCTCTTCCATTTGTTTCACTTCTCACCTGACATTTCAGTCAGAGCTCTTGGTCGCTTACATCCTGCCTTAGTTCATGCTTTACAAATTATTGTAGTCCTACCTTGCCTTTTCCCCAGGATAGCAATTCTAAGATTACAAAAGTAATTCAAATTTGTTTGATGTGACACCTACAGAACCCATTGGAGAAGTGTTTTGGTAGTGTCCAAAAGAATCCTCAAAACATTGCTCCAGGCAAGGCATTGGGGTTCACTTAAAGATCATTTCAAGTCAGGCACTTGGCAATGACTTACGAAGCGAATGCTGGGCTTCATTAGCAAGAAACCAGTGCGCCAGGTTACCTCTTGTTTACTACCATAAAAGGTCCCGGTTGCCGTATGGCTGTGCTCGCGGTCCTCTCGAACGACGTTGTGGGATGCATAGGTACAAACCGTTAGTGGAACAAACAGGGGTGGAAGGCCACGCAAGCAAAATGTTGCCTTTTCTCCTTTTCTACTTAATTTGACTCCGTCACATGGTTGCCAGTTTGGATTGATGCCTGTCGGGGAGTGGGGGGGAATAGTGCACTCTCCTGTCCAAACAAGGCAAACCCATTTACTTACTTGTGATGCATAGCCGAAATTATAACAACTTTATTTACCAAAATATCTCCTACCCTCATTCAAGAGAAACAACTTTTTATTTACTCAACTAAGGACCCTAATTACAACCTATTAAGCCACTTGACCATGTGAAACATCTTGCACCTTCACCACTAGGCGCAGGATAAGATTCGAAGTTTATGGTGAAATTCATTTCAGCTCCCGAGGTGATTCGTGGTGAGCGCTACACTTTCAGTCCCGATTGGTTTGGCCTCGGTTGCATCGTCTATGAGATGATAATGGGGCAGCCGCCTTTTCGCAAGCGACGGGAGCGCCTCAAACGCGAGGAAATCGACAGACGAGTCTGTGAGGATCCCGAGGCCTACAACCAACGCTTTGGTGACGTCGTCCGCGATTTCACCTCCTCTGTACGTTACCCGATTCCGCTTATCTATTGTTTCGCGATGGGCTGTTGTACAATTATTTGAGGAGAATAGTACGACTTATTGAGACGGATCGAGCTTCCGAAATTCTAGAATGTCTGGATTAAAAAATTGTGCATGTTCTAACTTTCTTTGTCACATTTATTGACCGAAACACCAAAATTTCTGATGATTGTGGGTTCATTTTTTGTGGTAATAAAGCGCTTTTTCGAGAGTAGGCCCTGGCAGAAGTAAAGTAGCCTAAGTTTTATGACTGTTTTATTGTGGAAGGATAGTTGTGTCAAAAGTTCCTATCTTTTCCTCCGCAAAATGGGCGCCACGATAGTATCACTTTTCGTGAATTATCATTTATTCCAACGATTAGTAGCAAGGAGGGGAGGGGTGAGTATTTGTGCCTATGACACTTGTCAAATCTTGGCGCAGACCACCCCGAGCTGAGCGACTATCTTAGGGAAATGGAGAAGAGTGTTGCTTGAAGACATGATTGTTTATTTACTTTAGCTTTTTTTAAGTCTATGTGCATTGAATATTAATCCCAATCAAATGTGGACTCTGTAGTCTTTTTCAGTTTAGCATACCCCTTAGTGGCGGCAGTTCTTTCTTCTGAGCTCCTTTTAAAGTCTTGTGATCTTCTCTGAAAACGAATGAAGACAACACTGGGGCAGAATGTGCACTGCTGACGTAGAGAAGGGCTGGAAGCTATTGGGATGGCTAAAGGGTTAGACTGTCCGTAGGAGGTACAATCGATGTTTCCCAAATGGGTTTGTTACCAAAACTGAGGAGTAAACAAACAATTAACCTATTACATAGCCCTTCCTCCTTTGAGCGCCGGGAACGGCGCTCCCTTTGATCACTGCTGTGAAGAAAAGCACCCACGAGCCAACCGCGCCAGTCATCGAAATTATGTGCAAATGAGAAGGTTTGTCACCGCAACACAAATAATCCCTCTTGACATCTAGAGTTTCAGCCTGTATGGGGTCTGTACTGCAGGAGGAGGGAATGCGCTGGCCAGCACTCGTACTCATCGCTTGTCGTAGAAAAACAAAATCAGAATCCTATAATAAATGACAAGGCTTAAAATCGTTTTATGGGGTAGTTTTTTGCCTATAATCCCTTGCTCCTTTCTTCTCACTTTGCTGCTGCCCACCTATGTGTCCATCTGGGTTCTACCCACCTAGTGGAGAGGTGGATAAGGTATCGTGTTCACTTACTTGACACCTTCGTGCAGATGCCGTAGCCAGCTTTGTAACGAAATTTTCCAGATGTTTCACGGATAGCAGTGCTTTGGTTGTGGATAGCTTTCTTGCCAAACACGAGACGGTGGTAGTTGCCAAAGGTAGACGCCATTTCTAGCCCTTCTGTTAGGGACCATCACAAGTACTCCCATCTGCAGCACATATCCTTCTCCCCTCACATAAAGACGTGGCATCTCGAAACTCCCCTGAATACAGAGCGAGACATAATTCTCGAGCAGACTGTGTACTGTAGATCCACAGAAAGGCTTAAGGGGTCTACTGAAGCGGTCCGAAGGCCTAGCCTCTCGTCAGAGGTACAATGGAGGGGCTCCCAAGTGGCCCATTATCAAAACCGAGAGTAAAATAAACAATTAATCTATAACAATGCATCCATTTGCACGATCATGTGGTGATAGTATACGAAATTATATTTACTAATGCAAGCTGAGTGTCAAGCAAAGCTCGTCCGCGCTGGACAAACGGCAGGCGGTGGGGTGGCATACTTCCTCCCAAAATTGGCAGCGTTTTTACTGCGTTTTACAGTTTATGAGTATGCATTATTTCTACTCTACTAGTAACTTCCATTTGATGATAATGTTATTGCCTAAAAAGCACTCAGAAGCTCAATTAGGGCTAATGATCACCCCCCTTTTTCTCCTCCTTTGAAGTTGAGCAGTTGAAATGCTAAATTCCTGCAGCTCTAGTAATGCTACCTTATTGGCTCCAATGTCGTGGCACTGTGTAATTCAAGAATCCTTCTACGAAAATGTAGAAGGATGACAGTAATTTAGGTGAAGTCAGTCCCCACACTGCGAAGTAGTCGAGTGTCCGCAATTTACGACACTCTGGTGCTCCTTCAACTTACAAGTGGGCGTTGGCAGAATTCACTTTGGCACAAGGGTTCCCACCTTTTCGTGCTTATGAAGCAAAGCCTCGTGGCTAGCAAAAAAATCAGTACAGATTCTGGCTAATCCGCTGAGTTCACTGTGGGTTTTTGCACTGTGTAGCCAGCCAGTGGAGAGATAATGGACTTTGATCTGCCAGGTAATTTGACTTGGTTGTCACCCTGTGTGAGTGGCCAACTCCCTGTGCCTTTCTTTCATTCCAATTATTTGGCTTTTTGATGTCTGACTTGGAACTGACGGTATCCATCCTTGTGGCTGGTGGTGATGCACTTGCTGGATATTGTCAGGCTCTGCAGTGCTTTTGGTGTCTAAATGCGGACCAGGTTGTTTGACATGGTGCGCTGTATGGATTTCAGGACTCTGCCTCGGACCCCAAAATGAATTAAGGTGATGTTATGTCCCAGATTGACCTTAGGTTTATGCTTAGTGATTGTAGTAAAAGTGATGCTCGATCGTACACGAATGTCTGCAAACTCGGCCAATTGTATGGCACAGATTAAAACGAGTAATTTGAGTCGGTCGCTGGTTCAAGTCTTCTACTATAAACGTCAACACTCTAGATCGGTTTCATTTAGGGCCAGTCACCTAAACGTTGCCCCAGAGAATTCGCTGTCGGGTACACACCTTGTGAAGTGTGATCGGCTGAACAGGTCTGAAGCATGAATCAGATGTGACGATACCCTCTAGCAATGCTATCTCCCATTCACATAGAGGGGATCAAAGCTGTCGCAAGCGGCACCCTATTGGCCGGACGATACACGCTTGAAAAGCCGTTAGCCCACATACATATGTGGTTGGGTAGCTGAATGCGGCTATTTGTGAGAGCCCGAGCCACTCATCCCCATTTCTGCTCGCGCTTGCGACTGACTGCCCTTGATCTCCCTTCTCTGCCTTGAGCCCAACACGCCTTTCCCTTTGTGTCACCATTCAATCCGCGTGCATGCGTCCCAACAATTATTTGGATTTTGGGATTGCATCACTATCTGTTGAATCCCTTTCTTTTCTAGGGCCGTATTCTAAAACCTTTATGTGGGTGTAAATTACATTTGTTGGATTTGTTCATGCAGCTAGTTCTTGGGTGATGTAAAGAGAAAGGTCTTAACAAAGCAGTAGCCCAATGGCTGTAAATTTGCCTGGCTGGGACCGTTGAATGTAAAGACGTGGTTGTTTACCGATCCTGTCAGTAGTCGAAATGATTTTGATTCAAATCCTACACAGCTAACAGTTATTTGCCGTCCATTGCTCAGTTGAGTGTGTGTCTTCTCTTTCCTTGATGGCAGTTGCTGCGGAAGGACAAGACCCTTCGACTGGGCTGTGATGAACGGGGCGCAAGTGGTGTGAAAGCGCATCCCTGGTTCCAGGGCACTAATTGGAAACGCCTCGAGGCTGGTCTCGTCGAACCTCCCTTCACTCCCGATGTAAGTTTTCAAGTGCGGCCAATTTGCTCTTCTCGCTTTGTCTTGGTGACTTAGTGGAGGCATGAAAATCTTGTGAAACATTGTCCTTACACAGTCCTGTTTTGCAAACAACAAAATTTTCTCCCTCTTTCAACCATAAAAACTATGCCAAGTTTATTTGCATCTGATCGGAGAAATACTTATCAACTCAAAGTGGTAGATGATGCTTCCACTTTTCCCCCTAATGCTATTTTAGCAATTAGCCCAAGAAGTGAAAGAACAGTGGTTTGGTATTGTAAATACGAGACTACCTTGAAGCATGAAGTTCGGGTGAAAGGACTTTTGACAGGATAAAAATCACTTTCAGGGCAAATACTTTCCTTGTCCTAAATGCGGCAAGATGAATCTTGAAATAGTCTCTGCCTTTTCTCCTGAGAGTTGTGTTCCAAGCATCGATATGATGAATCGCTGTTAATAGCCTCATTCAGGCTGTTTTGATTGTCAAAAGCTGCACAGCCCTCCCTGCAGCCTCAATGTATCAACTGCTGGCATTGCTTTTGCCTGGATATAATAGGCGCAGTCACGTGGTTCTTGCACTAAGCCTTGTGGTTATTTTATGGGCGTTTAATAAGTTATTTAGAGAGGGCTTCGAGCACCACTAAAAAGATTCTTTCTACTTTTACCTTTTGTGCACAAAATTGGACGAACAGAAGGGCTTGGGGAGCTACTAGCATAGCCCGGAGGTCAGAATACCAGGCGGGGCCACTGTGGTGGAGCCTTAGGTCCCGTGTAATTGAAACGAAGAGTTGAACAAACAAGTAAATTATTATATAGCCCCCTTTCCTCCTAGGCGCTCTCCTTGGTTAACCTCCCGCGTAGGCCATCGAAACGTAGTCAGTTCTGTAGGGAAAAGCACCCACGAGCCAACCGCGTCGGTTATCGAAACCACCTGTAACTAAAAAATATATTTGACCGTAACCTCACTGACCCCTCTTGGCAATTGCACTGGAAATACGGTTTCCTTCTGTTTGGAGCTGTATTGGGGGTACGGAAGAATGTGCTGCCCATCACTCATGTCCATCTCCAGTCGTAAGAACAGTGCCCTAAAAGTCGAGTCATTTAACAAAGGACGTCGTATAAAATAGTTTTGTGGGAATAAAATTTCGCGTCTATCTGGGTCTTATCTAAGTAGCAGAGAGGTGGAGGAGGTGTCGCGTGCCCGCCTGATTGACTGCTCCGTGCCGAACTTTTCCAGATGTTTCACGTCCACGACTAGTTTTGCCTCGGCTGTTAGTAGGCGTCCTGTAGACTGTGGAACTGGGGTAGTTACCGAAGGTGGATGCTATTTTTAGACCTCCTGTTTGGGATTTCCACAGATTCTCCCATCCTCGGTATATGCATCTCTTTCGTCATACTAAGGTTTATCACCCATCAAGGCAAATCTGGACTCTCTTTCCCATTCTTTTATTTGCAAATAACCATAACTAGAAGAACTGATGTTTGACATTTAATCATCCTCGAATAATACTTCATCGCGAGTTATGACATGGGACCTCAGTCCTCTTAAATGTCGTCACTTTCTCAGATTCTCCTACACCCTAGCGAGGCATCTACACTGTAGACTGTAATGCACTTATTCAGTATTGGGTGTCCCACCTCACTTCTTAAATCACCCTCCCTCGTCCAAATGAAGTAACACCGGGAGAGGTTTGAGCACTTCTTCGTCAGTGGGTTGCCCCTCCTCTTGCGAGGCCTTAACACTGCTATCTACTTGCTATTTCACCGTACACTCAACTGACATCCCGGCTTGCGTATTGCCAGGCTTTTCTCCTAGCTTAGTATCTTTGGTGGGATACACTGGCGCGAGTGGCTGCTTAATACCCTCCTAATCTCGGCTTACACTATGTTTAGCCAATGCTCAATCCTCCAACAACCTTTCCTATTGAGCTCGCCTTCAAAAGTACACTTCAATGGAACGTATTTTTAATGCCGCGACCTTCACGCATTCCCAGTGTCTCGGCGCTTTTTTCGCCCCACTTGGGTGGAATTGAAGTTTACCTCCCTTTCTGCCCGATGTTTTTGAATGTCAAGCAGTCGAACTTTACTGTCTGCTTGTTCTCGCCTTTCATTGAAGGGGCTTAGTTTTATAACTCTTGTTTGGCGTACCGCTTTTGCCTAGTTCGTTCGAGGCTGACAATGCTCCTGGTTGCTCTTTTTATTGGCTGTTTAGGAGGCACTACGGAGGCTTCATAGTCTAAGGGTCTTGTTGACATCTACTGCTATCTTCTCAATTTTAGCCTCATGCCGTTTATGCCAAGGATGTACTCGATATTGAACAATTTTCTACGGTTAAAGGTGTTAAAATTGAGGCAGAGGACATCAACTTCTATCGAAAGTTCTGCTCCGGTGCCGTCTCCATACCCTGGCAACAGGAGGTGAGTTTGAGTCCTCTTATGCAAACGTCTCGCCATCATTATTACCATATCCCATATCCCAAATGTTGATTAAAACACTAGAAGAGAGGATCTACGATGGGGATGAAACTAATAACGTCTTTAGCACAAGAATTATCAACTTACGATCATTGCCCCACCTCAGTTGTCTGGAGCTGCTTTTCACTTTGCAGATGATTGAGACAGAGTGTTTCGATGATCTTAACGTCTTCTACAACCCTGACGGCAGTCTGGTGGCCAATCTGAACGAGCAAACGCCCCCACAGAACGAGAACTCGACCAATTCCTCGTGTTGTTTCCACTTCTCCACCAGCTACAGTGGTGATGATGATGGTGGTGGTGGTGGCGTTAGAGAGCGCAGATCGCGAACACACAGTCGCTCGAGCCGTCGCGGCACCGTAAACTTCAATAACGCCACTGAGGGCTCCCTCACTGATTCCACACCCCCTCCCTCCACCACCGCGGTGGTGGTGGCGGATCCCCTTGAGGGTGTCGGACCGCCACTTGACGAAGCCAGCCTCTCCCACGACGACTCCGGCGACGCTCTTCTCGATCTTGCTGTTCAGCGAACCAAAGCTCTTGCCTCTCACCTCAAGGTTCCCGACTCGCCTCGCGAGCGAAATGTGATCTCCTCTCCCTCCTCCTCTTCCTCCTGAGCTAAGAACTATCTGTTCAAGTTAATTGGATTGCCCATTCCTTTCTCTCCCTCCATTTCTCCGTGTTTTCGGTGTACGTGTGTGTATACTGAATCACTAGGCCACTCAGGCCCTTCTTTCTCCCCTTCGAATCACTCCTCATCGTGGGTGAGTGGGTGGTTGGAAGACTGGCGCCCAAAGGACCGACCTGTAAAATAGATCCACTGCATTTAATCGCATTCTGACTGTGTATAGTCCCCTACCCCGCTGATCTCGACTCCCCATTTTGTATAAATCTGTATTCATTTTTCTTCTCAATGTCCGCTTGTACGTGCGTGTGTTTGTGTCGTGTACTTTCATTTGACCTATTGACAAGCCCTACTTCAGCATTCACTCTCCCCCTTCCCTCTTGCTCCCCCATGAATCAACCCAACCCCTTCCCTCCTCCCCTGCACGAATGTTGTTGCATTTGCCGACACGCATAACCTGCTCCTATTTTACTAGAGTGGCCTTTCAAGAGGTTTAAAAATATACATATACGCCTTGCATCCTGCTAAATGACAGTAATTGATATGGTGTCAGTTATTTCGAGTTTGTAGATTCTTCATTCGAGTAAGTGGCACTCATTGGTCTTCCATTTGTAGTTCACATGACAGAACAGTCGCCTAACCTCAATGCAATTCTCCTTGGCACTGCTCGTAACTCGGACATCTATATGCTCCATGATTTGCGAAGGTGACAGCTGCTATTTTTTTTACTGAACATTCCCAACGTGGGTTTGGAAGTTAGGACGGTGCCACGTGAGTCTATGTCTAGCCTAAAGCTAGTCTCCTTTTCCATCTGTCCTTAATCCTCCTCATTTTTCGAAGGGCCAAATTCACATGAGTGTCGCGTCACGAGGCTTCTGTGTACTTGCTGACTTCCCTTTGAAGTGACATTTTTCACTATTGCCCTTTAAGGGCAAGTTATTAGGTGGTACTTTCCGCCCTTTAAAACACAACCTGCAGTGTGTGTGGAGCATATACACATTTTATGTTTCCTGATGGTGGTGTCGATCATCACCAGTGCTGCGTTAATAGTTACTCAGGCTCCAACTTGGGAATTTTTATGCAAAAGTACATTCTACGCCATGGAATTAGTAGTTATTTATGAGAGTCACTCTGTAGTGTACTTCAGGTTTCGCATCATCCATCAACTCTTCCAATTGGGTCGACTTCATACCGTTACCCTTTCCATAGCTTTCCAACAGATCGAGTGGGGAGGAGGGTGGGGGTGGAAAGCCTCATAAGCGACGGTTACCTTTAAGGTCATACCCAAAGCACTTTTATATGCAGCCCGGTGGACTGACGATGCCCAATTCGTAAATAGGTTGTTGAACTGACGATGTGGATGCTACTTCTTCGATCCCCCAACTTGACTTTCCTTGCTGAAGGAGATACTGCGTGGTGTCGTTACAATCGGCAGCAGAGCTGTTGGAGATTTCTCTACCCCGTGTGTATGTTTGATCTTGTATTTTCATCCCAAGTTAATTTTATTCATCAGCTCCTAGCCACCCACCCCCAGAAGCTCTTGCGACAACACAACTCCGCCCATGGCTTCCGATTTGTCTGAATGAGGAAAATTAACGGGGGAGGGGCGTTCTTTGCGACTATTTGCAACATTACGCCCATTCTTTTTAGTCACAGATTAAATTATGGTTCCTGATGGCAATCAGTGGATGATGATGGTAATAGTCCCATTTGTGATACCTTCGTCCCGATGCATTCCACAGCAGTCAGGAGGAGCTGTTTGCATCACTCCATCGTGCCACCTTGCCACCAGTTTAGTTCAAATCACAAAAGTAGCACCAAGAAGGAATGAAATAAGCTGGATTGTGCGCGTCAATTGAGGGAAGGAAGAAGAGGCAATGCACGACCTTGCATGTATTTGGGCTACTTCGTTGGGGAAAAGAAATGATAGTTCCGTGAAAGTGGTAGGCAAGGAAAGGTTACTGAGGTGTGTAAAACCACTGGACGCACAGTTTGCATAGTCTCGCAGGCAGAATTCTCATAATTTTGGCAGAGGGTGTCTGTTTATGCTTCCCCACCTCTCTGCCCCTTCCCTACCTGTCCATCAGTTCGTCTCTGAGGTTGATGTCAGTAATTTCCCCATGGTTGACAGACTGACGAAGTTCTTTCTACTGGAAACTGAGGTGAGTACTTTAGTAGCAGTGGCGAATTGCGCTGCTGGTGGTTGGGGGTCCCAGTAAAAGAGCCATTAATGTGTTATTATTGGAAAGTGAGAAAGTGTGGAAGACTTCTTCCTTGTCAATGCGCCTTTCTGATCGTCTGCTTCAGAAGTGGTCTGCAAGGATGGGAAGATAGAAAATCTGCAGGTCAGTTGGGGGACTCGTTGATTACTTCATTACCGAAGATAGGGGATTAGCAGTGATTTTGCATCCTCAATGACGGCATTTTTAGTGGATTTCTCTCCCATGGTGGTGTTAATCATAAATGCATCGTCTTGTAGCATATTCGGGCAGATCAAAGTCGTCCGCATCTCCTACCGTTGTTTTTGATTATTCGCTTCTCCAGGTGATATTGGGTCGTCCTCGTGAGATCCTGTTTATCAACTCAGAGTTTGAAGGAGGGTGATGACTGAAGGTAGATTGAAAGAATCGCCAAGTTTTCCATCACAGGCGTATGAAGAAGGTAGTATTTAGGGTAGTGCAGTAGGCAAATTGATAGTTTTTTCTGGCGCTAGATCTTTCCACAATCGAGCCCTTCTGGAGGAGATTTCGGAGGAATTCTGAGTTGTTATCTCGTGGCACTTTCGGGTCTTAAAAATCAGGGATTGAAAGTTGGTCGAAAGGCTCGGTGACTAGCTAGAAGACACCGATTATAATTACAGTTGTAATGGAAGGTGGTTAGTAGGGTGTGGCGCAAAAGGAACCACAAATTGGGCACGCTGACCGGGAAGTTGTTGATAACACCGAGAATTGCAACGTCTTTAGCTGAGTGAGGTTCGCGTTTATCACAGCCTGTCTTTCCTGTGTTGTCATTGAATGGCATTGGCACCGATTAACTGAGGTGATTCACCACTGAAATGAGAAGGTGGCGGCCATGACTGGGAAAGCCGTGTTCATGTTCGAGATAAAGATTCTGTCCTTGGTCGGGATGTGGAATGAGGCGAGAGCACTGACGAATAACAACCACCAGATGAACTGAAGATTTCCGTTTTTTTTTCACCATTTTTGTCGGTTCCATTAGGCAGCTTACTGGGGGTGAATGCGGTGAAGCATTCCTCGCATTGTAGGGTTCGGAGTGAAAATTGTAGAAAAATAATTCACCATAAAATGTGACACATGAATAGGACGCAGCGGGATGCATTCTCTACCACTTACGCCCTCTTCCATTGGCCCTGTCGAAAGTCAGAGAAGTCATTGACTATTCCATGCATAATTGCAGAGATTAAACGGATGTTTTTGGCTGGTTGTGTGACTTGGATGAGGAATAGGGATGATGAAAGAGAGATCAGTATTTGGAACCATCGTGTCATTTTAGCGCCAACAAACTGAATACCTCGTCAGCTATTACGTTCAACGTTGGGCTGAAGCGGGACGTGCCCACCACAGTGATTGTTGATAGCACAACGGAGTTTCGGAGGTGTCTTGGTACTGGGATCTAGGCTGTCAAGCCTTCCCGGTGGTCGCTGATGGCCGTCCATAAGCCTATTGAATGTTTATTTTCCATATGAAAGTGAATCTTGTTGTCATAACGATGCAAAAAATGCCTCTATCCATGATCAAGTTATATCTAGAATCTCAGTTTGAATTAGGGATCGCAAGAGTGATGTGATCATGCGATTTTGTTGATTCTTCCTCCTAATGATCTGCTCATTCAACCTTCTTGATCGCTTTCGAGTGTTCTCAGCCAGGCTTCAAGTCTGCTACAAATTGATGCCTACTGTAATGCGTCAGTTGTTTGTTTAATTCGCCGTTTTGGCGGCAGGCCGCTCGGGGGCTTCGGCACTGCACCTCCGCCGGACGACCCTACTAGGCGCCGACGATACATAATCCGTCTGGCACTATGGGAATCTCGGAGTACTATAACTACATTAAGGAGATCGACTATAATGGCAGCTGGAGCACAATGGGAATGAGTGCTTCATCAAGGAATTTGCCTCAAGTCGATAAGACGACCATCCTCGCACAGCTAATGGGCAATAAGGAACGCTGAAGGTTCAAATGAAGATGTTGTAACTTTGTACCCATTGACGATTTTGAAGTGCCTCATGGGCAAGGTAGATAAGCCACATGAAATTTAGTCAGAAGAAATAGCTTCACTCCCATGCAGCTAAAATGCGATTGTTCAAGCAGACAGAAGTCCCAACACCCCGTCCCCCTTGAGTCTGTACCGTTTCTGATTAGCCCAAAATAATAAATAAGTCGCAGCACGATTAGCCTGTTTAGTTCTGGAGTAGTCATAAGAGAGAAGATATGAACAAGGAACATGCTGCAACCTTTAGAGGAAATCAAGTCCGTCCAAGGGAATATATTTGGAGTGCAAATGCATCGGTAGGATCTTTATCAAAAAGTAGGGAAGTGTTGCAGCTACGCAGGAATGCCATCGTAACAAGGTAGATTGAGGTCGAGAAGGCACCTAGTGGGGAATTGGCGTGGTGTAGCACAATACGATGGTCACAGAATAGCACAATGAGAGGGTTGTGAGCGTATTGCTTTGCGGCCACTAGGAAGGGCGCAAAGTTGAATCCACAAAGGTAGTAGAACTACTTAGTAAAGCATAAATATAGATTTTACGCGTTCCGCTAATTTGTTTAAATCTCGATTAGATAAAAAGGTCAAATTGAGTCTCGAATGCATTAGGGAGGAACTGTAGATGTTGAAAAATACTGCGACTTCTTTGGGGATATAGTGAGGCAAGACAGTGTAAACAAATATATTTGTATGGTATTTATCGATTACAAATTATAGTACACTTGTTTGTATCTAATACTTTTATAATGCGTGGCACACGAGAAACAATTTTACAATTTTTGAACAAAACACGATGTTTTTACCTTAGTTTTTAATCGGCTATTTCGGCACATAATTTTAATTGATATCAGAATTGCGCCACAATTGAAACGCCCAACCTACCAATGAAGTAATCGAGAGCGAAGACTTGAACCCTTCTGCTCATTCTCTTCACGCTTTTAGCCATGTCAGGTTCACAGAAACCTCCCGATGGACTTGACCGAAGTCATCGGTACTTTTGTTACGTTTGCGGCACACTTCTCCCCCACAAAATTTCGCCTGAAGACTCGCTCATTTGTAGGAAGTGCTTGACGCCCACCCACCTCTCATGGTTTGTCGGTATGAAGGTGGCTTTCGACTCAGAGAGTGGTACTGACTGCGGGATTTCCGACCTTCAATCGGTGCCAAACTTCCAGAAGTTGCTAGTCAACGCCCAGAAAACTCTCAGATCAGAGGAAGCCTTAAGAGAAGCTGGCAATTTGGATGTGAATTATTTGGACGGTCCCTCTGTGAAGAGGGATTGTTATTACTGTGGCAACGATCGAATGACCTATGTTACCATGCAAACTCGTTCTGCTGACGAGGGTCAAACCGTGATTTACACATGTACACAGTGTAAGAAGAAAGAAGTAGAACACACCTGATTCATGCATCTCAGTTTAAATGTCCGGTCTTGGGTCGAAGTCCGAATGATGTCGATCCGTTGGAGATTTTTAGAATTCCTTTTTATGGAACAGATGCACCCCTCTTTTTTGCTTGTTTACGGCTGAATGCACATTCAAATACAGTCTCTTTGTGTTACCTACTTTACTTTGGCAATACGACTTCAAAAAGATAGTTTGAAAGCATACTGAGTTGTTCTACACACTAGTGGCATTTATTTGCTGGCCTTTTATGCGGACATATGCGGCTAGAATCTATAGGCCTTTTAGGGTTTCGACACCTATGCGATTTCTACATATCCCAGTTTAATCGGTTTTCAAGTAATCAGCGTTGGGGACTTCTACTGCTGTAAGCACTGGTTTCAATTATTTGCCTTTCCTTAAGTAACCCTAGTTACGAACACTTTCCATTATGACTTTGGAGTTATCGAATCTTCTCGAGTTGGCCGTAAGCCAAGCCCGCCCTCGCATCGCAGTGGTAGCCAATCGGGTGCCGTGGCAATTGCATGCGTGGGTCACGTGGTAACCGTTTTGTCACATTAACCAATCAGAAATCACCCCAAAATAATCTACCTAACAGAACCTCTCGACAAGGCTCAACTTGCGTTAAACGTAGCAGCTACCCAAGAAGCACAATTCCCTACTTTGTTGAGAACGCGGATGTCTTTGCCCGGCGAATGTGTAGGTGAGTCTTGGACCACTGGCCATGCATAATGGGGTGCGTCTCCAATGGGTTATGGAAGTCTTGCAAGAAGACTTGCCATCAGTTCGGCCGCATCGACTGTTTTGACATGATGTTTGAATCACACGCGTGTTTGCTATGGCTAGTCATCGGAGTCAGGTAAGTTTTAATTAAAGGAAAAATGTGGCGGCAGCTGTCTTTCGATTGTCAATCCTATCAGTACATACTTCAGTAACAGATCAGTAAGTTTTCTGCACCTTGTGTGTTATATTTCAGGTCCTCGAAGTTGCAGCTGTTGGTATAACGCCGAAAAGCGCACTTGTTTACACTCAATGTAACTAGCCTTTTTTTTTACTCGATCAGATACTCTCGCTTCTGTTTTCTTTTTTACTGGAGGACAAATTCTTTATCTCGATCCTTCCACCAGTAAAATTTTGCCTTGAGATGAGTGTCCTTTTGCCTCCTGACAAGCCAGTGCAGATCTATGTTTAGCATCTTGGTGCATCTTAGCACAGATCATGCTGGCAAAAAAAGAAAAGACGACGAGAGGAGGAAAACAGGAGAAAATAGCAGCAGAGGGAGCAGCCAAATGCTAAGAACCATTGCCGAGGCGAGTGGGCGTGGACGCCCCGCCGAGGGTGGTTGATTCAGCGACCGAGTGCGCCAGTCGTATTCATCATCATTCCTGCAACATTCACCCTCCACCAGACTGTACATCAGCATCATTCCCTCCCTAGTCTTCCTTTTCCAGACATTGTCTAGTGTTCAAGGGGTCTGGCTTATGAAAAAGCGAGGCTAGCCTAGTTTTGTAGACCCAGCTTCTCAATTGGGCCATGAAGACTGTGCACGGCTGCAGAAACCAGAAAGGCATGAGCTACGACCAGAGGGTTCAAACAACCTCATAAAAACAATGTTTAAGTACCGGTAGCGCAGCATGTGAGGAAGGCACTGAATACATGCTTTGATGGTGTAAACATAAACACCGAGACCGGCGCGAAGGAATTGACAATGCACGTCACCAAAACTCCGGCGACCGAGTTCCTTCCTTCCTGAGTGTGAGAGAAAACAAAATTCATACGTTTCCCTTTTATTGCTTTGTAAGTAAATATAATCCATGAGAACAAGACACATGGTGATAAAGATAAAGCATTAATTAGACCAAGAAAGAATGACGATAACAACGCGATTGACGGTGCCATTTGGAGGATGCTAAGAAAGGAGTGAAGGTGATAAAACCATTTTGCGCATGGAAGTGTTACATCAGGACGCATCTCTGAAAAAAAAAGAAAGAAAGAAAGGATGAAGGTAGGGTAAAGCATTCCCATTTAGCTGAAAAAAACTCCTCTCTACGGAGTGGTTCAAAGCAGTGCTGGTCCGTGAAACCACCACTCACTACTTTTCAATACATAGACCAGATAGAATCTGAGTAGCCTAAGAATGAAGAAGTAAGACCGCTGTTCCTTCCTCCGTGTAATGCACTCGAGAGCACCCCCTAGGGTTACTGGGAGACCCTCTATATCCATCACTAACTCGTGGAAAGTGGAGACACTAGCAACAGCTGGGAACGCATGAGATCAAGGTGGACAGTAAGTATGAATATGACAGTAACCTCTTCTGTCGGTAGCGATGACTGTGATCGAGGATAGAATCGAGGATAGCGGACATGCTCTCGTGTGATTTGACAATTGGCTTGTTCCTAGAATAAAGGGAGGAAAACAAAGTCAGTTTGTTCTAACTTTTCTTGCCACTGCCTTCCAGAGACCTTATGGTTTTAGAGCCTAACAGAGACGTGGTCAGATTCTAGTTGGTGGGATACTTGAAGAGAGCTTGTAGGTAACTAGGAGCCCGGCCACAAATCTCAGCTCTAGCTACTTCCATCTCTGCCCTAGGCGTACTAGCTAGTGCTGCAGAGGTTGGAAAAATGCAGGGCCTGCGATACAAATATGAAATTCTCTTAAATTGAGGAGGAGGTTTTTCAGGAAATCAACTCTACCTAGATTCCCGAATTTAGCACTTTTCCCACCTACCTCCTTGTCATTTCCAAGTAGCGAAAAGCTTATGTTGGTACCCATTTTGAAGGATTGATTCTTCATAACCAAATCTTTGGGAGGATCATTAGTGGCGCCTGAATCACTGTTCCAAATCTACAACAAGCGTAGGCAAAATTCACTTCAAAAAGAAAGTGTAATTTCATTCATCACAAGTCAATCACCTTGGATTTAACACACAGAGCAGAATCAAATTGGCTCCATTCAAAGCATTTTTAGGGTAACAGAGGAATGTTTAAAAAGCCTTTTACCTGACAACTGGCTCCAGGTGGAAGAATGAGCGAACGGGGGAATTTGAAGGTTACCTCATGGCTATCCGCCTTTTGCTTCAGCATCCAATTGCCTATGTTGGTTTCCTGTGCGCAACGAAGGAAAGGTTGGCAGTTAGCAACAGTAAGAGGAGGAAAGAAGGGGTAAAAGAAGTAAAATGCGGATTTTGACACAGCAGCGACAAATACCGCGTTCGGACGGGATTGGTTCGTGGTAACCGCGACTGTTTCATAAAGTGGCTATAAATAAAATTATACTATTGCCTGATTAAAAAGAGTAAAATTTAACATTAATCCTTCGATGGGGTAGTTTTTACGAGCAGACGATGTTGCACAAAGACATCCAAAGGAGCACACAATGCTCTGAGTCAGAGGAAAATGAGTTAACGTGTTTTTCCCACCATCACATGAGGTGTCCCTGTAAGATCTAAGTGTAAATCCATAAAATGAACGATTAATAAAAAGGGCATTTCAACGTGCCTCATCGGAGGAGTTGACAATTTTCACACATTTGCCCATTTCATTTTGGTCGGGAGCGAATTCGATGTTGCCGTTGGAGTTGGTGGCGACGCGGTAGGTGACCCGTGGCATGGAGCTGCCAAGGGAGCTCGTGCTGGTCGAGTGGATGCCCTCGTCCTCCTCCTCACCCTCCTCCTCATCGTAGTCCACGTTCGCTGGACGTCTGCGCTTCGCACCCGTCGCAACCGCAGTCTCATGCGCACCACTCACCGGAATGTTGAGGCTAAAGTGGACAATAAATGTCTATCTGGTAGTTGACATACAGACAATGACTGTATTGCTTGTCCAAGAAAGCAGCTGTTAATGTCGCATACACCGCCTTGTCTGCCATGAATCACTTCCGATGACTCAGCCGTCAGTCTGCTTCGACGAATTGCGGTTCGTGTTTAAGTTTCTTGAAAGGCAGCGGTCCATTGGCATCGCCGACATTACTGATAGTCAGCAATTTTTACATTTGCATTTAGCTACTTGCTTCCACCCACCCATTTAAGGCCGCGCAATTTTTTAATGCAAATTATCTCAACCACTGTCTCTTCCAATTTTGAGGCATGGAAAGATTTCCAACTTCTTAGTGCAAATAGGCACCCGCATATCTTGACAATTGGTTCAAAAATAATGGCTAGTAAAAGGACATTTGAGAGCAAAGCTTACTCCAGCACAAAATATACTAATTTATTTGTTTGGGGGGAAGGGGTGTCGCCACTCTCATTGTAATGGGTCCATTCAAATTGCGCAACGAAAAACACATTTCCAATTAACTTTAAGCTGTTTTCAGTTCACTTTATCATAGACCTTCCCCAACGACTTGCTCTGAACTCCCTAGCCATGGTTACGGGAGTTGTGAGGGGACGCAAAGCCCTATTCATGTGTGCTGGCACCATCCAATTGCCTGGTCCAGGGACAGCACGATAGGCTCTGCTCTAACTCCATCTGCATGCATAACCCTAGCATCAGACTTGAATGTAATTATTCCATGTCATTGGCTTGAGGGGAGGCAATTTTACAGAAACGCACATCAAGGCGACACCTCAGGTCTCATGAAATCCGCAATTTCTCGCCGTGAGTCATCGCAAACACCTCGAAACAAAAAAAGGAAAAACCCTATGCGGTTTGAACAGGCCTGAACAAGCGAAATGTTGGATGCACCTTAAATGTCAAATGACACACACACACACACACATACACTTACACGCCTTTTGCATGCTTAATTGTAGAGGCTTAAAAGACCTGTTCCTTTTAATTCACTTTTCAGGGTCATATTGCCGAAATTACTACCTGTGGCGAGGTGAAATGGCATCCATATGCTTCGCCTGACTAGTAGAAAAATAGAAAAAGCCATCAAGTGGTTTTCAGCACTGCATTCCTGTTATTCAACGCTGAAAGCGTTCTATTTCACAGTTTCCAGCCTTGTCGTACATTAGTCCGTCTCAGTCTTTTTGAAATAACGAAAAACACATACCGCGTCTCTTCACCCTCGAGCATCTTGCGATACATGAGAATTTCCTGATCCAACGCCACCTTGGTGTTCATGAGATCGGCGAATTCGGCGAAATGAATTTCCAACTCCCGCTGGAGACGCGCCAACTCCTCGCGTTGGAGGGCAAGGCGCTTCTCGTAGTCATCACGTTCGTGGCGACGCATGCGCTCCAGCTCGTCCACACGCCGTTTCAGGAGATCCACCTCGGCCACCTTTTTGGCTAATTCGTGCTCCATATCGTCACTGCGCTTGCGCACCACCAGAAGCTCATCGCGCAGACGATCCGTCTCCTTTGAGGCGTCGCTGTTGGCTGCTCGTAGTTGGTTTAACTTATTCTAGCGGCAGGGATTTAACAGGACCCATCTCAGAGTCCATCACCTCATTGTGGATTGCGAATTTTCCAGTTTCAACTATATGTCTTTATTACCATTTTTATCGTGCAATATTATCTAAATCTAATTGAATTTTATTTGAATTGACGTGGGTTGTAACTGACCTCAAAAGTGTGCTCCATCTCAGTCTTATAAGCCATTAGATCCTCCGCGGTTTGATCCCGATAGGCCTGCAGTTGGTCATACAACTTTGACTCATATTCTGCTGCCTTTCTATCCTCGATCTCACTCTCCACTGTGATAGTCCTCTCCACCGCCTTCAATCGCTCCTCCTCGAGCAGGCGATTCTTGAAGTTCAATTCCTCTTTCAGTCCTGCCACCTTGTTCTCAAGGTCGTTTCGCATCACCGTTTCCGCGTCCAGATCGCGTCGCAGTGCGGCGCAGCGCTTCTCTAGCGCATCGTAGTCGGGCTTGAGCGCCTCGTAACGGTCGTGGTCCTGCTTATAGGCGGAGAGATCACGCTCGAGACCCTCAACACGGCGCTGCAGGCCACGCACTTCTGTTTCCCGTTTGGCCAGTTTTGATTGGGCAGTCTTTGCGTCATCCTTGTGCTTCTCCGCCTCCACCTCCGCTGCGGCCTTCTGCTTGGCTAAGTCGTCTACGAGGCGACGAAGGGAGGCGATCTCTGCCTCGTAGGTATTCCGTGCATCGTCGTGCTTGCTCTTATAAGAGAACGCATGAATTTTACGGTTCGTCAGTCATTCCTTCCTTTATGGGACTGAAGTCTATTTTCAACAACATCAACATTTCTAGAAGTTACTTCAACTTTATGTTAACGAAATTGGTTTTTTTGGCTTAGGATAATATGGCGATTTCAAAACAAATATTTTTACATCATAAGTAACCGTCCCCGAATTTTCCGAACATTAAGTCTTGCGGTGATTTCACCAAAATAGCCATTGGATATAAACGGCGAAAACATGAGTAGTTTGATTTATTTAACTACTCTATTTAAAATCGCTGCCATGTAAGTCACAATGGCTTACTTATTAGCGAAGTATTTGTAAATTTGACTTGATGTGTGAAATTTGTAAGAACGATTAAGGTTCTTACCAGACGTTCCTCTGAGTATGTTTTAATTTTGCGTTTGAGATGTTCCTTATCCATCTCCAATTTGCGGACATAGTCGATATACGAGGCAAGACGATCATTGAGCTCAGCCAACTCCTCCTTCTCTTCACTACGAGATATGTTCAGTGGACTCACTGAACGTTGGCGTCTTCTATCTCCTGATGACGCAGTGGAGGGGACAGTGACAGACGTAGTACGTCTGGTCGTGGTAGTGGTTGTCTCGGATGTCTGCTGCGCTCTCTTGCTACGCGCCGACATTATTACTATAATGGAAGACAAAATTAGCAAGCAAACAAAATCAGGTCTTGTAAGGGTTAGTCTGAGTTCAGTAAAAAACTTTTGTTTACATTACAGAAATATGATTTTGAATCAATCAAATGTCGAACGTGGACTTCTTGCAATAAGCATGCACACCAAACGTATTTCATTCAGGACAGTAGGAGAATTGAACCCAACCAATAAGTCCATGCATGAAAATGCGACAGAGACTAGGCCAGATATACTTGTAATCAAAAGGGGTGTGATTAATGGAACAATAAGAAACTAGCCCAAATAAGAAGACGGAGCGCCAGCACACGAACTAATTTTTCTTTACATACATAAGCACTCTACTTACATAAACACACTCAAATGTTCCAGCTACTACAAATAATATTAAAGGCATGGAAAATGCAATCCTGTAAACGTAAAGAAGGAACCAGCACTTAAGCACCTAACAACAGGGGACAAAAAGCTTCCAAAACGCGTTTTTAGTATGCTGTTCAGTGTTCGTTTAATGTAAAAAGGAATCTAGGGAGTAGCTTGTGATTCCAACTCAATTAGTAGTGGTTCCTAATCTATATTAACGGATCAGGCATTTCCAGCAAGAGTGTGCATAGATTGGGCTCAACTCATTTATGAATGCCATAAATATGCAACAGGCTCTGAAAATCTGACTGAAAATTGAAAGCGTAGAGCGTCAGTATTCAATTAATGCAGGCCATCTTCGCAAGTCAGCGCCAAGCTCCTTTCATAAGGCAATTGGCTTTAAAGGTCATTGGTAAAGGCTACTTTAAACATTTAAACAACGACTCCCAAATTGTTTATTACCTACAGCAAACAAAGCTTACGATCTGATTAAAGCGTACCCTATATAAAATCGTTTATAGTGCTGCATTTGGTCCGGGCATTTCACCTAAAATATTGTTGTCACAGTAGTTCGTGTTTCGTGCCCATCATTTGTGCTTGCATAATTTTGGCCATTTTGACCAAAGTCACATAAATATTAGCATAAATAACTGCCCTTATAAAACAAAGCATTGATTTCTCAAGTCTAAACAATGACTGGAAGACAAATGTAGCTACCGATGATGTGTTAAAAGTTTCGGGGTTGCATCGGATCTGCCTCGCAGGTCTGACCGGCAAGCGATTTAATGCAGGCAATTTAAACACCTGACTCCTCGTACTGCTGTACTACTTTATATGCTCGAACTGCCGGTTTGAGTCACTTGGGTGGCCATTTTGTACTAGCCGGTTTGCCGGCCTCCGGGCCGTGCCAACAACCCTCAAGCCCTCTGTTTCCAGAATGTATATCCTGCTCCAGTTGTAATACTTTTTTTGTTCGAACTACCGGTTTAGGTCACTTAGGTGGCCATCTTGTTCTAGCCGGTTGGTCGGCCTCCGGGCCGTGCCAACGGCCCCAAAGCCCTCTGTTTCCAGAATATGTATATTCTGCCCTAGTACTGGGCCTTCTTTTACCTTAGAGGGACCCTCGGGACGCTACACCAGTACTATGCCTTCTTTTACCTTAAAGGGAGTCTCGGGACGCTACAACTGTCCATGGTTCTCTTCAACGCGGACAACTCTGAAAGGCCTCATCCGTGTAGCATCACCCCCAACCAACCTAATGAACAAGATTAGGGCGATGCCTGACGTGCCCAAGGGCACCTCAGGCCGCAATCCCCCCAACCCACAAGTTAATTCCCTGACCACCCTCGAGACCCCAATCTTAGTCCATACACAACTAAATGCGTCCCCACCGAAGCCCCTCTCCCCCACATCAAAAGGCAACGAGCGGAACAGACTCCAAGGCAATGCATTTATGTATAAAGTGGTTTAGAATTGATGAATAGTTGGGACAACCAGTTAACAAACAACGAGTGCGGACGGTATACGAGATGCTGCCGGAATTAAACAAAAATGTGTTCCTATACTCGTGTTATTGCCATCAAAAGGTCGAAAAATTAAGAAATTACGTTGCAAGAACGCGATGCATTAGTATAAACAGGCACGCGCTAAATGCAATGCAGGTAAGGCAGACTAATCGAGGTTTCCAGCACGTTACATCAGGGAGCATTTCTACAAAAGGAAAAACAGCAAGCACTTGTGATGAATGCTTTCAAGTCGGTCCTCTGGAGCACAAGACGGGGCAATGTTAGATCGAAAAGCACAAGGGTAATTCAAATGAGACGTTGTCTTCAGACGCATACACAGGATAGGCAATTACCTCTTCCGACTTTGTGGCGCCAGCACGGAATCGTCTTGAAGCTACCTTTGGTCGCGTGCACTCACGAACAATCAAACACGAGGCTTGCTCCTACAGTGGGCAAATAAAGCCATTCGGACATAACGATGAAGAGCAGGATAAAATGGAAGAAGAGGGAACACAAAACTAGCCTTTTCATCCTCACTGATGAGTGTAATGGTGATATTAGCTCCGGAGTGAAAAGCCTGATTCTTCATAACAACAGTTTCAGGCGGATTATGAGTGGCGCCCGAGTCGTTGCTCCAGATCTGTTGAAGAAGGCATAAAAATTACCTTCAATTTAGGGAACTACAATGGAACATTCAAAACGGATGCCCTAATGCATGTCACATATCAAATATGCCCACTGTCACCTTGACCCCCCAAAATATCAAAACAACAACAACAACAACAACGAAATGCACCTAAGGGGTAAAAGCCGGGTGACCTACGCTATCTTATCTACTATCTACGCAAAAAAAGCCAGTTAATTTACTCACAACCAAATTGGCAAGCATACTCATGCCAATGAAATGCAGGAAGCATTGTCAGCAAAACACAACACGAGTGGAATGATTGATAGAATGGAAACAGCGCAACTTACAGTGCAAGTGCTGCCAGGTTTCAGGCTAAAAGTGCGACCGAATTTGTAGGTCACCTCTTCACCATCAGCTTGATGCTTCAAAACCCAGTTGCCTATGTTAATCTCCTACACAGCATAAAAATATACGTGAGGTTATAAGCAAGGTACAGAACTTGAAAAGCCCTCTTCCAAGTGGGGAATTAAGCAGGGACAAAAGCGTTCCTTTAATATAAAATAGTGAAGCTAGAGATGATCAGGTAGGAACTTGAATCGGCAGTTATCAGGATGCGAGCAGAATTAAAAAGTCCATAGCCTGGAAGTTAGCAGTTCGGAATGTTGCCGCATCAAAGGAGTAAAACTAGCTACCCGATACGGCCAAGGAACTCGCCACTGACGGAAACAAAAGACGGCGAATGGAGTTTTACAGTCGTTTACGAGATTCAAAATCTGTTAAGAGGTAAAAAATGACTCCTGAAGGACTTTATAACAATATACTCACATGCTTTGCAACGTTAATTAATTTAATCCATCTTCCAGAACCATCTTGATCAGCTGTGAACTCCACGTCTCCAACGGCCGAGGTCGACACACGGAAGGCGAACTGGGACCCACACGAGCTCGAGTCATCATCCAGGTCGTCGCCGGAATCGAACCGACGCCTCTTGGCACCCAAGTAGACACCGCCGAACGGACTGGCGCGTTTGGGTGAGGTGAGATTTAAACTGCAAGAAGTAGAAGTGAAATACATGGGCGAGGTATTTAGAGAATAATCACTCCCAATTACCACACGCAAACTGTAATCAAAAGCGAAGCACAATCATTATTGTCTTCGGCATGACTTGTCACAACAAGGGCCACCTTTGGTTACATACATTCACCGCACACCATTTACTTGGATTGTTGTCTCCATTACACAGAGATGCACATGGGGCCTGCCTTTCTGCGACGGACGAAAACGAAGCGTTAGCATGTTAAAAAGCGGTAAATACAGATGTCGCGAATGAAACACGGTCACCATTGTATGCTCAAGTGGCTAACGTGTGCACCAGTGGTCTCATCACCCTCGCCGTTGCCGATGCAGGCAGCACAACCTGTCAGCACTCGTTTGTAAAACAGAAGCTACATGAGACGCCCGCGCTTGTCTACGTGGCGGGGGCAGTGTGAGTCATCTAACAGCCATGTGCGCTACCCCCCCCCCTTCCCCACAAAAACACAGCAGCTTGACTCTCAGGTAAGTCCGCAAGCGCACACCAAGGGCTGTTCCAAAATGCACACAACGCGGCAGTAAACACTGCACATATTGACACCAAAACAAGCAATTTAAATAGCTGGGACTAAACACACGTTGGGAAATGTAACGGAAACTGAGCGGGCATGGGAACAACCTTAAAGAAGGATGGTTCTAAACTGTATGAATATGGATACTGCAAATAGTTAAAAGACAAGCGAAATGACACCAGCTAGCTCCTGCTTGTCCGTGAGGTGGAACAAATATCATACACAAAGTCGCCTACCTGTGTGGCGATTTATAAGTTCACTTACAAGATAAGGAAGAAAGCACGAGAGAACTCACCGTGACTCCTCGCCCTCAAGCATCTTGCGGTACATGAGGATCTCCTGGTCTAGAGCAATTTTCGTGTTCATGAGATCAGTGAATTCAGCGAATCGTTGCTCCAGCTCAGCCTTGAGCCGCTTAATTTCATCCCGCTCAGCTGCCAGCTGCGCCTGATAGTCGTCATGTGCCTTGTTGAGCAGGCTCTCGAGGTCATGAACACGGTTCTGCAGAAGATCCACCTCACGCGTCTTCTTGGCTAACTCATGACAAAGATCGTCACAACGTCGGCGCATGACCAGCAACTCATCATTCAGCCTGCCGCTGTCTTTGTTAGCTTCTGCATTGGCCTGCTGTAGTTGCTCCAGCTTCGTCTTCACAAAACGTTAAAGAAACGGTTACGTAATTTAGCACTCAGCACAACAAGTCACAAAAGTCTAGCAACAATATCAAAATCGCATTAGACATATTCACCTGGAACGTTGTTTCCATTTGAATACGATACTGCTGCAGCTCATCATTAGTCTGCTGTCTATAAGCCTGAAGTTCATCAGCCAAGCGTGATTCTAACTCCGCGGCCTTCCTGTCTTCAACCTCCTCCTCAACAGTGAGGGTGCGCATGACAAGCTGTGATCGTTCCTCCTGGAAGAGGCGATCCTTGAATTCCAACTCTTCCCGCAAACTAGCAACTTTGTTCTCAAGATCCGTGCGCAAAACCGTTTCAGCTTCAAGACCCTTGCGCGCAACCTCCAACTTCTTTTCCATCTCATCATATTCAGGACGAAGTTGCTGATATCGATCATAATCCTGTTTGTACATGGCAACATCACGCTCAAGCGTTTCGACTTTGAGCTGAAGACTACGAACTTCCGCATCACGTTTGCAAAGCTTTGCCTTTGCATCATTCATGTCATCAATGTGCTTTTTGAGCTCGACATCCTTAGCCGCTTTTTCCTTGGCCAAATCATCGACGAGACGACGTAATGAGTCTATCTCTTTCTCGTAAGTTTTTCTGGCCTCATCAACCTGAGAGAGGCGTTCCTCAGAGATGGTAGATATACGGCGCGTTAAGCACTCCTTATCACGTTCTAACTTGCGCACATAGTCTATGTACGAGGCG
Source organism: Taenia multiceps (assembly GCA_001923025.3). NCBI lineage: Eukaryota > Metazoa > Platyhelminthes > Cestoda > Cyclophyllidea > Taeniidae > Taenia > Taenia multiceps. Next base: position 75,689,367 of record CM010311.1, on the reverse strand, counting down.
AGGCGATCATTCAAGTGAGCCAATTCCTCTTTTTCATCAACTCGACTGATGGCAAGGGGACTAGACGACCTGTGGTCAGTGCTTTCAGAAACAGAAGTCCCAGTCGATGAAGAAGTAGCGCGAGAGTGATCCGCCTTCTTGGGTGTAGAGACTTTTTCAGGCGCTGACTGCAATTGCTTCGATTTCTTAGAGCGTCCAGACATATTCCTATTGAACCAAATGTCAAATAAACGATACCACTAAAAAGCAACCATAGGCGCATAAAAAGAGAAAACGAGTGCTGTCACATTACCAAGATAACTGTCTTCCATAGTGCTAGTAATGACTACCAGTCCAATAGAGTAAATAATTGGCGAATGAGAGCAAATAAAAAGAAGCAAGACACAGTGGATCCAAAACATGCATTCAAAGAGCTAACTTGGGCATTGCCGGTTGGAAACAAAGCTATAGACTTCGCATGAAATAATATGAAAATGTGCGAGTTCTGTCATTATATTCTTGAAGACAAATGCGAGTTCGCTGCAAAGTTTTGAGACGATTAAGATGTTAGGCAAACAATAAACAGAAGCTAACAAAAAACACGAACCACGCTACAGAAAGCACAACACAGTCCACGATTCAAACTATCGAAATTGTTTAAGTCAACGCGGGTCAATTCAAAAATAACATTTCGATTTTTTGAGACTCAATGTAAAATTAATTTGAATTGGGACGCACACTCCTAAAATCGCAAAAGAAAGTGGGGTAAAACCGGTGAGTGTTTACTGCCTTTTAAAACAATTTACAGAGGCTAAGCTTATTTACACAGAATAATTGCATCTTAACCAGGCTAACCATGAATGTAAAAATCTTAAAGCTAAGTAAAAGCATGGCTACTTGCAGCGCTAAACAAGACCAAGTTCCAGGGGATCCCTAGTGTTTTAATTTACTTTGTTGGTGGGTGGAACCGCTGATACTCCTGAGGATTCATTGTTTGCTACACTTGCCCTTCTCATTTGTTCATTTTTATTGGTACTTCTAAGCAGAACGTGCTAATTTTATGTACTTACAAACAGCAGTATTTGCTGGAAAATTCGACCTAATAAATAGGCGTAGCGCTTTTGCTGTGTCGCCTGATATGGTATTCTGAACATTATCTTTTTGCAATAATTGAAAATCTCTATGATAGTGTAAATATGATGCTGAGCACGATGTTGTTTATCTGGGCCACAAGTCACATTAATGCAATAGTCCTCAGGTAGCGTCTTTGGCTCCCGTTTTTTGTTTGGTGTCAATGTGTGAAGATTTGCATGATGAATTCTATTCTCAGTTGGCAAAATGGTTGGAAGGCGAGAAGGCGCGTTCAGCCAAGTGCCATCATGTGCTCAACAGAACTCTTTGTCAATTCTGGGATTCAATGAAAATGAATGATCTAACAATCTCAGCGGATCCAGGTTCTGTGCAGTCGAGATCTACTCATAGTCCACATAGCTCGTCGCACGGGAATGATGGTAGACGAAATGGGGCTCACTACACTAACTGCAAGTAGCCGTTCAACTTGTTTTGGCTTGGTCTTTCGACTTACCAACATGTATCAGCAACCACGCTTGGGGGTCGGCATATCCATAGCTTTTCGCTCTCTGAGCTCCATTACAGCTGCTTTAACTTGCTTGCAGTTTGAATAACTATGGAACAGAAGCATGTGCCTCCTTTAATTGTATATTTGTCGGTCTCGCCTTTTTAATAGAGTGTAACGGTTTGGAGACCCTTAACTTAATCACCTTTTTATTGAGAATTATAGTGTATTGATCAAAGTTCCGAATAATTTTGAGGATGCATTTCTCTACTCCCACTGTTTTTGCAGCTAAAACCACACTTTAATTTTACAGACGCACGCTTCCGACTACCATCTCTAAAATCTCGTTTGGTGGCGGAGGTGATCGACACTCTTATCGTCTTCATCCTTAAGTTTTACCTCGTATATCTCATGGAAGATCCCGATGGCTTTCAGTAAGACCACTTGGCTTTATTTACTCAGCAAATAGCAAATTTGTCAATTCTCTCACACGGGAAATCCTAAATTTTATACCTGGTTATCGTATTGTGATGACGTTCTGCTCGATGACACAAATCTACCTCGACGTTATGCAAAGTGATGGAGTTTTTGACTTGAAGCGCTTCCATGAGGAAGTTATGTTCGCCAGCCGGAACGACCCGTCGGCATTGTCAGATGCCATCAGTCTCCTGCTCTGCCTGATATTTGAGGTACTTTGAACAGTTCGACGCCTACTTCTATCAATTAAGGTCTATTTCGTGAGTAAGTCAGCATTCGACTTCGAACCCGGAGGCTGTTCCTTGGGAAAGTACTTGATGGATCTCCGGGTGCTATCCTGTAGCCATCGCATTAATCTGCCGGATGCGGTTGACATAATACCCGCTGGCAATCCTGGCATCTGCAGGTATGGCTCTCTCATTCACAAAGGCGTAGCCAGAGTGAAATCGCTCAGCAATAAGGAAACCACTTTGAAAGCGCAAAATCACGACTTTTCTTTCGTACAGATCCATAATTAGAGCCATTCTGAAAAACTCCGGCATATCGATATGGTCTTCCCTACTACAAATAGCCCTCACCGGGGATCCTGTTTTCAGTTACGACCTCCTGGCAGGTACTATCGTCGTCCAGCTCCCCGAAATAGCCCAGCCAGAGTAAGGAAAATACGCCTGCTTTTTCCATGTGCAATACGTAATTGATCATGTAGAAAGAGAGACGAAGAAAAGCAACTTCTTTTTGAGCATATTTGTGTGAAAAACAGAAATAAAAGAATATATGCACAGAGACTCCGTAGTTGAGAACGAGAGGTGGCGGGGGAGGAATGGTTTCAGTGACAATAATAGAAATCAAAACACCGGGATCGTGTTTCTGGGGGTGTTGATTAGATCATCGTCAAGAGTCATGATTGACTAGAAAAAAGGCAGAAGGAAGTTAGCCAAGGTTGGTTTGTCAAGCCAAATGGATTTAGCCGATGCTGACTTACCATGAAAGAGAAGAACATAGAGGTGGAGGAGAGGAAATGCCAGACGTCATGAACATCATAAAAGCCAAGGAAGATGCATGGTTGATTCAAAGCGCGTGATTGAGCTGGAGTGACCTGCGTGGATGAACTGGTGCGTGAGTTTATCACTAATGACTTGGCGATTCACACTACCCTACTTCATCGTGCTGGATGTGATAATATTAAGGTTAAGCGATTGAATGATTTACGGATGGTGTTATTCACGGTCCCCTTCTTACCTCCCAAGTGGTAGAGTGTTGAATAAAAAAGTAGATACTGGAGCCCCACGTGATACATGCAAGGAGGATGTATAGCACAGGAATGCAGTGGAATCGTTCCCGAAAGCGGCACTGAAAAGAAGGTGAGAAGCGTGTTCAGCAAGCGAACGTCTTGATGTGCATGGTTAAAAAAAGCCAACTGATGATGATGGTGATGAAAGCCTGCAAATGGATTAAAAGCCACGATCTCAAAAAAGTCCTAGTAATAACAGTTCATCATCACCGCGTCGGCGAAGTGGCGATTCGCTTGCATACCTTCATGATTACATAGAAAAAGTAGTACATCAGTAGGTTGATCATGAAGATGGAGAGGAGAAACGACGAGAAGTCTCTTGGTCGGGTGAACAGGCCGAACGCAGCTCTGAAAGAGCGAAGCACACTCTTTTTGTTTGGATATGCCAAACAAGTTAATTTTGGTTGGAGGGACAGAGCATGGGTGCGGTTAGACAGGAATACACTCCAAGTTAGCATCAAATTACCCTCCTGCGATGGCTAGTTCGGGAGAGATGTGGGATGAATTTACGGGACTCCCAATTGGTCACTTAAACTAGCCAGCCAGGCCCCACTAAAACCCTCCCAACGTGCCCATCGATGCTCTGCAGGTGACGGAAGACAAATACGATAGCACCTTACATTCCAATGTTGACGCAGTTAGCAACCAGAAGGAGGAGCATACGTTCCATGTACATTGGCATTAGGCAGTGAATTCCATCGGAACGCATCAAGTGGTAGAGGCGTCTCGGAAGACATAAATCTACATTTTAGGCAAAAAGAGAAAGAAAAACGAATGAACTGGTGCAAAGTCACACGATGAAGGGTAGGTATGTACACACCGATTTGTAATGCCTTAACGGCTTTGTAGGCCCTCGCCAAGTTTACCTTATCTACACAAGCACGCGGTGCATAAACAAAGTGGAGGGAAGAGAGCAGAGGCTCAAAAAAACTGGCGATGTAATAGCAAGTGCAAACAAAAATAGATACAAGGAGAGACAGTGAATGGCAGATTACCAAAGTTCCACTGTCCCATGTAGTAAATCTCCGCGGTCAGCCAAACGCTCATGGTCAGAAAGACGATGGTGAAGAGCACCCAAAAGGTCTCGCCACCGTAGAGCTAGAAGGAAGGAGTCGGATTGGTGGCAGTCGAAAAGGAGGAGGAGGAGGAGGAGGAGGAAATCATGCACGTTTACCAGCGGAAAAAAAATGTTTGTGAAATGCATGATTTACACCCAAATCCTCAGCAGGCCCACAAACTGGCACACAGAAAGGTTGGGTTTTTGTCGTTGAACAGAGAAATTAGCGCTAAATGTAAGCACGCCATGTTTTATGCTCGCTATCAAGTTGAAAAATTGTCACCTCAGTCGTGGAAATGCAATCAACCGGGCTGGTTTAATTACCCCAGAACTTGTAGTACTTTTTTTAATCATGTGAACGCTTTTACAGCTCAATGCAACGCTCATCCACCTCACAGTTAATATGACCAAATGCGTTTTTTAGTATGACCAAAGGAGGAAAAGGCTTGAAAGCGTGCCTTGTCAACTAGCCTGTGCCATTGGGACAGTCTAACCCGAAAAGAGGGGGAAGGCGTGGAACACACCGACCTAATGGGGTTGAAAGGGGGAAAAAAGGCGCCCAATTTCACGTACCACACCGGTGACACCGGCCAAAATGACCACAGCCATCACCATGTAGGCCGAGTGAGCCGAGGCGTTGATGTCTGGATGGCGTGTTTGGTAGATCTTCAACATCAGAATCAGGGCCAATATGTACATGTATGCGGTGTCTAAAAATTGAAACAAGGAGGAGGAAATGCATGACGTCCTTGAAACGTGGATCAGAAATCTAGTAACCCTGAATACTGCCTTTTCAGATACAAATTTTCACGTTTACTAAAACCGTCCAGAAAAAGAGCAAAACCATGGAAAAATCGACGGGAAAATATGATATTTGAAGGTTTAGCTGATGAAAGTAGGCATTGAAGTGGCTCCAGCCTAAAAAGTGCCTTAAAACTTGCCCATGTGAGGGGCGTGATTTGGAGCAAAGATAAATAATGCATCAATCAAAAATGTCAGCAAAACTGGCGATGGTTAGCACCGCTTAGGCAACTAGCGCTTTGAAGCAGATTGACAGGATGGGTGAATCGGATTTGACGCATAAAAATTGTCCCTAACACGTTACATCGCTTACGATCAAGGTGTATGAAAGTGAGCCATACCATGCACCTTGTTACTGACACTTTACAACAAACCAATTTTTCATTGATACTCACAAGCACTGGGTTCGATCTCACGATCTGGGAGGCATAAATTGGCAATGCTTAGTTAAAAAGGGCAGAATAAACCAGCCTTTGCACTGCAAACGATGAGTCAACGAAACACGGGAGGACGATTGCAACGAGTGAGTGCCTCTGATGGTGAAAGAAGGCTATTTAGGTGTGTACGTCTCGACCGATTATACACTTTTTGCACGGGGCATAATTGCAATGCGTTGGTTTAACTCTCGGTTTTAGTAACAGACCACCTAGGACCTCCTCTATTGTACTTCCGTCGGACAGGCAGCCCCAGGCCCTGCTATACATAAAGCATACATGCATTGCATCCGGACATTACGACTCCTTTCTTCTTTAGGGAAATTTCAGGGTGCTACAGTGGCGGCAGCAAAAAGTACACCCGATCCCAAAGGACAAACACCCTAATTTCTACGGCTGGGCGATAAAATTTGGCGGGACAGAAGAAGCGCACATGCTGCGAGCGGAAGAATCGGTGATGACTCCTAATAGAAGGGCAATTACCTCAATTCCAGTCCCGTGCCCTGCGAAAATGCTATTGAAATGACCGCAACTCACTGCAAAAGTTTGTCACAGAGATGTCAACGATACCTGTATGAAGGTGTCAATTAAGTGAACACACCTCTCTACTAGCTGGATAGAACCCAGATAGATAAATATATAGCTGGGGAGCATTCAAGTAAAAATATAGCAGGAAGGGATAAACGCAAAATTCTACGCCCACGGAATTGTGCCACATCTGTTTTATGGCTAGATATAGACCCACGTGACAGCCAGCACATTTCTCTGTTCGCAGAATTCCGTTCCTACAAGGAACGAAACTCCAGATCCAGTGGAATTGCCAAGCGGGATTAGCGACACTGCTCGAAGTTGTTTCCCTACAACACTGATTACATTGTGAAGCCTCTCGCGGGAGGCTGACCTAGGGGAACACTAGGGACGACACTCCAAAAAGTAGAGGAGCCATGCCATGCGTCAGTTGCTGGTCAAACTCGCTGGTTCGGTAAAAGGATCACCTAGATGTCATGCCATTCTGCCTTCGTCGGGTGGAATGCCTAGTCCTGACCACGCAAGTGGCCCCAAGACCTACCGTTTATAGAATACACATATCCCGTCCCAGTATGGTCTCATCCCATTTAGAAGGTAGTCTAGGAGCGCCGAATAAGCAAAACAGGGAAGCACGTAAATCTACTACAGTTTTAACGAGTATAACATCAGTAAGATGTTTTGCATTAAGACTTGATACCTGCTACTATCGAAAGTCGAAGGTAATGAGTGCAATTCATGTTCCATGACGAATACGAAGGCAAACACAAAAACTACGATTTCACTTGATTGGTTCAAAAAAAAGACGTTTTGCATCACGAAAATCGGCGAAGATGGGTCAGTATTGTAAATACTTGGAATGACACAACTTTGTCATCCAGGTCAACCAACCAAGGTGTGGCGCCTTTAGCAGTACCGAGACCACATAGATGGGTTTGGAGACGGGCCAATATGCTTGTCAAACATTAACGATCGGACACTCCAGCCGACCCTCTGAAATGCCAATCATTCGGGACTGGTAAAAATGAGTTTAAGTAAACAGAACTTGGCCGCTAAAACTGATTCGAAAGGGACAAGAGGCACGGAGATCGCATTCAAGCTACAAACACTTCTTTCCATTTTAATAGCCAATTTTAAGAAATTTTCTCCCTCAATTGTCAATCTAGCATCAACAAGAGTTCGCTTTACTTAACATGCAAAGAGACTCCGAGCCATCACAGGCCCATTTGTTATAGGAAGACGGAATCTAGAGGAAAGAAGCATGTCCCTTTTGTGGAAAGTCTCCATGAGTGCTTCCACACGTTTTTATGAGGAAAATGGCGGACAAAATGCTTAATTGCTTTGATGATATTAATCCTGATAGTAGCACAATTAAGTGATTACCAAATGTTTGAGAACTCGGTGATGCAGAGCCATGAAAGGTTCGACTAGCTTTGCAACTATGGTGTAATGAGTTGAGAGATAGCCACTTTCTAGAGAACTCATGATGGTTGCAACCTAGTGTGGCACAGAGAAATCATGACAGTACAACAAAATATCGGGGCCACAACAAAATATAGTGATGAACACATATTAGCTTAGATCACTTACCAAACTGGAAGTTGGAGAAACTCGGACATATGTGATAGCAGGCACTGAGTAACCCCTCCATGGTCAACGCCAAACCCATAGCGTAGAAGAGACCATAGTGCTGTGGTATTCCGTAAGCCTAAAAAAAAAATAATTTGTCAACAGCAACAACAAAGAGAGGAAAGGATTGCGTGAAGGGTATGTATAATCACGATGATGACGACAAGCAGTAATACCATTTCACTCTCCCCCCCAGAATCATCCTCATCATTGCTCCGGTGATCTTTCAGTGGTGCAATAATGTCCTCATTGGATGGATGACTGTCAGACGTTTCTGGTATGACGCTACGGCAACAGATTTGACAAAGACGGGAGCAGAGACGACGGCTACCGGAACGATTGACGGTGATCATGGGTTCGGTGGAGGAGGCGACGGAGGGGACTGGGGAGGAGGCGTGCTCCTGTCCCTCACCCGGACTCCCAGCCACGTCGTTTGCGGTGGCGGCATTGCTGACGCCACTGTCACATCTTGAGTGAGAGCACAGCCACCGGCAAAACCGCTAGAATACCGATTTCGAAAGGGGTGTCTGTGTATATTAAATTGGCTGCACTACGAAGACGAGACAAGCTGACTGGAAGCGGCACATCAAACATGCACGTGATGAAAGTGACGGCGGTGGGAATGCAACATCAAAATCCCAATAAACTTGCTACAAGAACTTAGGACCGGACAGGAGACTTTCCGAAGCAGTAATAAGGGCAATCATCAGGTGTGAAAATGAGTAGCACAGAAATAGCTATGAACATCAGGTGATCGCGAACCACCAAATGATGCGTGAGATTTTCGTTGGCAACAATTTGAGGCAAGCAGAAGCAATACGAAGAACAAGTAGCACAAGAATCCCATTCATTGTACCTAAACCAAATTAGCTGCAATGATTCCATGAGAATTAAAGCATTAGAATCAACCTGAGATAGAATTGATGAAAAGCACATGGATGGGACGCAACAACGAGCCACGACACAGAAAGCAGTCAGCAAAAAGCCGAAAATCATACAGACATGCGTCTTTTTTACCGTGAATACGTAGAGATCCTGAACAGGATGGGAACGACAAATAGTGAGGAAGAAAATGGAGAAAGAGGTGGAGACGGATGCGATGGAAAAACTCACTCGGGAACAATGAACGCCGAACTTCTTCGTACGACGGTGCATGAGATCCCTACAAGGGAAGGGGGGAGGAATGAGGTCCAAAGGTGCTTTCATTTCGACTACCATCAAAGGGGACGGTTGTATCTATTTTGCTTCATGAGAAACCAAAATCATTGTTTCGCATGGAAATGAAATATTTAAAGAAACTCAAAGTATTTCTATGCCATGGGGAGTTGGTCAAGTATAAACAGCGTCACTGAAAACGATGTTGCATAAAGCGATTCAGTTGACAAAGCTATCACCACTACAACTGCCGATAGGTATTTCGATTTCACTAAAGGCACCATCAGGAGTGTTTGTAAACGGAACGGCTATAAGGAGGATGATAGCAACCCACAATTAACAGTTACAAAATGACCTCAAGGAGGGTGCTGAACCGCAGATGCAGAAATAAACTCGACATACCGGCGAGCAGTAAGGCCAAGAAAGAGCAGACCGAGCATCACGTAGCCAATGTTGGAGATGATGTTGTTGAAAGCCGTGAACACGCCAAGAGGATGAGCACACTCAAAATTGTAGTAGCACATATCCTCATTGCCAGTGTCATGCAAAGCCTGAAACGCATATAAATAAAGCTAAAATAAAATATGGAGCTCTGATGCGATAAGAGAAATGATAGTCACGCCGATGGAGTAATGTGATGTAGGAATCACAAGGAGCACGGTGATGGAAATTTGTACTGTACAACTTTTCCGAACATTTCTTCATATGAGCGCGTTGTGAGTTGAGAGGAATAGTTGAAGCAGTTCCTCCTATGACAACTACTGGCGTTAGAAAATTTAGGGATGGTACGATACTGCTGCTTACATAAAACATTTAAGATAGGTTCAACAGTTTCGCAATAGAGGGGTAGATGTAGTGTAGGCACGTGCAATGCACGCAATGAGTCTTCACAGCGTTTTAGTTCCGAAAAAACAAACAATTAAGTCCAAGTCAAGTGAATCCGACTAACGATGGCTTAAAAGAATGACGCAAAGCATAAATAAACCACAGCGAAATACACAACAGTAAAGCAGTAAAGAAGCACAGCCGAATGGACAATGGATGTGGCGCTTACTCTTTGGTATGTCATGACCAGCTGGACGACAGGGAGGCCGTAGAAAATTGAAATTATGATGAGATACCTAAGGCAAAAAACGCCGTCGCCATAAGAGAAAAGCGGAGTTGGCACACAAATTAACAAAAGGAACGCAAAATACGGCAGAACTTGTGGATCGACGAATTTGTAATGCAACTAAATTGCATAAATTTCACAACCAAAGAACCCTCTGTTTAGAAAGGAGATAGTATTTCCTTTGCGATAAAATAACAACAACAATTCGGCCTAAAAATAACTCACCAATACATAGACTCCCAATTACTTTTCAGCAAAAAAGTTTTGGAATCACAAAAAAAAACGAATAAGCCAAATTTGCTCAAAATAACAAGAAGGTAATTACGTCTTTGTCCACAAAAAGTGGGATAGAACTCACCAAAAGTAAAGAAGGTACTTTCTATCCAACGTTGAATAGCGTTTACGCGCGAGATCTGACACGAAGGGCGTTCGCTAAAAAGCGCGAAAAGGGGAAATGAGTACAAACAGCTTATGCTGAGAGATTAATACAATTAACAATTATGAACGAAAGCGATGCGGTGTGGTCTTTCCTACGGACGCCCAGATGCTTACACTATGCAGGTAGGCATGCCTGTTCTTCCGCATATCAGCGAGAGGATCGACACCAATTTGAAGCTGGGACGAGGCCAGCAGACCCTCCTCCACTCGTCTCACCATTGGCCGCCCCCCACTGCCATTGATAGCCCCAAGGTTGTCGCCAGTGGGAACGTTACCACCATCCAAAGCACTACCAACACCTGTTTCCAGACCGAGACTAATCCTTGAACAAGTGGAGCACCGCTCCACCCGACCTGGTGTCCCCCTCAGTGCCATGTCCCGTGTGCTTCCGTAGCTCATGCTGCGTCGGTGGTGCTGTTTTGTGCGCTGCAGAGGGGGTAGCGCAATGTACGGTGGCCGTCGTAGCTTTTTAGACTTGCGTCGCGCTGCGGACTGAAGATGAATGGAGTCAGCATCGACATCATTGAGGTCCGAGGACGAGGAAGAGCTAAAGAGACTATGGGGTGGTGGAGGTGGCGGTGGTGGAGGAGGGAGTCTTTGAAAAGATGCGGAGGCAGTTGAGGTTAAAGTGGAGATAGGGACCTGAGACACAGAGGCGAGTGAGGTGCTGGGACCGGCTATACGACGTGCACGAGTTGTGGCATCTTCAACAGGCAAATGAGCATAGGTCACTGACATAAACTGGCTATCGTAGTTTGCCTGGGGCGGAGGAGAGGCGTTCGCCATATTTCGGCGGTCGAAGTGGATGCTCAAACCCGCAAATGAGTCTGAAAGAAGGGCAAATTTTCTGCAAGATTATAATGAATATTAGTAAAACTATAACTATAAACATCAATTCAGACATCAAAGTGATAGATTACTGCACCGTTGAACTTACTGAAGTAGTACTGGACATGCTTATCACTAAGAGCAAAAAGTAACGAAATGTTGGTCAATGCAGGCAAAAGCAAGAGCATCAAGAAGCACATCCGCACTTACTAGGAACGGTAAACAAGTATAATAACCGCAGCAGCAATATAAAACATGAGGTAAATTCCTATTGCTCCGTAGATCGGTAGGTAGTAATGATAGCCTAAAAAGATCATAAAATGTTTCCAAACATAGGTTTGAGTACACGAAACATACAAATACGACGCATAGTGAAACACTTATTTAATGCAAAGTAGTCTTACCTGCTAGGGTAGGAGTGACAGTTATTGTGACATTTTTTACTCGTGGGATAGAGTTATTTCCAGGTTTAATAACTAAATTTAAAAGAGACACACGTACTAATTATTCGTTAGTCACCTTACAAGAAGCTATGCGAAAAAAATTTGTACAAGTACCTCATGAAGACAGACAGAACAAAGTGATGTACTAACCTGGAGCTGTACCACCACAGTCAGCATCTTCAGGTTTCAAAACCAGCACAACCAAAAAATCCGTTACATTTTGTTCCACCTTCTGTACGTATGCATCAAAACAGTTTAAATGAAAACTTACACTGACAGTTATGGCTCCAAGAGTTGTGACTGTTTGGTAAACACCTGAATATTTAACAGTGTCTAAAATATCAGCCACCGGGCACTAGAGTACGCGATAACATGAGGTAATAGAGAATCATACTTTCGCAGCCTGAACAGATACAGTCATACATAGTCTGTCTGTCGAATGAACATGGACAACGACTGAGGCAATGTCCTCCGGCAGTGAAAAAAGAAAATATTGTGGTTCTGATGGAGTAACGAGTAACTGCTTTGTCTGGCCCAGTCTAAGAAGACTTCAGTTTTATTGTTAATACTTACTGAAGAACAAAGTCGTGAAGCACATACAGATAAAGATGATAAAAGGGTGCTAGAGTTTCATTAGGCATGGAGCTCGAAAGCTCAACTATTATTTGCTCGGTGTTGTTATTAGGTGCATCTAATGCGATTGACGATGGACAAAGCGTCCGGCTGACCGCATTATATGAAAACCTGTTGATAACTCGCAAATAAGATGACAAACCTGTTGTCGATCATCAAAGGAAGCGAAAAAGACAAGACGTTGGCCTGCTGTTTGAAAATTGCAAGCAATGGATAGGCTTCACTCACGTTGACGGCGCTTATATTAACCCGAACCGCCACGGACTAAATAATGCCATTTTTCGGTAAACTGAACATACAGATTTATCCCCAGTTAAATTGTAGGTGTAATTTTTGGGATGATGAAGATACACTTTTCCGGTGTAATTTTTGGAAAAGTCTGCACATTTTACAGAATATGGCCATGCTACAATAATAAATGTCACAAGCACACACAATAAATGCGAGCGTCCCATCAACCCTAACCAGTTATAATTAAACATTTTGCCTAGCTAAACAATTGGTGTAGGTAAAGGATGAACAAACAAGAAAAACTCTTAAAAAGATATCGGATCTTTTTGAGTTAATGTTACATCAAGTAAAATTCTGAAACAAAAAATCGTATTGTAGCGCTAGAATACCTTGTTAAAATTTAAGACCACTGTAAATGCCATCTCAGCGTTTCGTTACGCATTGTTTATTCAAGTAGTTACAACGCAGGGACTTTATTTATCCGCCAATGGTGGCTTGAGTGTTTAATGTAATAATTAGGTTATTCATTAAACGCGGAATTTTGGTAGGGAAGTCACGTGGGTGCCCAGCCGTTACATCTGTGCGGTGATCTGGCCTCTAGTGCAAGTAGGTGTCTCTAAACTCTTTTTTATGTCGAACACTTATATTGTGCCTGTAATGCTTTGTTTGTTCGAACTACCGGTTTAGGTCACTTGGGTGACCATCTTGTTCTAGCCGGTTGGTCGGCCTCCGGGCCGTGCCAACAGCCCCCAAGTCCTCTGTTTTCTGAATATATATATTCTGCCCTAGTACTGCGCCTTCTTTTACCTTAAGGGGAGCCTCGGGACGCTACAGTAAGACTTTCACGATAGCGAGAAGACAGCCGATTGTGGCTTCACTACTTCCTCAATGCAGCAGAGGAGGTAACATCACTAGCTTTGTACTCCTCAATCTATGATGGTAGTGTACAACTTAGGCGATTCGTATACCTTTTTGTCTTTCGCAAAGAAACTGGCATAAATGTAAAGCCACTGGTCTACCGTTATCAGTGAACAACTTGACACTTTGTAGCAACTCAAATAATGTCCTAACTTCTACCTGGGTTCTAATCCGCGAGTTGAGAATTGGAGAGCTGTTATTTGTGCCCAAATAGGCATCTTTGCAACGTTAAGGTTTGGCTCCGTTTTGATCCCCCCCAGACCACGGTATTTGGGTAACCATGGGAGATGAGCGTCGTAGCTGCCCGCATCAGATGACCCCACCACCTGAGCGAAGGCGTGCAACTTAGCTGTGGAAGGAGGGATAGCAGTTTTTCTGGATCAACTCCATCTCCCGCTGCTGCTGATGAGTTCAAGTGTCGCGGAATACCGAAGCACTTACCAGACCCAACGGTCTCAACGACGCCAACACGGCGTCCACCCCTCAAATCCCAGCCCAACCACCCCGACTCACAGGAACCGATCGGCACGTACGCACAGACGCCCACCCCCAGTTAGTTTTGGACGCGGAGCAGCCGACTTTCTGCCAGCCGCAAGCAAGAAAGAATGATTGTTACGCCCCTTCCGCCTCCCCAAAACGTGTTACAGAAAAACCACTTGGCATTGTAATTTATATGAAAATTTTCCAAAAATCAGTGAAATAATTCAAAAAACTTAAAAGCTTTAATAACTAAAGTTACATTTTGCACGTATTTTTGAATTATTTTTAGTCAATTTTAAATAAATATATGGATAAAAAACGAGGAGTTGTTACTATGCTTACAAAATTAAGTAGTATACTGCTAACGTCTGCAGATGCGACTTGGCTCGTAAAGATTGCCGATAATGATAGCAAACGAATTTAAAGAGGTACATTTAGATGTATATCCTTCCTTTGTGTGCAACGTGAACATAATCTCCGCATCTGACCGGAAGTGTACTTTTTCACAGACGCATTTTAAGATGATGAGCGGTGTTTTAATGGGTACGCAGTTGCCTATTACAAACCAGGCAGCTCGTCAATGAGATAATTTCCTCTCTTCACTCAGAATGGATTTCCGCATCGTGATGTATTACAGGCGACAGACCAGATCTGTAAAGCTGTACTCAGTGAACGTTGGCCTGGATTTGCGTGTCATGGTAACACCTCCTTCTGCAATGATAATCGTAAACTCGACCATGCGATGGTGATTAACTGTCCCAGGCATTCTTTCGATTGTAATACTTACATTGAGCCATTGTGGGTGTAGCGTCCCGAGACTTCCCTTAAGGTAAAAGAAGGCATAGTACTAGGACAGAATATATATTCTGGAATCAGAGAGCTTGGGGGCTGTTGGCACGGCCCAAAGGCCGGCCAACCGGCTCAGTACAATATGGCGACCCAAGTGACCGAAACCGGCAGTTCGAAGAAACAAGGTATTACACAGCCCCTCTCTTCTTTCGAGCCTCGTCCCCAACGCTCCTCTTGGTTAGTCCCTTGTGTCAACCATCACAACGCAATCATTGCTGCGAGAAGCACCCACGAGCTAACCATGCAAGCCATCGAGATTCGAGCACATGTGTTCGTGTATTGCCATCGATTCTGCTTAGCACTCAGTGCAGCAAATGCGTATTTCTTAGTCCTCTTCTCCCACGATAATGTGGCCCAATGAAAGGTGGGGGCACGAATCCAAGTTTTCGAATGGGTCGAGACATACAATACATATTGTGATTCCAGGCTTTTTTGATGCCGTAGAAGAAACGTGAGGGTATCGTAGAACCCTGAGCAAATGGGACGATCGGGCCTCATAGGAACAAAATGCACGCGATTCAAGTGTGCAAAGCATAAAACGATGCTATCGAATGGCATCCTGCACATTCTACATCTGTATATACGCATTTTGACGAAGACAGGATGCTTGACCACAACGTCGCTGATCCTTCTCGGCAGTTCTACTGGACATGGACTACACGGATAGTGTCGCTTCAGTTGTTAATAGCTTCCTTGCAGAACACGAGGGCGAGGGAGATGCCGAAGATGAACATCGATCTCAGCCCTTCTGTTATGGGATGTGAGGGATTCCCCCATCCGTAGCATATGTACCTCTTTCACACCGGCAATGTTTGCCAGAAGCGGTATGGAGCAGGATAAAATCCATCGAAGTTGGGTCCGCTTTCCGCTGCCACCAATATAGCGTTCCGAGACTTCCTTGAAGGTAAAAGAAGGTATAGTACCTAAACAGAATGCAAGTTCTGGAACCAGAGGGCTAGGGGCTGTTAGCACGGCCCGGAGGCCGGCCAACCGGCTAGTACAATATGGCCACCCAGGAGACCGAAACCGGCAGTTCGAACAAACATAGTATTACATAGCATTGGGTTTGGCCGACTATTGCGGTTAATGTAGCTCGAAGCCTTATGAAACTCCAAACTCGCCATTGTGGTCTTCATCAGCTTAACGGGGATTCTGGCATTCGCGCAGTGGCTTTTCTTGACCATAATGTGTAGGTGAAGTCTGTCTCTGAATTTGACCATTCTCATCTCTCGGCTCCGAGTAGGGGTGAGTTACCAAAAGCATATTCTGCCGCTGGTTGGATAATTTTCACTTAATCCTCCTCGTGTTCCTCTTCTTCTTATGTTCGTGATAGACAAACTCGCTGACGATTATCTGTTCCTCCAGATTAATGGTAAGTTAGCCCAAGTCCAGTGAACCGATTTGTGGACCGCCCATTATTCGGTCATCCGAACTTATTCGTAAAAGTGAGGCTGGCAGACTTACATTAAGTGTAGTACTTTCTCGTTCACAAAAGTAACAAATAAATTTTGGTCGTTTGCGAGAAATTGGTAAACAAGTAACGTGTTCGCGGAGGCAAGCCACTGAGCTTCAGTGATGTGCTTATCTTACTGTTGATTTTACCTCCCAATGCACGCAACTTGCGCGAGGGAGAACATCTTAGCCATAGTGTCAACTTCATTAGGATACATCATTTGGTACTCATGACTATGATATTTGAATGGTTTGTATAGTCCTCAATTTTGTACCTCTCCCGGACAGTCTGGCCTCTAGATCCTTCTGCACCTCGACAATACACATTTCGCCCAAGCCTCATATCAGCTGTACTTGAAAGGAAAGACGTATCGCTACACATTTCCAGCTCTTTTAAAAATGGTACTTAATATTGCGCTTCAAGAACTATTTTGGTGCATTAAAATATCCCCACATTTATTTGGAATGGTTAATTGTAAGGAGAGAAGGAGGAGAACTCAGTGATAGCAACCTATCCACAACTTGGCTTCCGTCACCACAGCCAGAACATTAAGGAGCCCTCCTTGTGTGACTAAAGATATTGTCTTACCAAGGAACTATTTTTAGATTTTATTAGAATATGAAGTTACCATCGCACTGCTATCGAGATAGACGTAGACCACGTGTTGTGGCAACCATTTGATGGGCAAGCTGTCATAAAGACAACTGGGAAACCTTTTTGAATGGCAAACCCCTGCTTAAAATTAAAAAAAAATCGGAGTGCTATGAATGTCCAGCCTACTTAGGAAGTTACAGTCCAAATTATTATTTTTAAAACATTTCGAAGCATTGTAATTCTCGACCATGTCGGAAACGAATGACTCCTTAGTAAATTCGCTAATCAAGATTGAATGGAGAATTAGTTTGTTCTTAACAGCCTGAGGTAAAACAATACAGCGTTGTCAAAAATCCTAAATTTGAATAAAAAGAAGGCTGTTGAAAGCTATATCGTGTTGGCCTTGGTGTCACGCATGTGTGACAGGTGGTTTCTATCAGTACATGACAACAAATTGCAACGAACAGAGGTGTTAACTGACCTCGACCTGAGTGGCTTGACTTAGCTAGAGCAGAATATCATCCGGATTGCCGCAATTTCAGTCACCATGGAACAGAGCATTCCAAATATCATTATGTTATAAGCTGCTTTACGCATATCTAGCTGTTATAAGGATATTTGCGATATACTTTAAGCCATGTAGTAGAATGACCAATAATAATGTCGCACATCATCAGATGTAAGCAGTCCTTTTTAAGAAATCATGTTAAGGTTTGGTACTTCAAATCACAAGAGTTCGTTGAGATGAGATTGGACAGCATCAGTCTCGTTTGCAAGCAGCTCTAGTTGCAGTTTTCTTCTTAGAAGCTCCAATTCTGTTCTCAAGTCGTAATAAGGCAAAGCATATGTTACTGGCTTATAGGAGTAGTGGGGAGGCCACTGGAGTGACCCGAGGGCTATGCAGCAGAGGCGAAGTAAAAGCCGCCAGGACTAGGGTGCTCGTTTTGTTAACCACACAGTTCGAGAAAATAACAAGTCAGTACGCTTGACCAGGGATTTGCAATTTCTCACATTTACTTTGAGTGCCGTGCTAATAATCAAGGCTAGTCACGCTTCATCAACAGACTTGATCACTGCTGCACAAGGCGTTTAAAAAGACATGGAGTCTTCTTCTAAGCATATCTGTAGCGCCCTGAGACTTCTTTGCTCACAAGAGAAGGCGTAATACTTATGCGGAATATATGAAGGGAACTGAGGCCAGCCCATTTGGCAGTAAGAATATGGCTACCAAATGGCAGTAAACGAAATGGATGGTCAAATAAACAAAGTATTACAGCATCAGTGCTAAGTGTTCCATTTCCATAAAACAACCAACAACTCCATTTTTCCAGTGCAACTACTCATTTTTTAGGATTTTTAAAATCGCACATTAAAATAACTCTGTCAATATCTCCTATCGAACATCTCAATTGAGTATTTTAATTCGTTGAGAGACTACTCAGATTACTCGTTCCTATGGTTTCATTTGCTTGGTCCTTCATTCAACTTAAACGGCCAAACAAGTGTGCCCAAGGTCGGCACAAAAAGTGGGAACTCGGTGACTACCAGAGCGTTCCCAGCTTGCAATATCGTCGCTGGCATTGGATGGCGAGCAAATTTCGTCCATGCCGCGGTGTTGTTTTGATATCTTGAAATGCCACTGCAACTAAACAGTCATTTTGGGTGCGAGGTGGATAAACTTATCTGGCTAGAAAGAGGGATTCATTTTCTTGTCTTCGCGTTAGCAGACTAGCGTAGGAGTAAAACACTAGCATCTTAGATTAATTTAGGCAATTGTAGTGACAAACCTGTGGGATTATCCAGGGAAGTAGAATTTTAAATGAGTTCTATTCTCCATATGGAGGAAGTAAAATATTGAAACATTCCTAGGGGTGCTATATTGACGATCGTGCGCATATTACAGAGGCAAAAGAGTAGAGAAATGAGTGAAATCAAAGATTAAAGGCATAATACAACGAGAGAATGAAAGGCCCGAGACAGGTGAGATGAGTGTGTGATTTCTTTTTTCCGTCCTTGTTCGGTTCTGTTATAGCATAAGGGTTAATGTCCTGTGTGTACAAGATGAGGGAAATGTTTCCTTTTCCAGGTACTACGATTCTTCCTAGGAGAAGAAAAGTTTTGCATTTAGAGGAAAAGTGTTTAATTTGAAAGAAAAATTCTTACGCTACGCTAAAGTTGTCGCTATTTGATAATTATAAGTAGAGTGGTGACTGATTACAGCTATGGACTCTTTTGCATTCAAGTAAACTGGAGAATCTGGACCAAGAAACACACTTATAAACTCTCAGAATGCGAGCAATTATGTCACTTGCCAAAGCAGAATTTTTGAAGTCACAGTTGGCTTCCAAGGGACAGAGCAGTTCAGATCCAAGGTATCGAACTCCACCAGCATTTCCACTTCCCGAGACATCAAACATCTTCCGTATCGAAGATCGCCGCTCAATCAACTATAGGAACAAGAGAGCAGATGTATCCTCACAGCTGTGTAGATATAATCTTAAGGTTAATGATTGAAGACGACAGGAGGATGGACTTCAACCACTGTGATGTATTAGGAATTGTTCGTTGACATTAACTTGTACATCCATTGATATTCTGGCATCAGCATGAGCAATGAGACTTTTTTTCACTTGCTTCAGCGTACACTTGGAGTTGTTTAGTACTATGGAACAACCAACAGTAGATGTACAAGCTATGTTCCCTTCAAAGTGCAGAAAGCGAAAAACAGTTCAGGTGGAAGCCATTACTATTTCAAAAAGGAAAGAGCAAGAGGGCGAGCAAAAAACATTGCGAAGAAGGGTCTCTGTCAAATTGCCTGCTGACCTATAAAATCAGCATAGATTCTGTTACGGCTCGCTGCAATGACTGCATGCATTGTTTATAAGCACGGAGCAGCAGGCAGTGTTCTCCATCAATCTGCTCTCTGCTACTCTCGTCCTACTTTGATGTGATGCCAGTGTGTCTGCCCTACGCACCGACATGAACTCGCTTCCAAGGTGGCAGCAGCAACGGCTTACCAAATGGTTTCATGCAGAGCATCCAGAGGAATACCCTCTAGACTTGATCATGGTAAATTACGTGTTGGTAGTGGTGAAGGTGGCACTAGGAGATCAACGTACCAAGAACATTCATTTACGTTGGAGCTGTGTGATGATGCAGCAAATCATGAGCACTCAATTCACCCGAATGGAAGGAGGTGGGAAGAGCGAACCGTGGTGATGGCTGAACAAATGCGTTCCATCTTTCAGCATTAGCATCGGGCAAGAAGCTTCAGACTATCAACTCACTCATCACCTCTTTACCATGCTAGAGAGGATTATCCACCGGCCAGATGCTTCGTCGGCTGCTAACAGCCCGACCGATTTGTAGTGGGAACGGGCTTTTGCATCACAAAGCTAGGAAAACAACCTTACCAATGATTGCGTCTGAACGAACTCCTCATTTCCCACTACACATTGCCCACCTCTGAGGCGACAACTACCCACCAACGTCTGTACATTGTGCTTGTGTCGGCAGTAATGGTGGCCGAGGAAGTAGTAGGCAGTAGAGGTGATTGACCTGCTGAGGACCAAATAAAAAGGGACGGAATCTCTCCACTGCGCGGAAGTGGTCATGCCCAAAGATGTGCAAAAAAACTTCCTTTTTCAACTCCTTCTTCTTCTGAAACAACCAAGACTAGTGAACAGACCAATGAAAAAAAAGCGTTGTTTATGTTTCTTCAAGACAATGCAAGATCCATTATTCTCTACCGCATAGCGCATAACTGGCCACTGGGAAAATTCGTCTCTAGAATGGGAGGAGGAGGAGAGAAGGGCGGTAATAGACCCTGCCACATCTTCATTATCTGCGGGCTCCTGATACTATCTCTCCAAACCACGCTTGCCTCATTTTCACTCGCTAATGCATCAGCATCAGACCTTCACACCATTCAACAGTAAGAAAGGAAACCAACGCTACAGGCACTGCGGTAGTTGGTACTAGGTTCTGATTGTTGATTCTATCAGGGTAAGGGGACCAATATCCCCTTCTGCCCCTGGTTTATTTCAGCGCGGACAAAATGGAAGTCCAACGAAAGAGAGCACAGGAAAAAACTTGCTGATGACAACTGATCTCAGTCTGACTCCTCCCTTGGCCTGTTGCAATTCCGCTTCAATAGCATAAATTTGGAAACTGGGAAACACCACTTGCTCCTACGTATAACAGGGTGAAAACGAGTTCTCTACCGCTGTACAATTAGCCATCGCGACCTTGTTAGACACGCAGTAAAGGGTAAAGGGATGGAAAAATATGCTATGCTTCCACTCCCATTTTGATATAGAGTAAAATTACGTCCACGTCTTCAGCAAGTCGTCCTCCATGTCGACGGCATGAGGGCCTAACACTATTTTTCCACTCACCTCTCGTCCTTGTAGTACACCAATCTCCATACTCATACGCCTTATAAGATAGGTCAGTAGTAACACGAGCCAACCGACCTTCAGTTTGGCCGACGGGTTCAGGGCAGGTGCAGTAACGGCACTGTCTTTGGTGGTGAAGCGCTGTTTGCGATGACACACAGAGGAATCAAGAAGGTTGGCAAACTCCTCCGACAGGTGACGACGCAGCAGTGTTCGCTCAGGACCGATGTCCAGCAGACATGCAAGTGTCTCCACCGTAAATCGGTCCTCGTATAGCTAGACACAGCACCAACATTAAGTGAGTGCGAAAACTGCCATTCAACTTGAAACAGACTTTCAACGTTCCACATCGAACAAGTAAGACTCTACACGAGCAGCTGTTCAAGTTAGTCCTCGCCACAGAAATAGTGCAGTGTGGCAATCTGTTCTGAGCGACCCATCATGCAACTAGAACCACTGACATACTCACCAGAAGTGCGCCATGAAGACCACTACTACGAAGGCCCGACACATACTCGGGCAGTTCGATGTCACAGAGCCACGCCTCCACCCGATGGAAAGTCCACAAGGCCAGAGGAGACGGAGGGGGCAGGAAGGAGGAGGAGAGGGAGAAAGAATGCGAGGTTGGCGTCGCATTCCGCGATGGTGTGCTTTCTCTACAAACTGTATCCACCGACACTGATGTCGATCTGTGGACGTAAACAATTCGCTCTTTGACGATAATTTGTAGCTCCAACGCAAACAAAGTCAAAAATGATCAATTAGTGTGCTCATCTGTGGGGCGAGGGCCTAGACACGCAACAGGCATTGACGTACCGCCGAGCGTTTGAGGGTGATGTGAGGGTGGATGGCTGGGTCATTCGGAGGGCAGGGGTGGAATGCGCCGATTCCATCATGCATGTGGCAACTCCGGGTGATGTTTGTGAGAGGTCGTCGGGGGTACCAGTGCTGCAGCCTCCTTGCAGAACAGAGCAACTACTGTTGACTGGACACCGACAAAGACGAGTGAGATCAAAGTTGAGTTGACGCATCAGTTGGAGGCCTCGTCGCATGGACACCATGTGCAACTCGTTATTCACTCCCAATGTTTGCAGCTCCGACTAAAAAGTGGTACCCAAGGTTCTTCACTTTCACGAATTATCCGTGAACCAGAGAACAGTAAAGTAAGGTCCCAAAGGGATCTCCCTTCTCTAGCGTCCACCATATGCACGACAAGTGAATTGATGGGTATTATATTATGCATGCCAACATCCACACGCTATCAGTGCCACCCTCATTAACCCGATTGTGCGATGGAGATATATGGAAGCCATGGTGGGCAAGGTTAGTCATCCACTCGTGATGGCTTTTTAATGACCGGCTTGAATCGATGCTGTTGTTCGTCCCCTTTCTTGGCCCGAAATGCCTGACCCCGTGCTGCTGTGTCTCGCATGTCAAACAGCAAGTAAAAGTGTCACCAATGACCACTGAATTCTTCGTGCTGTACACGCATGTGAATGGGAACACAGTGATGTGGAATGCCTTTAGTTGCGCAGTCTGGAATCCGGTCAAGAGTTCAACCCTTGTGAGGTTCAAATATGGGTGTGAAATGGGCAAAAAGGCAGCACAGAAGTCCGTACCAGAGTGAGTTCATGCAGGACGTAGGCGTCGATGAGCTCGGCTTCAAAACTAGGCTTGTACATTGGAAGCCCAATGTCGTCCAGCCAGGCTAAAAGTGAAGAAGGAGGCGCGAAGACGACTAATAATATCTACGAATTTCTAAGGAGTGGGAGCACAATTGACGCTGCTGATGATGACGGACGTACTGGAAATGTCGAAGCCTGGATGGGGTGAAATGGCAGGCAGGAATGCGGTTTCACGCGTTGCCATCATGTCCCGTGTTGTGCGTAAACTGACGTGGATCAGGAGTTTCTTCAAGTGAAGTGGTCTCATTGGACCCAGATTCTATAAGTACCAAAAACAGGATCATTTGTTACTGTTCCCCTCGATCCTGTACAACTCGCAGCACACACTTTGCGGAAGTGTTTTTGTACAAAAAACTGGCAACAAAAGAACAAGATGAATGCATCCCAATCCAAGATGCACGCTACAATCCCGCGTCTCCAAAAGTGGACACCTAAATGTTCTCCGCTTGTTCCTTGTGTGGTTGTCATATTATTATTAGGCAAGAATAGACCGAAGAGGTTATATAGCCATTCACAAACTTGCAAGTGGAATGAGACTAGTAGACAGGTCCCAGAGCTGCACCTTCTAACGCACACTCAGGATTCAAATAGGAGCATAATACTTCCTGTTTACAAAAGCGGAGGTACAGCGTGCAAATCTTCACTCTGGTTTTGCTCTGGGCAACTGAGACTCCGGCGCTTTACTTCTGCTGAAAGGCATAGCTGCCAGGCCATGACAGTAGCACCTGGAAATTATCCGCTGTCATGACTTTCCTCAACTTCAGAAAAGACTCAGGGCGATGCATTAGCGTCAATGGGAGGCAATTTCAATTCTGCAGAACAACCACACTCATTCGTATTACTGAACAATGCGACAACTCCTAGTAGAGGGACTCAAAACAGCGCCCACCATCGGCAACAGCTCAGTTTTGTGTTCTGCAAGAATGCTAATAACAACTAGCTCGGTATGAAGATGTTCACGACACCTGTATGAAGATGCCAACTAAGTGAGCACGCTACACCTCAACACCTCAACCAACTAAGCAGAACCCAGATGAATATGACTAGGCAGCTCCAATGTGAAAAAAGGCGGCAAGAACTAATGACAACAAGCCTCTGTTCGCACGGAAACATGCCCAAGCCTATTTCTTACGCAATGACAATGATCCCATGGCTAGCAGTGGACACGTGTGATGTCCTGCACCTTCCCACTCTCCCCAACAAAAGTCCCAAACAGATAGCAGTCACACACAAATGCTCTGCCGTGACTCTTTGCACTCTCGGTTAAGGCAGCATCTCTGACATTTTAGATGTGAAAAGAACGTTGATCTAGTAAACATCACAGGAAAGCATTTTGGGTGGTGAACCCAACCCTCGAGTTTTGTCACACCAGAAAAAGTGCATTTGTTGCTGAATCTCACCTGTGCTTCGGTGACATTGCATCTAAAAAGCAACGACAAGGCACGCTTTGCAGCCTGACTCACCCGACCCTCTGTCCACAACATCCACACACCCAAACTGACGCCTCTTTCACCACACCCTCACACCTCCATGTCAAGCACGTTTCCCTAAAATAATTTCCAATATTGTCAAGACTCCACTCTCAATCCCTTCCTTGCATCAGTGAAGCTACAATTTCCCTTGTCAAAGAGACAAGTCAGCATACAGACATGCCTTGAACAACAGTCAGATGAGAAATGCTTCAACGTAGTGGAGTCAATCACAACTACAATCAAGGTCATTCGCTAACTCGGCTTCACCACCACCACCACCACCACCACCACCACCACCACCACCACCACCACCACCACCACCACCACCACCACCACCACCACCACCACCACCACCACCACCACCACCACCACCACCACCACCACCACCACCACCACCACCACCACCACCACCACCACCACCACCACCACCACCACCACCACCACCACCACCACCACCACCACCACCACCACCACCACCACCACCACCACCACACCACCACCACCACCACCACCACCACCACCACCACCACCACCACCACACCCACCACCACACCACCACCACCACCACCACCACCACCACCACCACCACCACCACCACTACCACCACCATCATCACCATCGTCATCATACCCTTCCTGAGATTCTTCATCACTGCTTCCTATTACCCTCCAACCGACAACACCATTGATCCGCCCCCTGGACCTCACAACTGACGTCAGGCATATTAAAATCACTTCGACGAACCTGTTGCAGCTGGGCATTGTTGGCGTTGATAATATCAGCACCCGTTCTGATCCATTTCCTGGCCGCCGTCTGGCAGTACTCCAGTCCAAGTTGCTGAAGGAAGTCGCAAACTTGGTCAACCGACCAATTCTCGAAGTCTGTGCATGTTGGTCTACATGGAAAACGAAATGTCGTGCCTGGAGATGACTAGAAGGCAAACAAATGCAGCCTCATTCACCACTACTTCACATCCTCATATTTTGTACTGGTAATACATCACAAGCTGCCTACATGGGCACTTCACAAGCCTTCCCACAATTCCACGATGTGGAAAGGGATAGCCAATGCTAGCTACAACGAGGGAGTACAAACAAGGGCGACTGGATAAGGGGCCACTGTGTCTCGTCCATTCATACTAGCTGGAATAGGAAAGTCAAGTAAAGCGTTCCATTCCTCATGCATCTCTTCATTGGTAGCTCTGTTACGGCTGAGTAATGTCGCCAAGGTGTACTAGCCGCACATTTGTTTGAAAGACCACCTTAGAGTGCATATCCCTGATTTCTGGGAACAATTAATCTGCTCCTTCGAATGACAGCCTTGGGATGCATTTTACATGCAAGACTTAGCCAACCCACTAGGATAACACAAGGAATAATTCTGCATTGACTCCCACATGGAGTAATTAGATGTCAAGGCTCTGATGCCTGTCAGGCTACAGCTCCCCCATCCCCTCCAAACAGACAGACAACGAAAAGTGAGTGTGCATGTGAAAATCAGATTAATCGCATACAGCTGCTCATACACACACGGACGCACACACACACACACACACACGCGCACACGGATGGCCTCCGTGTGACTAATTTGTCCTGCCACTTCGAGCCTTCGCTACACCGAACCGGCTTCATAGCAAAGGCAAACTCCGAGCCGACTAACGACTAGTGTCACACACACACACACACACACACGTGAGTAGACATGTGGTTTTGCGTTTTAAGCAACAATTTGTGAAATTGCAAAGGCACTCAGCCCTCACCACTCAACAACAACGACCAACGCCACAGCGGTGGGTTCGTGACACCACATGGTACCGACGAGCAGTATGAATCATCCGCCAGCAAGGTTGTAAGCTGGACCGACCACTAGTTCACACACGTGAGGGAGGTGAGTGAGTGAGCAAGCGACCGAGCAAGCGAGCAAGCGAGCAAGCGAGCAAGCGAGCGAGTGGGTGACGGAACACATGCGATGAACTGGGTGCCATCAATCGTTGAGGGGTTACCACCAAGGAGCAATGAAATAGCACACGACCTCGACGCACGCAACGCACACAACTGTGCTCCTCCAATCGTAAATGGATATTCTGCCGTCTCTCCGATAAGACGGGAGGAGGAGTTCAAGCCAAGGGATTAGTGAGACAGACCACGTCCTTCCCATTGCCTGGGTGACATCGCTACCACCAAGCAATTTAGGTGCATCGTCCACAAAAATAGTAACACTCCTTCCCGATAACCATACTTGAGGTCCACGAAACAGGGCACATGCGAATGTGGGGGAGAATTAAGGTGACACTTTCGTTATCTGCATAAATTAACCAGAAGAATGGCATTCTGGCGAAACAAGGCGCAGGTGACACTTTTACAAGGTGGGAGCACTGCAGCTAAGCGAAACTACACTGGTTTTTGGCCCATCAAGTCGTCTGCCTTCCATGTGTGACAATTTACGGTCGATGAAGTGGGACTGAATTATCCAGACGTCTAGAGTTCACCTGCAAACACTGATGCCTCAGATTGGCGTCGCACGATTGCGACCACTGATGGGGTTTCGTGCTGCGAGATCAGGTACTGGGACAGACCCCACACAGCTCACTTAGCCTCGAGGGGAAGGCGACCCTGCTCCACGCCTAACAGGTCAGACAGTCTCGCTCCATTGAGTTGTTAGGACAACACTCCACTTTGTGTGCGTCCACACTACTGTCACTTCACCTCTTTCACATTTCTAAAATGAGTTAACCTCACCTTTGTCTGGAGGCAGGGCTAGACACCAACGATAGCCAGGTGGGGTACCTTCAACCTCAGCATCGCAATGACTCGCTCAACAACCACTTCCCGTTTGAACAAAGTACTTTCCGTGAAGCTGTTTAGGTTCTCCATACTGCTCCCCTCGAAACGCATTTCTGCCGCGAGGACCCATCACACGTCGTAAAAACGCGAAGTGTTAAACCATTTCACCGCAAATACCATGCCTCCTTCGCCACCCACCCAGTGCAGCTAATTGTGCAGCCACAAGCCTATTCCCAATTGGCATTTATTCCTATCAATTATTTGTTTCCTCAAGTAATTGCAACTTTACAACTATTGGGAGGTGACTCTGTGCGATTGCACCGCGTCGATCAATCCGACACGCAAAGCTGCATGGCAAAACCGATGTACACAGGCTACCTGCAACACACCCGCGAGGAAGTGGAAGTAGCGAGGCAAAGTGCGGCGATATTCCACTTCCGATCGAGGCGAGGCACGATGGATGCGGGTGGTGAGTCACTCCGACAACTGAAGACGATTTCACAGGCTGGCCGGGTGACAAAAAAACGGAGCCAAGGCGCATTACTCACCCGCACAGACACCCTAACTACCACTCATCTGTCCACCAGATGGCCTGTGGCTTATGGACCAGTGATGGAGGCAGGGTGACGATTTTCAAAGGCGATCCGGGTCACTGTATCAAACTGCAGCTGCCAATGATAGCGTGCATGACTGATTATTGAATGTGCGCTTGGAGGGAACTTACAGGAGGAGAGGAGGCACCCGAGCATTCCCATTGGCGTGCACATTCTCCGAGGAGAGGAATTCTAGGTTGTAATCAAAATTCACCACCGTAAATCCTCATTCACCGTGAAACAAAACACTGAGGCATTTCACAACCCCACCCAACACCTTCACATTTTGAAGGCTACCAAAAACGAAAGGATTCACACAGCAAGTCCAAGACCACAGTCCTGACGCTACAGCCTCCATTGGAGAAAGAGCTTGACTGATTCGACTTCCTGTCCCGGTAATTGTTCGTTAAAGGGTGAAGTCTATCACAGGCTGATGCCAACAGAGGTCTTCAAGTGGTCACCTAAAGCAATATCCTCCGCCCTCCACTACCTTTATCACTCCTACTACTAGGAAACAAACTGCCTCCATCCTGCATTTGTCCGCTTGCGTTCGTGAGTAGCTTCTTGTTCGAAGAGATGATAAAAAGACACGTCAGTTAGCTAATTGGACACTCCTCAGCCTTAAGCCTCGCCAGATTCAAAAACCGTCGCACGCATCGGTCACCATCTTGTCAATATGCCGTTTCCTTCGTTTCAATCTTGCCACCATTCACTGTAAGAATCCACCCAGAACCACACAGTTCGCGCCATACACAAGGCGACAACCACTGTTAACAGTGAAGTCGACGCATCTAAGCGAGGCACCACGTAACGGTCAAGTGCGTGATAAATGATTGCAGGAATGTGATGTTCATCTTGACACCTCAAGTCCACATTTATACATTTCAAAAAGGCTGCTATCATAACGCGTGTGCCACGTAAACCAAAGTTCCATTTTCACGTCAAAATTCTTCCCGACTAGTAAACTGTGCAAGCCATATGGTTAAAGGCAGGAGTCCAAGGTAAACTGTCAGACGTACCATCTTCCATGAGGGGGTAGGTGCCTGTCCGAAGCTGATTCGAACGTGACGATGCCTGGCGAAGCGAAATCTAACAAGAAAACACGAGGAATGAGGCATTAAACTGTTAGCGTAGTACAGTACTTCTATTGCCTGCTTAACTCTACGTTTCGGTAGCGAGCCACTTGTAGCTACGCCCGAAATTGCGCCTTCATCAAGCGACTTGGCCTCTGGGCCATGCCAGTGGACTGAAGTCATTCCCTGGGTCGGCTGTGAATACTTAGCCTAAACATCATGTTTTCTTGCTTCCTAAGGGAAGTCTCAGGGTGCCACAGAGCTGGCAGCATCATGCAAACACGTATCATCGAACATCTGCCCGCATTTCCAATCAAGAATATCGAGCCTCAACTTGAAGAAAGAGAAGCAATATGCTGCAGTTGGAGGAACAAGTGACGACCTCCAACTAAAGGTGTAAAAATGACGACTAACTCCCGTAACCACCGCAGTTCCATCTCCTGCAGGACTGCTATCAACAGCTAAATCGACACCAGCAGTGGCCGTAGATTATCTGGTAAAGTTCAGCGCAAATTAATTGCGGATTCTGTATGAAGATGTCACTGAAGTGAACACGCAACACCGCCTTCACCGCCCTAGCAAATGGACGGAACCCCGAGAGACTCACCCAGGCAGCACCGAAGTGGGAAGTGAAGGCGTGAGGCTGAAATAGATGCTGAGCCCACCGATACGGATCTATTCAAAAACACCATCTTTTGCTGTCTGACTTTGCTTTTGGATCAGTATGCCTACCACTACTGATGGCCAGCACATTCACCTACGGGGCAAAACTCCACATCCACTGCAACCGCCACGAGAGATCTGCAACGTTGCAATCAGATGTCTTCTTAATTGCAAGCAAACCCAATCACGACCGCAAATACTTCTTCGGTGTTTCCCTCACACCACCTACTGCATTGCGATTGCCAACGTAAGGGGGACGAACCTTGGGTGACTTGAAAAACACCATCAGACTGTTGAGTTTGCCACTGCTCCCCGACTTCGTGGGACAGGAGTTCTGACGTTGCGGTCTCCAAATCTGTCGCGCTTGGTAGTGGTGACCGGAGGGAGGCAGACGACTGGTGTAGGAGCGCACCACCCGTCGCCGCTGCTCATTGCACTCCGAGGCGCCGAAGGAGACACAGTTGGCCTGCAGCTCCGAACAACTGACCGAGCGCATCTGCGGACTCGTACTACTGTGCTCCGACGCTACCTCACCTCCAACGCCACCTCCACCAACACCACCAGCGCCAAGGTATAGGTCTGAAGCACATTTGATGCTTCCATGTTAGTCAGCTCGTCATCTCGGCGGTTACTTTTACGTGGTCAACATCTTCACAACAGAAGTTCACGAGTCTAAGCATACAATCCACACCACTAGCCAATAACGCATCTGCAACACTTATACTCTCTTTCAAAGAAACCTAATCCTCTCGAGGATGGTGGAATGCATCAAACGCCCTTTCCCTGATTCGCAGGCCCTCAACAGCATCAACCGATACTTCCAAGGACACATGGAAACAATGCTGCACAGGTATGTCAATCTTTCATGGAGTTAAAAACACCCAATACAGAACAAAGACTTCCGTCACAGGCGATCAAGACAAGAGGATACCATTCCAACTACCTCATGCCATTAATAAAGACTAGCGCACGCCAACTGTGGTGCCAAAGCTTCCAAATTTCACACTTTCCGGATGATTGCACGTTGGCATCTGATTTCACCATCACCGATCACACTGACCTCGCCTGCTGCACTGAGGGGATACAAGCTCGCTCACCCAACCCTCTCCATTCCTTCCTGCTACCTCACGCCTCTTTAAATGACTTGAATGTTACACAGAGAGCACACCTCGCTCACTTCCTCCAGAACAGTGTCGACACTCACGTTGCAGGAGCTAGACTGTTGAGTACAGTCCACAAAGCCCTACACCGCCTTCCCAAACAGCAACAAAAACACAGCCACCTTCGACGTCTAATGTAAACATTTATTGATTTGTGATAGGCGCACATATCCTCACGTTCACCTGGTGGTATCAGTCACGTGTGCAACGGAAAGCCCATTGTCGTGCCATCTTGACTTCGTTATTGATGGCCTTTGCTAAACACTGTGGCACAATCAGTGCCCCACGCAGTTATACAACTTCTCCAAAACAATTGACATGGATGGAACGAACATGAACACAGAGGTTAGCTCCACACGGCCAAACACGGACCACGATTAACGACAGTCAAGGATTGGACAACACAGCGCCGACATCGGCTCCATCACTTCCGCTGCGACTACCCGGGTGGATGTGAGAAGTGGCGGAGGCACACTTGGCATGGCGTAGGCATCATCATGCACAAACGCACTTTAAATGAAGCTGACTTGTGCGCAACTCCGATCGCGTTAACCAGAGAATCTCACGTTTCTACCACGACATTTGACCAACTGCGTGCACATCAGTGCAGTGAAGTACGACTGAAACAGTCCAAAATCAGTTCCTCCGCCGACCGAAATTCAGAAACACTTATCTGCGAAGGAGAACACCTCCAAATGACTGACTGCAGTGGACATTCTATTCTCTCACACCAAGGTGCCTTACTAAAGATAGGAACAGGACAAATCAATTAAGAATTCGCAATATTAGGGAGGAAGGCTCTGAGACCTAACGAAAGTCACTGTTGCAGCAGCTATAATTCTAATGCCACTCGTCTGCTCTGTTCAATTAAACGAACGAGCCTGCTGCAAGCTCCCCCGACATGCAAGGACAACTCAGCACAGTGTGTACCTCCCATTCATCCAATTCAATGCATTTAAATTATCAAAGTCTCAGCCAATCTCTCCTGCCTCGCGACCAACATGGGGGATGATGGTTGACTAGTTGTTCCCGCTGGCAGCACAACAGACTTGGCACACCCAGCCAATACCACCGGCCAGTCTCTTAAAGATGGCAAGGAAAAAAAAGGTGGGCAAGGAGAGAAGAGAAAAGGCAATGGACATACAAACCTCGCACCGCGTTGCGAAGAAGCAGCAGCTCATTGCACTGATGTCCAACTGTTATTGTCAGTGAGGCAACTGCACTCTAGGCAATGAAGAAAGCAATGCAACGTGTCATCACAATTGCGTCTGCGACTGTTCAACATGCTTAGACGCACTCCTTACACAAATTTGAAACATGGCATTTCAAGTCACACCAGTGACTAGCACGTTCGCAAACGCCATACATTTTGCACGGTGACATTTTAACCTGCAAAGGTTGAATAATTCATTGCATGTGGATGACAATGACAAAACTAATGAAATACTGTTCCTGGCTGAGAGGAAAACAAATGGACAGGGGTGTACGCTGTTAGAAAAGTCACAACTCAACACCGACAGGCGTTCGAGGTCCATATCACTACATGTGCCGCCCAACTACGTCTCTTCTCAACTAAATGTGCTTAGATCAAGTTGATGTGGGAGAGAGGGTAGCAGAAAACAAGTTACATGTTGCACGTGTCTGGACTACATGTTTCCTTGCACCTGAAGTGGAAGGCCTTGATAGCCAGTGCAATCGCTGATATCAACAATGCCAACCAAATGATCGCGAGCAAGAACAGTGCAAATGACAGTCTACGATAGCTGCATCTACTAGCACTTCCACTTCCAGTACATTCCACTTCCATTGGCCGTTGCAAACAGTAGGTGGAGAGAAGAGTTACCTCAAGCTGTTTGATCATCGACTCCATGGCCACATTATCGCGCTCCAAACAGGCCACTGCAATCTTATGCTGATTGAATTCCGTCAGCAAGTCCAACTTGTCCACCGACTTATCCTCACCAGCCTTCTGTAACCAAAAGCACAGCATTGTAATCACGCACAACAAACGACTACACAGGCGAATTATATGGCAGCTGCAAAACGAGAAAGTAGGGAACACAAATTGCAAACAATTACATTGCATGAGATTGGCTGAGTGGGCAGATGTACACGTGAAAAATGGTCATTAAACAACCTCACTTAAGGCCCTCTGAATACACGATAGCAACTCCGCTTGTTCGGTCACGATATCCGAAAGCCGTTTAACTTCTGCACGAAGGCTCTCGATTTCATCAAAACTGCCACGAGGTTCCGTGGAGGTGGCAAGAGTTTGACATAGGTAATTCCCACTGCGCGAATTCGGAGAAATGAACACCTGGGAGAGAAATACACCCTCGTATTTTACATCCGTGCCTCAAGTAAATTAGTCTCTGCACAATAAACTGCTCACTACAGGTGGGCAGACATCTACTTTAAAACTTTCAAAACATACATTTTCGTAAAAAAAACCCACTTTAAAAACAACACTGCCGCAAAGCAACACCTATGGAAATTATGACAGCGAGTTTGACAACCAACATGTTTAGACGCAATCAGTGGCAATTATGGCCTGTTTTCGCTGCTACTAAGCACACTTTTACGTAGAGCATTAGGAAAAACTTAAAGTCCCGCTACAACAGGAAAAAATCGCCCCTACAATAATCCAAGAATTCAAAAGGCTTAGGCAAAGCAAGTGATTTGCCATCTTGACATCCTTAGAAGGTGGTCAGAACTTCACCAACAAAACTGCAAAACAATAGATATGAACCTATCGGCACAACAGAGGAGAGTGAAGCAACCACTCCTTTCCCAATGAGCAGCACAGGTGAAGTAAGCCAATTGGTTTAGAATAGTAACATTCAAAAAATGCAATGGCTGATTATTCACCCCTACCAGAGGAACGCGCATAAATCACGGGCACCTTCGTCACATAACCTAAAGGCGCTGTAGAAACTCCATTTAATCAACACCAAAGTTGCCAAATTAACTCACGGAAACAGTATTGATAGACCTACGAGGACCGTTCTCAGCAGCGACGCCTTCTTTGGGTGGGAACTTATAGTAACTCTTATGCATGGCCAAGTGATCGCAAGCACAAGATAACGCCTCGCATTGAAACACCAAATCCGTTACTGCAGCGATCAAAACGCCTTTCCTTTTCCCCCTTAATTAGCTGGAAGGACGTCGTAAGCACATTCATTGATTAAAACAGATCAGCAAATGTATGCGACTTTCTCCAAAACATTTGCCTGTAAGCATATACAAAGCATTAGTCGTAGTCAATCATAATAATTCCGAACAGATGTTCTGTTCTATGCAAGGGCTTAGGTAGAAGATGAACAACGTTGTTAATTAACCCACAAATATTGTAGCAAATGAAACTCAAAATCCCGAAGCTAACATAGCACAAGTGGGCATTATACATACCTTCTATGTCTTGAATGCATATAAAGGTCGGTTTTAAAAGAATGTAGAAAAGGAATCGGCAGTTGGTGACTGAAGAACACACACGAATTGCGAGCCAGTTGAAGAGGAAAAAAGTAAGTGCTTAGATGCCCAAGCATTTATTTAAGCTGAAGTCAACAATGAGGCTAAAAGGAAAACCTTATGTAGCGTTCCGAGACTCCCTTTAAGGTAAATAAGGCAGAGTACTGGGGGTAGAATACATGTATTCTGGAAACAGAGGGCTTGGGGGCTGTTGGCACGGCCCAAAGGCCGACCAACCGGCTAGTACAACACGGCCACCCAAGTCACCGAAATCGACAGCTCAAACAAACAAAGTATTACACAGCTCCTCTCTTCTTTCGAGCGTCGTCCCCGACGCTCCCCTTGGTCAGCCTCCTGTGTCAGCCATCACAACGTAATCAGCGCTGCGAGAAGCACCCACCAGCTAACCGTCCAAGTCGTCGAGATTCGAACGCATGTGTTACTGTAGTCCCATCAATTCCGCATAGCACTCGGCGCAGAAAATGCGCGCTTCTTGGCCGTCCTCTCTCACGACAATGTGGTCCAGTGGAAGATGGAGGTACGAATCCAAGTTTTCGAAATGGGCCGAGACACACAACACATATTGCGATTCCAGGCTTAATTGATAGCGCAGAAGAAACGCAAGGGCATCGTAGAAACCTGAGCAAATGTGGCGGTCCGACCTCATATTAGCAAAAGGCATGCGATCCAAGTGTGCAAAGCACAAAACGATGCTATCCAATGGCATCCTGCACATTCTATAGCTGAGAACAGGAGAGAGAGCTTACGGAGAATGCTTGACCACAACGTCGCAGGTCTCTCTTGGCAGTTCCACTGGACTTGGCGTTCACAGCCAGTGTCGCTTCAGTTGTTAATAGCTTCCCTGTCGCACACGAGGGCGAGGGAGATGCCGAAGCT
The DNA here is from genome assembly GCA_001923025.3 of Taenia multiceps. Taxonomy (NCBI): domain Eukaryota; kingdom Metazoa; phylum Platyhelminthes; class Cestoda; order Cyclophyllidea; family Taeniidae; genus Taenia; species Taenia multiceps. The sequence continues at coordinate 75,654,274 of CM010311.1, read as the reverse complement.
GGACGTTGATCTCAGTCCTTCTGTTACGAGATACCAGAGGTTCTCCCATCCATGGCACATGCACTTCTTTCACACCGCCAAAATTTGCCAGAAGCGGCATGGAGCAGGATAAAATCCATCAAAGTCGGGTCCGCTTTCCGCTGCCACCAATGTAGCGTCCCGAGACTCCCTTTAAGGTAAAAGAAGGCAAAGTACTGGGGGTAAAATACATGTATTCTGGAAACAGAGGGCTTGGGGGCTGTTGGCACGGCCCAAAGGCCGACCAACCGGCTCAGTACAATCTGGCCACCCAAGTCACCGAAACCGGCAGTTCAAACAAACAAATATTACACCTTAGGCGTTTCCTAAAGACGACGCCAGTGACTGCATTGTAGCGTCCCGAGGCTCCCTTTAAGGTAAAAGAAGGCATAATACTGGTGCAGAATGTATATTTTGGAAACAGAGGGCTTAGAGGGTTGTTGGCACGGCCCGTAGGCCGGCCAACCGGCCAGTACAATACGGTCACCCAAGTGACCGAGACCGGCAGTTCGAACAAACAAAGTATTACAGCATTGCCCGTAGGAAATGCTGATAGGTGAAAGAGGAAGGGCTCCCAAACGTATTTCACAATACCAAATACTAGCAGAGTGCTCATCATGCCAACAAAGGAAAACCAAAGCACAGACGAATAAGTGAATGAAATCTGAATTACCAAAAACCTGATATGTTAGCGTCCATTGGGAAGGGTTGGCCGTCGATGCCTGAGGATGATCACAACCCCACCAGACATTACTACTACTTCTATTAATACTACTACTGCTATTTCCAATTACCACCACACCGGTCTTCACACCCCCTCCCTTAATGAAAATATTGATGGAAGGGTGAAGGTGTGGGAAGAGGAAAAGAGTATTTATGATCTTACGAGTGGAGGGTTCCTGCTTAAGTATCAATCCGCAAAAAATTGCAACAGTAGAAGAACGAAAGCGAAAAATGCGTTAAAAATAAAAGTGTTCTAAAGGACGAAACGGAATACTTGTTTTCATTAGGCATAAACAGAGCTGGCTAAGAACTCGTGGTAGAAGGAAAAGCAAAGAAAAGGTGGTTAAGAACCAAAGAAAGGGCTAAAAGAGAGAAAGGAGGAAATAAGAGAAAGCAACACGTCTGCTAGCCCGCCATCCTCGAGAGCAAGCCACACAGCGCGCGCGAGGTGACACAGCACCCAACTCTCGAGCAGCTCACCAGCACTCCAACCGTCGCCCCGTTCCGCCCTGCGTAGCATTAGAATTAGAGCAACCGGCCCAATGGCCGGTTGCGTGTGCATCAGCGACTAGTAAATATCCTAGTAAATTCCTCCCGCTCTTCGCCCTCATACCCTACTTTATGCTAACTTTGCCTCCGTCAGCTGACTAACAACTTGCGCATCACTCCTTACCCACACTTTGCAACAGTTGCACCATTCAATTAAACCTTTTTATTCACTTACACCAACTTTACTTCATTTCGCAACACGCACCACATTGCATCATGTACTCCTTCTCGCCTTAAAAACGCTCAGTAGAATCTTCTTCCTCCCTTTCTCCTAGTGCCCACGGCGACGAGTTGATGCATATACGATTGCGATTGCTCACCCAAACCCTCTCACTGCAATCACAACTTATCATCTTGAGGTAATGACGCCATTCACTCAACTCATCCAGCCACGTTTGCTTTCATGTTGCTTTCTCTTATTTCCTCCTTTCTCTCTTTTAGCCCTTTCTTTGGTTCTTAACCACCTTTTCTTTGCTTTTCCTTCTACCACGAGTTCTTAGCCAGCTCTGTTTATGCCTAATGAAAACAAGTATTCCGTTTCGTCCTTTAGAACACTTTTATTTTTAACGCATTTTTCGCTTTCGTTCTTCTACTGTTGCAATTTTTTGCGGATTGATACTTAAGCAGGAACCCTCCACTCGTAAGATCATAAATACTCTTTTCCTCTTCCCACACCTTCACCCTTCCATCAATATTTTCATTAAGGGAGGGGGTGTGAAGACCGGTGTGGTGGTAATTGGAAATAGCAGTAGTAGTATTAATAGAAGTAGTAGTAATGTCTGGTGGGGTTGTGATCATCCTCAGGCATCGACGGCCAACCCTTCCCAATGGACGCTAACATATCAGGTTTTTGGTAATTCAGATTTCATTCACTTATTCGTCTGTGCTTTGGTTTTCCTTTGTTGGCATGATGAGCACTCTGCTAGTATTTGGTATTGTGAAATACGTTTGGGAGCCCTTCCTCTTTCACCTATCAGCATTTCCTACGGGCAATGCTGTAATACTTTGTTTGTTCGAACTGCCGGTCTCGGTCACTTGGGTGACCGTATTGTACTGGCCGGTTGGCCGGCCTACGGGCCGTGCCAACAACCCTCTAAGCCCTCTGTTTCCAAAATATACATTCTGCACCAGTATTATGCCTTCTTTTACCTTAAAGGGAGCCTCGGGACGCTACAATGCAGTCACTGGCGTCGTCTTTAGGAAACGCCTAAGGTGTAATATTTGTTTGTTTGAACTGCCGGTTTCGGTGACTTGGGTGGCCAGATTGTACTGAGCCGGTTGGTCGGCCTTTGGGCCGTGCCAACAGCCCCCAAGCCCTCTGTTTCCAGAATACATGTATTTTACCCCCAGTACTTTGCCTTCTTTTACCTTAAAGGGAGTCTCGGGACGCTACATTGGTGGCAGCGGAAAGCGGACCCGACTTTGATGGATTTTATCCTGCTCCATGCCGCTTCTGGCAAATTTTGGCGGTGTGAAAGAAGTGCATGTGCCATGGATGGGAGAACCTCTGGTATCTCGTAACAGAAGGACTGAGATCAACGTCCAGCTTCGGCATCTCCCTCGCCCTCGTGTGCGACAGGGAAGCTATTAACAACTGAAGCGACACTGGCTGTGAACGCCAAGTCCAGTGGAACTGCCAAGAGAGACCTGCGACGTTGTGGTCAAGCATTCTCCGTAAGCTCTCTCTCCTGTTCTCAGCTATAGAATGTGCAGGATGCCATTGGATAGCATCGTTTTGTGCTTTGCACACTTGGATCGCATGCCTTTTGCTAATATGAGGTCGGACCGCCACATTTGCTCAGGTTTCTACGATGCCCTTGCGTTTCTTCTGCGCTATCAATTAAGCCTGGAATCGCAATATGTGTTGTGTGTCTCGGCCCATTTCGAAAACTTGGATTCGTACCTCCATCTTCCACTGGACCACATTGTCGTGAGAGAGGACGGCCAAGAAGCGCGCATTTTCTGCGCCGAGTGCTATGCGGAATTGATGGGACTACAGTAACACATGCGTTCGAATCTCGACGACTTGGACGGTTAGCTGGTGGGTGCTTCTCGCAGCGCTGATTACGTTGTGATGGCTGACACAGGAGGCTGACCAAGGGGAGCGTCGGGGACGACGCTCGAAAGAAGAGAGGAGCTGTGTAATACTTTGTTTGTTTGAGCTGTCGATTTCGGTGACTTGGGTGGCCGTGTTGTACTAGCCGGTTGGTCGGCCTTTGGGCCGTGCCAACAGCCCCCAAGCCCTCTGTTTCCAGAATACATGTATTCTACCCCCAGTACTCTGCCTTATTTACCTTAAAGGGAGTCTCGGAACGCTACATAAGGTTTTCCTTTTAGCCTCATTGTTGACTTCAGCTTAAATAAATGCTTGGGCATCTAAGCACTTACTTTTTTCCTCTTCAACTGGCTCGCAATTCGTGTGTGTTCTTCAGTCACCAACTGCCGATTCCTTTTCTACATTCTTTTAAAACCGACCTTTATATGCATTCAAGACATAGAAGGTATGTATAATGCCCACTTGTGCTATGTTAGCTTCGGGATTTTGAGTTTCATTTGCTACAATATTTGTGGGTTAATTAACAACGTTGTTCATCTTCTACCTAAGCCCTTGCATAGAACAGAACATCTGTTCGGAATTATTATGATTGACTACGACTAATGCTTTGTATATGCTTACAGGCAAATGTTTTGGAGAAAGTCGCATACATTTGCTGATCTGTTTTAATCAATGAATGTGCTTACGACGTCCTTCCAGCTAATTAAGGGGGAAAAGGAAAGGCGTTTTGATCGCTGCAGTAACGGATTTGGTGTTTCAATGCGAGGCGTTATCTTGTGCTTGCGATCACTTGGCCATGCATAAGAGTTACTATAAGTTCCCACCCAAAGAAGGCGTCGCTGCTGAGAACGGTCCTCGTAGGTCTATCAATACTGTTTCCGTGAGTTAATTTGGCAACTTTGGTGTTGATTAAATGGAGTTTCTACAGCGCCTTTAGGTTATGTGACGAAGGTGCCCGTGATTTATGCGCGTTCCTCTGGTAGGGGTGAATAATCAGCCATTGCATTTTTTGAATGTTACTATTCTAAACCAATTGGCTTACTTCACCTGTGCTGCTCATTGGGAAAGGAGTGGTTGCTTCACTCTCCTCTGTTGTGCCGATAGGTTCATATCTATTGTTTTGCAGTTTTGTTGGTGAAGTTCTGACCACCTTCTAAGGATGTCAAGATGGCAAATCACTTGCTTTGCCTAAGCCTTTTGAATTCTTGGATTATTGTAGGGGCGATTTTTTCCTGTTGTAGCGGGACTTTAAGTTTTTCCTAATGCTCTACGTAAAAGTGTGCTTAGTAGCAGCGAAAACAGGCCATAATTGCCACTGATTGCGTCTAAACATGTTGGTTGTCAAACTCGCTGTCATAATTTCCATAGGTGTTGCTTTGCGGCAGTGTTGTTTTTAAAGTGGGTTTTTTTTACGAAAATGTATGTTTTGAAAGTTTTAAAGTAGATGTCTGCCCACCTGTAGTGAGCAGTTTATTGTGCAGAGACTAATTTACTTGAGGCACGGATGTAAAATACGAGGGTGTATTTCTCTCCCAGGTGTTCATTTCTCCGAATTCGCGCAGTGGGAATTACCTATGTCAAACTCTTGCCACCTCCACGGAACCTCGTGGCAGTTTTGATGAAATCGAGAGCCTTCGTGCAGAAGTTAAACGGCTTTCGGATATCGTGACCGAACAAGCGGAGTTGCTATCGTGTATTCAGAGGGCCTTAAGTGAGGTTGTTTAATGACCATTTTTCACGTGTACATCTGCCCACTCAGCCAATCTCATGCAATGTAATTGTTTGCAATTTGTGTTCCCTACTTTCTCGTTTTGCAGCTGCCATATAATTCGCCTGTGTAGTCGTTTGTTGTGCGTGATTACAATGCTGTGCTTTTGGTTACAGAAGGCTGGTGAGGATAAGTCGGTGGACAAGTTGGACTTGCTGACGGAATTCAATCAGCATAAGATTGCAGTGGCCTGTTTGGAGCGCGATAATGTGGCCATGGAGTCGATGATCAAACAGCTTGAGGTAACTCTTCTCTCCACCTACTGTTTGCAACGGCCAATGGAAGTGGAATGTACTGGAAGTGGAAGTGCTAGTAGATGCAGCTATCGTAGACTGTCATTTGCACTGTTCTTGCTCGCGATCATTTGGTTGGCATTGTTGATATCAGCGATTGCACTGGCTATCAAGGCCTTCCACTTCAGGTGCAAGGAAACATGTAGTCCAGACACGTGCAACATGTAACTTGTTTTCTGCTACCCTCTCTCCCACATCAACTTGATCTAAGCACATTTAGTTGAGAAGAGACGTAGTTGGGCGGCACATGTAGTGATATGGACCTCGAACGCCTGTCGGTGTTGAGTTGTGACTTTTCTAACAGCGTACACCCCTGTCCATTTGTTTTCCTCTCAGCCAGGAACAGTATTTCATTAGTTTTGTCATTGTCATCCACATGCAATGAATTATTCAACCTTTGCAGGTTAAAATGTCACCGTGCAAAATGTATGGCGTTTGCGAACGTGCTAGTCACTGGTGTGACTTGAAATGCCATGTTTCAAATTTGTGTAAGGAGTGCGTCTAAGCATGTTGAACAGTCGCAGACGCAATTGTGATGACACGTTGCATTGCTTTCTTCATTGCCTAGAGTGCAGTTGCCTCACTGACAATAACAGTTGGACATCAGTGCAATGAGCTGCTGCTTCTTCGCAACGCGGTGCGAGGTTTGTATGTCCATTGCCTTTTCTCTTCTCTCCTTGCCCACCTTTTTTTTCCTTGCCATCTTTAAGAGACTGGCCGGTGGTATTGGCTGGGTGTGCCAAGTCTGTTGTGCTGCCAGCGGGAACAACTAGTCAACCATCATCCCCCATGTTGGTCGCGAGGCAGGAGAGATTGGCTGAGACTTTGATAATTTAAATGCATTGAATTGGATGAATGGGAGGTACACACTGTGCTGAGTTGTCCTTGCATGTCGGGGGAGCTTGCAGCAGGCTCGTTCGTTTAATTGAACAGAGCAGACGAGTGGCATTAGAATTATAGCTGCTGCAACAGTGACTTTCGTTAGGTCTCAGAGCCTTCCTCCCTAATATTGCGAATTCTTAATTGATTTGTCCTGTTCCTATCTTTAGTAAGGCACCTTGGTGTGAGAGAATAGAATGTCCACTGCAGTCAGTCATTTGGAGGTGTTCTCCTTCGCAGATAAGTGTTTCTGAATTTCGGTCGGCGGAGGAACTGATTTTGGACTGTTTCAGTCGTACTTCACTGCACTGATGTGCACGCAGTTGGTCAAATGTCGTGGTAGAAACGTGAGATTCTCTGGTTAACGCGATCGGAGTTGCGCACAAGTCAGCTTCATTTAAAGTGCGTTTGTGCATGATGATGCCTACGCCATGCCAAGTGTGCCTCCGCCACTTCTCACATCCACCCGGGTAGTCGCAGCGGAAGTGATGGAGCCGATGTCGGCGCTGTGTTGTCCAATCCTTGACTGTCGTTAATCGTGGTCCGTGTTTGGCCGTGTGGAGCTAACCTCTGTGTTCATGTTCGTTCCATCCATGTCAATTGTTTTGGAGAAGTTGTATAACTGCGTGGGGCACTGATTGTGCCACAGTGTTTAGCAAAGGCCATCAATAACGAAGTCAAGATGGCACGACAATGGGCTTTCCGTTGCACACGTGACTGATACCACCAGGTGAACGTGAGGATATGTGCGCCTATCACAAATCAATAAATGTTTACATTAGACGTCGAAGGTGGCTGTGTTTTTGTTGCTGTTTGGGAAGGCGGTGTAGGGCTTTGTGGACTGTACTCAACAGTCTAGCTCCTGCAACGTGAGTGTCGACACTGTTCTGGAGGAAGTGAGCGAGGTGTGCTCTCTGTGTAACATTCAAGTCATTTAAAGAGGCGTGAGGTAGCAGGAAGGAATGGAGAGGGTTGGGTGAGCGAGCTTGTATCCCCTCAGTGCAGCAGGCGAGGTCAGTGTGATCGGTGATGGTGAAATCAGATGCCAACGTGCAATCATCCGGAAAGTGTGAAATTTGGAAGCTTTGGCACCACAGTTGGCGTGCGCTAGTCTTTATTAATGGCATGAGGTAGTTGGAATGGTATCCTCTTGTCTTGATCGCCTGTGACGGAAGTCTTTGTTCTGTATTGGGTGTTTTTAACTCCATGAAAGATTGACATACCTGTGCAGCATTGTTTCCATGTGTCCTTGGAAGTATCGGTTGATGCTGTTGAGGGCCTGCGAATCAGGGAAAGGGCGTTTGATGCATTCCACCATCCTCGAGAGGATTAGGTTTCTTTGAAAGAGAGTATAAGTGTTGCAGATGCGTTATTGGCTAGTGGTGTGGATTGTATGCTTAGACTCGTGAACTTCTGTTGTGAAGATGTTGACCACGTAAAAGTAACCGCCGAGATGACGAGCTGACTAACATGGAAGCATCAAATGTGCTTCAGACCTATACCTTGGCGCTGGTGGGTGGTGGAGGTGAGGTAGCGTCGGAGCACAGTAGTACGAGTCCGCAGATGCGCTCGGTCAGTTGTTCGGAGCTGCAGGCCAACTGTGTCTCCTTCGGCGCCTCGGAGTGCAATGAGCAGCGGCGACGGGTGGTGCGCTCCTACACCAGTCGTCTGCCTCCCTCCGGTCACCACTACCAAGCGCGACAGATTTGGAGACCGCAACGTCAGAACTCCTGTCCCACGAAGTCGGGGAGCAGTGGCAAACTCAACAGTCTGATGGTGTTTTTCAAGTCACCCAAGGTTCGTCCCCCTTACGTTGGCAATCGCAATGCAGTAGGTGGTGTGAGGGAAACACCGAAGAAGTATTTGCGGTCGTGATTGGGTTTGCTTGCAATTAAGAAGACATCTGATTGCAACGTTGCAGATCTCTCGTGGCGGTTGCAGTGGATGTGGAGTTTTGCCCCGTAGGTGAATGTGCTGGCCATCAGTAGTGGTAGGCATACTGATCCAAAAGCAAAGTCAGACAGCAAAAGATGGTGTTTTTGAATAGATCCGTATCGGTGGGGCTCAGCATCTATTTCAGCCTCACGCCTTCACTTCCCACTTCGGTGCTGCCTGGGTGAGTCTCTCGGGGTTCCGTCCATTTGCTAGGGCGGTGAAGGCGGTGTTGCGTGTTCACTTCAGTGACATCTTCATACAGAATCCGCAATTAATTTGCGCTGAACTTTACCAGATAATCTACGGCCACTGCTGGTGTCGATTTAGCTGTTGATAGCAGTCCTGCAGGAGATGGAACTGCGGTGGTTACGGGAGTTAGTCGTCATTTTTACACCTTTAGTTGGAGGTCGTCACTTGTTCCTCCAACTGCAGCATATTGCTTCTCTTTCTTCAAGTTGAGGCTCGATATTCTTGATTGGAAATGCGGGCAGATGTTCGATGATACGTGTTTGCATGATGCTGCCAGCTCTGTGGCACCCTGAGACTTCCCTTAGGAAGCAAGAAAACATGATGTTTAGGCTAAGTATTCACAGCCGACCCAGGGAATGACTTCAGTCCACTGGCATGGCCCAGAGGCCAAGTCGCTTGATGAAGGCGCAATTTCGGGCGTAGCTACAAGTGGCTCGCTACCGAAACGTAGAGTTAAGCAGGCAATAGAAGTACTGTACTACGCTAACAGTTTAATGCCTCATTCCTCGTGTTTTCTTGTTAGATTTCGCTTCGCCAGGCATCGTCACGTTCGAATCAGCTTCGGACAGGCACCTACCCCCTCATGGAAGATGGTACGTCTGACAGTTTACCTTGGACTCCTGCCTTTAACCATATGGCTTGCACAGTTTACTAGTCGGGAAGAATTTTGACGTGAAAATGGAACTTTGGTTTACGTGGCACACGCGTTATGATAGCAGCCTTTTTGAAATGTATAAATGTGGACTTGAGGTGTCAAGATGAACATCACATTCCTGCAATCATTTATCACGCACTTGACCGTTACGTGGTGCCTCGCTTAGATGCGTCGACTTCACTGTTAACAGTGGTTGTCGCCTTGTGTATGGCGCGAACTGTGTGGTTCTGGGTGGATTCTTACAGTGAATGGTGGCAAGATTGAAACGAAGGAAACGGCATATTGACAAGATGGTGACCGATGCGTGCGACGGTTTTTGAATCTGGCGAGGCTTAAGGCTGAGGAGTGTCCAATTAGCTAACTGACGTGTCTTTTTATCATCTCTTCGAACAAGAAGCTACTCACGAACGCAAGCGGACAAATGCAGGATGGAGGCAGTTTGTTTCCTAGTAGTAGGAGTGATAAAGGTAGTGGAGGGCGGAGGATATTGCTTTAGGTGACCACTTGAAGACCTCTGTTGGCATCAGCCTGTGATAGACTTCACCCTTTAACGAACAATTACCGGGACAGGAAGTCGAATCAGTCAAGCTCTTTCTCCAATGGAGGCTGTAGCGTCAGGACTGTGGTCTTGGACTTGCTGTGTGAATCCTTTCGTTTTTGGTAGCCTTCAAAATGTGAAGGTGTTGGGTGGGGTTGTGAAATGCCTCAGTGTTTTGTTTCACGGTGAATGAGGATTTACGGTGGTGAATTTTGATTACAACCTAGAATTCCTCTCCTCGGAGAATGTGCACGCCAATGGGAATGCTCGGGTGCCTCCTCTCCTCCTGTAAGTTCCCTCCAAGCGCACATTCAATAATCAGTCATGCACGCTATCATTGGCAGCTGCAGTTTGATACAGTGACCCGGATCGCCTTTGAAAATCGTCACCCTGCCTCCATCACTGGTCCATAAGCCACAGGCCATCTGGTGGACAGATGAGTGGTAGTTAGGGTGTCTGTGCGGGTGAGTAATGCGCCTTGGCTCCGTTTTTTTGTCACCCGGCCAGCCTGTGAAATCGTCTTCAGTTGTCGGAGTGACTCACCACCCGCATCCATCGTGCCTCGCCTCGATCGGAAGTGGAATATCGCCGCACTTTGCCTCGCTACTTCCACTTCCTCGCGGGTGTGTTGCAGGTAGCCTGTGTACATCGGTTTTGCCATGCAGCTTTGCGTGTCGGATTGATCGACGCGGTGCAATCGCACAGAGTCACCTCCCAATAGTTGTAAAGTTGCAATTACTTGAGGAAACAAATAATTGATAGGAATAAATGCCAATTGGGAATAGGCTTGTGGCTGCACAATTAGCTGCACTGGGTGGGTGGCGAAGGAGGCATGGTATTTGCGGTGAAATGGTTTAACACTTCGCGTTTTTACGACGTGTGATGGGTCCTCGCGGCAGAAATGCGTTTCGAGGGGAGCAGTATGGAGAACCTAAACAGCTTCACGGAAAGTACTTTGTTCAAACGGGAAGTGGTTGTTGAGCGAGTCATTGCGATGCTGAGGTTGAAGGTACCCCACCTGGCTATCGTTGGTGTCTAGCCCTGCCTCCAGACAAAGGTGAGGTTAACTCATTTTAGAAATGTGAAAGAGGTGAAGTGACAGTAGTGTGGACGCACACAAAGTGGAGTGTTGTCCTAACAACTCAATGGAGCGAGACTGTCTGACCTGTTAGGCGTGGAGCAGGGTCGCCTTCCCCTCGAGGCTAAGTGAGCTGTGTGGGGTCTGTCCCAGTACCTGATCTCGCAGCACGAAACCCCATCAGTGGTCGCAATCGTGCGACGCCAATCTGAGGCATCAGTGTTTGCAGGTGAACTCTAGACGTCTGGATAATTCAGTCCCACTTCATCGACCGTAAATTGTCACACATGGAAGGCAGACGACTTGATGGGCCAAAAACCAGTGTAGTTTCGCTTAGCTGCAGTGCTCCCACCTTGTAAAAGTGTCACCTGCGCCTTGTTTCGCCAGAATGCCATTCTTCTGGTTAATTTATGCAGATAACGAAAGTGTCACCTTAATTCTCCCCCACATTCGCATGTGCCCTGTTTCGTGGACCTCAAGTATGGTTATCGGGAAGGAGTGTTACTATTTTTGTGGACGATGCACCTAAATTGCTTGGTGGTAGCGATGTCACCCAGGCAATGGGAAGGACGTGGTCTGTCTCACTAATCCCTTGGCTTGAACTCCTCCTCCCGTCTTATCGGAGAGACGGCAGAATATCCATTTACGATTGGAGGAGCACAGTTGTGTGCGTTGCGTGCGTCGAGGTCGTGTGCTATTTCATTGCTCCTTGGTGGTAACCCCTCAACGATTGATGGCACCCAGTTCATCGCATGTGTTCCGTCACCCACTCGCTCGCTTGCTCGCTTGCTCGCTTGCTCGCTTGCTCGGTCGCTTGCTCACTCACTCACCTCCCTCACGTGTGTGAACTAGTGGTCGGTCCAGCTTACAACCTTGCTGGCGGATGATTCATACTGCTCGTCGGTACCATGTGGTGTCACGAACCCACCGCTGTGGCGTTGGTCGTTGTTGTTGAGTGGTGAGGGCTGAGTGCCTTTGCAATTTCACAAATTGTTGCTTAAAACGCAAAACCACATGTCTACTCACGTGTGTGTGTGTGTGTGTGTGTGACACTAGTCGTTAGTCGGCTCGGAGTTTGCCTTTGCTATGGAGCCGGTTCGGTGTGGCGAAGGCTCGAAGTGGCAGGACAAATTAGTCACACGGAGGCCATCCGTGTGCGCGTGTGTGTGTGTGTGTGTGTGCGTCCGTGTGTGTATGAGCAGCTGTATGCGATTAATCTGATTTTCACATGCACACTCACTTTTCGTTGTCTGTCTGTTTGGAGGGGATGGGGGAGCTGTAGCCTGACAGGCATCAGAGCCTTGACATCTAATTACTCCATGTGGGAGTCAATGCAGAATTATTCCTTGTGTTATCCTAGTGGGTTGGCTAAGTCTTGCATGTAAAATGCATCCCAAGGCTGTCATTCGAAGGAGCAGATTAATTGTTCCCAGAAATCAGGATATGCACTCTAAGGTGGTCTTTCAAACAAATGTGCGGCTAGTACACCTTGGCGACATTACTCAGCCGTAACAGAGCTACCAATGAAGAGATGCATGAGGAATGGAACGCTTTACTTGACTTTCCTATTCCAGCTAGTATGAATGGACGAGACACAGTGGCCCCTTATCCAGTCGCCCTTGTTTGTACTCCCTCGTTGTAGCTAGCATTGGCTATCCCTTTCCACATCGTGGAATTGTGGGAAGGCTTGTGAAGTGCCCATGTAGGCAGCTTGTGATGTATTACCAGTACAAAATATGAGGATGTGAAGTAGTGGTGAATGAGGCTGCATTTGTTTGCCTTCTAGTCATCTCCAGGCACGACATTTCGTTTTCCATGTAGACCAACATGCACAGACTTCGAGAATTGGTCGGTTGACCAAGTTTGCGACTTCCTTCAGCAACTTGGACTGGAGTACTGCCAGACGGCGGCCAGGAAATGGATCAGAACGGGTGCTGATATTATCAACGCCAACAATGCCCAGCTGCAACAGGTTCGTCGAAGTGATTTTAATATGCCTGACGTCAGTTGTGAGGTCCAGGGGGCGGATCAATGGTGTTGTCGGTTGGAGGGTAATAGGAAGCAGTGATGAAGAATCTCAGGAAGGGTATGATGACGATGGTGATGATGGTGGTGGTAGTGGTGGTGGTGGTGGTGGTGGTGGTGGTGGTGGTGGTGGTGGTGGTGGTGGTGGTGGTGGTGGTGGTGGTGGTGGTGGTGGTGGTGGTGGTGGTGGTGGTGGTGGTGGTGGTGGTGGTGGTGGTGGTGGTGGTGGTGGTGGTGGTGGTGGTGGTGGTGGTGGTGGTGGTGGTGGTGGTGGTGGTGGTGGTGGTGGTGTGGTGGTGGTGGTGGTGGTGGTGGTGGTGGTGGGTGGTGGTGGTGGTGGTGGTGGTGGTGGTGGTGGTGGTGGTGGTGGTGGTGGTGGTGGTGGTGGTGGTGGTGGTGGTGGTGGTGGTGGTGGTGGTGGTGGTGGTGGTGGTGGTGGTGGTGGGGAAGCCGAGTTAGCGAATGACCTTGATTGTAGTTGTGATTGACTCCACTACGTTGAAGCATTTCTCATCTGACTGTTGTTCAAGGCATGTCTGTATGCTGACTTGTCTCTTTGACAAGGGAAATTGTAGCTTCACTGATGCAAGGAAGGGATTGAGAGTGGAGTCTTGACAATATTGGAAATTATTTTAGGGAAACGTGCTTGACATGGAGGTGTGAGGGTGTGGTGAAAGAGGCGTCAGTTTGGGTGTGTGGATGTTGTGGACAGAGGGTCGGGTGAGTCAGGCTGCAAAGCGTGCCTTGTCGTTGCTTTTTAGATGCAATGTCACCGAAGCACAGGTGAGATTCAGCAACAAATGCACTTTTTCTGGTGTGACAAAACTCGAGGGTTGGGTTCACCACCCAAAATGCTTTCCTGTGATGTTTACTAGATCAACGTTCTTTTCACATCTAAAATGTCAGAGATGCTGCCTTAACCGAGAGTGCAAAGAGTCACGGCAGAGCATTTGTGTGTGACTGCTATCTGTTTGGGACTTTTGTTGGGGAGAGTGGGAAGGTGCAGGACATCACACGTGTCCACTGCTAGCCATGGGATCATTGTCATTGCGTAAGAAATAGGCTTGGGCATGTTTCCGTGCGAACAGAGGCTTGTTGTCATTAGTTCTTGCCGCCTTTTTTCACATTGGAGCTGCCTAGTCATATTCATCTGGGTTCTGCTTAGTTGGTTGAGGTGTTGAGGTGTAGCGTGCTCACTTAGTTGGCATCTTCATACAGGTGTCGTGAACATCTTCATACCGAGCTAGTTGTTATTAGCATTCTTGCAGAACACAAAACTGAGCTGTTGCCGATGGTGGGCGCTGTTTTGAGTCCCTCTACTAGGAGTTGTCGCATTGTTCAGTAATACGAATGAGTGTGGTTGTTCTGCAGAATTGAAATTGCCTCCCATTGACGCTAATGCATCGCCCTGAGTCTTTTCTGAAGTTGAGGAAAGTCATGACAGCGGATAATTTCCAGGTGCTACTGTCATGGCCTGGCAGCTATGCCTTTCAGCAGAAGTAAAGCGCCGGAGTCTCAGTTGCCCAGAGCAAAACCAGAGTGAAGATTTGCACGCTGTACCTCCGCTTTTGTAAACAGGAAGTATTATGCTCCTATTTGAATCCTGAGTGTGCGTTAGAAGGTGCAGCTCTGGGACCTGTCTACTAGTCTCATTCCACTTGCAAGTTTGTGAATGGCTATATAACCTCTTCGGTCTATTCTTGCCTAATAATAATATGACAACCACACAAGGAACAAGCGGAGAACATTTAGGTGTCCACTTTTGGAGACGCGGGATTGTAGCGTGCATCTTGGATTGGGATGCATTCATCTTGTTCTTTTGTTGCCAGTTTTTTGTACAAAAACACTTCCGCAAAGTGTGTGCTGCGAGTTGTACAGGATCGAGGGGAACAGTAACAAATGATCCTGTTTTTGGTACTTATAGAATCTGGGTCCAATGAGACCACTTCACTTGAAGAAACTCCTGATCCACGTCAGTTTACGCACAACACGGGACATGATGGCAACGCGTGAAACCGCATTCCTGCCTGCCATTTCACCCCATCCAGGCTTCGACATTTCCAGTACGTCCGTCATCATCAGCAGCGTCAATTGTGCTCCCACTCCTTAGAAATTCGTAGATATTATTAGTCGTCTTCGCGCCTCCTTCTTCACTTTTAGCCTGGCTGGACGACATTGGGCTTCCAATGTACAAGCCTAGTTTTGAAGCCGAGCTCATCGACGCCTACGTCCTGCATGAACTCACTCTGGTACGGACTTCTGTGCTGCCTTTTTGCCCATTTCACACCCATATTTGAACCTCACAAGGGTTGAACTCTTGACCGGATTCCAGACTGCGCAACTAAAGGCATTCCACACCACTGTGTTCCCATTTACATGCGTGTACAGCACGAAGAATTCAGTGGTCATTGGTGACACTTTTACTTGCTGTTTGACATGCTAGACACAGCAGCACGGGGTCAGGCATTTCGGGCCAAGAAAGGGGACGAACAACAGCATCGATTCAAGGCGGTCATTAAAAAGCCATCACGAGTGGATGACTAACCTTGCCCACCATGGCTTCCATATATCTCCATCGCACAATCGGGTTAATGAGGGTGGCACTGATAGCGTGTGGATGTTGGCATGCATAATATAATACACATCAATTCACTTGTCGTGCATATGGTGGACGCTAGAGAAGGGAGATCCCTTTGGGACCTTACTTTACTGTTCTCTGGTTCACGGATAATTCGTGAAAGTGAAGAACCTTGGGTACCACTTTTTAGTCGGAGCTGCAAACATTGGGAGTGAATAACGAGTTGCACATGGTGTCCATGCGACGAGGCCTCCAACTGATGCGTCAACTCAACTTTGATCTCACTCGTCTTTGTCGGTGTCCAGTCAACAGTAGTTGCTCTGTTCTGCAAGGAGGCTGCAGCACTGGTACCCCCGACGACCTCTCACAAACATCACCCGGAGTTGCCACATGCATGATGGAATCGGCGCATTCCACCCCTGCCCTCCGAATGACCCAGCCATCCACCCTCACATCACCCTCAAACGCTCGGCGGTACGTCAATGCCTGTTGCGTGTCTAGGCCCTCGCCCCACAGATGAGCACACTAATTGATCATTTTTGACTTTGTTTGCGTTGGAGCTACAAATTATCGTCAAAGAGCGAATTGTTTACGTCCACAGATCGACATCAGTGTCGGTGGATACAGTTTGTAGAGAAAGCACACCATCGCGGAATGCGACGCCAACCTCGCATTCTTTCTCCCTCTCCTCCTCCTTCCTGCCCCCTCCGTCTCCTCTGGCCTTGTGGACTTTCCATCGGGTGGAGGCGTGGCTCTGTGACATCGAACTGCCCGAGTATGTGTCGGGCCTTCGTAGTAGTGGTCTTCATGGCGCACTTCTGGTGAGTATGTCAGTGGTTCTAGTTGCATGATGGGTCGCTCAGAACAGATTGCCACACTGCACTATTTCTGTGGCGAGGACTAACTTGAACAGCTGCTCGTGTAGAGTCTTACTTGTTCGATGTGGAACGTTGAAAGTCTGTTTCAAGTTGAATGGCAGTTTTCGCACTCACTTAATGTTGGTGCTGTGTCTAGCTATACGAGGACCGATTTACGGTGGAGACACTTGCATGTCTGCTGGACATCGGTCCTGAGCGAACACTGCTGCGTCGTCACCTGTCGGAGGAGTTTGCCAACCTTCTTGATTCCTCTGTGTGTCATCGCAAACAGCGCTTCACCACCAAAGACAGTGCCGTTACTGCACCTGCCCTGAACCCGTCGGCCAAACTGAAGGTCGGTTGGCTCGTGTTACTACTGACCTATCTTATAAGGCGTATGAGTATGGAGATTGGTGTACTACAAGGACGAGAGGTGAGTGGAAAAATAGTGTTAGGCCCTCATGCCGTCGACATGGAGGACGACTTGCTGGAGTCATAATGGTAACTTTATTTTGCAGCGCAATTCCTCACTGCTAGCACAACTTTATCATTGTTGTGATGTCGTTGACTTCGAGGTAGGAATGCGGAGCATGGGGTGGTTTTCCAGCCCATTACTTGTTGCTGCTTGGCAAATAAGAATGTCTTGGAAGCATAGATGGCTGTGAGTTATTGTACATCAGTTCAGAATCCGTTTTGGCCTAGCTATATGCAAGAGCAGATGTAGATTTAGGTGAATTTTGTAGGAGACGGAGGAAGTTCACGTATTGGCATCTGCCACGTAGACTTTGTCTTCCTTGGAGCGTTGTCAGCGAAGCCTCTGGTGTTTTGTAGTCTGCAGCAACCACTAAGAGTGTTCATTAGTTAGAATTAAACGCAAAGTAGCTAAAATGAAGTCATGAGATGATTTTTTTTACCTTAGATTTATCATTGTACTGTCCACAAGACGGTCTTGAGTGCTTACGTGTTTACGATCACCTCGATTTCAGTTGAAATGGTGAATGTGGAACTGAAATGTCTGTTGTTTGATCATGTTTGCACAAATCAACACGACAGCAAAACTGCTTTTTAAAATAAAGTTTAGATGAGCCATGGCCGCCATTACACATAAGTGATGCTTTCAGCGCCTACCTTTATTTAGCATTCCTTCTGTTCTTTGTAATGGCAGTCAGCCGCATTGAAATCACCATTGAAATCGCCTTCGTCCCTTCTCTCACTGGTGTTGATACACTAGGAAACGAAAATGAGAGATTACATTATGGATGCGAGGATGATGAAGATAAGGCAGCATCTCTTATTCACCCTGCTCCTTCCTTCCTCCTCCCGCCCTCAGGAGAAACGTTTCTCAGTGGTCAATTTTGCGGCATCTGGTATGCAAGAGGGGGATGCTGAATCCTGCAATGTCTGGCAGAAACATCTATGAGGCTTTCTTCCCATTGATCCATTGACTAGTCTTGGTTGTTTATGAGAAAGAATAGGCAGAAGAAGAAGGAAAAAAGGGTTTTTTGCACATTGGAAAGCGTGACGAATCCTGTTTAGTGGGCACACTCCGTCTTTTCCTCTTTTGTTAGGTCCCCGGAAATCACTTCTACTCTATGCTACTACCACGACCACCACTGCCATTAAACCCACACACACACACACACATACACAAAAGGCATTAGACTTTCACGAGTAGCTGAGGCTTTGGAAATATGCAGTGAGCAGTGGGCAATGAGAGCTTCGTTTGCCTAGCTTTAGAATGCAAAAACAATTTTTCATTACGAATCGGTCAGTTGGTCAGTCGGCCAGTCGTCTAGTCTCTGACGCTCCTTCCCTATTGCAGAAGAGGTGATGAGTGAATCTGAGGCTTCTTACCATCTCTCAATGCTAAGAAGTGGGATTCATTTGCTCAGCTGTCACCACGACTTGCCCTTCCCGCTTCCTTCCACTCAGTTAAAATAAGTGTTCATGATTTGCCGCAGCATCACTCATCTTCAACGGAGCTGAATATTCTTAGCATATCAAACTTCTATTACTGCTTTCATTGCTATCAGCACATAATTCGCCATAATTAAGAATAGAAGGTATTCTTCTGGGTGCTCCACATGAAACTATTTGGAAAACCGTTACTGCTACTGCCTTTGAAGCGAGTTCAGCATTGTGCGCAGGGCTGGCACATTGGAATCACATCAAAGTAGGCCGGGAATAGCAGGGAGTAGAGTTTTTGGATAACTTTGCCTACTACTCTGCGCTCATGAACAGTCGCGTGCATTGTGCAAATTTACAGCAGTCGGTGGAGTGAGCCGTAACGAAATCTGTGCTAACTTTATCGGTCAGCGGTTAATTTGACCGAAACCCTTCTCCGCAGTTTCTTTGCTTGCTTTTCCACCTCTCTCCTTTTTTTGACGCCGTAAGGGCTTCCACCTGGACTGTTTTTCGGGTGCCTGCATTTCGAAGGGGACGTAGGTCACACATCTACTCTTGGTGGTTCCATGGTTCTAATTACCTCCAAGCATGCGCAGAAGCGAGCGATAAAAGCATACTCATTCTGATATCAAAATACCGACGGATGTACAAGTTGATACAAATGGACAATTCCTAATACCTCATTGAGGTAGAGGTCCTTTCCCAGTCGCCGTCAATCATTAACATCTAAATTATTTCCGCGAAACTGTGAGGACATATCTGAGGCGGTAATGTGCCCTACTTTACTCCAACTGGCTCCTTGTTCCAACAGCTGATTGAGCGGCGATCCTCGATACGGAAGATGTTTGATGTCTCGGGAGGAGGAAGTACCGGTGGAGTTCGATACCTCGGATCCGATCTGCTCTGCCCCCTGGAGACTGACTGTGACTTCAAAAATACATCTTTGGCAAGTGACATAACTATCCTCTTTATTGCAGTTCACAACTGTGTTACTCAAAACAGATTCTCCATTTCACATTGACGCAAAAGGTCTCCTATTTGTAATCAATTATTGCTCTACTTATAGTTATCAAATTGTAACTAATTTAGTATAGGTAAAGAATTTCCCTATCCAAGGAAACATTTGCTTCTAACCACGTTTTTTTCCCCACCCAGGAAGAACCACAGTGATTATCAAGGGGAACACTTCCTCCCTTCTATTATAACGAAAATGAGCGGGGGCAGGAAGAACAGATCATCCACCACCAACAATTGTGATGTCAGATCTTCTCATTCGTCTCCTCAGACCGTTTATTTTTCGTTGTATTACGCCTTTGAACTTTGACTTCACTCATTTCCTACCTGTTTTGCCTCTGTAACATATACCCGATTTTCAAAATAGCACTGTGAGAAAGACGCTAGTGCTTTGTCTCCTCTTTAGAGAGAGTAGAGCCTCCTTGTAGCTCTCCTTCTCCAGAGGATCATATATAAATGCCAACACAATTATTTAAGTGAATCTGAAATACTGAGGTTTTACACGCACGCTACGCTGTTAGCGCAAAAAAAAGAAAACCATTTCTTGGACAGATAAGTTTATCCACTTCACATACAAAATGATCGTTTAGTTGCAGTGGCATTCTAGAGTATCAAGACAACACTGTGGCATGGACAAAATTTGCTCTCCGTCCGCGTCCAGTGGCGGTACTGCCAATAGAGAATGCCCTAGCAGTAACTGGTTTCGCGCTCTTGCGCCAACTGCTTCGCTGCCGACCTTGGGCACAACTGTCCAACCGGTGAAGTTGAAGCAAAGACCAAGCAAATGCAACCATAGGAATGAGCATTTGTTATAACCTCCCAATGCATTAAAATACCTCAGCGAGATGTTTATTAAGTTATTTTGCTGAGTCATTTTTGTATAAAAACCTAAAAAATTTAATAAATGATTATTTGCATTTGAAATATGCTACTTTTTGCTATTTTAAAAAAGCAAATCTCATTGCTCGCCTACCACCAAGGGGTAAAATTGTGTGTTTTCTAAACATATTTAATGCCAAGGAACTTGAACATTTCGGTTAAGAAAGAGGAGATTGTTAAGCATTTGGACGTTTTAGCAACGCAATTAGCCGTAACTGCTAAGACGATGCTCAAAGTGACCGTATTGACTAGCTATTTTGCTGGGATGTTTGTTAAACAACACGAGCACCACAGTCCTCATAGATCTTACATCCCCTCCGCTGCATGCTTCGGCTCACTCAAGTAGCCTCACAGTACTCTTGTAAGTCAATAATGTGCATTCGTTTGGACTGTATTAGCTAGGTACATCTTGAGGAGAAACTCGGGTCTCCTAAGAAGAAAATGTGGACTTAGGTTGTAGCGTCCTGAGACTCCCTTTAAGGTAAAAGAAGGCATAGTACTGGAGGTAGAATACATGTATTCTGGAAACAGAGGGCTTGGGGGCTGTTGGCACGGCCCAAAGGCCGACCAACCGGCTCAGCACAATATGGCCACCCAAATGACCGAAACCGGCAGTTCGAACAAACAAAGTATTACATAGGTATTTTCGAAAGCACCAGTGTTTTAAGTCTTGTGGTATGGTTGCCTTAGCTAAGGCGGTTTGAAGTACCAAACATTGATATGATTTTTTAAGGAAGATGAACACTTAGCCTGCTCGAGCTCTGCTGAGATCGGGTTAAGTACGATTTCATTAATGACCATTCTACTACATAGTTTAAAGTAGATTGCGTATATCCTCATTTTATTCCGATTTCTGTCAAGCAGCTGCACTTCAAACGGTGTTAAATGACGTAATTATTTTTGGAATGCTATGTTCTCTGCTGGTTGAAATTCTCTTACAAAATCTTTGCTATCTACCGGAAACTCGAAACCATTCGAGAGAAGACCATCGCCATTGTTATTTGCACCAACCACACTAAGGACTCCAGGGTCTTCGAAAAAAGCCAACCTCAACCATTTAAAAGATATTCTGCCCCAGCTATGCCATGCTACTTAGACCGATAACATTTAACATCTGCTTTGGTGCTTTAAACTTAGTCACTACCATTGAGCTCCTGTTTGGTGCAATAAGTTATCATAAACTGCAAGAGACCACCTGTCACACATTCGTGACAGTGGGGAGCAAATGACTTAAAAGGCTTAGCTAATGCGATCCAGCCCTCAATAACTATTTCCTCCATTGAAAGTTGATAGATTAACAAAATGCTGCCGTTTCTTTTAACCATGAATGGGTCTTTCAGTACTGCCGAGCTGTTCAATCTAAACTGATTTATTCGTAAGGAATTTAGTGCAAACAGAATCGTTTTCCATCTCACCATCTCATCCATTTTTAATTAGGATCCCTGCCAAGGGCCACTAACATTATTTTAAACCATCTGGACCGAAATGGCTTTTGAATTGATAAATTGGTATGTGAATTCTGTGGTTAGTGAAATCCTCACCACGTTTTCTAGGCCTTCGTCCCCTTCCCGGCCCATTTTTATGTCAATTTCGATTTGGAGCAGAGAATAGGTGTCCAAAAAGGTTGTCCAGATGTCTGACGAACGGCTGTCGTAACACATGGTCTATATCTCCCTCAAAAGCAGTCCGATAGTAGTTTCACATTTTAATGAAATCTAAAAATAGTGGCGAAGCAAAGCCATCTTCTCAGTAACCGTAATTTCACTTTATAGCAGTACCCATACGAGGAGAGCTCCCTAAAGCTCTAGCTATGATAATGAAAACAAAGGAAAATTATGATTTACCCTAGCAATGCTTACTTTTATTTGGTTTCTTGCAACCAAACATTCAGGACAATTATGGAGAATATTTTAAAGTGGGAGGATGAGTGACGTTTAAAAGGAATCAGAGTGTGTAGTGTCCCAAGACTTTCCTCATGACGAAAAAGGCGACCTAATGCTCGGGCATGTCATGTACTGTCGAAGCACCGAAGGATCTGGGGCTTACTGCCATTGCCCCGGGGGGCCAAGCCGTCCGGCGGATGTACAGTGACCCCTTAACAAAACTGAGAGTTAAACAAACAATTCCAGTCCAACTGCCATGAGTGTCAAACAGCGTGGTGAAGACAGTCCGCTCCAACCAAATTATGTGCAAGCTCCTGAGAATACATTTTTTTGTGTTTCAAAATAGCATGTTATCAACTATTATTGAGTATTTTGTTGAGTATAAACGTACTGTACTAAATGTAGGTCTGTCGGTTTAACTTGTACAGCCCATTTCAAATAACTGAATGATTGAGGATCTATAAATTGGTTCATTGGACCTGTCAATCCGATTGCATGCACTTAGATGCTCAATTAACTACGATACATGACCTTTTGGAGGTCAACAAAGCGCGCAGTTGGAGCAGCCCTATTTTGAGTGCAGAACAGCAAACACAATAAATCGTTGAATTGTTTGTGTATAAAAGTGTCGTCTATGGAGGAGTCCAGACAACCTCGCAACGAGTAACGATATGAAATTCTACATTATCTGTCTTCTCGTCGTTGCTGTAACTGCAGCTCGACCGTACAAGTACAAATCATTCAAGAGATCTGATCCATACTTTTCGGTGTACTTCAAAGCTCCCGATCGTATTCGTAGTGGAGGAAGCGAATCTCCTGGCTCTAGAAAGTCTCAAGAGATCAGTCGATCTCCCGTGCAGCAGGAAGTAACGGAGGGAAAAGTTGGCTATGGAAGGGTGAGTAAAGGCGTGCAAAAGGAGAAGGAACCCATCGAAGAACAGCCTTTGAGTAAAGCTTCACAGGAAGATTTAGAGGTTGAATATCGATATGACGAAGACTATAAAGCAAAAAGCTCAGGAGGGCCACATGAAGATACCGAGGAGGAAGTAGACTATGATGAAGATCATGACATTGAATCCGATGAAGTGGATGTGGATGAGCATGACGAATACGAGTCTAAAGACTATGACGAAGATGAAGAGGCAGAAGAGGAGGATGATGAGGTAGGCGAATACGAGTTTGAGAAGGACTACAAAGGTGATGAAGAAGGTGACGATAAATACGAGGATGAATACGACATTGAATATTCAGGTGAAGCAGAAGAGAAGAAGGAAGAGGAGGGATCGGAAGAAGTCCATGAAGAGCCAATGAGTGCGGAGGTTAAAGAGACTATCCAGACCATGTCTCAGAAGGAAGCTGATAGAATTTTCTCATTCCCTGGTTGTGACAGCCTTACGTGCTCCAAAGAAAGTTACGACGGCTACGGCTGCTCTGGCTCGAAATGCAAATTCATTTGTACCAAGACAGAATGCTATGAGTATCCGGATGGCCCAACTACTCTTGAGGAGGATGCTGAACAGGAGCAAGTTGTGGAGGAAAAGGTGGATGAAGAAGAAGGAGAAGAAGAGTTGGAGGAGGAGATGGAAGGGGAGGAAGAGATTGTTAGTGAGGTAACCACAACTACAACCACAACCACAACTACAACTACAACTCCAGAGCCGGAAACTCTTCCTCCTCGAAAAGAAGTGAGAAAACGTAGAGGTAGGGCTGGAAAAGGGAAGAGTGGTGGGGGTTTCAAGCTGTAAAGCTTGCACATTGGTAATTACTACCAAACTAAGGAAATAAACTGCTGTTTTCTTTGCACTCCTGGTTTTGATTACACCTCTGAAGCCGGTTAATCGAGTAGTTCTTTTGAATAGGCGGCGGCTAGTAAAATGTTAACCTTTTGTGATACTTCAATCTACAACCTCGATTTGTGGGTTTTCTGACTCTAGGAAGCAAATTCCAGCGTTTGTCACATCGTCAGTGAGAAAGCATTCGTTTCGAAAACTACCATCCAACAAGTTCCAGATTAGCCTTAACCCACCTCCTTCAACTTCCATGTCCAAGGAGACATATACACTTGGAAGTAACTACTTCCTTAAAACCCAGACGCGTTCGTGGATAGCAAATCAGTGACTCAATCTGGCTGAGTGTTCCATTGCAACTTCAGCCCAGAATCGAGGTACCACGGCATCATACAAAACGTCAAAATTTGTCATCAAATGGCACTTGATTTATTGCTGTACTTCATGGTCAAGTTGCTAAGCGACTCTTTTGGATTTAGCAAAATTATGCCAGCTAGTCCATGAAGGCTCAGGACCCAACTGTGGAGAAGAAGTCACAACAGACCTTGAAAAGGAAGTATCGTGGTGATGTGCAGACAGTGCTTTATTTACTCATGTATATAAGGGTACTGCCTCATTCATATTGCTCCTTCTGGTAGTCGTCTAGCGCCTCCTCCAAATTCTTTGCTGTCATTCCATTGTCATGCATGTAATGGGGCCAGTTGATGCCTTCGGATCGTCTACGTATATTGAACTCTAAAAGCCACAAGTAATAGCATAAACATTATAATGTCATTTTTCTACATTGGTTTGCACTTAAAAGTGCGTTTAACTTCAATGTTTATCATTTGATTTAATAAAGAACTTGAACAGATTGTGATAGGCAAGGCAGTAGTCCAGCCATTTCTAGAGAAAAGATAAAGTGGAGACGCTTACTTGTTTCGCATGGGCAATTGGGGCACTTGAGACACATCAAGTATTGTCGCTGGACGTACCGATCTAAAGAGATAAAGAATGAGTTCATGCAAAGCTCCTATTATTTTTAATGCTTTAATAGTTTGTTTAACTTTCGGTTTTGCTAACGGGCTGCCCTGGGCTCCGCTGTGGTGCGTTCCGCCCAAAGTCATGATCGTCGGGCCCCTCTGCAGGTCGACAGTCCTAGATCGCTACATTATGATGGATATAATGCCGGTCTCTCGAACATTTAATGGGCCTTTCGGCAGATTTATAAAGTAGGTCAGTTATTTTTTTTGAATACAGCCCTCGAAATATGATAGGAGAAGGAGGGCCAGAGGGCAAATGTGAATTTGTCCTCGCCTCCTAGGATACGGAACGACAGTAAACAGTTTGGTATGAGTTTGCGGTTCGGTGTTTGAGGATACAATCTCATGCTGGAATCCACCTAAATAATTCCAAATAAAAATGTGCGAATTTTTGAAAGAATGAATTGAAAATACACTGACAAAGTACATTTTCAAATTATATTGCCTTAGTGGCTTGATAAAGACATCACTTGGGAGCGTCATCTGCCTGGTATAGCTTATTAAAAAAATTTGCTTCTTTGTCTCTAGGATCTTCTTGTTTGGAGGACGTTGAAATTGTTTCCTCCCGCGTGCTTATATCTCCCAATTCTGAAGTGGTAGGCAGACACTTGAAGGGACCCAAACTCAAGGAACCACCACTGCCTAGACAAGAGCTAGGATTTAGAGATTTGTGGTTTATTCAATTGCTCAATATCACTTTGAAAGAACAAAGGGCTATAAGGATTTTGTAAAATATTAGGAAATGGGTGTAAATCTGCACACCGAGCTTCGTTTCAGCATGAGGTCTGGTTCCTCCTAATTCAAATAAAAGCAGTCGTATATCCACCTAATTTTACGGTTGATTAAGTTATTTTGCCAAAAACAACAGTAAAAAGTACATACATAGGTCTTGCAGTGTTCGACCCTGCCTGATGATCAGTTCCGATGGAAGTGGAGTTGACTCGCACGCCGGAAGGTGGCCCCAGAGCACTAGAAGGGCGAGGAGAGGCACCGCAAAGACTGCACAATTGGAGATCATTTCCCTCCCAATAGATGTTGTAGAACTGCCTCGTGTAGTGCCATTATCATCCTCCCTCTTATTTATACTCCTGATCCTACGGTAGCTGGAAGTTGATTGGTTGATCAGCGACTTGGAGTTTTCCATTCACCTGCTCGTCTCAAAGAGCGCTGTTGGCCGTGAGGACAACGCTGCCTCGCCTTCCTCCTAGGCAAAGTGACCGGATCCGGACTGACCAGTTTCTACTGTCTGGTATGCAACGTTTCGACTACTTTTCAAAATAAACAAATAAATCTCAAAGCAACAATACGAACGACTTTTTTATCAAAAGGCACATAAAGTAGTTGATGGGATTATATTTAAAAAAATTAAATTTCTTTCTCAGATAAAGTGAAGATTGATGGGATATGCCGTGTAGTTTGGCATTGCCCATCAACTAACACTTGTTGCATGGAGGGACCTTAGTTATTTAAATACTTACCTATTGGTGGAGAGATTGTGTTAATTTGGAAGGGATTTTCGTAAACAGCTGTCAAGTTTTAAAAATAGCCCTTTTTGAATAAAAGTGATTCTAAATTCAGTTTGTAATTTTGCTCTATTAAATAACAGCGCTGCCTTTTTTAATACGCCATGTTAATCCCACTTTTCGAACTGCATTATGGCATAACCAAAGGAGTCTATGATAGTGAATGACACCAAATCACATTCCAGTCAATTGCATGAAAGAAGTGCTGCTTTGCGACTTCCAGAGGCTCCCATGAAGACGAAAAAAGACATGTTACTCGGGCAGCATATGCACTGTCGAACCACAGAAGGGCTTGGAGCTACAGGCACGGCCCAAGCCCCTTAGTGGTCACTCTAACGAGATCGAGGGTTGAGCAAACAATTAAAGTATGGCATAGCCCCTCTTCTCTTTCGAGCGCTGTCTCTGACCCTCGCATTGGTCAACGTGGTCCAAACCAACCGCGCCAGTCATCAAATTGCCATGCACCTTGGAAGCTATTTGACTGCAACGTCACTGACCCTCTTAGGCAAGTCCACTGAGTCTAGACGTTCGTTTGTTGTGGAAACTACGATGGAATAAGAGAGAAAGCGCAGACTATCGCATATGTCTATCGCTTGTCGCATGAATACTGACCTAAACGCTAGGTCACGGAGATAAAACACCTCCTCCACTCCCCTTCAATGCTGCCTAGCCATATCTAAGTGAGTTCTTTCCAACTTGCAGAGAGGTGGAGGAGGTATCGCGTGATCACCTACGCGACATATCTATACAAGTAACATGGCTGGATTGGAGCGAACTTTTTTAGGTGATTTCACGGCCACTGCCGCTTTGGTTGTTAATAGCTTTCCTTAAGGACACGAGATTGAGGGAGTTTGCGAAGGTAGACAGGTTTTACAGCCAGAGTGTATGCACTTTTTTCGGTATCTTAAGGCGTGGCAATGAGTAATGGAAGTAAGGATCTTTGTCCAGTGGGATCGGATTTGCTTTCCAATTTCATCAATGCAGCATCTCAAGTCCTTTCAGAAGTCGAAAGAAGACATGGCGCTAAGACTGATTGTGCGTTCCCAACATACAGAAAGGTTAGCGATTGCTGACACGACCCATTGATCATGCCACTTAGAGAGATTACAAGGACAAACAAACAATCAAAGAAAGACAGCTTTGATCTTGATTCTTAGAAGTTAAGCAAAATATGCGTAACCCTTAGGTTTGTATCCGATGGCCAAAAATTTGGCGCAGTTTTCAATTCAGCTTGCTGTGGAAATTTGCAAAACAAACACCACTGTTCAGCATGGGCTACCATAAAGGTATTTTTTATTGTGTTCTCCTCTTACTTTGGCTCCTCACCCTCATCCCATAGAATCCCAGTTTAGTTGGAGGGATGCTTTATGCATTGAGCCGAACTCGGTTCTAAAGATGTGACTGCAAAGACTTCGGAGAGGTTGTGATATAAAGCAGCAGACCCCACTGCCTAGAACCACATGCTGTAGACAGCGTGGTTCTGGTGATAAATCCGGCTTCACTCAAGGACGCTGCATTGTATTCAAGAAGGCCTCTTAGTCTTGACCACGGCGAATCATCTGGTGGTAGCAGTTAAGTATTAGCAGAGCACCAAAGTGTTTAGAACATTCAGTCCCGTTAGAGCACATCATGAAAACCCACTTCAACGGTGTGAAGGGAAACAGGAAGGGCAAGTTGTGGTGGCAGCTAAGCAAGTAGTTCCCATTTCTCTGCTCTAACAAACGGCAAGAAGCATCAGACTATCGTTTTACTTGTCACTCTTTTTACACATGGGGAAAGGATAGTTTACTAGCCGGCTGATTTGTAATGGAAAATGGTATTTGCATTTTAACTGAACACCCCAGCGATTGTTTTGGGAAGGAAACACTGACCACCCACTGCCCGCTGCCAACTTTTAAGGCTCAATGTGAATTAATAACTTGTTGAGGGTTCTCTGTGGGCAAGAAGGATATCCTTTTCCTCCTCTTCTACTTTCTCGGCTAGAGTCTTGTTCATTGTCCCACAAGACAATACGAGATCCTATATGGCACATTATAGATTTGGTTAGTGACAAGATGGTGCCAGGTCCTGCCTCTTCCTAGAGACAAAGCTCTTCATATCGCGTCGAGAGTAGTGCACAGGTTGCAATGCATGCCTTCAACCACTCCACTTTATTGAGTCCCAAACCTAGTATTCATGAAATCCCTCCTCCTAAAGTGATTTAAATGATAGGCACTTAATAAGACTGACCTATTTTAGTGTACCTGTTGCACAAATATGTTCTTCTATCACCATAGATCTAAAAGTTATGTATCCGTTAAAGCGGTAGAAGTGGAGAAGCATTCCTTACCTCCTTCTCCTTCAAAAAAAAAACTAATTTGCAAATCGTCTCATTAACGCCTCTCGTCTTGGGACTGAAGAGAGAGTATTGAGGTGCGGTGTCGAGTTTCACTCGGTAGTAGCAAAAGCAGGTCCTTTTCTCATTACACCTACCCGAAAGGATCGTGTATCACTTCACCTACACTTAAAAACTTCCAATGTGTACCAATAAATTGCGGCAAAACAATTGCATAAGTTAACACTCAGAGTGTGTACAGTTTAAGAAAAGTACTTGCCACATTGAAATTACAAAAAAAACATTATTTAGGGATGCAAAAACACCTGCTTTGTGTTGGATCAAAGAATCCCATTCGGTGCAAACGGTATTTTGCACTACCAAGATGGTTGTGCCTATCCTGGAGAAGAAAACAGACGTGACACCCAGGTATAGTATATAATATTACTTCTTGGGAGGCTTTCAGGGCTACCAACTGGGTTCAGACATATTTTATCATTTTATTGTGCATATCTGTAGAGAATGGCTCTAAATAGCAAGCCATTTCAATAGCTAGAGGGCTTATTCTGTATATTTAATGAAAAAGGGCAGTTTTCTAACTTCGGCAAGACCTAGTCGCCCAATGAAGCAATCCGCTCATCACCAGATCAAGTCAACTGTCACTGTACCAATCCCCAACTAAAAAAGGAGTTTTTTGTTCTCTCAGCTACAACTAATAAGCCCATTTCTTATTTAAGCACGAACATGTATATATAGGCACCCATTTATCCCACTTTGTGGATAAAATGTCGCGTTTTGTGGTCACTCTCCCATCCTGTGAAATTGCCCTTGCCTTCAGTACATTACAGCGGTGAAACAAAAAGCGCCGTCGACAGGTTGCTCAGCTTTCCAACAGCATCTCATTCGGCACATCATTATGGCATTAACAAGGTAAATGAGAAGTGAAGCAGCACAAGTGGGTAGTTGGAGCAAAAATTAAAGCTGTGGATATTTTTAGGACGGCGATACACAACTTCCCCAAATGATTACCATCTTTTTCCTCGTTGATCAAATTTTAATTTCAATAAATTTTACGCCCAAGAAGGTGATAATTTGGCTGTCTTTGTGGCACCTTTATAACCTCCGCATTTACTTTATGTGTACTTCCGCCAACGCGATGGTAACCTGCATTAGTTTGCTCTAAGAGCCTTGTGTTCCCACTGATGTCCCTATAACTGACTGCTAGTTTCACTTTCGAGGAAATAGGTGGCCATATTGCCCCAGACCATGTCAGTAGTCCCGTTTCCTCTTTTTGCTGAATATATTTTCTCTGCCCTGTAATTATGTCTTCTTTTGCTGAGTTTAATGGATTTCTATCCAAATCTCTACCGCTTTTGACAATCTGTAGCGATGCGGAAGAAGTTCATGCGCTATGGATGGGAGAATCTCTGACATCCCATAATGGTAGGGCTGAAAACGGCGTCTGCCTTCGACATCTACCCCATCTCCGTGTTCTACAAGAAAGCTATCAACAGCTGAGGCGGCACCAGCCGCGAACCACGTGGAAACGTTTCGTTTCGCAGATTTCCCTGCTATACCTGATTAAGGGGACCGGTGTACTAACACTTCCCGATGAATATATTGGTGGTAGACAGAATCTCGAACTCCGAATTTTTTTAAATCGGATAAAACTTCAAGTTCAGTCAAAATGCCAAGAGAGATCAGTGACGTAGTGGTTAAGCATCTCCTCGGTTGCGCTCGAATTTCGATGACTAGCACGGCACTGAGTACGTTGTGATGGTTGGTGCGGGAGGTTTACCAAAGAGAGCGTCGGGGACACCGCTCAAAAGAAGAGAGGGGCTATGTAATACCTTGTTTGTTCTGACCGCTGGTTTCGGTTTCGTTCACAGAGGTGGCCATATTGTCCTAGTCGGATGGGTTGGCCTCTGGGCCATGCCAGTGACCCCGTCTCCTCTGTTTGCTGAATATGTGCATTCTGCCCTAGTATTATGCCTTCTTTTGTCTTCAAGGAAGTCTCGAGCCTCCACAGTCCCTGCTCTTGTGTGTAAACCTCCCGATTTTGGTTATCTTTAGACACAATACTGTGATTGTTTCTTCAATTATTCCCTTCGGATCCACTGGCAATTAAGTCTCAGTCTTTGTACTCCTGCCAGCAGCTTTCAGCCCTTCTGCACGTCGATGATATATATTCGGCCGGAGCATAATGTCTTCCCCACCTTTTTAGGGAACTCTTGAAGCTCTCTATTGATGGCAGTGGAAAGAGGACCCGATCCCAGAGGAAGCTACCAAAACAGCCATTCCTGATTGTTAGACTTTAACTTGACAAAAGAAGGGCACATGCTGAGGATAGGAGAAATGGTGAAGATCTTTAACAGAAGGTCTGAAAATGACGTCTACTCTTGGCAACTGTCCCAGTTACTCGTGTTCTGCAGAATAGATGTTAACAACATAAGCCCGATAAAGGTATCGATGAAATCAAGGCGAGATGTCCCGTTAACCCTTCTACTAGCTGGATAGGAGACGCGAAACCATTTGCAACTAGAAGTGGGGCACAAGATGGCCAGCGCGATTAGCACGTGGATGTTTGGAAATTGAAGAACCGGTTGCAATGTGATGGCCGATGGGAACGGCGATGGCGACGCTTAGCATAGGAGATGGACTGTGTAGTACTTTGACTACTTGTTAAACTCTCAATGATTAGCCCATGCGCCTGTCCCTGAGCCACTCCTGGACTCACAAGCCCTCCTATGCGTCTGTTCTAGTACTGCCGCCTTATTTCGGCTTTAAGAAAGTCTAGGGGAGCTACATTACCCGTAGACAGTCACACTATTAGGAAACACATTGCAAAAAATCTGGTGAAGTATTCAAAAATACATAGTGTTGCATGTAAATTTATTTATTGCTTCGCAAAACGCGATGAGGGTGGATTGGGGAGGGAGAAGGAGTGTTACAAATGCATAGAATCAACTTATTTTCCTTAAATGAACACGAATTATTCTTTTATGCAAAACAAAAAGCCATGTAATCTACTCCGCCAACGAGACTTTCCTCAATCCATTATTACACTCAGCAATTATGGTAGGATTAGTTTCTTGGAGGTAAAATGAGTTTCATGTGAGCCAGTGGCTTGGGCGATGCTTTAACTGACCGAACGGTCGATGATTCAGGCGTTTTGTGCAGTCATTTGGCTCTGATATTCTCTACAGTGAACTGGGCGAAGGTTATTTGCATAAGGAGTCAGGTCGCTACAGCCCTAAGCTACAGTGGCTGACTCAGAGGCCGTAATTTAGGTTTGCATTCAAATAAATGCATGGCCATTGTGGTCCACGCATGAGTGAGGTAATATAGGCGGCCAAAAAGGGGCATATGTCCAACTCATAAAAGCCGGCTGAGTTAGTGACGAATTGCCAGACTTCACCTTATTCTGCTTCGCATTGGCACTCTTTAAGGCATGAAACAGTCAAATAGGTGAAGTTGGATTTTCCGTTTGGAGCATGAAGCAGAGTGCCTTGTGGATATTTAATCATGGAATTCAGGGAGTTAAATGTGCTATTTAATGCCAGACAAATCTCCAAAATTAATGCGTTCTTAAAACCGTATATTTTACTTGTTTCAGGTATCAAGCCATAGCCAATAGTTATTTCCCCAACCACGGATTCCACACATGAGACCACGTTAAATAAATACGTTTGGTGCTTTGCATGTGAGATTTTGCATTTGCTTTTGGAGAAAATATGCAGAAAACCGGTTGTTTCTAAAGGTTTCGTTGGTGATAAGGCTATAGAAAACGTTGAACCGGCATTTAATCTTCCTGGCTACCATGCATCAACGTATCAACTGAATTAAAGTGGTGCAGTTTGACATTGTGATACTTTGTTTGTTCTAACTACCGGTTTCGGTCACTTGGGTGGCCATATTGTGCTAGCCGGTTGGTCGTGTAGCGTCCCGAGGCTTCCCTTAAGGTAAAGTAAGGCATAGCACTAGGGCAGAATATATATTTTGGAACCGGAGAGCTTGGGGGCTGTTGACACCACTTGGAGGCCGGCCAACCGGCTAGTACAATATGGCCACCCAAGTGACTGAAACCGACAGTTCGAACAAACAAGGCACTACAGGCTGGCCTCTGGGCCGTGCCGACAGCCCCCAAGCCCTCTGGTTCCCGAGTGTATGTTCTGCCCTAGTACTATGCCTTCTTGTGCCTCAAGGGAAGCCTCGGGACGCTACAGATATTTTATCCAATTTACAATGAATAAAGCGGACATTTCAGCCACCTCGGGTTAAAATTTGGCTCTAAGGCATGGCTCACGAATCACACTAACATTTAAATCACCTGTTTGCAATCATTAGTGTATTTTGTGAGTTCAAGAGGCAAACAAATATTATGCCATGGAATATTATAAAAATGTGTAACGTACTAAATATTGATTTGTTGACGCAACCTAACACACCAGTTTCTAATACTTTTTAAATAGGCTTGGTACTTTGAGCCTATAAATTGCTAGTGATAATTACTTTACCTAGCTTCTTTACTATAAAATAATAATCAACTGACAACAATCAAATAATCTGAAGGTTACTCAAGTATGCCAATAATCTGATAGGCGCTGCTTGTGGCTATTTAGCTTATGGGTCGTTGATGGCTGAGGTGTGTTTATTAGTATTTGCTTCTTTTCACTTAATGACTCCATTTTTCTTTTTGTCGTGAACCGTAGGTTGGTTCTACAGAAAAGCTAATGATCAGTACAATCTTGACTAGTATTTTGAGTCCTTTTCTAGACCCCAAAAACAAGTGATTCGTGGAATTGCTACCACTTTCCTAAATAGAGAGAAATGTAATATAAAGTTAAGTAGTTTTCTAATTTGTCAATCACAGTTTGAGATACCTTGTTCTCCATAGTGGAATATTTAAAAGAATTGATAGGCACACAGTTATGCGCATCTGTACCCAAAGCATCTTAGATTCATGTAATTTATTTGTAGGTGGAGTAAATTGACAGCTACAATTCCATTGAATATCATGAATAATGTGGAGACTTCAAGCAAGCATTTCCATTAAGGAGTGCTAAATTCTTTTCCTAGCTGACAGATTTACTTACTTTCTTAGTGTTAAGCTCTGCCAAAATTTTAAGCTTTTCACTTTCTGTTTGTAGACATGAATGAGGACCTCATTTACGATACCTCATTGCTGTGTCATGCAGCACTCACAAATCTCATTCAAAAGGGTAACCTATGGGGAGGTCCTCTGTGTTACGAGGATATAATGAAAACTTTCAAACTATTTTACACTTATGTAACCTGCGAGCAAAACGGTTAGTTTCTCCACCCAATTCGCTCCTTACTAGTATGTGCTTTCATATTCCGTTTTTATAGGTTCGCGGAACGAGCGATGTGTTCTTCAGTTTAGATACAAGAGCGACTACTCGGGTGAGGAAAATATATGGGGCTCTGTGGAAGCCTATAAGCGCCTCCTTGGACTCATAGTTTTCAATCAGTGTGAGGTAAAGTCTGATCTCAGATCAGCTTTGGAACGTTTCGCCTCCTCCCTTGTAAGTGTCTCTTAAAACTTTGAGTGATGCACGAATAGCTTGTTATGTTAAGTGTTATTGGAAAGTTATTCCATAACTGGCTATTTCTTTGCCACATTAATTGCTCCATTCAGCATGGAGATAAATGCAGTGCAATGTTGTTATTTGTAGTAGTAAGTTCCACTCACCTTTCTAGCAAATTATCACCTTCATCAACAGATTTTTTTGACCGGTCAAAAAAGCTCCTGATAAGTTCGGCAGTTTTCCATTGAATTTTTTCCTGTTAGTTATTCAACTGGATAACCGTACTTGGATAGCATTGGAAAGCCAGTTTGTGATGTTTATCTGAAATTGCTTTCACTAAGGTGAATTTCGGGAGTACGCTGGTATCAGCTCTTCTCGTCATAATTCTTCACAATGAATCAAATAGCAAGCTTTGCTTCAATGATCTTGCCAAAACTAATAAAGCGATGCTGGATCAACTAAAAGATGTGAGTTCTTCGCTTTAAATTAACAGTAATAACTGCCGAACTAGGCACCAGTTGTCATAATTGCATTCTTTCTACTGATGTGAATTAAATAAGCATACATACATTCTTAGTTGGAATGTAAGCTGCCTACATACAGTGAAGTTGTGGTACTACCAGGAAACGGGTTTCAAGACGAACAAAGCTGCATGCAGCCATGCGTTAATACTGGTAGTTGTGGCATGCATCAGCGCTATTATCGGTTCAGTCCTCTTCTCGACAATATCCTCCGCGACACTCTGTTACGCGAAGCCCAGTCCCTGCGTTTGAGCATCGTAACCTATCTGGAGGGCCATTTCAAACAGTCAAGATCACCACCCTCACTACCCACAATCCTCGTGCGACCCCACAAAGGTAAATGCCTCAGTTTTCCGGGACAAAAATCTGCTTCCGTGGTGGGGGTGAGCATCGATGAGGTGATGAAACCCTCGGAGCACAGTGGAGATCTGTCAGAACCATTGAGTTCTGCTCTTCAATGGGCTTCACAGGATATCTCACCGTTGTAAGTTTTTTTGCATCTTCCTGCCTCTTTAGGCCTGTTGCTTATGTTTTTCAATGGTTCATAGCTTCATTCTTCAAGCAAAATTCCTGTAACTTGATATGCTCCTGCACTGAAATAATTGAGGCTATGGAACTTGTAGGTGTTATTTTTCTTAATTTTATTTTAATGGTTATGAGATTTGAGAGGACTCAATGATTAACTGCGTGGATGTGTTTAGCCGATTTATGGTAAATTAAACGCTGCAGATTCCCGTTTCTCATGCAGGATTGTCCTATCTGCCCTGCCAAGAGTAGAAAAAGCTTTAGAGGCTCAATCCGATAAAACACAAAGTCAATCAGGTCCTATTGTGTATGAGGCTCTCGATTGGGGCCTGCGAGAGACAACTCTCACGTGAGTTCGTCCCTTTGCTAGTGGGCTTGTTGGCTCACTTTCGCTTTCATTCCCCCCTCCGCCTGCCCTTTTGCTTATCCTTGACGCGGCTATGCAGTTGCTGTTTGGCGGTTGGCTCTCTCGTGGCTATAATTATGCTCGTCCTTGAGTACATCCCAAAGCTGTGGCTTTAGATGTCGACATTTACTCACCGCCCAATTTTATAGTTGCTTCTGCATGGCTTTGCGGTTTCAGCTCACCTCTTCACACTCTAATTATTTTTGTGCTTGTTGAATTTCCTCCGGGTTTCTAGAATCCTTTATTTATTTATTCTTAAGCATCCATGTGAGAGGAAATGTGGATTATTGGTTGTAATTGCCATTTATTCTAGCTGGTTGGCATTACATAAAAAAGGGAAAACATGACTGAGGTTGTCTAAATTCTCCTCAAAAGAGCTGAGTGGTTTTGCCCGAGTAGTCGCGTGCTGATTGTGCGACAATCACTTCAGTCGCACCACCGTCTGTCCTAAGGTCCTCTTGCAGAGGGGGCTTCTGTTTGCTCTACACTTTATTTACGATCGCTTTATTCTCGATCGCGAATTCACGGAACTGTAGCTCTCTCTTGGATGTAACTCCAACAGTCCTTGTACAGTTTGAGACACATAAATTTGTCAAATGTGCTTTCCGCTATGTCTGTGCAATTGGGTGTTTTGTGGAGTGCCCTAACTACCCCCCCCCTCCACCGGTTTTTTGACGCTTTTGGTGACAAACGATTTTTACACTCTTCATGAAACGTCTTAGGCGCTATTTGTGCACTCAAGTACAATAAATTGACTCCTTTTGTCGCCAGCTAAATTAAATTTTGGCGTCTTTGTGCTCCAAATTACGGTTCCTTTGTGGTGTAATTGAAGAAAAAAGGGGTATTTAGATGTAGACAACTTCAGTCTTCTTTTTTACATTTAAGAGGTTTTAAGTCAAATAAACGGAGAACGAATTTCGATTCAGATATTAGCATTCCGAATAGATAAACTCAAGAAGCAGTTAAAGTGTCTTCTTTCGACAGAGGAAGTCCCAACAGTCCTTGCTGATCAGATGAAGTAATCCAATTTTTGATTTCACACAACTAGTAAACGGATAAGTAAATGCAATCCAGCTCGCCGAGAATCCCATAAAGGCAGAATATGTACTGTCGGCACGGAAGGGATTGGGCCGGCAAAGGTACAATGGTGGAGACTCTGAGTGACCGCCTTACCAAAGATGAGTTAGCCAAGCAGCTCAAGCGTTACATCCATCTCTTTCAAAATCCGCAATCTGCCTGGACAATTCAGGCATGTTTATTGGTTACGGAATTTTTAACTATGTAAAAGGGCATAGCTTCTTCTCAGGTCAAGCAAATGACCCGAATAATCCTCCTTCCGTACCCACCAAAGCGTTTGCTTCTTATCTCTCATTAGATGTGATTTGAATTGCCTCCAACTCCTTACTACTTCAAGTGTGCACCTGAACAGGTAAATGGACATAACTGAACACTTGGGAAACTGGGGACTGTAGCTCATTTCTTCTTGAAAATATTTTAATAGTCCTTTGACAGGCAAATCACTGGGTCTTATGAATGTAGCAGGACCTCCGACGTGGATCGAGGTTTTAACAAATTGAGGGAAATATTTGATCTATCATGCCTTTAAATGATGCTTGCTGATTATTTCATCCCTCTTGCCAAAATTTTACCCATGTTAGCATGATACGAATTGAGGTGCGTTCATCGTTTGGAAATGTATCTCCTTCTTCAAGTCGTAGAGAAGTGTCACTTCCTGAAGGCGCTAAATAACCTCTGTCCAAAGGTCTTGAAGCCAAGGTTTACCTTACTGTTGGAGCATCTCAACCATAACCATGTCTGTTGTAGTCGACCTTCAATGTTCTTTTCGTAAAAGCATCTGT
The DNA here is from genome assembly GCA_001923025.3 of Taenia multiceps. Classification (NCBI taxonomy): domain Eukaryota; kingdom Metazoa; phylum Platyhelminthes; class Cestoda; order Cyclophyllidea; family Taeniidae; genus Taenia; species Taenia multiceps. Next base: position 75,616,886 of record CM010311.1, on the reverse strand, counting down.
GTTTCCACTTTAGTGAAAGTCGTCACCGCCTATGCCGGATGAATAAGCTTATGGGCGATCTGTTTGTCCAGTTGGGTGAATTTGAGGTCGGTCGGTGGTACTATCGCAACGCCATACGCTACTCTTCTCGCAGTGATCCACCCATCTGGCAATCAAGTGGGTTATCTGACCCAACGTTAAACATCCTCCCGCCCTCTTCTTGTTTAATTAGGATGCATATTTCTTCCAAATTGTTTTCAGCCCTCCTCACTGGATTTGCTGCTGCACTCTACCTCAAGGAAGCCGACATCTTTGGCCGAAATCGCCTCATTGATCCGCGTTGCTGCAGTTGTAGCGCCAAAAAACCATCTGAACTCCTCTCGCCCGTACTTGATACTACTGGTGCCAATAGTTGCCTTTGTTATTAATCTTCTCTTGCATACATTCATCTTTCCTCCACTCAGTACTGTCCTGTGCTCAGGTTATCTTGCTGGACTGAATCTGGCGGCCACGACTAAACAGGACTCAAAATTACCGCGAAACGCATCTCACGCCTTATTCCGTGCAAATCAGTCCATCCAGAGCTTGCGTAAAGTAAGTCTGCTCACACTTTTTCGATATTCGCTGTTAGAACTTGATTTTGTCTTAGAAAGCCACCATCAGCCAAAGTGAATTGAATGTATTCCGATGATTTTTTACCGTTTAGGCTTCGTCGATTCCACGGTGTGTGATTGAGGTCATGTACAAAAACGCCGACTATCTTGTAACCGCTGCAGTAAGTATCTTGCTATGTTTATTGCTAGTGCATTCACATTTCAACGTTTCTAAATGCCTTGTCTGTTTTCCCTTGTCTGTAGAAAAGAAGCAGCGCTATTCGTGTCCTCACATCACTCCACACAGATCTGATTCCCCAGGGGGTATGCAATTTCCTACCTAATACACTTTTTGTATTCCTAAAAATGAATTTTATGATTCTGAGGATTACTTTTGCTTTCAAGTTTTCCCCAGTCCGATTCGTGTAATTCATTCACCCACTGCGATTCGGTTTATAGCCAGTCTTTTCGACTCGCAGCAGAATTTGATGGAAAAACCGTGGAAGTTGTTATTTTAAGTTGAATGTACGAATGTTTCATGCGCCAGCCATTTATCTGTATCAACAAACTCTTAGCTACACTCGTGCTTAACGCCTTTATTGTGTATAATTTTTTTTCACGATGGTAACACAAATGTTATCGTGCCGTTTCTGCCATTTGCTTTTTGCTGTCTACCCACAATAACATTCAGTTTGGGTAGTTCTTGGATTGCATTAGGCGAACTTTGAGGCGCCGTAAAAATGTTGTCAGAAGCATGCATTTTTATGGAGGAATCATTTTTATACACTGTTTATTCATTCCCAGCGCTTTTCGATCATGACACTTTCCCCGTGCAAAGCCTAGAATGACTTCTATCTATCGGTTATTCCGTGGTTTCAGCTTGATCAGTATTCCATACTGATGCCGACCCTCATCCATTTTACGTGCGTTTGTACAGAATGCCTTCATTTTTGAGCGCTTTCACGTGCTGGCCAACCTCTACGTACGTCTGGGCCTGCGACGCAAGGCGGGTCTGCTGCACTACGTGTTGGAGAACAGCCTATTCAGTGCCGTCCCAATTCCGCACACTCGTCCTCCACCCTCGCTCACACGGGTCTCGGAGAGCTGCCAGGCCTTCATTCGTCGCTTTATCTCAAGCCACCTTGGTTCATCGTATCTTACTGACGCCTATCGGTTGCGTGTCTCCTCTTCCGGTTTCCGCCGCGCCTCCGCTAATCCCATTGGCGTGGTCTTTGTCTGTTCTCTTGTCTCACCTGCTGTCGACTGTGCAAACGCTGCTGCCGCCTCCTCCTCCTCCTCCTCCCCTCCTGGCTGGCCTGCCCTACAGCGCCGGTTACTCGTCACAATTGTTAGCAAGATTCGTACGGCAGTTGAACAATCTAGCGGCACCATTGCTGAGGCTGATTGGGAACACTGTGTTGGGTTGTTGGGGTAAGGGAGAAACTAAAGCTTCAGCGCCTCTAACTGTAATCAAATAGTCTGTTTTTCAAGCCAACAGTTAATTTTAATCATCATCGCCGACATTCACTAGGTTATAAGCTTATTACTTTCAATGGCGCGTTCTATTCTGAACCTTTTCCTTTTCCTCTCACAAAGCTACATGTTTTCCTTGATCAACGGATGGCACAAAAGCTTACCGGCGCCTGATCTGCCCAATTATATTGAGATCCTCCAAGTTCTGGCAGAAGCCACGCCAGTAGATCAGCCATCTCTTCCCAAAGACATGTCTAGTGAACTGCCGCTATCACCCAATCACCATGGAGAAGTACCTGAATCTGGCGCAGTTCGTTCCTCGTTCGGCAGACCTCTCAGTTCCGCCTTATATCCTCTTTCCAAGCTGGTCGAACTGCATGTAGATAAAATGCCCATTGTTCGGTAGGCTGATCTCATCTATAACTTACTCGAGCCTACTTCTCTTAATTTCACATAACACTGTAGGGACTGTTCTGATTACTTACCTCCAACAGTGCCCCTAAGGATGAATATGCTAAATCTAGTGAATTGGTAGATAGCTTTTCTGTTCGGTTTCCCTTATGGTCGAGCATCGTCTCGAAGGAAAGTAGACCTGTCGAAATACCAAACAATTTTGGTCGTTTTATTCCATCAATTAATCCACATCCCCCATGTTGTCTTAACGTAATGGTCATCACTTTTTCTTGTTAATTACATGCGAAAAAGCAAGTAGATTTTAGTAGGTGAATCGACTTCTTCGTAGCTTCTAGGGTGGCACTCTGTCAAGTAAAGTTTGCAGTGAGCTTGTTTGTTGGGGCACGACCGCAGATCGTACTGATGATTATTCTCACTTTTATGCATGGGGAAGTATTTAAGGAAGTCCTTGCTTAATTCGCTTACCTTTTCTAAAAGCATTCTCAAAATACAGTTAGCGTTTCACAACGCAATTGAGTTTGTGTGAGTCCTCTAATTAAGCAAGTGGTAATAAAGGTCTAAGGCTTGGTATGTACTTATGACAACCTCAAAGGTCATCACTGATTCTGTCATGGATTGCCTATCCAAAAAGAGTTTATTTGATTTCCTAAGCACCCCTTCATTTAGTTTGACATTGGATACTCGGTGATTACCAATCCCCTACTTACGGAGGCATATGCCATCTCTGTTTTCAGAAGCCTATCCATTCTAAGACTGCCACCATGCAGCCTCCCCTCACGTGTGTCTTACGAAGCTCTCTCCAGCATGGTTGCAATCGAGGAGGCTACTTCCGATCGTCCAGCCTCGTATAGCAGACAAAAGGCCTTCTCAAGACAACTAACCTTTATTAATAATCCTTTCCAACTTTCTTCATCAGGTGCGTCCTCTGTCCAGATAACTATCTCCCACCAAATTGGGTTGAATGGAAGCAGAGATCACGACGATTGAAGATCTAGTGTGGTCTAAAGTACACTTAGAACCAAATACCTTTCCAACACAACACATTGTTAATTGTAATTGCTGCACACTTTTGCGTGAGTAGCATTCTCGCGTTGTTTGGCTGGTTCACAAGTGAAAGCCCTCTAGCGCAATAGCCCATTGACCCAGGATTTCTGTTTTGTAGATACCGTCGATTGGGTGTGCAACGACCTCGGCTATATTGATGTTGTTTTTGACAACCCTTTCAATATACCGCTTGAGTTAAATGATGTGGTTAGTTTTGCCTCTCTCATTTAATTCAGTCGTCACATGTTTAACCCTGCACATCATAGTGTGTCGTAATTAGCCTCAGTTTTTAAAGTAAGCCGTTACAAAGCAACCGTTTCCATGACAATCTATTACTCAAAAGTTGACGCGCTTTTTTTGCATATCACATGGTTATGCGACGTCAAATCCTGGAACATCGACGGATCACGCCCGCATTACGTGTTGCATCTTGTTGACATTAGTACTAACTGTGTTTCAAATTCACCTAATAATAGGCATTTGGTAATCCTGGCTTGTCAAATCGTGCATTTTGCATAAACTAATGTGTTTTTTCCACAGTATCGGGCCTCAGAGGTAGGAGAAATTATAGTTAGCCTTAAATGCCAAAACATTCAATCAAGTATAGACTTAGCTCTTATGTTTCATCACCTGTTGTAGTGCTTTGAGTTCATTGAAGATACAGACGATTTTCCTGCACGAACGATAACTCTCAAAAGCGTTCAAATTATTCCTGCACTAGGAGCTCCCCAGGTATGTTGCATTGCTATCCCCCACTTTAAGCTCGCGTTTTGCCCTTTCATCGACCTGATTCCTCTTTCGTTAAGATTGACCTCACAAATACATTGTCAAACGTGTTTTTCACTGTCAGAAATTTTGCCTCCCTATGTGTGGTGCCTTTTTAGGATGAGGTGATCCTTAAACCCTTTTCGGGGTGCCTGTTTGAGCAGGTTCCCTTTCACCTTGCCTACGGCATTCCCCCGGGTGCTAAAGGCTACACCGAAAAAGTCATCCTCCCACCCGATTCCACACGAAACCGCTTCGTTTTTGCCCTCACCGTGCCCTACAACCTCTCCGAGATGGAAACTGACAGGGTTTGTTCGTTCTTTCATCGGTGCAATGAAAACATATCCTCCAGTTCGTATCCAACAGTTTGATTTCTTTTCAGTGGCGAGTGTGCGCCATCTCCTATACACTTCTCACATTCGGTGGATTCCGAGTGAGTCTACCGCTGAACGGTTGCAAAAACAGCGGCTGGATACTCTACCCAACACCACAGGCTGCGCTGCATTCCATGGAGGAGGGTGGAGTGAAGGTGCAAGCAAAGCTGGCGCAGTTGGCTCTACCTCCACCCATTCGCATGTGCCCTCCGCTGCCGCGTCTCTGTCTGCTTGCAGGGGCCTGTACACACGAACGAGTAGAGCGAGTGACGCGACCACTACGTGGATCCATTCTGGATGGTCTGGCTACTGTTGCACCCTCTTTCTCACCGTGCCTTCGATTGGCTAGCGGTCTAAACAATCAGGAGACCAAGCAGAACATCTGTGATGTGAGTCTACACCTGCGTATGTACAAGGGGGACTGTTGCAGTCACAACCTGAGAGACAGCTTACTGTCGTTGTCGAGAGTCGTGGCTCTGTACGTTACTAGTCCTTCTCAGCTCGTAGGGATAGGACATGATCCCTTTTGGGAGTACCGTTTTTTAGTTGTCATTTAGGACGGTGAGGGGAGCGATGCAAAAATGCAAATAAATGTGGGTAGCTGGAAGATAAAACACGCCGCAAGGGCCATGATATCTCCAAGCCTTACATAAAACCACCTACTTTTCTGTTCTGCTCCCCTAAGATAATTGTCGACCTCCATCCCTACGAGACACGTTGGCTACCAATTCAGCTCTTTGTGGGAAAAAACGCTTGCAGCCTTGCTGAGAGCCTGAAAATGGGCCGAGAACAGCGCCGCTACGAGGGCGAGTCCCATCTCAATATCCTGCACATCTCCCTCCAAGCCACTTTGAGCGCTAACAAATTCTTGCAAAAGTACAACCTGCTCTTGGGACAGTTCCTTCAAATCCCCAACGTGCTGGATGTTAAGCAGAAGGTGAGTCTCGCTCCATCGCCTTTTGTGAAGTGATTTCTCTGTTGATTGCTTAACTAACCTGAACGCATGTAGTGATAGGAACTGCCTATCTCATCGATATCGGGATGCATACATTGTAAACCTCCAGGTAATATTTGGATCTCCTTATTCTTTCGCTCGCTTCCCTAGCTGCCGCTTAAGTTGACTCCTATGGCTGCCACGAAGCACTACCAACTGGAGGACTGCGAAGCCGGCGGCTGTTGTGGTACACTGTGGTTAAAGTTAGATTCGGGTGCCTTCTGGGACGCTTGGTTCCACGATCCCTCAACATCCCGATGTCCTGGCCCTCAGTCCCTTGTTGCCCAACTCTGCATCGAGTTTGCTGCCGATGTTGCACCGGCCACCACACAGGAGGAGAATTGGACGCGTGTCGTGATTGGCCGCCGTGTTAGGGTTGGTATTGAGATCCGATTCTTAACCTCCCTTGATGCGCCCATCCGCATTCTCAGTCCTCATCTCAGGCATGAAGTTCTGGCGTCCGACAAGTCACCTCCTGATTGTACCTTCCAGTTTAAGTTGGAGAGTGTGTTGTCACCAGAGCTAAGGGTACGGGTTAGCTTGGTTGGCATTTGAATTGTCTGTTTGCTATTTAACTCTCACAATACCTTTGTCCTCCCTCTCTTTAGAGTGTGATTCAACCTTCTTTGCACTGTCGTTTCTATCGTATCGAGGTGGAAGTTGAATTTCTTTGGTACAAGAGTAACTATTCCGTTCGAAACAACCTGAAAGCCCTCCCTCTGGCTACGCAATGGACCTCCTTTGTATTGAACGACGAGACAGGGATTGAGTGCGAAGATGTAAGCATTGAAACGATGTTGGCCGGTCTCATCCTCTCCGATGCGCCTGAGGTCGCACAGGGCCAAGGCTTTATGGGATTGCCTCTTACTCATCTCCTTCAAATTTTTCAACAAACCGACTTCCCACCCCTTGCTGTGGCAACCCGCCCCACTGATGAACTCCTACTGCCTCTGCCGCTACCGCATTGTCTTGGGCGTTTGCTGGAGTGTTGGATAGAGGTTCTGTGCTATTTATTTCTGTTATTGATTTGGTTACCTTGAAAAGGGAACTAACTGAGGCCTTAACTCTGTAGATAAGGCTAAGGTGCAGCACTATGGAAGTTACTTCGTATACCTGTGTTTGAATTTCTCTTTCTACTCAGATAGCAGTTACAGGGTTCATCTTTCTAGTATTTTCACCTCTCCTATTTTAATCGGGAATTTGTTTTCGGGACAGTTTTGTTCATAAACCAAGCACTTTGCTATATCAACAACCGGGTTTACCTAAACATTTGTAAATTGTTGAGTGGATTGGGTCTCTTTGTTTTCACCTCGGGGTACACACAAAGCTCTTGTTATTGGACAAATCGAAGTTCCAACGTTTTATTTATCCTGCGACCTTAAAGCTCAGATTTTCAGAAATTTATCAAAGGTTTATTCCTTAGTGGTATTATTACAAGCACGGGGAATAAAAATGATTTTGCCTTTCATTTCCTGCTGCTACTAAATTCACATCTTGAATATTATGCACACAGATACGTTGGACTGCTCGAATGGTGCTGAACGTATCAATCACAAGAGGTCAGAGCACCTCTCCAAGTGTTCAAAATCACTTCCTACCAAATCTGCGCAGTGGTCGCATTGTTCCTCTCTCCCCTGTCCTTCCATCAGAGCCATTCACTCCTCCGTGGTACTTCCCACTTCTCAAGAGTCCCCACTTTGTTGCCAGTATCCTCTGGAAGAGCAGGATATGGCTTCGTGAGTTATGTGTGCCTAAAGGAGACTGCTTCTTAAACCCTCTGACTGAGTCCTCGGCGTCACCAGCGTGTATAAATGTACACAGCAATGGTTCAATTTAGGTTTTTTTGACGTCTGAAGGTAAATGAGATTTACCACCATCGTCATTCCACCCTCTTTCTCGATGATGGTCTTCAAGAACTTCATTTGGCAGAGTCTGGATAACTGAGTAGTAAAATGAAAGCGTGACCGAGGTCCGTTCAAGTCAAACAAAAGCTTGCAATTTGCCACACAGTAATTGTTTGGGCTACTCACAACCCCAGGAACGCGTTTTAGGTTCCTGTTTAACTCCCTCTTCATTCCTTGTCTTGGAGGCTTCAAGAAATATCTACAGTTCTCGTCCTTGTTGAGTTTTTCCTTAATTGACCAATAACGTGTATGGATATACTTTATGCGTGCTGATGTCTTTTCACCTCCAAGTTATTCAAAAGACATAAATACACAGGAGCTGGGATTCTCAATCCTCTCCGAGGTTCTGATTGCACGCTCTGTTCCCTGGTAGCTCGAAGATATGCGCACACACCGTAACTTGAATGCATCCCGAAGCGCACCACCGGGCACCTTGCCTCTCTAAGGTCGTATCTTCTTGATTTTTCGGTCAAAAGGTAACCTGTCAGCTAGTGGACGGTGCACTGGCTGTCCTGAATCATTTGAAACACCGTTAGTCAAGGTGGGCGACAACGGTGGCATTGTGTGCGTGCATAGAGTGGTGTACTATGGTAAACGCAGGTGTTTGTGCTTATGGAAGGCTACATGCATTGTACGGTGCGGTGATGGGACGCCCGGCTACTCAGCAGTAAGACATTTGAATGATATGGCTGTTTCGAGGATGGTCAAACCCCTATCTGTTACCAGTCTGGTCTACCATTCCCGCCATTCCTCGTGCTAAATCTGTTGAACTTACAAGACATTAATTTTTTCCCAAACAAGACCAGTAAATGGGAGGAATTAGTACACAATGGATGCCGGGCTCCACTTATTTCCGCTCTTGATCAGCACAGCAGGCTGTCCCAGGATGGTTTGGCCCTACTGATAAATCCTGAGGTGTCAAAGCCCCACTAGTTAGAGTTAGACAATGGGATGAGTCTGAAAATGCACCAGGTGTAGTTCTCACTGATTGAAATCTGTTCTATCCTTTGATGGGTCCAGAATTCCCGACTTGGCCTAACAGTCTCCCATGTCAATATTGTCCTAAAACGTACTGTGGTCATCATTTCTACTGTTGCTGATGCTAGAGCTGGTGCAGCGTTTTCAATACGATGTGCCGGTCTACACGTCACAGGAGTGTCCGGTGTGCCGTGCGACTGCAGCCGCCAACAAGGAGCCGATATCACCTTTGCGTCGTAATGCCTCTACGGTGGATGCAATGGCAACGCATGTTGCAGCACTCTTATCCGCAAAAATGCCTCTGGAGCTGTATGGCGGCATTGAGGATGACGAATTCTTCAATCACCTGCACGGAGCTTTAACAAAACAGTTTAGCCCCTTCGTTGGTGCGTTTCTCTTACACCACTCTCTACTAAACCTGTTGTCTGAAATCGAGATAGTAGTATTTTTCACTGTTATCAGATGCTTCTCGTCGTGTCTGTGCGGATCTCTCCGAGATCAAGGCGGATTTTGTCACAGAGTCTGCGCTCATGATGAATCAGCAGGACGGAATGGTGCTGCACCGTCTTTGGATAGGCCTCGATGTCTTTGAGGTGGACGAGAGTGGCAAATATCTTACCACATCCAGGCCACTCCCTGAGGGCACTGGGTTCATCCTGGGCGGATGTCTCGGGGGACAGATGGGCGTGAGTGTCATTTAACAATGTCTTTGAGGCTAAAAGTATAGTTGCAAGTGGCTGAAAGGCTGGTGTAGTTAGAACCAACACCGTTCTTCTGTCCTTCTATCCCCCATTTAGTTACTAATGGGCAAACGCGCATCAGCTGATAACGCTGGAGTGAGCAGTTCGCCTTACAGCAACACGAGCTTGCAGTCACTCAGGGGATCAGTGGTGTTCACGAGGACGGGAAACTTCTTTGTTCGTGGATTCGTGCACCTCCTACCGCTGCCACTTACAGACTCGGAAAATCCCCCTTCGGAGTTCAAAGTGCCACCCGCCCATACCTCTTATGCACCCATACAAGAGACCTCTCACTCCTTCCTCTTTCATGTGCGCGAATAGCCTCTTGGGCGTCTACAGGTACCGCTCCCAATGGCTGTGATAAAACCGGTATTTTTTTGCGATGTTATGTCTAATTTCATTTTCTTTAACCCTACACTCTTCTGACTGTGATGATTCCTCTATTTATACACTACTAACAAGATGAGAATCCAATAGTTGCTTGCTCTAGTTTTTAAAATAAAGTCGCCCATTGCGAATCCCTGTGTCTTATTTGTGCCAGTGTACATTGCTGCTTAACTGAAAATCCGTGCAGCAGTACAGCCCATCCGAGTCGGTTTTAAGATGCGAGGCATGACGCCTTTTGCTGTGTTAACAGCTCTCCTGCGCTTCTCGTGGAGTCGACGCCTTGGCTGCCAAAGCCTAGGAATAAATTGACTCCGAGGCGTGTGATTGTGAGTGCGCTAGTTCAAAGTCTGATCGCTGCCTACCCAAAACGACTCGCACACGCTGTACCCCAAGGCATGACGCTTTTATTGCGTTAACAGACCTGATGACCGCTTATCATGGAGCCAAAGCCTGAGTGTGAGCTGAGCAAAGGTCTTACAACCTGAATTAGAAGGCCACGTTGATCCTTATGGATGCTCGCTTCAATTCCCAACACGTCAATGAACGGAGCGTACTCCTCTCTGCAGGCTAGCAAAATTAGTACAGTACGTCGAGATGTTTAGGATCGCTGAGGCATGAACACCAGCTACCAGAAAGTTGGCAGTCATATCAAGTACTTTATTAAAGTCAGTAAATCTGTCCAGAAAAAAATATATGAAATACAACATGACTCCAAAGAAGCAAAGGTCACGCGATAAAAACTACATTTGATGAGGTGAGAGGGAGGAGGAAAAGGGCGCTAGAATTTGACCCTATCGGATTTCGTCATATCTAAAATATTTAAATCAGAATCAGGAAATCAGCACCAAAAATGAGCCGATTCCGTCAAAAAAGAACGCTCAGATGGGTGGTGTGACGCAACCGCGTTCGTGCACTTCAACGAGGCAATGAAGTTTAGGTACATTAAGCAACGTGATTTTTGTCGTGGAAGCTATTCGATTCCCGTGATATGACGGATGAGAAGACATGGTGAAATGATGCGATCATGCAGTGCCATGCGCGCAACGCTCAGTGTTGCACTTTAGCTCTGACTCACCCAACATGGCAACCTTTCGACAACCGCAAGGAGTGCATACAGCACATGGTAATTTGAAACGCGAGGGCGTTGGGCTTAGATCCACCTGCAATACTACGCCCCAACGCTGAGAACAGGAGGGTTTCCCAAAAAAACAGTCAAAATCTTACTCTCTTGGAGCGTAATGGGCAAAACTCGAATGGATTGCTCATAAGCAGGTTAAAGAAAGTTACTCACTTTCGCCATTCTCACTAGGAAGGGAGCGAGTGTAGGAGCCGAGGGTGACGTCGTCCTCTGCGCCGCCGGTCATGCGCACAAACTCATCCTGAACATCACAAGGCGCTCGGCCCTTCGTCTCTGGCAGGAAGAAGTAGAGCAGAGCAATGAAGATCACCAACAGGCCAATGAACGGCATGAAGGAGTAGTCCTTCAGGTACTTCTGGAAGAAGAAATCAGTACTATTACGAGTCAGCTATCGACAGTCATAGGTGACTTTCATCGAGTTCTCGAGCTACTATAACACATTTCTGCCTACAACTTTCAATCCAGCCCTCACTGCCTCAAGGGTACAAGCATTACCAGGCGATTCGAATTTCAAAAACCAATTACAATTTTGGTTGGTTAAGTTGGAAATCCTAAATAATCACACCATTGATAGATCAGATATAACAGATTACGGAAATGAGGTTGGCAAACACCACTAAGGTGAAGAGGAGCGCTATCTTGCAATAAAAGAAAAGGTGATGGAACTTGCCAAAAGCGGAGGATATCCCAGGCTGATAACAATTTGAGCGAGCCAATTGACGATGACTGTGATCACAATGGCAGGATCACGTGTCTCCTGCACAAACATCTCAGCCACCACAAACCACGGGATTGAGCCTGTAGGGGGGTGCAAGTCGATAATTGAACGCGACCAATACTACGTGCCTTAACTCTAATTTACCTTACCCTGAATAAATGGATCGAATATCGAATTCAAAAACACATCGGCCTACCCGGTCCGATAGCGAAACCGCCAACGAAGATGTAGACAAAAGTGATGGCAAGGTAGACAAGGCCAGAGGCGTGGCTGCGAAGAGCCAAGCCGATGGTGATGATGACGGCGCTGAAAAGCATGACACTGAGACCGCCTATAAGAAGGATCCGTCGACCAACTCGTTCAATAAGGAAGATGGAAGCCACAGTGATGACGACAATCATCGAGCCCACACCCAAAGTCGCGTACACGGCCTGCGAGGTGAGCCCAATGCTTTCAAATAGCGAAGTGGAGTAGAAGAGAGCCTACAACAAGCATACCAGTCAAGACTGGAACACATGGCTTCAAGAGTACACAGATTACGGAGCTCACAGCATTTATTCCGGAAAACTGTTGGGCCAAGTGAGCTACAATGGCGACGAAGAGAGCCAAACGCAGAGCTTTGACACGAAAGAGGTCTTTTAGAGGGAATTTCTGCAAGTATTGAGATGATAGAGAGGTAAAAGGAAACTACAGTATGATTTTCGCTTTCGTTCTCTTGTTCAGCCAAGAGCTCTCCGATCTCCTCTTCAACGACTTCGGTATCGCCTCGGAGCCAAAAAAGGGCAGATTTCGCACTCTCGAGATCCTGACTATTCAACAGAATGTAACGGGGGCTGTCTGGACAAATCCAAAATAGGAATAATAGGACGACCGAGGGTATGATTGTCAGGCCTATAAGTTAGTCTGTATCGTCAAGGTATCAAACCGAGGAGATAAGGCCAGAGTTTTGCCGACCCCATTAATTCCTTCAACCCAAGGATTTGAGAAATTAGAATGGCACAGACAATGGCCAATTGATGCATTATCCCCGACATACCACGAATCCTGACTGGGGCGATTTCTGCGAGATATACTGGTGCTATACCAGTGAAGGCACCTAATGTAATGATAAGAAGCTAACAACTCCTCACCACAGGCAAATCCAACAAGCACTCTACCAACGATAATCATTTCAAAACTAACCGCTGCCTGACAAGCCATCATTAGGAGGGATCCAACGGCCATAGGAATGTTAAAGATAAAAAGAGACAGCTTCCTGAAACAACAAATAATAATTAGTAACCACAAGTTCATTCTTCCCGTAATAGTTAAAACTTTAAGAAATGCGCCACACCCACCGTCCCATTTTATTTGATACAGATCCGCCAAACAATGCACCAAAGATGCCGCCTATCGGAAAGCCAGCAACGACGAGGCTGCTCATTGCCTGAACGAACTCTGGTGAAGGTGGACTGCCTCTGTCCTCACATACACTTAGGATGTATTTTTCAATTAGCTGAGCGAAAACATAAGGACAAAAAAAAGGCTACCGGGAGGGGGCTATTAATAACTCCGGTTTGAAAACCGAACTGGAATGAAGAGCCAAATACAATCACCACTGTAGCGAATACGTAGTGGAAGTTAACCATTCTAAAGGAGAAAGAAATGTAAAATTAATCAGCGAAGTAACAAACTTATAGGTCAAAAGCGTGGTTTTCATACGCTATAGAAGTCTACACAAAAGCGAAATACAATGTAATAGAAAGCTGACCATATTGCACAACGTTCCCATCTCAAGCAAGCCATTCGATCTAAAGAACAAGCACTGCAAAAAGCGATACCAACTTGTCAATTCTCATTAAAAGAAACAACATTAACGAAACTGTGGTGTACGCGAACCGTTAGGCAACTCTGCATGAGTAATGGCTACGTTTCGTAGCTAAAACATAGGTGTCAATAAGACTAGCAAAACAAGTGTGCTTCAAATAGTGGCAAAATACATAGACCTGCAGGTGCCTTGGCCACTTACTATGTGAGACAAACTAGACGGCAAGGTCCATACGGTTCCAGTTGAAAACAAGATAGCACGATATTTGTGAGTAAAGTTTGATGTATTCAAACATACACATGGTTAGGATAACCCGTTGAGTAATATACTTTATAGGTTTCGAACAGGTGCTAGCGAAAAAGATGTACGAAGTATTTAAAAAGTGGTGGCTAGCCCTTTTAACTTTCTTAAAAACCAAATTAATTAAACATTTTCATAAGTTGATGATGAAAATAAAGTCCAGTGGGTTGTTGCCAGCATGAAATATATTTGAACTCTGTTTATTTGGCTAACTTTTACAGCTGGTTAAAATTTGTTAATTGGTTGCTGCAACCATGTAAGATTGGTCAACCCAGAATGCAGGGTCCCGAGAATCCCTTTAAGGTAAAAGAAGGCATATTACTGGGGCAGAAGGTATAGTCTGGAAACGGAAGAATTTGAGACTGTTAGCACGGCCCGGAGGCCGGCCAACCAGCCAGTGCAATATGGCCACATAAGTGACCGAAAAAGGCACTTCGAACAAACAAAGCATTTCACAGAAGCCCCAAACCTGTGACTGCGCCGAATACATATTTTTTTCGAAGGTGGTACCTTTCTTCTACTTTAGAAGAACATAAAGGATCCACATTAGTAGAAGCGAATAGCTATTCTAAATTTAAAGAACTTCTACTATTATGTCTACAATTGGATAATAAAGTTAAGCTGCTATGATTTAGTTACAACTTCAAAGAGTAGGGTCGAAATTGGCGTCTTTAATAAATTGTTTGTTTGGACTGGCGGCTTTTGATCACTTGGGCGGCCATATTGCAGCGTCCCGAGGCTCCCCTTTAGGTAAAAGAATGCGCAGTACTAGAGCAGAATATATATATTCCGGGAACAGACGAATTCGGGACTGTTGGCACGCCCCGGAGGCCAACCAACCGGCTAGAACAAGATGGCCACCCAAGTAACCTAAACCGGTAGTTCGAACAAACAAAGTATTACACAGCTCCTCTCTTCTTTCCAGCGTCGTCCCCGACGCTCCCCTCCGTCCGCCTCCCGTGTCAGCCATCACAACGTATTCAGTGCTGCGAGAAGCACCCACGAGCTAACCATCCCAGTCGTCGAGGTTCGAACGTATGTGTTCCTGTAGTGCCATCCATTCCGCGTGGCACTCAGTGCAGCAAATGCGCGCCTCTTGGCCCTCCTCTGGGCTTGGAGTCCACGGCTAGTGTCGCTTCAGTTGTTAATAGCTTCCCTGTCGAACACGAGGGCGAGGGAGATGTCGAAGATGAACATCGATCTCGACCCTTCTGTTACGAGATATCAGGGGTTCTCCCCTCCGTAGCACATGTACTTCTTTCACAACGCCGACGTTTGCCAGAAACGGCATGGGGCAGGATAAAATCTTCAAAGTCGGGTCCGCTTTCCGCTGCCACCAATGTAGCGTCCCGAGGCTCCCCTTAAGGTAAAAGAAGGCGCAGTACTAGGGCAGAATATATATATTCCGGGAACAGAGGACTTGGGGACTGTTGGCACGGCCCGGAGGCCGATCAACCGGCTAGAACAAGATGGCCACCCAAGTGACCGAAACCGGTAGTTCGAACAAACAAAGTATTACAATATTGTATTATCTAGATAGGTGGTCTCCGGGCCATGCCAGCAGCCCCCGTTACCTAAATTTCCAAAATATGTGTATTCTGCTCGGTCACTATGTAATATTTTATTTGTTCGAACTACCGGTTTAGGTCACTTGGGTGGCCATCTTGTTCTAGCCGGTTGGTTGACCTCCGGGCCGTGCCAACAGCCCCCAAGCCCTCTGTTTCCAGAATACATGTATTCTACCCCCAGTACTTTGCCTTCTTTTACCTTAAAGGGAGTCTCGGGACGCTACATTGGTGGCAGCGGAAAGCGAACCCGACTTCGATGGATTTTATCCTGCTCCATGCCGCTTCTAGCAAATTTAGGCGGTGTGAAAGAAGTACACGTGCTATGGATGGGAGAACCTCTGGTATCTCGTAACAGAAGGGCTGAGATCGACGTTCAGCTTCGGGATCTCCCTCGCCCTCGTGTTCGGCAGGGAAGCTATTAACAACCGAAGCGACACTATCTGTGAACTCCAAGTCCAGTGAAACTGCCAAGAGAGACCTGCGACGTTGTGGTCAAGCATCCTCCATAAGCTCTTTCTCCTGCTCCCAGATGTAGAAGATGCGGGATGCCATTGGATAGCATCGTTTTATGCTTTGCACACTCGGATCGCATGCCTTTTGTTCCTATAATGCCCGACCACCACATTTGCTCAGGTTTCTACGATGCCCTTGCGTTTCTTCTGCGCTATCAATTAAGCCTGGAATCGCAATATGTGTTGTGTGTCTCGGCCCATTTCGAAAACTTGGATTCGTACCTCCATCTTCCACTGGACCACATTGTCGTGAGAGAGGACGGCCAAGAAGCGCGCATTTTCTGCGCCGAGTGCTATGCGGAATTGATGGGACTACGGTAACACATGCGTTCGAATCTCGACGACTTGGACGGTTAGCTGGTGGGTGCTTCTCGCAGCGCTGATTACGTTGTGATGGCTGACACAGGAGGCTGACCAAGGGGAGCGTCGGGGACGACGCTGGAAAGAAGAGAGTGGCTGTGTAATACTTTGTTTGTTTGAACTGTCGATTTCGGTGACTTGGGTGGCCGTGTTGTACTAGCCGGTTGGTCGGCTTTTGGGCCGTGCCAACAGCCCCCCAGATCCTCTGTGTCCAGAATACATGTATTCTACCTCCAGTACTATGCCTTCTTTTATTTTAAAGGGAGTCTCTGGACGCGACACACTATGCCTTCTTTTACCTTACGAAAAGTCTTAGAACGCTACAACGTCACTTTCCAGCAACTATGCCTGTATGCCTGTAATGCTTTTTTGTTTGAACTGCCAGTTTCGGTGACTTGGGTGGCCATATTGTACTGAGCCGGTTGGTCGGCCTTTGGGCCGTGCCACCAACCCCCAAGCCCTCTGTTTCCAGAATATATGTATTCTGCCCTTGTACTGCGCCTTCTTTTACCTTAAAGTGAGTCTCGGGACGTTACAATGCCATTCCCGTGTTGCGCCTAGAAGTCATGAACTTCCAAGGGATAATGGTCCTAAATTGTCGATTAAAGTTTCTTAACGGGTTTTTTCACTATGCTTGCAAAGAGTCGTCGATATCTCTTTCACATCCATACTTGTTTAAAAGAACCCGAATGAATATCACTCGATAGCTTTAAAATAAGATTAGCATTGCAAGTAATAACAGACAAAATTACCTTTATTAAGAAACTGCCTTAAAGCATCTAGGATGGTTAGCATAATTCCCTGACTCAGATACTATTTTTCAATTTTCGCAGTACACTAAATCTAATTAGATTGGCATAACTAGCGGAAGAGGTTGACCAAGAAGAGCTCTAGGGACGAGGCTCAAGAGAAGAATAAGGTCAAGTGACATGGTGTGTAATAATGTTTGTGTTTATATACGCTTTGTAGGTGGGAGGCGGGAACACAATCTGCACGTAGCCAAGACTGAGTGGGTAAGGCTAGACTACTGGGCCTCGTTGTCCGGAGCCAAGGAAGAACACGTTGACTCAGTCTCGGCTACGTGCAGATTGTGTTCCCGCCTCCCACCTACAAAGCGTATGTAAACACAAACATTATTACATGGTGGTTGTTTGCTTTATTCTCAGTTTTGGATGAGGGTACTTTGGTTGGCCATTATACCTCCGCCAAATATGTTGGTCTCTGAGCCATTCAATTAGACCCAATTATTCGTTTACAATAAATGTGTACATTTTTATGAGTGCTGTGTCCGTAGCGTCCCAAGACTTCTTTTAAGGTAAATGGAGACATCGTACTAGGGCAGAGTACATGTATTCTGGAGGCGGAGCTATTGTGGGCTACTGGCATGGCCCGGAGGCCGGCCAACCGTCTAGCACGATATGGCCACCCAAGAAACCGAAATCGGCAGTTCGACTGAACAAAGTGCCGCAATGCCCGCTTTAGCCTTTAAAATGTCGTGTAGATTTACGATTATTTTTCTGTCCTGCGGCTTTTCACATATTTCGCTCACCTAGATAATTCGATTCTTTACTTCGATATTTGGAAAACCTACATGTGGAAGCGAACGCTTATTTTTGAAAAAAATTTAATTGTCTATGCTTGTAAAAGACTGAGTTACAACTTTTTTTGCAAATGACTTCTCCTTTGCTGTTAACTATTTATGATGTTCAAAGTTATCAAACTTTTTCCGTCTTTTTACATTAAGTAGTTTAACCAACAAATACTTAACAATTAAAATAAGCTTTTGCAGTTTCTATAGGAGTACTTTACCATTTTTGTGTGCTTGCGAATGAGTTTTACTATCCACTGCAGTGTTTTAAGTGGCTGTAGGGCGGGCCTTTTCGTTACTTCGTGTGGAGTATGAAGTTTAATAAGTCTGTCAGTTCGTCCAGCCGAAAGTCCCGTTTTAGGCATTTTAATGCCCCGTCACATATAAGGCGTCGGCTTATGAGTGCTCCTTTGTCGAAGGAGCTTCGTACAAAATACAAGGTTCGCAGTATGCCGATCAGGCGTGGCGATGAGGTGCAGATCGTGCGCGGTGAGCGCAAGGAGAATTCCTCCGCCAAAGTTATCAAAGTTTACAGGAAGAAGTTCGTGATCCACATCGAGCGCGTTCAATGTAAGAAAAGCAACGGTGTTTATGTCCCCATCGGCATTCACCCATCGAACGTAAGTAGCCCTCTTCCCTTCTTACGGCTTCTGATTTTTAGGTTGTTATTACTAAACTGAAGCTGGACAAGGATAGGAGGAACCTCTTGGAAAGGAAGGCTGCTGCTAAGCTTGCGGGTATGGACAAGAATAAGTACACCGAAGAGGTTCTGGAGTCTTAGAGGTGTAAATACATTTTGACCAAACGGCGGTTCGTAGCACTTCTGACCTTTTTGGGTTTTTGCTTCGTTCTGTTGGAAAGAATTTTAAGGGCACACTCTGTTGTACGTTTTCACTTTGGTCTGTAGCACCTCTTGTGGCGTTGAACCCCTGACCCTCCTTACAACCTGATTTTAAGTAGCCACCTAGCTTCGACCTTGCTAATGTACACGCTTCAACAAGATATATTTCCATACTATTTATTTGATTTGATTCTAGGTCGACTTGCTTCCTCTGCATACTTGCCGAGCAGTCGACGTTGAAGAGCAAGAACATAGGTCAACGTCAGTTTTCGCTGACTCGTTAGATCTGGCGCTGGGAAGTAAGAGGTGGGGATTGAAGCGGATAAGGGAGTCGTAGAGAAGCAAAGACTAATAGCGAAGCAAATCACAACGAGAAAGACGGGTGAACGGTGTAGCATCCGCGGTCCTATTGACTAAGCTCGATGTCTTTCTCCACCAGTTTCGCGGTCGTGGGATGCATATACTGTTTGTTCGCTTTATAGTTGTTGATCGCCTGTTGTTTAATGGATGGCCAGGCTACCAGCGCTCTAAAACCAAGGAAGGGTGAAGTGACAGTGGGCGAGCTCGACTATCGAGGTGTGCGTGATGTGTGAGGCTTACTTGTAGAGTGGCCTTGTGTATTTTATTCGTCCTTGACTGTTGAGGAACCTCAGGGCACCGTCCACTCCCGGAAGGTATTGCGAATAAAGAACAATTAGGGACCACCTAAAAACGGCGATGGATCACTCTCTCTGCTGAAATGGTGATACTCCACACTACTCACTATACGTAAGTACGTCATTTAGATCTACATAACTGGAAGGGTAGAAATAAGTGACTAACAGAAATCGGATTTCTGCATTCTTGGAGGTTGACACCGCGAGCATGTTGTTAAGAACGAGGAGATTGTCATGCGCAAGGGGAACGCATTTAAGCAGACGTTGCCAGAGTAACTGACGCTGAAGCGGAAGCATTGTCTCATACTGGCCTCGCACGTAAGCCGCTGATTCGGCGTCACTGCCCAGGGGAGTGCTTTTTATTCTCTCGGCCACCTTATCCACCACCGTCGATAGTTTTCGATTTGTCCTGTGGTGAATCATGGAGAGGAATTAGTTGTCGAAATTTCCACTGAATAGTATCAACTTTATCATTGATGGAGGAAGTGGAATTAGACTGCCAAAGTCCATTTCGGTCAGTTAAAATTGGTCGCTTTATTCAATACTGCAGTTATTATCAAAGGTATGGCTAATTTATGCACATATGATAGGATCACAGGTGAGTGTTTGGTCAGTCGGAGTACTGAGGATTGAACGTGCAACTACTCAGTCTATTTTGTTTCACTACTGAAGGCAGATGCTCCTCACAGGTAAAACGAAAATAATACTAACAATAACAATAATAGGGTAGAAGAAGACTCACTTAGGCACCCAGGGAATCGGACCGGCACGGTAAAGCCAAGAATTCCAATCGACTTCCTGGAGGACATTCTTGCCAAGGTGAGCAGATAGGAATTCCATCCACACTCGTGTGTGGAGAGAGTGTCGACGAAAATGCGATATATACGACTTCAACCAGGAAAGGATGGCCTCTAAAGGATAATGGTTAATAGAATATAAGAATTCTCAGTGTGGAGGAATTGTGAGCAAACAATTCACCTCGTTCTCATCAACGCAACCGTGTTACCTGAGGACTTTATTCGGGGTGTGGCAGTGACCGACCAACCTGTCCCTACCCGTGTGTGCAGTTTGTGTAAACATTAAAAGCACGATCCAATCGAATGTTCAAGTGACTGGAAGGCCTGTGAGGAATGTAGGTGTGCAAGTAAACTCACCTTTACCATACTTATTCTCGAGGAAGTAGAGGAGAAGAGAGCCCTTTTGATAAGGCACAGCGGAGAAAGCGTCGTCCGTGTGAACTCCCTTCAGACATGGCACCATCTTTGCCAGTGGATGCCCCTCCTTATAGTCTTCTAGCTGAAGCGTGTTTTTTTAGGAAAAAAAAAGAAGTGGGTATACTACGTGGAGATCGGTGGTGGTGACTAAATGGAAGGTAGGAGGAATAGCAACTCACACAAACAAGCAACTCCTCGTAGCCTAGCTCAATGAATAGCTCTCGGTAGTCGGTGCCATAGAGACGCTCCAAGATGAGACCTTCCACATAGGTGGTGTGACCCTCGTTCAGCCAGAAGTGTTCCCAATTGGAGTTGGTCACTAGATTACCCGTCCATGAATGCGCAATTTCGTGGGCAATAACTGATGTCAGCGACCTATCTCCAGCCTAGATAATGGGGGGATGCACCAGTTTTGGTCCGACTCCGTACACATGATAGAGGGTGGAATAAAAATGCCCGTTTGATGAGGTAAACATCCTTTGGTTTTGCGTAGTGTACGTGTTAAAGCGACAACAAATTGCCTTATTTTTTCTTAAGAACATCTGAACTCGCTCACTAGATAATGCCCAAAAACCCACACCGGCGGTTCTTCCCCTGATAAACTTCACACCAAAACAAGTGGTTCTTTACATTCTGCACTTGACGTGACTCCGGAGTGGTCATTTTGGTAAAAGCGGTAAAATTCAAGAGAATTTACTAATTGACAAGCAACAGGACCTCGAGAGTAACACCATTCCTCCTCAGAAGTCGGGGAGACCAATGGATACGGACGACTATGGTCAGGAACACGTACACTAGACGGTGAAAAGTTGCCCAGCAATTATGGTGAGCGTTAAAAATTTGTGTTTTTTTTGTTCAGTTTAAGATGCTTACTCACTAACAACTCAGCATTTAGGTCGCCATTTTACATCCAGATGCCATCTCCCGGTGTCCCACGTGGTCTACTTTCAATAGTTTAAGTTAGTGTACCATGGTGGAATTTTTTTAAGCTATCGCATCCACACAATCAGTGTGTTTTAGCACTAGCCACACCCTCATTAAACAAATTGTTCTTGATGTTGCTAGCCGAGTCTATGATAAATCACTTGTTACAAAAATATGGTAACTTTTTAACTGTCTATAGCATGAAGCACGCAAGAATGGTCTAAAAGGCTACGCACCTGTATGCCAACTAAGGCCGGTTAGTGACGGTTCAGAAAAAAAGTAGCAGGTTAGAATGCCGGCCATTTCATGGATAGGCATTGGCACAACAACCAAGAGCAACCAAAATTAGGTCTCTGAAATCGCGACCGCAACACACACCTTACCAGGGACTCGGACTTGACGGAAAAAATCGACCACCACAATTCAGATGTTTCAGTGCCATTATTACACCAACCTATTCGACTACTGTCAGGAGTCTCTGTTGATGTTTTAATCTAAACCAAGTTGTTCAAAGCACGGTTTGGTAGAAACAATTACAGTAATCTAATAATAAGACATCTACTTACGATAACGAGAGTAACGTAAGAAAAAAAGGGGTGCCATACATGCGAAGTAGAGAATGAACGTGTTAAAAAGAATGAGCATGAATGGGAAAAGGTTAGTGGCTTACGAGAAGGCAGGGAGTGACGAAGGTGAGACAGGGATTTTCCATACCCCCATAGGGAAAGCTGGGTGGAAGGACGAGGATGTCGTAGATGCCCCACTCGTAGTCGCCGCAGAGACTCTCTGCCACCGCAATCATGTCGTCGACTCCTTCAAACTCGACTTTTGCCCATGGCAGTACACTCGGCTCTGCCCATACAAACGACCGCTGTCCAATACGTCTGTGTAATAGGGAGTGAGGCATGTGGATGCTCAACCATAGGAAGCATCGCCAAACAAAGGATACGAATACAGCAGATTGACTATGATTTAAACTAGAAATTCACTTACCCCCGCACACCCGGTTTGCGAAATCTCGGTAAACCGTGAGTTAGGTACGTGAAGAAAGTCAATTTGATCAGTGCCAAAAAAGTTGAGAGCAGAAGCGTCACGTAGCAAACATGGAATATAATCGAACACTGTTAAACTTTTCAAAACCTCCCTATTAAATCAGACTATAAAATTGAAGGGCAGCATTAATTTTAAAAAGTACGCACAATTTGCAGTAAAAAGCAGTTTTAAAGCGCCGTGAAAAAATAGCACATCGCAAGTGCCAGACACTTCATACGCCTAGCGGAAAGCAACGACCAACTTTGACTCATATACCCATTTCTACTTTCAAGCGATAGACGTGTTCACTGAAATCATCAAACTTATCTCCGTTGCTACCTTAGTAACACTGGTGAAACTATTCATGCAACTAAGCTAGCATCAGCCACCCGTATTCTCGGTGTTCCAATGGACTCAAACGCTCTATCAAATCATTGATAAACGGGGTAGTTCCAAATGCACATCTGACTATTCATTACCATTTTCGCACCTCGTTCGGACCTTTGTACTGAGACTTCCCAGTTCAATTTCTGTTTAAACCGTCCATCACAAGCTGAGTGTTCACTTTTTGACTCGTTTAGGACCAAATTGGTTTTCAATTTGAGCACCAAACTTTGAAATATGTAACAGTTCGGTACGCAATTGGACGAATTTAGAATGCCTCCTCAGAACTGTCGAGTCTACTCAAAAGATTGGTCCCGTTATTCCCTCATAATGAAAAAAAAACATGGCTCGAACAGAGAAAAAAATTTACAATTCGTTCTGATTCGAAAACATTGAGAAGCCAATGACTTTCAAATGTATAACTGGTACCATTTCAGTGGAGCTACTTAAAGCGGAAGCACGTTAAAGCATTTATTTTAAATCAGCATGGTGATTTGTGTTGCGTCATCTTACTGATGTCACATGAAGCAGTTCCATCGCTTCGAATAATGCACCTTAGAGGCACAACATGAAAGCAACTTCAAATGAAATGGTAACGTTAAAAATGCGATTCATCGACAGTTACTTGCACATTCTGTTTCCAAAAAAACTCTTGCTTTAAAAACACCTTTTGGTGTGACATAAAAAACACCAAAAGGGCATTAAAACTGTAAGAAACAGTGTTACCAATCAACGCAGTACAGAGATCCTCAGGACTTACGACGACTTTATTTCGTGCTAATCAGCGAGCGCGATCAGAGATGGTAGCGCTATTTATTACGAAGTATCTAACTCCGATCCATAAAAAACACATCCACATGGAACCGTTTTTGAGTAAGTTGACAATTGGAAAAGTAAAGGAAATAGTATAAGCTGTAAGTTAAAAAGACCAATGACAATTCAGCACGCATTACAAAAGTAAGACCTTGCGTATTCGAATTTAAACTAAAGCTATTTATCCTATTTGCCCTTTTCGAAACTCGAACATAAGACTAGTTTATGGTTCTAGCTATTCAGTTTGAGAAAAAAACGAATTGAAAAATACACGTGATAGGGCTGAACCGAAGTGTCACAAACCGGCATCGTGATCAAGTTCAGTAAAAACAACATAACATAACATAGTGATATAAAGACCAGTTGGATGTGGTGATGCAAAATAGCTGAGAGGAGTAAGTTGCTACAGCTGCATCAATAGCGGCAGTAGCTACAGCGATGAGGTCACGCAACGTGTACAGAGTAATATATGACAGGGCTAGTAGCGGAGGTCATGGCGGTGGCTGTGTGAACACACGGCTGGACAGCCCGACATTAACAATGCAGCTGCAGCACGCGCACACACACACAACCGCACAGAGGAAGAGGGAGACAAAACAAATGTACTATTTTAAACTTCACAATCGGCAATCAAGTACCCCAGCTGTGCATTAGATGACTTCAAGACTGAGATTCCCTCCAACGATGTCCTAAGTGCAAAAATGTTTTATCTGAAGCTTGTAATAAGTCTGGTCGGATTTCCACCAATAATGAACCTAAAAACTGTTAGAAGGGTTGGAATTGTAGTTTGGTCCACAAATGTGATAAGTCTACGTAGTTGTCTTCTTGCGTATGGGCCAGCTTTAAAAAGTGCCATCGGAACACAATTACAAGGATGGGTTGAACATGAATACTATCATCTAAGAAGGTAGCGCAACCAAATCCCACAAAAAAAACCTAGGCGAAAACAGTGTTAATACAGTCCAATGCAAAACACAATAGCCTATACCCCTAAGTTGGCAGAAATTCGAATTCGACATTTCGCTTTTGAGACCTTAGGGTTTTATCGCAACATCCACCTCAGGGACAACTCAGAAGCTGGAATAACCTTATGAGGTGTATGGATGAGCTTACGCATGTTCTAGCTCCCCACAAGCCAGAGCAATGAGGTAGCTTGGAATGGGGATGTCCTGATGAAAGTAGTGGATAGAAGGTTTTTCCGGCTCATCGCAGTGGCGTGAAGGTGTCGAACGCTGCGCGCCCATCAGCACCGTCAACTCCGATGGTGCGAGCACCTGTAATTCATGAAGATAAACAAGTGAGTGCTTTTCAAAACATGAAATAGTAGAACACGCATACAAGAGCGTGTGGCGGTCTAAAAAGCCGATCAAGGTTCGCATTCTTATGTTGTGAATGTATTGGGATTTCGAAAACAAATGGGCTGGAATGAATGCATGAATTGGTAAGCTTACAAAACAAACATTGTAACATAAGCTGAATACGTAAAAAATGCGCATGCAAGCATTCATTCCGAAAATGGTCTACATGTCGGAAGAAAACCGCGTTGATTGCTCCACATTCAGCACGGCGTCTCGGTCCATTAATATTAAATAAGGGAATGGTGTGTGGTCTTAGTAAAATACGATGAGATGCATATGAGGCACAAATCCCCAAGAAATGCACACATGGCCAGACGCCTACTAGCGCATGCTTTGAGTAAATTCATGTAAACACAAAGCGAAAGTTGGCAGCACGCACAAATCGTATGGTCAATCAATCTTCGAAGTGCACGCGAGAAGAACGCAGCCTCAATTACAATTTGGAACAGCATGAATTGGAATGACGTGGCAGTTTCTACCAACCGCAAAAATTAGCAAATCTTTGAATCATTTTTGCAGAAGTTTCTTCGTTTCTCATTAATTGCCGTTGGCATTAAAAGCGCACTGCACAACCAATTTATGACCACTAAGTACAGAGCAGAAACATAAGCATCATCCGTCACAAAACACAAATGTGAAGATCATTTGAGTTATCCAAGTTGTCCAATAAATAATATAAGACTGGCTACCTGTGAGGGAATAAACAAGCTGCGGTGTGGACTGTTAATAAAATGCCCCTGGACAAAAACTTATTTTGGGAAAAGAGCAAGAGAATTCTACCTACACTGGCACTGAAAGTAAATTTGACCCGAGGTGTGTCTTGACACGGGAAAAGACTACGAGCGTGGGTAGCTTGGCATTGGGTAAATAGAAAAGGATGCTTTTTGTCCGCGGTCATCTGCGCATCTAGCCACTGAAGTGCAGAGGACTGCGGCATAGTGCAGTACTCTATAGCCACGACAAACCTAAAAAATAATGCATGAAGTGAAATAAATTCGGATGGAGAACCGGATTTTGGCTTCGAAAATGTAATTATGCCACCCAACACCAAAGAACTACAGTATATTTTAAGACATAATGAAGGAAATAGCTAATAAGGCAACAACAAAACCAAGCATCTCACCGAGCGTTTTGCTGACCAACGTTGATTGAGAGTACATTTCCCAAGTTTGGGTAACATCCCGCATCTACGGAGAATTCCACGGGTTCATCGTTAATATGTATGTGAGACACATTAATGTCCTTGATGTCCAATTTCTGCAAACAATTTGAAAAGAACTAGCTCATTCTTTATACGGCAAAACAAAGCAAGCATTCGGCGGCAAATGGGAGAGAAAAATATAACTTGAATGGAAGCTTAAATTTTAGCTGCTTTTCGATGGGATTAACGACGAACTAACTGAATTCATTTTAAACGCCCGGAGGTAGGTGTTTTGAAGAATGTGCGAAAAAAATAGTGGGACGAATATAGGAATATGAATAGCAGGATTAGCATACCAGAGTATCCCGGCATTGAGCATAAAAATCCATTGGCATCAAGTGGAGCTTAACGCAACCACTGACAACCTTGGCGTCAAAGTCTATTTTCCAATCAAAGTCGACATGTTGCGTTAAGAAAAGCTCCGGATTTGACTCAGAAGAAGGATCATCGATGGGGTCCAACTTTAAGTCGGCGGCTCCCTGTATAAAAGAACGCTGTCTTAAACGTGACACAAAATATAGGCATGCACACCTTAAAGTACAATTACATTTCACGAAAACAAATCTGCTTTTGAGCATAGCTTAATCGCTTCAAACTAATAGCGACCACAGAGCAAAGAACACGACGCCTCAAGTCCTGATAATGTCAGTTGTCGTGGGAGTCGTTTCCGTGCCTGTAATCTTACAATGATTACAATACCAAATTTATCAAATTCTGACACGGAAGCGGACAAAAAGCAGCCCTAAATTTCCCACAGACGAAAAATACCTAGCTAAAAGGGGTCAAGAGGCAAACGGAACGCAAACATATCTAAAGACAAAGGTTCAATGTAGCTTATCAACACGACAAACAGAAGCTCTACGCACTGATAGTATTTGCGCATTTGAAAGAGCCATGTTTACAAACCCAGTACTTTTGGGAGCAAACAGTGCATATGCAAAGCCAATCAGTCAAGCGTTAGCAGAAAGTTAGAATATGAGTGAGGAGGTGATGCGGCTTATCAAAAGGTAGAAACAAGCACAGATCAAATTTGTTAATATAGACAAAAGTCATAAAAGCAGGCATATACCAGAAAGTTAATTGATTTAACTCAGAACGGAACACATTGCTAGCGATCGAGAATTTAATAATGACTCGGGAGACTTACTAATTGATGTGGGCACGACATAGTCTTAATCAACGAGAAGAACAGAAGTTGACTGCACCTACAAAAACAAGGTGGTGATTGGGTTACTTGAAAATGTACTACTACTGGGTAAACTAAGCCACATATATATAAACAATAATCTATTAATTATATAAGTGCGATAATCATAGTTAAGCAAGCATGAGTGAAAATGTTTTTTAGAAAACATGATAGATTTCTTTGATAACATTTTTCGTCTTTTTTTAACGTATCTGAAAAACAAGCTATCTCAATACTTGAGTAATAAGTCGAAGACTATGCGAACCGATTCGTTATCCCATCAGTGCTTTGTGGTGCAGCAGAATTTTTTTAAATTAGCTTACGATAAGCTGCTCATGGATGAACTTTATTTACAGAATAGCAGATCCAATTTTGTATTGTACAAGGAATACAATTGTAATACTTCGTTTTTCGAACTGTTAAGTTGGGTCACTTGGGTGGTCATATTGTGCCAGATGGTTGGTCGGCCTCCAGGCCGTGCCAACAGTTCTCCAACCCCTCTATTTCCAGAATATATACTCTGCCCTGGTGCTATGCCTTCTTTTACCTTAAAGGAAATCTCGGGACGCTACAACATTAGATAGTGTCACCCACTCGCCTGCATTTTGCAATAGCTAATACTAATTAAAAGAAAGGCTAGAAGGAAAAGTTATGGGCTAGAGTTAGCTGGTGGCTAACACTGTTTGCAAACACTGTGCATCTCTTCATGCATTCCTTTTGTAATATAAGCATTATAACTGTGGCTGACCGTGATTCTTGTTCTATGCCAGCCAATTCAGCGTGGTCAACGCTCGTTTAACTACTAAGGAGCCAAGAACGATAGCTATAGGGCATCCTTCCTTTCCTCCTCTTCCCTTCTTCCACTTCTGCCACTAGAAATCTGGGTTTTTCATAGCACCTTTATGATAAATACAGGCAGAAAGCACGATAGATAGTGCTTATGTCGGAGACACCTCTGACTCCGTTGAGGAATCACCTGCATCCACAATTAGATTTAAATTGTCCTTCCACCTCCCGCCTACAAAGCACATTTAGAACATGAATATTACAAAAGTCACTGCATTTGTGTGTCTATAAAAAAGGACTTTTATCTATCTTCAATGACTGGTTTTAGCGATTTTAGTTATTTATTGTTTTTCCTTTTTGTGAGCTCCGGGATTTAAGGAAAATCTCATTAGCTTAGATATACCTAAAGCCAAACAGCACATTAGTGGTGTTGCCTTTTGTGTGATAGCCTACATTTGTAGTCATATTTTTCGTGGTTTCAATTCTTTTTGCATTGGCTTTCCTTTTCCATTATTAGTGCGTAAATTCTAACATCGCCCGGCCAAGATGTTATAACGCTTGGCAGAATGATAAGCTTGATATGTAGCGTCCCGAGGCTCCCTTTAAGGTAAAAGAAGGCGCAGTACTAGGGCAGAATATATATATTCTGAAAACAGAGGGCTTGGGGGCTGTTGGCACGGCCCGGAGGCCGACCAACCGGCTAGAACAAGATGGCCACCCAAGTGACCTAAACCGGTAGTTCAAACAAACAAAGTATTACACAGCCCCTCTCTTCTTTCCAGCGTCGTCCCCGACGCTCCCCTCCGTCCGCCGCTTCGTGTCAGCCATCACAACGTATTCAGTGCCGCGAGAAGCACCCACGAGCTAACCATCCCAGTCGTCGAGATTCGAACGCATGTGTTACTGTAGTGCCATCAATTCTGCGTAGCACTCAGTGCAGCAAATGCGCGCCTCTTGGCCCTCCTCTGGGCTTGGAGTCCACGGTTAGTGTCGCTTCAGTTGTTAATAGCTTTCCTGTCGAACACGAGGGCGAGGGAGATGTCGAAGATGAACATCGATCTCGACCCTTCTGTTACGAGATATCAGGGGTTCTCCCCTCCGTAGCACATGCACTTCTTTCACAACGCCGACGTTTGCCAGAAACGGCATGGGGCAGGATAAAATCTTCAAAGTCGGGTCCGCTTTCCGCTGCCACGAATGTAGCGTCCCGAGACTACCCTTAAGGTAAAAGAAAGCGCAGTACTAGGGCAGAATATATATTCCGGGAACAGTAGACTTGGGGGCTGTTGGCACGGCCCGGAGGCCGACCAACCGGCTAGAACAAGATGGCCACCCAAGTGACCTAAACCGGTAGTTCAAACAAACAAAGTATTACATGATATGCTAAGCCACTCATAAAAAACTAATGCTTTTGTGACGTAATGAGCTTATTATTATTTATTAACGTAGTGAAACTCGCTTTGTGCGACATAAATCACCTATTACCACCAACAGTTTAGCTTTCTGAGTCCATTCCAAGGATGCAATAGAACGAACCGATAAATATAAGATAGGAAAGACGAAGGAGACGAATGAGGAATGCAATAGCATGTCTAGAAGGCCATGCCTTAATAAGTTAAAACCTCTTGGTTCTCTATTGATAGTACCCTTCCTTATTTGCATTATCTTGTTATTGTGGCTGTAATACATTGTTTGTTCGAACTGCCGGTTTCGGTCACCTGGGTGACCATATTGTACTAGCTGGTGGGCCTGCCTCCGAGCCCTGCCAACAGCTTCAAAACCTTCTGCTTCCATAATATATATACCATCCAAGTGCTATGCCTTCTTCCGCCTTAAAGGAAGTCTTGGGATGCCATAGTGGCATCTCAAAACTTCTTTGGAGGCAAAAGCTTGCTTGGCACCCGCGTGGTCGGTATGTATTCGTCGAAGGGAAGAGCTTAAATCCACAGACTAGAAATAAGCTTTAACCTACACGGTTACGAAAAAGTGGCTGAAGAAGCGGTAGTTAAACTAGCAACCGAAACACTGCTAGAGGGATTTAGACCGACTTACATTAATTTTTGAAATATACTGTGCTGTTTTTGTACATGAACGATCCATTGTGACGTTGCCTATCTCCCCTAAAACCACTAAAGCCAGGTAATGATTCCTTGCCTTCTTCTTCTCCCTTCTACCAAACTTACTATTAAAGATTAGATATTTACAGACATCTTTACTGTAACACAGGAAGGATGTGGGGTGGTAGGGCCAAAGAATTTATGACGGTAAGCCTTGGACCCGAGAATGCGAACACGTCCGTCCACGACTAGGTTTAAGGTGTCTTCTCGCCACTCGCCTACAAAGTGCATTTAGAGTACCTAGGTGTTGAGCCAGGTAGTGACAGAAGTTTACAACATGCAGAGTGTAAAAAATGCAACACGCAGAAGCTTACAGTTTGTGCAATTTAAATAAACAGTTCTGCGGTACAGCGAATATTGCGATGCACTGTTTGCTTCATTGCCCTTCTCAGTTAAAGTCACTTGATGTGGCCATATTGTAGCATCCCGAGATTTCCCTTAAGGTAAAAGAAGGCATAGCACTAGGGCAGAATATGCATTCTGGAACTAGAGAGCATGGGAAATGCTGGCACGGCCCGCAGGCTGGCCAACCGGCTGGTGCAAAGTGGCAACCCAAGTGACCGAAACCAGAGGTTTGAACAAGCAAAGTATTACAATATTGTATGCCGGCTGTGCAAGGCCTCTGGGACATGCCCGTAATACTTTGTTTGTTCGAACTACCGGTTTCGGTCACTTGGGTGGCCATCTTGTTCTAGCCGGTTGGTCGGCCTCCGGGCCGTGCCAACAGTCCCCAAGTCCTCTGTTCCCGGAATATATATTCTGCCCTAGTACTGCGCCTTCTTTTACCTTAAGGGTAGTCTCGGGACGCTACATTCGTGGCAGCGGAAAGCGAACCCGACTTTGATGGATTTTATCATGCTCCATGCCGCTTCTGGCAAACGTCGGCGTTGTGAAAGAAGTGCATGTGCTACGGAGGGGAGAACCTCTGGTATCTCGTAACAGAAGGGTCGAGATCGATGTTCATCTTCGACATCTCCCTCGCCCTCGTGTTCGACAGGAAAGCTATTAACAACTGAAGCGACACTAGTCGTGAACTCCAAACCCAGTGGAACTGCCAAGAGAGACCTGCGACGTTGTGGTCAAGCATCTTCTATAAGCTCTCTCTCCTTTTTTTGGGCGACTCGTCGTTCTTCGTCAAAGTGCGTATCTACAGACGTAGAATGCGCAGCACGCCATCCAACGGCATGGTTTTATGCTTTGCACACTCGGATCGCATGCCTTTTGTTCCTATAATGCTCGACCACCACATTTGCTCAGGTTTCTACGATGCCCTTGCGTTTCTTCTGCGCTATCAATTAAGCCTGGAATCGCAATATGTGTTGTGTGTGTCTCGACCCATTTCGAAAACTTGGATTCGTATCTCCATCTTCC
Source organism: Taenia multiceps (assembly GCA_001923025.3). Classification (NCBI taxonomy): domain Eukaryota; kingdom Metazoa; phylum Platyhelminthes; class Cestoda; order Cyclophyllidea; family Taeniidae; genus Taenia; species Taenia multiceps. The sequence continues at coordinate 75,585,367 of CM010311.1, read as the reverse complement.
ATTGGACCACATTGTCGTGAGAGAGGACGGCCAAGAAGCGCGCATTTTCTGCGCCGAGTGCTATGCGGAATTGATGGCACTACAGTAACACATGCGTTCGAATCTCGACGACTTGGGCGGTTAGCTGGTGGGTGCTTCTCGCAGCGCTGATTACGTTGTGATGGCTGACACGGGAGGCTGACCAAGGGGAGCGTCGGAGACGACGCTCGAAAGAAGAGAGGGGCTGTGTAATACTTTGTTTGTTGGAACTGTCGTTTCCGGTGACTTGGGTGGCCGTGTTGTACTAGCCGGTTGGTCGGCCTTTGGGCCGTGCCAACAGCCCCCAAGCCCTCTGTTCTCGGAATATATATTCTGCCCTAGTACTGCGCCTTCTTTTACCGTAAAGTGAGTCTCGGGACGCTACAATGCCAGCCCAAGCGACATGAATTCAAAGAAGTGATTGATAATTAGATAATTTAATTGTTTAAATTTTCAAAACCTCAAATTGAAATAAACATGTTGAAACACCTTATTAAATCGGATACTTGGCTTTGAAAAAGGCCTACGTTATTTTATAAGTCTTGCATATCATTTCATGGTGTTCCTTTTAATGTTTCCGTTAAATCTGGGCAAACCTTGGTCCAGCAATATAATAATATTTTTAAAACACTTAATTTTCTATGCTTTTTAGTGGACATTTTGAATTTTTTTACTTCAAATGTCTTCCTTTACATTGTTTAAGTGATCTTGCCTTGATTGGCTAGAACCTCCCGTATTTATTATAAGCATTGACATGAAGTAAGTCGGTCGTGTTCCTCCGGGTCGGGGGTGTTTCTGACTCGTCTTCGTGATGTTAGCTAAATGAGTTGCTTGCATTTCATGATTTCGAATCTACTCTTTTGGCGCGTGTACTTACATCTTTGTCTTGTCCTAAAGCTTTTTTTTCACTTAGGGCTGCAAGCTTTGATTTGCGTGAGCCATTTCTTTTATGTAGCTGACTTTTGCCTGGACTTAGCGGCAAAATGTTTTGATATCTGGTATTCTATATCTAAACAGCATTAACTTATTCTGTTTGTCACTATCACTGGCACTGGTATTCAAATATTGGACTTCCTTCTTGATTTTTGCGCTTCATACCCAACAAATGTCAACATTAAGATTTTTCCTTGTAACTTGCCTCATTTAAAGTCCATTTGATTCTAACAGCCCTTCGTGGACCCCGCAACCAAGCAATGTAAGCATCGGCAGCATCCTCAACAGCAACCCTCCGGGTTCTGTCGAGCAGATGCAGCCAACCCCCATCAATCAGCTCGTCAGTGTTGTTGGGAGCTATGCAGCCCCTTCCAGTACTCAGGCACACAGTAGGCCGCCGTATACTCCAAACACTCCTGGTACACCATTTCACGAACGCGATGGTGCGATACCTCAGCCACAGCTACAGTAAGCGTAATTTCTGCCGCCCGTCACTGTTGCTTCTACCTGCATAAATGTAGGAACTTTTTTCTATTACTTTCAGAAACATTGTGTGTACAGTAAATCTTGAGATAAGATTGGACTTAAGACGGATAGCTCGGAGCGCCCGTAACGCTGAATACAATCCCAAACGATTCGCCGCCGTGATTATGCGTATTCGGGAGCCACGAACCACTGCACTCATCTTCTCCTCTGGCAAAATGGTATGCACTGGCGCCAAAAGTGAAAACGAGGCGCGTCTTGCTGCGCGCAAGTACGCTCGGATAATTCAAAAGCTGGGGTTCGATGTAAGATTCACTTTTCTTAGTGCTTGATATCATTTTTTCTATTCATATGCTCCAACTCATACCTGATGGTTAATTATCCTTGAATTTTCGACCTGGAACAAAAAACATCAACAAGTCATACGGCATTGCACCATAGCGTATTTCCTAGGACTTGAGATAATTAAACTTAGTTTATCGACTACTTTGCTTCCCCGCTTTAGGCTCGGTTCAAAGGTTTTACAATTCAAAACATGGTGGGATCCTGTGACGTGCGGTTCCATATCCGTCTGGAGGGCCTAAACGCTGCACAAAAGAAATTTACCACGCAAGTTCCGACCCGAGCGAGATAAAGATGTTCTTAAGCAAGACGGCAGTGTTAAGGAAATTTTCTTCTTTAGATATGAACCCGAGTTGTTTCCTGGTCTTGTTTATCGGATGCAAAAGCCCAAGATTGTCCTTTTGATTTTTGTGTCGGGGAAAATCGTCTTAACTGGTAGATGCTTCGTACCTAACTGTATTTTTCGTTATGAAAGCATTCGTATAAAATTTTTTGATTAACTTACACCATCGTGACCGCAGCATTGTGTCTCATTATCTACTTTTCATCACTTAACAGGTGCCAAAGTGCGAGATGAGATCTATCAAGCCTTCAATAACATTTATCCGATACTGAAGAACTTTATGAAATTGGATTCAGACAAATCGGGACTGCATCAGCCAGCACTTACTGGCTAATCGCCTCGTTTATCCGTCTGTGCATAAAGAACTAGCCTTTCAGTCCCCTGTATACACAACCACAGATGATCCACCCCCATTCCTGTTTTTCTATCATGTCAAATGCTTACATATTCAATCCCTGTGACAGTAGAGTTTGTATTGATGTTGACTGCATGCTCCCTTGTCTTTGGATGGTGGGGATGTATAGACTGATTTTTTTCTACTCCTACTTCGACGCTTGTCATGCTATGAGTAGTTGTCCACGAGGGTCAAGGACGGGATTTGTTTGATCCACGCGCCACGGATTGATTTGTCCTGGTGGGGACACGTGAATTTGCTTACGATAGCATGTCTCTGTCGTGAATAGCGATTATTCTCCTGCCTAGCTGAGTTTACTTTTTGGGTTTCAGCTTAAAGAAAATCTATTTTTGTCATATTTATAATTTTTATAATCAGTTCTAGGCTATGTTTTCAAGTTATGATCGAGGAAGCAGTCGGCATCACCAGGTGGTTCTAGTTGAGTGTGACTTGGATGAGGCAGATACGTGGGTCCGGGGTACAAGGAATTGTTCACATTTCCTCAATAGTCAAGAGCGATGCATTGGCCTCAAAAGTAGCAGACCTGTGAACTCCATGAATCGACACGCGGTAGAAATGCTACGGATTCTCAATTGTGTACCCCCAGGGTATTCACTCTCCTGCAACCAGCATATAGGATTTTTTGAGATGCCTCCACGACCCTCCATACCTCTAACCAAAGCCACACAAACAACAGATTTAAGCAGAAAAGAATCATCCAAGAATGTGCGTATACAACGCAAACTTGATGGGCGAGAAAAGCACGCCACTTCCAACGTATCACATGGAATGAGGTCAAAACAGCCAGCACCAACGAAACAGCGTTCTCAAGGTAGCTCAACTTTGAAGACATCTAGGATGCTAACCTCTACGTGTCCAAACTTTATCACTGTTATTACACAATCCACAAACAATACTACAAGAAGATCCTCACAGAACAGAAGCACAAAGATCAATAGCTCCACTATGACACACACATTGCCCATCCGGTCTATAATGAAAGGGGCACCAGAAATTGACGTTTCATTGCCAACTAGAGATAAAAGGAAGAGAATTGAATGCACCATAGATTACACATATTATTTGAACAGGTACTACTCCGAGGCTACTAGCATGTACAAAAATTACCACAACAAGATTGAAGTGTGTACTCCCATCGTACAGCCAAATTACCGTTTTCTCAACCGTGTAAAATTCATTGCGAATTACTTGGAGGGCACAATCGCCCTTCCAATGCATCAAATTACCACGATGAATGCAAAGATCGGGATTGCACGTTTCAGGCCAGTAATAAGTAATGTACAGGCCTCAAAATTATACAGAGCAATAAAGCATGCTTCGCCCATACCCAAAACTACTCCGGCTCCATCCCTCGTGCACAAGCCTCCGTGTGTACCCAACTTCTCCCTCGTGTACATTGAAAGTGTGGATAGTTATTTGGTTCAAAAGGAAAGGCCCTCCTTCAAGGGTGATCACAAGTCGGCTTCACTGAGGCAGACACCGATTACTCCGCGCATCTCTCGCCACCATACGGAGTACTACATTTCACCAACCCCAGTTGGTGAATCAATACTTCATAGTCAACAGGTTTGGACTAGCATGGTCAGTAATCAGGTGTCTCCAGCCTCACAAAAACTCGAGATAACCTCATCCGAGGTTCAGACGACCCCAGATTTGCTCGACACCCTCACCGTTGAATCTAGGACGCGAGAGGACAGATCAAAGCGCCATAGTGGTAGCATATTCAGTCTAATCCAACGACGTTTGCATAAACTCGGCCCGAAGAGTGGTCGTCACAAGTAACTCCACAAATCCTACTGATATCGCTTCATTTCTTTTATATACATTCAGATCATAGCTGGTTTTGTGAAATTTTGTTTACCAGAATAGGGTTATTTTAAAGATGCTCCATTTATAAGACTTTTACGCATAAAAGCACTTCAGCATATTTGAATTGGGCGTATTTGGTCGACGAACATAACCCCAAACAACTACGTCTTTATTAATTATCCCGGAGATATTGTGAGAGAACGACTGCAACAACTTCCTTTGGTACTATGCAGCACAAGTTAGTCTATCACACAACAAATGGATGTCTCCCTCCCTCAGTTCCACGGTATTTGTAGAGCTCACGTTCAGTCTCGTAGTAACGGGGTCGAAAGAACTCCACCACGTTGCCCCAATAGCCCTGATTAAAGGGATTTCTGAATCCCGTTTTTGCGCTTCCAAAATGCTCATATCTCCGCCAGTTTGTCAACTCATTTGTCGTCATGTTGAAAAGAGCGCAGCTTAGCTTCAGAGTACAAGAAAAATGAGGCGATTTGGGACTTATCCTTTTCATTTCAGCTACACCTAGCTGTAGGGTAATGGGATTACCTGCCTGAGATGTAATCTCGTTTAAACTACAACAAAATTATTACCGTCTAAATTTATATGAGCACAATCGACGTTAAAGGTATTATATGATGAGATTGGCCTACCGTCATAAAGCATGCGTTAAGACCGAACATCCAACCGATGGAGAGGAGGATCAGCGTCACTATCTCATAGAGACTGGTCGACTCAGTCTGTTGCCAGTACCTTACTGCCAGTGATCCAATCCAGCTACTCACGATCGAAACCACAGCACTGGTTAGAAGGAACCAAACTCTAGAATAGGAAAGTCAATGAAAACAGTTTTGAGTCGGAAAGCGCTCTAGGTATTAAAGTCAAGGCTCACCGATTGTCCTGTCCAACACAATTGTCTGTCACGGGACAGTGGTGATCCATGACCCTAACACAACGGTTGCAGAGGCTGCAGTGTTTCGCTCTAATCGGCTTAATGCAGCCACAGGTGTGACAGAGACTGCTCAGACGCCGCTTGACGATCCGAATTGAGCGTCGCAGAGCCTGTATCTGCAGTGGCAGCAACTGGGTTTGAGGTGCTTCCCCCTCCACGGACAGAAGACTAGTGCGCTTTTGAAGCCTTCTGCATTCATAGAAGAGCTGGAAAAATTAGTCATCTGTAAGGCAAGTCGTAATCTCCCGCTAGGAAGTCTGATGTAGCCAAAAATAGTCTCCCTTAATAAAATAAGCGAAGTCAACTCGAAAAGTCTAATTTTACCTTCTTGACATCAAGCTAGAAACTAGGACGAGTAATCAAATAGAAAAGTGATCAAAGCTCAGCGCTCGCCTAGTCTTTTAACTGAATTAATGCCAAATTGAAGAGCTACGCAATCGGTGCTACTCTTTTGGGTGATTTAAATGCGGATAAGTAGTGATTATGTCTGCTCGCCTCTCGCATTTCTTCCTCGTATTCAAACGTGTTGGTGGGAAGAAAGCCAGGATCCTTGTATACTTCAGTGAAGTAACAGACCCACAGAAATGCATTCATGCAAATGAAGACAACTGATTCTGTTGCTGATAAGGCGACATCACTCCAGTAGATCTGAAACATGGATAAGCTGTCAACCATCGGAAAAGGTAGACTCATAAATAGGCATTGTGGAAGAGCATGAATCTAGATTCATTGCAATAATCAACGGGAAAGCTTAAAGTAAAAGAATGCATTTGTTCTTTTTGGCAAACAGAGACCTCGCACATTGAATTCACTTAAAACGCACATTTATTATGAGATAAAGATCGAAATCAGAACGGCTTACACGGAAATACAGGTAGGGGTAAAGCCACCCAAACGAAATAGCCAACATCCAGAAGTGCATGGCTCTTCGTCGACCAGGTGGACCGCAAATGGAGTACCTTGGGTCCAAATAAAGAATCTTAGACTTGCAAAGTTGTTCATCATAAATTCTAGTGGTAACTGATTAGCCCTATCTGTTTACTGCTTCAGATTATTCTTTTCATTAAGGCATCTAATTTACAGCAGGAATGATGCATCAAGGGCTAATCTTCCAAATTGTCCACTTACATCTACAGATTAAACCATATCATAGTGCTGTTAATCTAATAGGGATCATAATTAACAGTAAGTAAGTGGGATAGTTTAAAAAACCTTACTCACAGAATTAAGGGAAGTCGGCCTGGCGGGGTTGAGATATGTCGAGCATTTCCAGATTGATACAACTCATTTTGAATCAGGGCCGCCAACTCGTAATAACCATGTCTACCCGCCACATGTTCAGGAGTTTGGCCCTCTTCATTCCTTATAGTCACATTATAATCTCTTTTCACTGACACTGCGCACAAAGTTTCCGAATCCGTTACTTTAAAGTGTGTGAGAGGTGGATAAAGTGTGGCTCTTAGAATGCTAGATGCTGTTGCCATGTTGCCACTGGCACAAGCGACGTGCAAGGGGGTGTTCTTCCTTGTGTCCTGACATTCAACTGCCTCGGGAAAAAAACGTAATAAAAGACTGCATACATTTGGACCACCTATTTAGAAAAAAAAACCTTCACAATTTCGGAGGAACACTTAGTGAACGAATGCGATTGCTCATCATGCTTACCAGATTGTGCTGCGAAATGGAGGGGAAGAGAATTGTCGGAGTCCACTGTCTCCAAATCAGCGCCACAGAATATCAGCATTGATACAAGTGCCGTGTTGTTAGATCTACAGGCTTTGGAAAGGTATCGAGAGATGTATAATTCATTTAATTGTCATTAGCAATGTAGCTGACATTAGTAGGGCACTGAATACAGTTCGAATTGAATAGCTTTTAGGAAATCATTTCAAGAGATCAGACCGAATAATTATAGTGTTTTTGCCATATGAAAACTTAAAGCTTTAGCTTCGATGCCATAGCGACCTAAAACGTTACGAACAATTGTGATTGCAGCTAAACGTTTCGTTCCTCCCAAGAGTCCTAATTGTGCTCGCTACATAGGAGAAGATTAACTAGTTCCGTTTCAGCAATCTTGAATGAGCCACGCATTTTTAATTTAAGGAGAGACAAGTTCTACATGCTAATGCTTTTAAAAAGTCGTTTCGCTGAGCCAGCACTTCGTATTTACAAACAAAAAAAACACTCAAACATTCAACATATCGGCATAAGAATTTGACGAAAATTGGCGGGGGATTAAATGTGAAAGGAATGGTACTGGATTTCTTACTGAGACAAAAACACACTTTCATGAGACATAATTACTTCGAATCATGTGCGTTATTCAACCGATAAGCACGCACCAAGATGAATTGCTGATAGTCTTGTTTTATCAGCTCTATTCACATCCTCGGAACGGCACAGCAACAGAGCCGCAGTCTCGAAACTACCCGATAGACAAGAAGTCATAAATGGACATTGACCAATGGCATTTGGTGAGTTAAGACTGCTGTCAAAGCTGTCAAGATAAGCAGCAGTTTTGAAAGCATCTCCAAAAGCCGCGTGGTGAAGCAACGTGTCCTTAAATGCATCAGTGATTGTCAACAATTCTGGACAGCCTTCCAAGTATTTCTTAAGTTTTTTCAGCTTTCTAGCATTAAGCTAATAAAATTACAAACCCTAATCTCGCCTCTTTAAAAATAGGATTAACTAATATTTCGTCGCGCAAGTACGGAGTCTTTGGAATTTTATTCCTCTCAAGGGCTAGATACATAATCTGTTTCCGTGTAAAGCGCCTCTATATATAGTTTTCTCACGCTAGACAAGGTCCTCAATGCACCGGTTACTTAAACGTCACTTAACCACCTTTACCTTCATAAAAACTTAGCAACACAAAGGCTGGAATGAGCATAGTTTAAAATGCATTTCAAATTAATCTACACGCTACATAGCCGATGGGTGTATTTGGGCTTTCATACAAAAAACCTAGCTTACAAAAGGACTATATTGATCGATCTGTTAATCTTGAGACAGTTCCTGTTCTGCCTTCGAATTATTTTCAGAGAAGGGGTTCCTTTTCTAAACAAGAAACACACCCAACCCACATACCACTAGCACATTCACCGACCCCACACCCAAAAGCGTCGTGCGCCCCACCCCACCCACCTTCCACAACGCAACAGTCCAACAAAGGCCACGCGTGACGCAATCCAAACCCCCTCTGGGTACCTGATCCACAACATCCGCGCCAAATTATTGGAATTCGAGTCAAAACATGAGAGCACCAAACACAGAACTTTTGAGCAATATTACAGGCTTATTGACATGAGAATCCGTTAATATGTAGAGTCGTACATCTTTTGCAGGCGTTGGACTTCGTGGGCCTCAATCTTCTTGAACAAAGGCTTTGGCTAAAATAAAAACGGGCACTTGAACTATGCGAGGCGAAAACAAGTACTCGGTTTTGCTGGCAGAATCTTCTACTAGCAAATTAGCCATGAATCGCTCAAAGTGGAAACGACTAAACCTCATAGTAGATCGAATAGATTGTGTAGAGCAGCTAATCTTGCTGTGATGAGTCAATACGAATTCAGCGAATTAAGTGCTATAAGTGCCTATAGCCTTAAAACCGCGCTCCTGCTCAATATTCTGGAAAGCTAAAGTGGTTGGTGATCTCTAAACATTCTAGCAAATCGTACTCATGCTCGATCGCCTATATTCACTAAAAGCACCCTCTAACAATAACTACTCGAAAGGCAATCACTATAAAACATGTGTAATTTAGAACACCAAGACGAAATTCGGTGACGGACTCACCCACCAGACATGCCCAAACTGACCTCGCTTGCTCATTACGTCGGTTATAGAAGAAATCCGCCCCGAAACTTCTATCTCTCACTTGTCTGGTTGGGGAGCTCAACGGGATTCAGGCGACCCATTTTATAACAAAAAGACCCATCTAGCTTTTAACCGGCTAAAGGGTGGCATTGCACATCTCATAGACAGACCATAAACAAGCAAAGGACTCAAACTCCAGAGAGCGAGAGCTAGGCTATGCTATGCACTAACTAACGAATATAAAACCTCATTTAGTGAGCTTCGCATCTCCAGCGATCGGTGGTAGTCGTGTCAGCTGGGGATCTGCCGGTACACCTTGTAATGTATTAGAGAGAGCTGTGAACAATACAGTACATATTGAGCAGCAGAAACCAACCTCGCCAATCACATGCCCCTCAGGCAGGAGACAGATGATGTGACCACCATTGGTGACCATGGGTGCAAGGCTGCGACGCTCGGGAGGCAGTTTGCACTGTGCAAAGATCTCTTCTGCAAAGGTGGGCATGAAGGGACGTAGGAGGATGCCTAACAGTGCAGCGATGTTACAGCTCACTCCTGTCACCACACCAGCTCGCTGTCTGCAAGAAAAACGCGGACAAATCCAAATGTTACACAATTATCGCAACTACGATCTCGGTCCACATAAATTAGGCCAAAGGATTCTGACATAGTGTCGGAGGACTTATAGAGGACCCAGGGTTTCTGGGCCTGTAGGTAGCCATTGCCGAGACGGGAGATACCTAGAACCGAGCGAATACCCTCACGCAAACAACACCTTTCCATATTATTGATGTATTCTTGCAGAATGCCGTTCACCCGAGCCAGGAAGGTCACATCTTCAGGTTGAAGGTTCTTCATACTCTGCACGGTGGAGTTAAAGAACTTCACCACAAACATAAGAGGTCTAGACGAAAGGAGTGTTAGGAGTTAAAGACAAGGTCCACTTGCCTGTTGATAAAGTTGCCAAGGTTGTTTAGCAATTCACCGTTATTTTTGAGAGCAAAATCCTCCCAAGAGAAGGTGCTGTCCTGCAGAGAAAAAATCACATTAATCACAACCAAGATGGTGATTAATAGGGGTAAAAAAGACCGGCATTAACCTGAGTTTCGGGACGAATGTAGGCTAAATAGAAACGCCAGATGTTGGACTCAATTCCACTGTCCTTGGCGTTATTACCGAACACACCGACTCCCCGGCTCTTGGAGAACTTCTTTCCCTCATAGTTAAGGTATTCTGGAATAAACAAATGCACTTAGAAAAAGATGACTGAAGTTTGACTATTAAAACGGGCATTGACGGGAATGCACATTAAAAAAAATGAAGCCATCCAACTTAACGAAGATTCTAAATAAGGGAGTAGCCGACCTGTGGCAATGATGTGCTTCACTAGAGTGAACTTCTTGTTGCTGCCTAGAAGGCAGGCGGGGAAGATGGCAGAATGGAAGAGAACGTTGTCTTTGGCCATGAATTGGAAATACTCCACCGATTCCACATCCTCCGACGGCAGCCACCATTGGCGCCATTCTTTCGTGTAGTTCGCAGTGATCGAGATATATCCAATGGGGGCATCAAACCACACGTAGAAAACCTATCAGGGCGAAAAATTACATTACCCAACAGGTGGTGAATTCAAACTCGAGCTCTGATTATCAATGAAACACGTGGTCTCATGCGGTGTGAGCTGGATTATGATTACTATCCTACTGATCAGTCAAAAACCATGGAAGTGTTCACAAACAGAGCCTCGCAGCAAAAAGAATCCTTAACTAAAAGAGAGGCAGAGCAGTGAGAAGATGCGAGGCTCAAAACAACTGGTTCAACAAGCGCTAGATACAAGCAAAGAATTGTTAATAAGAATGCCATTTACATAAAAATTGTATTTGGAGAATCACATTATTACTGCGATTCGGAGTGGGGTTGGTAAACATGTTCAAGAAACGAAGAGGAGGGAAGCTTGGCCCTAGGAAGCATAACTAATTCGTAATTCAAAAGGGTACAGACCTTGTTTTTGAAATTAGGCAGAGGCACTGGTACGCCCCACTTGAGATCGCGAGTGATGCAGCGTTTCTTGAAACCATCGCGAAGCCAGGTGCGAGCGATAGACTGCGCGACTTGAGTCCATTTACAGTTGGGATCCTCCACACTCTCACTGAAGAAGGCGTCTACTTTCTCCTCCAACTAAAAAAGCGTAACCACACCAATCGTGACTGTGTATTTCATCAAGTAGACTACAGTCCTTCATGATTTAGTCGCCATAGTAGTAAAGCTCAGATTTTTATGTCAATGAGCGGCACCTCAACATTGGTGGCAGCTTTTCCAAGGGATCTTCTAAATGACCACCACGATTTTAGAATTCAATAGCTGAACACTACTCCATGGGAGACAGCTGGTATGGCGACTATACCCATATCGAATTCTTCATAACGGTCGGTGAAATAGATAACTGAGGAGAGAATATACTTAATGGAGTCGCACCCATTAGAAAGGCAATACATTGGAGGAGCGGAACAGATGCGGAGCTTATCTCCACAAATTTACATTCTTTTGCGTTTATAAATAGATTCCTTTGACCTATTACCATACTTACTTGATATTGGCAAATTTAGACTACAATTGGCATGTGATTCGTTTATTCTACATGCCTTCTAGGCACCAAAATGCTTGTCGTCTGCGGATAGATATGGGTATGGAAAGCGCACTGATGATTCAGTAAAAAAATAGAATACTGTTGTGAGGCCGTGTCAACGGCGTAAAAGCGAGGTCATGAATTAAATCTCAGAATAGTGGTAGTGATCGCCCGTATTAAATGTCATTGTTATTCGAGCAATATAGCGGCAAAAAATCACTGACGCTTTGCTTTTCCCTTTCAAATGAATAGGTCTAATACCAAGTATGTGAACATGACAAACCGTGGAAAACTTTATGAGTCATCCATAGCGAGGTTTGATAGGCAAACTTCATGGTGAAGAGATAAATGATGATGAACGTTTAGTGAGATGGAAATGATGGCAGAAGGATTGACTTTCATAAATGGTCCAACCACTTCAAACACGCCAGATGAAATTGAATGAGAGGAAAAGAACTGAAAATAATAAGCGAGAAAACGTCGGAACATTCCAGATCAAAACCCCATGAGGTTGACGTCAATATATTGTTCCTTTAAACTACTATTTTCAATCACCCTAACAAAATCAACCACCGAGAGTGGTAAATGGATCGCAATAATCTCAATATAGGACTGAAATATGGAAGTGACCATTGAGATTACAAGCAGAATTCAATTAATGAACTCTCAATGGTGAAAATAGGACCAATGGCACAGATAACACCTATTAAGGTTAAACATGCCATTATGAACCAGAAAATACCTTGGGAAGATCGAGGAAGAGATGGTCGGAGGAGCGAACGGTGGGCGAACCGCGACAAGCTATGCATTGAGGTTTGATTAACTCGATAGCATTTATGAGTTTGCCACAAGCGTCGCACTGATCACCTCTCGCACCCTCCGCCTTGCAGAAGGGACACACACCCTCCACAAATCTGTCGGCTAGAAATCTTTCGCATTTCTCACAAAACAACTGCTCCACGGAGGCCTCTGTGATGAAACCATTATTGTAGAGATCCGAGAATATTTCCTGCGTTATTCTACAACGAAATGTATACAATTGTGTGTTAAAAAACTATGAATGCGGCGGTAGGATTGGAAGAAGCGCTTACTCAGTGTGAACAGGCGTCGAAGTCCTTCCAAAGTAGTCAAAATGGATGTCAAACCAGTCGTAGACCTGGCAATGTAGCTTGTGGTACTTGTCGGTTAGTTGCTGAGGCGTTAGACCCTCAGCCTGGGCTCTAGCTTCGGTGGCGGTTCCATACTCGTCTGTACCGCAAATGGAGAGTACATTGTAGCCTGCAGTCTGACAGTAGAGTGCAAAAATGTTTGCGCTCAGTAGGGAACCAATCAGATTGCCCAAATGCGGAACATTATTAACGTAGGGCAAAGCGGAGGATATCAAAATATTCCGAACACCCTCACCCTTTTTCACTGGCAAACTAAAGAAGAGCAGATGGAGTATTCGAGCAAATAAAGCAACAAAAATATGTTAAGCATAATAGCACACATTGTCCCTTGGTTAAAATGAATGAACGCAGCAAGTGGAGCAGTCGAAGAGAAGGTCCATTGAGCTTTGAGCATCTGATCAGTTGAAACCTCAACCTGTAGACGTCGCAGCTCATCATCGTCATTTTGTGTCGACTTTTCATTAGGTTGTGTAACCTTGTCCTGACCTTTTTTTCGTTGAGGGATTTTTGATGCGACTGTGGATGACTATAATGATAAAGCGAATGCTGAACAGCGGCACGAACACCTGCGCCTATGGAAGTCACAAGAAATACCTCCTGCGAATGAACTTTCAAAGGCAAGTCTCGAAGGGCATGTAAACAGTGCTCCTCGGCATCACAGTCTTTTACCAACTTACGTAAGTATTCCAAGTGATCCGGTACTACTTGAAAGTGGCAATAATTCGACATTTGTAACTTACCAATGCTGGGAAGTAAATGTGAAATATCAGCCCAGACTATCAAATTAGCCGCCAGCCTGTCCGACTCACTCGCTTCCTTCTCAAGATCTTGAAGCCTATTTTGAAGATCAACCAATAAATCTGTAGCGTCTCCGCTAATGCTACCGGAGATACGATTCAAGGCAGGCTAATCGAAGTAAGAAATATGGCGACTTGAGGTACCTTTAAGATAGTCGACTCCCAAAGGAGAAAAGCATTCAGTTTGGGAGACAATGCGTCGGCACCCAGAATAAAGCTATATACTACATCTAAATTAAAACAACTAAACGTACCTGACAATTGCGTTCACTGAACTTATCAATCCTGAGTCCGTTTCAAGCACAACCCCATCGGAAACTAAAGAATGAATGACTCAAAGTCAAAACTTACCACGTTCTGCTCCATGTTTTATTATTTCAGCCTTTTTGGTCTTATGTACCGCCGCTAAAGCAGCCAAACCTCCGCGATTACGAGGGTCAATGAAAAGCCTCCACATGAGCAGTGAAAACCCGAGTCGAAATATGTCAAAACGGTGTGTCTAACGCAACCAATCAAAGGGAAGTGCAGGCGAGAAAGAAGTCACCATTTAAAATAAATTAATTTGGTGAAATAATAAACAAATATGAAGGGTGCCACTCGCCAAGTATAAAGAGGGAGACGAATAGTAGCACTGTATCCACTTTTCAACCAACAATTTTTTAAAAGTCTACATATCGTCAATGCACTAAGGTTAATGATAGGTTTTTGTTATCTCGGGAGAATTTCAGCATACTCATGGGGTCAAAGTAAATTATCCGCAATCACACTTATAAAAGGCGGCCGTCTAGACTTTTCACTCATTTGCTTGTAACTGCGAATTCCCTTCTTAATTTACACTACGTCATTAATTTTTGGAAGTTCATCTAGCGAACTTCGACGTCATGTTGTGCAACTTATAGTTGTAGCGTCCCGAGACTCCCTTTACGGTAGAAGAAGGCGCAGTACTAGGGCAGAATATATATATTCCGGGAACAGACGAATTCGGGGCTGTTGGCACGGCCCGGAGGCCAACCAACCGGCTAGAACAAGATGGCCACCCAAGTCACCGAAACCGGTAGTTCAAACAAACAAAGTATTACACAGCCCCTCTCTTCTTTCCAGCGTCGTCCCCGACGCTCCCCTTCGTCCGCCTCCCGCCTCACCCATCACAACGTATTCAGTGCTGCGAGAAGCACCCACGAGCTAACCATCCCAGTCGTCGAGGTTCGAACGCATGTGTTCCTGTAGTGCCATCAATTCTGCGTAGCACTCAGTGCAGCAAACGCGCGCCTCTTGGCCCTCCTCTGGGCTTGGAGTCCACGGTTAGTGTCGCTTCAGTTGTTAATAGCTTTCCTGTCGAACACGAGGGCGAGGGAGATGCCGAAGCTGGACGTTGATCTCAGTCCTTCTGTTACGAGATACCAGAGGTTCTCCCATCCATAGCACATGCACTTCTTTCACACCGCCGACGTTTGGCAGAAGTGGCATGGAGCGGGATAAAATCCATCAAAGTCGGGTCCGCTTTCCGCTGCCACGAATGTAGCGTCCCGAGGCTCCCCTTAAGGTAAAAGAAGGCGCAGTACTAGGGCAGAATATGTATATTCCGAAAACAGTAGACTTGGGGGCTGTTGGCACGGCCCGGAGGCCGACCAACCGGCTAGAACAAGATGGCCACCCAAGTGACCTAAACCGGTAGTTCGAACAAACAAAGTATTACAATAGTCATGATATTTTGGCAAAATAAGGCACACGTGGTTGGTGGTCTGCTAAATTCATTTTCATAGTTTAGCTTAGTATTCAGATCGTCTAATACCCACTTGGTTTTGCCAACTTTTTATGCTGTAGTTTGAAAAAACCTTTTTGGGCTTTTGCCCACGGCCTGCAGTAACTTGACAGTATGCTTCTATATATACTCCTGACCTAATAATCAAGTCATATTCTCTAGTTCCTACCAGTAATTTCTGTTTTTTAGTAATTTTATGTAAACCTGCCTTTAGTTAACCGCGAAAACACCCATTGGTGTTGTGACGGATGTGTCTTATATTCAATGCCGCAAGTTGCATCACATCGCTTCTGGTAAATGGAATGTTAGGGTGAGCTCTATCGAAAGTAATTTTTTTCAGTTCTCAAGCAAGTTAAGTGGTTCATCATCTTTATTTCCCTCCTCCGTTACATCCGGATCTCCTCAACCCAGGATTACCGACAGGGCTAATTGTTTTCGCGACTATTTTAATCTATCCCAACGGTGCTTTCTTCTAGCCAATAGTTGCCTCAATAAGCTTGCTACCTTTTTTAACTCGACGCTCTGATTGCTACAAGAGGCACTGCATTTCGTGGGATCAAAGTGATCACTCATCTCTGATAATAAGAAGAGCAGGTATTTCGCCTGTGCACAAGCCTGCAGAAGCGACCTCATGGAAGTGGTGAGACGTTTCGCCTAATAAGGCCGTATAGGAAGGATGAAGCAGCAATGAAATTTTAAAGCATTCTTTTATCCACCTATCGAAACGTCCCTCAAGGACCTTCAAACGCAATCAATTAAAACAAGTGTGCGACCTTGCCTATTTGCTTATCCCGATAAGGGATTGCTGGTATTTAATTATCTTTTAATTACCCAAGTCGTCATTATCTTAATTGCCTGTTTGACTCCCCGATTTTGGCTACAAGCCACTTGGGCCTGTGCGCCAAACTCCCTGCCTCAATGGCCTTGGCCATGTCTGCAGCCATTCAAGCCCTTCCATGCGTCAAAAGGTCTTTCTGAGCTGGCGAGTGCTCTCCCCATGCCTTAAGGGTTATCGAATCCATCCGGTTAGTTTCCAGTTTCCTCAAAATTAATTCAGTTCTTTACCCGTTTTACCTTTTGTAAATAACCTAACCTCACCCACTAAAATTCAGTGAGAGATTTGTTGTTGTTATGAGATATTTGATCCAGAGGTCAAACTGCTGGTCTGTCGATAATCTAGTGTCAATAAAACTCCTTTCAACTTATTGTAGTTCAGACCTCTGAGGGTTTACCTAGTTAAGTGGATCATTAGGTTGGCTACATTATCATCAAAATATCTCAAGGTACCACGCTGCACAATACCACGCAATAATTACTTATTGCCAATCCTAGTCACGATTTCAGCCACACAAAGGCCCCTAACTAACCATTTCACACTCCGATGCGCATGCAATAAATGAGGCATCATTTCTTTTTCTCACTCAACCAGAAGCTCAAAACGAATTGAGCCCTCACCATTCTTCAGGTCAACGTGTATGTTCTTGGCAATGAGGTAGCACTGCACTCGTGTGTAGCTGTCGCGCTGCATCTCTCGAAACACCACCCACACAATCGGCTGCAGGTACCACTTCTGGTTCACGTAAGGGAAGAAGTCGGCGTGAAACGTCCCATTGTCCGGTTTGCCCTCAATCAGGGCCTCCCAACCCTTGGCCGTGTAGTGATGCTCCAGGTCGTAGTACCTAATCGTGCCCAAATTGAAGTGATCATCCTTCGTGACACCCTCACATTTGACAACCACACCAGTCGCTCCCTCCACAGGGTCTGGCAACCACCCGTACACCTTGTTCATCTTCAGCAGAATGCATGGACTCTCGCCGTCGTAGCCGAAGACACTGTCCATATTGCAGGGCCAAGCGGAGTTCAGGTCGAAGGCGCAGGGTCGTGTTCTGTCGAACCTGTAGGATCCGTCGTCTTTGGCACACTGCATCATCTCCACACGATCAGCGAAGCGTTGGTAGGGGTCGAGGAAGGCCATCAGCTCCGAGGTGAAGCCCTCGTACACCTCAATGCTGCGTGAGGTGGTGCGGATGAGACTGCTGTATAAATCCGGTCGTGGGACAATGCTGAGACCGGGATTGAATCCGAGCGCACTGGATGGTCCCGTCAGCGAGGGCCTGTCCCGATCGATGTCGAAGTACATGAGAGTGTAGATGTAGCCGAGGAAAAAAGTCACCAACACCATGTAGAAGAGCAAAAAGTAGGCCAGTCTACGCATCCACCCCTTCCAATGTCCACGGTGGTAATGATGGTGCAGACGTCGGCCAATCGAGTGGAGAGCCTCGTTGTATTTCAGAAATAAGGTGGCCTCTTGCTCGCTAAGTGTGCTCCCATTTGTGTGCATTTTACCATTCCTTCATTCTGCTCTCTTGATGGCCTCTTTATATGTTGCCACCGGTTAGAAGGTGCCTTCAATTGGGTGGCAACCGTCTTACGCTAGTCAGGCGTCCTGATTGGTGAATGCCGAAAAGGATGGCTCTCTTAACTACTGCGGAGCCATCCGTCTTGCCTCTCTAATGTACCTATTAATTAGACTTATTTTTATCCCCAAGTAACATTAACATCTTGTTTTGATGTATAAGCATTTTTTAAAAATCCTACGGACAGCTGTAACAGCTAGGAAAGGACCAATAAAAACACATTTCGCTTTAACTCCATTTGATGATAGGCAAGTTTCTTAATTTCATTTACATTAACAGTGGAGATCAACTGGCTTGGAGGCTCAAAAATTCTTTAAAATGCATGTAATTACGTTTCACACTTTTTTGAACCTTGAACCAAGGCTCTGGATGAGCAAATTTATGCCTACGCCTTGCATAGGTGGCATAAAAAAGGAAAGACCGATGCGTCTGAATTGAAGCGAAAAGTACAGAACTTGCGCAGGTATAGGGTAATCAGACCTTGTACAATGAATGTAAAAAGTTGTTGGACAGTCTAAGTGAAGTGTGACAATATACACGGGTGGCTTTGCTCCATCCCAGACCCTTCGTTCCAAGGGGGCTGTTAAATTCCTGCTGGATGGGGACTTGGTAAGAGAAATGGGTTAAGGTCAGTTATGCATAAAGTTGCAATGCTCTGATGAGTTGTCCACCTCTTCATTTTGCTCTCACTTAATAGTTATTTAGGCGTCGCCTTTATGCTTCCACTGAGCTGAACTGCTTCCACAATGCCAGTGACCCTCCAACGCTTCTGCCCGTCGACAATACATTTTTTGCTCCAACAATTTGACCGATTTCGACATCCTTGGCGACAATGGAAGGCGAACTTAGCCCTAATGGATAACAACCCCTATCACCATTCTTGATAGCTAGAGCTTAAGGTGACGGAGAAAGGGCGCATGTTGCAGATGGGAGAATCTGTGACGACCTCGAGTAGGAGGGTTTAAAATGGCGCCGATCCCGTATACCTCAGGAATGCCATCAAAAAATTAAGCATCACTAGCTCTGAACCTTTGTTGTGGACCTAGCTATGGTATTTGCGTCTCTGCTAGCTGGATGAAACCCAAAGAGACGTAGATTGAGAGCGCTGAGGTAACAAGGAGGACAAGGTTCAGAGTCGTTTTCCCCACAAAGCTGCTTTGAGGCAAGTGTGCTTTTGACAAAAGGTAGGCATACATGGTAGCTAACATATTCCCCTCTATACAATTGTTAAAGAAGACGAAAGTCCAGGGTCGGTAGAACTGTCTAGAGAGATCAATGATTTGACAGTCTGATTTCCTCCCACTTTCACGCAAATTCGACGACTGGCCGACTGCGTAGCGATGGCCGATGAGGAAGTATGTCTAATGAGAGGAATGGGATAGCCACTTAAAGCAGAAAGGGGCAGGAGAGTTTAATACTTGGGTTATTCGTTTAACTCTTTGTAGTAGTGTCAAGGTCACTTGCGGTTCTACCATCGTGTTTCACCCCAGATCTTCTGATATAACAGGCTTTTTGTAAAAGTACGCCATTTGACTGAACTAATGCTGCTGTGACCAGGTTGAATCCCACGCGGTCCGAAGAACTCTCTGTTCCTTGGCGATTATCGGAAGCACCGCAAATCCTAAGGCGATTAGTCTTCATGGTCCGCAATCCAACTTCGGAATTGGCTTTTGTTTCGGTGACTCCCAAGATATTGTTAGTACATCCTTCTCACAACCTGTCAAATCCACTTAAGGAGGGGGCTAATCCAGACGTGGACTGCAATATGAAGAGGACCCTTAACAATCGTTCCATGTTGAGTTTAAAACAAGGAGATTTCGATTGCATCAAAATTTAAGGCAGGCTATCATAACTCCCATGGAATTCCATTTTGACCCTTGTTAGAATCAAGTCTAATCCTCTTGAATCCATGGGCTCGCTAAACATGGTTGTTGGAGTTTTTGACATGTCTAGTAAATTTTGTTATTCCTTTCCTGAGTAAAGTGTTTAACTTGGAACAGGTTTCACAGCCCATACATTGCAAACGCTTTTTTCAAGGGAAATCATAACTAGGTTGTAGAATTTGAATTGTCATTAATGTGGGCTGTGCGTGACAAAACTAAACTACATTTACACAGGGGAAATTGGGAAGCACTGTGCCGAATAGTCAAATGATAGGGCGATGGTGGATCCTTGAATTGAAAGCTTCCTCCTCACCAACACCATAGTTCGCGAGGTTATTGCTACGGCCTGATGGAATGACTCCTGGTATAAAGCATAGACATCCGTCAGTCCATCAGCCTTCGAGCTATATAGAAATCGGTTACGCTTGAGAGGACCCCAGTCTTTCTGAGTTACGAATCGAGTCAAGCCTAGTCTGGGACCTGAAGAAGCGTGGCGAAAGTGTATGATAGAACTTGTTTAAACAATACGTTTGGAGCCTTAGACCAAGTGATCGAAGTAGGCTGCATCATCCGCATGGAATCCTCGTTTCTTTGGAAGAAGCGAAGTAGGTGTTGCCACGGATTAGTGTAATTTAAGATTACCATGTCAAGACCTTTCATTTCTGTAAAAATGCACTGGCACCTACATCAGCTAGGGAAGGCTACGGTAGAAGTCGTGGTGGAAACTAAGGGATTAGGCCCAACCGTTCATTCTATCCTCACTCCTTTCAAAGAACAAGGCTATATCGTTCCGTTCGGAAGGCCTAATTGTCCGTTAGATGAGTAGATCACTGGCTGGATAATTGACTTCTGATGGGAGATGGCCTTTGTACTTTAATCTTAACCAAACAAACGCATTGTTGGCTGACCTCAAGCGTTCCATCCAGACGGTCGCCCTGTCGTCGTGGTGAGGTGCGGACTCATTTGTTCATTAGGCGTTGATCAATTGATCATTGCTAGCCGATCATTCGGTGGGCTGAAGAAGTTGTTCTCATTTTGAGGAAATAAGGCAAGACTTCGTATCGTGTCACACAACTCAAATCTTATCGTTGAAAAGATTTATATTTTGGATTGGGGAACCACGCTGTCTCATCCCCATCCATTGGCATTCCTTAGATGTTCCCCCAAGTGGCTACCACCCTTACTCGGAGCATTTACATGGAATCAACTATTGAGAATTATCATTATAAAGAAAAGAATGGAGGTGGCTGGAGTGAATGATCACTTCAATACACAAAATATTGTGGAAGTGTTTCGTACTCATTATGAAAACGCCTACGAATTTATTGGGTGGTTCCAAACTTTTGAAAGCCAGTGGTATGTGGAACAGAGGGCCGAATCCGATTAGCAAGCCATCTAGGTAAAGAGCGATGAATCCATTCTAGGCGTCCCACTTCTGCAATTACACTTTCTGCACAACGCTGTTTGAGACTCCCTAAAATGTCAACTGAAATAAATCCCTTCCTCGAAGAATCAGACCAGAGTCTTGCAGGAAATGCTTTAAATGTGGACTGCGGTACAAGTGTGGCCTAGCCTTAAGTTGGAAAAATGGAAATTCTGTGCCAGGGTGACAGTCTAGGCTTCATACGAGTTAAGGGAGGAAGCATGTTAGTACTCCGCATTGATTCCATCGGAAGTCCTATTCATCCCAACCATTCGCATGACGTCGACGATTACTGATAGCCTCCTTGAAGTTCATATACAATTGGCGATTGCTTCAGTCTCAAAAATTCATTTAATAGAGCCGTGGTGATTATGTATAGAAGACATTCATATGGACGTCAATATTTACGAGATGAATGTAAAGAACTGCAGTTCCTGGCACCGCAGAAGACAGCAATGGCATCTGCAGGACATAGCTCGGTAAAAAGTCAGCGTTCGAAATTAGGGCCTTGATCGCTATGTGCCGATTCTGACACTCTGCGCTGGCAGGTCTACCGATTGAAGAAAATTGAAGCGACCGTCTCAGCGTCTTACGAGTTCAAGGGAATCGCTACGGTGTCCCCTCTTGGTGGATAGTACTGGACGCATGATGTCTGTGCCCACTCTTTCGCCTGAGAACTTTACAGGCACGGTTTGGAAAGGTGTGATTGCTGTGAAGTAAGGTTCGCAGAAGTCTAGCATGTCTTGGGCAGGTAAGAGTCACCTGTATCGGTTGCTCGAGACCTCGACTATCGTTTTACACCCACATGACCCAATTGCTAGTGCAACTCTTAAGGGTTGTTTGTCTTAACGGACCTGAGACCACTAGGCACTTTGGAGACACAGCAACTTCTTGGAACTATAAGACCTCCTCCTTACTATTATCAGCCCGACTGCCTTGCTGGAAGGGCTCATCTCTTCGGCTGTAGACTTATATGAGGATGCCAGAAACCAGATGCCAGATGTTCTTGGCTTTGTACGGAGCGTCCCTTTGGTGGTTTAGCAGTGGCCCGTGTTTTGTGAGCCACTTCTCGCCACCTAGAGCTCATCTAACTTAACCTACTGAGTCTGAATTGCAAAATTCTAAACAGAGTTAAAATCAACCTTTAAAATTATTCCACTGAGAGTAATGAAAACAAAAGAGCAGTCCTACCGACTAAACCCGACTGAGGGGTCCATAAAAAGAGTGAGAATTTGACTTGCAAAAGTGTTATTTGTTGTGCTATGCAAAGCAGATGGCGCATTTGTGAGGCACAAACACGTCCAGACAGTGGAATTCCGTCTGTATCCTGTTGGAGGTTATAGAGTACGTGTTCATGCCTAGGCTAAGCAATCCAGACAGCATCAAAGCACCTTTAATCCGGTCTTTTGGTATCGTGACCACTAAAACTCCGTGGTTGTACATCCACCCAACGACATGGCATGCCAAGCCATGGTAGTAGCTTCCCCCAAACCTTCTTCTACATCACCTTCAGGGAAGACTCGAAGGGCTGCATATTGATACGAATTAGAACACAAGGGCTGTTGGAAAATATCAAATTGCGACCCCCAGAAATGGTCCACCAATTGAATGTAATTTGCTTTCGAAGGTTCCTTTTTCAATACCGCCCTTTAGCCTCAACTTCTTATTGTAGTGGCCTGGCACCAAAATCACCTCGGTTGCCTTGACTTCAGTGTTTACTCATTTTATGCAAATGGAAGACAAAAAATCACTTCATAGTACACCCAATCTCTGTGCCTAGAATTTATAAGGTGTTTTTAAATGCATTGTTTCAACAATGTAGTAGCGTTCTGCTTCATTAGCATTGAATTAATTGAAGTAAACCAATTTCTTCCAGTACCGGTGCCCACCTTTGAAAACATTGATTCTATTAAGTGTGGGTAGCCTTGTTGTTAAGGTGAGGCTTGCTACACCTCTCATGAGTAATTATTTAGCCATCCAAGCCTTTTTCCAAGAGAAATTCTGTAGTATCGACGTACAGAAGGGTTGGAGGACTACCGTCATGGCCCGACGGTCATGCAAATCAGGGTAAGTACAAGGACGAGGCCTTAGATGCCTGAGAAATAAGAAGACGAAGCTAGGCGAACAATCAAATTGATACATAGTCCTCCTCTCCATTTAATTGGCTTTTGCGGTGTCGTATGGCAAACACCCAACAACTGGTCGTGCCACATGTCTATTTCATGGCAATTTCACTAAATCTGCGCTATTGTAATGTTTTGGAACTTATTGTGGGAAGGAGTAATATGCTGGTCATCTGGAAATTCTAGTTAGTAAAGGATGGGATTTAAAATTGTTGCATGGGGATGGGGTTTCGTGCCCACTCCTTCATGCTACTTTGCTCTTACTTCAGTGCTGCCTAGCCGTACCTTTCTTGTGGTTCTCACTCAGTTTGTAAAACTTTAAAGAGGTATAGTCGCATCCACTATCGTTGCTCGGAACACAAATTTGAGGCGGCCGTCCAAGGTAGACGTCATTTTAACCCTCCTGCTAAGGTTTGTCACAGAATCTCCAATTTGTTTAGGGAGTGGGCTTGTTTCTCACCGCCACCGGCGTTGCACAACGGGTCTTTTCCAAAGACGAAAGATGTCATTGCGCTAGGACCAAAAATGTACTTCCGATGTACATAATGGCTGGAGGGCTGGTTCAGAAGCCATGCTGCAATGCGGAAGTATCAAGGCAGAGGCTAAACTAACAACAAAAGTATTACAGCTGGTTAGTGAAGTACCGCAGTTAGCATTGGCTGGAATTCCCTTCAGGGATAGGCAACATGTCAATCAAAATGAGTTACATGCGCGAGATGTCATAGCCGATCTTTGCTTCTCCAGGCTGTCTAACCTAAGGCGAACATTAGCCTCAAACCCGAAATCAGACGGTAGCTGCTTAACAGTTGCTAAAAAAACAAAAACACCGTCTTGTGGAAAAAATTTCTTCATTGCCATTATTTATTTTTTATGACGTTAAGATACTACTCAATTCCTGACTTGTTATTTAGTAGCAAGCTTATTTTAATTGTACACTTTAGAAAGGAATGTGGCCATACTAGGGCATTATTTGTATTTTTTAAACTATATTTCCTTAAGTGACTTATGTAATCGAATTCAGGCCACAGCAATCTCTCTCGACATTCTTTAAGTTCATGTATCCGATTAATTTAGTCAAAGGCCTACCTGATTATTGGTTGATTTCCTATTTTAAGTTTGAAAATTAAGCTAAACGATTGCCTAGTCAAGCCATATTCAAGGTGATTAAGATGTTGACCCTCATCTCTACTAATGGAACAAAAATCCTGGTGGCTTGTGTATTTTATTACGAATAGTTTTACCTGCATCAGGCATGCTAGTTTCATCAGAACTAGGTGTTCTTTTAATATACTCATTCTTACTTATCTTTTCGTCAAGGAAATTAGGTTCACTTATTTTCCGACGTAGCTTACTCACTTTGTACTTTGTAGTGAATTCTTTCGACATCACGTTATTGCAATTACGCTAAAACTGCTCGGCGCCTGCTTGTGAACGCACAGAACACTAGCGGAGTGGTTGGGATAACCACAAACAAGGGTGAGGAATTAGTATAATCACTCAAACTCAAGCAGACGAAAAGGAGAAGATAAGTGGTACTGGTGAAATAAGTTTGAGTTGCAAATATGGTGCAGTTAAGGAATCATCGCTTTCACGGACTGAGAACCTTCTCTACGCTAAGGTTCCACATGCAGTGGTACTTAAATCTAAATAAGTAGCGCTTGCACAGTAAATCACGAGGCGGATAATCAGAACCGGTTGGTACTTGAATAAGTTCCGCGTTCAGCAACTTTATGTCGCTCAAATGCATCACACTTGGAGCTTCAGTACTAACAGACATCATATTAATGCTGTAGAGGCAATTCCACAACTACCGTTCATCATTGTGCATATAAGAGTACAGCCTTTCTCTGGCGCTTGCTGACTTCCCAAAGGATAAAAGAAGACAACACTTGAGCAGAATATGTATTGTCGACGAACAGAAGGACTGGAAGCTACTGACACGGCTTGGAGACTAAGTCGCGCAGAGAGAGCATAAGGGCGTGCGTTAAGCGTTCACCGGACCAAAGTGAGGAGTTAAGCGAAGACTCCAAGTATTGCACTTACCGCTGAACAAAATTACCTGTGGACTGCATTTGTAGCATCCTCTTGTGTAATAAGCACTTTCGAAGTAGGTACTATAGGTTTTTCCACCTGAGCAGGATTTCACCGCTCCCCTGCACTTCTTTTAAATGAATCTATACTCTTTTATGTAAGAGTCTTAAGGTACTAACTTAAGTTTGAAAAAAAATTCGCAAATGCTTGACTGCACTCAGCCATCTTTAATATTTATTACTTCGCCATTAAAAAACCATCTCCTGCTCCTCCCAAATAAGATATTATGCAGAGCAGGTAGTTACATGCTGTCAGAAAAGTGGAAATCAGCTGCTGCAAAATAATTGAGCAATTATTAAAGTGGGAAAATTTTGAAGAGAAATTAAGAAAATCAGGTTGATTAGCATAAAAATATTTACACGCAGTGGAGGTAATGTGATAGGACCTAAAAAGATCTCAAGTAACTAACAGTCCAAACCATAATAGCTCTTTTGCGAGAAAGAAGGTTCCACACCAGGTGGCGAAGGTGATATAGTCTTAAGTGTTTGCAATTGAATTTCCCTTCGAAGTCATCCCTACTTTGACTAGCCGATGCCTTCAGTAACGAAAGACCTAAGGTCAATCTACTGTTTAAAATTCAGTAGCACATGCAATAAAAGCCAGTACCTGCTCTACCGCAACATGACACCAACCCTTCTGCTTGGTTCCACCCTTTTGGCAGAAGAAGAAGATCCACCAACTTGTACAAGTATCGCGCCCAACACCGTTGATAAATCAAACAGGAGGGGCTGCACCAAAAACGTTAAGAAGTGATCTGGGTGAACCGAACGCAGTCAGGTCGGTCCCATCCCGTCTTCCCGTTTTTCTGTTCAAGAAACATTTAAAGAAGGCCTACTACAAGCATGGTCAAGCCAATTGCTCATGTCCTCAAGTAAACTCTTTATTTCCAAGTATGTAGGGACTTACAATGGAAAAGAATATTTAGATGGTCCTTCTCGCCCCAGTCCAAGGAACTCACGAAAACTGGCAATTTTAACAGCACTCCTCGAATGTTTGATCGACTTGGACCTCTGAGCCTGTTTCCGAGTACGCTTGGGCAAGGAATGAGACCCCGTTTTATTGCCCACGAGGTTTACAGCATCAGATCAATTTTGTGTAAGGCCATCGCTATCAATACACCCGATTTGTTTACCTCGACGGACCAAAATGGAAGGCCAGAACTATTCGCCATTGCATTCCTTAGAGTAAAGGCGATTTTTTTTTTAATGAGAACATCATTTAACCATCTCTACCAGCCCGTAGTCACTGCACGAACAATCGGTATCCAACCATCACAACCATTAATGAGGCGTTTCACAATAATAACAGGAGAAAAAATAGTGGGTATATGTCACTGAATTCACCTTTAATGAGTGAGGTCCATTCAGTGCCTTCAGTAGCATTCATCTTGATCATCCTACATCCACCTGGTAACAATAGTCTTGGCTAAGGAGGCCTACAAGTTCCATGGCGTCCACTGTAATGCCCGAGGGTTTGGGAGTTCCAGGTGGTGGATTTGACACAAATAACCCATAAAATACCTTTGTCTTGGAACCCGTCAACAGTGGAATCTGACGCTATACTCAGTTCGGTCTGTGCATCTGCAAAGTCGCTCATCGGCTAGCCACTGTCGAATCAGCTTGCATTATCCAAATTTCAACGACACCATAGGGAAAATCCATAAAATGGACTAAAGAGTCAACGAAAGGTGTACCTCTGTACTGCAGGACAACTACCAATTTCCATGTAAATTTGGGATGGAAACCATTTAGATCTTGTTGCTTTGAAATGCTCTTTCAGTCATTCCATATCCCTTTTGGAAACAGTTGGGAAGGGCACCAGTCCGACTGTTTGATGCATTCGAATAATGTGACTAATTTGTCGGTGTTAGGTGGGAATAGGTATTCACTTCACTACGTTTGTCCAGCATATACACGAATTCCAGAGCTCTGTGGACTTGGAAGGTGGACAGAGTTTGGAGTAACTAACACTTAACACGTTTCTTAGTAGCATGAAGCACTTGCTTGCCCATCTCGTGTATCTTATCTTCCCATTAAACTATCAAACCCTAACGGAACTGCATAGGGTAATGCAACCGAATCCTGGTCTGAGCTACTTTCTCGATCCGCATTCTCAAGCCCCACTTGCATAACTTAGGGTGTGGGGAAGTCCACGAGACTGTGATTTCGATGGCGAATCCTACATGGACCAGAACCGGTCCTATCGCAGCCCTGTCCCTCGGCTCCGCGAGACACTCTACATTCCTTGCCCCAGCGCCGGCTACAACATCGACTACATGTGGATGTAAATCATCCCCAAGATGAATTGCACTTTAACCTCGGACGACAAAATCACTCCGGACAAAATCAGCTACTGTGGTCGCAATCATTGGAGGATTGATCTTCCCTTAGAAACCTCCCATTCTTCCATCCGTCCTATTTAATGCAACATCGAAATAGGAGAGCTTCAAGTCCTCATTCGTGAAAAAATGTATTATTGGGTTTTAAAGGCATACAGAGCGCAATGTTTACATCCACTCGCTTAGCAAGACATAGATTAGCCGACGGCGCTTTACTCTAGGGGACAATGAGACTGTTTTAAGGTTATCTGCTAGTCAACTCAAAACTGTTACTTCCCTCTACTCGAGTCCCCATTAGGTAGTTGTGGTGGCGAATACTTCACAATGCAGGATGGCAGCATAGTGTTGTATCATTGTGCTTACTTATAGTGGCATTGAGTCAAGCAGACCTAACTATTTGTGCCCATAACTTCTGAGCCCTTCAAGATGGCTAGATATGCTACCTCACCTCACATCTCCGCCTCACTTTTCAAATCTCTTCTCTGACTTTTAATTGAGTTATTAGGAGATCCGTCTAAGGCGATAAAAAGAAGGCAAGATCAGAGAAATCCACTGAATTCAATTTATCCTCTTAGTAGCACCAAAAGATTAGTTTTTAAATGCACTACAGCATACTATTGTTTCAATGTATTTTTCAATCAGCAAGCGGGCGAAGAGGGTTATCTGGGGGGGCCAGGGAACTCCACCGATCTCCAAGGGAGGAAATTACTGTAATTTACCATAAACCTCGATCCTTATTTATAGTCCCATATTCTAACGATGCACGGCGCCTTCTGCAAGGTAATCTATATCATCCATGGGTCCGGAACGCGAGGCAAAAGGTATAAATGTGAATATAACTGCATTGAATATGTTTTGCAACCTATCATTTACTGAAAATCGAGGGCAATCACGATGATTTTGGGCCATTCCACGCTTTCTCCCTCCTGAAAGTGGTAAGCAAAATCCATTGCGTCCTATACATCTGGAATATTAATTTTTGAGTAAACAACGCAAGTTTCTCTAATCATACGACTCCGGTACTCTAGTGTGTGCTGGTCTATCGCTCCAGCTACTTTCCCCATGGAATAAAGGTTTTACCGCTGGGTAGAAGTATAATTACCATATCCTACAGAAATGAACAATTTTTTTAAAGCATTACAAGCTGTCCAGCACTTATACTGCGGTATGGTAAGGACAACCACCCTGGCATCCATTCCCGAGAGGCTAACCTTGAAGTGACAGAAGAAGGACATATGCTGTGGCTAGAGGAATCATTAACAGAAGAGTTAAAAATGATGTCCACCTTCAGCACTTGCTCCAGACTCGTATTCTGCAGGAGTGCTATTAGTCGCTTCGACAGTGGCCGTGGCCATGAACCATCTAGAATGCATCGTTGCCGAGCTGTCTACAGCAATTGTGTGAAGATGTTGGTTAGGTGAACATGCGACATCTCTTCCACCTCTCCACTAGCTGCATTGAACCTAGATAGGTATGGATTGGTAACTCCGTGATTTTATTAAATGACTGTTATTGAACCAGTAATTTCCAAGCAGAATCGACCTCTAGATCCAGTGGAATCTCCAAGATGGATCAG
Source organism: Taenia multiceps (assembly GCA_001923025.3). Lineage (NCBI taxonomy): Eukaryota > Metazoa > Platyhelminthes > Cestoda > Cyclophyllidea > Taeniidae > Taenia > Taenia multiceps. The sequence goes on along the minus strand of CM010311.1, from coordinate 75,556,054 downwards.
TAGTATCGAGGTCAAGCACTGTTCCAGTTACAAATATACTTGATGACTAGCTCCATCGATTCATGAATATTTTCTCTTGCAGCACCGTTTGCGGTTCAATGGCTAACGCAAAGGTTGACCAAGGGGAGCGCCTAGGTCGGCGCTTAAATGGATAACTTAATTTTGGTTTTGTGGGAACTTAAGACTAGGGGTTCATGTAGGTAGGCCCTCAGTCCATCTGTAAGCCGCCCTTAGGGAAGTCTAGAGGTGCAGGGTTGCAAAGCAGCTACGAAGATTCACCGATTGTTTAGAATGAGCCCTTATTTCACTTCTTGAATTGGGCAATATTTTAACCAATTTATCTTCTACAAATTGTTTCAATGATCCCAATTTGCAAAAGAACGGACCCTTGTGGTTAAAGATACGCATCAGAAATGTCGAAAATATAGTTATATCAAGAAATGTATGCCTGTGGTAATAGAAGGTCAAGGTCGTACAATGCGAAATTAAGTTACGTCTGCCTGTGCACTTTTTACTAGCTACAAATCAGTAGGATGTTATTTATGCAATTTATGACTTACAATAGTCCCTATCAAATGGGGTGACACTTCCAAACATTTGACATGCGTGCTAGGTAACTTTTGCGACTAACAACTTTATTTAAGGTGGAAATCAGGTTTGGCACCCCGTGAAAACGAATGCCTCAAAGTTAACTGATTGCGGATCATTGAGAGTTAACACCGGTCTGAATCGATTCTACATTAACCCACGACTGTGATACTTCGAATTGCTCGGGAAGGTCCAACAGATTACCTAGTCCTCTAAGTATCCTATGTGTTACAGTCTGCACTACTGATAGCAAGCATAAACAACCAGGTGGGTGATAGAGCAGGCCAGTTGTTCAAAGGGTCATGAACTAATCGGTTTCAGAGATTTTTATGTGACCAACGTTAGGAAAACTTAAGAATTTGCTTTATCCTAATTATAAATGACTTAATTCGATAAAAACATAGTGTCGATAAGGCAAAAACTGAGGCTGATTAATCTGTCTGAACATTATACACCTCTCTGAGTCTTTCCTGTTCTAAGGAATAAATTGTGTTGTCGACACAGGCCTTGGAGACTACCGGTACAGCTCTAACACCAAACGGCCTAGAGGAAGAACAATCACAGAGGCTTGAGTGTCCGTGTAACCAAAACGAAGTGATAAACAAACCAAGCATTGCATAGACAATATTTCCCATTGGGCGTCATCCATAGCGCTCCCTTTGGTCAACCTTCAGCGTCGCCCATCGCAACGCAGTCGGTGATGTGGGGAAAATACGCATGAGCTAACAGCAACCTCCATCGAATTTGCGTGCAATTGAAAAGACATTTGACCGCAACTTCACTGAACCCTCTTGACAATTCCACCGGAAGTAGATATGCATCCTGATTGGAAACTGCACTGTTGCGAAGGGGAATGCATAGACCTAGCTCTAGTTGTAAGAACACTGGCCTAAAATCAGCCTTTCAATAAAAACGGGGTTCATAATAGCTTTGTAGATAAAAGGGCTCGCGTTACATTTCTCCTTGCGACTCTGTTCTATTCAACTATTCAAGAGGCGACAGGGGCATAGCGTGCACCGAAGACAGCTCCGTAGCGAGATGGTTAATCACCACAGCTACTGTCGATTCAAGTACTAGCATTTCAGCAGAAGGTGGGATCTTTTTAGAGTAATCGTCAAGACTTCTCTCATCCGCAGTGTGTCCTCCATCCATCACCTTGAAGTTTAGCATGCAGGAGGGGAAATCACGATTGTTGTCAGTTAGGATCGGGTTCACTTTCCACTGCCATGAACGTGGCGACTCTGGTCATTACGGCATGGCCTGCAGGTCATGCCGCTGGGGGAAGTACATTAGTCGTGGCCTTTAATGCCCTGTAGCTAAAACGAAAAGAGGAACAAATAATCAGCCTGAGGATATAAAAAAGTGTTTACTAAAGTGCCAATAGTTTCTTCACCACCTCAAAGTATTACTCTTAGTCATTACCCAACCTTCATTCAAAATTTTAAAGTCAACTTTTCCTTATCCTTTTGTTAGAACTCATAACAATAAAGGCGACAGATTTTTTGCCTTTCAAAGAGCAAATCCAAGGATTAGCGTTGAGAATTTAATTACGTTTTAGCAGCAATCCATTTCTTCCATTTCTAAGTTAGCACTTTTTGAGAGTAGAATTACCTCATCATTGGTTTTGGCAGCATTTGATCATTTTTATATTTTTTTTTACCATGAAGACCTTTTGGATAAACCAAATTCTCATCAACAATAGCGTACGCTATTTTTGATCACGGGTATGTAATTAGTTTAACGTTCTTTTGATTCTCTACATGGTCTGGTCCAGATCTACTACTAGTGGGAGCATTAAAGGAGCTTTATGTGAGCGTTTCCTGAGCTATTTTTAAAAAAACACAAAGGAAAGTGTTTTCATCCAAAGTGGTTAGTCCTCAACACTCCAAGAAATTGAGGAAGTATTGACCACTGGCTGAATCTTAGGCTCCATGAGTGTTTGGGTTCATGGTTTGGTCCTAAGAGCTTGTATCCCATCTACCTGATTATATGACGACGCTTAACTTCGTAAAGGATGGAAAGGTGGAAGGCGGGAGTAAGTCGCACGCGACGAGCTGAGTAATTGGGTGGATGTGGTCTCCCTCTTTGAGAGTCTTTTTGAGATTGTGGCAAGCTAGCGCAAGTTAGTTGGCAATGAGTTGGATTTCCTACTTTAACCAAATAGATCCTCTTTCTAGATATCAATACAGTGCTTCTTCAACGCCAAAATTCCCAAATTATCCCATTGAAGGATTAGGTTACATTTAATTTTATAACTACTCCCTCAAATTGGAAGGTCGTTGACACTTTTTTGTACCAATTTCACTACGCACACTTAAATAAATCTACTTAAAATTTCCCCCAGTAGCCAAAAGCCTACAAGCCACTTTAGTCGGAGGCAATTATTTAGTCAAAAGGAGCCTAGAAACACAGCACTACGTGCGAATAATGGGGAAAAAGATGCTAATTGTCACCATCGCACAAGCATGGGTGCATGAATAAACTCAGAAATATACAAAGCCAATTAGCAGACCCATAGTCAGTGTGAAGGAAAAAGAAGGGAGATGGTTTGAGGCGGCTTTCTTGTGGGTGCAATTAGGCACAAATAGTCGGTGTTACACACACACACACGCACACACACACGCAAGCACGCACAACCACTCACCTAAGCACCAATGGAGTGGAAGATGTATGGTTTTTGGCACTCCTCTCCATCCTCTCCTTCACTGCCCTACCCCACCCCTCCTCCTCCCCCCACCCACCCATTCCCTCTATTTTAGCCAGTTCCACTGGGCCCTAGCAGACCGACCACGCAGGGGATGACAGGTGGCAAGCAGGTTTTGTGTCACTGTGTTTGTGTGTGTTTATGACAGGAGGCACGCACGCTAGCACCTAACGTGCCCTAAGCCCTGGTGGTGGCGGTAAGGGCCAGACGATAGGCAAGCAGGCTTGTCACTAACCGCAGGTGAGGAGAGGACAAAAGAGGGAGAGACAGAGGGAGGGAGCTAATGGTTTCCCGTTACAGCACCTTTTCAACCTTTTTGAACAAAGACCGTACACACATACACACACACACACACACACACACACACACACACACGGGGGGGGGAAGAGAGACTAGCGCAATAACAGTTGACAGTTGACTTTACCGGAAAAAATGTTACACCTTTTAAGTGGAAAAAAGAAAGCCCATGAGATCTAAGTTAACGGCCATGCGAACACCAACAATGTGAAGGGAGATTAGAAGTGCTTCAAAGCAGGGCTCTGTAGTAAGCGAAGAATTCTCAATTCCCCTTTATGGACCTTAAACCAATTAGCAGAACAGATTCTGACTCACAATAATCACCACTTGCCAGAGCAATGCGGTAATAGTAATTAAAAATGGCACTATTTTTCGTGAGATAGTGTAGTTACCCGAAGCATACAGTCGGCCACAACATAGTAGCCACTTATGATCTCATTTGAGGTTCCAATTGTAACAGCGATTCTTCCGGACGCTTGAAGTACTTTCAGATTCCTGGCCCTCATCATGGCTTTCAGGGATGCCACAATTTTATTTTGTTTAGCTATTAACCCAGTATTAAATTTACAACCCGCAGTGGGTGCCTTTGGATTAAGGACTACATTAACCACACCACTTACACTGAATCAGGCTGGTAACGTGTCAGCCTCAATTTTTACTGCCAAAGCGCGTGAGTAATAGCATCTACGGGCCTGTTCCCTAAGGAACTCATGCACACACACGCACACACACACGTGCACACAGCGCCTGGGTCCAGCAGGTCGTCTGCATGCCTCACTCCGCTACCGCTACCGCTACCACCACCGCCACCACCCCTCGCCTTAGTCGTGCTCGAAACGCAGATGACGCTCCTCACGGACTCATTCCTGCTGCCTGCCTGCCTGGCGCGTGTCACGTGTGCGTGTGTGTGTGAGCGCGCACGCACGCATTCACACCGAACGAACGAGTGACCGACCGACCACAACTCGGTTGCACGTGCGCATCAGGCTCGCGCGCGCTCGCGCCTCGAAATCGGTCAATCGATCGATAGGGCCTCTCGCCTGCCGCCTACCTCCGCCTGCTCCCACTCTCGCTCACGCGTTCTCGAGTTGCGTACGTGCATGTGGGCGCTTTTTCCTCTGCTCTCTCCCTTCAGATGGATGGATGGCCGCCTCACCACTACTGATGCCTGGTGCCTGGAATGTACTCTTATCCATCACAAGCAATCACCCATTGCAGGACCTAATCAGGGGAAATTGGAAGTCGGCACTTGACGATTGCGATCCTTTTTAACCGTGCCATTCTGTAAGAGATGCTGAAATGATAGGGAGCGGTTTGAGTGGAAGCATAGGATTATGCTGGCTATCAAAAAGAATTCAGCTTAATTACAGATCAGACCAGACATTGAATGCATCTACCGGGGCAGAAAAATATCAAAAATATCGGCATATTTTTCAGCATTCTTGTATTTCACTAGCTTCGCTATGCATCAGTAATGATTCAGTTTCATCACACTCGTCCAAACTCTTTGACGTTAATGATCTATGCAGTCGTGGTTGCAGGTTGACTGTAAACCCTCTAGGAGAGCTAAGAGACTAGTAGTATTGATGAATTGCACATGATGACGGGTGGAGAGCGTTGTCCTCTTTGCTTGGGTTCGCAACCTTATCTGTCCATACTCATGTGAGCCGAAACCGCCATCTTGGTGGAAACCAAGTTCAAAAGCTGATTTTCTGCCACTGCAAGAGGAATTTCACGTTTAATAATGTGCAGTCCTGAATGCGTACCATCAAGCCAATCATCGCATTGGAATGCGCCTCCACAAGTTTCTATTTCATATCAACTAACAGAGCTACACACATCCAGCGTCAAGTACTGACAGGTACAGAAGGTAAAAAATAAGCATAATTTTATAATGTGATGTTGGTGGAATTCCTCCTGCGTGTAATTGAATCATGACCTTGATTGCGTCTGAATAAGGATAACACTTCAGCTTTCGTTCCAGAAGGTTTTCTAGGGTGTTGAAGCGTTGAGAAGTAAAATTACCAAGATTTTGTTCCACTTACACACGCTCTCATTTAGCAGTAACCAAAAAAACTTTTTTTCGACAGTCTATGCACCATCAGATGTGTGCATTATCATGGCATTCGGTAGAGGTTAGATCGCCAGTCCCTGTGCTACACACCATTACCAACCGACTGACCAGCCGACCAGGCTCGCTTGCTCAGCCTCTGTCTGTGATTAAACTCAAAGCCGGTCGTGCACGCGTGAGGCCGCTTCCACAGTCGCCACCGCCGCTACTTCCACCAGGCCCCACCCCCTCCCCTCCTTCACACGGCGCTAGCCAAGCGCCCACAGAATCCCTGGTAAGGCGCACTACCGCACGTGTGTGTACGTATGTGCGTGGGTAGGTTCACGTGTACGCACGCGTACCCACTTCTACAAATCCAGACGATCACCGCTCCCTCTGTCAAGCCTCGGCTTTCTCCCTTCCACTAGAGGGAGCGGACAGTCCTCCGCATGCATGCACGTCTCTCTCGCTCACTTGTCCTCTGGCTCTCTTTGCACGATCAATACAGGGCCTCTTCTTCTTTCGCCTCCTCCGCCTCCCGCACCTCCTCCTCCTGCGCCTCCTCCGCTTGCTCAGTTGCGCACGCACCAGTGCTTGCGTTCGAGCTGGAGGCACGCGCGGCCAATGCAGATCGACAGGGGGTTTACCTCCGCGTGGTCTACGTTGTGTATAGGCGGCGTTCACTTGATTAATGACAGCTACCACAAGACAGTGTCTACTACACTCGTGTATTTGGATCCCTATACCGATTCCTGTTTGCACAGAAATAAAGTCAACGCCATACAAAGAAAGTGACCAAAAGCTTCAAAGTATAATATTGCCATTTCATTTTTGGGGATCGGTCTGTGTACAGGTATACTGTAATCTGGAAGCATTACACTTTGGAATAATAGCAGTGACAGTGTTAGTTTTGTAGTGACCGTGACCGCGGGAATGAAGTGCCATCAACGGTGTCTATGCAGCTAATAGATGAGGGATACGTGAGGCATCAATGCCTAAAATGAAAGCTCTGTAGAAGTAGGATTCATCTCCACATTTAAATAGCAAGTGGTTTACAAATGGCACCTTTTTTCTCAGACAAGTTTTTTGGGAAGAATAACTTGGACGTCAGACGTTTCGCTTACTCCGCCGCGTTTTATCAACCCACATCAGAATGGTCTCGGTGCTGTAGACACCCTTGGGCGTTAAAGCCTCTTCCTTCCTCACACCCCTTCCCGTGCATACCCAAAGCCAGAGCGAACTGGAGCGTCTCTCATGTAATTAAATAAATCGGATTTAATTAATCATTCACTATGGCAACTAACAATGCGGTGAAGGTGGTGGACATAATAACAGAAGTGGGACATAGGAAGGAGACGTGGCGGCAACAGCGGCGTTTCTATTGTCTCCCAATTACTGTAGCAGCTACCTCCCTCTTCCTGTCCGTCCCCGACCACCTTCTCACCTTTTATTTGGTCCCCACTGTCCCGCGGTCTGGGCCTCTAATTAAGGAGACTGGAGTGGAAAGAGTAAGTGGCAAATTATTGGCCTTTTCACGGACATTCACGCTGTGGAAACGCCCATCCCTTATGAAGCCCATTCCGAAATAGGGTAGCGATCGGCATGACTCAGGTAGAGATCCTCAATCATTCTAACCTCCACTTCAGGGCTAAGATAATTAGTTCATTGTAGTATTCGTGGAAAGGTGGGCTTAGAACAGCAGTAATTTGTTAACTTCATGCGTTCGAGCTCAAAGTTATCTCATTCGAGACTCGGTAATTAATGGATGGGATTAGTCACATCCACAATTCAGGTCGGTGATTCACTAATGCTCCTGGTATTTCTCTATTTATCATATTCAAATTGAAAGCATTAATTAACCTCATTTCCAAGCAACAAAAAAATTGGTACCTTTGTTTATAAGCAGACCTGGTTTCATTTTTGAGCGCCTCCGACGCATGTCTCATTTGAAGGATTCCCCTACGGTGGCCAAAGCCACTCCCCCATCGCGATTTGGTAAGAAGCTGTGGAATAATGGAAGAGGATTTATCAACTTTTTTAGGCTCAGTGCTGGGCTAAACGGTTAATAAACGGTTGTGTAAAACCTCCACCCTAGGAGGCCGGTTTACCTGCTCACTCCATCAGACCAACATGTCTTTTAATTGCTCAATCAGCAAAATCAAACCTGCTAGCCGTAAACTCCAACTAACCGTCTTCCATTCTAGGCAAGCGAGGGTAACAAAATTATTAGAAACCATCCAAACGCCGCTATGCAGTTCCTTCAAAGCATTTGTGCTGACGGAAGTCGGGTTAATAGGGCATGAGAATTCCGCTTGCATGCATCAAGCCTCGTTAATTCGCCTCCCTAGCCCAAATGGTCTCCAACTAAATGTAGTGTCTTCTCAACCCCACCGTTGCTTGGCTTGTGTTTGCCTCCACATGTGGACTTGTCTAAGATGCTGAAACTGGCGAGCATGCACAGTCCAGTTAACCTCTGGACTGAAAGCGGCCAGTACATTTCTGAATTTGAGGTCCAAGGGAGGTTAACGGCATTAATAAGTGCATTTTAAGCCTGGTTGGATAGGGTGAGCTGGTCGTGAATTGGACCTTGGAAGACGTTGAAAACCAGTCTTTATGCGTTCACTGCAATAAAGATATATGAGTTTATCATTTGACTTGTTGCTCAAAAAGAACTTTTTTAGACCATAAATTACAGACCGTCACAAGATTGGAAAGTCTGACCACTGTATGAAGACTAGTGAACAGTTTACCAAGTTTGCTACCAGTGGCACATATACGTGACACCCAAATTTTCCTACCCTATCTCGTAAGTCATATGCACCCAGTACATTTAATAAAAAGAGCATACGGTTGGTTGAGAAAAATGAAATACGAAAAAAACTTATGTTTTATTAAAACGGTAGGGCTAGCGAGCTATAGTTGGTGTTTCGCTCATGGGACACTCTGGAAACGGGATTGCTAACTGCTGCCAAATCAAGATGGCTATTTTGGGATAACCCCAAAAGCGATAATTCAGCATAAGGCGTCAAATAGAGCAAAATAATTAATGGCTCAGTGATGGGTGACATTTAAACCCGCCTTCTCCAAAACAATCTTTCACTTATGCTACTTGTAAGGAGTCTGGTCTGCATTTCCCACTTAATCGTCTCACAATGATGCCCTTGCTGTCTACAATAGTTCGTTGAGCATGGTAAAACTGGTGAGTTTTATTTAAAGGATGCAAAACATGCAATTATCTGATAGGCCTCTTCACCAAAATGAGTAATGTTGGGATGACTGAAGCCTATTTCCTCTCTAATCACATCTCAGGTACCCATGTTTCCACCAGCCAACGAAAGTAGGAAAGATCAGTTGGTCTGATAATGTGTGCCCACAACCATGAATTTCATACTTTCCGTCAGCAAAGTTGTAAACCTATTTCCGTTTTCAGCTAAGGAAAAAATAGCAGTGGTAACAACGCAAGTGGCGAAAATTCGAGCTCAGGATAGTGAGCCATTCCAAATTGCAACGCTATTAAAGGAGCTATCACGGGTTTGAGGGAGCAACAACAAATGAGGGGTTTAGCCACCATCCCCTCGTTTCCACTGGACGGTCTGTTGACTAATTAGTATCGATTCTGTCCTTAATTAGTGGGTCTGAGGTCATATGAGTGCGTGGAAAGGACAGCGGGACAGAGGAAGGAAGATGGAGGAGGGGGAAGGGGGGGAAGGGCCAACGAATGCTCAAAAGCGAGGCAAATGGATGAGATGCAACGACCCCGCGGATTGCCCAAGGGGTTTGGACACTGAGTCAGCAAAGAGGTGGGAGAGTAATCAATAGGTCTGCGTGCATCCCCACCACCTCCTCTTCTTCCTCCTCCTTTTCCTTCTTTTTCTTCCTCGGTGGCTTATTTTCGGGACTGACATCATAGCATGAGTCAGGTCCTGAGTTTCAAAGGTTTCGTAACACACGCGAAAGGAAGGGATGCGGCTATGACTCGATGTGTTTTTATTAAATAAGTGGAAATGGATGTTGAGGGTAGAGGGAGGGTGAGTTGATTAGGCATGCTGAATGGCCGTAGTGTCGTGTTTTGCTTCGAGTGGATAGTCGCTCGGTTAAATCGGTTAGTAGTCGGTTTGTGGTTACTTTTTCACCGTGGGAATAGGCAGGCAGGTAGGCAGGCAGGCGGGTAGGTAGGTAGGCTGGCGAGACGTACGGTTGTTTGTTATCTGACCCAAAAAGCAAAAATTTGTAAATAGAAAAATTTGGGAACTGCAGTCAGCTGGAGGAACATGCTGGGTTCAGTTTTACGGGTGGGTTACTTGATACTGTTCCCTATGACAGTTATAGCACTCACCATTTGTTCCCCTTTGTGAGCTACGTCCATGGCGCCTTCGAAGGCAACGTATCTGTTACTACTCATGATTCCTTGTCAAAGAATGCCAGTTTTGAACATGTAAAATGCACATCATTTGCGGTTTCATCGCCTAGAAAGTATAGCAGCCACACTGCTTTCAAAGATATTATTCAATCTTCCCAAACTGTGTTTCATGATCCCTTGTTGAAATGAGGTTGGCTGCAACTCTCGAGAGTTTTATGCTTGAAAAACAATTTATGGGAACCAAACGATCTTCAGTACACGTCAGCAACTGTGGCTGAACGAATGCTTAAAAGAGCCTTGTGCACAACCCTTTATTATCCAAGTGATACTATCTTGGTCATCTTTTAAGTACTTCAAGGACTTTGCGGCATTGCAAAGCTTCTTCAGTAGACGCCCAATTTAATTGCTCCACTTGGTGCACGTTGAGGCCATCAGTGTTGAGCGGGGGACCACTGAGTAGGAGGCATGGGGTATTGAGGTACATTCGATGCCGTGATGAGTCAACATTGCAGTGCTAATGTAGGCCTCGACAGAGCGATGCGGATGGAGAGGGATAGACAGCAAAAGCGGGAGGGAGGTGGAGTAAATAGGGCAGCAGCAGTAGCAGCCAGCAAAGCAGTAAAGGGGAGCGCGAACTCTGCCGACGCTGTGTATGCGTGTGTGTGTGTTGTGTGTTGGCCTCTTGTGAGTGGCCAGGCCTCAGACGACGCACAAACACACGTGCGCACCACCGACACTGGTGTCCGGACTTGCTCGCAGCCAGTGCGCGCGCATGCGTGCGCGTGTGAGGGAGAGAGGACACAGCTGAGGGAGGTGAAGGGGAGGGGACGGGAGGGGAGGGGAGGGGAGAGGAGATGGGGGAGAGAGGACGAGGCGGAGGCGAAGAAGGGAAGGAGATACAGTAGAAGAGAAACGCAGAGCCTGGGTCGACGCGAGAGCGCACACTCACACGCACCCAAACGCACACAACACAGTTGCTCAAATCAGGCGCTATCAGACGGTGCGTGAGGATGCCCCAGTGCTGTTTCGCTGGTTGCCACAATCGAACGGACGATGGCCGAGGCCTCAGTTTTTTTCGCTTCCCTCGACGCGACCTGGCACGAACAGCAGCCTGGGTGGTGGCCTGTGGGAGGAAGGACTTTAGCCCTTCTCAACACTCACGTGTGTGCTCTCGCCACTTCTCCGCGGTTGACTTCGATCGCGATGCTCGGCACGACTCTCACGGGGGTGTCCATCGAAGGCTTAGGCTTAAAGATACTGCTGTGCCTACTACCAATCCCATTGACAATCCCTGGCAAAACACGGATAATATGGCCAGTCGAAAGTCACAGAAGTCGATCACCACAACACCCACCACAACCACAACGGCGATGAAACCGAATGGTGCTGAGGAAGTACCTGTTCCGGGTGAGTTATCGTCTACTCTGCTTTTCTTCATAATCATTTATGTTACGAACAAATTATGTAGTCTTTGGATAAGCTGATGATTCACCCCTCCATTCGAATTACCAAACCAGAATGAATGGCACAGATCATTTCTCATCAACACAAAGTCCTTACAAAGTGATTGATAACGTCGCTTGGACCAATTAAAGCTGTCAAGTAATCAATGGGGATATGATTGAATTCAAAACGAAATTATAATTTAGTATTTAAATAAATTAGCCGCAACTATCTTTTTAAGTACAAAGCACAAACGTGATCAGCTGGTGGAGCACATAAACGTGTTTTGCCGACAGCTCACCATGCGATATTCATCTTGCATTCAATGCGAAAATGAGCGCTGGACATTCACCCCATTGGTTGATGCGGAGAAGAGTGTAGAGTTCAAGCTAATCCCATTTACCAAACAAAAGGGGCGAAGTTCATTCCTCCCCCGGAGCCTATGTCATTCAGGAAGTGGGCCGAAAACGACCCAGTTAATTGAAACGGGGAATGTGTCCTGAACGCAGGCGACCTAATGAAATGAGTTGGAAAGGCTTGCGGATGCAGTGAACAGATGCTCAGGATTTGCTCAGTACACAAATGGCCACAATCCAAGGCCATAAATTGTTTAGTATTATACGGCTTCTGTTTATTGTCAAATGTTTTCTTCGCAAGATTAACTGGAATAATTTTAAAGGGACTTTGAACTAGATCCTCCTTCATAGGCTTTCCATGGTACCCCAGTATTAACTTGTCCCTTGAATGTAGGCGCTCACTTGGCTGGCAAGATTCGCTGAAATAGTCGGTTGGTTCACTTTTTCGCCTTTACTACGCACTTGTTACAACGCACTTATACACAGCTCCCGATCCAAAATAAAACCTCCACGATCTTTCAGTTGATGGGCTTGCAGTGCACACCAACACAAGACCTTCAAGATCTAAGATGCGTGGTATTCCAGAGCAGCCAAATTGTCTACAACTTCAAAAATCCTCCTCCATTTTATTCAAGGTTGTTCTTTACAAAATGTTGTCTCATATTTTCTCTACATTGCAACACACTTTTGAGGTAGTTTTAAGTCTAAGTCTGCCAATTGTATGACCAGTTCGACAAAATTCTCCTCAATTATGTGGGATGAAACATGGCCTTGGCCTAATGAGGCCACTAGCAAGTGAGGTGACAACGCGCGGGAGACTGATTATAGTTGTGATAATGCTAAAGTCTTGTCCCTCTCTCTCCCTCTCGCTCAACCTCAGTCAGGAAAATAAATTTTCTTAACCAGAAAGGGAAAGCCCATTCTTTTCCTCCCTGCCGTAGGCAGACGCTTTTTTCTTCTAGTTTAAATGTGCGCAACACCACCCACACCACACTTACAGTCACTTGAGTGAGGATTTTTGTGCAGTGTGACTCCCCGGTTTGTGTGTGTGACAATGACAGTCATGACTTCTAAGACGAGGCTATGGTGGCTCACAAAACCCTTGGGCTAAACATTTCCCTCTTTCTCTTTAGGCCAGTACGCTATTTCACTAGATGCAAGGAAATAGGGTATTTTTATGTCAACACTTTGACTAAGAGGCAATTCACTTATCAGAACCTCCTGGCATGAAACGCTGGGTGTCGAAAAGGGTGACTTTCGGAAGCAGAATCTCTTCCTATGCTAAAGTTTGGATTTTTCACTTATTCAACTAGAAACTGCTGCATACCAAAATGTGGTTTCGCTTAGTAATTCATTAATTTTTAAGACCGACTCCTCCTGATCAATATCTCTTCTTGTGTCCACTTATCTTATCACCGCTTACGGCACCCAAGTTGGCCACGTAAACGGGTCAGTCTTATCACTTTATTCACTCATAAACTCAGAAAAATGAACTGACAAACATCCCACACTTATTCTAATGTCTCCAACACGATGTGTGCAAAAATTTGTCACTAAGTGGTAAAAGATGTATGTCACCCATGTGTGCCGCTGATAGTGGGCACACTAATTAGCAATTCACGATTTTATAATAATTACGGATTGCAGAATTTGCTATTACATTACATTAGGGAAATATAGAGCCTCGAAACATGCGCTAACCTCCTTCTTTAGTTTGAAAACCTCTACCGTGTGAGGGTAGGACAAGAACGTTGCCGTTTATTCATGAAATAAGAGTTTGCATCAAAAATTTTCTTTAACCATTTCAAGACTATATCAATATAATAATCAAAACCTACGTTGTCAAAGAGAAGTGAATAGATGTCCCATAATTGAGGAAGCCCTCAATTCCTTCGAACTGCAGAACATTTTCATGGAGGTTTTATTTTTGAGCTTATTTTTACTGCGATTCCCTCTCCCCACGGCCACAACTACGGCCACAGTCAACGACTGTAGGAGTGTTTGGAGAGGCAAAATATTACTCACATTCCGCCACAAAATGAGAAGTCTAGGAGGTGTCCGGGTTTAAGCGGACGCACGCACGCGCGCGCGCGCCCACAAACACAGACGCAGGCACGCACACTGGGGACATGAATAAGTGATGCCATGTGTTTATTCAACCAGAGTGGGCCTCACGAAAGGGCTCTCGCATCCGAAAGGACCTTTTTTTTCTGCTCAAAACACCCTCCTCCACCTCCATCGACATAACCTCGCCCAGCAATTTGGGCTGCTGAAGACGTCAGGCAATCACCTGAGAGTAGGAATGGCGGCAAAACACGTCACTTGGGGGGCATTTGTGTTGATTGCAAACACCCCTGTTTGAATGAATCGTCCCAAAGATAGGAATCATTATAAATGTCCCCACAAATAGAATTCCTTAATTTGTTTATTTGGTTCAGGCCCACATTTGCATTTCGTCCTCCTGGAGATATTAATTTATTCCCACACTCCAAGTTTTATAAGGTAAAAACAATGTTTTTAAGTATATATGCCTGAGGAGAAGCATAAGCAGTTTGGATAGGGCGGGTTTTTCTGACTGTATCAAATGCTGCATCTCAAAGATGTCATGCCAATTGCGATGCGTATGCACCGGTGGCAGCGACGAATAAATGAGGCCGTTTGTAGAAGCAGACTTAATGCTGCAGCCTTCAACACTCGCTTAAATACATCAGCCTGCAGATTGAATGAAGGTGAGGGCGTGGATGAGTTACCTGCTTGTCTTTGAAAAACGCGTCCCAAAGCGAATGGTTTAAATGCCTGCAGGATTAAATATAAAAAGAGGGGCGGCTTTGATAGAGTAAAACTGTTCAAATCCTAGTCCATCATGTGCTGACTTCCTCCACTCGCCCGTAGAACTTCGGAGGATTTTTTGTATTTGTCTGGTGGATTGAAGAACGCAATTTATGCACAATGTCAAGTAACCTACTAAATTTCGATACTACAAAGGCTAATCTTTTCGACATAAAAACTACATGGGCCATTACGTACCCCAGTAATTACTTTCGGTTTCCCCAAAATGGCGAAATCCAGATTCGTCTACTGAGTCAAAAAGTCATGCTACTCATTCAAATGAGTAGGCAGTTTCAACTCGGTTACAGAACAGTACACCAACAATTAAATGCACTTTTTAACGTTTTCACAAGCATTTTTGTTTAAACATTGATAAATGATTGCAACATCTTGTGACTTGAACATGTGAAAGAGGACCTATGTAGTTGACAGTTGTGCAGCCATTATTTGGTCGAGTAAATAACTTTCAACCTCTAGCATAGGCCCTTTGCCTTCAAAAGACACATTCAGAGGCTAACTTGGGAAAGACGGAACCCCTGTAGTATTTCTTAGATTCTGACGAACAAATAAACACCAATCGAGAATTACTCTTTGATAAATATTAGTGGGGAGTCTTGCAATCTGATCAAAGGGTGGAACGATCAAACTACCTCGATCATTCTCACCACAAATTAATGGTAATGTTATTGTAGATCTGGAAAATGATCCTACTATGATCACCTGAAGCACTTAGATCAACATGGAAATGCAGGGTAGATTTGTCCTCCTAATAGCGACCACATTCTAAAGATAACGTGCTTTAGAAAAATTTTCGACAAATAAGTAGCTTATACAATATCTCCGGCTAAGCGTGTTACTTTGGAAGTGGACAGTACTATGGTAAAGAAGTAATTGTAGAAGAATGAGGGTACTCCAAATTTCCCATTTTGACACCTGGAGATGCAAAAATACTCCGTTCATAGGACATCTCCTGGTCAACATTAGGATACAGTCTTTCCACACATTTGAAAACAAACGTGAGTTGTGCTGTGCTCTGGATCTTACGGTCACTGATTCCAAACATCACAGATTTCTTAGGGGCATTCGGCCATCCCGCACGCAGAGAGGTTTTATAAACATGTTTAAATATGCCTTTTTACGCGTAGAGACAGGACTTTCACTAGATTGTTGGTACTATAGATTTACCACTGTGCACTGCCATTAACGGACTTGATTTCTTTTGCAAAATGGACTTTAACTTGATAAATCTAACTGAGAAGTCGGTTGTTTGTCCACTCATCTGTTTCTATTCAAGTTCACCATTGTTCGTATCTTAATAAACTCTGTTGCAGTCCCGTGGAGTTAAAAAGGAAACGCACGAGTGGCTAAAATAAGCAGTTGGGGCGAGGATTTTAGCTCATAACCAGTCTAATTATCTGTTTTGCGTCCGCAAAAAATATTGTCCACTTATTGCAAATTGCACACCCACCTGAATGGCAGCAAATTTATCTGTTAAAGAGAAGCGAAATTATAGTAGTGTTATATCTTATAATGGTGAAATTACAAATGCGATGTCTTTTCCTAAATTTCCCTGCATTTACTGTTCAGTCGCTTCTTAAAATTGATTGGTCGCCTACGTTGTTTTAATTCGCGGAGGGTAGTTGGTCTGACATACGCCCGTTTTCTACTGGTTGGTTGTATTGTGTCATCTTGTGTTGTATCCAGCTTAGTAGTTTGTCGTTAATTGGCTATTACTTTCTTGCAGTTTTAAAGGAATCTCCTGAAGAGCAAATTCCCATGTGTACTCCTGCGAAACGGTATGCTTAAATTTCTAAATCATTCCTTTCGTAGGCTCAAAACCGGGGCTGACGCTCTCGACTTAAGTCATAAGACCGCGAT
Organism: Taenia multiceps; assembly: GCA_001923025.3. Classification (NCBI taxonomy): domain Eukaryota; kingdom Metazoa; phylum Platyhelminthes; class Cestoda; order Cyclophyllidea; family Taeniidae; genus Taenia; species Taenia multiceps. The sequence continues at coordinate 75,539,549 of CM010311.1, read as the reverse complement.
GGATCTGCCCAAAGTAGGTGTCACATTAAAGCTTTTTCAACTATTTATCTAGAGCTCTTCCGACGTTATTGTGTTAAGCGAGGACGAGGATGAAAAGGTGACCCCTTCGAGTTCGGATACTGAAAAAGAGAACGCCCCTTGCGGAACTAATGGGACGGACATTAAAACCTTACTGATAACTTTGGAAAATGAACTTCGTCAGGAGGAAGCCAATCTTTTGCTTCTTCAAAAATTACGTGAAAGTCAGAATGCGAACAACTCGTCCACTTCCCGCTCGGCGCCCAAAGGCACGCTCAATTCCACGCAATCCTCGTCTTTGAACAACAATGCCAGCGCGAGTAATCAAAAACCGGCTTCTAGTCAGAGTTCTTCCCAAAGACCTCCCTCGGCTACCCAGTCGACAAAAAGTACGATTTTGTTCTATGTGCACAGTTTCTTTAGCTCTCCCCCCGGCAGTACACCAACCGAGTTCCCCCGTTTCTGCGCCTAAAGTTACAAAACAAGCAGCCTTACAGTCACTGGAGCAACTTTATTCCACTAAGAAGGCTGGTCTGCGGAAGCAATTGGAACGAAATTTGGAGAAAGTCAGTCTACCACGGCCGACAACTGGAACCGGATTCTGCGAAATTGCTTTCATACCCAGTACGCTCACAACAGAATTCACATCTTTATTGGGTCTTGAGGAGGTCGTCAAATCGATCCAGGTAGTTTTCTCTTTTCAGAACATCATTCTTTTTTGCCTGTCACTCAACTATCATTTCCTCATGCAGGATTATGATCCATCAGGCAACGGGAAGCCTTCTGAAACACGCTGCAGTTTTAATCCTTTCTCGTGTGTAAAGTGTGGCACCGATTTTACTCCTGTTTGGAAACGGGAGAAACCTGGCTCCACGAATGTAGTATGCGAGGCCTGTCTGACGGCGACTCAGAGGCTAACCCTGAAGAAGGAGTACGAAGAGGCTGTGCAAAAAGTTCTGCAGCAACACATTAATGCAGAGCGCGATGTAGAACGGGAATATCAGGATATTGTTACTAATTCGGCCAAGTTGGATGCTTACATCAAGGAGCAGGAGAAAAAACTATTGGCCACTCATCAAGCGCATCAGCTACAACTTGCTCAACAGCAGGCAGCTTACAGTCAGCGGTATAATAACAAGGTAGTTGCAACTTATTTTTAATGAGACTTTTTTCCGCCCGCCTTGAAATTTTAACTCGTGATTGGACCATTCGATCGCTAGTTCATCAGCTAGAATTGTCAAAGTTGAGTTCATTTACTTCAGTGGGTTTGTATGCTGACGTTGTAGTCTATAGTTGGTCGCTACTTTATATTCTACGAGGTAAATTTCGGTTGCCATTCCTAACTCCACAAACAAGTTACGATGCTTGGAGGCTCATTGTTTTGCATGCATCGAAGCTTCTGATGGTCATATTGTCGACTTATCATATGTTGAAACCTCGAACAGTTTTTTGCAACACAAGCGTTTAATGCCACTTTACACAGTCATCTGTGAGCACACCAGCCTCAGGTCTTCGGCAGTCTCCCTCCACGGTTGTCGGCGGTACTTCTGTGGCAGCCGCTGCGCATCAGCGTTCACGTGTCGCTGCCTCTGTGGCCAGTGGCGCTGCTAATGTCGCTGGTTCTGCGACAGTCCCCAACTCCTCCACCCAGGCTACCGCCCAGGCAGTCGCACAAATAGCGCTTCAGCAATACGCAAAAGCCATTTCTGGAGCCTCTACCACTCCTGGAGCTTCACCTACGGCCACAGCTGCGCTCATGATGGCCGCAGTGGCCAACTCGCAGCAGCAGCAACAGGCTGTTGCGGCCGCCGCTCTGCAACAGCAACAACAACAGCGTCTAGCAGCCGCACAACTCCTTTCTGGCCTTCAGGCGCATCAACAGCAGCAACAGGCTGTCGCTGTTGCCTCCGCTCCATCGACCACTGATCACGCAGCCAATGCCCTCAGTCAAATTCAGACTCTCCTCATGAGCAACGCTCTCATCAGTGGAGGTACGCCCTAACCCAATTGATTGGAAATTGCAGCTAGTGTGCTCAGGTTTGGGTCCTTACCACTGCTTGTTCTTGTGACTCTCACTACTCCCAGTGGCTGTCATGTCCAAATTCTTTGCTTAGGCATTTTTGAGTTCGACTACCTAGAACGTGGAAGTTTTGAAATCGTGGTGGCAAAAATGCCTTCGATATGAGGCTATTAATTCCTAGTATTGATCGCTGGAGTTAAACTTTCGTGTAATTGATTTTACCAATTCTGTTTTGGACTTCCTCCTTTTTTGAATGCTGCAATGTTTCCTGTGACAGGTGTTGTTTGCCATCTCGTCTGCCTAATGTGCATACCACTTTGTCCGAAGTCTCGGATTCGGTCGCTCTTGCAAAACTCGGACTTAAGTGTTGTACATATGTATTTTTTTTTCAAAGAAACCTCATAGGACAATTTCGTGAGAATGAGGGAACGTAGAGGGGCATCGATTTGCTAGCCTAGTAACAGGGAAAGACGGGCTCTCATTGGTTGCTTGATTGATGACGGCATGTGCGTATGCGCAGCTTCAAGCCCAGACAATTTAGCGTTTTTTTTGCGCTTGCCTACTTGTGTGTGTTTGTGCGTGAGTGCGCGAGGTTTGTGATACTCTTGGCCCTGTGTCCAAACTTCGGCAAGGTCCCCTTCTCCCGCCCTCCCCCCCTCCTCCTCGTAAAGATGCGTGTTGGAACCCGCATCGTCGTCCCTTTTTCGTTGGTTGGGTCCATCCTTGAAGGCGCCTTCTACATGATACCGCAAGGGTCTGACATCTGATGGCCAGCCCGTTGTCGGTGTTCGCAGTTTCGTAATGATTTGTTTTTGGTCAGCATTGATCTACCCTCATCGACTTGATGGTGGGTAGGGTTGGCCTTTTGCACATGAACTCGCTTGACCCTATAACGCTGTAGTTAAATTTGACCTTTTAAGTCGAGACATTGATTTCAACATCTCAGATACAAGCATTCAAGAGTATGCTTTTTATTGGTGTCGATTCCCTCGGGGGTGTTAATCTGTCAAGGGAGTTGTGCTAGGACTCTTCGTATGGTTCGTTCCCTTAAAATCCCTAAATCGAGGCGAAATTCATTAGTGCAAGTTCCATGGTCCAGATCTATTTAAAATAAATGAGCTTCTCTTTCGACAAAACCAATGATGAGTCTGACGTTTCTTCGCCCTTTTTGTTGGCAGTGGACATTTTGTTGCTCGACTTGTTCGACGATTGCTTAGTGTGATTTAATCTCGTTGATTTTCACAGCGTTTTGTGACCTTAGATCTTGACTGTAAAGAACACTTTTTTTAGCTGCACTATTAATTGTGCTTTTCTGAACTTATTTACTAATTAGGCTTAGGATCGCACACGTTTTTTGTCTAATGCACACTTGCCAAAAAGTAGGGCTTTGGCGTATTTCTGATGGGGAGTTACTCATTAAAGTTAAGAGAGTTATCTGCTTTTTGCATCGTGTGGAGGGGGCGTCCAGTATACCCTCAGACGAAGTGGATAATCACTATTTCAAGTTGGAAGCACGAGGGCTTTCTTTTGTTAGCTCCCACACTTATGCTTGCACATTTCTTCACTAGCGAGCGGGGCCCAGAACACGAACCCGCGTACACAGTTAATTCAGCAGGCGATGCAGTACCTCCTGCTGCAGCAACAACAGCAAGCCCAGCAGCAGGCTGCAGCCCAGGCAGCTGCGGCTCATGCCGCTCAGCAGAACGCTGTGCTCACGCACTTCCTCAGCCAGATCCAAAACAATCCCTCCGCTTACTTCAACCTCATGCAGCTCTGGGCAGCCTCAGGTCTCGGTGGTGCTGCCGGCAGTGGAGGTTCTGTTCCTGGGAAAAAGTAGTGTTCACTCTTCTCCACCCAAACCAGGTGCACCACACCCTCTTTCAGTTGCCTCGTTCATATGTGCCACTGTCAACTCGAAAGGAAGCAAAGGAAGGTAGCTGCGCTCGCACGTACCACCTCATTGTATCTATATGCCATCAATCTCTGTATACACAAACACCCTCTACACATCCACTTACCCTCACATGCTAAAATTGCAATATCTTTTTTCTCATTCCCCCGCCCCCTCCGTCACACATATGGTTTGCTGATTTTACTACAACTTGCGTGCGCACCTCTGTCGGACTTCTATTGTTTACACTATTCTATCCTTTTTCCTCCACCATTAAGTATATAAATATAAACTCAACACTGGGAAGTCTCTTACTGTCCCCTCCAAAGCCTGCCTGCTCGGTCCCATCTTTTATGTTCGATCACAAATGCGGGGTGTCCTGCTCGAACCTTTCTCAACCCCATAGAACAGGGAGAATTTCGTTGCAGGAAGGTGTTGATTGTTTATGGGATGTGAGGATGCGTCAGACCGGCTAGTTTTTATGCTTTGTCTGTAAACTGTAAAATGACGTAGGTCCTCCACATTGGTAGTTGTGGTTCCATGGAGCGGTGAGGTGGACTCGGTGCGACGCGTGTGGGACGGTTGCAGGGAGGGAGGACGGGCTAATACGGCGGTTTAGGACGCGGCTTTGTCCATTCCCTTTCGGACTGGTAAATTGTCTTGACTTGGCTGCATTGGAGGATCCGATTTCAGGGGGAAGGGAGGGGGGGAGGGGTCGGGGGTTCGTGTCAAAGTGAACTTAATTTGATGACAAATGAGATGCCACGGCGACTGTGTTCGTGTGTGTGCGCACACAGAAGGGGTGGGTGGAGAAGACCCAACAGCAGAGCAAGCACGTACGCATTTTTCTCAATTTGGTGTGCGTCTTGTTTTTTTTTCTCCGTATACGAAGTGATGATTTATGGCTTTCTTCAGTTTATGCATATATTCATTCCAGGAGACGCAGTAAAAAGTCACCTCCAATCCCTTGCCCCTCTTCCTCCTTCTGCTCCTCGTTGTTGTTGTTTCAACATCCCTTAATTCGCACAGCCACTTGAAGAGTTGCTATTCAAGACTGCCGCCTACCTGACAGGTGTGATGTGGGAGAGAAATTTTAGTGGAGAAATGCTATCCACTCCACAATGTCAACGTAGCATGCAGCATTTGGGATGAGAGAGGGAGTCCAATCACATCTCGGAGGGATTCGAGGTTGAACAGGTAGAGGGTGAGGATGCATGTGTGTTTGGTCTACTTGGTGAAGACTCATTAATCAAGAGGAATTAGGGCTCCACTGCATTTGTAAGTTTATTTTGAACCAATCAGGATGTTCTGGAATTGAGCAGTCTGGAAGGTTCTTTATTCTTTGTTTCTTTTTAAGTACGTTCTTTAGGAAGATCTGAGCCCTGATTCACTTTAAAGCTCTCGTTGTTGTTAATCCTACCCTGGCACGTCATGGCAGTTTGCGTGAAGCCTTAACAAAGGTATACGCTCTCCAAGAGAAATGTATCCTTTGCTACCTTGGTGGCTGTGCAACATACCTCCACAACAGAGTGATTTCGTCAATCATCTCCTTGATTCTTAGGGCTCCTAGGTCAGGTTATCCCATGCGAGCAAGAAATCGTCGACGTCTCCATTCAAGCTTATCCGAAGGGCACAACGACTGCGCTGTCTGCTATGTGGTCACTTTCAGGACACTGTCATTCCCAATTTAAGGTATTCAATACATTCGAGATATTAATTCCAGCCTTTATTCGGCTTTTTTGGCCATGCTAGCTGTTCGAGTTTGATGTACAATGAGGTCATAGTAGTCCAACACAATGGCAGAGGTAGACTTTCCTTCACACCTGCCATTTCTGTTACCGACTAATCAGGAAACGGGATCGTGGTGCAACTATAAAACTCTCGTCTTTTCATTAAACTTGACTACGGCTACTTAACATATCAGTTGACTTGGAGCTCTCGGACACCGAATGTTACTTTACTTGAACTTTCGCAGTTTCTTAGAGCATCACACACAATTGTTTTGGTTCCGCAAGATCGTTCGCGAGTGCGGTAAAATGGGAACATTGGTAGCAATACCCATCATCACCTACTGTTTACTTGATTTGTACTTTTGTTTTGTACCTTGACCAGTCAGAACAAGTCCGTCACATCAACCGTCGCCAGATTAAACGTGTTGAAGAGGGTGAGCTGAAACATATATCGTCCATCAACCCCATACTACTCTCAACCCTCGTCAACCTGACTGACAATCGTTATACCACAAACCAAGTGAGTTGTCACGGTAGTCTGGTGATCTTACTTGATCAAGGGTTGTGGCTCCCCTTGATGCTGTGTTGGCAAGTTTTTGACATGCTCATCTACCTAAAGCTTGGTGTGTGTGTGTGTGTGTGTGTGTGTGTGTGTGTGCCCGCGCCTTAGTTGAAGTGACTTGCCAGCCACGCAACGCAATGCAGCGCAATCCTTTCTTCTTCTTCTTCTTCTTCCTCTTCTTCTCCTTCCTCCTCCTCCCTCCCTGTCTCGCCCTCTCAGCCCCTCACCTTCAACCCCGCCTTGTGGATGAGTCATCGCGTAGATTTGGACCTATCGCCTTTCTCTCGTCTATTCTGTTCTCTTCTCTTCTCTGCTCTAGATTGTGGATGCTGCACACACAAATACCACAACCAGTTCAGGTCCTACACCTGGCATATCGCAGTGCTACGAGACCCAAAGGCCTATCACTCCAGCAGAAATGATTGGAAGGCGATGGAAACGTTGCTCCAAATACATGCATACAATACCTACCAACTTCTTATTTTACCCCCTCCCCAAGAGCAGTTATAAGTGTAGTATGTGGTTGAGGATACAACAGCGAAGCCACTTTGAAGCACCCGGCTAGCGAGTGACCTTACCTTGCCATCAGGGTTACCATCGATTGAGCTTGGTGCTATTGTTGCGCCTGTGTGCTTGTATCACACTGAGCCCCGCAAAAAAAATGTCATCTCAACTCGATGTGCCATCAGTGTTTACAAAAATTCGAGGCATTCTGTCATTTCATTCACTGTTGCTAGAGTTGATCAACGAGCGAATGTTGTTTTGATGTCAATAGAGTCTAAAATCAACTGACAACAGACGGGAAGCAAAGCACATGCGTGTGTGTGTTTTTTTTTTCTCCGCGATTAAGATAGGTCACAGCAGTCTAAGTTGTTACCGGTGTCCAAATTTAACTCTCCTCCCTCGTCCGTGTCGTTGTACTTCCATCTCCAAACAATGCCTACCTTTCTTCCAAAATCAAGGCGACGACTAAAGGCGCCAGACGTCATCATTAACTTGGTGGTATTAAGTTTTGTCACGAAGGTCTCTAATGTTATTGCCGCCATTTTACGAGCTGGTGGTTTACGACCAACCCTCGTTCGGTCTGATGGCAAACCAGAGTGTTCTAATGGCATAACATACTCACCAATTCTTCACCTGGCAAATCTTGAACCGACTGTTCGTCAGAGGTTAAGCAGACTTAGCAAAGAGACTGACCTCACACAGAGGCATTGTCAACGATCAAAAGCAGGATTGCTGCCCCTTGGCACACAGACCTGAAGCTGTACTGAGTCAGGGTCAGATTACTGTTTGTGAGAAATAAAACGGATACTACACTAACCATAGTGTCTGTACATGACTTTCATGTGACAAACACTTTGCGAAGAAGGGGAATCACGTGAAGTTAAAATAGCCTTACCCTGAAATGCATTAAGTCATTACCATTGACACAGGCTCTGCATTGAATGGCTAAATGACACGTCGAGAATTGCATGTCCAAGCCTTCTGCTTCAACAATGTACACCTCTTTAGAAGTGACCTTATTCAACCAAAATTGCTCACCACTTATGCACTTTTATCCCTCCACGAAGATTTATGCCTATCCACTAATTAAATCATTTCTGTAATTAAAGAAAGATTTGCCTTAATTTCTGCCCTCATCGGGTTCCGCTTTTTCCCACTACCGATCCTTTCCAATGTCCCATCTGCTAGACACACGTCGATAATAAATTATTTTCATGTTGGAACCACCTCCTCATGGTATGCGCATGTGAGGATCTCTACCACCCTCTCACCTTCCCCCTATCCCTTTCTAGCCAGTATAAGACGGGTTCGAGTCCCGTATCCACACCTCACCGGACTGTTCACCTGCCCCCTATGCTGCATTATCAGAAGGACTGAGAGAAGTAGCATGGTGGCACGTGCTTGTACTACATTGCTATAGTGACAGTGGGTTGCGGCAGCCACGACGAGGTTGAAACCGAAAGAGGTCTGCGTCAGTGACGCAGTTGTTGTGATTTTATCGATCGACCCTGCGCGCGCGCACGTGCGTGTACATGCGCGTACGCACCATAATTAGTCGAGGATAGACACATGCCTGCACATACATACATACACACACACACATACATACGCTTGTGCATTTTAGTTCTTTTTTTCTCTCCACCGCCCCCTGATTGGACATCTTGGTGGATGGAGCGCTCTCATTGGTCCCCAGCGGCTGATCGATAGTTCACATAAAGGTTGTCTTTCATCCACAATTCTGTAAATTTGGATGATCTTTGACACCACTTGACTAAATAAGACCCTCTATCGCCATCGTAAAGCATCAACTTCTTTACTTAAGGCCTAGTAATGGAGCTTGACTGGCCTTGGGTCATATCAGGGGGGGGAGGAGGGGAGGAGGTGGTGGTGGAGTTGAGCTGCCGTGTCACTTTTCGCGGTTATTAGTCACGTAGCGCTTTCCTATTTGAATGACTTATTTGTGCTATAGAACAGATAGTATCTGTGAGCCTTACATGACCCTAACCTCCCAACTTCATCTCGTTCGGGTGAGTTTGGGGCTAGAGCTCTCTCATGAGCATCCACGGAATGACACCAACAAGTTGCTTTTATGATCATGAACTCATAACTCATTCTTCACATTCAATTTTGATTAAGATTTCTATGAGATTTTTTGCAAAAAAAACCTCCTGAGGTTGTACAGAAGTGTAAACAGGTAAATCCTTCATCCCGCTAAGAATTCTTTTTCCGCATTGGGAGCACCACTGGGCTATTGCTGAAAGCAGGATCTGGAGGCGCTTTGATCTTTCATCCAAAGAGCAGAGGATAAAATAATTTTAATCGGGTATAATAATACAAGACTGGATGGTCGTTGTTTCCTCTCCCAATACTAGCGTGTCGGTAACTGTCTTAACCTAACAGACCAAATGTGTCTTGGAGGCTTTGATTAGCTCCAAATTGATGAAAGGATAATGGAAGGTCAGTTAATCCTGCAGTAATGTGATGCGTCAATTGTTTGTTTAACTCTCGACTTTGAAACCGAGCTACTTAGAGGCTCACTCATTATATTCCAGCCGGGCGGCCCAGCCTCCGGACCATGACAGTAGCCTCCAAGCCCTTCTGCCTGACTGTTCTGTCTCAATTTGCCTTCAAGAGAGTCTCAGGGTGGTAAAATATAAGTACAGTGATTGAAATAGCTAAAAGAGTTCCGATTCTGAAACCACTGGAGTTGGTACAGAAAACTATACAAGATTGTTAGGTGTTTATTGCACTTTGTATATACTGCTAGTTTAAAAAGGTTTTCCATTTGCCTAAAATAGATAAAAATAAGTTTTTACTATAGAGCAGACAGGTGCTTTACCACATTTGGATAACATTATGGCCGGCGGTTTTTAATGGACAAAAGTCACGCCTTCGTACCGCCTCAATCGCCCCTTTGAAATCGACCCCACTAGGTAGAGGAAGGGGGATGAATTTATTTTAATAGTCAAGAAAATTAGAAACCTACGTAGCTGCATTATCAAATTCAGAATTGAATTAAGGAAACATCTGTCTCCCTTTCGTCATCGTCGTTGTCGTCTTCATTGTAGCTCGATTAAACCAACATCCCCGCAACTGAAATCCCTCACTCTCAAGGCATTACATGGCACTCACGAATGCTTGGAATGTAACAACATCAGTCATGAGAATTGTGCTGTTTAAAAGTAACAAAAGTGCTTCGAAAGATATTTTGAGTTAATAGGCATCCTGCTGTACAAGCAGTCCCGAGGGTTGAATAAATAGATTTTAGGCGTTAAAAACATCGACACTCCTGTCACTCGACAAAGGAGTCAGAAAACAAAGGCTTAGAGCTACGTAATTTGAAGAGTAGGCGCCTGTGAGACAGGCTGCTGTTTTTATAGAAAAAAAAATGAACCGAAATGGAAACTGATTGAGTACCAGCTGGAGGGTTTGGAGACTCTCCTGTAAGCGCAGGGAGACATAATACCAGAGCAGAAGGAGTAAGAGTTGGAGGCCGTATCACCCAGGAGTAGGACAAAAGTGGAGTCTTAAGTGTCCACGAAACCAAAATTAGGAGTTGTGTGAACAATCAAAGGCTTGCACAAACCTCTAGCGCCCGTGTCAAGAGGGCGAGGGGGAATGCCTCTTCTGGCCCTTCTAGTCAGGCTTAACAATAGTGACCTTATAAACAGAAAATACGTAACATTTAAATAAATATGGAGGTTTGCTCTGAGTAGACTGTTCAGTCGCAAAATTGCTTGCCGTGGAACCATAATACCCGGAGATGGAGGCGTCAGCTGTGAGCACCAAGGGAGGCGACAGAGTTGATAGGGGTGCAGCTAGAATGGAAATCGTTGATCGTATAACGAAACCGACTTAACAATGCTAATCTGTTTGGACCTAAATGAACCGAGTAGATGTTTCTTGCACCCTATGTAATGCGGAATTCGCAATCTCCATTCCCTTTGCGTCCTACCTTAAATGAAGTCCCATAGTCCCATTGTACCTAATTGTTTATAGCGTGTAAAGTGTGCATATTTTGCTAATAAGGACATAAGTTTGAATCTCGTGTGTGACCTCAGAAGCAGCGATGCTCATGACCCCAGCCCCCATATTATCACCATCCGGTGTGACAAAACAAGTGGTTTCATTTACCACTCTTTTAACCTGCCAAGAGTGACGCTTCACACAGCCTGGCAAGGCGTCATGCCTACGAGACATGCAATGTTATCGCGTCTTTAAAAGTTCATTCCCACAACTCCACAACTTGGAGACCACGGACGACACAGTCAGGAGCTGTCAAGTCACGGATCCGATTGTCCCAGTTTAGATCGTACAGAAATGGGAGAAACAGCACTGGAAAATGAAGGCGTTGTGTTTCCCTAGGTGAATATTGTGGAGACAAAACATGCAGGCGGAGACGGCACAACTGCATGTGTGCTTTTCCAATGCCACAAATTGTGTGAGGAGGAATGAGTTTTCACGCTACCTAAGTCATTACTTGTTTTGGAAAAAAAAAGCTGCCAATTGGGCTTAGAAAGTAGCCAGGGTATTCACATACCCACCCACATCGACACACACACACACCGTACTTAACTGTCAAGTTATGTGATGGTACAATTCATTGGTGAACGTCAACAGAAGGAGTATAGCGTAGGGTGGCATTTGGCGATCTCGTAAGGGTGCTAACTGCCGCAACCACCAGTTCAGTGGGCATGACCGCACGCATGCCAAATCAATCGATAAGTTCACTCAACCAACCAATCAAAATCCACTGCTCTCCCCCCGTCTCCCTGTGAATCGTGTTTTCTCGGGGCTTAGGTAGATTAAAAACTAGGCTCTGACTCAACCCTCCCCCCCCCCCCCCTATGTAGGCGTAGCCTGAGGCGTTTTTATTCCAAATTGTTTGTATGTCTGTAGAGGCTTTACACCTAAAATCTGGTGGTGGTTCTAGCGTAACTTAATCATGCATCAACTCAAGCACTTTTGAAACGTGACACACTCATGACATTGGGTGAGGAGGTACCTTGTGAATGCCTAATGGACAAATACTTTGTGTTGACAACCAAAATTTACCCATTTTGTCTAAAAATATGCGGTTCTCCGTGGCTCAGGTTTGTTAACAATGAAAACTGAGAGGCATCTTTAATGATAGCCACTGTCTGACTACACAGACACAACCGGATATCGTTACAGTCACGAGCTATTATTGCTTCGGATGGGCTGAGCAGCACCAGCAATTATATCGTAAAAGCCATCCCATCAACAGTGGGTGAATGTGACTCATGAAGACTGCCAACTATGTCCTACAACCGATGCGGATTGCTATATGGCCTGGGAATAGCGCTGAATCTCAGTGACTGGTGAGTTGAATCTCGTTGATCGGAGTCATTAACTTGTATTTACAGGTCGACGCGGATTGGTGCTCTCTGAAAGTCGGTTCATTCCTGCTGCTGATTGGCTGTAGTGATTTCTCGAAGGCCACTCTACCAAGGCTCTTCCGGATGAACTTGATTTATCTGAATTCCACAGTAATCATGAATAACAGTGATAATAGTATGTTATTACAGTGACCATGTGATGACTTATAAGATCCGGCGTTTCTGATGATAGGTTTCATTCGGGACACAACCACCTGCAGTGGCTTCTTTGTAACAATTTGGTACAGGAAACTGTGGTTAATGCTGTGTAGGACTGACAAAAAGGAGGACTGTCATCATGTGCCCCTCTCCCTTTCTGCCATGGCAACGCCTTGTGATTGTGTTTTGGCGGCGACAGTAACGGAATGGCCGCATGACGAATCACAGTCATGATTGTCGTGCAAGGGTGTGATCATGGTTGTCAAACCGTAACCGTGTTTTGATCACTGTTTGGTTGGAGAGGAGGCACAGGGGCGCGTCAGTGAAAAGGCGACTCTTGACCACCAATTACTAGGCTGTGTTATTTGAAGACTTTTGACGTCAAAAGTGTATAGTAGTCCCCTTCCACCTACCGAATTATCTTTGTTTGTTATTGAATTTATATTATTCTGAGCGAGAAAACATCACTGTTTATCAATAAGTCCCTGTGGTGACGATGATATTCTCCCACTGACTAATTCAATAGGCAATGGAAGCACTGCACACACCAATGAACTTGCACACGTCCTCGAAATACCGTCGTCATGGCTACGCGTGAAGCGATCAATGCGATTAAAATTTTCGTCAACGTTGAACGTTTTAGTTAACACGGTGGTGATGTCGTAAAATTTGCTATTGGCTGAAATCTGTGCACTGCTATTTTGCATATTTTCCAAACCGCTGTGGGAGAAAGAGAGAAAGAGAGAAAGAGAGAAAGAGAGAGAGAGAGAGAGAGAGAGCGAGCGGTTCAGTGTATCACTTTGTCACGGTGAGGGTAGAAAAGTTAGCAACGTCCACCTAGCCAAAAGTACTTAGCGGAAGTCAAGGCAAATGAAGTAATCTTACGCCAAATCTGAAAGGGGTCAGAAATGTTTATAACCACCCAGAAACATGGCTTTTTTTTTCAACGCTTTCAGAGGACGGTAAATTAGACTCATAGGGTTGATTGAGTCCTGCATTCTTGCCCGGGATTTCGCTGTAGATTTGAGAAGACGTATTGCTTGGATGGAATATGCATTATCGACCTAGGGAGGGGCTTAGGTCCGCTGGTGTGGCTCTAAGGCGGACAGCTCATTGGCGGAGCACTTAAGTGGCCCCTTCACCAAAGCTGAGAGTTAAACAAACAATCAACGACCACCACCTAGTTTAGCATTTCCGATAGGCATTCCAGGTGTTATAGACAAAATAAAATCAGGAAATGCCGGAACTAAGGCAATTTGATGAACTTTTTCAAAGAGGGAGGCCAAATAATTCTGCTTTTAACTAGAATGGCAAGTTATTTGCTTTTGTATTTTCTATGGGATTTTACCATCGTCTCCAACCGCAATTTGTTGATTACCGGGTTGCATATTGCAACTGACATAGTTTGTTGATGAAAGAGACAACTTTAATCCATCAGAATGCACCTCTGCTCCCCGGATAATAAAACTTGTGTTTTACTTCAGGTGGATAGCTGAACTAGGTCACCTTCTTGGCAAACAATAGGCTGGCTCTGCTTGTCAGAACATACCTTCCGTTTGGGACATAGTAGTCGTTAATGTCCCGACTAGTCACAGCAGTTACTTTGAGACATTGTAGATTGCTACGACTGTGTCTGGTAAGGAAATATTGGCTGGTGCTCTCATATTACTACCTGTGGGCATCATAATCTGTGTAGCCCCCTACGCAAGGAGACACCATTCAAGGCTTAAACCTCGGTCGTTCGGTTGTACATTGCTGATAGAAGCCTTCTCTAGTCCAATCTTCTAGCTATTGAAGAAAATCAGAATCACCATTCCAGCGCCTTGTGTATTCATGGGACCCGCCTCAGATACTTTTGTGAAGTACTCTACCATTTTAAGAACAAGTCGGCTTTCTCTCCTGATGAATGGTTGAAGCTCCACGATGTCAATACCCGCTCCTTCCCTAAGAATCCTGTGGGCATAGATTGGAATGGTGTGATTGCTTTGAAGTGAGGCCTTGTGAAGCTGCTGCAAGTTACGCGGGTTAGGCAGAAACCGACCACTTTTGGAGTGAACGAGGGCACACGGCCCAGTTGCCCATGTAATTCACGGAGAACTGTTTGTACGATTGAGCCTGGGACCACTAGACCCTTGAGAGCTCAAACATTATCTTGGCACAACGAGACCTCATCCCCCAGGGAGAGTTTCAACCATCCATGCCTTGCCTACCTAGATGTCCCTTCCGCTGTAGGTTCGAAAGAGGGTGTGAGGAACCTCTCGTATGCCCGAGCCGCGTCGAAATGAGTACTCTCCCCATTTCTCCAATAATGCGACACTACATTATTGCATTTTCCCCTTCCTTTACTGCATTGTATAGTTATACTATTTCTGCCTATCATATAACCGAACGATCTTTCTCCATTGCTTTCAACCAGGCTAGCGTCTGTCCTTTCTATCACATAATGTCTGAAGTGTCTAACTATTGTCAAGATAACGAACTGTTCATAATATGTAGCACTTTTCTCTCTCATCTGTTGTTGAGTTGGGTACCCAGGTGGACGATGACGTGATCTCTTCCTTCCTTATATCTTCGTGAGAGTTCACCGCCCATGTTTGCATCACTTGCATCAGTGGCCAGTATGATAGGTGAGGCGCTTGATGCAAGGCTGTACACTGATCGAATTGGCTCAGAGGAGAGCAGTTGTTTCACTTCTTTAACAGCTTCAGTACGCTATTCCTCCTTCATAAGCTTCTCTTCTCATCTACTTTTCCATCCGTTTATGCAGCCGGCTTGCAAAACGCCTGCAATGACCTGCTAAGCCTAGGAGAATACGCGATTCGTCTGTCTGATTGGTTGATTTTGGCCAGGGGCTCACTTGCTTTGTACGGCCTTCGGTATCCGCCATTCCTCCCGACGAGGCGATATGTCCCAAAAGATGAACAAAATCAAATTGGCTTCTAGTGGACGATGCATCACAAATCTCAGATTGGTGTTATGCTCCTGAACGTCCCTACTGTAGACAAAGATGTCATACAGACATATTACGTACTGTTTAGTGAATAAGCTGACCAGTGTGGTTCGCATAAGGCATTATAAGGTGGCCGCTGCGTTACAGAGTCTAAAAACCCTCCACTAAGATTTTATGAAGTCCGTTTAGCAAACTCCAAGTTGTCTACTCTCCAAATGTTTCAGTTACTTCTACTTGTCGGTATCCTGAGATTAAAATCATTGTGGAGAACCGCTTTGACCTAGATAGGGAGTCCAACAAACGGTTTGTTGGCTTTATGACCTTGTCTCTGATCATTTCTTTAACTATGCGATTTTTT
Organism: Taenia multiceps; assembly: GCA_001923025.3. Taxonomy (NCBI): domain Eukaryota; kingdom Metazoa; phylum Platyhelminthes; class Cestoda; order Cyclophyllidea; family Taeniidae; genus Taenia; species Taenia multiceps. The sequence goes on along the minus strand of CM010311.1, from coordinate 75,523,958 downwards.
TCTTGCATCAGAAGAGTTAATATGGGTTCGGGTACCTGAGAGATCGGTCTAGCCTCGCCGGTTTCTACTATATGTACTGCCCAGCTTAAAACCTTACCATAGAAACATAATCGAGTCCCTAAATAGGAACTCCTGGAGTTCCTTTAAATCGGTGTTAGTAATGTGGATAAGCTGCTTGCAGAGATTGTCTGGATGTTACATGGATATAACTGCGGTTTCGAACAGGACATCGTAAATACCGTCGACGTCTTCGTTCAATAGCGGAGAGGCTACCGTAGTTTCAGTGCCTTCAACAAAATTTAGGACGGTCTTATTGTTACACATAATGAGCTTCACTATTCAGGTTTTCTTACCCATGTTGATAAGTCGCTAGATAGTGAAACAATCCTGTTCTAACGATATAGGGATGGGAAGGCCTTAGTGTACACCACTGACCTGGCTTCACCAAAGTCAAAGTGGGTGTTGGATTTGGTCGACCGTTACGATTATCGCAGCGCAGGATAGTACGCAGCATCTGAAACTTCTCGGTTGCAAACTTTACCAGCCTGCTTGGGGAATTGGTAACCATGCCACGGAGTTTCTCGACCATAATTGATGCATAAACTGAAGAGCTATCCATCCATTGACTCTGGTTAAAGCCGAGGAAGCCTTGTTCTGGTGACAGTTGAAGGTTCTTTGCGCACTCTTCACAGACTCTGCTCACTTCTTAATAGCGATAGAAAGGATTCATGGCAAGTGTCTGGATCTCCTGATCGATGACGAGTTTGGATATGGTGGTAAAACATTCTTCCAACTCGATGTCTGGGGTTATACCGGAATCTCCTGCGGGCGAGGACGAATGCAGGAGGAAAGAAAGCTAAAATCTAGGGAGTTTAAACTTTTTTGAAGTCCATTTCGTTGATTAAGGGAAGGAGGTCCGTCGGTACCATGGGACGAGCAGACAAGCCGGCTAAGGATATGCTTTATGAGATAGTAATAAATGAAGATGCACGGATGTCTCGATTAAGCGTGCTTAGGGATTGTTTCTTGATCCGGGGCCGAGTGCCGTATTGCCTGACCGCCTCCCTCTTATAAAACACATTTTAACAGGCATTCATTACGGATATTCCTTTAAGGGCCATGATCTTAACGGTGCTGGCCTAATAAGGAGATATGATTCTCAAGATCAAAATTGATAACCTACGTGACATTGAACTGCAACTAGGTGCCTCGTGTACCACTTATATTTCGCCTAGCCTTCATCCCTATCCAAGATAATTTGGTCTTCATCCAGAAACATAATGCTGTGGAGGGTCTGTAGTCCCCTGAAATGGTCTACAGCACTGGTAGTGATGAAATAGCAGAGAAATTTATCGCTATTGCAGACTTTGCTGCACTCACCTATCCGTTCATTAAGGTCTCAATGCTCTAATTTCGGGCCGATGTTCTCATTCAACCAAACTTCCATGGAAAAAGATGGCGACGTGCTTGCAAAGCTACCATTGGTCAATTGTTCACTCCTTCGTCCCTTCAGATGAAGGCACACACACAAATACACGTGATGTGTGGTGGGTGAAGGTATAATGGCAGACGGGTGACTCATGCTATGAAGGCCGAAGGGGGTGGTGGTGGTGGTGGTGTGACAGTTTGAGTTAATCGCATACCTCCCAGAAGCGAGGCGTTTAATGAATCCCTTGCATAACAGAGGACCTGCCATTCCAATCACGGAGGTCCACATTGGTCTATTTTCGATGGTCAAGCCACTAACAGCTCGGTGTTCATGAGACGACGAGGTTGAGTTCTAATTATCTCTATGCACAAGTGAAATGTCCCAATCCTTCTCACATCATAAGTGTCATGCCGCCCTTATTGTAGCTTCATTGCAATAACTATACTTTCCATTTTGAAAACACTTTTGGTGAAAATGAGTGTAGAACACACCGTCTACTGATTTACAGTTAGCAGTGAACATGTAAGCCCAAGGATCTAAATGCAGTATAGACGGGGATATTTGCAATTGATGCGAATTTACTCTGGCGATTGTCACTTGTATGATGTTTTGTTAAAAAAGGAAGGTAAAAATGTGGTTCAAGCACCCAAAACGCGTATTCAGTTGATTGTATGGATTGAAATTATAAGTACGAATGGATTGGACCATACATAGGAGAATGGATGGGAATAAAAGTGCAGTTTTGATGTGAAAGGTATGATTTCAAAGTCATTGTCTGCTACCACCTTGCAACTTGGGATAAAGTGAAGAAGGAGGTGCAAGCTCATCAAAATAATTCCCTTTACTTCATGGTATTACATCCATGCCTATAGCTATCCGGGCTTCCTTTGTGCTGGCGGTAAACCCTCTCCACTGATACGCCTTACCATGCCTTCACAGATGGCATCGGTGATCAAAATATCGCATATGGCCAGCACAGAAAGGAGGCTTTGTTGTAGAGGATTGAATCTGGGAACGGTGGCACCCTATACAATGTACGCCAAGTTTTAAAATTCCACGCAGCGTCTAGCACTAATGTGGGACTGGGTTTGAGTAAAACGAAAAGCTCTCGGTATGTGAAACCTCCTTTTCAACTGAAAGTAAGCAGCATGCGAAATCCTCTCGATGTAGAGCACTGCCTCAGCCATGGATTTTGCCTCACAGGGGATACGATACTTTATAACACCAACTAAATCGTTTTTGATCACTTAGGCATCAGTGGTATCACAGCCTCGTGTCTTCTGGATTCTGAGGCTAAACCTCGTTTCGTATCAGTGTGCCTTAGTTCACCTTCAGGGGCGACTCCGAGTGGCACCGAGGAGCCGTCGACAAAAGCTAATTAGCCTTATGGTCGAAAGTTATCTAAGAAGCTTCAAAAAGCACTGTGTGTCGGTGCCTGTTGTATCTGAAGGGAAATAAAGTGTTTGAACTCTTCTTGTCCCACTGGACGCCTAAATGTGAATTTAAATGTCCACTTAAATGAATGTTATAAACAAAGATGTTGTATGCCAATTCCTCACTTCCTATCACACAGTGGTTGAGTGACTATCGAACCAAAAGTGTTGGTTATGTCAGAATACGTTCCTTAGACAATATTTAAGGCTCTTCCATTGTACGTTAGCTAGGTGAAATAGCCTCATGGTCATGCCACGAGCTCTTCTTTGTGTCGGCAATACAAGGCACAGTGAATTGAGTGAAGTCGAAATGGTGAACTGGAGTGCCAAATCCTCTCATTAGTGTGGAAAGACGCGCGAAGGGGATGTTCTACCGCAGGAAGAAGGCATTGTCATTTAAGTACACCTTGATCATAAAGGACAATCCACACAACAAGTGTGTACTTTTGACAGAAATTGTTGCTTGGATCAGCCTATCTGTGCGATCGAACCATTCATATGTGCTGTAAGCCCAAGGTTGTATCCATCACCAACAATACAAAAGTACATGTTAACATGCCAATTAAAGGGCAGGATCACAAAGTACATTGTCCCCACTGATAATGAAATTATTATTTTCTTTTTTTAATTGGAAGTTATCCATATTTCAAAATTGGTTGAGAACTAAATGGAAACTGTAAGGTTATAAATAGATAAATCCATTACTACGGCTTCTAATGTCCGCTTTGTCTTGGGAGGAGACTCAGACGGGCAATAAAAGAAGGAATGGATATAATGGAAAGCACTACCATACCCTCCTGCATTAGCAATCGCCTCTATTACTGCCGTAAACAAGCACACAATGTCTTTATTGGCTATAATGCAGTTATTGCAAGGCGCCAGGACTTCATTGAAGACGCAAGAAGACATAATAAGAGCGCAGAGTATGTATTGCCGACATAGAGATGGACTAGGAGCGATGTCGCCGGTCCGAAGTACAATGACCATGTCCTTCAATACGCTAGTAAGGTATTACAACATGACTCCAGCTCATACTGCCGGAGGGAGGTGTAACATGCATACCTAATGATGCATTGGTGGCTTTAGAAAGTCGCCCTGACCTCTGGACTGTCTCTACTTACCATCGGATAACCATGGTATCCAAGTATTTTGAGGTTGACCTTACTACCTCAAAATAAATTTTGTCTATTCAAGCGAAATAGGATAATGACTCCATTTTTTTAAGGTGAAGTGAAGGATATTTTGTGGATTTGTTTTGGACTGAGAACTATTAATCCGTGCGAGTTTGAGATTGTTACTGCCACCTTGTAGTTATTTTTCCAATCGGACAATATTTGACCCCAATTAATCTTGCTTAACAAGCCTTTGAAAACGAAAGAAGACGAGCGGCTATCGGTACCGACCTTAAATTCAGTGATAAAGGTAAATTTTATGGAACCTCCAATACCCAACATTTCCAACCTCTTTATTAATGGCAGTACACTGATAAATTATATCGTAGTAGTTGGTTTTGCCTAAAATCAAGGTGTTGTTCGGGTTTACATTGGAGCACTTGATCAGCACTCTTTTCACAAACTCGACAGTGCCAGGGAGTCAGTGGGAGATGCAATTTATCCTGAGGATGACGCACATCTACTCGAAAACGGTGTCGGTGGCGAGGGATTCGGCCACAATGGGGTTGGTTCTGCCCCTATGGAACTCGACCCCAAGGGCACGGTCTCGCAATATACCTACACCCGAGGTGATGTGATGATAATGTAAGCAGGTGGAGCTTTCATTTACCTCTCAAAAGCAATAAATCACGCCCCATGAACAGAGCATGAGGAGTCTGCCGTAAGAATGCGGATCTAGAAAGTACTTCATACTAGAATTAGATTGCAGTGCTCCATGCAGTCCCATTAGAGGTGAATAGTCCAATGGGAGGGTGAACTGCCTCAACCACTTGAGATAAGAGCGGGGCAGCTGTGCCGTGAGTGTGCAGAAGGCTGGACCATATGAGACGGACAAGTGAGTGCTTTATGACCTAACGGGGCGTGTCAAGAGTTAGTCGCTCCCACCCCTGTCCACCTTCCGGGTTCGGAGAACTCTGGAATTCAAGTATATGCTGGGCAAACGTGGTAAAGTGAATACCTATTCCCACCTAACACCGACAAATTAGCCACATTATTCGAATGCATCAAACAGTCGAACTGGTGCCCTTCCCAACTGTTTCCAAAAGGGATATGGAATGACTGAAAGACCATTTCAATGCAGCAAGGTCTAAATGGTTTCCTCCCAAATTTACATGGAAATTGGTAGTTGTCCTGCAGTACAGAGGTACACCTTTCGTTGACTCTTTAGTCCATTTTATGGATTTTCCCTATGGTGTCGTTGAAATTTGGATAATGCAAGCTGATTCGACAGTGGCTAGCCGATGAGCGACTTTGTAGCGTCAGATCCCACTGTTGACGGGTTTCAAGACAATGTCTCACTGGGTGCAGATGCGTCAAGGGAGGAACGAAGGTACTTTATGGGTCATTTATGTCAAATCCACCACCTTGAACTTCCAAACCCTCGGGCATTACAGTGGACGCCATGGAACTTGTGGGCCTCCTTAGCCAAGACTATTGCTACCAGGTGGATATAGGATGATCAAGATGAATGCCACTGAAGGCACTGAATGGACCCCACTCATTAAAGGTGAATTCAGTGACATATGCCCACTATTTTTTCTCCTGTTATTATTGTGAAGCACCCCATTAATGGTTGCGATGGTTGGATACCGATTGTTCATGCAGTAACTACCAACTGATGCAGATAGCCAAGCAAAGTCCTCGTCAATGGAATATCATCTCTACTTTAAAGAAAAGCTGCTTGGAAGGTGATAATTGGGGCTGAAATACGAAAAAGTATATGAGAGATATTTTCAACCTTCTGCTTCGGACCGTAGCAACGAGCTAATAAAAGGTATGGATGCCAGTAGGTTTGAGCAACATCAAGCAGATTCTGTGAACGTCGTAGCAATAAAAGAGGATTCTTTCCATTGCCTTAAGGGAAATGTTAAATCAGTATGAGTCGCAGGAGCTCATCTGCACCGGTCCGAGTCTTCCTTGAAAGCAGAAGAAGGCCTAATTCTAGGGCAGACTATACATGCATTCAACATGGCCCAGAGATTAGTCCATCCGGCTAGGGCAATATGACCACCCAATTCACCGTAACCAAAACTGGCAGTCAAGCAAACAAAGCATTCCATAATTAAACTTTTAGTTTCTGCATTAAACACTCCACGCTAATTAGCATTCATTTTCATTCCCAAGAAAGTGGGGGAGAGTAGCCGAGGCCGCCTAATAAGCCTCCTTTTTAGACCTTTTTGATTGGCTACGGTACATTTATTCCATCTAACAGGGATTTATTTTTGCGGAAAATGGGATGTAATCAACCTGGCTGCCGTTGGGTTGTCGAATCCTTTTATTAGCGTCTATCAACGGTTTAAAATGTGGTATTTGCTCAGATTGATGGACTTCCTCCTCCTGTCATATTTCGATAGAACAGGTACTTGACCGAGGATGGGTCTTGGATTGAGTAGATAATGCCACCACTCATTTGGCACTTCCATACATTTCAAAGTGAGTACTGAATACGACAAGGAGTAAAAATACAAAGACTTGAGGCCATGTCGCCTTTACGATATACCCTAGAATTTCGATTCAATGAGGGAGAAAGTAAAGAGTAATACTCTTACCTTGGAGGTATTCAACATGTTAAATATTGTCAGAAGTCGCGAAGGCTACCAACTGACGATTGGGTGAACACTGCCCAGCCCAACTTTATCACCTTTTTGTGTTGGCCATAGTAGACAAGAATTTACTGTCAAAAGTGCTAACCTTTTGTCTCAGTCATCATCATACTGTCAACATGCTGTCAATCCTGTGGAAGTCTTCTCTGGGTCATTGAAGAGATCCTGAAAGATTAGTACTAAAATAACAAGGTTACTTAAGGTGAAATGTCGTCCATTTTAGTCATTTTTTTTAAGTCAAGCAGTGTCACAATTGTACCCTCAGTTGCGTTCCTTTTTGTAAACATACGTTGCAGGAAGTCGTGGTTACCTGGATTTCAAAACTGTTCAAACATTGTGGACTAAACGTAACCCCAGAGTTGATTAATGTAGACCCAACGCCTTATGCTTGAGAATAAAAATAATTGCCATTAATTGTTGAATAATTCAGCTGTCATGCAAAGCTTAGTTCCCTTTAACAAAGAACATCATGCATCCATTGATGGTCGAAAAAGTTGGCGCGGTTCTTGGTAGGACTCGAGACAGTGTCTCAGTGTAATTTGCAGGGAACCTGAAAAAGCAGGCACTTCTACTCCTCCTCTCTGCCACTACCCCTGGTACGCAAAAATTTACTGCTCTTGGACATCTTTATTGTTTTAAGTGAAACAGTTGATGGACAGCGTATTAACAGGAGTTAGAGGATAGGACTGTCCACATCAGGAGCATCGACCCCCTCCTCCAGAACCAGAATCATAGCCTCCTCGCCTTTTGAGCACCGTTGCCGGTTCTACCCTTGTGAGTTGCTTTTGACTATGCCATCGGGTACTGATAGAACCCTTAACTGCCCTCTGTGCCTTTTCCCTGTCATTTTGACCTAATACACAAAAAAAACTCGTTTACACCTGAAAAATTCCATCCTGTCTGCTTCGCAAATCGAAGGGATTTTAGTCGAAGGGTGGCAGAAGCACTGAGAAGGTGTGTAGCAGAACTTTTTTTAAGCAATTTTATCGAAGCGCCAGACTGACCACTCAAAGTGAAATGCATCACCTTCGCTGAAGTACGTGCCGTCTCTTACTGAAGTAATGCAAGATTACCGTGTCAAGACCTTTTAGCGGTGGTGAGAGTAAGGGAATAGTTTGCTGTTACCTATATCAGGGAGGAAATCGTGGTGGGGGCTAAGAGACTAAGCTTTGTGGCACACAACTCCAAGGACTATCCCTTCGCTCCTCACTCCTTAAGGCTATATAGCTCTGTTCAGAAGGCTTGTTTATCCATTAGATGAGTGGATGACTAGTTGACTAAAAGACTTTTGATGATTAATGAGCTTAGTAGTTTAATACCAACCGAACAGCAATTGTCGGCTAACCTCAAACGCTCTACTCAATAATAAGCATCTCACACTTCCAGGGCACCCACCATTTCATCTCCAGAAGGTTGTTTCTTCAGCGTGGTGAAGTGCGGACGAAATTCTTTACTAGACACCGGCCATATGGCGGAGGCAAAATATTTGTGCATATTGTGAAAGAAAGAAGTTTTTCTGCCTTGATTCCTTTCTTTCTTCCTTGTCTTCTCCTTCTTCCAGTTTTCCCAAAATAATCAGTACCATTAAATGTCATTTCGAAGAAGCAACGTAAGACCTTGTATCGTACTACACACCACATAACTCACTTGTGAAAAGTTTTGTGTTTTGGAATAAGGATACGAGGCTATCTCATTCTTATCCTCTCTATGTATGAAATAGATTTAGCCTTTTGGAATCAAAGTGGGATAGAAACGAAGTCGGGAAGGTTGACTCCTTGCCTTCTTGAGATAAATCCGCAGTCAGTTTGTGCCTCATGTCAGCTATTCATAGTCACTCAATGTGTGCTTCATGCAACTAGAGGAATGTATATTGTTGTTGTAAGCCTATCTCACCTGGTCTCAACACAATTTATTGCAACCATTTATCTTAAACAAGTGAACAACATATGTCACGTAATTATGACACTGGTAGTAAATGTGCTGTCAAAATAATTAAGCTTGTGAGATCAGAAGCGCTGCCAAACACTTGAGAAGACATTATTTTGTTTGGTGATTCTCATGAGACATACATCGGTGCATCAGAGGTCATGCCGAGGGATTTCCTCTGGTGGTAATCGAGAAAGGAGTAATTTTGGTTCTGATCGGCGAATTTTTGACCTTCCATTGGTTTTACGGAAGCGGTGATTTAACAAAACTAATGCGATTTCCCCAGGTAAACCTGTCCAAAACGATGCTAATGTTACCTTATCACGACTGACTAGGTGTTTTGTTTTACCCGTAGAAGTGATGACTAGTAAAGACGAGTAAACAACCATTGTGAAGGAGGGTTTAGTCCAACGTTTAAACCACATGCATGAAGGCAAATGAATGTTCTTATTGAATGACAACGCTGCAAAAACAACCACTGTAGCGTTCCGAGACATTCCTAATAAAAAAAAAAAAAACGAGAGTATAATAGTGGAGGGGAAAACGCGTTGGCGACATAAAGAAGGACTGGAGGACTAGTGGCATGATTCAGAGGCCAGCCCGGCCGACAGGTGTATAAAAAGGCGTGGCCCCAAGTTACCACAACACTTAAACGAAGAGTTAACCAGATAAGCAAGTCATTGCTTAGCCCATACCTCATTCTGATCGACGACCCTAATGCCCCCCTGGTAAATTCACCGTGTCAGTCGGTGCTGAATGTCGAAAACCCTGGAGTCGACAGTGCTATTCATTAAATTTGTATGCAAGTAAGAAGGTATCAGACTGCAACTTTACTAATTCTTCTTGGTAATTCCATTGGATCGGCTTTTTCGATCTGTTTGGAAACTGCTTGCAGGAGTGAGGAACGTGCTGGCCATTCTGAATGACCTAACAGCGGACAGGGTTTTGCGCCTATTCCTTCCTGTCACTTTTTTCTCACTTTAGTCCTGCCCAGTCGTACTTATCCATCTGGGGTCTGTTAAGCCAAATGAGAAGTGGAGGAGGTATTACCTGTTCATCTCAGTGATATCTTCGTACAGGTAACACAAGCGATGCTATAACGAACTTTCCCAGGTGGTTCGTGGCCGCAGAACACAGGGATGGCGTGGTTGACGTAAGTAGGCCTCATTTTCAACCCTCCTGTTTGTGATCGACACTGATTTCCCCATCCACACCTCATGTCCCTCTTCAGTCAAATTAAGGTTTGTCATTCAGAACTCAGGGTGGTTGCCATTTGCGTTTGGGTGTGCTTTCCACTGTTACTATTATTGCAGTGTTCTAAGACTTTTGTGAAGACGAAAGAGAGCCTACTAGTGCCTACAAAACCAAAACGAAGTGTTAACTAATCATCAAAGATTCTTGCACTACTTTAGCATCTTAATGTAAACCACAGCCAACGGTTGCCAAGTTGGAACAGCGTTTTGGAATTATTACTATTATCATCACAATTTAGGGTTAAAACTTTTTTCCTCGTAAAGACACATAATCACTAGCCACAAGGAATCGCCTTGTATCACAGCTGCCGTTCCGTTAGCAGCCTAAAGTAGTGACAAATGAACGCAACCATAAAACCTCTTTCGCGATTCTAATTACTTTCATTCTTAGGGGCATTTATAAGGAGTCATTTCGGCCTTGAAAGTAAGACAGGGGTGAGCAATGCCAGCAGTTGAAGTGGATAGAAACGTAGCTCGAACACACGACCATCGGTAGTGGATCTTGGTAGAGGGCTAGTTGACACAAGTTTGTATAGTAGATGGTTGTGACAAGTGGACGATAGAGGTAGCGAGACTATGTCAAAATGGTCATACATATCGGATTGCCATTTTGCTGCATGAGAATGGTGGGAGACAGGTGGGGTGTAGAAATAATAATATTTGAGTTTTTCAGCATTGCACTGGATACATAAATCGCAACACCGTGAGGAAACGTCAGTCTAAAAATGACAATATGAAGGGGCAACGATTAGCAGTCGACCGTGATTGGCCAATCGGGGCAGCCTTATTTGCCTGAGAGGTTATTTGATGCTCTGGAGACCCTTCTCCGAATTCTTACAACCTTGCACTGATTACCATAACAGCTATTGTCTAAATATTTTGGTAGTGACTGACAGCTTCGGTTTTGGCAAACAACTTCCATGATTCAATCCTCCTCTCCATCGCCTTGCAATCTGAAGGATCACGTTACTGCCAATGTGGCAAATCTGTCCCAGCACTAGAGATGCATGGGGACGGCATTAAGGTATTCCCAAAGACAGGCAACTTATTGGCGGTATTTCCTTCGAGGGCTTATCCTACTTCCCATTATTCATAATTAATGAGATTCATGTGCAGAATCATTATTTCCCTTCATCCTTTATGATGCAGTTTATCTAAGCAAAGAGCAAAGACCGAAACGAATAACGAATTGTTCAATCCATTTCGATGCTGTATGCTTCATTACATAATGTGACTGCTTTCGTGGCAGAAAAATCATTATTACGTAGATAAGTAGGCAAATAATAAGTTTGTAAATGAGCCTGAGTTAGCATTGACAGCAATAATTTAGTAATTTAGGTCCTAACTGCTGACATGGCTGCAACCGAGCTTACATCGCAGCACGGCATGCGCCTTAATGCCACTTTTTGAAAAAAATGTTTGCTAGCTACCGGTTGAGATTGGCATCGGCAAAGTATGGGCAAGAAGAGATCGAACTTAGCTTAGTCACTAAGTTCCTCTACAATTGTCTCAACCGATACGACTCCCACTACTCATTCACAAACTGATTCGTCTTTTCACTGAGAAAAGGTCGATGGTTGATAGGCTGGCATTATTTGAAAGTAATGTGTTCAAATAATGAAATTAATTAGTTCAATAAGAGCAAAATTTTTTTTAGGATGGTATTCAACTTTTGAATATCTAATCGAAACTAAAGTGAAATTATTCGAGCCGTTGACCTATATCTTGGTATAGTGCATCTGAAATTTGACGAGAGCGCCCTCAACTTCCCCTTAGAAGAAAGAAAGCACCATACAAGGACACAATAGGTAGTGCCAACCTACAGAAGGACTATTGGGAGCGAAGCTCATTAAGAGAGCCCTAAGTGCTCGCAAAACCAGAATGGTGTTCCAAACAAGTAAAAATGCATTACATAGCTCAGCTCGCCTTTTAAACGTCATTGCTGTCTCTCTTCTCGGTCAATTTCCTTCATCGATGCCGTAAGAAAAGTACCCACTAAACAGCCATGTTAGTCATCATATTTGCGTGAACTTCCAAAGGATCTTGACTGCCATCCTGCTTAGAAATCGTATTTGGGAAAGAGGAAGTTGACAGGCCATCTTGGCTGTCCATTGCTAGTCATAAGCACTGTCTAGTAACAAGGGATAGGGTCTAACTTGGACTCGTTGGAATTAGGATGTAAGTCTGTTCCTTTTTGCCACTTTGCTAATCAGGCATATCTAACTTCCAAGGTTCTAATCAACTGATGGAGAAGTGGAGGTATCGCGTGTTCACCGTGGACAGTCTCGTAACGAAATTTTACAAGTGGTATACAGTCATAGTTACTACCATCTCGGTTCTAACATCATTCCAACAGAACATAGGACTAAAGTAATTGCCGAAAGCACGCACCATTTTTAACTCTATTGTTGATGTTCGTCATAGATTCGCCACTTACCATATGCCCTTCCTCCATCGTATTGAGATTTGGCATTAAAAAGTGGAAGTCGAGGTAATTTTGCATTAGGAGTGGGTTCGCTTTCCTAGATATCCTTAAAGCAGAAAATGTATTCCCACCTTTGAGGAGGTTTGGGAGCCGCTGATGTGCTTCCCATTCAACGTCGCAGCCAACTGATCAGGCTTTCCATAACGTGCTGTATATTATAACTCGTTGAGAACAGACCTGAATTTGACGAGAGCATCTATCTGTAAGTGAATGCATTGCTACAGAATTTAACACAAATATAAACATTTTTGGTGCTTTAACTTCTTGATACAGAAGAAATTGTCCCTGGAGTTCAGGGTCTCGCTTCTGATTTCCAACCCGTAAAATCAAGTGATACTTAATTAAGGTGATTTCTTCTAATAAACGTGCATAAGAATACAGGTTATGATAAACCCTGAGCCTAAGCAGAGATATTATTCGACTGTATTTGAGCGTGAGTGCTAACCAAGCTGTATTGACAAAGTGGAACTAAAAGTCTACTAATCGTGCAGCGGCCCAAGACTTCCTTGAAGCCAAAAGAAGGCATAATACTTGAATATTATATGGAGTTGGGGCTGTTGGAATGGCTTAGGGGATAGCCTACCCGGTCAAGCCAGTATGGTTACCCTTAAGTGACCGTAAACCGAGACTGGCAGTCAAGCAAACAACGTATTACAATCCGTGTTAGCACTGTCATGTGGCATCTAATTTGCATAGCGCAACAAAGAGTACCTGGGCACTTCAAACTTTTGTTTGCTTTCTTCCCGTTTCTTCACATAATCTCTCTCCACAATCCCGTCGATGCTTTTTTGTTGGAAATCCACAAAAACACTTACAATTACTCTTCCTAGTAATTTTAAGATTTCAGTAACGGTTTCGTTTGATTAAAACTCCTTTTTTACATTTTCATAGTCAAGTTACAATTAAAATGCAACATTTTGGCTGCTTGATTTCATCTGTCTTGGTTATGTGAGGCACTCGGAACTTCCCCGGGCGGTATGGCCTCAGGGCCATGCTAGTAGGCTCTCAGCCCCTCCTCTACGTTAGCAATATCTACTAAATCTTGGCTCTATGATTCCTTTCATCGACAGGAACGACTTAGGAATCCGAACTGGCGAGTGTAGAAAGAAAACTGGATTCTAAAGTACCTATGCTGTGAAAGGAGCATCGATGAGGATCACCAACAAATGAGATGAAAATAACGTCTTCCTTCGGCAAACATCTCAGTCCCGTATACTGCAGGAGTGTTGTCAACAGTTGGAGCGAAGCTAGCCGTGAACAATCTGGAAAAGTCCGTTACAAAGCTGGATGAAAATGGAAGGGACACGTGTTACCTCCTCAACTTCCCTCTACAAGTTGGATCGAACCTTGGTGGATAGGTATAAGATAGGAACAAAGTGGTGGGGGAGGGAGGAACAGATACTAAAACCTTATTCTCACCGTCTTTCATTAATTGACTCTGATTTAGGACCAGCGTTTTGGCGGTGACATAGGTGGTTAGCAAGTGCTTTTCTCGCAGCGCCGACTACATTGTGGTAGTCGATGCAGGAAGTCGTTTAAGTGGGGGGACAAAACGACGTTTGTAAGGGAGAGTGGGCTATGCAATGCTTCTTTGCATGTCCCTTGGACGGCGTAGCCTCCGGGTTATATCAACATTCTCGCAGCCTTTTAGGACTTGGAACTCTTCCGTATTGGAGAAAGACTCGAAGAGTCACAAAAATGTATCAGTTTAAATCAAACACTCCTTGTCCACCGTTAGGCATAGTTAATTTTGGGTATCTCTTCACCTAAAGCTGGTTACAATATCTTTTTTTTTCTGAGGGGCCTGATGCTAATAAATCCTCACACGGGTTGAGTAAATGCCGCCATTTGCTTTGTTCACGTCTTAGAACGCTTAAGTAGATTGTATTTGTTGAACTGGTCACATACTACTTACAGCCGAAGGGAATACTACTGATGACCTCCATTTCGAGACGCTCGTCACCATCTTTGTTTTAGGAATCTTTAATCTTTACCATCTGCTTGAGTTACCCAACCGAGGTGAGTCTCGTTTCATCAAGCAGTCATTCCTATAACCTACCTGACTGATGAATGCCGAAAAGTTGAGAAGTGATGACTCGATTTCAACGAGCATAAATGTCCATCCGAAAGAATCTTTCCAATGTCTCAATGCCCCCGGATATGGCAATAGTGATGACCGATGGTGTAATACGCAGAAATGAGATAAACCAAACTTTCGGTGGTATCATTATAGGTTGTTATTGGGCCTCCTTTGGATGATATGAACACTGAAATGTTGCGCTGCCACAGAGTTCCTCGCACTATTTCCTGCTTTACTCTCTCTATGGTAAATGGCAAATTCAACGCCTTTTTATGCATCAAGTCGAGGCGTGTAGCACATAGCATCACATAATAATCTATCTTGATTTCTCGAGGAAGGAAGTGATATTACTTGGCGTTTAATGGAGTTTCAAACAGCTTCAGTATGTTCATCACTCTCTACTCACTCGACTTGCGATTGGATTTTGTCGGCCATTCCGCTCTCCGCCGAAGCTGAAAGGTGAAATTTTCATCAATCCAACACTATCATTCAAATAATTCATCTCTTAAAATTGATAGAGTCTTTGTCCCATGATTTGCTCCAAAAATATTTCAAAGCATGACAAACTGAATGGCTTCCTTACACGGTATCATGCCGAGAAAACCTTCAGCCTTCTTTGAGGCATCTATTACACTCTAGAAATCTGGATTAAAATTATCGCTAAAGCCCTCCGTCAGCCTGTTGCATAGCACCAGATAGTTTTCACTCTAACTTGGAACACGACAAGCTGAGGAAGTAAGCTGCAACATCCCTTGATCTCTCCACCTTCCCCCTCCGCCAGCATTACTGGCTTTCGTCAAGTCTTAAATTCATTGTAGAAAGACTGGATACCGTGCTGATGCCATAGTAAAGAACATTGGGATGATTAAAACCCTTGAATGTTGAATCATTTTACATTTTAAGGAAAGGCCAAAGTGAACACAACACCAACGAGCATCATCAGGCAGTCGGAAGCACTTCCAGCGGTGAGGGATCCTAGTAAATTGATGCTATAATAGAGGAAGAGGCAGGTAAATTAGATCTTATTTTAGTCAAGAATAATCGAGAGAGAGATTTGACAAACTCGCCTATCTCATAATGAGTGAGATTGCATGTGTCAGTCAAAAAAAGTTGAATAAGAGGCTTAAAATTGTGTGTCTAATCCCACTTAGGGACACTTCAGTGAAAGTGAGCGGGCAGCAAAACTGCTATAGGGGGATTCGACAACCGAGATCCCACATGCAATGCGCCTGACGCAGTTCTGCGAAGCGCCGCTATAAACACCTTTTTGGCGATCCCCAATCTCCCGGCACTCTCTTCCTCGTGAACTTTCCCGGCCTATGCTTCAGTATTTGAAAATTGCCAAGGCTTCACAAAATCGTCAAAGCTAGCAAAGGCTTTTCTTCTTAATTTGCGCGCATTTTCGCAGTTTACAAACAGCAAATAACCGCTCCTCCAATGATACCGTACCCGGACAGGATTGCGTGGCGTTAACTTTCCTGGTTCACCTCAATTGCTTGCCCCCACTGATAGAAACTCCCAAATTAAGGCCCTTCTATTAAAACACAAAGTGCTATTTAAAGGATTTTTGTAAGAGTACCACTCTTGCTTTTAATTTACGCCTGTTTGTACCGTTTAGGCGAGAGGTGGTCGAACCGCCCTATCAACTCTTGAAGAGAAGACCTTCTATAAGAAACGCCATTCTACCGTGATATCTGTACCCACTCAGTCACCGCTACCCCAGCAAACCTGCTCTCACCCACCTCGTCTGTCCGTGCCATGGGCATGCAGAGCGAAGTTTGGGGAAACACTGGACCTATTAACTCTTGTCATTTGGTCACTACCGGGTGCCGCAAGTCGCAATAGCAGCTTCACACTACTAATGCACATTAAAAAATAACTACCTTTGAATCATCAAAACCTTTCGCGCATTAAGGACAATCAAACTCCATTGGCGAGTTCAGCGTGAAACTGACCCATAAGTCGGAGTACACTAGCAGTGTTTTGCTTTCGGAGGTAACTAGCTGGTAAGCAAAATTCTGACAATAACCATGTCTACTTTGAGATCACGAAATATGAGCTCGCCGTCAAGGCTCTCCTTGAGGCTTTGTATAGTTAATTATACAAATAAAATAAAGTTCTAGTCTGACTTGACTACCTTCATTAAAGTCGGTTTCATTCTCTCCAATTATGTCACGAAAAGATTTGTTTTCACTATAGAAATGCGCATTAACTTAAAAATTTTGGGCCATAATACGGACTAAATTTGCGTTTCAATATGAAAGCCCTTTTAATTAATAAAGTGATAATGAAAGACGCCTAATTGGGTTTTTTTCGAAATTCGAAGCTTATGCAAAATCGAATTGGGATAACAACTAGTTCCAGTCTTCATGATAATTTCTAGTTTGCTTACGAAACTAAATAGACCACCAAGGTGCCAATACCAGGAAAATCAAAACAACATGGAGTTGACTATTCAGGGAAGCTAGAAACATGACTCTGTTAGACCCTGGAAAGGCATTGCTTTGGTTACCTACCAATCAGAACGACCATTTAACGCTTGGTTGTCTGGCCAATTGAAGGCACTTTCTACTCACTGGCACCGTGAATAGGTACCACCCAAAGAGATTGGGAAATGGAAAACAAACTGCACAGAAGCAGAAGAATGGTTGACAGGAATGAGGCAAGTTTGTTCCGAAATTTTAAAGAAGGTACCTACTGTAACGGGCGGCGTCTGCACCATCATTACCACCGTGAACATTGGAAGGGGTGGATGCGTAGACTGGCCTACTTTTTGCTCTTCTACATGGTATTGGCGACTTTTTTCCTCGGCTACATCTACACCCTCATGTACTTCGACATCGATCGGGACAGGCCCTCGCTGACGGGACCATCCAGTGCGCTCGGATTCAATCCCGGTCTCAGCATTGTCCCACGACCGGATTTATACAGCAGTCTCATCCGCACCACCTCACGCAGCATTGAGGTGTACGAGGGCTTCACCTCGGAGCTGATGGCCTTCCTCGACCCCTACCAACGCTTCGCTGATCGTGTGGAGATGATGCAGTGTGCCAAAGACGACGGATCCTACAGGTTCGACAGAACACGACCCTGCGCCTTCGACCTGAACTCCGCTTGGCCCTGCAATATGGACAGTGTCTTCGGCTACGACGGCGAGAGTCCATGCATTCTGCTGAAGATGAACAAGGTGTACGGGTGGTTGCCAGACCCTGTGGAGGGAGCGACTGGTGTGGTTGTCAAATGTGAGGGTGTCACGAAGGATGATCACTTCAATTTGGGCACGATTAGGTACTACGACCTGGAGCATCACTACACGGCCAAGGGTTGGGAGGCCCTGATTGAGGGCAAACCGGACAATGGGACGTTTCACGCCGACTTCTTCCCTTACGTGAACCAGAAGTGGTACCTGCAGCCGATTGTGTGGGTGGTGTTTCGAGAGATGCAACGCGACAGCTACACACGAGTGCAGTGCTACCTCATTGCCAAGAACATACACGTTGACCTGAAGAATGGTGAGGGCTCAATTCGTTTTGAGCTTCTGGTTGAGTGAGAAAAAGAAATGATGCCTCTTTTGTGCCTTGTGTATGTCTTGGCGATTGTATAATTCTTTTGCGTGTATATTCGATTTCAGAGTAGCGACTTTCGAGAAGCTACATACAAGAATGTCGAGACCGTGATTTATGACGAATAAAATATGGTCCATTATGGCTGATTTGAAGTGTCGCGAAATGGCGCTTGAATTGCATTATCACAGGTGATATATTTGCTACAGTTGGATTCCGTTAAGAATGCTAAGAGGAAGTTAATTTTTCAGTGACAGTATTTAGTATTAACGTAGTGCTCAGCCTCTTAATCACTGCGTTTAAAATAGTGGTTGTGCTAGGCCGACATCGCTCTCCCCAAAGTTTCTCAGTGATTTCAAGCACATCTTTGAGGCATGAGGAATCAAAGTAGACTCTGGTTTGAAACAAAACAAAACAAATATAACGATTATTAACGAATAGTATTCATAAGCGCTGGTAAGTTAGTCGGTGAATTTGAGATTAACACCTTTTAGTTCGTCATATAGCACATAAGAATACTCATTAGGTTTAGATGCATATTTAGAACGTGGTTGTTTAACTACACCACTTTAGGCCCCAACTCTCAGCCAGGAGAGCTTTAGGGCTGGGCTCGTTGTGGAATTCCCTCTACGATGAGGCCATGAATTTTAATTTCCCCATTTCCAGCCCTTATATTATAATGTAAAATCCTTATATGGAGGTTCAATGCGCTTTTCGCAGACCGATTGCAGCGATTTAAAATTGTGAGCCAAAAGTCCAGCGAGGGAAAAGATGGGAGCACCCGGCTAGTAGTGACATCGGATTCGCTTGGTGATTTACGTACTTAGTAAAAAAGAAAGTGGCTATTTTAAACACCCAGGAGGAACGCAAGTGTTGTGCCTTTTGTGTTCGGCTCGAAAAACGCCGAAGAAGAAGTACTCGCATGTATTTTCTTTGTTCTTTCCTGGTAAGTGAAAAGTTAATCAAACGCCAGCCTAATAAATTTGAGTTGGTCTGCTTAATACGCGAAAAGCGTGAACTGTATGTATGCTTGATAGGTCAAACATGAAAAGGAATGATATTTTGTATTTTGCGTGCTAGGAGTGCAGTCGCCACTGAATACATATGAAGCCACATAGTTTATAAACTCTAAAAGTTTTATTAGATCAACCCTAATAGGCTTTAAGATGATTTTGTGCAGCAGGCAGCAATCATAAAAATAATAACTAATTTGTTATAATATTTGCTCGATCTGTGTGGTCCTTACAAATGTTTGTTTTATAGCTGCTATTGGTGGTAGCGGTGCTTTGGATGCTCTCGGTGAGGTTAACTGTCACTCTGTGTTTAGGCGTGCTTGTTTCAGTTTTATTCTGCCACTAGTTTATCTGCTCCCCTAGTGCGCATAACGCCTGGTGTTATTTACGGCATGTAATGTCGCTTGTTCTTTGTCCTATTTTCCTACTTTGGTCTATTTCTAGTGGCTTTTTGATTAAGGTATTTTGTTTAGAATCCAAAGCATAAATTGAATCAGGACATACACTGACGGCCTTGCGAAGTTGTTCTGGTGAAAAATCTTGCATCGATTCCGCAAACCAGGATGTCAGTGACTTCTTTAAATTCGGGGGCATCTTCCGAGACGAGTGTTCAGTGGCCTGTTGTTCGCACAGCCTATGAAATAATAAAATCTATCGGTTCGTGTGTCCATTTCTTTACACTCCTTAGGCCAGGGTGCTACTTCTGTGGTGCATGAGGCACTATGCAAACCACTCAATCGGAAATGTGCGATGAAGATCATCAATCTTGATAAATCCAGTACATCAGCTTCTCTCGAGGAAATAAATGTAATCCGTTTGGATTATGTCGATGTTCTTTTAGCGCGAGATAAAGTCAATGAAGAACATGAAAAATGAAAATATTGTCGCTTATTACGCTTCATTTGTGGACAAAACTGAGCTTTGTATTGTAATGGATCTTTGTCAACGAGGTAGTTGCGAATTCGGCAGGATTAATGACTTATTACGAACAGTGTGCGTAGAGCGCTAACTAATCGCCATTTGTTTGTTATAGGTTCGTTGCTTGATGTCATTAAGTTTATTCAAAGTAAAAGGGATATCACATATGGTGTCTTCGATGAATACACGATCGCTACGATCTTAAGGGACGTGCTACGTGGTCTCGCATACATTCACGAGGGCGGTCTTGTCCATCGGTGAGTGAGATCCTGTTTAGCAGCTGAGCATATTCCATGCAATAACCGGAGGTCCGACCGGAACGAACAAGTAAAGAAAGTGAAATTTACGAGACTATTTGCCGACTTCTACAAGTTGTTTCCATGTTGTAGCCTATAGTTAATTGCTAAACATGCATCGGTAAAATTTTGGAAAATTCCTTTTTGGGGAAAACTAGTTCTTTCTGTTTGACTGAAGATCTACATGGCTGAATAGATTTCATGGGTAGAAACAAAGAGATTTTTCCATTCATAGTGTTGCATAATGAAAAGTAGTCATCGCAGACTTGATTAGGGCCTTTACAATGTTGTCTATTTTTGTCTGTAGATTTGAATCCCTTCTCTTTCATGTAAACAATTTTTACTTCCATCTTTCAAGGTAGTGACATGATGTTATGATTTAATTGTAAAAGTTTTTTGTTCTCCATTTCATTGATTCGACTTTTAATTCGCGGCTGCGTCTATGTGAACTAAACATGCCCATGCGTATGCAATTGCACTTATGGCACACGAGGCGTTTTACAGGCAGCGGGTGCCACCTTCCTTCAAGATAATGCTCATTTCTAGCACATTGGAATATTTACTTGCATGACCAATGTCATTAAGCTGGTATTCTTTTCCGTGTAGCTGTCAATTAAAATAATAGATCTTTCACTAATGTGTTTACGCAGATGATTGGTTTTTTGCACTTAATTAAAGTAATAACTCATTCGTGCTTTTTTTTTGGTCTGTTGTTGCTTTTACGAGTCACATTGCACGGCCTGTTAAGTCTTGTGCCAAATCTTGTAAATTGCTGCCATAATTCGACATCTTAAGTGCATTGTCCATTAGTTGGGGTCAAACGCCACTGTTCCTGGCACCTCTCCAATCTCTTCTACTGGATATTTGCAGAGGCATAGCGCCCTCCAGCACTCAGGTTATTGTTTCGGGGCCTATATTGATGCACTTTTTTGACTTTGCTACGATACTTTTGTTATTTACCTCTCTCAAGGGATCTAAAATGTGGAAATTTATTGGTGAAAGACGATGGCGTGATTCAGATCGCCGATTTCGGTGTCGCGGGCTTTCTGGCGAGTCAGCCGCTGTCAGAGACGGGCAGTATAGGACCTCGACGCTTCACATTTGTCGGTACACCCTGCTGGATGGCTCCTGAGGTCATGCAGCAGGTAGATCGCTCTGTTTTTGCTAGTCTCATAACTTGTGACATTTCGGGTGGTGGCAGTGGAGGGTTAATTTTTATTGATCATCCGAATTCGAGAGATGCGTGTCTGCTTTTGTTGGCGAGGTAATCAACCAACTCATTCACTTTTGAAAACGCGCCTAAACACAAACACAGAACACGCACCTCGCCTAGAATGGATTTCTTAAAAGAACCTATGTGCTGTTCTCGTTTTTTAGTAGCTAAGATGGGCTGTAGTCTGGATATTTCAGTCGATGGAATTGCTTCTTTTTTTGTAGACCGGTGGCTACAATCATAAGGCAGATATTTGGTCCATTGGAATCACGACCATCGAAATGGCAACTGGACAAGCCCCCTATGCCAAGTATGCCCCCATGAAAGTACGTTTTCGCCCTCCTCTGAACATGCTTGCGGAAAGTGAACAGGCTATTCGCGTGCCCTGCGGCGCACTTCCCATTAATATTGTGCGAAGTTAACTGTCAACATTAGGCACTTGAAACGAGATACTGCCCGGCTGGCTGTGGTTTGCCCTCTGTCTGACGCTCAGTAAGCCACGTTAAAACCTCAATTTTCCCGACCAATGAAGTTAAATATCTGATTGACCGTTTTACGACTGTCGATTGGGTATCTTGGATCCTGGAAGCGTCTTCTATGTTTTTGGTTGCAGTGATCTGCAGGCTGAAACTGCGTTGGTCGTAAAGCCGGATTCAACATCCATTTTTGTAGATTAAGCTTCTGTTCTACGCTGAACTGGTTATGCAGGCGCTGATGCTGTTGTCATTTGCGTTTTTAATTTATCACTGCACAGTTTGATTGTCACTTGTGTGCGTGCCCCACACACAGATGTCTATTTACCGTTTTTCACCACTATCGACAGAGGGCAGGCTAGATGTGGTGCGCCGTCTCCTTGATACCTCATCTTAATTTCTATTGATGATTGAAAGCCTACTTTCTTGGGGTGAAGTGGACCTCCATGTCTGTACAACTATATGTTGACACTACTGTTCCAACCGTACACCTGCTGTGTCATGCGTGACGTTTGATTTGCCTTTTTCGCTTTTGCACGAAAGGTGTTAATGCTAACGCTGAAAAATGATCCACCGGATATCGATACAGTGGCGACGGTGTCGAACCAGTATGTGGAATACGGTCACAAATTCCGGAAATTTACTCGATCTTGTCTTACAAAGGATCCCAATCAACGACCCACTGCTAGAGAGCTTCTCAGTCACTCCTACATCAAATCCAAGGCTAAGGTTGGTTGCTAGTGCAGCATCCAAAGGGGTTGCAAATTGTTTTGTTTCTCACTCATCACCTTACTTAAATAGAATGCATTTAAAATACACATTTCTTTTAATTGACTGTCGGATTTTATCCGGGCTTACCGGTCAGCATCCACCATTCGTCGAGTAAGTGTGCTTGTTTTGCAATTTCATGGCATCGCGTAAAGTTAGATCATTTAAAAAACAAATGTGACACTCTCTGGTGTCTGCCATGTTGGGGAAGACAACAACTTTACGGCCGATTGTGTTATTAATGGATGAACCAAAAGTGACAAAGCCAAAGCAGTGCCGATTTGCATTTTCTTATGTCTCCTTGTAGGATCGCGAGTTGTTGTGCCGTGTGTTGCTGAGCGGCGAGGTTCCTACCCCTCCACTAAAACAGAATCGGCATCACGAGGACCGGGCCGAGAAGCGTGACAAGGTGACCTCTGCCTAAAAGGCCCTCATCCCTCTGTTTCGTCTTTCTTCTCTCCCTCATCCGTAGGCATTGACACCGATTAATTAGATGCGTTTATGCAGATACCACGAGTTATGTGGGTGGCTGAGGCAATAAGCGCCGAAGCTAAGCAAATAAGTACATAGCTTACGAGCATAGGCAGTATTATACTGCCTTCTTCACAAGTTTGTGGGTAGTTATTTATTGTGCAGTGTACGAGGAGGAAGAGGGAGATTATTTGTGCTGGTTGTTTCCGATGGCAAGAGACAGTGAGCGGCGAATGCCGAAGCATGCTGTTTCTCCACGCTACTCCTAAGGTAGTCATGCTTATTGCCCAAGTAAGACGTGAGCCATTGTGGGAAATCACTTGTTTAAACCATTTATGTGTATAATATGATGCTTTTATGACTTTTGTGTTGTAATCTTCTCTTTGGCACGAATTAGCCTACACAACGTGCTTGCTGATGAAATAATACAAAGGTTTAACAGCATATATGATGGACGTAGGCATTTAATTCAGACAATGTGTGAACCCACTGTTGGCATACGCAACAGGTTTTGTTTATTAAATGCAATTACGGCCACTATGTCACTTCTGTAAAGGCGTTAGTCACTATTCTGGCTTAGCACGGACCATGCGGTTAGGCAGGGTCTATGCAAAGATGTACTTCTATATTCGGAGATATTCGTCTTGAACCTCTGCGTATACGTCATTCTCGAGGCTTTTATCTAAGTCTGGGAATACCAGTGGCGGCTTATTTAACCAACCAATTTGGTCACAAAGGAGGCGTTAATCGTGTGGAAAAGTAGATTAAAAGGTCACCTTGCCCTCCCGCAATTTATTCGACAACGCTCACCGTCCAACTATCGGTGTATTTTAATGCTGCGACTCGTGCTTTGTGTTGTTGTGTGTACTATTTCTTCTCACGTGGGTGCACCTTTTATTTTCGCATCTCAGGGTCCCCTATATCCACTGTTTCTGCTTCACTACTTTTAGCCGCTCAGTGTTTTGATCAAAATGTTGGTGTATGGCGGAGTTTTGAAAGTGGAATTCTCATTCTCCGCACACTTCCTCTTTTCCCTATTGAAGTTTGACATTGCTGGTAACGTTAGCGTGGAGAGTAACTTTGGTAGGTGTCCCACCACATTTCTATCTCGCTACGGCTAGCATTGATCAGCTAGCAAGTTTGTGTTTAGCTTGTTTTAGGGGGTCCCAGGACTTCTGCTCCCCTCTCTCGCCATAAGGTGACGAGGCTTAGGAACATTTGGATGAATACAAATAATGTCCTTGTTCAAATGAAGTTTTTTTTACGACTCCCCTCCGTTGTTACTTTTTCCAGCAAAACGTCAGCACAGAATGGAATTTCGACACATTGGGTCGGCAGGCGTCCTCCAGTCACTACTATACGAGCGACGACGACAGTGACGAAGGTGGTCAGGGCGGCTACAACAACGAGAACACCACCATCCCCTCTGGCTCCGCTGCTGCTCCACCACCACCGCCTCGCTCGGGTTCGTCAACTTCGGGAACGTCGCCCACGCATCCTCCTCCTGTACCCGCCGGCACTCCTGCCTCTCCTCAAACAAACCAACCCAACTTCGGGCACATTACCAACTTTTCTCACCAGAGCGGCAGTGAACAGGGTGGCTCCACTGAGGTCTCTCTTCACTATTCCCCCCATTGGCTCTATTGAGATCGGTGTTATATTTTGGGTAGTTAAAGTTAATCGTTCTAAGACTAGAGACTTGTGCCTACGCTCATAAAAACTATTAAACTTGGGAACATCCTTCTTGAAATATTGTTTATTCTTTGTTCTTGTCGTTGGTTGTAGCCAACCGGTCCCTACTACCGTCTCACTCTGCGCAAGCGGAATCCTCGTCAACGAAACGAACTTCAGGATATCAGCTTCAATTATGTCATCGGAAAAGGTCAGCTTAAAAATTGTTCGCATTTTACATCTACCATATCAGAGATGCCAGGAGACTTCATAGTCTATTGCTTTGCCCAGGGATGATCCTTACTACAAAACTCGTTTTGATTAATGGATGTTCAATAAGTAGTCTGGCTCTTGTCCACTGAGTGAAGTGGTGTCATAAATGTTTTCTGACCCATCTCATTTACAATTGCAGATTCGGCCGATGTTCTGGCCAGAGAGTTGGTTGAAGCTGATCTTCTGGATGGCTGTGATCTTCTCCTTGGTAATCCTTCTGTCTAATTTAATACCTTAGATGGGTTATTTGCGGACTAATTTATCTCCCGTCGCCGTTTTGTAGTTGCACACCACATGAGTGAACTTGTTGCGCATCCGAACGAGCGAGAGCACTGCTTCCCTTTAGTAAGTCCTTTTTAACTTAAGAATTGCGTGGAGATTCATCAAAAGACTACTAACCCACTTTGTTAATGGTAATGGACCTGTCACCGACGGTCTAATTTAAGCATTTTAGCGATCAAAATGTGGGTTTTCGGTGTCACGCCCGGCGAAAACCTACGTTACTGGTATGAAATAAGTACACATATTCACCTTGACATAAATAGGCAGGAATGGAACTAGTATGTGCTCCCACAAACTGAATAGGTAGGCTCAAAGGCAATTTTCCCTCGTAGAATTCGCCCCCGGCTCCAGGTCAGGTTCCTGTGGAATCGGAGTTGCATGGCTACGCGAAGATCCTCATTCGTCTTGTTGATGGATCAGCGCAGTAGAGCGCAAAAATTCCACACCTCCTCCATTGTTTAAGTGCTTTCAAATTTAAGTTTGCCGTATCCTCGCTACCCTCCTCCCGTCCTCTCCCTCCCTATCACGAAACGTGCGTGCCTTTCGCCACTCTTTTGTCCATGCACTCCACCTCTACCCTGTTCCACTTTCTCGTGCTCTTCTCACCCACTTTTCGCAGGTTGCTTAAGTGTACTGTTCGCCGGAAAATTGCTTCTCTATTCCAATTTGCCTTTGTCTGCGTGGATGTCTGTATGCGTGAGTGGTTGCACCCCCTCCTCAACCTCGGGATTGTGCATTCGTTTACTATCCTATACATTTAATAGACTTATTGCTTCAGTTTATTTTTCCGTTATAATTGTTAGTGTGTTGATGGCTAACCAGTTTACTGAGGTGTGAATGTGATTTTTGCTGCAATAAAATTCCAACATGTGGGAACGCTATTTTCCTAGAGGTAGGTCCATCGCCCCATCTAATTACATTGCTACTTTGATTAGTTTATTTCTTGAAGACGTAGGTCTTGCTTAACTACGAGTGCTTCGAGCTTTTAGATGGAATTTGCATCACCCATTTTGTTTGAACGATAGTGTAGGAATCGCCAGACGGATGTGATTGCAAATGGTTTTCCTTGCATGCCTTTCATTTTATGGAGTATAAGACAGTCTGAATTTCATTAATCGTCATCGCCCTTTCCATAGCTTGCAGTCGGTCGATCACTGGTTCAGCGGATTCGACGGGCACGTCTCCATTGGTCCCCTACGCACCAGGGAATTGCATCACAGATTACCATGAAAGATAGTGTAAGTAACGTTATCGAAAGGGAGATGGACTTGCCTATTGGCACGTTAAACAATCTTGGGGCTAAGATATTTGCGATTCCACCGAGGTCTAAAAAGCCATTCCACCGCGTACGGAGGGTAAGAACAGATGTGTGTGCAATTACATGGTATAGATCGGTTCTGGATGCTTGATCATTAATTTGGTGCGTAGTAGAGTGGTGACCATGCCAGATGGGGCTCCTACACCGATGAGAGGTGGTGGAGTTACCTACCCTCCGAAATACATCTGCTGGGTGGCTCTGTGGCGACATTTGGACCTCGATGTGCATCGCTGCAAGCAAGCCTTTCTGAAGCCTCAAAAGGCATTGATGTGATTAGCGAAAATTCTACTGTAATGAACAGCTACATTCTGGTATAGACTGGATGTCTGCTCTTTTGAAACAATCTTTAGTAACTTGTTTTGCTGTTCCAGGCTCTTTAATTGGAAGGTTGTCGCAAGAATTCAATATTTTCGTTTATCATTGCATGTTTTGAACTAAGTATCTAGTGTAAGGAAACTCCGAGGCGATAATACAGTACTCCTTCCCTCATGAAGATCCACACGCAAGATCACCGAGGGTAACACCTTTAGGTGGGTGTGGAACCCAAAGGTGCTGTCCGCCCGGGTCAAATTGATGGTAATTCAGGGCTATGTTGTTCAATTCATCTGTTTTAAAGCCTTTGTGGTTAAAATATTCCTCGCGCATCTATGCTATGTAGCCAGATGTTTCGATGATAGGAGTCAGTAAATGGGATTGCCCCCTGGTGGACCCTGTTTTTGCGACCCCAATGATGAAATCTGAGCATTGTGATTTCAAATTCCTCGACTAGTTACTTTCTTTAGTCTCTGGTGGATCAAAGAAAAGAATGTAGCCTTTTGTGTGCGCACGCCAGTCTCTGATGCTGCGTGAAGTGATTCACTGCTCTCGAAGCGCTTCATGTGCAAATACCGGATGTGCGTATGTCGACCCCATTTGCCTTCCACGCTGTCGGTAGGATGTGTTTCACTCTCAAAAGGCCATTCTTGTTCGTTGAGCATGTGATTTCAGTCAGCAAGGATGAACGAGTTGTGCCACTTGGAAGACTTTTCGCATCAAACAAGAGGTTGGAGGGAGAAGACTACCTTGTAATACCTAAGGCTTGGACCGTCTTACAACCTGCCACGTCTTGAATGATGGTCTCTAGACTTGCGTTTGACTTTCAAAGTGAAGACAAATACATCTTTTCGGTTAGGAGTTGGTAAAGACCACTAGAAGTGATTTGCTCTCCTGTACCTCTTGCCTACTTTCTATTCACACCTCATGAAATGGCATTGTCCTTTTCAAATTTGAAAATCTCGAGGTTCTCTTTCCTCCTGATTGTCTAAAAAAGAGTTGCGAGCACACCCCAAACCAATTGTAAACGAATTTTTTTCGGTCGACTGACATACAAACAGAATATTGGAGTTCTATAGGGTGAGGAAAATTAGACAATTGTTTCTCAAACCGATTTTGAATCCTAAGAGCTCCAAACGTGGTCTGGTCTTAAAGCCGAACGCGATCCCTAACGATGGGGATTCAGTCTTGTTTGTTGGTAGCAAAGACTTCGCCAAACTCAACAGAGGATACATGCTATATGTGTTCTTGTGGTGTTCCATGGATCACTCAAACCCTTTGGACAAATCTTCAAGTCCTAGCTTTAATCCTAACCCTGAGGCAAACGGAGCACGTCTTGGAAACTAAGATAATTCACAGAATTAATGCATGGCAGGCAATTGGAAAGACCTTTTGGAACCAGCAGCAGTACGATTGCGGAGTATTAAGTGCTCGCAAAACCAAAACGAAGTGTTAAACAAGCAGAGCTCCATCCTAATCAACTCTCCTTGTCGATCCATAAATTGAGAGCGTTAGCCATCGAATTTCTTGTGCACCCGGGAAGACCTTTAACAGGAACGTTACACTGACCCTTTGTGGAGGTTTCATTGGATCTGGAGTTCCGTCCCGTACGGAAACCGTGTTGGCGAAATCGTAAGCCATCACGCATATCCATCTGTAGTAATGAAACTGTGAAATAAGAGTCGTTTGATGGAAGGCGGAGTTTGAAATAATTTTATGGGAATCAGGATTCGTGTCTGTTCCTCCTTGTCACTTTGTTCTCACTTTCGCCCAACTGGCATCCTTCCTTGACATCATCATGTGGGCATCGTAACCAGCTCCATAACGAACTTTTCTAATGGTTCATGACGCTTCAAGTGCCGCTTCAGCTGTTAATAGCTCTTCTGTCCGTTTCTTGGATAACAAATCAGGTTTTCCGATCCGCAGAATATGTTCCTCCTCTTTCACTTTAAGGCCTACCCTTCAGTAATTCAGAGCAAATCTGCTTTCCGCTTCCACTGATGTAGCATCTCACGTCCTGCGAGTACGAAAGTCATAATCCGAGGGCAGACTGTGTATTACCGACGTGGAGAGGGACTGGAGGGCCATTCCATTCAGGGATCCTCACGAATCCAAAACGAACTAGTAACCAGGTAATCAAAGCACATTAAAGGAATGGCACTATCTAAGCTGTTTGCTTCTAGTGCTCTAATCCAATGGCAGAGACATCGTAACTCAGAACTGATGGATAATGACAGGTAACCCTAACCGGCATGCCAAAATGCCTCACCACTGGGATGATAGTGTCGCTCTGTAACGAACGACACACACCAGGGAATTAAATAGACGTTGGCAAATAGCTCTAGAATCAACATCTCAAAGTCCATCTACCGAAAAAAGCCGTTTTTTTCTAGGAAAAAAATGTACTAAATAAGAAAGTAATAGCCTATATCAGAGGAAACATGCCCCCATTTGGGCAGTATTGGAAGAACTGCAGGCGCTGTGCTGATACCGAGTGATGAATGCAGAAGTTTGTACGGTTCATGCAAAAACTTTGACTATGATGCACGAACATGGGGCAGTCTATCACAGTCTTTATTGTAACTCACTAATATTTCCCAATTTTTTGAATCCTACTCAAGTAGCAGTTGAATTTGCCTTATAAACCTAGTTTGAAGCCATTCTAGCGCAATTGTGAAGTGCACTCCCCAGAAGGGAGTTAAGGGGCTTGAATCCTTTTCGAAGGTCGGCGTTCAAGAAGCTTGCACGCTCTTGATTATGAAAAAATGCCTGTGATAATTAAAGCGTCGATGCATAGCGCATCTACATCACTCTTCGAGAAAAAGTCTCAAAGTCAAGAAAGTGGTTGCACATGAATTATCAGTTAGCGATGGAATCCGGAGACTATCAAATGTCTTGCAATTTTTTTCAGGTACGTTAGAAAATGAAGTCCATCCTAGGAATAGAATTGTTTTAGTACTTCAGAGTTTAGTACGAGAACATGGTTTGTGCGATCTAACACAAACGCAATGGTTTGCTGTGCTTTTTGAGCCAAATTACATCACTGCCTGGAGGAAACGAATGAGAGGTCACGTAAGTTTAAAATTAGGCCTCTTTTTAAGAGTGGTGATGACATATAGCAAAACTTTCCTTATTAAATAATTCGGCACAATTAGGAATAATGTTGGAATATTCTTTGTTGCTTTGTTACTCAAACAAGTTTCACTTTGGGAATTGTATACCATCTTTCCCGTAGCGAGTGGGGTGTTCATAGTAGTGCCGCTTCATTACAGGTCACGAGGGGAGCATAATGAGATTTTAAGAAACTCCTTGTCTGATTTTTAAAATCCACATAAATCGTTCAAGTTAAAATAGAACGGTGGGTTAACAAACCCTTTATTTGATTTTCAGCCACGGACGTAAGACTTTAGGTAATGCAGAAGACTATGTCTAAGAAGACAATTGTCGTGATTTGCTACAATTACCGAAATCCCTGTTATGCTGGTTTAACAAAAAGTAATTTTATAGCCCTTTGTTAGCTTAAATGAGCCTCATATTTATGACAAATATTCGAGTATATCAGTCGGCAAAGCAGATTAGGAGTTCTAGATGCTTAGTGAGAGCACTATAAGTACTACATCAAAGGCGTGATGGTGGTGTGATCTTCGCCGATTGTTTCAGTGACTCGAAGTCCCCAAAAACGTACAGCCTAACCGACATCCTAATACCTCCACAGGCAAATATCCAGAGCGGTGCTAGATCGTGAGGTGATTTTTCCAGTTGCGGCGAGCATCCACAAATCAATCAACAGACCGATAGCATTGCCATATCACATGGGACAATTCTTACTAGTGTCGAGGCGAGTCACAAATCTCAAACTCATCATCAATGTTGTTCACTAGGCGGTCTCCTTTGCGTTCGTGTCTTACCGAGTAAAATAAAATTAGCACCGAGGCGTGCATTTTAGATGCTTTATTTACCTCATGTCATTCCCTCCATGCACAGATGAGGCTAACACCGCCGTCAAAACTTGAACGAATGAGAAAACTTCTCCTTTCCTTAGCCTGTCCTTGAGCATAAGATCACCCGTCTGGAGCGCCAAATGAAGGCAAGGACTAAAACACTTCAGATCAAGTTTGTAAAATGGGAAGTCTATGCACTTAGCGTATCATTCAAAGTCCTATTTGTCTATTCCAGATGCCTTGAGGCGATTTGCTGGTCAAGTATTCAATGAAGGCATCATACGAATCAACTTCTTTCTGCAGTTTTTTCCCACAAGAGATATACCCTAGTGAATTAAACTGAAATACTCTGAAACTCACCACAACGGGTTCGAGATTTAAAACCCATTTGACACCCCGTCATCTAAAGCGTTGAAGTAGTTTAATCATCATCAACGCAATATGTCACACGATTGCCAAATGCCTGTTCCAATTGTCATTACGCACGTAAGAACCAGCTTTCTTAGACAAGTACCACGTAGAGGAGCGTGTAAAGTAATTAGTCATGATTGTTCAAATGTGCCTTTTTGAAAAGAGGCGGCCAGTCAACAAGAACCTGGCGACGGATCGAACGTCATCGGGCTCCAGGGAGGAGACATGGCTTAGGCACGCCTTAATCATGATCTCTGCACCCTCCCCCTCATTTATTGTTCCCTCGTAAAAGGTGTTCTCGTCCAACCTGTATGCTCGTTCCAAACCCATGAAGACTGAGGTGGAAGAGACAAGTACCGAACCTACTACATTTGTAACAGTGAGAAGCGAACCCAATCCTAAAGGGCAAACACCCCAATTTTATATTAGTGAATATTGAACCTTAATAATGAGAGAAGAATGACACGTGTGGAAGATGGGAGAATCTGTGATGCCTCCTAAAAGGCGGAATGGAAATGACATCGGCCTTAGGTGACAGCCCCATTTCCGCATTCTGCAGGAGTATCTTGATATATCAAAAAGTTCATCACAGAGCTCTCAACGGTACCTCCAAGACGATGCCAATGGAGTGAAAACGCAATGCCTTCTTCACCTCCCTAATACCCGAACAGAAGCTAGACAGATACAACTGGGCAGCACTGAAGTGGGAACATGGTGGCAAGGAAAACCACTTTAAGCTCCATCCCTTAATGCTAGTCTCTGCTTTTAGGCCAAAGTTCTTACAATCAGTGATGGACCTGCGAGATAATCAGCACATTTCTCCTTCCATCAAAGCGGTTGCTTAACAAAGAAAATCCTCGAATCCGATGTAACCGTCAACTTCACGCAAATTCAATTGATTCAT
The DNA here is from genome assembly GCA_001923025.3 of Taenia multiceps. Classification (NCBI taxonomy): domain Eukaryota; kingdom Metazoa; phylum Platyhelminthes; class Cestoda; order Cyclophyllidea; family Taeniidae; genus Taenia; species Taenia multiceps. The sequence continues at coordinate 75,491,750 of CM010311.1, read as the reverse complement.
AAGTGTTTTTCCTATAGCACCGACAATGATAATGATGGGGAGCGCCAGGGCTGCCGCTCAATGGATCAGTTATGTAACCCTTCATTTTGGTTACATGAACAATGGCGGCTCCGCTTTTGTATTGTGGCTGTGCAGTATGACATCCGGCCTATGTTGGTAGCCTCAAGTACTTCTATACGTCGCTAGCACATAGCCTGCCCTAGTACTAAGCCTTTCGTCTTCATAGAAGTTTCAAGGCACAACAAATGTGTTATGAACAGTAGCCACATTATTGTGCTATCATCATCATGAAGTGAAAAACATTCAAATGCGAGTTCCCGGTCGTATAAAGTACATTCATTCGGACCACTAAATCAGACTGCAAATGTAGTTAGCATTCACTTAGACTCAGGTGGTAAGTTTCTGTGCACAGCCTTATGGTTATAGCCAGAGAGAATCAAAGAAGGTTGAAACCGCACGACTTACTCTTTACCTGCCTCTCCGACAAAGTAGAAGCGCTGGTGTCGGCGGATTCGAGGGTCCTCAGAGGATCCGCCTCAAAGTCCGCGGTACCCACTGTCACTTCTATCATTCTGTTCGCTAGATTACAAACTAGTAATAAGTTGGGTAACTGGAGAGTTGTGTACTGACCAGCTGACAGCGGCAACTTCAGACATTACACCTCCCAATTCGAGTCGTTACTTCAAAAGTATCAATGCCAGGCTAATGAGTAAATAGAAAAAGAAGCCTGTTACCCGAATCAGCATTGTGTGTGAAGCTGTATTTGGCATAAGAGTACAACTTCCCGCCACAAAGCCGTTTCAAGGTTTTTGGAAAGCTTCTCCACAAACTCTCATTATTGTTCGTCACATCCTACGGTAGTGAATTTCGAGAGCTGGCCATGTGAGCTGTAAAACAAAAACAGAGACAGCTTCAAGGAGTTTGATTGTCCAACGGTGCCAACGTTGTTCAGGTAGCTCACCTTTTATCCGTTTGGGTTGGACAATTATCGACCATAAGAAGAGATGAATTCCAAAACCTACGAAGGAAAGAAGTCCTAATTTGGGGAGGTAGGCACATTGGTATTTTGTATAAAAAAAGTACAAACCTTACTTTTAAGACCCTCTAATGATTACTACAAATGTGGTGATAGCGACGATAATGCCGTATAGAAAGGAAAGTGTCACCAGAGCTGGTTCAAGTGATTTCTCCTAAAATTCCAAACAATGGAAGACTCAAAATTAATTACCGATCAGGTTAGTTCATTAATTGCAGTTACGAAAAAAAAAACGAATAAAAATAAAGTATGAAGCTGCAAGATAAAGGCCATAAGCGTGCCTTCTCGAGGATAGCCTTTTTAACACAAAAGAAGACGACTGTTAAAAGCGTACCGCTAGAGATGGGTGAAAAGAGCCATGACCCAGCTTAAAATTAAATGTCAGGATTAACCTTTGCATAACCCAAGAGAGATACACAAGATGGGTGTTTTAAAAATCACCCACCGATTTCGCTGGTTTTACACCAATTTACGTCACTCTTCCCAAACCGAACCGGACTAAATCCGACTACAGCACCAACGATGCTGTGGGATACCGAGACTGGCAGCTCCAAAAGCACTGCAAGCAGAAGCCAAACACATGCATCTGTAGGGAGGCAAACATCAGTCTGTAAGCCAAACGGATCTAACTTATGACCGATAAATAAGGCATTCTAGAGGTTCATATATTGCTGCTTACAAGTAGTGCCAAGAGAAGGTAACCACAGATACAAATGTGAGTATGAGTAAACTTTAAATAATATCCTTCATGGGAACGCAACTACTCGTCAGCATTTAAAAAAAACATGAGTCAATAAAAAACTGATACGCATATCGATGCCATATTGTGAGTTCTAAGCTTATTTTAAAAATAAATAAGAGTAAAATACACTTGAGATAACGCTTCTTGCCATCGAGTGCTGACAGGTGTCCATTTAGTAAGGGATTAGCGGCTCTAGCGGTGTCGAATTGATCTAGGTCAACTATATCTTTCTTGATAGTGTTAGAAACACGTGCACGAAGGGAAACGGATCTAGCGAGCTCACAAATGGTGGCCAAAATACAAGCAGTGCGAAGAGAGATGGCCCTAGAGTCGACACTGGTTCCAAAGAAATTGGCAATGTCATATGCGCCCATCCCAAAGGTCACCACAAAGGCTAGTAAAAGCCTTCGACTACGAGCAGAAGACCTGAGACGGACAGAAGTGTCATTAGCTAAGGGGAAAAAAAGGCCAGTTTTGGTAAGGTGGATGTCTAACAAAACCAGTTAGAATCGTAGATTACTTAGCCTTTGAGTAATTAATGGATGCCTTCATTAGGAAACAAAAGCTATGTAGCGATAGGCATGTACTCAAACTCTGTATTATTTCGTGACAATGAAAAAGCCTTTTAAATTGTATTTGGTTGCATTTCAAAGAATAGATTCTTCACAAATGTAAGAAATAACATTAATTGCCACCGTAAATCCAGCTATAAATTACAATTCCTATAACAAGTTTAATTTAAAACCTGAATATTTCTTAGGAGACGCAAACGAAATTAGAGTTGAGGAATAATCTACGAGAAATCGGATTAGAAACTCATTTCTTTTTGGTAAGTCATCAGTCGTTATAAAATGTGTGCAGCAAAACTGCCCCTTCAAAAGAAGGGCGTTCCCGGTTAGTTGAAAAAGTCGCACCAATTGAAAAATGATTTTTGCGAAGAATCAATTAGCTAATCTTCGACCAGAAGCGTTAAAACACCAGTACTGTGACGATTTACTGTGGAAACCCTGCCTCCAAAACAGCTTTGAGACAATTATAAAGTAATTATTGACATTTAACAGCCCATTTATGGACTGCGTGCCTTGCAAAGAAACGCCCGTAGGCTGCTCGTTACTACACTTGAGCACAACTTACACAAACGTGAGCAACTGATCAAAAAGACCACCACTGCTACGATCTCAAGGGTAGTGTTGTGGCACTTTAGGCTGACATATACTACAACCCTCCAGCTACTGATTGGTCGCTCTATCTATGGATAGCATACAAAATCAGGCGATGTGCAAACCAACTTCAAAATAGCGCGCCCCATTGGATTACGCGCTAAGCCATAACAAAATAATTCACATATTAAAATAATGCGAGTTACAAATTAAAATTCAGGTTTAATGGTTAAAAATGAAAAATTTTGGTAACACATTACTTTTGTCAAACATAGTTAGTTTTCTTTTACGTTTTTTATTACCCTGAGACTGTAAAACACACGTTTATAGATGCTATGCAACTTTAAGTACTTTTTGCACCAATAATGCATTTATTTATTTTTATTCGCTAAAAACGATTTTGCTAAGTCGGTTTGGATGCTACTTTTATAAAGAATCGTCCCATTGATGTCTACCACGCAGATTGTAATTTGCTATTGATGCCGTAACTCTAAAGCGGAGATCCTAAGAAATATTGGATTGGATGAAAACTGCTTGCAGTATCTTGCTTGTTTTACCTGCAAGCTTTGGTCTCGATAACTTAGTTGGCCACATTGCCCTAGCCTGGTTCCCTCTGTTTGCTGAATATTCATATTCTGCCCTAGTGTTACTGTAGCGTCCCGAGGCTCCCCTTAAGGTAAAAGAAGGCGCAGTACTAGGGCAGAATATATATATATATATATTCCGGAAACAGAGGGCTTGGGGGCTGTTGGCACGGCCCGGAGGCCGACCAACCGGCTAGTACAAGATGGCCACCCAAGTGACCTAAACCGGTAGTTCGAACAAACAAAGCATTACAGTTACGCCCTCTTTTGCCTTCAAGGAAATCTCAGGACGCTAAACTGTCTATTGGTCGTTGTAAAATGGCAAATACAAAGGTCTACTTGCCATAACATAAATGACTAGGTGTTTATCTTAATTACAGGTGAACTCTTGGATGTTTCCGACTACCTAACCAAGCCATCTGATTTTGATGTTCCAAGTTTTGAAACTAAGTGTAGTACTTTTGTTGTTTATTTAACTCTTAGTTTAGATTGCAGGCACAGAATTGGCCTGTTGATTGGCCTTCCTTCTGTTGTCCCAATCTGTGTACTCCGCCCGATTACTACGTTTTCTATCGTCCTCAGAGAAGCCTCAGTGCGCTACACTGGATATTTTTGGTTGATCAAAACTATCTTACAATGAAGTCTGATCGAAATCGGTCCAACTTACTTCATATCACATTAAGCACACATGGGCCATGCATGATTGCTTGAGAAAGCCTTTTATTTAACACCGGGTCGACGCCATGACCAAGGAGATCCATCTTCTCCAGATGGAATAAAACTCCAATTCGCAAAAAGACCTGCATTATTTGTGCAAGTTCCTTGTTTATCAATACATGACGTCTTCTACTGGCAAATCTTTTTAGTCCTAATTAAAAACAACTCCAGAGTTTTTTCATCATTAAAGCAGAGAAAATCAGATGTCGAAATCGCATCGACAGGACGAAATGAGGCCACGCCTGTACTAATTGCTAAATGCTATACGAGTCGCAAGCATCGGAATTCTCTTATTTTAGTGTGTAATGCGGACGGCATTAAAAAATTACTTTCAAAACCGGATAATACTCGAGGAAAAATCACATTAATGCCAGTAGTTTTGTTCCGCAGTTTATATTATGCGGCTTTTTGGGGTACAATAAATTCCACTTGAGCTGGGGGAAGCCGCTGTTAATGGCTTTTTGCTACGTCTCTGTCGCTTCATAATTTATTTACTTTAATCAATTCATTTATTTGAATTAAGGCGATTATGCTAAGTGATGTAGAATATTTAGAGCCTTTTTCACTAACAAAATACTTTGCAAAATGAAACGAGAATTGGAAGGTTTCTTGGCGCAAGGAAAGCCAGTGACACCTGTGGTGTCCCGAGGTTCCCCTGAGGAAGAACCAGAGACTTGGAGCTACAGACATGACCCTGAGACCAGCCCTTATCGGGATTCCCACGTAGTCGAACGTTGAACAAACATCCAGCATGTTAAAATGCCCTTCAGATTTCATCCATACATCTCGAAGTAAATGCAAACTTGCATGTTGTCAGTCGTCAAGGTATTTTGGAGCGTGGAGTTGCATAATGTGTCTCCGTCACCATTCCCAACTGATTCCATTGCGAGCTTTCCAAAGAGTGTTTTGGATAGCTTCCTACATTGATACTTTTCAAAGCCCTCAATTGGATAACATTTCCAAAGCTAACTGAAGAAGAGATGGAATTTTTGTCACTATCAGATTGGTGTTTGGAGAGCAGCCCACGGTAAGGTATGTCCACGTGTTCGTCTCAGGAACTCTTTTTTCTCTCCAAGGATCGACTTTATCAGTTTCATTAGGTTTTGGAGGGAATGAACACGAGGTACCAAGACTGAGGTGGTGGCAGTTCCACCGATGGCAACATCTAGGGCTGGTCGTAATCAAAGTGCCCATTATTTTCACCTCACACAAAGCACCAAACTGAGGCGTATTTATGCCTAAAATTAAAGTGATTGAGGACATTCTCATCTCAATGATCACCCTCAGGCCACGTGTATTTAAATGCGGTCACCACTCACATCGAAGCAGTCGAGGTAGAATTTGAGATCGAGCCTTGTTTACATACCACCAGTCGATAAATGACAAGTAGTCTAGACGCTTGTTTAACGTCCACCTCCAGTGTCACGTGGATAAGAGGCCAACTTTTCACATAAGATGCTATAAATCAAGACCGAGACGAGGCCAGAACACGCAGTCGGAAAGTAGGATAACTACGTCTCCTCGAAGTGCCATGAGTGCCTAGGCGAGCAGGGCAGCCAGTCGTATCAACAGCAGTATAAACAACAGTCCCAATAGGCAAAAAAAGTACGAGGCTGTACAAAAAAAAGCGGTACCAATTGTTCTTTCCTATGTACCTCCAGTGTCCAAAATAAGGGACACAAACAAAGTGGGTGAGTACAAAAAGTTAAAATGGACGTTAAATACTACTAGGCTGCAGTTTGATTGTTTGAAATTCCTACGGCACTCGAGAAGGCCACGTATTATGGACGCAGGGAAGAGAAGAGGAGGCTGCTAGCCTGACCCGAAGTACATACCACTGAACGTAAGTACAATGGCCGTGCCCTCTTGTACCGAGGTGACCTAAACGGGAAGTTAAACAAACAACGTGCCAGAGTAACATCTTTCAGGCCCTTTTCCCACTTCCTTTGAATATGCGTACTTTTAAGTCGGCACCAAATAGATTTACTTACCAACCGAATAGTACGATCATTCGGTAACGAGCGTTATGCTAGGTCGAAAGAGAAATTCCATTATTAACCCGTACAAAGGGCTTGAAGCGAACACCCCCGTGTGGCATAGGTGAATCGTCACAAGACACCGTGACGTGCGAATTTAATTGACATGTGACGTGTGACTTAAACATGAAAATGTGAACAACCTGACACCTTCGAAATGGCCCCAAAAACACCTCTTAGGTCAAGACTCCAAAAATCTGTGTCGTAGTGATTATTGTTTTAATGGACTAATTTACCACACGCAGATTGTTAAGCCTCTGCTATTCACTCTTCCGCCTAGGCGGCATAGTCTTCCGGTTACGCCCACAACCTCGCAGTCCTTCCACGCGACACCACTACAGTTTCCATAGTGGTACGGCTTTTTACGTAATCGTTGGGGCACCTGAGGCGCCATAAAACTGTGTGAAAATTATTATTTGGCATGATGTGTCTCATGTCCGTAAATATGGTTACGAAACTGGGTTTTGCTCCAATGTGCACACGCTTCTGTTTGGGTGGAAAATATTCACACGGAGTCGCAGCCACTTGGAATCCTGCGAGGTCAGCACCCTGTGACCCCGTCTCAGGGAAATAAGCGACACCTGTAGGGTGTAAGGTTAGAAGTAAGTCCTTTTGCACAGCTTGCACGAAGGTAGGAAGAGACTCATAAAGAAGACAGTGATTTATGGTAGTGTGGTTGGTCAGGCCAAACCTCAGTGACTGTCAAAGCTTTAACGACCTTACTGCTAGGTTCCATCTGTATGTTCACCCCCAAAATGACCAACTTTGACACCGTAATGGGTTCCATTATTAACCCTGAGATGCCTTTAAATCAACTCAAACTTTGACCATCGTACAAAGCAACTATCCACACTTTTTCCATGCATTAAGCACCCCAGTCAATGTTTCGTTTATCAAGTCGACAGAAACAAAATCTTTGACACACCCGTACAGTGAGTAAGGCCATACCCGTAGAAATACACGAACTCAGTCTTGAAATCCCACACCTATCATCAAGCCAAAAGTACATGCAAAATTGTGTTTTATAAAAGAACAAAAGGTCAACTCTACACTTTGTACACGGACACCCAAACAATTACCAGTATACCTTGGTTTGAATCATGTGTCGTCGAATTTGACAAACCTCGGATTCCGAGGTCCGTCAGCATTGCCCCCCCCCCTCTCTCTCTGAAGGGGATACCGACCTCGACCCCCCTTCCCCAACGCAACCCCACTGATTAAGGTTCAATGAGAGGCAATGTCACTGAAATTTGTTAATAATGAAATTTCTGATAACACCTTAATTACGATAACTGGAAGTGATGAAGCCTTGGTGTTGCCGAGCAGAGGGTGTAAGGTTTCCAACACTGTCAAAGGTAAAAGTCTTCTAACAATTAGGTAGAATGATTGCGTTATGATGTAAGCTCGAGCCCTTTTCACCGACAGGTGACCCATGAGCTCACTGTGACGCCTGATGTAGCATCAAAAACAGCCTCACACGTGAGGACTCAACCACCTCTTCGTTGTAAAAAAAAAGTTGAAGCGTCATTCATTCACGCAGGTTTCAAAGGCCTCGGTTTTTTTCTGTCCACCAGGATTTATGCACACAGGATCAACACTTTGACCTGATGTGTATCCATTTTGTGAGGTAAACAAATGATACTCATTCACAATTGTAACAACAGACATTACATATTCCATACACACACACACACACACACACACATGACTGAGCGCAAGTGCCACACTCAATGCCAACGCACACACACGCGCATCTCCTCGTCTTTGTAGTCAAAAAGACGAGAATATTATTGCAATAAGAAGTCATTTTAGTAAATTAAATTAACTCATGAGAAAAAAACCTTAACACATAACGAAATGAAATTGTCAAGTTAAATCAGATAATGGTAAACTGATGCATGGCTCCATGATCTCAGGATGGTTTTTCAGGGCCTACAGGTAGAAATGACAACGCATAAAGTGGAAATTGACATCCCAAGTGCAACTTCAGGAATCGCAGACCAAGCGCCAGTACTGGACGGTAGTTCCAGAACGGATAAATGGGGAGATACTCATTTGTCAAATTTACTGATCTCTGACCCCCTGGATCCCATTGACCAAAGTCAAGTCTTTAAAAATGGATGCATTTATACACATAAGTGAATGCCAAGCTGTAGCTATGGCAACCAGAGGCAATAGCTCCAATAACCTCTGCGGATGACGCTTTCATGTATCATAACCATCGCAAAAAAGGAAGGTCATTAATATAAACACTGTCCAGTACGAAGGCCTCCTTCTACTTCGATTTCATCCACACAGTCGATGTGAAACACAGCCGCCCATGTTTGATTTTCATCAGCCCACTTCACATTAGGCTAATTTTATGAGAAAATTCGGCACAGCTGAGGGCAAGGAAATGGTCTCATGATTAGCTTTGCAGTGTGTATTCACAGATAATTCAATTCAACAATACCAAAACCCTCGAGGTAGAGAGAGACTTTAATGATAATGAATAATATGCTATAAATAATACAACTTCAATAATAAAATATTAGTTGCAAAGGAGGAATTCGAAGAGTGGAATCATCAGTAGTGAAGGATGAATAGAGTGGAGCCTCTAGGGTGTGGATAGGAGGGGTTGGGTTCTGGTAAATGCATACATGATGAGAGCTGAGAGTCCGGCCGAGACAGGAAGGGTGACAACCCAGGCAATCACGATGCCAATGAATAGTTTCCAGTTGACATTCGATCTGGCACGGAAACGACCCACACACACCACTGAGCCCACTTTACAGTGGGTTGTTGAGATGGGGATGCCCAGGTTGCTGGCTATTAACACTGTCACTGCAGATCCCAGTTCGATGCACACACCACTATGAAAAAAATAGACGGAATTCACACACGCATACACACACACACACTGGACACAGCTAACTCCAGCCCTTCCGCAGTGAGTTCCACCATTGTAACACCTTTACAGTATAGACATCCCGTCAGACCATTCCAGCAATGTCTGTTAACTTGTCTCGCGTGCCAGAATGTGTCTACTCAGTTAAACCGCCTCCAATGTCCTCCTCAAGGCGTGGATCCTGTTTAGTGTAGTTATCCATTAACATCCCGATGGCGAAAGCCCTTCAAAAATAGTCTTTCGAAATTCCTGTGATGAATATCAGCACCTTTTCATTTCATAGTCTTCATTTAACCCTCGGTTTTGGTGAAGAGGCCATTTTAGGTCTCACTTTTTATACCTCCACCAGGTGGCCATAACAGCAGCCTCAATTCCTACTGTACATCGAATATGCATACATTCATCCCAGGTATACCAAAACATTTATGACCCCACACCTATTATCCACCAAAATGTGAGACAGAAATACAATTCACGACTCCTACATTCACAAATTTAATTGTATTGCGTGACGCTCAAGTTGTTACACTACTCTGATAAATGAAGTATGAGGCATTGGCTATAGGCATGAAAGTTTACTCCTTTCAACTCAGTTAAAATGATCGCGCCACCTTAGCGACACACTTCAAACAACTCAAGCGTACTTTGAAGGTACTCTTGTGAAACATTATAGCAGTAGCGAGCGAGCATAGTCGCTTTGGTATTAAATTTTATTTTTTGGATGGTGGGAGGCCTGGTGAAATACAAAGAGCAGAGCATAATAAAACTTTGAAGCTCTCTCCCAACCCAAGGCTGATTAACGGTAACTTAGATGCCAACGTGGATGGCGGCTTGGTGGCATTTAGCAGTTAACCTTGGAAGGGTCATGTATTTAGGTGAAGTAGGGAATTATGCTTAGAGGAAATTCCCCACAACATTAGGACTGGAGAAGAGTGAATTAATTACCCCACCTGGAAGGCGTAATAGTAGTGAGATCAGAACCGACAGTCTGCATGACCTTGCGACCCCAGATCCAGAGGCCAATGGAGATGCCAACACCGCCGTAGAAGAGGATCCAAATTGGCGGAGGAGCCGAGTTGAGCGGATCACCAGAGATGGCCACCAACCACAAGCCTACCACAGGTCCGATGGCATTGCTCACGTCGTTAGCACCGTGTACAAAAGACCCGAAAACGGCTGAGAGGATTTGTGCAAAGGAGAAGACCTGTGCCTCCTCCAGTCGGTCCTCAATCAGTGTGTCTGCTTCAATCTGTTCAAAGGTCAAATCTGGTCGTAAGAGAACCCCAACACTGCTGTAGTGTTCATGGCGCAGACTTAGAATGGCGATCCCAATAACTGAGTGGCTTTGGGTGCGTTTCCCTATTTCAGCAAACGACCTTTTAGCTTTGCCAATGAAACTAATAACGCCCACACTGGCAACAGCCATGCAGATTTGAGAGGCAGTATAATGACAGATCCTGGGTGTTGAAGTGAAAAAGCCATGCAGATGGAGAGGTTATACACGACGATGATACCGAATGGATGAAAGCCATGCTTCTTACCGTTTCATTGGAAACTGAAATTGTATAAAAGCAAACTATCAACAAACTAGGGATCGTAGGACCGAACACTAGCTAAGCACAATTGTCTCGGGGAAAATAGGACGTATTTTTTGTCACCTCCTAATCCTATTGGCTGAGAAGTAAGTGAATAGGCGACAAGTGACAAGCAGCAACCATAATACTAGATAGTTGCGATAAAAGTACACGAGTAGGGGAAAAAATACCAGGAGGAGTTGCGTTAATGAGGCTGCCACCAATCAAGTACGCCTTGAAGTCTGTAACCGTAATTACGGCCGTGACAGCGTAGTAGTGACTGAGATGACAAGGCCCTTCTCATGCCACAGTTGATCATAAGAGGGGGATAAGTTACTCCGAAATCATTTGATTTAGGAGAGATTTTCACTAGAATATTTAATTTCATAGTAATTGAGAATTCAGGATAATGAGAGACTTTTTGCCTCAACAATGAGCGAGCTACTCCAAAGCACAAGAATAATGGTTCCGAATGATGCCACAATCGTGAAGCCATTTCATGAAAATTATTTCCCTGCTCTGGAAGAAAAATCTACCCTGGGAAGGTGGAGTGGTGCGATTCCCGCTCCATGGCTGCAGGCACTGAAGCATGAGGAATCTCAATACAAGTCTGGGTGTGTGGACGACTTTACTACATCCACTTTGAAGGTTATTTGTGAAATTTTGGACTTTTATATGCCAATATAGCCAAAAATAACTTCCCACTCACCTCATTTACACTGCTCTCATCGTCCTCTTCGCCTGGGCCTGCGATATTCACCTCACCGGCCTCATGGTGCTGACCTGAAAACCAAGATTGGTAGCCCTAGTGATACACTAAAAACAGTTCAAAAATCCTCCAAAAGCCGAGACAATGATGTCTACTAATCGGGAAAATGCATTATGCTAATCAACAGCTCCCTCAGGAGGATAAAGCATCATGGTACCCAGGCATAAGTTTGTTCACACGCTGGCATTTGATGCAACAATAGTAAGGCACAAAGTTTTTTCCCCCTTAAGTCAAGATTGCATTGAGGTGGATAAGATAGGCAGCCCGCCAAACAGTTTGTGCAAAGCAATCAAGTGTGCTTTGTTGGCAGGGGTTACTAGACAAGATTTAGGCAATACAGATTTATAGCAATCAGGTTGAGTCATACCCAACCCTAATCTTCGCTTCTTTTTTTAAAGCCATGCCAGAAGAAAAACGAGGTAATTAAAAAGGAAGGTGCTTTTATGTCTCACCTTGATGCAGAGCGAGATTGTCCGTGATAAGTGCCTCCGGTGGTGCGGGAGTTCTAACATTCGCCCCGAGGGTAACACTTTCCACTGAAAGGAAATAGCGCAACGGTAGTAGCCCATTAGTAAATACAAGGTGGGCAGTGTAAAAATGTCAACTTTCTTAATTGTTGCCGCTTGGCATGGGGAGGTGGGTGAAAAGCCGCTTACCCTGCACCTTCATCACCTATAGTCACATTTAGGTTAATCCAAAGAGGTATGCGACTTTGATGTCTGACAGGCATGAACGGCCAGCAGAGAGATGCGTGTTTGAACATGTGAAGTGTGAAATGTTTGCTGGTTAATACAAAACATGGAATGCCTGAGTTAAGGCATGATTTTAGTTGCTAACTGTTATTGCTTAAGGCACCTAAGAATGAAATGATCACACCATTGTGTTTCCACGCCTTCCCACACCTCGGCTCGTCTCTTCTCCACACACATAGAGCACGAAGAGCACAAGGAAAGTATAAACTCGCAACAATGTAAGGGACTGGCGTGTGGATACAAAATCTATGGCCCTCAGGCCTCGGAATAAAAGAGAGTGAGATCATACGGCATGATTGGCAGAAGGTAGAGAGAGGCTAGTATTTTTGATGGCGGCGATGCCGCCCAAATGCAGCACCGTGAGCAAGAACTGCAACAGTGCATTTCATCACAATCCTGCATGAATCGTGGCCACTAAGCCACCACTGTGTTTACGCCTCAACCTACAAAACAAATCATACAAACAATGCAATCAAATAGGTTGAGAGGATAGCTTTTTTGTTGCGAGTGCGGTTAAAAAGCTATTAAAATGAGGCAGAAAGGAGGTGAGCATTCGCTCGGATTAGAAGTGGCCAAGTCGAGGGTAAGAAGAGCCAAAAAGTGGCTGTCAAGTCAGCCTAGTTAGACAGTGAAACAACCCAATGGATGAATTTTGTGTAACCAACAGATCTCATTTGGGGTCTTTGGCTCCAGAAGCAACTGTTTATTTCACGTTTGACTGTCTAATGCCAAGAGAGGGTGACAATCAGTGCTGAGAGAGATGTGGAGGTAACACGGGGTTATACGGTGGCGTAGAAGTGTGCGATGAATAGGACTACGAAGTCATTGCCCACCGCAAGCCGATCCACCAACAGGTAAGAATAAAATGATGGTCTGGGGGAATGCATCGCCACCTGTTAAAGCAAGTTCAGTCTACTTGTCCACCTTCCACAACTTTTCCAGTCGATGTTGAAAGTTCTTGATATGTTAATCCCGAACTAATGTGTCATTCTTTATAACAAAATCTAGAGGACCTTTCTGAATGGGATACATCCAACGGTCCGCTACTGCACCTCCGAATAGCATAACAAAGACTTAACGAGAAGCTTCTGCAGCTTTTGAAGTATGTCAGATTCAATGAGGGTTCAAGGTAAGATGATGTATATCAATGACTTATAAGCCCACGAAGGTAAACAATGCCATGTATTTTGATCTCTATACAGTTTACACTTCAATTCAACTGGCTACACCTGAACCAGCACAAACTTTCCGACCGCTCGGTACTCCAGCAAAATTTACAACACGTAAATGGTCGCCTACAAGCTGTTCAACTCCATAGGGCCTTTGACTGGCTTCCATTTAGAGAAAAAGCCTGGTTAAAAGGAAAATGTCAAAGCGTTTTTAAGTGAACCAGTGGCATAGCCAAAAAGAGCAGGTGAGTTATCAGAATTACAAAGCATATTAGTGCAGAGTCAGAGTGATTAAAGATGAAGTAAGCTACCTTGAACAGGCAGAACATCGATAGAGAAGCCTTCTTCTGTTTGATCGACAAATTCCGGAGAAGAATCTCCACTCCTCGACGACCGTCTCGGGTGCCTTAGTTTCATTAAGATATTAAGGATGTGCCGTCTAAACTTTTCCGCAGTCGTCTCCTTTAAATTCGCATTACTCGCCTCCTTTGAGTTCTCCATCTCGCTCAACCGATCTACAGGCGGCAAACGCAATCAGTTGGGCTCAGGGAAATGAGTAACAGTCAATGTAATCAAACTTTTGAGTTGACATGGATGAGTAATTCCATGCACATCGGTGGATTCTCTGCAGCATACTCAATTTACGAGTGACCTTGCGAGATCATTCTATTTTCGCATGCAACAGACAATGCATATCTGCATGAAATCATCGTGGAGATGACGCTGACAATGATGCCAATGGTGCTTTGACTTACGCAATATCTTTCTACGGAGATAGGGCCGCACAAAAAGGAAAACGATAAGACCTGTCAGGATACCGGCACCAAAACTAGCTACCAGAACAATCCACAATTCAATTTTATGGATTCCGAAGACTGAAAGGAGGAAGGAAATTGGATAAGTGGAGATTAAAAGACTTCGTGCCTACTTAAATGCTTTGATGGTTGTTGACTTACTACTCAGCCCGCCATAGAGAACAGAAAAGACGTTGATTATCACAGTGGCGCCGTAGAAGAATGGTAAGATATTAAGACCTGGCTCAAGGGGATGCTCCTAAAGGATGTAAACGGGAATGAATAAGTAGAGAATGCCATAACCTCGCGCAGTCAGAAGAAATTATTTCACAGAGTAACCAGTGCGTCATGATAAGAGTAAACAAATATCTTACTAAAATTTCTCATTGACAGTACATTCTACGTAAAAAGCAGATTTTGCGGTGCCAAATTAGCATAGATTTGCAAGGAATACATTTATGCAAATACAGCGAGGTTAGGAAAAAAGGTTCGGATGTACGTTTTTCCCAGGCAAATGAATGCATGATTTCCTTTGAAACTTTGAACAAGAAGCATCACTTAGGGTATTGTGCTACAAGAAAGATGGTCGCTTGAAATACCCTGGATTATTAAGTTCAAGTGACTACTGAGCACACCTTTGTCAGGACGAGTTTCTTCACAATGAAGAAGATAAAAGTCGACACGAAACCGCTGAGAAGGGGCGATACAAACCAGGAGATAACTAAAAGTATCAAATTATTGTTTGAAAATTTATCTGATGATGGAAAAAGAGCCTTTATTTCTCTTTTCAAACTTTTTTCTATCCATGACTATACCTCAACAGGAGAGCAAACAGTTCCGTAAAAAGGGTTGGAGCCAGGTGTCATTTTTAATGGGTACTCGAGTAGGGAGAAAAATTTTCCGTGAACTCAGGTGGCTTATGAGAAGGTATTTGGGACTTCTAAACAAATTTTATGTGATATAAAAAGTGCTTCCGATTTTAAGTTAATTTAAGCGTAAGTGCGATACGAACTATGCAACGTTTAATTATAAACAAGGGCATCGTAAAACTAGCACTTCATCGCAGTTAGATAACTGAACTTACCAATACGCAGTATACCCATCCATTGAATACCACCCAAACCGAAGAGCACGAGACCAAAGCCAGCAGTGGAACCCACAATACTATGGGAGCCTGAGACAGGCAATTTGAAAAATGTGGCAACAAGCATCCAAATGCACGAGCCTCGATGACAAAAAAGCATCTCGATTGTCAACAAGGTAAAAAAATGCACAGTAAAGCAGTTAGTGGATGGAAAATTTACTTGATAGCGATGCTACCTGGCCGTACATAAGCAAGAGGGCGCCATTTGACGTTTCGTTGAAAAGATTTGGGTTGATGATTCCACCGCGGATGGTTGCTGACACCTGACCGCCGAGGAGGACAGAGCCGGAGATTTCAAAAATGGTCGCAAGTATGCAAGCACCTTTGAGAGTGAGCACTTTTGAGCCGACACTGGTTCCAAAGGAGTTGGCGACATCATTTGCACCCAAACCGAAGGCCAGTGCGAAGGCTATCATAAAGCCAACGACGACCAGAAGCAATTCAGACTCCACTAACATCGCTTAGGGCACACAAAGTCGAGCCTTCTTCAAAAAGTAGCGAAACCTGTTAAAGTACATCGTTAGCATGTTTAATTACAATGCCATAAATTAGAAAGCAAGTTAAAATAGGTATTATCTCATTTGTTTATGCGCTAAGGCAATTACAAATGAAGAATATTGCATTCAAGAGGCCAGTTTCAAGTACTACACAAAAGTGACAAAGTTTACAAACGTTTGACGCGCAAATAGTCAAGTAGCAGAAGTTGTTTAGGTCACTAGATGAAGAAAAATAGAAATTTTATAAATTGTACAAAATGTGATGGCGGAGAAAGAAGTTCTTGGTGATTGACTACTTGGTGTATGGCAAAATCAAACCCAAGTACAAGCGACTAAAGAGAGTATAAAACAAAAACTAGAACAAAAGAGAACAAAAGCGCTTGATAGAATCAGTGAGTGGGGAAGGGCAGCATATGAAATTATGACAGAAAAACACGAATTTGGGCTGACTAACCTAAAAATGCTCGATGGTCGAGCAGTGAGCAATGCGCAAAGGTCTACGGTATCTGCCGATGTTAGTGCAAAATCCTGTGAGCCAACCGTTTTATAAAAGGGCACGCTGTGGAATTGCAGCGCTTAAGGACAGTGTAACCAATCCTGATACAGCAAAACAACGTTTAAATGAGACACATAAACAAAATTATTAAATACCATTGGCACAAAGCTCCACTACGCCATAATGACTTACAATTTTACAAATTTCAGTTGTGTTTAGCTTAACTTGTTGTTGAAGGCATTTACAACGAAGACAAAGTCTTGCTACTATTAACATTTATTGTGTGTCACCATTCAGTATTATTTAGTTATGTGAATGTGTGATCCTGCACTGCTTTGAGTCTTTCCTAGAGTAATGAGAAGTTTTGCAGGCCGAAAAGCTGAGAGGCTTTAAATGCAGCCGGAGGATTATGACGCGAATATAATGCTTGATCCTATGGAGTCTGGAAAGGTCACATAGTTGGGTACGCAGAGCGCATTCATTTAATCGTCTCTAAGTCAACCTTCTGCTTCGAACTGCTCAGCGGAACGATGGTTTACTCATGGGCTTTACCTAAAGAATAACAGTCACAGTTTCTTGAAAGTTGGGTTCAAAGGCAGTGATGAATCTATTTCATCTTCTGCTCTATTTTCATGCACACTTTATTATAGGGTGGAGATCAATCGTCCTTGTATTATCCAGAATTGAGTGATAATCCATATCGAGTGCACTGTATACTGATTTTTATTCATGGAACCACTTGGTTAAAAGCGGAACTATTTGACAAGGTGAAAATTCTAAAGCAGTCTTAGGGAGTTGATACTCTGCATCAATACATCTCTGCTACCTTCCTCCTGATTTTACTGCAGATTCAACATTTATTCAAACAGCCGGGGACATTGTTTACCCGTTTAATTAGTGTCTTTGCATACTTATTATAGGCAAACCCCAAAAGCTTACTCAGCCCTAAATGGTCATTTTTAGAAATACGGGATTGTAGCAACTGTTAGGGGTGAGCAATTCACTTGAATTGACAGTTTGTTGAAAATGAGGCGCATTTAAACGTAGGCTTGAGCGAAATATTAAATCATTAACCTATTGTAATGATGTTGAGTTTGTATTTGTCCATTTAACCGTGCGGATGACTGCTCACTGGTACATTATGCATCAATTTTGGCTACCTGGCCTTTTGGCTATGCTCATAGACTTTCTTGTCTCTCTTTACTGCAGTGATGTGCACTTAGAGAACCACATTGTGCTGGCACTAAAGTCGCGAACAAAGTCCTGCCTAAAAGCGGTAATTTATGGCCTACTTTACTCTCACGTCATTTTCAGGCCCTGCCGTGAGAATATTGTGGTGAAATGATGGACTGAAAACCTTGCTTTGATGCTATAGTGGATGCAATTTGTTTTACCAAAGCATGACCTCGCGGCAGGATGGCCTCCGTTGAAATGTATCTCCATCCTTTAAATTATTTGTCTGAGTAAGAATTTGGTGTGCTCCCTTTGCCTCTAGTGAGACAATGGGTGCATACAGAGTTTTTCAACGACTTAATGGAGATACTGGTCTTCTTTTGCCCTTATTGTTCATGGTTGCCACTTAAACGGGTCGCATAATAGTCAGGATGATTTCCCTTGCGGTTCCATACACAATCATGTTATGAGGGCAGGCTAAGGCCTTTTAAGGGCACAGCTCCCTCTTGTTGTAAGTGGATTGTCCTGTTTTTCGAGTTACCCAAACCGGTAATTTTATCCTCCGCATTAAACTTAGTAGGTTCACGCGGAGGCCATATTTCGGCATTGCATAATTTGTGTGAGAACCAAAGAAGAAAATTCGGTAATTAGCGCCGTTCTCTGAAGCCAAATTTTCGCCGAGCCCAATGTATTGCTTAAATTGCTTGTTAAACTCATTTTGATGTGTTTACGCTGCGATTGAAGGGTATGGTCATCGTACTTCCGTCCAGCATCATGCCTCCCGAGTAATGCGGTACACTCTCAGCCCCTCTGGACGTCGATCCTACAAGACTCGGAGCACTACATAGGTGGCAGCGGAGAAGAAACTCAATCTTAAAGGAAAAACACCCTGACAAACCTTAAAATGCCAGCAGAAGGACGCCTAACAGAAAGGTTAAAATGGCGCTTTCTTCACCAACTGTCTCAGCCCCGTAGTCTGCAGGAATGCAGCTAGCAACTGAAGCTACACTAGCGGAGCTACCTAAAGCACCTCTATGAAGACGTCAGTGGACACACGATGCCCCATATATAGATGTAGCTGGGCACACGAGATGGCCAGTATATTCCCTCTCTTCCCCAATACAGCTGCTAAACAGGGCAAAGAGGAATCAATGATGTTGCAGTCGGAACAACGCATTTGCTTTATGACGGCTGAGGCAGGAGTTTTACCAGGGAAGATGCTGAGGTCGATGCTCAAAAGAGGAGAGAGACAGTGCAGTACTTTAATCGTTGCTTTAAAATGGTATTTTGATCACGTAAGGATTGGAGAGCACAGCCATCAAACTTCCATCCTGCTGCATTGCCCCTGGATTATGCCAGTAGCCTCGAGCCCTTCATATTCTGCCCTAGTGTTATGTCTTCTCTCGTCTCATGGGTGTCTCGGAGCAATGGAGCACCGAGTTAAGGAAATGGAACGCAAAGCACGCGAGTTAATCCATTACCACTGTATAAACATTGAATAAGACCTACTAAGTGAATGTCTCCTAACCGCCTTAATCCAAATGGTAGAAATGGAAATGGCGATGATCCACTCAGTTGTGAGATTTTCAAATCTGTAGAAGAGATTTGGGCTGAAACGTCACGTCCCGTTAACAGCCTCAATCAAGACCCTTAGAGCTGTCTTCAATGTGGGGATAGAGGCAGCTGCCATGGGTAGCCAAGTAGGCGGAAGCATAAAAGTACGATAGGAGGACTTAGTATGGCACTCTGTGACTTCTCTGAGGAAAAAGGGAGGCATAATACTTGGGCTACTGGTATGGCTCAGAGATCGGCTCATTCGACGAAGGCAATATGGCGAACCAAGAGTTTGTAACAGGAACCAGGAGCCAAACAAACAGTAGAGTATTGCGCAACACCTTTCTGCCTTTCAGCATCGTTCTCAGCGCTGCCTTTGGTCAACCTCCCTCTACAGCCATCACAACACAGTCAACTGCATTAATCATAAAATGTCTATGAGGATGAGGAGATACTTGACATCACCGTTACAGATCTCTCTTAACAATTCTAATGGATCTTCAGATTCGTACGTGCACCCACAGCTAGACGCTGGAACACCAGCCTAAAAGCAGATTTATGAAAGGAAGTACAGAGCTTAACCCATTTCAATGAGAGTGGGATTTCGTGTATTTCCATACTGTCGATATCTTTATGCAGACATGGTGGGGAAATTTCGTAACGAATTTTTTTCCAATCAATTCACGGCTGGTGTTGCTGCCATTGTTAATAGCATTCCTGCAGCACATGAAACCTGACAGTTGCCATGGCTAGAAGCCATTCTTAGCTTTCCTTTTATGAGTTGTCAGCGATTCCATCATTCGTGGCATATGCATTTCTATCACTCAGGAGTTGAAAGTAGAATGGAAATCCTTTAAGATCGAGTTGTCTTTCCGAGACCGCCTTGAAGGCAAAACAATACATAATACTCGAGCATAATACATATTTTCAGCGAACAGAAGAAACCTGGACCTACAGCTAGGCTCAGAGGCCAGCTCACCTGGCGAAGGCAGTGGTCAACGTAGTCCCAGTAAAGGAACCCGGAAGACAACCAGCAAACATACTGCGCTTAGAGTACTATTTATGTTCTTTAAATGTAGTTTGTAGACGAGACGTGGGAGAGCAGTTCTTAAGCCTGGTCGTGGGCGAACGTGGTCACTCTCCTGAGTCCGAGATAGCCTCGATGTAAATACTTCGGATCCACCACCAAGTATCCCTCCTGTGCTTATAATGAAGATGTTTAAAAACATCCAACCCTCTCATAGCAAAGGTGTTAGAAGGGAAGAACCGCCTGCACTTAGTCTATTTATCTTAATATGTACATACTATAAAAATAATTAAAATGCCTGGCCAGATTAGAGAGACCTTTCATAGATAATGCAGTCGAATCCACATTTTAGCCTATTCTCTAGAGTCGCCGTCGACGGCTTTGTAATTGTTCGATAATGTTTCGATTGACCTAATGTACTAATGACCAAATTCTTGCAAAATTTAATACCAACTGTAGCGTTCTGGGACTTCCTTATAGGTAAAAAGGCAGAGCACCAGGACAGAATGCATATATTCTGGCAACAGAGGGATTGGGAGCTGCTGGCATGGCCCGGAAGCAGGCCAACCGGCTAGTACAATACGGCCATCCGAGCGAACGAAACCGGCAGTTCGAACAAACAAGGTACTACACAGCCCCTCTCTTCTTTCAAACCTAGTCCCCTTGGTCAGCATTCCATGTCAGCCATCACAACGTAATCAGTGCCGTGAAAAGCAACCACAGGCTAACCGTCCCAGTCATCGTGATTCGAGCGCATGTGTTCGTGTAGTGCCATCATTTCCATGTAGTACTCGGTGCAGCAAATGCGCATTTCTTAGCCCTTCCTCCCCCCACGATAATGTAGCCCAATGAAAGATGAGATACGAATCGAAAGTTTTCGAATAAGTCGAGACACACACAACACATACTGTGATTCCAGGCTTTTTTGATGCCGTAGGAGAAACGCGAGGGTATGGCAGAACTCTGATCAAATGGGGCGATTAGGCCTCCTAGGAACAAAATGCACACAATCCAAATGTGCAAAGCATAAAACGATGTCAAATGGCGTCCCGCACATTCTACGTTTGTAAATACACATTTTGGCGAGGGGAGGCGAGTTGCCCAATAACAGGAGGGAGAGGTTACGGGGGATGCTTGACCACAACGTCGCTGATCTCTCTTGGCAGTTCCACTGGACTTGGTGTTCACGGCTAGCGTATCTTCAGTTGTTAATAGCTTCCTTGCAGAACACGAGGGTGAGGGAGATGCCGAAGATGAATGTCGATCTCAACCCTTCTGTTATGGGATGTGAGGGATTCTCCCATTCGTAACACATGCACCCCTTTCACATCGCCTGCGTTCGCCGAAAGTGGTATGGAGCAGGATAAAATCCATCAAATTCGGGTCCGCTTTCCGCTGCCACCAATGTAGCGTCCCGAGACTTCCCCTAAGGTAAAAGAAGGCATAGCGCTAGGGCAGGGCTGTTGGCGCGGCCCAAAGGCCGACCAACTGGCTAGTACGATATGGCCACCCAAGTGACCGAAGCCGGCAGTTCGAACAAACAAAGCATTACAGCCGATCTTAGTCATGGTTGTAATACTTTTGTTTGTTTGAACTGCCGGTTTCGGTCAATTGGGTGGCCATGTTGTACTAGCCAGTTGGCCGGCCTTTGGGCCGTGCCAACAGCCCCAAGCCCTCTGTTTTCAGAATATATGCATTCTGCTCTAGTACTGCGCCTTCTTTTACCTTAAAGGGAGTCTCGGGACGCTACAATGGCCACTTTCACCCTTGAAGAATATGTGTCCTGTGGCACAAAGTACGCTGAAATCTTTGAGGGTTTGCATTCAATAAGTCCTATGTAAACAACCACTGTATTTTATTGTTTCTCTTTTTAAAAGGTGGCAAGCAGGGATCTAGACCTTTAAAGGCGACTTTTACTAGGAGATGTAAAGTGCTGCAATTTTTTAAACCGTTACAAAATATTTCAAAACATTGTAATTTTTAATAGAAAATAAAAACATAATGATATAAGAGGATAATTTATTTAGTGTTTTAATCATTCTACACTTGCTAAATTTTTGTTTGACTGTGCCGCTTTAAATCTCTTAAACCAATGGTGTTGTGCGATAACTCGTGTTTTATGTGTTGTCAAGGTTAGTCACGTTTCTACTTAGGTCCAATACTTTATTCCGGCGATTGGTACACATAGGTTAGTAAGGAGTACTTAATCTCTAGATTTTTCTCATGGTAATTTCATTGGTCAATTGCAGTCTATATGATAATTCAATGTTTAACAGCAAATGTTTATTATCTCCAAATGCCCTTTAAAGTGTGAGCATTCGAATGTTTGTGCAAACCTTTCCTTTGTGATTCACCCACTGCTATTCGGTGTTTTATTCTGTCATTGCTGCATTCTAGACACCAATGTTGGTTGAATCGGAACTTCTTTTGGTGGTCGTGGGGTTCATGGTGGCATTTATGCTTGCCTTCGGTCTTGGTGCGAATGATGTAGCGAATTCGTTTGGTACTAGCGTTGGTTCCAAAGTGTTAACTTTGCGAATGGCCTGTATTTTGGCAACGATTTGTGAAATTTCCGGCTCTGTGCTTTTGGGTGGACATGTGTCAGCGACTGTTCGTGGCGGCATTATCGATCCCACACGTTTTAACGGGACCGAAGAGGGTCCAATTAGGCTGATGCAAGGTCAAGTGTCTTCTCTTTGTGGTAAGGAACGTCCTTAAAAATTTCTTTGTTTTTGACCAGAAAATTGGCCTTTAACTCTGCTTATCTTAGGCGCATGTTTGTGGATGCTGCTGGCAACTTTCCTCAAAATTCCTGTTTCCGCAACACACAGTATCGTTGGTGCGACTGCGGGATTTGGTCTTGTGCTTTTTGGTTTTCAAGGCGTGCAATGGATGGGCATACTTAAAATTGGTAACATTTTTGACCTTCTATAGTTTATTGCAATTGTCATCCCGCTTTATTAATGTGCTCGAAAAACCTCTTTTTTAGTTATTTCTTGGTTTGTTTCACCAATTTTGAGTGGTCTTGTCTCGGGTTGTTTATTCCTCATCATCAAATACGTCGTTTTGGTAAAGGTACGTGAAATCTGTTGCCATTTGTATGCATTGATTGTTATGCATTGCTCTGACACCCGTCTTCACACTTTTTAGGAACAATCTCTTGAGCCGGCCCTGAATACGCTTCCCTTTCTTTACGGCGTAACTATAATAATCAATGTGTTCTCAGTTCTTTATGGTGGCCTTCATCGTAAGTTCTTTTTGATGGCTACTCATGTCATTTTTTTTCTCCAGTTATGCATATTGCCTGGTTTTTTTAGTTCTGAATCTTCCCGAGATCCCCTTGTGGCTGACTCTTGTTGTAAGCTTTTCTTCGGGCATCGTTGCTGCAATTATTGTCTTCTTTTTTGTTCGTCCAATTATTAGAAGAAGGGTTCAGAGTAAGCGCAGCTTGCATAACTACTTCACTGGCACTCCTTGGCAGCATCAATCACTGAATCTGCTTTGCAGAACGTCTTGAGCTTATTGCTTCTGGAAAATGGGATCCTACTCACAAGTGTCCCAAGGACTCCTATTGCAAACGTATTCGTGATGGAATCCGCAGTCTTTTTCGTAAGGGGCAAAGTGTTGATGGGAGTGTGAGCACTGACGAGCGAAAAAATGAGACCGGTGAGTTAGATATAGTTCCATTATTTCCATTTCATTAATAGCTTCTATATCTTTAATTAACTAATACCGATGGTGGAATTAGCGCCTTGAATTAAAACAAACTGGTGTCGTGGCTAAGGTGGCGATTAACTTGACTCCGTTCTCGATGAGGCGACCATCTTTTGCCCTTTTTGTGAAATTAAAGCGTAAACTATCAAGTCTAAAACATTTATCAATTTCGCTACTAATGAATGATCTGGAGTTTTGAGGGGTAAAATTACCTTTTATCCCCCTTATCATTTGACATTTTATAACTTAAAGAACTGAGAATTGTTTATTTGTGTCTGATTAGCCTAACCGGCGCCACCTTATTTGCGCCTATTTGACACACGGGAGAATAACTTAAAAAATGGGACATGCACGTGAGTCGGCAATCCGCAGATGTCTATTATTGTTGCCTTGCATTTTCAGTCTCCTATTGTGCAAAGTCGCCATTTCTAACCTCCTAGGACCACTGCCTATTACGCTTAAGGTTCACCTTAAGAGGTCTTAAAATAGGTCAAAACAATCGCTTCCCATGGCGAGGAACGAGGTCAATCGTATTTGCTGCGCTCAGGAGTTAAGTTGTCAAGCGCATTCACAACTGTGCGGTTGATATGCTTAGACAGTCAATCCATTTTTGTGTGCTCATTTAGGTACACAAATAGAGGCAAATGGTGAAATTATAAATGCCTAGTCTACTTTTTCTCCTCTAATATCCTTATCCGTAGGACCTTCAGGGGATGAAGGAATTGGGGACGTTGAAATTCAAACACTACCTTCGGTTGATGTTGCGGGATCCACGCAAGGTCGCACTTCTCCTCCCGATGCAGTTACAATAACCTTCAATGCGGAGAACAATGTAAGCCTCACTTTCTCCCTATGGTTAGCTTCTTAGGGCTTGTGATTTCAAACACGCACACGCAAGCGCTCATACCAGTGTGTATCAAAAATGTCTAGACTGGTCCATATGTAGCCATTATCTTATTACAAACTTTTGAGCCTGGGAGCTAATTTACAATATTGTAGTGTTGCTTGTAAAGCAAAATCAAATTCAGCAGCTGTGGAACAAGAAACGCTTAAGATTGAAGCATTTAAAACCATAATCTTTCTTTGTACCAGCGTTCTCCAGATGGTCAAGTCTACGATAGACCCGAGGAGGCTCAGGTGTTCGCTTTTGCGCAAATTCTTACAGCGACGTTTGGTTCATTCGTCCACGGTGGAAACGATGTTAGGTAGGTGTGCAACTTTCACTATCTGTGCAGTTTGACACAAATACCCTTTTTTAACCACACCTTTCGCATTTTTTTCAATGCATTTAGTAATGCTATCGGACCAGTGATTGGTCTTTGGATCGTCTCCACAACTGGAAATGTATTGATGACTGCCAAACCCGCCGTTTGGATCCTCTTCTACGGTGGTGTTGGTATCTCTGTTGGCTTGTGGATCTGGGGTCGCAAAGTCATGGAAACGATTGGTACTGATCTGACCATCATCACACCTTCTAGGTATGTTTTTCTTTCCTGTATAGACAATCAAGACGCAGATTTTCACCAAGATTTCTGCATATTTGTTATTTTATTAGTGGTATGTGCATTGAGCTTGGTGCAGCGATCACTGTGTTGATCGCCAGTAAGGCAGGTCTCCCCGTCTCTACAACTCACTGTCTGGTCGGCTCTGTGGTGATAGTTGGATTCATTCGCTCCAAAATGAGTGTAAATTGGCGATTATTTGTCAATATAATCTTGGCGTGGGTCGTCACGCTGCCCGTGGCCGGTGGCCTTTCTGCTCTCATCATGTACATATTCACCAAACACACCTAAAGCCTGCACTACTGCTGGGCAGCACACCCCTACTCCACACTACTTAAGTGTATATTTTTACAGGAAACCTATTTTACGTACTGGAGGCATTAAAAAATTGCATATCTTGTTTCGCAATGGAGTCCAAATGTACATTGTAGTATGCCTCCACTCGGTGTGTTTGGATGTTAACAAAAGATTAAAATGTTTTCTTTTTCTGGATGCAACTGTTTTTTCTGTGTCTTGGGGAGTGCAACTGTGAAACACCGTGAGAGCTTGCATGCTTGCCTACCAATTTTGTAACAACGGAACCTCATTTTTGAAAAAAGAATTGAATCAATATTATTTGCCTATTTCATCTTGGAACCGGCTCACTTTTGGACCCCTTCCATAGTTGCGAGCAATGACTAATTTAGTAAGAATTCCGGTCAAAGCTGGCGTGAAAGACGGTGGGGTGTGGCTTGGCGCGATAGTCATCGAATTAATAGCCCGCCAACTGGCCAACTGTGAATTAGTACCACAACTGAAATGCGCAATGCATTTGGAAGAGCGCCTTGCAACACTAAAAGGGGGGATAATTGTCCCCCGAGTGTAGGCTTTTCATACCTCCAAAATCTGGCAGAAGGGAATGATGGCACATTCTACAATCCCAATTCATCCAAAGTACAGTCGTTGCTATGGTAGACATTAACCTTGACAATCGCGGCAGTTAGGAAATTCTTGCTGTTTGGCATTTGTGAAGCGCTGCATTTCTTCCAAGCTAACTAAGGGACAAAATTTTGATAATAGCCATAACGGCGTGAGATGTGAACCCTTCTACTCTCAAGTTGGGCCATCAAAACTCAGTCATTATTGTAACCTCATTACGACGATAATTTTATCTGCCCATCAAGTATGCATTGAGTTGGAAACTGTGTTTCTATTCAGTGGCCGGAAGGGGAATGGACCTTACCCCCCTTAGTCTCTCCACCACCACCTACAATTCTGTCTCATTCCTTCAATCTCGTTTCACCCAAAGTTGTCATTTTAACTATGCAGCACAATCAGAAGAGTCTAACAAAAAATTTATTCCGGTGGGCAGTATTTGGGGTCGGTTTTTATCTCGCAGGTAAAATCATGGAAGCATCGATGGAACGCTGACTATGCCTTACCTTTGAGGGAGGCATAAGTAGAACTTGTACTATCCAATTCCAATCACCTTTTAACCAAATAATTGTCGGGTCTTTTTGCGGAGAAACGTCAGGTATGCAAAATCAGTGAGCTCGGCTCCACTAATACCACAACACGAGGTTGTTGTTACAACTCCATGATGGAGCAACAACGATGACCTCACAGGCTACGGGATTTGCGGGGTCAATGTTGCTTACTAAGCTGGCACGTATGGCAATGGTAATAGGTCTGGAGGATAGGGAATGAACAACGTTGGAAGCTTTTTAGAATAAAGCTAAGTTGTACCTTCATGAGCGAGTGTAGACATAACGGATTTGGAGGTGTACAAATCATTTGAAAAGTTACATACATTTACAGGTCGCTATTTGAGTTGTGCAGATCGTGTTTGTGTTGCGTTGTAGTGTGTGGTACAAAAATTGGAGGCCATTTAGCCGAAGTAAAATTTATTTTGTAGGCGTACCCGAATTCCGTACTTAGGATGCTACATTGGGGCGGTTTGTGGCTGGTAGAAGGCTCTAATGTAGTAATTTTTGCAACTAGGCTCCTCCTCGATACTGTTTATGTAGCTCCTAAGCGTGAATGATTACACCAGCCTACCAAACTAATTTACTGTAACAGACATAAAATTGTGCTGCCTCCAGAACCCGTAATCATTAAGTCGGCATGATATGGTCACTGAGTCACGCCGGTATTAGGGCGAGGGAGGAACTAAGGCGTGCACGGCTCGACAAGGGGGTAAAAGGACTAAAGGGTGAGGTCAACCTCACCTACGAAAAGTTTGATTCAAAGGATGAGTCATTTGGATATAAATGAAATAACTGTTTTTTCCTTTTTGAATACAACTCTTCCCACTAGGTCCAAAGCGAATTTTTCTACAAATTAATACGTACGCGATTAAGCTGAACTGGTTATGCGTGCGCTTTGACGAAGTTGGCTACGCTACATTGTGTGTATCATCGCAAAGCCATAAGAGACAATAGGTGCATTTACTGCAATGGAATTATCTTACCCACAGACGCCATAGGCCAACTTACCGCCTGTCTAGACACTTGCGATTGTTGTAAGGAAGTCTGTTTCGTTACCATCTTTACGTCTCAAAGTTGTGATCACCTAATTCATCTCCCAGGGTGGCATAGATGATGTCGCTAGAGTCTTTTATGTCTTTATAATAGGGTTGTGTTTACAACAAGTCTTGTTTTCCTCCTCACTGAGCTATTTACACTGAGTGATTATTGAGGTGGAATCTCGCAAGTTGTCTCGACCACTTTACAAGGCAAATTTTTGCGGCTACCAACTGAGCTATTTTCATTTCAGAAAGGTGTGTGGATTGCTGGAAATTCTAGTGTCTAGTTTCCTCCCGAAGAAGGCGCAGTGTTGTGTGTAGATGTACTTCTTCCCCCAAATGTGCATTGTGCTTCGAGGTTAATTTTGGAGTGCTAGTGGAGCTTTGGTTGTGATCCCAGTAGGATGAGAGGAAATTGATTCTCTGGGGATGACAATCATGCTCACTTGCAGAATACTAGGACATTTTTCATTCTCCACTGCCTAGCCCAAGCGACGGAGCAATTGACATTTAAACAAATCCTTTTTCACCCATCCACGCTTTCGTGGTTTGCCTTGTTTTGTTGACATTGTCTAGCAAGTTCATCTTCTCACACACACTGGCTTGCTAATTTAAAGTAAGTAAGATGCAGTAAAGCCTCTAAACCATCCACTTTACCTGTATTTGCAGGTGTCTTATTCTGTTTGATATACCAAGTCTCTACGTCCACAGGGAGCATTTTTCAGTTTAAAATTTGATGTATGTGCTCATCAATCGTTAGGATGTTATCCCCGCTAAAGAGGAAGCAGCATTCGGGCGGTCCGAGCCTTTCCCACTAGCCACCGAGATTCCCTAAACTTGTTTGTATTTCACTTTTACAAGGTTACAGCAATAATTGAGCCTATGTATTTGCCTTTACTCGTGCCGGTATAGCTCGAAATGCACTTCAAGGAGACCTTTCTGTACCTGGACGGGTTTAGTAGCTGGAGCTCAGACTGCATATGTGACGTTTGGAGGCATGGGTTGGCAACGCTACACACACGAGTCGCAGTTTGCTTGCGGAAGGAATGTGCATTTTGCCCCACCAGTCAACTACGTGGCCAATAACCTTGCATACAAAGCCACTGCACCGTCAATACCTCCGCCTTCACCCGTGCAACCTTTTTTTTTGTTTTAACATTGGGAAGTTGCTGCTTACGTCACTTGGTTCATAGAGTCGACGTGGTTTGGTGGCAAGAAAATTCCTACTTGGTCAATGATAACCCACTGATGAAATTATTCGAAACCACGTTAAAATGGTGTTCTGGCTAGCATGGCTGCATTTAACTCGAGGGAAACAGAAATGGAGGCATAAATAGCTTGATGTATTTTATTGTAGAGGTGTGCAGCACCAAGCGTTTAGCCGGAAACCACGCCATCTAAGTTTCTAGCATTAGCAGCCACGTAACATGTCCACACGCACTAGTTTGTGAACTGATGCGATTGCAGCGCGTACGCATAACTGAAACCTCACCCAACCACCGCCAGCAAGGAGGTCTTTCAAATTATGCGGAGGCATCTGTGTGCGCGTAGAACTAAGCGGTGGCCTTGTGATTGTGTAATTGTGGGCACAGTGAAGGCTCGGTCATTCAACTTAACAGAAAGGTCGATCTCAGTTGTCGGTACAGGTGAAACTTAGACTTACTGGGTGTGATAATGTTGCACTCCTGCTGGAT
Organism: Taenia multiceps; assembly: GCA_001923025.3. NCBI lineage: Eukaryota > Metazoa > Platyhelminthes > Cestoda > Cyclophyllidea > Taeniidae > Taenia > Taenia multiceps. The sequence continues at coordinate 75,462,226 of CM010311.1, read as the reverse complement.
GATAAAGAATACAAGGTGAGCACGAGAAACCCGTTCTGTGGTGTAAAGTCGTTCACCCAAATCACTTACCGCTAAACCGATTCCATCTTTTGTTAATAAATCTCCTTATGATAGCTAAAACAATTTTTTGCGTGACGGGAGATCTTGGACATCTAGGCCAAGATGTTTGAATTTGGTGCATGACAAATATTATGGGATAAGCGATATAGGAAATATCGGCTGCAACTTCTGCCAGTCCAAAGGATCGACGCTCAATATACCCTTGTTTGTTGTACATTTGCATACTTTTACACTTACAGGAAAGCGTGACGAAGAACTGCTTGAAATGACAATAGCATGAATGTGAGCATACCAATTGAAAACCATACAGTTCTGCATTCATGGCGCGTTCGGATACACGTCGGCACCAACAACAATGGCATACTTAATATGTGCTAAGTTAATTGCCCGCATTTTAACCATGCGGATACACATGATTTCCAGTTGGACAAAAAGTGTACCTAAAGCACCGCTTAGAATGACGATGTGGAAAATGTACATTGTTAACAAATTATTTTCCACAACTTGGCTGAAGTTACGCCAACGCACAAAAAGAAGGAATTGTGACCGATGACTTCTTTAACACTTCAATTATTTCCATAATAAATATTTAGCAAAATGGAATAATGTTTAGATGTACATTGCTTCACCTAAATGCCCACAAATTTAAGGTGAATTTCACAAACAGGTCAGCTATGTGGAAGTCCGCTGCTTAATGTACAGACAGCTTGTAGTACTATTATGTTGTTCTTTCGAATTCATTAGGGATTTGTTTCTAACTTTAGTTATGTTGGGAGACCATACGAAACAGCCAATAGTGTAAAAGATCCTGTTAACAACTTACGCGCGGTTTTAAAAAAGTTCTCTTGGATTTCATGTGTTACTTTAAATGAGCCTTCAAAATGATCAAATTACGCAGGTACGCCTTCTCTGTTCGATGCATTTAATGCTGTACGATTTCATATGATTTTTCTTCACTCACACTTATCAGTACTCTTGGTCTCTGCCTCGGCTAATTCCTTTTGCCTGCTTATGCTAGTGTTTCTTTCATCTTGCCACGAGTTGACTCCTACTACTTTTTAAGTCGGCTTGGAAAGATCGAATGTGCATTCTACGTATAGCCCTATTTAGTTAGGCTAGGAAATGAGCTGTTTATTTTCTCTTTAATTGTACCTGAGGAATTCTCCCTTTCACTCAAAAAGTTTACTCAACGGGAGCGTCGGCGTGCTCGCCAAAGAACTCCTTTTGGAGACGAGGATGTGCAGGTCGTTTTTGCCGGCATGGGGATAAGCAGCGTATGCTTAGGCATTCGTTTTATTTCTTTTTTGTCAGATTTTTCAAAGGCGTTTTGGATCCAATCGACGGTAACTCTTTCAGTTCTCACTAATGTTGTAAATACATAGAACCGCCTTGCTCTATCACACTGATATGCTTAATCACACCGATTCGCTCCATGAGAACTGTCCCGAGTGTCCAGACAGATTGAAAGTCACATATCAACGATGTAGTGAATTCGGTCTCGTAGGTCGATGTCTTCTATTGCAGGCAAGTAACAAAGGCTTTCACTTAAGGTTTTGCGATTCTAGCCTCAGCCCGCAAGTGATGAGCTGCTACGTTTGGCGCACACACAGGATTATATTGACTCTGTGGCTGCCACCGCTGAAATGAGTGATGAGGCTAGGTTTGAGTATGTGAAAAGGTTTGACAGTGCCTCCTTCAACAAAGTGAGCCTCTCTCCCCCACTGACCGTGTTTGTAGGACACCCACACCGCAGCGCGTTTGGCCGCCGGTGCTCTGACCCACGCGGTTGATGTCGTGACACGGGGAGATACGCGAAATGCGTTCTGTCTGGTGAGGTAGGGTCGCTTACCGCCACTAACTGGTTGTCTTTTAGGCCACCTGGTCATCACGCGATGAAAGATGAACCGTGTGGCTGCTGTGTTTTCAATAATGTTGAAATTGCGGCTAAGCACGCGTTGCATCAACATGAGGCAAATAGGTTAATTCCGAACTGTCGCTCTCTTCTGATTACTTTATTAATGCGCTGGTTATGTTTATGCATTGACCTTGGCCGGTTTTACGAATGCCAATGCTATTTCAAAACACATCGAAACCATTTGTTTCATAGAATTTTGATCGTTGACTGGGATATCCATCATGGTCAAGCAACTCAATATGCCTTCTATGAAGATCCAAGGTGTGGCACATAATACTGCTTTTTAATGCTTTTTTACCGCAACCGTTTAGTCCTTAGTCCCTTATAATTCACCATCTTTAAAAGCGCTAAGCATCTATTTACAGTTTCTATTCGGTCTTCATACTCCATCATTGGCAAATTTTTATGATGACACTCTTTATCTGCGTCAAGCCTTAGCTAATAGGCACTACTAGTCAGTGAAAGGATGTAATGCGTCAGGGCCTTGACGGCAATGTTGTGTGATTTTTTAGGGTTCTCTACTTTTCCATTCATCGTTATGATCAAGGAAATTACTGGCCTTCCTTGCGTGAATCAGACTACGACTTTGCTGGTCAAGGACCCAGTTATGGATATAACATCAATGTTCCTCTAGACGGGGTAGGTTTTTTGTTAGGATATCACAATTTCACGTTGTATGCAGCTGGTTCGATGTTTTCTCATTCTTTTTCAGAAAGACTACTCAGATGTTGACTATTTGACTATATTTAACGTACTTCTGATGCCCATCGCATATGAGGTAACCATTCTGTCCCAATAACTTTATAATTTGGAATTCTACTTGCTATATTTTTCTAGTTTGGTCCTGATCTCGTAATCGTTTCTGCCGGCTATGACTGCGCTCTCGGTTGTCCTTATGTACGACACTGCACAATTAACTTTTTTGCTTAAGTAATTTAAGTAGCCCTTGTGTGCTACTGAATCCCTACTTTTGTAGGGCTGTTATTCTTTATCTCCGGCCGTTTTCGCTCACTTAACCAACCGTCTTATGGCTTTGGCGGATGGGAAAGTGATAGTTGCACTTGAGGTGAGGTCGAAACGATTATTTTCACTTATTTTTTTCCATATACGAGTTCATCCATGTCTTGAGTCTTGCTTAATCGTGTTCTCTAGGGTGGTTATAATGTGGAATCCCTCAGTGATGGCGTAGCGCACACGATATCTGCCCTTTTGGGTGATCCCTTACCTCCACTCGAGTCCCTAAAACCAGTATTATTAGGGTAGGTACTTAGGCACCATTCTTCCTAATTCAACTTTTGCCTTAGCACCAAAGAGGTAATAAGAAAGTGCGTTTCTGTTCTGCGAACAAAGTGGAAAAGTCTTAATATTTTTCCCATCGAACAAGCACTGCCTCTCAAGGATATGTCAGGCCTCAGTACCAATACTTGGTATTTGCATAGTTCCGTGACTTTTATTGGGAATGTGTTGATTAAACTCTAATGGTAAAATGTCTCCTAGGAAAACAGTGATGGTACCGACTACTGATGTGGAGCCCTGGAGTCGAAGTGAAGATGAGGTTGCTGCTGCGAACAACAAACTTGCCGATCTCAGAAAGATCTGTCTCTTTGGCGGAGGGCCTGATCAGCAAAGGTAAGGATGCTGCGTTAGCACTGGCTTCACATACCCATTCTAGATAGCGAATGTCACAGTGAAAAGTTGATGTATTCCATTGTCTTATGCGTATTTCCAAATCGAAATCCCGGGTCTTGTAGGTTAATTTGGCATCATGGCAACAGACAATTTCAAAATCCATGTTTGTTTCTAATTCAAGGCGCTCAATTTTACGGTTTTCTTACTCTTTGTAGAGTGTGTCTCGTCTACGACAGTCGCATGGAAAATCATAAAAGCGAGCTTGAACGGTATGGACTTTGTTGTTAGCTTAATTTCTGCCTGTTTTTCTCATACAGAATGGGGGACAAATGAAGGGCTTTCATATAATTTTAGTAATTATGACAATTTTGCGTTCTGGTGTGTGGAATGACCCCATGGCCTCACATTATTGTATTCCTTCGAGAAGCATCTCAAGTTCCTTTCATTCTGCACTAATAGTTAATTACTTGTCTAGAGCACCACTTTTCAAATCATTAGAGCGCATGTAAATTCCCGATCCAATCTTGATATTTTTAATGTTACCATTTATTCAGCCAGCAGCCTGAATGTCCAGCACGGACTCGCCGTGCCTATGAATTGTTGGAAGAATATGGCCTTGCAAGGCGATGCAAACGAACCGAGGTACGTGGTTCACCTAGCATGTGTTCGCGAAAATGCAACCTCTCATTTCTTACCGGGGGGTACTTTTTGTCCACCTAGGCTCGTGTGGCGAGTGAAGAGGAATTACTTCGTGTTCACAGTCAGGATTACATAGATGCACTGAAGAACACGGCCACAATGCCACAAGCGGCTATCAACGAGTATGCTGAGCGCTTCCAATCCGTTTTTTTAAACAAGGCACGTTTAAAATAATGAAAGAAGGAGGGAAGGGCTTTCTCTCAAACTGACTGTTTTCTTTTTCATCCGCATTTTAGCACACGTACGACTCTGCCTCACTTGCTGCTGGCTCCCTCCTCTCTGTCGTTGATGATATATGCGGCGGCGAAGTGCTTACTTTGACCTTCTCCTATATTCTCCATGTTTTATAAGAGAGGCGTTTTATCTGCTTATATGGCTTTACTGTGAAAATCTGGGTAGATTATGACATTTGCTTGTGGAATTTCATTGTTTTTTGTAGGCGTTGCATGGAGTGGCTGTGATTCGGCCACCCGGTCACCATGCAGAATGCGACCGGTGCATGGGCTTCTGCTTCTTCAATAATGTCGCTCTGGCTGTTCGCCATGCACAAGAATCTCATGGGTTGAAAAAGTATACTCTAGTTGCATTTCACACATATTATCTTAGAATTGCTGTTATTGACTGGGACATACACCATGGTAATGGCCTTCAGCATATCTTCGAAAGGGATCCAAAGTGGGTGATGTTTCTGCCAATCTGACCGGGTCTGCAGTTTGCCACCGACTATTACTTTGGTGTTCCGTGATTTTAGTGTTCTCTGTCTTTCAATTCATCGCTTTGATGACGGACGCTACTTTCCCAACTCTCCTGATGCTGACACCGGATTTTGCGGAACTGACGAAGGTGTTGGAAAGACAGTCAATATACCCTGGAATGGAGTTAGTGGACTTTTTGCTTCACCTTTCTCCTCCTTTTTTGCTAAATCATCAAGTTACCTTTTTTTCAGCGGCCCATACGTGACGGTGACTACTTGGCTGCATTCCTGCATGTTGTTCTCCCGATCCTCTACGAGTTTCGTCCAGAACTCATTATCGTTGCAGCTGGCTTCGATGCCGCCCGTGGAGACCACTTAGTACAAATGCCCCCTCTTGTGTGGTTTATTTACTTTGCTCTCATGATAGTTTACGATAGTATAAGACTGTTGAGCCCGAGATTATTATTTACCTCGGTGCTCATTAAGCTAGTGTTTGTGCAGCTGATATACATTGGTGCGGATATGTGACGCCTTAATGTTTTTTTTCGGTAGAAATCGTAAACTGACGATTGATCTAAAGATGAAGTTCATTTTACTGTTACAGGGAGGAGTGAGTATCTCCATGGAGTGTTTCGGTCACTTGACTCATCTTCTAGTCGCTGCATCGACTCTGAATAACCCAATGGAGGCAGAAGCGGAGCGGAGACGTCGAGGTGTCATTTTGGCCCTGGAGGGCGGCTACAACCTCACAGCCACTGCCGAGGCCCTCAGTCACTGCGTCGCCACGCTGCTCTCTGACACCTGCCTCCGGCTGCCCAGCGGCCTTGCGCCCACCGATAAGTGGGTTCCATCCGCCCCCTGCATTCCCACCCCTCAGTTTGTGTTTGCCTTCTGTTCACACCGTTATGCTTTACCGACTCCTTCTCCCGCCACAGTCCGGTTTTCATCCAGTACACCAAGGCGACTTTATAAATACACTGTGGCAAACCTTGTTTTTTCCCTTTTTCCTGCACGAACTCGCCTTGCTTCATGTTTCTCAATGCATTACCCAATTTACATAATCCGGATTTATTTTTTCAGAGGTGCAGCGACCATTCGCAAAGTTGTTGAAGCTCAAAAGAACCACTGGCCATATTTGTTCGATTACAGTAAGCTATCTACTTCTTCCTTTCATTGTCTTTGAAGCAAAGTGGAATTAAACTGGTGTTTAACCTTACAACTGTACCTTGCACAACACGCCGGTAACTACCTTTATTCTGGTCACAGCTACTTAATACCTCATTTTCAATGGCCAATTATAGCATCTTTATTATCAAACCGCTTGCATGCATCTCTAAGTGGAATCAGGGTTTGCGTTGCAAATTCGTTTGTTTATTTTTTATTACAACTACTTGGATGATATGGTAGGAGACAGAGTGCATCTGCGAGGTACCCTCTATTAAGGCTCTCATACTCAAACTGGCTGTACTACTGATTTTCTGACTACCCATTCTAGTATCTGCCATTCAACATTAAACTTTATATTTGCATTTATTCCATAATTCATTTGACTTCATCCCTATTTGTCTGGGGTAAATTTTTAAGTGTTTGTTTCAAGTTACCAAGGGGCACTCAGAGACTTCACACGTAAAATAGGGCTTGTGCGACCGGTTGTGGTGGTAAATATTTTTGTTTTTTTTACTTTGCAGGTCCACTAGCTTGCCATTTAGATCAACCGACGTATACACGTCTGCAGGCCACGACCACGTCGTCAACCGCTGGGGCTACCCTAAACACACAGGCCTCCACCGAAGGTCACACGGGCACAGAAGCGACAGTCGCAGCAACCACCAACGTTGCAACCGGTGTCTCCTTTGACTCCACCTCCTCTGCTTCCCTCTTCTCACCCTATTTCTCCCTCTCTACCACAACCACTCAGGCTGAACTCAGTGTACCTGCTGCACAGGAAGTCGTGATGGCGTTTGAAGCGCCTCAGCCAGCACCGCCACCGCCTGCCAACAGTGATGGTACCTTCCGCTCGGGTTTTTATTTGGGTCCTCTGTGATTTTTTTTTCCGGAATTTGTCTGTTAAGTGTTTGATTAACTTCTCAGTCTTGGGCCATGATTGGAAGTAGCAGTGACAAAATCGAAATTGCCCCATGTTCAATTACTATGCGTCAAGATAAAAACATAATTGAGGATCATGATATGAGTATATTTTGTAGGCGGATGCATAATCAACAATCACTTGGCTCACTAATACCCTTTTGTCATTGTTGAGGGTAGCTTTAATCTCCACTGCATTTTTTATCATCTTTTTGTTTGATAGGTAGACTGATTTTTTGCACTCAAGCCACTTTGAGAAGAGGTTTAAATCTAGAAAGCTTATTAGATGTAGATCCTCTCTAAAGTAAATAGCGATCTCGGTGCTCGCCCAACACGTCAGTCTACCACTTTACGATTTTACGTCGTGTTTGCTTTTGACTGATTCATCTACTCCTTATGTCGTGGAATAAGTTTTTACACGCATTGAGAAGTACTTCTGAAGGACACTTATGTCATTTTGGATAAGAGCAGTACCGTTTTACCATTTTCAGCCGATCCCAATTCACAGGAGGCTGCAAGCCATCAACCACAGCAGCAGCCTACAACGTCAGCTACGGCAGCAACTGTCTCCGACTTGTCTATGGGAGCAGCTCCAGTCTCCGACACACCCCAACCCGTCGCTGGACCCTCAACTGAACGCCCCGCCAACCAAGTTGACTCTGAGATGCTTCGTCAGCTTGTTCACTTCGCTGACGCTGGCATCGAGGATCTGGGCTCCTTTCTTGGCCTGGTAACCAAATTTTCCCTCATCTTCTCATTAGACTCTTAATTGAAAATCATCATACCCTTGGAATTTCCGTGTGATAGAGGGGTTGGCAATTAACCTAGCTGAGCTGGCGGTTTCCAGTCAAACCAAATCTAACTTTGTAGATCTTACTAAAGCTTCGGATGGATTAATGTGAATTATTTTTTCTCCTACTCTATTTTTGCACAGAATTCTAATGATCCAACGCCAGATCGGTTGTTTGCCGTAGAACCGATTCTCTGGTGTCCCCACTTAGTGCAGGTTGCGTCTGCCAGCCAGTGGCACCCTGAAGTTACACACCCCTGTACTCGATGCGAAAATCGCCACGAAAATTGGGTCTGTCTCACGTGCTATGAGGTACGTCTCTGCTTTTACCAATACTTTTCATTTTGTTTCATGCCTGCACTTATGTCACTTGTTTCATGTGCTTTGATCTGTATTGAGTCCGCTCTATTGGCTAAGGTTTACTGTGGACGCTATGCTCAAGGGCACATGCTAGAACATCACAACACCACTCAGCATCCCATCGTTCTAAGTTTGGCCGACCTCTCCGCGTGGTGCTATGTGTGCAATAGTTACATTCACAATGAGGTAATTGTTAGCTTCTTGTTAATCTCTTTTTTTTAATTTTTGAGCTATCTTTCATATAGACAATTTCATTTTGGTTCCGAGATGGGTGCTTTTCTTACGATATGCGATAGACGAGGTACTACAAACACCCTTTGCCCGTTGGGGTGGAATGTTGACCGATCTCTAATTCATGGCCTTAACAGCCACGCACCCCTATTTTGGAATTCGAAGCAGTGTACTTCAAATTCCTCGCAATTTTTCTCGAAATTATTTCCTGCCGTTAATTTGCTACGGACTTTTATGGTTTCTAGTGCTACCGAAGGCTTGAAACAAGTGAATTCAACTCCTTATCTTATTACTAAGATTTGTGTTAGCCATTGACACATTCAGTTTTTCACTGTTCAATTTGTTTTTAGGTTTTGCTAGAGGCCAAACAAGCACTCCATCTGGCCAAATTCGGAGTGGTTATGCCTACTTGATTTTCAATTTTGCCGCCACCACCACTGCTTAGTTCTTGAAACGCATTCCTAAGGCGTATTTCACCTCTACTGTTCATTCCACAATTTTTGTTATGGCTCCTCCCGCAGTGCCATATTTGTTGTCAAAGCGTACTTTTTGAATTGTGAATAAAGAATTTTGAGTGGGTCTCCTTCTTACCACTTGCATGGAACGTATCACAACTCTTGTTCGAACCCACTGCACGTTGTGTCAATGCATGCGCATGTTGTGACCGACCGATGTCGTGTGTGCCATCTTACGAGACGAGGTGCGTCTCGTTTTCATCAGTTTTAGCGCGCTATCCGGTTATATCGTGGCCATTCCTCCTGACGAGGTTACGTCAGATCCTTTTGCAAGTGTTCCAATGACTGGGCAGCTTACCTTCAAGATAGTGGGGAGCCTCAATGCGCATTTTATTGGTTTAACATATTACCATAGAAGAAAAATGCATTTTGAAATGCAATAAAGGGTGGTTTTTACTATCCTCTACCGTACAGCCATATAAAAATGGGTATAAGAATGTGTTCTGAGTATTTTGGTGCTGCCTTTACTTTCAGCTCATATTGTTCTTAACTGCGGTGTTCCATTGTCTTCATTTTCACTAATTTAAACCGAAACCTCGATTAACCTCCTTTTTATGTTCTTTGCCTTCACCGTGATTTAGGACTTGAGCTGCCTGCAAACGGTCTTCTAGGACGCGAAAGGTGATAGTTCCACACTGACAGAGCAGAGGTGCGCAAGCCTCCACATTCAAATGAAACAAAAGCGTTGTAGTGTTGAAACTGATCCCCACGATTCCTCATCAGCGGTCTGTAAAAATGGGAAGTAAGTTTAACGCAGTTTTCGACAAGCAAAATTGTTCAGGATAGCTTATTAAAGCTAAAAAATGTGTGACTTGGCTACCAAATCTTGTTGTTTTTCAAACGTCATTTAATGTAATCGAAGCAACGCATATGAATGCACAAAAGCTATAGGTTACTTGTCGAACAATACTTGGAAAAATCAAAATGTTATTTCAACAGTAGTGGGTCGTTGAGTTTTGTGTACTTATTGCGATTCTAGAGGCACTGGAATCTGCTTTGACGATCGAATGACGCGTCATCGCCATGAATGGTCTTTCGAGGAGCAGGAGTCTTCTGTACGAATTTCCCGTCCCTTTCAACTCATTCAGAAACACGGCCTACTTGAGCGATGTACCCACATCCCCGTAAGTCCCTATCTAGCTTTTCGGGCGCTGTCAATTCTATCCATTCTTTTAACTCATCTTGGTTGGCGAATTTCGTCAATGATGCTTACGTTTGCATAAATGTGATTTTCGAGTTTCCTTCCTAGTCATCAAGTTGTTGGTCATCCTGAGAATGTTAAGTCAGACTTTATCACTTCTGGACTGAGTTATGTGACCGAACTTGGGAATTTACTCAAGTCCTAGCCTCTGATTCGTGAGATCGCATAATGTAAGTTTCAACTGCTTCTTTGCTGATAGGCTTGCCACGTTCCAGAAAGTGCTCTCCTGAAGGTGCACGCTCAAGAATACGTTTCCTTGGTCAAGGATTCGGCTAAAGCATCGAAGGAAGAGCTCTACGACCTTTCCGGAAAGTATGACGGTGTTTTCTTCAATTCAGTAAGTTTGCGATACTGAGGAGGTAAGTAAGCCAATTACCTGGGCTGTCTGCAATGGTCAACCGAGCCCCTACAAAACGGAAACAACTTAGTCACTTAGTCGTAGTGGGCTGATATCCGTTTGTAAACCAAATACATACTACTGCACTCAGTGAGTATGATATGCTGTTCATTTTAATTGTAAACTTTCATTTGGACGATGCGGGCCATCGCCTCCGATCGTCGTGTTGCCGTACTTTCAGCTTATAAAAAAAAACACGAAACAATTGAAGCTTGCTAAAGGTATGGAGTGTATCAACTAACACATTCTCATCTAAATGAAGTGATGAAGTGCATATTCACATTCATGAGTATCTTCAGCTTTTTGGGCTATCAGTTTGAGGGTGCTGCATTTATGTTACGTTTACTTAAATTATTCTACCAAGATTTATAGTAAACGTTAAGCCTAACCTTTCACTTCTATTTCTCCGAAAGCATACCTGGGAAGCAAGTAGCTTGGCAGCAGGCACAGTTCTACAAATGACTACTCAAGTCGCAACTGGGAAGTTGGAAAACGGTTTGGCTCTCGTTCGACCTCCAGGTCACCACGCGATGTACGATGAAGCCTGTGGCTACTGCTTCTTTGGCAACGTCGCTGTTGCGGCTGCCAATCTGCTCGATTCTCCACCTCTTTCTGTTTTCAACTCCCGACCTCCCTCTACTGAGACCGTTTCCTCCGACCAACTTGCACAGGCTCCTCGTTTCAAACGTATCCTCATTCTGGACTGGGATGTGCATCAGGGTCAGGGAACTCAGTACACATTCTACAATGATAATCGGTAGGTCAACGCCCTTCTGTTTGGATGGCTACTTCTTCAGAAACTATAAAAATATGCGACTTTACTTCCTGTATGAGGCATAATGTAGCCAACTACACAACTAGTGTAGCGTTTTATCAATGAATATGTGTCCAAACCTTAGTCAGCATCGTTGGTAATGCATTTGTGTCATCCGTTAGCTAAAAAACCTAGAGGAAGTTTCAATGAAGGGTGTTCTTATATGGTTTAGAAAATTTAACAGTCTCTAGTGCTTGAAGTGCTCCTGAAGGGGTTATACAGCGTCAACACATACAAAAGATGGAAGACAAGGTTAGGTAAAGGACGTGCGTCCGGATGCCACCAGTTTGGAGTCAGATTCACGATAGGTTCAGAACTTCTGTATGCAACCCAAGTAAGGACCATTTTGATCGGAGTACTCATTTAGTTTACGATATTTTGTGGCACCACAATTGGAGCGAAAGCTTTGCTGGTATTCATTACACCTCCGCGACTCATCCGCTGTATTTAATTAAAACCTTGCAGTTGCTAAAGAAAACTGGTCGCTAACTTTTCACCCGCAACAATGTGACTATCAAATTGGTTTATATTTTCTCTCGTGTCAATTAGGCGAGATAAATAATGCGATGATTGTTCTGACGCTTGATTAATTCTAGCAGTGGAATTCGTTAAGCTATTCAGCTTAAGTTACCTTGCAAATTTTTGAATCGTCCAGTATCTGGTTATGTTCAACCTCTGTTAATTTATACACAATTTGAGGTTCATCCATTTCTGGCTTATGAACTGCCACTGGGATATCAGCTTGCGTTACTTATGACTCATTTTCCATTTTGCAATCGTGACAAACCTCAAGGAATTTATGTTTTAAACTTTTCGTTCCCTGTTGGGAACTTATTCGTAATTAATTGTCAAATTTTCACCCCCTATGTGTTTGTTACACCAAGTGCTTTGACAGAGATCATCACAAGCACAAGCTCACGCTGCTAATGAAACTGAGAACAGTCTGGGTTAACCGTAAGTAGGAGGAGCTCTCTTACTTAGTGCTCAGAATAATCTGGTGCTTCATTTTTGGCCTATTAATTGTTCTTAAAACGGTAGCACAGGAGAAAGACATTGTTTTGCTTTCGTGCAGGAACTGATTTTATCTGTACTCATCAACGGGACGACGTTTTCCTGCTTTGGTGTTCTTGCGTTACGACACTTGTCCGGGAGCAATGTTAATCTAACAGGATAACTTTGAACCACCATTTCCTCAAGGCAATGATTTTTAATCCAAGCAGATGTGGAGCGTGAAACACCGACAAAAAAACACCATTGAGAGGCACTTCCCCATTGCATTACTCACCATCAAAATTAATCATTTAAAAGGAATTATTTTAGTGCCTAATTTTTCTTCCCATCTCATTTATTATCCACCTACGTCTTTCCTGTGACAAGGGTTCTCTTCATATCCATCCATCGGTACGAGTGTAGGAAATTTTGGCCAAAACTACGCGAGGGTGATTTTGACTTTATTGGTGATGGGTCCGGTCGAGGCTTTAATATCAACATTCCGCTAAACAAGGTGAGTTATTTACTGTATTACCAACAAACCGAGAGCTCTCTAAAGAGTGAATTTTTAAATCTGGTGTTTCACTTGCAGACCGGAATGACAGATAGCGACTACTTAGCAATCTTTCACACCCTAATTATGCCAATCGCCTATGAGGTAAGGTTAACGCCAACTACGTTCCTTGAGTCACTATATCTAAATTAAAGGTGAATTTTTGCGTTTATTTTTGGTTTCTTTCTAGTTTGATCCGGAGATCGTGCTCGTGTCGTCTGGTTTCGATGCAGCCATCGGGGATGCCGAGGCAGGAAACCAGCTGTGTACCAATCGAGCGAAATTAGACATGCTTTCATTTTAGGTTGTTCTTTTTAGGGTAAAATGTGGCTTAGTCCTGCCTGCTACGGCCACATGACGCATCAGCTTCGCACCCTCGCTGGAGGAAAACTTGTAGTTGTCCTTGAGGTAAGCTCCTCTCTCACATCAGCATCATCGTCTTAGTTTATGTTGAGTTTCAAAAGCACCGGCAATTTCGAATAAGCATTGTGCTGTTGAAATTATTATGGTACCACTGTCTTGATTTTTAATGTCTTAATCCACCCTGGTCTAAACTTACGGTTTGAAAAATGCTTCAAAATTGTGGTTGTTTTGTAAAGGCAATGTCTAGCCTGCTTTGGTTCTCATCAAGCACTGTGGCATTATTTACTACTATGTCATAGGATTGTAGATGTTTTAGCTCCTTGGTTAGATCAACTTATTTCCTCTTTGTTTTGGAAGGGCGGCTACTTTATTGATAGCCTCGAGAGGGGATGCATTCATGTGCTGAAGTCTCTGCTTGGCGATCCCATACCTTCACTTCAGGCTCAAGATCCTCCCTCGAAAAGGTGCCTTTTTGCTTATTATTTATATAATGCTGATTCCTTTATAAATTAAGGAAGGAATTAAGTAATTTAAACGCTTGACACGTTTTCAGCGTCCAACGCACTATCTCATCCTCAATTATGGCACTTCGGCAGTACTGGAAATGCTTGAATGTTGTCGGGTTAAGTCGAACTATTCCTCGGCCCGATGTATCCCGATTCCCTCCAATTTCTTGGTACGCTTCTAGTTGCCTTGTTTGCTCACCTCGTTACGCCTCGTGGTTTGAAACAACTCCTGTCCCGGTCGTGCTGCTCTTGTTCGTTTTATAATCACATGCAGTTGGGATGATCTAATTTTGATCCGGATATTCCAGTAGCACCAGCTGAACTCATTTTTGCAAATCTAAGGCCTCTGGTCAAAGTTGTGAAGTGGCCAGAACAAAACCCGACTCTTTCAAAATCGGTCGTGACTTTCAGTCAGAAGGTGCTTCGAAGGTTCTCGACACTCTTAGAGAAACCCACTCATGGAGACATTGTGTTTCTGCTCCCCATTGATAAGCAAAACGATTTGGATCGTCTTTTTACGAAGTGGACTGATAGGTTAGTGATGGTTTCTTGCGCTTGTGGCCTTTGTTTGCCTGAACAGCAAAGTGTATATGAGTAAAATCGTATCCGACTAACTTCTTAACTCTTAAGTTGCTACACAATGCGTTATAGCCTCCTGCCCACGTGTTGTAAATTTGCATACATCCGGTGTGCTTTACCCTGTTTAGCTTAAAGGCTCATGGCGTGGGCTCATATCAGCTTCAAGCTTATGTGGAGGCAGGTGTACGAACACCTTCAAGGGGTGATAGCGTAAGTTGAATCCGTTTCGAGTTTCGCAATTGAAGTCGCATCGTGGCTATTATTCAATTTTTTTTACCTTTATTAGGACGTCTCAACACCTCGAAAAAAAACCAGACTTAATTCGAGCGAGAAAAGTTCTCTTGAGAGTGCACCTACTCTACTTAAGGCACTTGAGGACGCAGTGATAGGTCTATTCAAAAACGAGGTCGGTAGGCTTTCCTTTGATCTATTTTGATGGTTCAATGCTTACTAGGTCATCAACTTTGTAGTTCACAGTGGCATTGGTGGCTGCAAAAAGTGTGCCATTGACCACCTTCGTCTCAGTCTTCTCTCAAGTTCCCTTTGATCTGCTCAAAAAGTTTATTCCGACCAAATTGGAACTCCCGAAGCGCTTGTCGGATCAATGTAGTTCAAAGCAGCCTCGGCCAAACCTTCCCCTCTCCAATGCCTCCGAATCTTCCGAGTCCGACTTTCGATTCATGTATGTGAATTTGACAGGTGACGGAGAGCCGGATTCGCAGGCTTTTGAGTGCCTCGACCAGAAGCAGGGAAAAGGCGATTCTTCAAAAAAAATAAGGTACATTTAATTGTGACTGCAAATAGGAAGGCGTCTTTTTTTATTGACGGTCTAAAGAAACTGCTTTCTTAAATAGACTGAGTTGCGTTTTTCTTTTAAATTGGCACTTTGTTCGTTTTTACACTTGCATGCATTCGGCTTAAAGCTTGAGTAGCATAAAACTAATTCTGCAGTCATAAATTTCATGGTTGTTGCGTCGAATGGTTATGAGTTTGGCGATGGGACGATAAAGTCATGAGTTTCAACTGGTAGTTGGAAAATTACGTCAAAAAATTCGTCCTTTTTGTCAACTAGCCTGTGTTTGTGTTGGTGACCATGCCATATATTTGTCATTAGCTGATTTGAGATAATGGGACCATTAAATCATGTTTAAACCTGTGAGCTTGGCAATTAAGCTGTCTGAATGCGTCCTGGTCATCGAGGGACCAACAGCTTAACTTACGGGTATGGCCTGGTTAGCAGCAAAAACCTGCTCCCACAAAGACTCAGACAGATGCAGTTGGATGGTGTGGAATCCAAGTACGTGAATGGCTTACAGGTACAATGGCCTGGCTCCTAGTTTCTTTCCATCAAGAGGAAAGCGCAACACTCCTCAAAAGCCCTTTAGTCAGTGTCTCCTTGGCCTGTGTGTAAAGGCTCTCATTCTATTTTCATTTTCTTTCAGTGTGCTGGCTTTTTCCTTCCATTGTTCTGGCTCCGAATTTACTCTGACGAGTCCAAATTCCCAGTCTAGTCGGGTCAACGTGCCTCTGCAGTGCTGCAGGCCTCCCAAGGCCTCAATTTGTACTCACTCCGTTGCTAACATGCTGGCCATAATGGATTTTGTTATTCTACCCATGAGTTATGCCTTCGCTCCCAACCTCTTAGTCATTAACGTCGGTGGTTCCACCACAAAAGAGGTTAGTTGGTTTGTTGTTTGGTTCGTGGTGCCACTTTTCCTGTTTCAAATCGACTTTTATTCCTCATCCTTCACCCTTGAGAGTAGTTAGACCCTGATTCTTGTGAATTGGGACGGACCTTCCGGCGATTACTCGACGTGTAGTTTGAAGGGCGGTTGAGAATTTTTCTTCTGTATTCATAGCCCTGATAACTCCTCTATTTCTTTCTTGTTTATAGATAATTTAACACATTTAACCCCTGTTATTAGTTTGTTTACCACAAATAGCATGCTTAAACATTCCTCCTTCAATTTCACGGTTGGAGTATTTTCCAACATCAATTCCACTGAAATGTTTCAGCCGGATGCTGCGCCTCCAAAGGATTACAGATAGCCTAAAAATTCTACGATTTTTTTAGTAAAATCAGTAGTATACACTAAGGGCATAACGTTTGATTGCAATTCCTCAAATCAGGTCGACTATTTCCACCATCTGGCTGTTATGTTTCATAAATCACACACAAAGTCGATCATAGTCAATTTTGATCGCTCCTATTACCGTCAGCTTCTTTCCTCGTAGAAGGAATATTGATGGGCTTTCTTCTTAGCTTTATCTTGCTATAATAAAACCGCGATGGGTGTCAACCTTTACCATATGTCCATGCGGGCATCAAAAGGTGTAGACACAGAGATACCAAAATGTTTTGTAATTTTATAGGTCATAAGTAGGGAAGCCCCCAATCAGGTACGTGAAAAATTGCGTGTTTCAGTTAATAAATGTGCCGGATAATAAATGGCTCTCCTGCGACGAGCACTTTTAGTAGTTGTGACATAAAAAATCACTTAAAGACGCATCGTCACTTCCCCCTTCTGTAGGGAGCCCTAAAATTCACCACCTACTTGTTTTATTATTTTCACTTCCCGAGTTTTATAAAACGCTTAGGAGTATTATGACTATAATACGACCAGTTTATGGTCAAGTGACCCGCCATGGTGGTAAAAACTCATGTATTTTTAATCTGACGCTTATGGCGGCTCAAAACATTAATGACTGTGTGTGCGTGTGCATGTGTGCATGCGTGACACATCAACTGGTGGAAATTTGTCTGTTTCTTTTTTCCACACTGGAGAAGTTCTTGACATTTTCATTCGAACCGGCTTGTTGATAATGCTTGATTTGCTCGTCCTTCAAGCATTTGATTTATAATGAGGAGGCAAAATCAGTGGTCTTTCATCCCACAGCCTTAGGGGATTAGGGTGTGAATCAAATTTTCTCCAGTGCTGATTGTGATAAATTATTTTTGCTGTGGAGTCTCTTGCCAACTCCATTCCAAACCACAACGAATGACTGAAGTCAGAGAGCGAGAGCGAGAGAGGGAGTGAAAGAAATTGGAGTGTGCATTAATTAAGGCGTTTATGGAGTGTGCATAAAAACCCCCTCTTCCCTTTTTAGCCTTGCATCAATCAGGCGGAGCAATGAACCCAAAAGTGGTTAATTTTGTTTTCGAATGGTGTACAGAATTTGGCCTCTCTTTCGCATTTCAATCTGGCAACAGGATGTCACCGCGTGAATAATTTAATGCAGATAGGCCCCACTAGGAGGAGGTGCTCGTATGAGACACCCAGCAAAGCATAAGCTTGTTTTTTTAGTTCGCTACTACCCACTGCATACACCCACTATTGTTGAGGGAAATTGGCACTTTTTTTTCTCATTTTGGGGAAATATATTTCCTTTGTTATAAAATAGTCAAGGCTTGGAACAGAGTTGTTTACTGCCAATTTTCTCTCCGGACAGAGGCGTGTCCGTTAGTGTGTTTGCAACTTTAAGGTTTCTGAGCTCATAATTTTGTTGAGAAATCTAGTAATGAAAAAAGTGACTAAAATTACCAGCTAACAATGCTATTGCAGGAAGAAGTGGTCGTTGAATTGCCGCCTGAACTTAACGTTATCAGCGATCCGGAGTAAATACCCCACATAACAGATATACAATGGCTTAGGTAACAATTTTAGCGACTCAACCGTGACAGACAGTGCTTTTTCCTTCTTACAGTCAGTCATTAAACCTTTTCAGGTGTTAAGGTTGTGTTTTGGTAAACTATCAGCATGCTGTTTAGAATTCTTTCTATCATGCTCGCTAGTCCTACTTGAAAGAAATGAGGAGGTCTCTTCAACTTATTTGGTTGCGTGCAAAATGACTCTTGTTAATGTGATAGGTAACTGAGGAAGCAGCACCACATGTCCCACTTATCCTGGCAATAGAAGCAGATTTTAGTGTGATCAAGCGCGTGAACTATAAATGATCCTGTTTCCCAATGCAAACACGATTTAATACATGTCCTTAGCGTCTTTTACCGTAAGACGGCTTTACATCAGACCTGCCGATTGATGGATGGATGGGTGCTGGGTTTTGGGATCGACGGCCGCTAGAAAGGTCGCTTTTATGGATCTGCCAACCGACCAGTGGTCATAAAGTCAAGCACCGTAATGACCCCATCATCAACGACTCCTTATAATCATAATATAACCATACATTTGATTGCCTCACTGACCTCTCTCTCTCTTGCCACTTCCACTGGATATGCACTACTTGGCAGTGGTGGTGATGGTGGTGTTCGAAAGAGCGTTCTTGCACTGATACAATTCCCCTGAATTGATTTGACTGAAACCTTCCTGGCATAATTGTCTGTATGATTGTGGGATTAGCCTAATTTACTCCCGAAGGTGACATCTTAATGGTGCAAAAGCACTTAAAGGAAGATCATTCATCTAAACGAGGCAACAGATCTTTTCTTCCGTATTAAAGCAATATGTCAAGTGTTTATACAGTATTTACAGTGAAATCACATTACGCAAAAGTAATCGTACCTAATTTTTGGCACGGGATTTTGACTTCTTATCTAATCAGCCCCTCTTGACCATTCAGGCAAGGGATCAGTTATGTGCGATTTACACCAAAAGATAGCCATTATCGGCACATCGGAATTGCATTCACCGGCATGTGTACTTCAGTGAAATTAAGTAATCTTCGCTGCTTTATTGGCATCATTTTCTATCCTCTTCAGCTAGGAACACAGTGCAACCTATTATGGCTTTTGTAGCCTCATCCCGACTGTGTTGAAATCAGAATTCCTTGTTGCATTTACCGATTGAATGTTTTGATGCAGATTTTGCTTCTTTGGTTCGTTCACGGTCAAATTCAAGTAGTTCTTTTTTTTCACGCACCAATGAGCTCCTATGCTCACCAAACACCTGAAATTTACATGTTGCAGTTAGCCGCGTTGTCCGTATTTGCACACTTGGAGCGCCCTGTATAGGCACTTAGGCAATTTACTTCATTCACTCTGGAACCTCAATTGCAAGAATTTTCTGGCAGAAGAGGTGCAAACATCACTGAAGGGAGGAAGAAGGAGAAGAAGGAGAAGAAGAAGTAGAAGGAGAAGGGAAAAAAACAGTCTAGTTTGCACGGACTTTTCAGACAGCCTGTAGTAAACTTCCTGGCCCCGGAGATATGCATGTTGCTGGTTGTGTAAGGCAACCAACTATGCCGATTGTAGCATTTTTATTAAATCGAGCTTTGCATCCAACATTCAGTATGATTTTGTAGTTTGACTCCTACCTTGTCGAGAAAAACAAACGATTGGGATACCTATTTGTTCTTGTTCGTAGTCAAACTCTCTCTTTACATTTTTAACTTAATTTAAATGTATCAATCAAAAGCAAATGAATAAAATTTTAAAAAAATTGTGGAAACTTACAGCTGAGATTGCATTCTCCGTAATTCTAGGGAGCCGGCATTTCTGCGGTGTCTCGGATGCACGTGGTCTACCTCCTGAAGAATGTCGCCTCCCGACTGGTCGTGTTGACGGCGCCGGATATTGATCCTGACCCTCGTTTTCTTCATTGTCTCCTCCACGATGCTCCACCGAAACCCTTCGAACAGGGGCAGTCGAGCTGTGCCAATCTCGTGTACGCTGCGTAGACTGTTAAAATCACTCAAAGCCAGCTATCATGCTGGTGTATTTTTTTATCCTTTCACGAACATGGGAACATTTGTTCAAAGTCCATCGCTGACTCAGACGTCGTCTCATCACCGTTCTATGCCTCATGCATTCGTTTCCGTTGCACCGTTTGTCTAGACATCCACAAACTAATCTACAGAGAGCCACTGGTAGTATTGCATGGTATTGTTGAGTTTTGTTTAAAGCCGTATACCGATGTCAAAGCAGTCAAAGGGTTTTATGGTTCTGGCGGCAATATGCTAATTACTGAAGCCCATGCCCGCTTCAGAGTGGCAGGTATTATGGCGCAGAGCGGTGGTGGCGGCGGCGGCAGCGGCGATTGAGGGAGGCAGAGGACTAGGGGATAACACAATCGCCCGTTTCCTTAATGCTCCCTCCGGATGAGTGTATTTACGGGTCTGAGTCACCAGTGCTCCCTCTGTTTCTAGCAGACTTGTTGTGAACACAGCATACACCAGAGAGGGGCAGCAACAAGCATGTGGCACTATCACACCACAATCGCTAGACCCATAAATAATCAAGCTATTTTAGTCACCTGATTTAATTTTGCGGTTGACTCACACTTTTTGGGGCTCCACTTCCTCTCTGCATCTCTGCCGCCCCTTTTCACGTGTTGATGAAGAGGGGATTAAGGCGCTATAATGTATCTTTTATCCTCTGCCTCCTTTGTAGGATTCAAGAGAGGATTCAGAAGTATGTCTGCAGTCAGAAGCGTCGATGGAAATGCTTCCCAATCACGAGTAAGTGGCAGACTTGTTTACTGCTCCGCGATTTTTTTTTCAGTAGTGTTTAAGCCAATTTTTAATTCAAAGCGGACTGGTATCGGGAATTCCAAGCTAAAGTAAATAAACAACCCTAGGTGACAGGTTTTTTAGCCATCGCTACAACTAAAGGTTAGAACTGGGCTCTCAATCATTAGCCTCCTTCAAATGTACTTTTTGTAAGGATTCTGAAGTCTAGATTTAAAGGAACTGTTAGAATCCTTGATTGCCAATGAGGTACCGGTTTATTAGATCCTTTTCGTAGGTGCAACTTGAACTTATTTTCTTCTCCACCTTCATTTACATTTATGCGCACGAATTCGCCCCATATCTTGCCTAACAATTTATCAGAATCATCTTAACTGTCGTTTCTTTGGCTCTTCTGCGCACATAAATCTTCGTAGCGTTTCTAGAACTTCTCGCCTTCTCACTTTTTCCCCTCCCCATCTTGTAGCCAATCTGCCCTGCTGGTGCACATGAAGCAGTCTGCACACACGGAGGACAATGTAAATTTATTATTAATCCTATTTGCACATTTTCCGTGTTTTGGGATTTGAAATAAATTTTGTTAGGCCACTCGGATGTTGTGGCACTTCTTCCCCACTTCAAAATGCGCTGACGCTGACCCCATGTCTGTTTCATTCTCGCTCACACACACACACGACAACAACGACGGCTGCAGCCGAGGCAACGGCAGCTGCAGAAGCATGCACAGTCACCAACCCAGTCTCGGGCTAATTACTCGACACGTGTACGTGGGGCTCTGCTAAGAAGCATTGTTTGGAATGCTTCATATGTGGGCATTGTAGATGGAAATAGCCGTTGGGATGTCCGATGAAGTGCATTTGCATTTACCGCAGTCCATCATCCAGGGAGCTAGCTGTGTGTGTCCTGCTAAATGCTACACTATTACCTATCGGTTTCTAGTTTTCTTAAGGCAAGAGGGTGAGTTGAGGCATGAAATTGGGATTTATCATCTGTGATGACCTCGAGGTTTTGAGATGTCCGAAAAATGGATGTCGCTAAAGTGAGTCTCAGCAATTTTCAGAAAAAAAAGTGAGTCAGACCAGCGGCGGAAACGCCATACTCGTTTTTTTTGCCTTCGATGCAAGTCGAGCTTCATTTCCTGCTTTTCCTCGTCACACACACAAGCAGACGTCAAAACAAAAAAAAACGCGGAAAAGTGGGCAAAAAAAACGCCATCAGTGACGAGGTTGAAAACTCATCCAAGTTGAAATGCCAGGATTAAATTTTCGTGCACACTTCAATTTAGTGTGTCCATGCTGAGCGCCTTCGCATTGGAGGTCATTTGAAAAGTCAGAAGTGAAGGGATGGTAAACGATCATATTAGCTGTGTTGAAGTATTCCTTCGAAAGGTCAAAAGTGCCCGAGGTCTCAAATGTAGAGGTGTGGGTGTCAGTCTACAGATACACCTGCCAGCTCATGTTCGAGTGTTAATTACTCACAGAGGCAGTGCTTATTGGCCGGTTTTTAAGTGCCATGATGCATGAGTTTCAAGGCCCATTCAAAGCATTCGGCGCCACCGTCCTACTAAATTGAAAATAAACTACAAAAAAATTGGGATCAAGCAATTTTTAATTTGTAATGAAAATCTTTACTCTTAATTTGTGCTACCCACGAATGTAAAGGCACAATTTTCTTCCGTAACTCATACTTTCCTACTGGTCGAAACTCGACATAAAAGAGTGGAGAAGAGGAATCTTTGGGTCGTATAGCACAAGACCGTAGTTCACCATCTTTATTGTATATGGCACAGTGAGAAAAAAAAATCAACCATATTATATAAGTCCTAATAAGAGCAGGAGATAGGAGTTCAGATATGGGGAGCTATCTATGCCGGGGAAGAAGAAGCATATTTATACAGCAGGCACAGTAGTTGTAGAGCAGGAAGGAAAGGACGGTGTAGTGTTAGCATCTTCTACAGAGCCAGTTCTGGCCACAGCTCAATAGGAGCCGCATCATCTGGGCCTGGAAGGCGCTCTGTTCATCATTGACATGGGCTGTTTCGGATAGAAGGGTGCACTTCGCACCATGGAGTAGCCACTGTTGGGTGAGGTGGCATCTCCTGGGGCTGTCGCATTGAGGAGGGGCTGGCCGGGGTTCTTCCAGGTGGTTGTGGGACCAACATGTGAATCTTGGATGACTTCATAGACGTCAGACGCCGGTGGGGATGAGAGGGGAGGCAAGGGAGGTTCCGGTTGGGCTGTCTTATGAGCCGGAACCATGGGAGGTCGTGTGATGATGGCGTGCTTGGTGGTAGCGAAGATAGCGGACGAGGCTTGTCGAGACACCATCGGAGTAGACGGGGGTGCCGCAATTTGGCTTTCGAGTTTTCGAATGCGTGCAAGGTATTTGGACTTGGCCTTTTCAAAGGCCGTAATGAGGGCTGCATTTGCTTGCTTCAGATCGTTGACAAGTTCCTCACTCTGGGATTGTTGGTGCTCGGCGCCTTTTCGAAGAGATTCGAATGCTGATTGCAGACTCTAAATAAAAGAAGGACTGTTGAATACGATAGCAATTTAAATAATCCATTTTGAAATGCCAGGACAGTGCAGTTAATGAGAGAAAGTATACCTAGAAGGAATCACTGCATTATGTTTCCACGAGGGGAGGACTCACCTCGATCTGTTGTGTGAGTGGATTCTGAACGCCAGTGCGATCTGATGTCTTGAGCATTTGGAGATTGCGATCAATTTGCAGGGCATTCAATTGCGATCGCAGAGTGGACTCCAAGAGGCAATGACGTTGATGACTCAGCTGAATTGCTCGTAACTCCTTCTCCATTATGTAATTATGCACCTTCAACTTCGCTCTATCCTCCTTCACTGCGCATAAGTCCTGTTCGAGGAAAAGACAAGTAATATAAACGAGGGTACAAAACGATTCTAGGCGTACGCGTCCCATTCCATTGGGTGCTAATAAATCAACAGTTGTGGATGCACGAGGAATTGCATAATGTTTTGATTATTTGTTTACATCTTCATTTCCGTTGCAATGGCACCTAAGCCTCAGCCTTTATGGTTCTGTTGGGCCATGCCAGTAGCCTCCAAGCTTCCTGCTCTGGTAGTATGACTTGCATTTTTGAACGTTAAATCTTAACATTATGGATTAAAGGTTTATGCTGTAGATGGGAGAATCTGCGATGAATTTTAACAGGATCGCTAAAAAACAACGTTTGCCTTTGACAACCACCCTTGCCTCCTATTATGCAGAAATGCTACTGACAACTGAAGCGACAGTAACCATGATCCGCCTTGGAAAAGCTCGTTACGGAGCTGTCTACAGTGCCTGTGTGAGAATATCAATCGGGTAAACACGCAATACCTCCACCTCCCCTCTACCAGGTGGATGAAATTCGGAGAGATGTGGCTGGGCAGCTCTGAAGTGAAAACAAAGTGGCCATTTCCCCATGCAACCATGTTAAATTCCTTCCTTTTTATGTGACTCCAGTTATCCAAGTGTTCTTTCGACTGGCGATGGAAATAAGTGATGGCTGGTGCCGAACAGAAAGTCAAGATCCGGAAGAATTACTAAGAGGGCTCGGTGATGCTGTAGTCAAATTCGACGACTAGCGCTGTTGGTTCTCAAGTGATTTGCCTTACAGCACCGGCGACGACGCTCAAATGTCAGCTTTGAAGCACGACCTCTGGCCATCCCAGTAGTTCCCTCTCCCTCCCCTATGTCGATAACACCTTTTTCTTGGGTGCTACAACCATAGAGGCGGAAGATCCTTAAATTACTTTTGCAAGGGAAAGAGGCAACCAACACACGCCAAAAACGACTTGTTCCCAAATTCGCTTAAATAATTCACATTCACCCAAGAATTCATTGGAAAGGAGAAGAAGGAGATGGGGACGGGGGGTGGGGAAGGGAAGTTGGCATAAATTTTAAGCGTTTATCTTATTCAAGAGACTGTTTATTTGACATCCACGTAAACCTCCATGCAACGTAAACACACCGCCTTTAGCAGTCAACTTTCGTGCTCACCGCTTATCGTGGCGTCCTATTTACTTGTCCTCCTTCCCCGACGTACAAAAAAAGTTTAACGCTTTTTTTGGTTTTTGCTTTCTTCACAAAAAGAAAAGAACAATATGCACTGGCGATAGTGGCGTCTGCTTTCCTAGATAACAGTCTCCAATACAAGTAATTTAAAACATTTTTGATTTTACTGAAAAATATGTTAGTTCTTAATCTGCTTTAAAACGGAGGAACAGAATGCTTAAAGCATACTTATTTTATTTTAAAATTGCATTTTAGAAATAAAAAACCCAGACCTTAATTGAAACGCATTGTTTAGTCTGCCTTGATACCTCCAGACACTGGTCGTATTCAGGCACTAATAAATTTTGCTGTCAAAATACCACTTTAAAGAGACGTTGAATGCATTCAATGGTCAACATTCCAACAAAGTGGTGACAACGTACCGCGGTTGCACTAATATTTGAAGTCACAATCCGCATAGCAAGGCTCGAAAACCTCAATCGGATGCAGGTAAGCTCCCATCCCACTTGAGAGGGGAATGCGTTTACCAGGGAGGAAATATAGATTCAGCCGAAGGAAAAAAAAAGCTACACGTGAAGCATTCAACCGAATCGCAAATCAACCGTGTAAATCTTTAATTAATCGGAGAGGAGAGGAAATGCAAAAATCCTCCCTTCCCCAGCGCCTTCTTCGACACTCGAATCGAGGTGTGGGTATGACTCCTTACTTAGTGGCAGCATCTACCGTGTTTAAGTTATTTATGCTAGTAAGCATTAAAATTAAGTATTATGAAGGGAGATACGCATTTGAAAGGCAGTTGCTAGCTGGCATAAGCATTACTGTGGGCAATGTGATGCATTCTTGGCTCTGTTAAGATATTTTAGGTGTTTTTTATTACTTTCTAAAATAAACACATTTGCCGAAGGTGAGTAAGGTAAGTGCATTTAAGGGATATTGCCCCACACAGATTGTGTGTGGGTTTGTGCAGAAGCGGGATGGAAACAATTCATTTTGAATGCTATCGCAATTATCACTTTTTCCAACCTCGCCTATGTGTTTTACTCCCCGCCTAGCCACACGGAGAGGCGTTTGAAATCCGACACCTCATACGCATCATTTTGCCCGTGGAGGCGAAGTTCTTGCCCCCTGCTTGGGAAGCGCTCTCAGCCTTACGACAGTAGCTTGGAAATTTCGTCCATTTGTGTGACTGGCGTCTGCTTAGTCAGAGCCTGCCTCAAGTGAGACAGACATACTCACAATTCCACTAGAGTTCGGCTCAACGGAAATGGCACAGACTTAACTTTATCGGTCTGTAAAAAGTTGTAGACTTGTTTAAAAATCATGTTAAGCTGATTTGACTGAACATTCAAAGTGTTGGATGCAAGTCGTAACGTTTTTTGCAATAAAATGTCCAGACAAATAGAGTTAATCATTAGTCCTCATGAAAAAGGTCCCAAATTTGCGAGTAATACTTCGACTTTGACACAAGGCTTTACTGCTATGCTTCCACTGGGCGGCATGACCTCTAGGCCATGATGGTAGTCCCTCAGCCCTTCTATACATCGGCAGTACACATTCTAGCCAGAGAAGTCTCAGGGCGCTACATTTGATGCTAAACCTTGGTATGGCGAAAGAAGGATATATACTGAGAGTGGGAGAATCGTTGACGACGTCTAACAAAAGGGGTGAAATGATATCTACCTTCAACAACTACCCCAGTTCCCGCGTTTTGCAGGAATGCTACTAACGACTCAACCAACAGCAGCCGTGAACTACCTTGAAAAACTCGTCATGTAATTGCCAATAGTGTCTATTTGGAGATATAGAGTGAATGAGCACAAGAAATCTTTTTTAGCTCTCTACTAGACGGATAGAATTCATATTAGCATACAGGACTGTGGTGAGAACAGCTCCATCTCCACGATACCATTTTAAACTCCCTTCTTTATTGAATGGCTCGGCTTTTGGGTCAGAGTTCTTTCAACTCGCAGTGGACTTACGCTATGGCTAACACAATTTTCTCAACAGGGCGAAAGTCAAAATCCAGTGGAATCGCCAAGGGGGATCAGTGATGCTGCATTCAAATATCCTCTCGGATGCGTGAAAATCTGATGACTGACGCAATTGGTTCGTTGGTGATTTTTCTTACAGTACCGACTATGTTCCGCTGGTTGACGTGGAAGGTTGACCAAAGGGAGTGCCAGTGAAAGCTCTCACTTTGGCCATTCATTTAACACTTCAATTTGGTTTAGTGGGAGCTTGAGGCTCCGCCTTTGTACAGGCTTTGGAGAGTGTGACCTCTGGGCCATTCTAACAACCCTCCGACTCTTTATGCGCGTTGGCAATGCATAGTCTGCCATAGCATTATATCTTCTTTCAAATACAGGGAAGTTCAGGGGCGCTACATAGCGCAAACCAGGCTTCATAAAGAACTTCATCAACACCCCACTAAGCGAACACATGGAGTTAATAACCGGGTAACATGGTTGCGCAGGTAGTTTCTACAAATTTGCTAACTCAATTGCATTTTGAGATAGAGCGTTAAAATAACTCCTGTGGTTAGACCCGAAGTTGGAAATTTTCTCCTTCTCTTTGCCGAAAGCAATTAATCCGAAGATGTATACTAACCAAGTATATTCCAACAAAATAGGAGTATATCAACCGGAGATCAAAACAGCAGTGGTGTTCCAGCCAGTGTGGGACAGAATGCTTTCACGAAGTTAGAAAATTTTACCATACAAAAAGTCCTTCCGACCACTAATTATACGCACGGAGAGATGGGATTTTGCAGGAGAGAAAACCAACCCCGTACATGGAAATACTGTAGCATAGCCCAGAAGCAGATAAAATTTCACAGCACAGAAGCACTTTTATTAGACTACATAAAGACTGATTTCTGACTCAAAGAAACGAACAATCAAAGGACACCTACCTGCAACAAAGCTGCCGTATCCACCATGAGGAGTGCATTGAGTCGATTTGAAATGACAGGATCTCTGGAGTCCTGTGTTGGCATACCCATAGGTCCACCTTCACTGTAGGCAGGCAACTGAAATGCAAGAAGGTAGACTGTATACTAGTTCGGCAACAACTGTCCGGATTTCTGAAATATTTGTGTGTTTCACCTCTGACAATAAGAATGAATTGGTCACTGTTGGACCACAAAATTTAAATGCACCAATTTTATTGGATGTTGATGTTTTTTCCCATTCTACGGCCAAATCGGAGTGCTTCCAAATGTACAATGCTACGGTGTTTCATTTTTCCACAAATATCCCAATCAGCCGAGTTTTTATGCACTCCGCGACATTAAACGCTCAGGCACATGCATATACGCACACAGCGAGAGAGCGAGAGAGAGCCCTGAGGCATTTGGATCGTGCTGACCTTTAGAGGCGAAGACGACCCATGCCTGTGTGAGAGCCCATCGTGACTCACTGAGGTCTGCTGAACACATGCACACAAATGCGATTTGGAAAAGTGTGTTTAGAAGGGTTGGTGGAGAGCGCATCTGTGTGTACGTGCGCATGTGCGGGTGGATGGAGGTGGTGGGTAGGCAGGCAGGTGGATGAAGATGGCTAGGTGAGGAGGTGTCTTCGAACAAGGTTATCAAAATCTACACCATGCATCCAAATTGTTGTCCGCGCCTCCAATCATGTGAATTGTACATTAGCTGCATTTGGCCAACACCAAGTGTCAGGAGCAATGCTTCAACCCTTGTAGGTTTGTCTTCAATGTAAGATTGACCTAAGCCATAATTTGGTCACCTATGCACCAATGCCCTCTTGAGTGCTGTAAGGAGGTACTGGGAGTGCGGAGTTCAACAGAAGTGCCGAACATATTCCTCCCATTTAGCGGAAACGTGAATGCTGCAGGCGTCGTCCACAAGCACAAGAAATGAATGCGGCCGCTGTGATGCATGAATTTTGATTAAATATGGGAAAGGAATGTTATAAGGCCACTCCATCATTCATCGAACACTGGGCTGCACGAAATATAGCTTGTTTGACCAAGAAAACGCAAGAGAGAAAGTAATCTGAAGTGCAATAATTTCCAGTGACCTCCAAAAAATGCAAGCATTGGACAGTTCTTATTTATTTACTGCCATCTCTAACTACTAATGCTGCTCTAGAGAAGTGTAAACGGAAATAAAAATATACAAAAAATAAACCTAAAATAGGGCGATGGAAAAGGGAGTGACGATGTCAAAATTTTCAGTCCGACAATCTCGATACCCGCCGCTCCTTGTGTATATATGAGGACTTGATTAAATTTCCTTTCGCTGTCTCCTGTCATCCTGCTTGGGAAGAGAAAAAGATTATTCAATTTATCCGTTGCAAAATTCTACCCACCGATGTGGATGCAACCTGCGACTAATACAGCCCCTGAAAATCTCTAAACATACGCTAAAGATGCACAACATAATTCTTGGGGCAAAATGTGTATTGGAGTCTGCTGGTATGGCCCGGCGGCATAGCCGCCCGATGGATGCATGGTGATAGAGCTCCAAAGTGGTCTGTCACCAAAATCCAGGGTTAAATGAACAATTTCATGCGTCACGACACAGTCATTAGAACATAAATAAAAAATATTTCTGTTTCGGTACTGCAGGAAGTATTCAAACAAAACTATTCATATTTTGTAAGTGAAGGTGAAGTCCAATTCAAAAAAATACATGCGAGATTAGACAATATTGTGTTTTGATAGTTGCGTAACCATCTGGAAACATCAGTCCCAGGATGTTGTACTTCTATCCCGCGGCATGGCCATCGGGTCGGCCCAGTAGCCTCCCATCTAGTCCATGCGTCGATAATACGTGTTTTTCATATCACTTAGACAAGGACTCGATTCTGTGTGCTACAGTAGCAGGTCGAGTGAACCAATTAAACCTGGAAAAAATGACGACTTCTCATTACAAAAATTTTGCATTTATGACAATCGGAATGGCAAAAGTGTGTGGTTAGGATTCGCAATGCGTGTGGTATTGCTGGACAACTGTAGGCGAGAAATGTAACAAGGCTGGCGGTAGAATCAAGTGTCCAGACAAAAAAGGACCTGGAGATCTGGCAATATACTAGCATCAGACAACAAAAGCGGTTTTGTGCAATCTGGCGGCTCGCCTTTGGTACTTGACATTCATACTAATGACCGTGGGCTAAGCGAGAAAATAGATTGGGCCATTTTACTGACAGAATTACAACTGCCATTTAATCATAATCTGCAGCAGATTGAAAAGACCTTTGTCAGAGAAGAAGAGGCAATTCTTTTCGGTAAATTAGTTCTTAGTCTTGGCCTATTGGAAGAATGCCGCAAATACTGTCAATCAATTGTTAGGCATGGATGGCTTCACCGCTGAAGCTCCAGCCTCTGTCCGGTTGCCACAAGGACCCACTGAAAAACGGTGCTGCAAATTAGATCTGTTAAAGAGTTCCCATTGAGATATTCTCTACCCTAAATCTCCTTTAAACATTCCTAGGCGTCTGATTGCCGGCTTATTTGACAATGGCGACAGGTAAGTACTGATCAAAGAACTGGGTGAAATTGTTAGTTGAGGGATGTCTCCACTGATGATTCTTAGCAGAATGCGATTCACTGTAACAACGAGAAAATCGCCTTCAAATTGGACTTCAGAAGTAGAGCATTTCCCACACTAGAAGAGACAGATATAGAGAACAACCAGTGTTACTTCAAATTTAAAATCCCAAGCATCGCTTCATTCCTTTGTTATGGAAGAAGTGTGTGAAGATGGTAAAAGTTGACAAAGGGCAATGCCATCCGCGTGGAATAGGCGGTGCGACAAAGGGACATTTTGATTCCTAGGGACGCACTCTAGTCAATATTGTTTTTTCTTGAAAGGGATGGACAATGATGCAGTTGAAGTGACCTTTCATCCGGGCAGAAAAATGTCACAATGAGGACCAAATTTATTTTGAATAAAATGTGGCAAATGTTGTAGACAATTTAAACTGTTCAAAAGTGCTCAAATAAGTTGACTTTACTAAACGTTAAACGTTGTTCGCGGAATTTTCCAAGGTGAATGAAGTACACAATGCTTTGTGTCGTAGTAAATCGAGTCTGGTTTATGACATACGGTTGGTATCCTACGACCCGATTTTAACGAGAATGTAAATGTAATGTAAATGAAAACAAAAATGGTTGGATTGGAGTTTTCATTGTCAAACTCACCTCACTTCCAGTGTAGGGCTTCATGTAGTGAAATTCTCCACTCCGTGGAACACCCGAGCAACCGGCTTCAAAGTCGTTGACAGCCACAGCGATGGTGCTCCTCACCAACATTCGTTCCCAAATAATCTGGTCTAAAATATGGCGTAACTTCATCTCCTTCACGCGAGTCCACCCACCGACGTCGTGAAGCATAGCAGGAGCCTCGGGTACCCCCACACCTATGGCTGGGTTGACGACTACAGCACCGGCGGCGGCAGAAGAGGAGGAAGAGTTTGAGGAATGAGAGGCGCAAGTGTGCGTGTTAGGAACACCAGACACGACTACAAGGCTTGCAGCAGCGTTGGGGGCTGCAGTGCTGGTGGCGTGATCGTTGGTGCTGAAACTGTCCGCACCCGAGTCGGGTGTCTGCCAGCCACCATCACCCCCGCCACCAGACTTGAAAGCATGTCGTGTGGAGACAACAGGTCTGGCAGCGATACACCAAGCGTTCGCGTATACTCCATGAGCTCCCATACCTGAGCTGCTGCCTCCAGACTCTGCGCCAAGCCCGCTTTCTGTCCCTGTAGCGGTGCTACGATTGCCATTAGTAGTGCTGTGATCAAAGTCTTCTGCGACTGTGGGAATGAGACTTTCAGGCTTTAGGAAAGGCTCGGGTATAGATGCGAATCGGGCGAGCAGGTGCAGGGCTGCCAGCTCGGTCTGGTGTCTACAATGAATGATTATAAAAGCTCAGAGTGGATAACAGAAGGGTATAAAGCAACTAAATTGCTTTTAAATGGAAACATCTGTTAATTTTCCATTGATAGGGATAGGAAACCACACATGTAGAGCATTTTTACTAAAAAGTCATAACTCATACTGCATAGTGTCCTGTTTTTTTTTTTTTAGGGACAATCTTCAGTTTTATATTATATAATTTAGTGAAAGCATATAGCAAAATTGCATGTTCCTTTACCATACGCACAAAACCGTTCCTCATCACTTCACTTTTGATTGGGTAACTTTGCAACAAGCTCCTCCTAAATGTCAAAAAACAGTGTCGATTTGATTTTGAACTTGTCTGCCATAATATATCCCTATGACACTTTGACTGTGTTAAATGCACAAAAAAATACGCAACAAAAATACCACATGTACTTGTCTACGCCTGTGTAGCGGGAAAAGAATTTATGTTTTAGAAAGGCGTCAACCGGTGTTGTAAATCTGGTTGGTGAGACCTTGGACACCTAATCCGCAGTGCTGTTTAACGTGGCTTGTAGGTCAAGCATTAAATACACATTCGAGCCCCTCTCCTCCCCCTCCTCCCTCGAAATCGTACATAAAATGACTTAACCAACGACTAACAGCTAAGGTGAGGTAAAACGAGCAATAACGACGAGTTGCTGTTGTACTTACGCCCTCTAGATCTACCATGTTGGCATGGCAACCACCTAAATAAGAAGATTATGAATCATAATCCAATCAGTCACCATCAAGAAGTAAACTGTGCGCTCTGTTAGGAAGCCTTATGCTCTCCATCCATTGTTCACCCTTCACTGAAATCAATGATAGGCATGAACACAAAAACGTGTCTCTTCAAGATCACAGGGATGAAGGAGTGAGTGAAATCCAACGCCCATCTAAAATGCCACAGTCACCGGTGACGCAGGCTTTTGTGATGTTCCATGCAAAAGGTGAAGCCAACGAATGTGCGTCTCGAGGTGTGCCTGTGTATGTGTGTGTACTTGCCTAAGGAGGGGCTTATAGAAAAAAGCCTCATTAAGTGCCCCCACCGTGAGTCATTGGTCAGGGTCCTAAAGGGGGGCGGGGCGGGTCGGGTCTAGTTCGGCGCCGACGGGAACATTAGATTTCTCTTGTGAATTAATTAATAAACCACTGGACTACTACCGTTGTGGTTCGGTGAGAAATCAAGGTACTGCACCGAGATGTCCTGAGACTCTAACCTCAATGTTTACAATTAATGATTGAGCCCTGTTTTGGTGAAAATACTCGATCTTTTTTTAATTTGTGAAGCTAATGTCCTCTTGTATTTTGACGTCTTTGGGAGTTTGGTCATACCTCTGCATTTTGAGGAGCCGCAGACATGCAGGTCCATTGCACATGGCATGGGGCAGGATCCAGGTTGGCACTGAAAGGTGCGAAGCCTCGTCGGAGGATTTTCCATTTACTGCGTAGAGAGCATAGACATTACTTCCGCTGTCATTAGTGCCAACGGGTGGCTGGATCTGTCTACCAATGCCGTTTTTCGATAAGACAACATGGTGGCAACTGGCCTGCACCACCGAGGCACTTGGGGCTTTGCAGGATCGTTGAGGTTCGCCCTCATCGGAGGAGGAGCAAGATGATGACGAGGAGGAGGTTGACGTGGAACTGCTGGTGAACGCGGAGCCAGACAGTGAGTGGCGTCCGAAAGACCGCTCCTGATGGGATTTTCCCGATTTCGATCGTCCTTCGGAGTGCGGTTGTTTATGTAGTAATAGAGCCAGTTCCGAGGAGTACAACTAGCACAACAAGCCATTAATAAGTACAAAGCATTCCAAGAAGATCAAGCTTAACAATGCTCCATGAGGTCGAATTATATTTTTAATTTATTTAGGCTTGCACAAGCAGTGTTTTCGCGCCTAATGACAAGGGTTGTCATGGTCACATAAATTAGTGCACTCAGTCTTGCCAAGTTGGCAAAGATATTCATCTTGTTCATTGTTTTAAAGGCTTCCTTCAGGCACTATTATTTTGCTCTAAAATGATATGCGCCAAAGACATTACCCACATTTAGCTAAGTAATTACTATTAGCCAATGATAAATAATGTCGAATGTGGCGATTGGATTAGACTTATCCAATCACTCCAACTCTTTTGGAAGGCATTTATGAAGGGGAAGAAAACTCCGATTTAATGGGAGCGAAGAGGACCTACATGCACAAGCACACCACTAGTCTCAAGAGCCATGTCGGCCAGTTCAGCAGCGCGGTTAGCAGCACCCCAAGAGGCCTCGATTTGTCCGAGACGACAGTGAAGTTGATCACCAGCAGCCTTTGCTTCAGCCAAAGAAGCCTCAAGGACAGTGAGCTCGGCATCCTGACGAGCACAGAGCGCCTCGCGCTGCTCACAGGCCAGGAGAGCGCACCGTGCGACATCTGCGAGCCGTGGATAAGGCGCTACTCCTGCTAGACCGGTTAAAAGAGTCTGAGCTACCCCTGTAGAGGGAGAAATTCCCCCACCTCCACCAGTGCCAGTGGCTCCTAAGCAGCAGTTTATACAGTAGCGCACCCATTGTGGCTCAGTCTCATCCCCTCCCGCTCCTCCTGCAGCTGCTGCAGCTGTTTCACTGCCGCTATTGTTGTCGCCGCTGCGACAACTTTGCGGAACCGAGGATGTGCTTCCTGATAGCGCTGATGATTGCGGCTAGAAGAGGGAAGAATATTTTATGCACCACTACTTACTACTACTCACTTTGATTCGAGGCCTCACGCCTCTGGACGATGGGAAAAGGACTCTCCTACAAAATGCATCCACCACTATGCGTTTTAATTTTTTTCCCGCAATGGTGAGATGGTTAAAAATTGGTGACGCTTTTGGGAGAAAAAAAATCAGTGCTTAATGACATTTAGTTTTAGCGGATGGGCATCCACGACAGCCACTTGTGGAGTGGATTTTGTGATTTGCAAGTTAAATTTACCAAAATAATACAATGGGTGTTGAGACATATCTCCCTGACCATTGATCTGATCTAACCACAGTGAAAGTTAGAAAATCTTGACGACATATAATCTTTTGCTGAAATAGGGGCCACAGTGAAATGAATCAAGGTTTGGTGCCTACCCGATATTTCTTGATCAGTTGAACCCTAAATGTACTAGTAAATAGCCCAAAAAGCCATTATTCCCACAGAGAGAATTAATGCAAGAATTCACACCACTGGCAGCACAGTCCAGGTAATCCTGTTCACACCTGTTGCTGTCACCACCACAAGCACACACCCACAGTCAAGGCAGACGCCCAAGGCACTTGTGCACAGCCTTGGATCTGGTCGCTTTCAGGGTCGAAGTCGTGCAGCACAGACGCACAAGGGGATATAGCAGTGGGAGTGGCGGTGAAATTGGTGCTCGCCTCTGCACTAAAGACACCGCATCCGAATTAGCACAGCCTAATTGTGGCGCACATTTGGTCTGCACACTCTTCCAAACTATCGAGGGAGGGAACTGGAGCTGCGGTAAGCACGCAGATTTCTTAAACTTGTCCACTTGACCTGAAACATGTCTGCCATTAGTGTTTTATGCCCTCTTTTCAAAGTAAATGGCTGAATGTAGTTTTATCATTGTTAATGAACACGAGCAGATAGAACGAGCTGAGCAATTGGTCACACAGTCCACAGACGTGCATATTACATTCCTAATACTTTTTATCAAGGCACTTGAAAGAATTAGCGAACGATCGAACAAACATCCAATTTACAAAAAACACGCTCCAGATGCAAAAACAACACCACCGCCTACTGAGAGATGAGTGTGACAGCACTCAGATGTAGAAATATTTTGTAAATTCTCCTACCCAAAGGTACAGGGTCTTATAACATGGGCTGGATGGTGCCCCAGTGTTTGACATAAGCACCGTAATAATCTGAGTGACTGTCACCTGCACGCCAAAGTGATGACATAGGGAGGTGGAGATGGGGACGGACGTGACAAGGTGTGGGAAGCTTTTAGTGCAAAGGCCGACTCAGAGGCCATATAACTGGCAACTTGGGTTGAAATAACTTCGCGAGGCACAGTTTTGTGCAAAATTGCATCCTGAGACGAGTAGCAGCTGTTACAACTTTAATCGCCCTCGAGAGAGGAAAAAAAGGCGGTTTTTTTGCTTTCCGGTCGAACTTAAACGCACCCCTTTAGAGGGAGAGCTTATACAAAATACGGGTTTTGTTAATTTTATTCGCATGGCACCTCATCAATCAAATTTACACCGAATTAACACTTAAATTAATGTCCTGTAGTGTTTTTATTTTACCAAACGGAACAGATTATGCTGACTTAGGATTCGCAGATGGAGCATGCTTTAGGAGGTAAAGCTGGAGTTAAAAATGGCAATCATTCATTCGAGGTATGTGGATGGTGGTCGCCTTTGTATCTGCGACCTAGTGCAGTAATTTTGAATCGAGACTACGTTGGGGAGAATTAGAGGTGGAGTCATTGTGATTTTTCCCCTCACAATAGCCTCCTCTGTGCCTTCAGAAAAGAATTGGAGCACTCCAGTGGTTCACAAGGTACCCAAAGAAGGTTGTGATAAAAGTGATTAAAAAGTGATATAACACTTGTTTACCAGACTGGAAAGCGTTTTGTGACACTCGACCAGTACCTCACGGTCAGTAAATGTAGACCAGTTGGACGTCCTAGTCTTCAACACCCTTAATTGCCCAAACTTCTTTGAATGAGCTTGGATACAATTACCAGAAGGTAGCGAAACTAAAACGCATAATGCATTGAATGGAGGGGTTGGGAGGACTCGTCACTGAGGCTGTACAAGGCAAAAAGTTTATCCTAATCATGAACCTAGAATTCCGAGAAATGCATAACAAGTCGTTAGCATAAGTAGGATTCTTTCTTAAACCGCATTGAGTGGAGAAAGAATTCTGGCTTCCAAACCGTAGAAAAGGGGCTATTTGCCTTCCAGAAACATTTCTATTAATCTATGCGTCTGATTTACCGATAATGAAAAGCGAAGGGTTTAAAATTAGCCTAAGGTTGATCCCCATGTCAAAATGGTTACCAAGGTGACAGTAAATGAGACGGGCCCCGCAGAGACGATAAGTGTGATTGGTTAGCCCCTCCCACCTTCCCAATGCCACTCCTCCCCTATCACTGCCTCGAGTGTTGGAGGGTTGATTTGATGGTCGGCCAGGGGGGGAGGAGGAGGTGGTGGTGGTGGAGAGGCACTGGGAAGGTGGGTCTTGATTTATGCATTTCTGGGGTAACAGGTTTATGCATGAGTGTGTGTGTGTGTGTGTGTGTGTAGCCATCAGAAGTGCAGGAACCTGATTGCAAGTAATCAAGCGACTACGTGGCCAGTCGGTAAATGCCAGTGACTCACTAGTGTGCCATCTTCGTCACTATTGATTGCAAATCCAAATACAATTGAATTCGTACCTCTGATTCCCCTTTGAAAGTCACAGTTCTACTTCATTACCTAACTCAACTACCACAACTGAGACCAAGTGGGATAACACTGATCCGAGAACATATGAACTTACTTTGTCACTTCAATCAGAAGTCGGCCAGCTGAGTGGATACATAAATAATGTAGCAAATATTGTGCAGACATAATTTCTGTTGGCTTTGTACCGCTACTACTACTGGCGTTGTTTTCGTTAGCATCAGAGCCTCCACACCACAACGACAATTAATTATGTCTGAGGACGGTGTGTACGAAACACCACATAATCCTCATCAGGTGTACGCCTTTAAACAACAAATCTTTGTGCTGTGTAAGTCTCCACCACATATGAACCCACTGAGCTCACACAGGTAGGCACACGCACGTTCCCTTATATAAGGTGAGGTAAAAGACGTCTGCCCGCCTGCATGCATAATTGTGGTTATTTCTTGTGACTCGTCTCTTCCACACTAATTATTATTAATCTGCTCCCTTGGCTTAATGGTGCGAGCGCTTTATAAAGAGCTTCCTTCTTCCGAAAAAAAAACGATGTCAAGCCAAGGCTTTTGCATTTCCCCTTCGCTCCCGACCCCTCCCCTCCCCGCCCTACCCCGTCCCATCCCACTCTCACTCTATTCGAAGTGGCCTACTGAACAGGATAGTCGAGAGGAGGAAAGGCGGGAGGAGAGGAGAAACTGGGAGGCGTTTTTATTTTCAATAAATGCATTAGCTGTTCCAGAGGTTTTGTGGTTTTACTGGCGCCGATTTGACGGTATCACGCAAACCGGACGAAGCTATTCATGGCTTTATTTGTTATGAATTTTCTAGGACAAATGCACATTCATGGGTCGAAAAACCTTCAACATGTCTTTCTCTCCTCTTCTGCTTAACTCATTGATAGGATTTCCAGAGCTATTCATACAGCTGATCAATTTGAATGCATACTATGACTAGGACTTTAAACCATTGTCGATTCCTAGACTTTAAATAAAATCTGATCGGATGCACCATATTTGCCTGTGAGAAAATCGTGCATGCAATATCGCCCAAGATAAAATTAAATTATGTCAAAAATTTGGTACTTCGGGGACCAAGGAGGTTCGAACAACTCTCCCCCCCGGGTTCAACAGACCCAGGAGCTGTAAATTTACCTGAAGCTGTCCAAATAAAAAAAAACTGAGGAATAATTTATGGGAAACTATTTTCCCCCAAACGCATATAATCGAGGCGTGGAAAATTTAAAAATGCGTTGTAATCGTAAAAAAGAGGAAGAATTCGGAATTAGCAATAATCCAGGATTTCCCATGCAAAGTTAATACGTTATTAATGTGTTTGCAACCAGCGTCACATATATGTGACAGCCCGATGGAGCCCGGAGCAGTAAAGGAGGTAAAATAGGCCCTTTGTTAGGGAACAAATCATCGTTTGATTATAA
Source organism: Taenia multiceps (assembly GCA_001923025.3). Lineage (NCBI taxonomy): Eukaryota > Metazoa > Platyhelminthes > Cestoda > Cyclophyllidea > Taeniidae > Taenia > Taenia multiceps. The sequence goes on along the minus strand of CM010311.1, from coordinate 75,423,640 downwards.
GCAGTGCAACTCTAAACTCTTTTATGAACTGTAGCAGTCGAGTTTCCTCTAAAATTTTGGTAACGGACATGTGAAAGCACTACTTAAATCAACAGATTTTCATGATTGGAGGAATTTTGTTGCATTCGTTGCTACATTGTATGCAAGCATTTATACATGGCTTTTGCATTCTGACCAATAATTGTATCATGTGACAGGTTGTATGCTAAAGTTGGCTTAAAAAGAGCTACGAAAGTGTGCGAACAAACTCCGAATTCCTTGAGAGCTGCTATACAGTTCTGCATCACCCCTAAGGAAAGAAGTCACCATTTTGCTCAGTAGTAGTTTTACCCTTAGCCTGGAGAAAATAATCCAAACATCATCATCACCATCATCATCATCATCCTGCGTTATAGATAAAATTAATTAAATAAGAAAATTAAATGTCCACCTTCGTACTTCCGCTGAGCAACTGGCGACCTAAAAGATGCCAATCGTCTCTTAGCCCTTCTGAACTTCGGTAATGCATATTCTGCCTCATCATAATGATTCTCCTCAGCTTCGGGGAAGCCTTGGGACGCTACTCTGATGGTAACTGAAAGCAAACCCGATTTTAAAGGACAACTGGCTTGATTTTCATTTTTAAATGCATATAGTTCAGATAGGAGAATCTGTGACAAACTCCAACAGAATCGGCCTTCGACATTCTCCCCAGTCTTGTGTTCTGCAGGAAGGCTACTGACAACCGGAGCGACACTGGCCTTGAATCGTTTAGAAAAGTTCGTTATGGAGCTATCAATTATGTGAACGCTCAATGCCGCCACTACCTCCCCATCTCTACAAACTCTGAAGTGAAAACAACGAGACGATGAGGAATTGAAGTGAAATTTTGCACCCACGGAATCACGTTAATTCTCATAATTCTTTCTATGACTTGGCTTTTGGGCCAGTATCCCTATGACCAGCAATGGGTACACGCGATTGCCAGCACATTCCTCCTTTCCCGGTACAGTTCTCGAGCAGAATGAAAGTCAAGACCTGGTATAGTCACCAAGAGGGATCAGTCATCTTAGAGCCAAATATTCTCTTAAATACACACCAATTCGATCACTAGCGCGGTGTTTTTCCTTACGAAATCAAATTCGTTATGATGACTGACGCAATGGGTTAACCAAGGAGCGCACCGGCGATGACGCTCAAAAGAGGAGAGAAGGGTTAAGTAATGCTCGATTATTTGTTTAACTCTTCCTTTTGTATTCATGGTAAATTAAGACTCCAATGTTGTACTTAAGATGAGTGTTATAGCCTTCAGGCCATGCCACTGGCCTTTCAGCCATTCTCAACGTCGGCAATACATATTCCGACCTGACATTATTATCTCCCTTCGTATTTAGAAATGGTTGAAGAAGAGGCTAGATTCCATTAAGTTCCAGGTAATAGAATCTAAATATAAATAAATGAGAGTCGGCTGCTAAAAGACCTTTAATCTTAGCTACAATAACATCCAGCCCTTTATGGTTGGCGTATGTGAAGCTTCGCCAAAACATTACCCATCTCATCTACCAACTTTGATTTAGCAATTCATCATGTTAGCATGGTGGAAAATGCAATGGTTAAATGTTCAACCAACCTGGCCCACACGGTCATCACAGGTGGAGGAAGCCTTCGACAGTCTCTCCGCCTGTTCCACAGCGTCAAAGCTAAGTGAGAACTCGGAGTTTGGCTGCGAAAATTGAGGACTCTGAGTACTGTTTCTTCGAGGCCGGTTATCACCGACACCAACACCACCAGAGGACTGCGAGAGCTGAGCCTGCGAGACGATGCGCGGTTTTCGGGTTTGGTTGTGCTGTCTCAACCCCATCACTGGCTTGCCTTGGGTTCTCACCTCAGTGAGTATACTTGAAGCTGAGGTAGCGGGACTTGTCAAATCAGGGTGGCGTGCTGTCGCCGCTGTGTCTGATTGCGCCGAACTGACCGTACGCATAGAACCTGCCATCCATGGCTCCTGTGTCACCGTCTGTCGAGCCTTTTAGCAAAAGGTGCAGGGAATAAGTGCCTTGGATTTTTTTACTAGACTTACTGGTGGCTACTTCACACCAGTATGACTCTAGGGGCCAGATACTCTCATCCAAACATTTTAACTGGCATGAGGAGGCAGACGAGCATGAAAGATTTAAGTAGGCATCTCTTTACTCCCCATTTCTTGCTCATTTTTAACAGTCAACAGGGAAAGGAGGCTAGCTAACTTTACTAAGCCAGGAGAGAAGGCTAGGGATAATTTAATCAAGCCCAGAATCTAACATCCCTACTCACCAGCTAAAACTATTAGTCATAACGGGTGCGACTTTCTCATCAACAACAACACTCTCAGAAGCGATAAAAGGACAGGAAATGGGGCGAGCATAAGAAGTATACGAGATGGCAATTTCTTGACACCGCATGACGGGAATAGACCGCCTCCAACGCCACTACCGCCAATGCCGATGCTGCCGCAGCCAATGACTACGAATGCGCATGTGTACATGGGAATAGTGGATTACCGTGATCTCTGGATGACCACTGACTCATCCCAACAACAGCAACAGCAGTACGGGGCACCACTGCCGACGTTGCGGAGAGGAGAGCGGAAAGGGGGGAGGGTAGAAGAGAGATAGAGGAGTGATGTGGAGCTCGTGATTCAAGCAGCTGCGTCATTACACATGCGTTCTAGGCGTGCTTGAAACATCTGTGCATACAACCATGACTCTGACGTGTCTCTCATTCTCTCTATTTATCATCCATTGTAGCGTTTTGTTTACAGCGGAAATGAGTGCCATTATCGACGGAACAAGCGCAATGCCATCAGGCAACACAGACGCTCATGAACACACACTGTGTGCGCCAGTTGGCTTGACAATGATACACTTCCCACCTCAACCAGTCAATCAGTTGGCTTCAATGCATCACCAGTTCATTCCACTCTTCCAAGAACACACTGCGACAGATACCTGCTAATGTGATATTCAAGCAACCACCGTCGGTAAATGCTGCTTGAGAGAAGAGAGGAATGGGACAGGAGAAGGCGATGGAACCAACAGGAAGTTGATACCGGGACGAAAAGGCGGTTTACGTGGGTGCGGTGTGTGTGTGTGTATATGTGTGTGTATGTGAGTCAGCAGGCGGGGGAGAGAAGTCTGAGGCGGAGGAGGGATGGAGAGTGCGAGTGCGCTCAAGATTCGAAATAACACTAAGTTTTTACTACGTCTGGAAAAAAATAAAATTTGCAAAAATATTGACGCCTGAATTTGGTGGGAGTTTTGGCGTGGGTGAGTTTAACCTCACACTACAGCCCTACCGCGTCTTTCGCTCAATTAGCAAATCGGTCGAAAATAATGCATGCTTTTAAGGTTTCATCAGAAATTGTGGACGTTATTATTATAAGGTCCGCTCTTATATGAATCTCAATGGCAGTTAACACATGAGTTGAAAGAAAGACTCTCCAGGTGAAGTTTATAAAAATCCTCCAGAATGATGCAAAAAAGCACCAGCTTGTAATTATGCTATAATGACTTTCCTTAGACAAAGGCCATAGAGTATGCAGTGCGTTGGAGAACGGAACTGCCTCTTGGAGACAATTGTTTGGTTGTCTGCCCGCATTATTGAGGTACCACAATGCCTCGACGGTCTGTAGCACAACCGGCAACATGATACTCCTAAAAACGCACTCTGACTCATCTTCGGAGGAAGCAATAAGTCTGGTCACGATGACTGTTTCAGTCCATTGTCAGATTATGACAATCTGCTTCAATAAAATGCATGCACAAACAGGCTATAACTGCCCCAACGCCGAACTGTTTTGTTCTCGGCGGCTAAGTTAATTCGAGAGCCCAGCCTCATTCAAGCATAAAAATGCATGGAGACGCGATGCTGTCTTGGCCCAGGTATGCAATCTTTGAATGTTGGTTGAAAAGGTTTAGTCTTGTCACAGCTTTCGCCTACTTCGCCAGGTGAACTAAATGTCAAATTTCAGTGAGGGTAGATTAAATTATTTCGATGGAAATTTAAGGCTGAAAACAAAAATAGGGTTTAATCTTACGTGGGTGGGTTAACGTAACGAACTAGTGCCACTTCCTCCAAGAAAATAAGAGAAACAAACTCAACTGGTATTGAGATTTACTCGCGCCACAGCCCTTTCCCGACTCTTGACACTTGAAGTGTAGTGACGGATTGGACACATTTTCGTACAAATTAGACGAATTAAAGTGATTCAACTTTTGTCTGGCCAAGACTCCCGTACACATATCCATCATTAATGAATGCAGACCATAAAGTCTTTGTCCCCTGAGCCAAAAAGTCCGTGCCAAATTTACAGATTCGCAGCATTATTTATTGCATTTGACAGGTCATAAGTGATCTGTCTGTACGTCATGCCAAGCTTGGCATGGGAAATGTCGAGACAAACGGGTTGGAACAGACTAGGTGTTTGGATCGCTTCAAAACACACATACTGGTCGCACTCGAGGATATGTCTATGTCCAAACTCTCAAAACAGGAAATTAATCAAGACATAGATTCACAGACAGATCTGGACAAGTCAGTGATAGCACTAACTACTTTAGAAGTTTCTTTTGCTGGAATTAAGACGTTGAAAAGGAATGCAAGTCTAATAAGTAAGGTGGACGTGATTGTTCCCATCGTTAGAATGGAAGAACGTAGCAGGAAGAAGTGAAAAAGGCACAGAAATCCCTGACTTGTGTGCAAAAAAATGTTACCCTTGCCGTGAATGCAAAAAGCGTCAGGCTTCCAATGAAGCAAGAAGTGACAGGAGAGGGCGCCCCACTCAGAAGTGCCTTCTATTAGTCCAGATTCGTTTATAAGTGCGTAGTAGATGGAATGGCATGTATAAAAGAGACTTTCCTGGTATTAAAGTTGGAATTTCGGCTTTCGTTAAGGAAATAAACCACCCCAAATCCTCGGGAAATGACGTTGTACTTGTGACCACTTTGGGAAATAATCTTTTTACGTCTACAAGGTTGCCACCATAACTAAGACATTTAAACTTCTTCACACGTGATGAAATATTTCTGTCAAGTTAAAACATTTCCAACAGGATCAGTCGGATCCATCCTATGCGTGTGCTAACGCACCGAATTTGCTCCTTACACGGAGTTAGACATTTACAAAGTGCCGGCAGAAGGGGTATTAATAAAGGCCTCGGCGAGGTGTCAAAACTGCCTTGGTCAAAAAACTCCCACAATCATAAAACACACACACTCACACATGTACACTCATGCGGGCGTGGCTTCGGTTTTATTGTCCTGTTGAAGCCGCCTTGAATACCTGCCTCTCGTGCTAGACCGAACCTGCCTTGCTTGGAACTCCACAGATGACAAGAACATCACCACACAAACTCGTGTATGGCCGTTTTGTGAAAAAGCCCTAAGATATCGTTACTATGGGTTGTTAAGCCTCCACAAACAAATCTTCGTGTTTCAGTGTCATTGATTTCGATCATAAACATTAGATAAATTGCCGCAATCTAAAAGGGGTCACATTTTGCATTTTAGACCGCCTTATTTGCTTCCCTGAGCCTTGAGTGCGTAAGTTAAAGCTTTGCCCTGCTCTATATCACCCCTTTTTGATGATTTGTTTCGATAGGAAACACTACCTTTAGCACTCTTCCTATGGACCGAATTTCTCGTTTCGTAATGATGTATTGGACTGTGGTGGTTGCAAGACAACCAAAGACGCATGATGTCATTCTGAGGAAGACTATGATATTGTTAATGGGATACTGCCATGGGAACTGCTGACGCCTGAATCGCAAAGTAAACGCACATACACACGCACCTGATGAATAGGCCATTCCTGCGTTTCCTCTCTCGAGAATGAGCCACCTTCATCCCTCTCTCCTCTTCCTCCTCCGCCTTCGCCTCCTGTGCTGCATCGTTGTGTGTTCGTTTGCACGGCGTGAGTAAAAGGTGAGCCATTTACACCAACAAACGCCAATCACTTTGTAATCACTCAACCTAGTTTCACAATCTTTCTAAGGTTTTCTACAACGACCTTCTCGCCTTCTTTTCCCTCTGTGGGATTGAGCCTAGCAAAAAAATGGTGGAGATCCAATTTTCAGACTTTGCAAAGGACAACAAAATTGCAAGCGGGATTCAGCGCACGCAAACACGGTGTCCACAGGTTGAGATAATTGATTTGATAACGAGCCCCTTAGGGGCTCTGTCATTCCACTTCTGAGACATGCTAGTAGCGCTTCGGCACTGTATGGTCTGCACCAGTATTGTGTCTTCTTTCGTCTCAATGAAAAATCCGGGGACGCTACATGAACCATTGACCTATGAGCAACACCTTTATGTGCTACCAGGTGGAACAACATGGATGAATCACCATCGCTTCCAGCTTATATGATGCTGCCCCTCCGAATTAAGAGGGTGGGAAAAGAATCTTAAGTTTGCCATACTAATAATCTTTCCCTTAGCTTCTCTAATGCACTGAAAAAGAGAGGAGCAAACACTCTGCAGCATCAGAGCTCAAGATGCACGAAAAGAGCATTTATATTTCAAAATATAGTAACGCAAAATCGTACTTCTACTTCAAGAGGATGGGGCAAAGTTTCTTATTTACCATTTTGAATAAAAGACAGGGTAAATTTTCAAGTTTGCTGCGCACTCACCACAAGTGCTAGGTACATGGCAAGCGCATTTTCCTACCCACAAAAAGGTCAATCATGTCTTCATTATTTTATTTATTAAATCATGGGAAATGTTGCCCTAATTAAGTGGGAAATCCACAACTGAACGGGAGGATGGAATTGCTAATTTCGTGTTTACTACTAGCCACTTATTTACCAGGTCCTACTTTACAATTTTCATTCCACCAACCAATCACGCGGCAGTAGGGAAAGGGGAGATTGAGAAGGGCGATGAGTAGAGTGGGGGGGGGGGGGGAAGGAAAGGGAGGAAAGTTGGGGCACGGCGGTAATGGGATGTCCACCGCTAATCTCCCCACCACTCAAAACGCCCTTTAGCCTCGGCAATTGCACAATCTCCTAATAATTCGGAAGAAATGTCAAACACACACGCTCACACAGTTACTCCCGAAGGAGGAGGAGGAGAAGGAGGAGGATGGATGCTTGTGTGATTTATTCGAATGTTTACACTTGCATTTGTCTGAAGCGCAGTGGTCGTTATCGGAAATGTCACGATTCAAGCCTCCTTCCCCATGTCCAATACAACTACTGCTATCACCGCCACCGCCACCACCACCACCAGCAATCCTGCCACTTTCTGGCCGAAGTCCAACGATCATCAGGTGTATGTGGTGGCGTTGCCCCAACACACTTGCATAAACTTGTATACACGTTTGCATGCAAGAAGCAGGCTTCTGGGTCTAGTCACGACGACCCAGCTTATGCCCACCACAACCATCACTCATGCGGCCTCCGAGTGATCGCACCTGCGCATCATCCTACGCGGTAATGCTTTTCTTCCCATTTATCTACCACACTTTTTTTTCGCCCTAGAAAGCGGTTTCGGTAAGATCAATTACTTTTTACGCTGGCAAACAACAAAAACAGGATCCTGGTCTCCTCTGGAATAATAATGTGGTCTGCCTTTAGTAGTATCACTGGCCTCGATTTACTCTCGACACAAACATCAATCTAATTCGGCCTAATTTAAATAAAATTACAATAAATTTCGGCAGATCCACTTGACCACCTGGTCGTTCAATCTGGAAAAAAGTGGATGGAAAGGAAGTACAACATCTGCTCCCCAAAAAAAAATTTCCAGACTGAATGCAAAACAAACAACTTGTTGGATAATGAAGATGGAATCAACGGCCCCGGATAACGGCGAATTGCTAACATGTCGGGCGGGTAATTTCAATCCAACTGAAGAGCCACTCCGACCTTCCAAACTGGAACACTCACCAAGATTGCCGAATTCACGGTATTGTGTGGTGGAGGAAGAAGGGAAGCTTGAAACGTTAGAACAAAAGAATTTGCAGGTCTTCACAAATGGGAGGACACAAGTGCACCAGAACTGGAATCTAAAACACCAGTGTGGATGAAGTGATGGAAGGTCAATGAAAAATTTATGCGAAACACCCACGAGAAGCGAATAAGAAGAAGTAAAAAGGACACTAAAAAAGAGAATGACGATGTGGAGGTATTGGAGAAGGAGAGGAAGAAGAAACGGGATGGAGAGCGTTGGGAGCCGCCCTAATTACTAGCCACCTAGAGGTGGATGATCACAAAGAACCTTACAGTGAAAAGAACAAAAGAACAATGGACCGATGCGTTTTTACTCATTCAACTCCATTCATCATCTACCCAAAACACATTTGGTACTACAGTGACACGTAAATATGCTCAAGCTATGAAGGCTTGGATTGCAGCAAAAGTTGAAATTGACTGGATGGTAGCACCATTTAGAGATTCAGCATATGCACACATCCTTGCTGTTAGACAGCTACTTGGATGAATAACGCCTGCATTCAACATCAAAATTGTCATGATACTATCGAATATTCAAAGTGTCATCGAGCTCATCACGGAGCCCACCGGTTTAATCGCATTACTAGTCACGAGAGAACAGTGTGCTAGCTTCAGACAATATCTTTTCCACCGTCTGGCGACAGTGGTGGTGGGTTTGGAGAGAGATCGGACCTGAGGGCGTACGGCCACCTCCTTTGATGCTGAAGGGCATGGATGCACACAAACGCACAAACGTGAATGAGTGCGTGCTCACGCATAAGCATCACACCCCTTTCCTCTTCTCCCTCTCTCTCTCTCTCCCCATCTCCTACCCTCGCCCCAGCCACCACTCCACCCGCTTTCAAGTCTCTTCCTACCTTACCGCCTCGGTCAGACAGACCTTGCCGAAATTGCTTTCAGTCACTGTCAAGGAAATACTCTCCCTCTGACCGTTGTTTTGACACTTTGGAAGCATTCCCTTTGGCAGGCTGTGAACATTAAAAGCAGAAAGATACCGCTTTGAACACAAAATGTGGGGATTATTGCACACATTTATTCCTTCCTGTCTTTAAAATCCTCTTTGATGTTATCGTCCAAAAATGTTTGTTACCTCCAAGGCAAGAGTTCCTTTTTTTGAATTTTAAAGTAAAAACCGTTTAAGAACGCTGAAGTCAACTGGTAATTATTTCCTTGACTCTGTCCCAATTGTTGATAAGACTAGAGCCACCAACTCCATGCATCATAATCTATGGTTGCTTTAAATTACAGACCAGTTGGTGATAATAGAGATGATAGATGATCCTGTCTGATGGGTTGAAAGACAATCGGGATGGCAAACCACGCGACTCTCGAGAGCCATTGAAATTATGAAGTCAGCAATTATGCCTTCATAATACGAATGTCAATATGCAATGACAATTGCTGTTAGATGTTGAGATAAGTGTCAAGACAAGAAGAGGTGGAATCAGGAGAGAGAATGTGCAAGACAAACAGTTTATAGAATGAAAGGTGAACTATTGCCGAAAAAAATGACCTAGCACATATAAAAGACCTGCTTATACAAAGCACTACTTATAAGTGGAAAGACTTTTATGGCAATGTACTTAGTTACCCTTTGGGATGGATAAGCGTGCGAATTGTCCTGACGACCAGTACATTTAGTTTCTTCAAAGGATTGGGAGAAAAAGCATGGGACTTTGGGAAAATCCTTTGCACTGATAAAATGTACTCTATCAGCAGTTATTGTACAGACACACTGATGAATTAAGAACTGAAAGAGGACGAAACTAGATTTGCCTGAAATCTACATAATCCCGTCTCTATCCACACATTGGATCTTGGCTAAGGTGCATTACAAATCTGTGTTCAGAAAGGCACGAGTTCTCCTTGAAAATGAAGGATAATTTTTATAGTCGAACTGACAGCGGCTCTTTGGAGCTTCAAGTCTTGAGGGTGAGGTGAGTTCTTTTTGAAAAATAGTCACACAAGAAAGAGCTGAAAGACAAATTCCTTCACTGTTGGTTGATTGCATCTTACAACGACTACAGTAGTAAGCAATAAATCTCCACGAACAAGGCTGAGAGCAAAGGCAGGTAGTAGGTGTTGGGAAGCGGGAGTGGTGGTGGTAGTGGTGGAGGTGGTGGTGTGGATTCACAAAAAGGTGTAAGATAAAAAGTGAGGAGGGAAAAAGGGAGAGTAAGCCGACAAAAACTCACGACGACTCGTATTTGCATGTGCATCGGATGGACTGTGTGATGATTAATCGGTCGTACACAATCACGGATGCACAATTACAATGCCTCTCCATGCAAACGCTTTGATCAATCAGGTCGTCGCTTGCTAAGGCCCTCTCTTCCAGCTTTACAACAGGCAAAGTAATAACAAGCAAATAAACTAGGCGTCCAGAATACGCTAAGGCTAATATCGGAGTCATAGTTACAAAATTTCATAGGCAAAAGGTGATCGAACAACACAAAACCCAGGAGTAACGGTTTTGCATGAAAGAAAAAAGTTGGATAAGACCTACCAGAGGCCCAGATCTGTCATCCTGACCGACGGATTGTTGTAGCACGGAGTCAGGCGCAGAGAATTCAGACGAGGCGCAGGCAGCCTCGGCATCAGGTGCGTCGGTCTCACCATCGCTGTCACTGACCTCGACTAGGTCGTCTACACCAACAGTGGCGTTGTTAGCCGAGGCGGAGGCCTGCATCTCCGAGGCCTTGCGTTTCAACTCCTCCAGAACGCCATGCAACTCGGTAATACGATCCTCGTAGCGCGAGGCCTGCTGCGCCAACTCTCTGCGATACCGATCATTCTCTCGTTGCAGTCGGTAGATCTCGCGCTGGTCCATCTCGCGGCTCGTCTACAGTTGGGTGAAAATGAAGCAAAAATGCCAAACTTCCGGTGTCGTAGGAAGTTGGAAGCGTTTGTTTAGTGATTAAAAATTAGCTAATTCGGCATTTGTTTTCACCAAAATCACTTATGGAAGGTTGAGCAATTAGTCCTCGTTTATTAGAAGTCCTTATTGAAGGGCGTGGTAAATGAACCGTACCGAATCTTGTATTTTTTGCATACTTATTAAAAGTAGTGAATCGGTTGCTCATGCTTATCAATGGAAGGGTATTTAACTCCACAATTCTGCCCTCTTTACGGAAGAACTATACAGGAAGCGAAATCAAGTAACGTTGTTTCTAACTATGCCTGGAAATTGTGCTTTGACATTAAAGTTTGCAGAATGAAATACTGTGCTTTAGGGTGAATACGGTGTCCCATATCTTGCCGTAGGCAACGTGCCTATTCCTGGTTCATCCAACAGATTTTCTGTAGTTCAGTGAAAAAAAACACCAAACCGACTACTTTTTTGCTCGGGAAAAAAAGGATAACTACGCTTTTAGAGTGTCACAGCAAAGTATAGTGGCTCCTATCCCAGTGTACGGATTAAATCATACCATATTCAGTGAATGCATTGGCAAAAATTTAATCAGACAGCCTAAAAGGAGAGGTAGCAAAAATATGAGCTAAAATTGCTACTGAGTAGCGAAAGTTACTAGGAAGTTTACCCGTCCGTGTCTTTACATACAGATAGGAAACATACATCAAAGGAAAAAAATGCTAAATATGTGAGAAGAGGCACTAAACAACTTTCAAAGAATAAGGATTAGAAGTCAGCATGCCGTAAAAATGTGGTAATTGAACACACCTGCAGACTTTGAAGGCGACAGCATAGGTCCCGTATTTCAAGGCGTAGCTTCAGGGTTTTCTGGACATGAACAGTGTTTAGGCACTCGAAAATCGAGGACATGGCTTTTCGTATTGTCAGGAGGGAAGTGACCGAATTCGACTCCTTCAAAAGCTGAGATACATCAAAACCATGGTCAAAGTCTTGGTCTTTCAGACTTTTGCCCAGTTTTGACCAGGAGACTTCTTCTTTAGCCTCGTCGGGGTCAGTACCTCCGAAGTTTGGATCTGTCTGACACATAAATTGGTAAAGCTCGGGATAGGCTTTCCGAAGTTCATTTAAGGACAAGGAGTCCCCAAACATGTCTTGTGCTCCGGAGTCACAATCAGCTAGGGATAGAGTTAAGAATAATGTAAATCCCTAGCTTGATTGATACTGAGTTTCCTCTTTTACATAATAAAGTGAGCATTGTAATAGGCCTGAGAAACTCGCATAATCGTTGAGGCATTTCAGAGCTACGGATTTTTGATTAGGGGTGTTAACATTTACAAAATATTAGTAAAAATTGGTGAGCTGATGTGTCTTACTAACAAACTCAATTTTATTATAATTACCCAAGAAATTAAAATACAAGTGCAGTTAAAATGAGAAACACAAAAATCCGGCAAGACCTAGGCCCACACAAATAGCATTTGGAGCAAATAATGAGCTAATATTTTTAATAAAGTGGCACGATACACGCAAATTTTGTACTCACAAAAAAGATGGAGCCTCATTAAAACCAATAAAAGATGAGCTCTAAAGTCCGGTTTGAAACATACATTCTTTCCAAAACAACAATATTCATTCAGTTTCAATCAGACAATTTTGTACAGCACTCAAACTTGCTTATGCAGAAAAACCTACTGACTACTTAATCTAATTGAAATGGCAGAGAGAAGAAAAAAATCTTGTCGCATGGCGACCGAATATACATTGTTAAACACCATTCACATTAGGGCTAATTTGATGCGTTACAATATGAAAACACTTAAAAATGAACCCATACTACACTTTATTCAATGAGTTCAACTAAAGTGAAACACAATATGCAAACGGTATCAGTTTTCACTTATAGGATAGGTTCGAAAAATTGCAGTGCTTAAGGAAATGATACGCTAGATTTAGGAAAAATTTTGCCTTATGGTAAAAATAAGCTGCTTTTACAAGACATTGTGGTTATCTGGTAAACAATAAACAACAAAAGGAAGAAATCTAACAAATTTATTCACACTTTTATAGATTTAAAATGTTGTTCAATTCTAGCTTGAGTAGCAGTTCTAGTTTTACTAATGCAGACGGTAACAAATTAGCTTAGCTACAAAAATAGATAAGTGTCAATAAAAATAAATGAGTTAAAATGCAAAAGCTCTAATATAAAAGTTGTGAAGTTTCATAATAGTCAATAATAATAAGCTTCCGTAGGAGTTGCTGCAAATCATGACTTTAATAAAAATCGAAGTGCTGTGCTTGCAATTAATAGCAAGGCAAAAAAGGCACAACTATGAAGCGAAAATATTCAGGGTAGGAATGATTGTTTCCCACATAAAGAAATGACGCTACTAAGAGTAAGCAACAGAATACCACAAAATATACAAATCAGACTCCAGATCATGTATTTACCTGAATTAAATGTGCTTCCGTCACTTGCTGAGCTGACAAATCCAGGATGTGATGTTATGTTTTCCATTTAAAGTGGTAAACTTTTCAGAGGATGTAAAAATTTTTTTCCCGGCCAAGAGTTTTAAGCGCAGGTAGTAACATTACACAACGTTTCTTCTTAGATACTTACAAGTCACCAAAACGCCATGCAAAGCTTGCAAATTAACTAGTTGAAATTTGTCTTTACAAATTATCGCGTTAACAGTGATCTTAGAAAACGCGCAAGGTTGTTTTCGTGCATCACTTGGATGACTTAAACAAAATACTAGTTAAAACTGTACACACATCTACAATAAACTTAGTACAAGCTTGTGATAAATTTATATTGACCTATTTGTTGAAGATAAAACGAATGATGAACCTCTGTCTTAGGAGCTAGTGTTTGAATACTCAGCTCCTGTCCCAAAAATCTGCTTAAAAATTATAATATCTCTTCCGGCACCCTTTGAGCAACGTAATTTTATCCAGCATAAATTTCGGTAATTTTCGCAGCTATACTGTTTACGGGAGAAAGGTTGTGATTTCAGCCAAAAGTTAATTTAGGGAGGCTGGGGACGGATTTTGAGTTAACTTGAGGCCTGTATTCTTTTTCACAGTGCAACAAATCTTGCTGCAACGAATCTTTCTTAAATTTGATCCTATTTTACCATTTTACATTATTGCGCCTAATTAGAGCCTAGCGTCGGCTTTCCTTAAATGTGGTTCTATAACAAATAAGCCTTTATAAGCACTTAAGTTATAAAACTGTAATGTCACTACCTATTCCTTTTGTTTATTCCACGCACTGACTTTGCCTTTTGGCCGGATGATCTTTTGATTCCGAGTAGCTGGCGCCAGACGCTATGAGGTTGCTCTGTTTTCTTCTGCTGGTACTTGGTACTGCTTTGTGTGGAAAGGTTGCCAGGTAGGTTGCTATACTTGAAAAACAGGCTCAGAATTCAATTACATCCTGTTCACAAAGGACGGAGGTCGTTTTCTGATGTCCAGGATTCTGTAAAACTTACCAGAAATCGGTGGAATGTAGCTTGCGGTTTGCGTGGACCACATCCAGAGCCACTGGAGAACTATCTTGATGTAATTGTGACTTTCATTCTATGCTGAATGCTGAAGTAAATGCGCTATGATGCTTAGACATAAGTGGTTGAATTACCTACTTCTTAACTTTTAGTGTTGAGCTCTTGAACGCTATGAATCTATAACTTCTTCCTTCGACCAGTTTTCGAAAGGAGTTCCATATGTAATCGCAAATTGCTTACTATCCTTCCTCTCTACCAAATAAGATACATTGAATTTTCCAGCTTTCTGTAATCTAAAATCCTTTACAAAATGTTATCTATTCATATATTTGGTGGCTAACGCTTGCTTTCCTGTGTTTATTCGGCATACCACTTCGTCTCATTTAGGCACAATATTACGGCGAGATAGAACTGGGGACCCCTGGTCAGAAGTTCATGGTTGTTTTCGATACGGGTTCATCAAATCTTTGGGTTCCATCGAAGAAATGTAGTTGGTTCGACATCGCCTGCTGGTTACACAACAAGTATGACAGTGCAAAATCAACCACATATAAAGCGAACGGTACCGAATTCGCGATCCAATATGGAACCGGAAGTCTTACTGGCTTTCTCAGCACGGATACTATCAAGGTAGCTCGTATGCTCAGGACTTTTTCTTTTCGGCCGTTAACTCCAAGTTAACATTGTCATCCGTTTACTTCAGTTGTCCGACATTCGAGCACCAGATCAAACTTTTGCGGAGGCTACCAAGCAACCTGGAATTGTGTTTGTGATGGCCAAATTCGATGGCATCTTGGGAATGGGTTTTATTTCCATTTCTGTGGACAATGTTGAGCCCGTTTTCTATAACCTCGTCCGCAGGAACCTTATTGCCGAGCCCGTATTTGCCTTTTATCTAGATAGGTAAGCTTGCCATATAGTTTAGTGTTCATTAGATTACTGCTACACTGTTTATCTAAGCTGAATTGAATTCAGCAATGAATCTGACCTGAGTGTTTTAATAACTACGTCCGTTCACCCAGAAACGAAACCGATGTTGTTGGTGGAGAACTAATGCTCGGTGGTTTTGACGGGTCTTACATCGATGGTCCCATCACTTATACTCCGGTCACACGTGAGGCTTACTGGGAATTTCGTGCTCAAGGGTGAGGGCCTCTTTTTTGGTTGTTAAAAATTGGTCGTTGATGCATCAGATGTCACTTCCATTCTTCTTGCCGCATTTTGATACCTTGGATATACTGATTCTCCGGGGCTAGGTGTGATGTTTTTTCCTCCTCAAGAAAATAAATGAAGCAAATAGTTAATCATCCGGACCACTTAGAACGGTAAGAAGTTGGGGTAGCTACTTCATCGTCGTTTGTTGTTTTTTTAAGAATTGAAGTCTGTGGTCAGGCTTTGTGTGAAGGTGGCTGCAATGCGGTTGCGGACACTGGCACCTCGCTAATTGTCGGTCCTACCGAGTCGATTCGCCGCCTGGCTGAAGTTACGAAGGCTCGGCCACTTCCTGGGGGTACTTATTTTGTTTTTTGTGACTCGGTCTCCTCTCTGCCTCCCATCACCTTCACCATTGAGTCGGTGAACTTCACGCTTACTCACGACGACTACATTCTCAAGGTCTGCTTGTGCTTTACACCTCTTCTAGCCTCCTATTGGCTATGGCTTGTACTATCTTAAATATTTCTTATTCAGGTGTCTCAATTCGGTCACGAAATGTGCCTACTTGGATTTATGGGATTGGACATCCCCAATCACCCAATGTGGATCCTTGGAGACGTTTTCATTGGCAAGTTCTATAGCATCTTCGATCTGGGCCAGAAGCGTATTGGCTTTGCACCGGTAAAGAAACAGCCACCGAAATTTTCACGAGCTGTCTTTCTACCCTTCGCCAGTGACAACCTCCGCAAGGTGGTTCCTATGACGCGGCTTGTACCCGCTCAGCAGGTCTATAACTAAAGCGACCAGCAAACACGCCGCTACGTTCCTTTTCAAATTACACCGGAGTTGGCCCCATTTTGATTAATGTGCATCGTTACATTTTGCATACACATGTTTACATATTTTTACATCATTCAAACAAAATATGACTACTATGCAATAGAGCGGTCTCCTGTTGGACGCTTTTACCAGCCATGAAATAGAATACGACCGACTGTAGCACTGACCGTGAGTAGTTTAAGTTTTTATCCTTTCGTTAATGACTTCAAATAGGGTGCCTGTTGGAGCTTTGGTCAACTCAGAAATCATACTGAGCATTCATTTGAGTCAAGAGTTGACACGTTTTTTATTCCACATGTTTATGTTTATCTAGGTTGTTGATTAACCGAGTGTTCAGTTTGTTTATTTCCCCTTGTTTTTTGTCCGACTGCTGCCTTTAGCTAATCATTAGTTTTATATTAGTTACTGGGTTTTCTTGGCGATTAGGCGCACACCTCTTGACACTCTATGAAACATAATCCCAATGGATGAAAAAGTTTATCTTTACTGACTTTGAACATTTTGGTGGAAAACGAGCCGCGAAGGAAGAAATTGTTGGCCAAAAATTATTAAACCTAGTGAAAAGTTCAACCACTTTGTATTAATGGAACGTAACCTCAACAAAAAAAGTACTTGCCCGTTTAAATCGTGCTAAAATCAAAAAAATAAGTGGGTTCAGCACTTTGTTAAAGTGAGAGAAAGGACATTGTCTCTTTTGTCACTTATACTGATGGACTAGGTACCAAGGTCACTAACTGACTGTGGTAATCCTGTTGTTTGGCTTTATATTGGCACCATAAAGACGGTGTTCAAGTACCTCTAGAGGAATGGCTCTGTCAGCAGTTGTAGTCTGCACGCTGTCGGTTTGGAAAACCCAGTGAACAGTGGCGGTGAGGTAGTTCTTGGCCTCTTCACTGGATGCGCAACGCGCCCATGCCAACGCTTGCTCCTCTGGAGTGGCATTCGTCTCGTCCAGATCGCAGACCGCAAAGCTGTCTGCAACGACGCCCTGGGGGCTGCTCTCTTTATCCTCTGGTGGTTCTTGCTGCTGATGCTTTAGAGAGAAGAAGCAGTTGGGTGAGGAGTCGATAATCGACTCGAATTCTGGTCGCACAACTTTCATGGCCTCGAGTACCTCGGCTGGTGTCACCATCGATGTGGTTCTGGTGTGGGGAAAAGAGGGTTAGGAAGGTGACTGTACGCGTCTGGAATGCAAACAACTTACACATCTTTTGACTTTTGCCTTTGAATTTCTGTGATAATGTGCTCAATAATTGTCTTTCGTCCTTGTTCAAGATGACTCACAAGCTTTTGTGCAAAGTGTGGAAGTTGTTCACCTGGAGCCTGTACAAAAGAAGGTAAGCTACACACACGCACAGAGTAGTTACTGTACCGAAGCTGCGTGCTCGTACACGTCTATACCTGATGGAAGAGCTCCTCTAGCGAGACCAGCATGTCCATATCAATGGCCGTCGTTGCTAACGCCTCGCCTTCCTCCTCATCACTACCGTCCTCATGTGTGACAGCGGCTTGAATGAGACGCAGAACGGCGGGGTTTTGGGGCTCGCATTGAAAAAGTTTGGCGAGAATGATACCAAGCTGGTGAGCGGTCAGTCGGCATTCGGTGTTCGGTTTCCTTAGAGCTTCATTCCCATCCGTGACTGCAGTTGCAGCAACACTCACTGTCTCTCCACCTGCTTCCGTCGGTTTTTTGGATAGTGCAAAGGCGATGGCCGTAGCATGGGCCATCTCCCGCAACTGGCCGAACAACCGACCAGTCAGGGAGTGCAAGTACCAGTGGTACGCCTCGTCCACCTGAATGTATTACCATGCCTCGGTTTTAAAAGGAGTACTTGTAGCTACATTCTCTCTGGAACCTCAATTGGTACGACTAACCTCATTATCGATGACTTTTCGGAAGCGCACTATCTCTTCACATTCGGTCATCACACTGCCTGCGACGTATAGGGAGAGGCACCACTCCCGACGAATAGCCTCTACTCCGAACGCCTTTTTTAGGTAGTCGTTGAGAAAGTCATTGAATTTCGGTAATTTAAAATGCTCCTTGGCTCCACGACTCTTCTGGAGAGATAAAACCAGTTCGGTGTTCAAGTGTTCACCATGACAACAGGAAACCTCATGTCAAGTAAACATTCAGAGCAGGTGATGCTTAATCATCCTAGCCGAATTTTAAAAATTGGCAAGTCTATCTCGACCTTCAAATGCTTTAGTATTGCTTGGCCTAAATGTTTGACACTGGAATGGAAAATTCACGATAGTAACGTTGCAAATTTCGAATCACATGTAAACAAAGTTACCAAATAATCAGCCAGTTGTTTCTGCCTGCCAAGCCATACGTACTCGAGAAGTAACAAAAGATCGTGTTTGGGGAAGAGACGAGGTGACATTTGCAGACACCCCTCCAAGAACTTGGGGACTTTCTTCTCTGTCTCCTAGAAAGAGGAAAAAAGTCAGACCGCGCGTTTTCTCATAGCAGGCGTAATGTCAAAACAACTCTGTGACAAACGGAGAGAAACAAAATCAGGCAAAACAGAAGTGTGATTTCTTTGTCCTTGATTGCTTAATGTGTGCAGAATACTCTCCTGTGAGCGTGGTTGTCACCCTCCACGAAATTCTTCCCTTTCCATTCTCTTCAAGTAAATTACTCCATTTAATTCATTGAGATTTATTCAATCGGTATAAAATTATAATCACACATAATCAAAGAGATTGAAAATAATGCATGCGTGGGGTATCACCACGTGGCGTGCTTGCGCAGATTCCGTAAATGATGGGTACAAAGTTGTCAATTTAGGCTTCTCTTTTCATCGAATTCGGATGATTTTCCTGCCGATCTGGCTGTGAATGGCAATACTGCCGCCGCTGTTGCGGCCATTCCTGCTGCTGTCATGGTGGAGCGTGCAGTGACTGTGTCGGCGGATGCACTCACCTCCAAGTCTCGGCCATCCGATCTGATCAGGGGCGCTACATTTGCCTCACCCGCCAGTTCTGTGGCGAAAATGACTAACTTCTCCTTTGAGGTCTTGCCTGTGGTCAACTGTTGCCAGCGTCTGCGGCCTCCGGGCACCAAAGCACCAACCCGCGGCCAGTCAGGTCTAAAATAAAAAAAAGTATTTTGCTCCGGTAAAAAATATTTACCTGACTTATCTCGTCGAATTTCACTTAGCATTAAGTGAAATTAATAGTTCCACATTTACAATAAAATTAGATTTTTTAGGCAAAAATTGGGTTGTGCCAATCATTTACAGCTCGTAAAATGCGTTAGGAGAATTCTTGAAGATCTTTAAGCCATACGAGGAGAGCACTGCAATATGGTAATAGGTAACGGGCAACTTAGGGGCTCCGCTGCCCTACCTCTGCCGGGTGGCCAGGCCTCAGGATTATGACAGTAGTCCCGGGCCATACGTCTATCTTGTGTCGCCAGGGCGGTCTCAGAATGCAACAGAACATCTCGTGACGAAGAGACTTTCCCGTTTGAAGCCATTTTCAGACTTCTCAAGCAATTTTATAGTTTTCTGGAGTAGAATTACCTTTTCTTCTGCTGAATGAGTATTTGAACTCATCCTCCGGATATGTGACCAAGTTTACTTTTGCAAACAAAGTGGTTTGTGGGCACACAATCATTTGAAAGCGATTTGTCGAGGGCAGACCAGATGATACGCTTTTCATCTTTGAAAGCCAGTTTTGCCTCAATCATTCAAATTTCTAGTAGCGACACAAAAAGTTGTATGTTTTACAATAACTGTGGTTAACCTATCTGACGGCAAACTTCCACATTATTTATTTCATGTTTCGATCAGTAAAATACTTGCACCTATTTTGAATTTAGGTTTCTCTGTTTTTTTGGTAGTAGAGATTCGACTGACAACATGCTTCAAGCCATAGACATCGACAATCATAAATCCACAAACTTTAATCGTTCCTTTTTCTTCTAAAAATGGGAAATTCAGCAAGAAGTAGAGACCATTTTTAATAACGTAAATTTGAGAAAAATGTCACCCTTCTGAGTAGTTCTTTAACTGATCACGATGGCATATGTATCCATTATCGGCGAGTGAAATGGTGCTGGTAGGAGCCTAGCTACCAAATCGGATGCTTTCCATTCAGTGGTTTATGTGTGTGTGATAGTTATCAATGCGAAAACATGCAACTTGTCAATAAGTTACCGTAAACACACAACGCATACCTTGGTGTTGAAACATTCTGCAATGCGGCAAACATATCTGCTAGTTCTCTCTTCTCACGAACTGTTGCCGACAACTCTTCTGTCTTTGCACTAAATTACACCACACACGTAAAATATTAGGCAATTTCAATTTGTGAAACAAGAAACAACTTGCAGTCAAGGTATTTCGTGGTAGCTATGCTTACAATAGCTATCGTCCGTACTCCTGATTTCATCGGTACATTCACACTTACACTAGTTGAGTGTCCAGATCTTGACACTGAGCCTTCAGTCGTTCAACTTCAGATTCTGCAAGCAGCAAACGGTTTTGAACTTCGCTAAATTCCCTTTTTGGTACGACATCATTATATTCTGTCTCCAAATAGACTATTCTTCTTAATGCCTGTGTATGGGCTTCAAGTGCTCGACTGGAAATTAGAGTAAATATATCAATTAAGTAGTCTCAATGGTAAAGCCGCTTTAAAGCTACATTTCGTTTTATTGAAATCAAAAGGCTGGATTTTATACTTACTCGAGTGCAATTTTAAGGGTAACAGGGTCTCCACCTTCTTGATTCTGATAATTGAGTTCCTTGGTATACTCCAGGAGGTCGGAATACTCGGTCCGTAGGTGATTTAAGTCTAGTATGGCTAATTTGCGAGCATCCGTTTCACGCAACAGTGAGTCAGAGAGGTTTTCCAACTTTTCGTGTAATTTTTCTTGCTATAATGTAGATTAACGATACTTTGACATAAAAACTTATCCACGGGGTTACAGCTAAATAAGGTATACGTCAGCGAAAAAAATTAACTTACCACCATAAAGTTCAGGGGCAATTAGCTTGGGAGTAAATTATTGCTATATTTAAAGCAAAACAAATTCACACTTTTAAACAAGATGTTAAAGGCTTATTAGCATGATCCACAGACATTTATGCCATGATTCTCCTGGTCGTGGAAACTTACACAAAGTTAGCAACGCAAAACTTTTGACTCACCGCAACTCTACTACCTTTCCGTTCTTCCTTTAGTCGTTTTATTTTGTTCTCCAGCAATTCAATCTTTTCCTTCAAACTTTTGACTTCTACGATAATCATGAGTGAACGATTACAAAAAACCTTTGTTCTCTTTGTTTGCATTAGAAGTAATTCTGCTTTCATACTCATTTGTCACTGTGAAAAGCAATTCCTATGAGATGTAAGGTCACTTCCTTGGGATACTTGAGTAGGTCCAAGCTGTCGGGCAACATCTCTAAAGTATTGAAGGACATCTTCATACTCCTTTTTAATCGAAGATAGAAGTGGTTGATATGTTTTAAAGTTGGATATTATAACATCAAATGCTTCACGAAAAATCTTAACCGGTTACAAACTTTTGCACCTACACACAACCTTTCCATGCAGGGCTCAGCTTTTAATAATCCAGTTTCCTCTAATCGACCGTGCAGTGTATTCTCTACAATCTCCAAAAATTTAGGCTTCACTGCGTCTTCTGGAATTTAATCGTTTTACAAGGGAAATGTGTTTTACTTGAATGTACTTTGAATACTGAACTTGGGCTCTCATTTTTAGCCGAATCAGATCTATCGGCCAATGACCAGTTTATGGAATGCGCAGGCCAGTTGTCGATTATTTTCTCAATTTTGAAATCAGATATTTGTTTGAATTTAAACTTTCGGCATCTCCTTTGGCTGCAAACTGAGGTAACGACTCTGCCATTGTCAGCGCGGGTGGTCATTTTTAGTTGGTGTACCGACTCTTGTTGCTGCGTTACAATGATGACCTCATCGCAGTGTTTTAAACAATGGCCTACGCTGTTTAAATATGCTTCAAGAGATCATAATCGGTTGAGTATCAAAGGCAGCTAAACGTTTAGCACAGAATGCAAGTGGTTAAAATCTGAAAGATATTCATGCAACAGTTATTAAGCCGTGGGTTTCTAAGAATTGGTAGATTTTACCTAAAACGACCTCCAACTAGAAGCTCCATAAATTCATGGGCTAATATGGCTTTTGAATAAAAAACAAAGACATAATAACAACGACTCCCACTTCTTCAAATCAATCAAAGCTCCCAACCAGTCTCAAGCTACCGTGAACATTGCGAGATCCACCCCCGCCGTCAGTAAGCCGACCCTCCGTGACGCCTGCGGCCCTGAGTAGTACCAAACCCTAATTGCCCCTGAGTCTGATGTGCCAAAGAACACCCCTAACTTCGGCATTGCACCCACCGCCACCAATTTCTAAGTAACTCAAACGGAAATCATAGAAGCAGACACAGTAACAAACCCCAAAGAGTGAACCGCAGAGCAGATACTAAGAAGATCACTCTACGTGAAAATTAAAGTAGTCATAGTAAGAAGTCAAGTTATCTGCTCATTGCAAGAGCCACTTTCGTAAAAATATCGGATGTAGGATTCGAGGTTTTTGCGCCTTGCGTTACACTTATCGCCAGCTAAAAAGTAATACGAAATACGATCAATGAAAGCCAAAAATATGGCAGTTTTAGCCGGAAATTGGCCTGAACCCACCTCCTGTGCGTCATTGGAACGTATATCCCCACGCAACATCAAAATGGTGTAAATTTGATCCGTCCTGACGTCAGGGAAGCTCTGTTGCAATCGCTTTAAGAAACGAAAAGCAAAGTTTTGACTGCAATTTTAAAATTGCTGTTAAGAAGGGGCAAAATGATCAGCTGGACTAGGACACCAACAATAGAACCGATTTTCTCTAGGAAAGATGGTCTTTTATCGGCCATTCGATCAACAAGAGGTGCCTCGTTTACCACTGTGTAGGGAGAGATAAGAGTCAACAGAGATTGTGATGAGACGTACTCCGACATCCAAGGAGAGCATGCCGCGGTCGTCGTTCGTGAGGAACCTACCGATCAATCCAATGGCCTCGTACGCATCATAAATCTACAACGTCAACAAAAACAAGCTTGCATAGTGCATAGGTTGGGCAATGTTTATTTTAATCTAAAGAACCGCTTACTCTTGGTGAAACAGGGATTTTGTTTTCAAAAAAGGTTTTGAGGATTCCAGCTGACTGAATGAGCTTTTCCCCCGCGGTATGGCGTTCATGAACCGAGGTGAAATTGAGCGTTCTAGAGGCGAAAAGGATAGGCCAAATCCCATATAAAGAGAATCAAATAAGCAAGAAAGAGGTAGGAGGTATACTTAGTCAGTAGCATTTTCAAATAGTCAATCAGGAGGTGTGTAGCCAAACGAGGCATCAGATCCCGATAGTACGTCTGATGCACATGCACCAGTGTCTCATTATAGTCCAACAGTGTACCCGCTAGGCATTGCGTAGTCAAATCACCCGGACTCAACCTGTACTAAAGGTAATAGGAGTCAGCTCAAGCCTATTCAGCGATGTGTACACACAAAAGGTCAAAACATTTACCATTCACGGGTAAGGACTCCAGAGATCACTGGAGTTAAGTCCAAAAAGACTGTTTCTTCTGCACAATTTAAGCTACAAAGTGAAATCACAATTAAGCCATTTTAAATAGCTGAGTCTGGTAAACGCCACGTATGACAGCGTACCACAGTGCGGCCACTTTGCTGTATTCCTCTTTGAGACGACCCAGTTGGGGCAGAAGGCGTCCCTTAAGGTGAGCGTCGTTCTCCACCTCGCGATTTATGACCGCTGCAAAACTGTTCGCGATCGTCAAGGTGTTGTTAGCATTAGCCAACTATGAAACGATAAAGGTCATAATCACGTCCACACTTGGAATATGACATAGAACAAGAATTTCCTCGGCTAAATCAGGATGACGTGTTTGCAGCGAACACTTAAACAACTCGAAGGAAGCGATTTGCATAAAAGGAGGCCAAGAAGGTGCATGAACTGCACAACTATGAAAGGCATCAGAAAAACCGCTTATTGGGTGAGAAAGTAGGCAGTGAATTCGGTCTAACTAATAATGACGTATTTGGACAGGTGTGGAACGAAATACTTCAACCATGATAGCGCATGCGTTGGTTCTCCTGAAAGCTGTGTTTACTTTCAGAGTATGGGCAAAGGATGAAAACCACCTAGGTTAGTAAGCAACTTACAATGTATTCAATGTAGTAGGGGAATTTGGCACGATCGTTGAGGTATAGGTTGCGGTAATCGCGAATGCTTACTGCACAAAATAAGAGCAAATTTTGAGCGACAGTAGTAAAAGACAGAAACCAGCATGGTGACGAAACCCACACTCATAATCCCTCG